>CM063469.1:12115000-13537500 GCA_032191425.1 Lymantria dispar | reverse complement strand
TGTGAAGATGTTTGTTGCTCTATCACGCAAAAACTACTGAGTGGATTTTGATCAAACTTCACAATAACATAACTTACATATCAGAATAACACATAGGCTATAATTTATCTCGATATTCCCACAGGAAGAGGAACTGCGGGTGAAACCGCAGGGCGCTGCTAGTTATAGATATATTGTTATCGTCAACACGTCACGTGACCATGTCGATGACGACTTACATGTATTTACTCCTCGCCCTGTCCATAGAAGTTTTACATTTGAAAATCTTAATATGTTATGTGCTCAATAAAAAGTATTACCCCAAGAAAAACGATGGTGAAAAAAAAAAGTTTCTAGACACAGTGGTTTCGGCTGTATGCTTTTTGGCGTTTTAGGGGTTGAATTTCATCCCCATGTAAGTGAAATTTCCAAAACGCTAGAACAAATATTTATTTATTTATTATCAAGTGTCTTAATACAAAGACTCATGGTTCTATCATTGAAAACGACGAATTTCCATAAAAAAATGTCACCCCTTGGATTAGTCCGTCACCCGCCGAGAGGCCGACCGCGTGAGGAAAGACCGACGTCCTCCCCGAGGGGGGGACGTCGGTCGATGGGAGGGTACCTCAATAGGGGGTATTCCGTCGGGCCGACCACTGACGACAAGTTAACGCTGCTCCAGTGGTCGGCCCAACGACGAAGGCGACGTGGTTTTCGGGTGGGTCGCGGGAGTTGCGTGCTTAAGCCCCTCTGTCGCCCCGGACGGAGTGGTGCGGAGGCGCGCCGACCGCGGCCCACCCACAAAAAAAAAAAAAACAAAACCCCTTTTTTCAACCCCTTTATTTCAATTTTTTCGATAAAAAGTAGCCTATATCCTTTCTCAAGCTTTAGTCCATCTCCAGAGACAGACAGAGTTACTTTCGCATTTATAATATTAGTAAGGATAAATAAAATTGAAGTGTCCGTTTGTACTGTCCACTATTGAGGTCACGTGTACTCATCAATAGGAAGGAAATTCACCTACTATACCACGCTGGTCAATAATGTTGGTATAAGGTTTTATTTATTTGTGCTGTGTGGTAGCGGCTTCGAATACTACCAACCCTTGCTTTGCTCGTGGGTGTCGTAAAAGACGACTAAGAGCCCTAGATTGACCCGGACCAACTCCATCTGGTACCATTTGGGTCAACGATTACATTCCCAAGGAGGGTTGACGTCAGGCAGGCGGCCGGTCATAAAAGTCATTGCCGAAACTTTTTGTCAAGAAATCAATAATCAAATGCAATCGTGATAAAATCCGTAAAAATAGTTTTATTGTTATATATATATTTCTTGTATACGTTTGTATGTCACTGAACTCTTTCTAAACGGCTGGACCGATGTTGATGAATTTTTTGTGCATGTTCAAGGGGATTCGAGAATGGTTTAGATGCACAATTGGACCCGATAGATGACGCGGCGCTGCTGTCGATTTCAAGGAGATTTTATTTGGAAAAAAAACGTCTCTTGGGTCAGCTAGTATTAAATAATTTTTAATGGCATTCTGTAAGGTAATGCAGGTGCGCTAATGATGTTCTAATGCAAACAAAGCCGCGAATGAAGCAATAGCTAACAAATAAAACAGGTTTGCTCATAAATAAATCTCTCAAGACACAAACGAGTTCGTAGAATGCATCTTAGGAATATTATTATTTTTATTTGTCTTTTGGTTGCAGACATGTAAGCAGCCCACATTGTAGAAGATTTGATTTATTATAAAATTGCTTATCTACACTAATATTATAAAGAGGAAAGATTTGTTTGTTTGTTTATATTGAATATGCTCCGAAACTACTGGAAAGATATCAATTGAAAACTACGCGGGTAAGGCGACTGAAACTGAAGCGAAACGAGGGCGGGTTGCTAGTAATAGATAAAATTAAAATTACTTTAACGATATAAAAAAAAAACATATATTGTATGCTACGTTATTTAGAATTATACGAGGTATACCAAGTCGCCTTTTGGCCGGGACTCCCCCGTGGGACCTGGAGGAACCTGACCCCGGAAATGCTCGCCGATTTGTATCGGCGGGTGTCGGGGGTGCGAGCGGAGGGCGGTGTGGTCTCTTTGAGGGAGCTCACCGCCTGGTGCATCAACGCCCGCCGAGACGTCATTGCCCGTTGGGCAGTCCGGCTGCAGAGGCCTCGATACGGTATCTGGACCGTGGAGGCCTTCCGGCCGGTACTAATGCAGTGGCTAAAACGGCGGCACGGGGTGCTTTCCTTCCGACTGGTGCAGGTCTTGACGGGGCATGAATGCTTCGGCAAGTACCTGTATACGGTCGCTAGGAGGGAGAGCACACCGTCCTGCCACCACTGCGACTGCGACGAGGACACGGCGCAGCATACGCTCAAGGTTTGTGCCGCCTGGGCAGAGCAGCGTCGTGAACTCGTCGCAATCATCGGTGCCGACCTGACGCTGCCGACCATCGCTAGGGCGATGCTCGACAGCGTCAGGAACTGGGACGCGGTCGCAGTCTTCTGCTAGGCAGTGATCTTGCAGAAGAAGGCGGCGGGTCGCGCGCACGCGGAGCGTAGCCTCGACGAAGCGACCCGCCGCCGGCGACTAGGGCGGCGCAGGCAACTACCTGCGCGACATACCGCCCTAGCCGTGGCCGCGGGTGACGTGACCGGGGAGTTAGTCCGTCACCCGCCGAGAAGCCGACCGCGTGAGGAAAGACCAACGTCCTCCCCGAGGGGGGGACGTCGGTCGATGAGAGGGTACCCCAAATAGGGGGTATTCCGTCGGGCCGACCACTGATGACAAGTAACCCCGCTCCGCTGCTCAGCCCAACGACGAAAGCGACGTGGTGTTCGGGTGGGTTGCGGGTGTGCGTGCTTACGCCCCTCTGTCGCCCCGAACGGAGTGGTGCGAGGAGTGCGAAAAAAAAGGTATAGCAAGTCGGTTAATTTATTCAGTCCCTATTTAAGGGACCTTCTGTCTTAAGTTATTACGTAATTAGCCTAACAACTTCTTATAGTGACTATATCAATATTAAAGATCTTTTATGTTTCAAATAAACAGATTAATTTAGCTGATTCTACACATAAAAGTCCACAACTCTGTTTGTCTAATTATATATAATAACTCACTGTTATTCAAATAAGTCTATTAAAACACGAGTACAATAAAAAATCTTGACACTTGTATTATCCAATAACATATCCAAAAAAATGTTTTATTATTATAATTATTCAATTAAAACATTGTTTTAATTAAAAATTAACATAATACCTTGTAAATACTTATTTAAATTAAACGCGAAGGACTTTTTGAGGTTACAAGAATTTAATATTAGTAGGAAGGATTACCCTTCCTACTAATATTATAAACGCAAAAGTACATGTATGTGAAGATGTGAGAATATGAAGATGTTTGTTGCTCTTTCACACAAAAACTACTGAATGAATTTTGATTAAACTTCACAATAATATAGCTTACATATCAGAATAACACATAGGCTATAATTTTTCCCGATATTCCCACGGGAAGAGTAATTGCGGGTGAAACCGCAGGGCGCTGCTAGTTTCTAATAATTAGAAAAGGGCGAGTTGTATGCAAAAAAACAACAAAGTTGACAGCACATATGGCGTAGCGGTTAAGATACCAATCTACCGTGCCAATGTCGCGGGTTCGAATCCCACGCAGGACAACACTTCGTGGGATCCACAAATTGTTGTTCTGAGCCTGTAATTTGTGTCCGTTAATTATATGTTTGTAAAGGCACATACAAGGATTATTTCCTTAGTGTAAGATGTTGTATTTATAAAAAAAAACTCCTTAGAATAATAACGTATAGAAGGCAAGTCCGCGCACAAAAAATGAAGCATTTAAATTTAAGCCTAATGGAGCTGACACTAAACGGTTCCGTAGTGTACTGCAACTCTTAAAAATACGCTTAAAAATACGTACGCAACTCTTAAAAAAAATGTAATTATTACGGTTTGTGCATTCAAATGCTGTCACAACACATTTGGAAAACTTAAAGGTTTTTAACATTACATTTAAAAGTATTCCGACGATTAATGCTAATAAATACAAAATTTGATTTCATAATTTGTATAATTGTGTGCGTGTGTGTGTACGTGTATAATCGCCTGCGCGCATGTAGTATTTTTGGCTTCATGTTTTTGATGGCTTTAGTACCGACACTAACCTATACGTTATTACTCTAAGAAAAACCCTTTCACCATCTTCATCATCGTTTCAGCTCATATACGTCCCACTGTTAGACTCTACAATAGAAATAAAATTGATTTACTACACCATGCTTTTCGTGTGGTGACGGAGTAAGAATACAATTCACCATCCCCTCTCATATGGAGTGTCGTAAAAGACGTTTAAGGAAAGAGGATTAAGACATATGACATCTATGCACGAGATGGAAAACTCCAAACAAAACCCTGTACCAACCTATCTGACCAGCATGGTAAGGTCAATTTCCCTCCTATTATGGAGGAGGCTCGAGCCCAGCAGTGGGGCGAATATGAGCTGAAATGATGATGTCACGCTGGTCTAAAGGGTTGATACAAGGTTTTATTTCAAATGTTCTTAATATATCTCTAAGTGTGCGATACCTGCGTGCCATGCCGCTCTAGCCGCGGCCGCGGGTGACGTGACCGGGGATTAGTCCGTCACCCGCCAAGAGGCCGACCGCGTGAGGAAAGACCGACGTCCTCCCCGAGGGGGGGACGTCGGTCGATGGGAGGGTGCCCCGGGTAGGGGGTATTCTGTCGGGCCGACCACTGATGACAAGTAACCCTGCTCCAGTGGTTGGCCCAACGACGAAGGCGACGTGGTGTTCGGGTGGGTTGCGGGTTTTGCGTGCTTAAGCCCCTCTGTTGCCCCGGACGAAATGGTGCGGAGGCGCGCCGACCGCAGACCAACCCAAAAAAAAAAAAAAAAAAAGTGTGCGATACCTATATGAAAGAGGAGTTGTGAATTGTATTGTTAATCAACACCACACAACCCCCTTTTAGGGATGTGAAAAAATAATCGGTATTTATAATAATCGATTATTACAAAAAATTAATCGATTATCAAAATAATAAAAATCGATTATTAATCGATTTTTTATTATTCGAAATCCGATCGAAATTAATCGATTATTCATTGCCAGATTTCCTAAAAAAAAAGAACGGTCATCACGATTGTTTCATACTATATTAGAAAATAAAACTCACATTTCCTAAAAAAAAGGTCATCATAATCCTGTTGGGAGAAAAAATCTATTAGTTTATAATCGATTATTTATTGTTAATTAATCGATTATTTTATAATCGATTTATTTTAAAGAACAAAAAATCGATTATTTGCCCTCCAAGTCACATCCCTACCACCTTTATTATTCTATGGTACCGCGTGAGGAAAGACCGACGTCCTCCCCGAGGAAGGGACGTCGTTCGATGGGAGGGTACTCCTCAGGGTGTATTCCGTTGGGCCGACCACTGACATCAAGTAACCCTGCTCCGGTGGTCGGTCCAACGACGAAGGCGACGTGGTGTTCGGGTGGGTTATGGGTGTGCGTACTTACGCCCCTCTGTCGCCCCGGACGGAGTGGTGCGAGAAGTGCGCCGACCGTAACCCACCCCAAAAAAAAAAGCTATCTATGGTCGGGATACACCTCTTCCATTCCATTACAGGTGAAGACATTTATAGTATTATTTTTTACCATTTGTCTGATCACTGGAACCGATTCCTTGATTTCCATGTCCAGAAAAGGATACAGCTTTTAATTTATCATCATCATCATTTGAGCTCATATACGTCCCACTGTTGGGCTCGAGGCTCCTGCATAATAGGACGGGAATTAGCCTATTACACCACGCTGGTCAAACATTGCTATAGGGTTTTATTTTGAGTTTTTTATCTCTAGACCAGGGTCGGTACTTTATTAAACCAAAAAAAATAATAGGATTAAACTCATTGAAAAAGGAAAAGAAATAACAAAAGTACTGGGTAAACAATTTTCGGACGATCTGAGTTTGGGAAGTAAAATTGAGTTCTTAAGAGTAAGAAACGGTTTCTTTCGATTTCCGACAAAAGTATAAGTTCTATATAAAAAAAAATAATAGCAAAGTTGTGGGTAATAAAAAGAATCACAACTTTTATAATTATAGTTTTTTCACATAACCTCAAAATTTATGTGAAAAATTCAAATAACCAAGTTTATGGTTTACAATTTTTATCTTTTACAAATATCTCAATTATCCCAAACACACCGTATACTTTTTTAATATTAATTTTGCACCATATTTTTGACTTAATATCGATATTCAGATATTAGATCTGTTTTTTTTTTAAGTCGATGTGCTTTTTGTTCTTTGAAATCTCTACTTTCTGGCGATACGAACAGAATACATTACTGTGGCAAATTATCTCAGAAAATGCATCCGAATTTCCAATGGCTTTCAACCTACTATATTTTTTTTTTTTGCTTATTATCATTTTTAAAAAGACCTGACTTATTTAGATATTATATGCATATTTAATCCTCTAGTCGCCTTTTACGACACCCACGAGCTAGATAGTGTGTGGTGAATTTTATTCTTACTTCGTCACCACACGGAAAAAAATTACCATAAAAATTAAGTAATGACATTCGTAATAACAGCGAGCACAATAATATAAGAATGAAGATCTCACGTAATCAATAAATAACATCATAAAAATAATCTATGCAAACTGGATTTCCTTCGCAGCCGGTATATATAAGGGTCGGTCGTTGAATACATCACACACGTTAATAAACAATAGTTGTACAATGAAGTCTGTTGTGATTGCTTGCGCACTGTTCGTTGTGGCCGCTTATGGACACGTAAGTTCGCCAAAAAATATTATTTCTATATATTATATTCCGTCATTCCTAGTGGTGAAAATAATACAATTCACCACCCCCTTACTTGACCGTAGGTGTCTTAAAAGACTATTAAGGGTTTTAAAAGGATTTAAATTAAATGGATTAAATATTTTTGCTGCCTTCTAGTGAGGGAGTAATAATACAATTTATCAACACCTTTCTTCCCCGTGGCTATTTTAAAAGATGATTAAGGGGTTCAAGGCGTTTTAAATTAAATTGATAATTTTTTTTCTTTCTTGTAGTGAGTAATACAATTTATTAACTCCTTTCTTGCCCGTGGGTGTCTTAAAAGACAACTAAGGGATTACAAACGATTTATTTTATTTCTTGTAGTGAGGAAATAATAATACAATTTATCAACCCCTTTTATACCCACGGGTGTTTTAAAAGACGACTAAGGGGTTACAAATGATTTAAATTAAATTGTTTCTTTTTCTTACTTGTAGTGAGGGAGTAATAATACAATTCACCACCCCCTTTCTTGACCGTGGATGTCTTAAAAGATGACTAAGGGATATAAAAAGATTTAAATTAAATTGATTAAATATTTTTTCAAGCTTGTAGTGAGTCAGTAATATTACAATTCAGTGCCAATTTCTTGCCCGTGGGTGTCTTAAAAGACGACTGAGGTGTTACAAATGATTTAAATTAAATTGATTTTATCTTTCTTGTAGTGAGTAATACAATTTATTAACTCCTTTCTTGCCCGTGGGTGTCTTAAAAGATGATTAAGGGGTTTAAAATGATTTAAATTAAATTGATTAATTTTTTTTTCAAGCTTGTAGTGAGGGAGTAATAATACAATTTATCAATCCCTTTCTTGCACATAGATGCCTTAAAAGACGACTAAGGGCTTTAAAATTATTTAAATTAAAATGATTAAATATTTTTTCTGCCTTGTAGTAAGGGAGTAATATTACAATTCAGCGCCCCTTTCTTGCCCGTGGGTGTCTTAAAAGACAACTAAGGGATTAAAAACGATTTATTTTATTTCTTGTAGTGAGGAAATAATAATACAATTTATCAACCCCTTTTTTACCCCCGGGTGTTTTAAAAGACGACTAATTTGTAACCCAAATGATTTAAATTAAATTGTTTCTTTTTCTTACTTGTAGTGAGGGAGTAATAATACAATTCACCACCCCCTTTCTTGACCGTGGATGTCTTAAAAGATGACTAAGGGATATAAAAAGATTTAAATTAAATTGATTAAATATTTGATTTTTTCAAGCTTGTAGTGAGTCAGTAATATTACAATTCAGTGCCACTTTCTTGCCCGTGGGTGTCTTAAAAGACGACTGAGGTGTTACAAATGATTTAAATTAAATTGATTTTATCTTTCTTGTAGTGAGGAAATAACAATACAATTTACCATCCCCTTTCTTGCATGTGGGTGTCTTAAAAGACGACTAAGGGGTTTAAAATGATTGAAATTAAATTGATTAAATATTTTTTTCTGTCTTGTAGTGAGGGAGTAATACTTCAATTTGTTAACCCCTTTCTTGCCCGTGGGTGTCTTATAAGACGACTAAGCGATTACAAATGATTTAAGTTAAATTGATTAAATTTCTTCCTTGTAGTGACGAAGTAAGAATATAATTCACCATCCCCTCTTTTGTCCTTATTTCGTCAGCACACGAAAAAAAACCATGAAATTTTATTTAATCAATATAATTGGGGGTACATTTTTACAAGGACGGAGTTTCGATCAAAACCTAATGTTTGATAAACCGTTTTAAAAAATTTCTTCCAATTTTATATACAAGTAACTAATAATAAGATAAATATAGTTTAAAAAAACTAAAAAACACGCCTTCACGCCGACCGTAACCCACCCCCCAAAAAAAACGGGGATTATTGCATTGTCATCGGTCTTTGATAGATGTGCAAAGTTTAAAGAAAATCTGATCGCTCAAAGTAGGGCAAAATCGAGCTCAAAGGTGGACGTTACAAACAAACATACAAGTGAAACTAATAAAAGCGTGTTAAAAAGTAAGAAAATAAATGGGATTTTTTGCAAAAAAAAAACCGACATCAATGTAGATAAATTTTTAAACTTTTGTTGATTTTTCAAAAACAGCTCGTTTGATTTCGATAAAATTTATTACATGGGACTATTTGGATAGTAACCTAACCATACCGATAACCTTTCCAACAAAAAAAGAATTTTTCAAATCGGTTGGCAAGCGACGGAGTTATGCGCGAACAAACATGGAAAAATACAAACATCCAAATTGAGAAGCTCCTCCTTTTTAAAAGTCAGTTAAAAAAAACAATTCAATACTCGCACGCATTCTGGATGTAATTCATGGTATATTAAAAAAAATACGTTTAAAAATTAATGTCGGTAAATTTTGACTTATTCTACTAAAGGCTATGATTATTTAAATTAATAATTGGCAAACGCGCAAATCTATACAAATAAATAAAATTTAAGCGTCTCTTTGTAATGTTAAGCTTTTTTCATGCATTTTTTTCATGGTTATTTGCATGATACCTAAAGCCTAAAAATCAGGTTAGATATCTTCTGGTTGTCCCTCTATCTGTTCGTATCGGTTGATCTGCAAAACGCCTCGACTGATATTGATAAAATTTTACCACCAGATAGTAACTTAGGCTATATTTTATCCGTGTGGTGACGGAGTAAGAGTATAATTCACCAACCCCCTCTCTTACCCGTGAGTGTTACAAAATTCGAGTAGGGACAATAACATGCGTATAATGAAACAAGAGAAGGCAAACTCGAAATAAGACCATATACCAACACGTCGGACCAGCGTCGTGTAATAGATCAATTTCTCTCCACTGTTGGGCTCGAACCTCCTCCACAATAGGAGAGAAATTGACCTACTATAGCACGCTGGTCAGACATACGGGTTTATTTCGAGTTTTTTTTCTCTTGCATAGATGTTACGAGTATATTAATATTTAATCATTTAATCGTCTTTTACGATACTCACGGACAAGAGACGGATGGTGACTTGTATTCTTACTTCGTCACCACACGGAATTTATAAATACAAAATTAACAAACACAAATAATGCGTAGACTTGAATCAATCATTTAAACAGCACACAAAGATTTGTCCTGCGCATAAATCGAACTGAAAACACTCGGCGCGAAAAGCTTGCTACTTATTTTATGCATTCGAATTATGAATATTACATAAAAATTTTGCTTAAAGGTCTTTGTATTCAGGTCATGAAATTATTAAAAAGGTCATCAATGCTAACAATTCAATGCTAACTGCTTAATAACACCTATTATATTATTTTTGTTTACTTTTTATAATTATTTCTTTTTTGCCTGTGGGTGTCGTAATAGACGACTAAGGAATATAATGTGCATATAACATCTATAAGGAAAACTGGAAATGCAACCCTATACAAACCCGTCTAAGCCGCATGGTATAGTAGGTCAATTTGGCTTCTATTGTGGAGCAGGCTTCGAGCCTGCTAGTAGCTTTTTTTTTTGGGGTGGTTTGCCGTCGGCGCACTTCTCGCACCAATCCGTCCGGGGCGACAGAAGGGCGTAAGCACGCACACCCGTAACCCACCCGAACACCACGTCGCCTTCGTCGTTGGACCGACCACCGGAGCAGGGTTACTTGTCGTCAGTGGTCGGCCCGACGGAATACGTATATAAGTAATACCCCTGAGGAGTACCCTCCCATGGTCGACGTGGGTCGGTTATCGTTTCGTTATACAAATGTACATAGGTAAGCGTGGCGTTAACGCCACGCCAACGATTAGGTTCACCCTCGCCTATAGATGTTTCACATCAAAACTGGTAGTAACTATAAGTGTTCTCCATATTTACAGACGATCCAACTAACGGATGAGCAAAAGGCAAAAGCGTTACAGCACAGAGCGGAATGCCTCAAAGAAACTGGTCTCAAGCCTGAAGTGCTAGAAGAAGCGAAGAAAGGAAACTTTCAAGAAGATGACGATCTAAAGAAATTCACATATTGCTTCTTCAGAAAAGCTAATTTTGTAAATGAAGATGGTAGCATTGATATTGAGATCGCTCTATCCAAAGCACCCCCTGGATTGGATAAGGTTGAAGCGCGTAAGGTATTGGAGTCTTGTAAGGACAAGTCTGGAAAAGACGCAGCCGATACTGCCTTCCAGATTTACAAATGTTACCGTCAAAACATTTCGACACCCGTTGCAATAAGTATTTAAATAAACAAAAGCTGTTTAAAAATATAAATGTTTAATTAAATAAACTTTTTTTGTGTTTCTAACGATTTATTTCATTTTATTTTCTATGATAGAGTAAAAATACAATTCACCACTCCCTGTCTTGCCCGTGGATGTCGTAAAAGACGACTAAGAGATATAACAAGCATCTAACATCTATTCAAGAGATGAAAAGTTCGACATAAAACCCTATACCAATATATTTGACTAGCATTATATATTATTATTTAAAAAAATTGATCCTTATTACTAACATTTTTTTGGACGATACTTCGATACTAAAAGTATATATCGAGGGTTGATATTTATTTTAATAAACTAGCAATCCGCCCTCGCTTCGCTTCGGTTATAGGTTATAGTCGTTTTACCCGCGTAGTTCCCGTTCCCGTGGGAATACCGGGATAAAATATAGCCTAGTTTACGCCCTGATATTATAGCTTTCCATTGGTGAAAGAATTTTTGAAATCGGTCCAGCTGTTTTGAAGATTACCCGGAACAAACAGACAGACAGACAAAAATTTTTTAATTGCTATTTTAGGCATAGGTGTCGTGCAAATAACCGTGTGAGCATGAAAAAAGCCTATTATTTTGACATTACAAACAGACACTCCAATTTTATTTATTGGTATAGATATAGAAGATTTGACATTTTGTAAATTCTTTATTCTACTAAATCACCGTAAACTTAATCTACTGTAAAAATGCTGGTATGAAATTGATGATAAGTTATCCTACTTATTCCTAGAATTTAGGTAAAAAGAGTGGTTATGGAAAATTATCAATTTTTTTCGGTATATGGAACTCCAATCCGAACTCCGTCGGAAAAGACGATATTATAAAAAAATTCACAGCCCTATTACATATTTAGTCAGTCTCTAACTCCATGGATGAATCATGCGTTATATTTCTACAAATAAAACTTACATAAATTCCTTATGACTCTACAATACGCTAAGACTAAGTTGAGACTGAAATGCCGGACCTTAATATGAGTTTTTTAGAACAATATCGCTGTCCAATTCAAACAAGGCCATGTAATATTGTTGAAAACTGTCTTTTATACACGACAAGACAATGCAGGGACATATAAAAAGCCATTTGCTGAATACCCAAGACCTTTTATAAACCTTATAGACATAGACGCCCAAAATAATACAATTTGACTGCTTTTTTTCATAGCAATAAACTATATCAATCTGTTATGGTGTTACTATGTAAGAATGCAATTTACCATAATTTCTCTTGCCTGTGGGTGTTGAAAGAAAGAAAGAAAATTATTTTTGTTTAATTTTTAGGTATTTTATTTTTTGAGCTTTGATATTATTCTTAACCGATTGTTGATGTTTGATTTTTACTGTTGTTATTGTTAATATTTGCATGTGTAGTACGTACATATTTTAGTCTAAGGTATTCTCAACAAAACAAAAATATTATTCAAATTAAGTAATAAGCGTTGAGTTTACTGACAATTGTCACACCATAGGCCGCAACTGAAAAACAGCGTTGTGGTGTTACCACAACATAAAGCTGAGTAGCGATCCTTTTACTCGCTTGCGGATGGGATCCTAGCTCTTACATCTATGCACATATAAAATAAGTTGTACATATATGTATCCCCCTGCGAGGGAGAAATAAACTATTTTTCTTTCTTTCTTTCATTTATTTTGTGCCACAGAGAGATGTTAGAAACACAAAAAAAGAAAAAACCTTACAATAAATTAAACACACAAAAAATCGATAAACTAAATAAAGAGACATAATAATTGTGATAGAATGAACGTCTCAGTTGCGGCAGAAAAAAGGATAACCGCTCAACGCTGATTTTCAGCAGTATCCCTTTTTTACTCTTCCGACGTCAGACATCAAAGCCACCAAGTGGTGGCGCATTTGAAAGAGAATAACGGAAAGAAAAATTGGCATAACAATATTGTTGATGTTGAAAAATATCTCATCATCATTCCATTTTTTTTTTACTGCAAACGGTGGCAAACGAGCAAACAGTACACCTGATGGTAAGTGTTGCTGCCGCTCATGGACCTTTGCTAGGCAGCTGCCTACCGCGAAGAAAGTGAAGGGAGTGTGAATACCTGCAATTAGGTTCAATGAAACTAAAGGCATAAAGTGCTGTGTGGTAGCGGCTTCGAATATTACCAACCCTTGCTTTGCTCGTGGGTGTCGTAAAAGACGACTAAGAGCCCTAGATTGACCTGGACCAACTCCATCTGGTACCATTTGGGTCAACGATTACATTCCCAAGCAGGGTTGACGTCAGGCAGGCGGCCGGTCATAAAAGTCGTTGCCGAAACTTTTTGCAATATGTCAAAACAGATAACATATTGCGTCGACCCCAAGTAATTGGGATAAGAGCAAGATGATGATGACTCGTGTAAATGTCAGAAATCTTTATATCTTCTCATCCTCACATACTCACAAACTTTCGCGTTTATAATATTAGTAGGACTAAGAGAGTTGCCTCGTTAGGTCAGTACTGCACGCATGCGATTGCCATCCATAAGGCCGCAGGTCCCAATTCTATATCGAGCAAAAAAATATAAGTAAACAATGTTTTTCGCCTACATATTTCTAATAGCAAACACGAAGCATATAACATCGCGAGCTAGATAACAGTAGGTTCATCGTCTATTTTTTCAAACTAAACCAAAGATTATAATCGAATGAAACCCTATAGTCATCTTCTTTTCTTTTTCTCAGCTTAATACGTCCACGGACGAGCCATTCTACCAACGTACCACTCGACATCGTAGCAGGGTTCATCCATTTCACCTGGAAACGTTATGGTCTTCAACTGTACGTTTCCAGCGATCATTTCTCCCACGTACGTGTAAGCTCTGGAATGAACTACCTGCTGCTGTGTTTCCCGAGCGCTATGACATGTCCTTCTTTAAACGAGGTTTAAGAAGAGTATTTACTTCACGGTAGGCAACGGCCTGGCTGTGCCCCTGGTATTATAAAGGTCCATGTGCGACAGGATCACTTACCATCAGGTGTGCTGTTTGCTCGTTGGCCACCAAAGGTAATAAAAAAAAAAAGAGCTGAGCCTTCCTACACAATGGGAAAGAAATTGACCTACTTAACCATGTTGGTCAGACAGTAGTTGTAGGACCATACTGTTAACAGTTTATTTTTTTTTTTAAAGACAGGACAGGTGCAGGGATACGCACGAAGGTAATTTATCCTTTAATTGCGAGAGACTTTATAAACATGAAAATTGACGGACACAAATCACATCCAGACTCAGAACAACAATTTGTGGATCGCACAAAGTGTTGTCTTGCGCGGGATTCGAACCCCCGACACTGGCGCAGTAGGTCTACGTCTCAACCACTACGCCATCTGTGCAGTCAAAGTTGTCTGCCTATGTCCAGGGTAGTATCACACTGAGCAGAAAATCGACGTCTGACGACGGTGGTTTTATGAAAAATTCTCTTTCTCTTACATAGATGATATTTATACATCATACCCCTTAATCTTCTACAACACCCACGGTTAAGAAATTGATTTACTATACCACGCTGGTCAGACGTGTTGATATAGGGTTTTATTTCGAACTAGCAACCCGCCCTCGCTTCGCTTCGGTTTCGATCGTCTTTCCTGAATAGTACCCGTTCCCGTGGGAATACCGGGATAAAATATAGCCTATGTTACGCCCTGATATTATAGCTTTCCATTGGTGAAAGAATTTTTGAAATCGGTCCAGCCGTTTTGAAGACTACCCGGAACAAACAGACAGACAAAAATTTTTTAATTGCTATTTTAGGCATAGGTGTCGTGCAAATAACCGTGTGAGCATGAAAAAAGCCTATTATTTTGACATTACAAACAGACACTCCAATTTTATTTATTGGTATCGATGTTCCATCTCTTTCATAGATGTTATATGCATATTATATAGTAGCCTTAGAATAATAACGTATAGAAGGATAGTGTCGATACTTAAGCGATTAAAAACGTGAAGTCAAAAATACTTCGCGCGTGCAAACGATTACAAACGCACACCACTATACAATAGAGTTGCTTTGTACGCAGAGACCTTTGCACTACGTCACGATCCGCTCTAGGGAGCCACTTCTGGCCCCAATTTAAATGCCTCAAATTTTGTGCGCGAATTTAGCTTCTATGAATTATTATTCTAAGATAGAATACAATTCACCACTCCCTATCTTGCTCGTGGATGTCGTAAAAGACGACTATGGGATATAATATGCACATAACATCCGTGGAAAAGAAGATAAACCCAAAATGAAACCCTATACCAATATGTCTGACCAGTATGGTATAGTAGGTCAAATTACCTTCCATTGTAAAGGAAGCCCGAGCCCAACAGTGGGACGTACGTGGGCTGCGATGACGACGATGATGATGATGATGATGATAGTGTGAATATCACACTATCATCTACTAAGTTATATAATATGCATATTGCTGCACTGACTGCACAGATGGCGTAGTGGTTAAGATAGCGACCTACAGCGCCAGTGTCAGGGGTTCGAATCCCACGCGGGACAACACTGTGCGATCCACAAATTGTTGTTCTGAGTCTGGATGTAATTTGTGTCCGTTAATTATATGTTTGGAAAGTCCCCCCGCAATACAAGGATTATTGCCTTAGTGCAGGGTCTTAAATAAATAAATAAATAAAAAATTAATAAATATTATATAACTTAGTAGTGTCTTTTACGACACCCTCGTGTAAGGGCAAACAAGCTTGGTGAGTAATTGTATTCTTACTCGATCAACAGACGCAAATTCGTCATCTATATCTATACCAATAAATAAAATTGGAGTGTCTGTTTGTAATGTCAAAATAATACGCTTTTTTCATGCTCACACGGTTATTTGCACGACACCTATGCCTAAAATAGCAATTAAAAAATTTTTGTCTGTCTGTCTGTCTGTTTGTTCCGGGTAATCTACAAAACGGCTGGACCGATTTCAAAAATTCTTTCACCAATAGAAAGCTATAATATCAGGGCGTAAACTAGGCTATATTTTACCCCGGTATTCCCACGGGAACGGGAACTACGCGGGTAAAACGACTATAACCTATAACCGAAGCGAAGCGATGGCGGTTTGCTAGTACCTAATAAAATGCTATTCAGCTCCGTTATGACCACAAAACTGTGTCTAGCTTAGATAATAATCTTTCGTTTTTTTTAATAGAGAACTCTGTGCTAATGTCCGACTGAAATTTCGGTTCCGACCTAGTTTCGGCCAAAAAACTTATTTCGGCTTAGTTGGTTTCGGCTGATAATCGAGCCGAAACTACGGCCGAAACCGAATTCATGAGTTTTCGGTGCACGTGGTACGAGAGAGGAAGTGTCATTTTACCGCACTCATGACATGACATGACTGTCACAATTTTTAGGGTTCCGTATCCAAAGGGTAAAAATGGGACCCTATTACTGAGACTTCGCTGTCCGTCCGTCTGTCACCAGGCTGTATCTCAAGAACGGTGATAGCTAGACAGTTGAAATTTTCACATATGATGTATTTCTATTGCCGCTATAACAACAAATACTAAAAATAAAATAAATATTTAAGGGGGGCTCCCATACAACAAACTTGATTCTTTTGCTCAATATCGATAATGGGAATAGGGAGACGCTTGTTTACCTAGTCAATGGTATGGAACCCTTCGTGCGCGAGTCCGACTCGCACTTGGCCAATTTAGTTCTTTAGTTTGCGTCTGTGCGTCGCGAATTTCGCAGTTTGAGGTAATCACTTCAAAACAGATATATTAATACGCTTTTATTAGCTTCAGACGTATCTATGTTATTATGTAACGGAATCTTTGATCATGATTTTGACCCCCTTCAAAACGTCGGATGTTTTTTTTTTTTTTGTGGGTGAGCCGCGGTCGGCGCGCCTCCGCACCACTCCGTCCGGGGCGACAGAGGGGCTTAAGCACGCAACTCCCGCGACCCACCCGAAAACCACGTCGCCTTCGTCGTTGGGCCGACCACTGGAGCAGCGTTAACTTGTCGTCAGTGGTCGGCCCGAAAAGACTTGCCGAAACCAAAACGTCGGATTAACTCGAAATTTGGCAAACTTATTAAGGACCGATGACAATTCAATATTTTAAACAGTTTGACCCGTTATCCTTACTAGGATAATCAGGATTAGCAATTTTTTGTTTTCCTGACTCAAAGCGTATTTTTATAGTTATAACTAGCAACCTGCCCTCGCTTCGCTTCGGTTATAGGTTATAGTCGTTTTACCCGCGTAGTTCCCGTTCCCGTGGGAATACCGAGATAAAATATAGCCTAGTTTACGCCCTGATATTATAGCTTCCCATAGGTGAAAGAATTTTTGAAATCGGTCCAGCCGTTTTGAAGATTACCCGGAACAAATAGACAGACATACAAAAATTTTTTAATTACTATTTTAGGCATAGGTGTCGTGCAAATAACCGTGTGAGCATGAAAAAAGCCTATTATTTTGACATTACAAGCAGACACTCCAATCCAATTTTATTTATTGGTATAGATATATATATATATATATATATATATATTCAGGATCTCGGAAACGGCACCAACGATTTTGATGAAACTTGGCATACTAGAGGTTTCGAGGCTAAAAAATCGATCTAGCTAGGTTTTATTTATAGAAAATGTTATTATGTCAGTGTTTTTAGCAAAACAATATAATGACATTAAATTTTAAAAGAATATGAATTCAAATTTTGCTGTCAACGTCATGAGTTACGATAGCTCAGTTGGGAAGTAGTGCAGTTTCCTTTTAGTATTGTTTTGGGATTCAAAAGGCGTCGGATCGAATCTCGGTGCTATTATTATTCTCTTTTTGTATTTATTTATATTTATCATTATTTAATTTTTATTTTTCATTAATATATATTATTATTCTTTATATTATTATTATTCTTTTTTTATTTTTCTTTTTTATTTTTTATATCTAAATAAATTCGACAAAAATACAACAAAAATATTTCGAGCGAAGCTCGGTCAACCAGATATTACATAATTATAGCGAATAATTAAAATGGTTAAGAAATCCTTTGTTTTATCAAAGGACGACGAAAAAAAAATTACACGTACGTCCTTTATTTTCGAATAAATGTAACGAAACGTTAAAATATTGTAGTGGCAATGGTAAAAATTGTTTGGTTTTTGGGTCTGCGGTCGCCGCACTCCTCGCCTCCGACTCCGTCCGGGGCGATAGAGGGGCGTAAGCACGCACACCCATAACCCACCCGTATAGCACGTCGCCTTCGTCGTTGGATCGACCACCGGTGCAGAGTTTCTAGACTTCAGTGGTCGATCCGACGGAATACCCCGAGGGAGTAACCTCTCCCGTCGACGTCCCCTATCGGGACGCCGATTACCGTCGCGAGGCTAACCTCTCCGCGGGTGACTCTGCTAGGGCGGCATCAGGTACAGGTACTCGCGCCTGCGCCTTCCCAGTCGCCGGCGGAGGACCGTTCCTCCCGCACACGGTCCGCCGCCTCCTTCCGCGAGATGACAGCCTCGCAAAAGGAAAAATTAGTGGTAGGGTTAAGCTGCCAATGAAGACAAAATTTTTGCTCAGCCTACATCGCGATACCAAGGTATAAGAAGGATAGCCGGCCAGCCTTCCCAAGTAGTGACGGTATAAAGAAGGAAGAAACAATATAAGCCGCCACCTATGTCCTCCACACCACCCTTCTTGACTATGGGTGTTGTAAAATAACGACCAAGTGCATACATTTACACAAATAAATAAAATGGAAGTGTCTGTTTGTAATGTCAAAATACTGGGCTTTTTTCATGCTCACGTCCCGCTGCTGGGCTCGAGCTTCCTTACAATAGAAGGGATATTGACCTATTATACCACGCTGATCCGAGGTGTTGGTATTTTATTTTTATGGGTGGGCTATTGTAAGCGCACGCGCGGTTCATTCCGTCCGGGGCGATAAAAGGACGGTGGTTATGGGCCCGCGCCCATAACCCACCCGTACGACGTCACCTCGTTGTTGGGCCGACCACCGGAGCAGGGTGACTTGTCGTCAGTGGTCGGCCCGACGGAATATCCTTTCGGATACCCTCACCTCTCGATGTCCTGGGACGTCGGTCACCGTCGCGCAGTCAGCCCCTCTGCGGGTGACGGACAATTTCCCGGTCCGATCACCCGCGGCCTGGGCTAGGGCGGCATTAGGCGCAGATATTCGAGGTGTTGGTATAGGGTTTCATTTCAAGTTTACCATCTCTTGCATAGATGTTATATGCATGATGACGCGCGTCACACATTGGAAGTATGCCCCGCCTGGGGGTCTCAGCGCCACGACCTGTCGGTGGTACTTGGAGCGGACCTGTCGCTGCCGACCGTTATCGCAAAGATGCTTCGCAGCAACAGATGCTGGTCCTCGATGGCCTCATTTTGCGAGGCCGTCATATCAAGGAAGGAAGCGGCGGAGCGGGCACGCGAGGCGCTTGCGTCTGCTGACTCGCTTCCTCGACCCGGGAGGAGGAGGCGACAATATGCCCACCCCCCTCTCACCCCCCTCCCACCGCCCTGAATAGTAATGACAGGACGTAGCCAGACGGCCATGCGTTGGGATGTCGGGGATTGAATGTCATCAGACGATCTCTTCGGCACCCCATAAAAGCGCGGAAGGGGCCGCTGTGGTCTTAGTGGTCATTCCGGCCGCGGATGTGGTCGGCAAGTCCTACACGACGCTACGGTCCGTCAATGGCGGGAGACAGTGCGTAAATGCATTTCTACAGCGTGAACGGAAAAAAAAAAGGTGTTATTTGCATATTCAATCCTATGGTCGTCTTTTACGACACCCGCAGACAAGAAAGGGGGTAGTGAATGGTATTCTTACTCCGTCCTCATAAGAAAAAAAAACAGGTTTACAAAACAGGTTTGATCATAAACGAATCCCTTAAGACTGTCTGCAGTCAACTTTGTTTAACAAGATAAAATAATAAAGATCTTATTATTTTCAAAAGAAACAAACGAGTTTGTAGAATGCATCATCGGAATAATACCATTATTATATACTAGCAACCCGCCCTCGCTTCGCCTCGGTTTTAGTCGCCTTACCCGCGAAGTTCCCGTTCCCGTGGGAATCATCATCATCATCATTTCAGCTCATATACGTCCCACTGTTGGGCTCGAGCCTCCTCCACAGTAGAAAGGAAATTAACCTTACTATACCATGCTGGTCAGACAGGTTGATAAAGGGTTTTATTTCGAGTTTTCCTTCTCTTTCATAGATGTTATATGCGTATCATATCCCTTAGTCGCCTTTTACGACATCCACGGGTAGGATAGGGAATACCGAGATAAAATACAGCCTATAGTCTGATATTATAGTTTTCCATTGGTGAAAGAATTTTTAAAATCGGGTCGGTGGTTTAAGCGTGAAAGCGTAACAAACAAACAAACTTTTCACGCATTTATAATATCAGTAAAGCTATATTTTTACTGCATATTTATTGTAGACAAGTTCTTACTTGTCTGCTACCAAAGTCAACCAAGACAAGTAAGTAGCCTGTCCTTTTTTTTTGGGATCTTATCAGCAAATACGCCGTCCATCCGTAAGAACGGCGGCTGGCCCCATAAACCACCGTATACCCACCCTTTCGCTATTTGGCCGACCACTGGTACCGAATTCCGTATCGTCCGTCAAGGCGGCCTCTCCCTGACTCCCCTTCTGGGGCGTCCCCTCACACGGTTAGCCTCTCTTCGGATAACAGGCAAGTACTTGCCCGCCAAATTTGCCGGCAGCGGATTATGTCACCGTAGAGGAGTTCCATAATCCGCCGCCTCCTTCCACCAGATGACCGTCTAACAGAAGGTAGCGACCACATACCAGTTCTTTACGCGGTCGAGCATCTTTCAAGCACAGAAATCTTGAAATAAACCTTATACCAACGCGTCTGACCAGCGTGGTATAGTAGGTCAATTTCCCTCCTATTGTGGAGGTGTTTCTAGCCCAACAGTGGGTCGTATATGAGCGGAAATGATCATAATATACTTAGGTATTTATAAAAATGTTTTAATTGGGCAATACGTATGTTAAGATATTGTACTCGAGTTTTACCAAATTCTATACCAATAAATAAAATTGAAGTGTCTGTTTGTAATGTCAAAATAATAGGCTTTTTTCATGCTCACACGGTTATTTGCACGACACCTATGCCTAAAATAGCAATTAAAAAATTTTTGTCTGTCTGTCTGTTTGTTCCGGGTAATCTTCAAAACGGCTGGACCAATTTCAAAAATTCTTTCACCAATGGAAAGCTATAATATCAGGGCGTAAACTAGGCTATATTTTATCCCAGTATTCCCACGGGAACGGGAACTACGCGGGTAAAACGACTATAACCTATAACCGAAACGAAGCGAGGGCGGGTTGCTAGTTTGAAATAAGACGAAATGAAATTCATAAGAACAGCGAATAAATAATAAAAATAAGCTGTGTAAACTGGATTTCCTTCGCAGCCGGTATATATAAGGGGTCGGTCGTTGAATACATCACATACGTTAATCCTTACTAATATTATAAATGCGAAAGTAACTCTGTCTGTCTGTCTGTCTGTCTGTCTGTCTGTCTGTCTGTCTGTCTGTCTGCTACGCTTTCACGTCTAAACCACTGGACCGATTTTGATGAAATTTGGTACAGAGATGGACTAAAGCTTGAGAAAGGACATAGGCTACTTTTTATCGCGAAAAAATGGGTATAAGGGGTTGAAATAGGGGATGACATTTTGTATGGAAATTCGTCATTTTCGATGATAGAACCACGAATCTTTGTATTAAGACACCTAATAATAAATAAATAAATATTTGTTCAAGCGTTTTGGAAATTTCATTTACATGGGGATGAAATTCAACCCCTAAAATACCAAAAAGCATACAGCCGAAACCACTGGACCTAGAAACGTATTTCTTTTACACCGTCGTATTTCTTGGGGTGCACGAGCACTAGCAAAGGATTTTTGGAAATTCACCCCCTTAAGGGGGTGAAAAACATATAGTCTTTCACGTCTAAACCGATTTTGATGAAATTTGGTACAGAGATGGACTAAAGCTTGAGAAAGGATATAGGCTACTTTTTATCGCAAAAAAATGTGTATAAGGGGTTGAAATAGGGGATGATATTTTGTATGGAAATTCGTAATTTTTGATGATAGAACCGTGAATCTTTGTATTAAGACACCTCATAATAAATAAATAAATATTTGTTCAAGCGTTTTGAAAATTTCATTTACATGGGGATGAAATTCAACCCTTAAAATACCAAAAATCATACAGCCGAAACCACTGGACCTAGAAACGTATTTTTTTTTACACCATCGTATTTCTTGGGGTGCACGAGCACTAGCAAAGGATTTTTGGCAATTCACCCCCTAAGGGGGTGAAAACATATAGTCTTTCACGTCTAAACCGATTTTGATGAAATTTGGTACAGAGATGGACTAAAGCTTGAGAAAGGATATAGGCTACTTTTTATCGCAAAAAAATGTGTATAAGGGGTTGAAATAGGGGATGACATTTTGTATGGAAATTCGTCATTTTCGATGATCGAACCACGAATCTTTGTATTGAGGCACCTAATAATAAATAAATAAATATTCGCTCAAGCGTTTTGGAAATTCCATTTACATGGGGATGAAATTCAACCCCTAAAATACCAAAAAGCAAACAGCCGAAACCACTGGACCTAGAAACGTATTTTTTTTTACACCATCGTATTTCTTGGGGTGCACGAGCACTAGCAAAGGATTTTTTGGAAATTCACCCCCTTAAGGGGGTGAAAAACATATAGTCTTTCGCGTCTAAACCGATTTTGATGAAATTTGGTACAGAGACGGACTAAAGTTTGAAAAAGGATATAGGCTACTTTTTATTGCGAAAAAATGGGTATAAGGGGTTGAAATAGAGGATGATATTTTGTATGGAAATTCGTAATTTTTGATGATAGAACCGTGAATCTTTGTATTAAGGCACCTGATAATAAATAAATAAATATTTGATCAAGCGTTTTGGTAGTCTCACTTACATAGGGATGAAATTCAACCCCTAAAATACCAAAAAGCATACAGACGAAATCACTGGGCCTAGAAACGTATTTTTTTTTACACCATCGTATTTCTTGGGGTGCACGAGCACTAGCAAAGGATTTTTGGGCATTCACCCCCTTAAGGGGGTGAAAAACATATAGTCGTTCACGTCTAAACCGATTTTGATGAAATTTGGTACAGAGATGGACTAAAGCTTGAGAAAGGATAGGCTACTTTTTGTCGCAAAAAAATGGGTATAAGGGGTTGAAATAGGGGATGACATTTTGTATGGAAATTCGTCATTTTCGATGATCGAACCACGAATCTTTGTATTGAGGCACCTAATAATAAATAAATAAATATTCGCTCAAGCGTTTTGGAAATTCCATTTACATGGGGATGAAATTCAACCCCTAAAATACCAAAAAGCATACAGCCGAAACCACTGGGCCTAGAAACGTATTTTTTTTTACACCATCGTATTTCTTGGGGTGCACGAGTACTAGCAAAGGATTTTTGGAAATTCACCCCCTTAAGGGGGTGAAAAACATATAGTCTTTCACATCTAAACCGATTTTGATGAAATTTGGTACAGTGATGGACTAAAGCTTGAGAGAGGATATAGGCTACTTTTTATCGCAAAAAAATGTGTATAAGGGGTTGAAATAGGGGATGACATTTTGTATGGAAATTCGTCATTTTCGATGATCGAACCACGAATCTTTGTATTGAGGCACCTAATAATAAATAAATAAATATTCGCTCAAGCGTTTTGGAAATTCCATTTACATGGGGATGAAATTCAACCCCTAAAATACCAAAAAGCATACAGCCGAAACCACTGGGCCTGGAAACGTATTTTTTTTTTACACCATCGTATTTCTTGGGGTGCCCGGACGGAGTGGTGCGAGGAGCGCGCCAACCGCAGCCCAACCCAAAAAAAAAATAGGGGTTGAAAAGCATATAGCCTTTTACGTCGAAACCACTTAACCGATTTTGATGAAATTTGGTACAGAGATGAACTAAAGCTAGAGAAAGGATATAAGGCTACTTTTTATCGCGAAAAAATAGGTATAAGGGGTTGAAATAGGGGAAAGTATTTTCTTTTTACGTCGTCTTATTTCTTGGGGTACACGAGCACTAGCAAAGGATTTTTGGAAAATCACCCCCTTAAGTGGGTGAAAAGCGTATAGACGAAACTCTTGGAGCTAGGAACGTAAAACTTTCTATGCAATTCTCTTTCTTTTGTTGTAAGTGAGCTCTAAGAAATTATTTTATTAAAATCAACTCCTAAAGGGGTGCAAAATATATAGCCGAAATCATTAGGCCTAGAAACGTGGAATTTTGTATAAAGTTTCCTTTCTTGGGGTAAGAGTTTTTTGCAATTTTAGCCCTAAGGGGGTGAAAAGTGTTTAACCGAAATCACTGAGCCTAGGAAGGATCATTTTATTACACGGTCGGCTTTCTTGGATTACCCCCAGATTTTCTTAGTGCTCACTTACCAAGCACTATGAAACAATTTTTGGCAAGGATAAGCGAGCTCTAACAAAGAATTTTTGGAAATTCAACCCCTAAGAGAGTGAAAGTGTATAGCCAAAGATACCGGGCCTAAAAATGTGAAATTTCATATACCGATCGGTTATTTGGGGTAAGCACTCACTAAGAAACAATTTTGGGCTGCCCCAAAAGGATAAAACACATATAGTCGAAGACACCCAGCCAATGATATATCATCATTATCTTGCTCTTATCCTAATTACTTTGGATCGACGCGATATGTAGGTACTCTTCTGCCATCGTAGATATATTACAAAGGTTCTAGCAACATTTTATGACCTGGCGCACGACATTGTTGGCCAGACGGCATCACCGGTCCAGGTCGATGTAAATCTTTGTCTTAGTAGTATTTTGCGATACCCACGAACAATGAGAGCGTGGTAATATTTCTAGCAGCTACCAGACAGTAAGTTACAATCAAGATATTATTACAATTTTCTATCTCTACAAATAAATAGATTTGAAGCGTCTGTTTGTCTATCAAAATAATAGGTTTTATTTATGCTCAAACAATACGGTCCAAATTTTTTTGCCTGTCTGTCTATTCGTTACAGGTAATCTTCAAAATGGCTGGACCGATATTGATTATATTTTACCATCAGGTCTACCAGTCGTACATAAGGAATAACTTAGACTATATTTTATCCCAGGTTATATTTTATCCCGGTGTGGCTGAATTAAGTCGATTTTAAAATTATTTCACTAATGGAAAGCTATTTTTAAGCGAGTAACATATTTAAGCTATTTTTATCCCGATATTCCTATGGGATCGGGTACAATGTCGATGAAATCACGGGAATTTAATGGTTTTAAAAATTAATTCACTAATGAAAAGCTATATTATCAGTGAAAGGCTATTTTCATTCCGGTATTTGCCCAAGAACGAAAACTATACCAGGGGATGTCGAACAATTTTTAAAATTCTTTCACCAATGGAAAGCTACCTATGTTGTCAGCGAGTAACATAGGCAATTTATATCTCTGATATTTCTGGGATTAATATTTTTTTTTTTTTTTTTGGTATGTATGTGTGTAAATTTATAATATCAGCGAGTAACATAGGCATTTTTTATCTCGGTATTGGCATGGGAATTTCTACGTGAATGAAACTGCGGGTGTTTGATTGATATAATTTTTTTTTCACCAATGAAAAAGTACTTTATCAGAGACTAAAGAAAGGCATATTTATCATCGTATTTGCACGGCAATCTGAACTATAAGGCTGGAAGTAATATTCAAATGTGAAAGTTTGTGAAGATATTTGGATGTTTGTTACTCAATCACGCTTAAACTGTTGAGCAGATTTGGATGAAAATTGACACGTAGATAGAGTATTTCTTAAATTAAGAAATATAATACTCTTTATGCCGATAATATTCTTTACGATAATAGTTATTAATATGCAAGTATTAATATGCAAGTAAATTTTTACGCGGGCGAAGCCGCGGGCAAAAGCTAGTAAACAATAGTTGTACAATGAAGTCTGTTGTGATTGCTTATGCACTGTTCGTTGTGGCCGCTTATGGACACGTAAGTTCGCCAAAAAATATTTTTTCTACTTAATTTCATTCTTAAGTCGGTGATGGACAAGTCAATGGGGTGAACTCTTGACGCGGACGTGACTATAGACATGTGATGAGATAGAATGAGAGTAATCTTGTGAGGAAATTTTTAAATAAACTATAAGGGTAGGGCTGTTGATATTTTTTTCAAATAACGTTTCGTTTTCGATATATAGTTTTTAAATACATCAATATCGGAGTTCGACATATCGCAAAAAAAATTCGATATATCGATATTTTCCCCATGACTACTTTTTTAACTTCGTTCATTGCGGGCTTTTCGTGTTTTTTACAGTAGATTAGGTTTATAGTGATTTTGTTGAATAAATCATCATCATCTCAGCCCATATACGTCCCACTGTTGGGCTCGGGCTTCCTCCATAATGGAAGGGTAATTCACCTACTATACCACGCTGGTCAAACGTGTTGGTACTTTTTTTTTTTTTTTTATTATTGGGCTATGGTAAGCGCACGCGCGGTCCAGTCCGTCCGGGGCGATGAAAGGACGGCGCGCGGGGCCATAACCCACCCGTACCCACGTGACCTCGTTGTTGGGCCGACCACCGGAGCAGATGTGACTTGTCATCAGTGATCAGCCC
Organism: Lymantria dispar; assembly: GCA_032191425.1. NCBI lineage: Eukaryota > Metazoa > Arthropoda > Insecta > Lepidoptera > Erebidae > Lymantria > Lymantria dispar. The sequence goes on along the minus strand of CM063469.1, from coordinate 13,510,664 downwards.
GACGGAATACCCTTTCGGGTAACCTCTCACCTCTCGACGTACTTGGACGTCGGTCACCGTCGCGCGGTCAGCCTCTCTGCGGGTGACGGACAATTCCCCGGTTCGATCACCCGCGGCCTCGGCTAGGGCGGCATTAGGCGCAGATACCCGCACCTGCGCCGCCCGAGTCGCCGGCGGCGGAACGTGTCGCCGAATAGGAGCTCTACTCACACACGATCCGCCGCCTCCTTCCGTGAGATTACGGCCTCACAGAAGGCGGCGACTGCGTCCCAGTTCCTGACGCTGTCGAGCATCTCCCTGGCGATGGTCGGCAGCGCCAGGTCGGCACCGATAATCGCGACGAGTTCACGGCGCTCCCCCTCCCACGCAGCACACTCCTCGAGCGTGTGCTGCGGCGTGTCCTCGTCACAACTGCAATGGTGGCAGGACGGTGTGCTCTCCCTCCTGACAATCTTGTGCAGGTACTTCCCAAAACACCCGTGCCCCGTAAGCACCTGCACCAGTCGGAAGGAGAGCACCCCGTGCGTCCGCTCCAACCACTCCATCAGCACCGGCCGGAAGGCCTCGACGGTCCTGACACGTTTTGGTATGGGGTTATTTATAAATACTATACAAGAAAAGATAAAACAACAAATTTATTCAAATAAATATCGACCCTCGATATTTACCTTTTAGTGTCGAACTATAAGTTATAAGTATCGATATTGTAAATAAAACTACTTTTACGGATTATATCGCGTTGTATTTGATTCATGATTGCCCGACGTTTCGAACACTTTGCAGCATTCATGGTCACGGGCGGACTAAAGTGTCTCACGTCCAACAAGTCATCGTTATTACAGACATTTATAATTATCGATATTTTTAAATAATATTGTTATTTCGATATTTTATCAACAGCCCTAGTAAAATGATTCGGTAACAGTGTTAAGCCCTATGGCGGTGGGTTATGGAGGCGCACGCCGTCGATTCGGGGCAAGTTGGTCCGGGTGTATGTAGACTATCATCATGGTCATCTTAGCCCATATTCGTCCAACCAATGGGTTCGGGTCTCCTCCACTATGAAAGGGAAATTGACCGACTATGCCACGCTCATCAGACATGTTGGCATAGAGTTTTGTTTCGAATCCATCCCATCTCCATTTCTAACCCCTGTGTATCGTAAAAGACTAAAGCATAAACACACCAGTTTATTTTTTTTTTTGGGTGGGTTGCGGTCGGCGCGCTCCTCGCACCACTCCGTCCGGGGCGACAGAGGGGCGTAAGCACGCACACCCGCAACCCACCCGAACACCACGTCGCCTTCGTCGTTGGGCCGACCACCGGAGCAGGGTTACTTGTCATCAGTGGTCGGCCCGACGGAATACCCTCTTACCGTCCCCCCCCCTCGGGGAGGACGTCGGTCTTCCCTCACGCGGTCGACCTTTCGGCGGGTGACGGACTAATTCCCCAATCATGTCACCCGCGGCCTCGGCTAGGGCGGCATGAGACGCAAGTACTCGCGCCTACGCCGCCCCAGTCGCCGGCGGCGGATCGCCTCATCGAGGCTGCGCTCCTCGCGCAGGCGATCCACCGCCTCTTTCTGCGAGATCACTGCCTCGCAAAAGGCTGCGACCGCGTCCCAATTCCTGACGCTGCCGACCATCGCCCTAGCGATAGTCGGCAGCGTCAGGTCGGCACCGATGATAAACACACCAGTGTCCTCTTGAAATCAAATCTAATTTTGAATCTTATTCAATTCCAATCTCAGCAAACTTATATTTGGTTAAACGAAATCGAAAATAAATTTTTCGCATTTGCCGTTGTTATTTTCACCAAATTTGTCGTATTTTATTACTTTAAATTAATAACGTTACCGAACTCGAGCACTAAAAAGACGCGTTCTTGAAATTGCGCAACATTAACGATTTTAAACTACGTCAAAATCATGTCGGGAGTAGTAAATATTTGACTTAATCGACGAGTCGAATTCATTTAGTTTAAAAAAATTCCACCGAGTTTGACTCCAATCGTGCGCTAGTGTCGCTTTCAAGAGTACCAAATTTGCTCAAATTCGAGCTGCGATTGGATTTAGGACTGGAATAGAGCCAGAAGCTCAACTTTCTGATGGTGTTTGTGTGTGGTGGGTTTTAGTGATACCTTTATTATCACCAAACCTCATTGCACGCATTCACTCCCTTCAATTTATTCGCGGTACGCAACGGCCTAACTGTGCTCCTATGGACAGACCATAGCCCCAAGTCAAAAGTCCTATCCGCTATATGTGCATTCAAGTTATAAATATTACATAAAAAATTGGCTTAAAGGTCTTTGTATCCAGGTCACGAAATTATTGAAAAGGTCATTCCGCATTATATAAAAAATAAGTCAATGCTAACTGACCAATAATACTTATTTTTTTTAAGACGTAAACCCTTATATTGCTTGGAATTATACAAACACATTTGCCGCGTGGCGGAGTAAGAATACAATTCAACACCCATCTTACCCGTGGGTTGGGTAAAGGACGACTAAGGGATTGTGCGTATAATAACTACGCAATTTAAGGCAAACCTATACCAACTCTTATGACCAGCGTGGTATTTTAGATGAATTTTTTACCCATGAGCCATGCTGATAATGGCACAAATACGATTAACTGACACAAATCTTACATCTTTAAACGAGCAATTCTTGTATATATATATATATATATATATATATATATATATATATATATATATATATATATATATATATATATATATATATATATATATATATATATATATATATATATATATACCTATATATTTTTCAGGATCTCGGAAACGGCTCCAACGATTTTGATAAAATTTGGCATAATAGAGGTTTCGGGGCCAAAAAATCGATCCAGCTAGGTTTTATTTATAGAAAATGTTGTTTTGTCGGTGTTTTTAGCAAATCAAGACATTAAATTTGAAAAGAATAAGAATTCAAATTTCGCTGTCGCCATCAAAAGTGACAATAACTCGGTTGGGAAGTTGTCCAGTTTTTTTATTTGTTTTGTTTTGGCATTCAAACAGCGTGGGATCGAATCTCGGTGTTATTATTAATATAAATATGTATATACTATATAGCTACAAATTTATTTTCGTTTCGCGTGTAACTGTATACAGTTAGTGCAACTATTCATACAATATGCAAACAATCAAAGTACCTGTATACAAATAAGTCGTTACAAAAATCTCTAGTTTTGAAACACGTGACGTCGACCAAGTCACTGGTTTCGTTACGCTTCTTAAAAATAACGTGACGACCCACGTCTAATATATTTAAGCATGTATTTATTTTATGTATACAATATAATATTATTATTTATGTATATATATATATATATATATATATATATATATATATATGGAACAGTTTACTGAAACTGTTATTTCGCTAAAACTGAAACAGGTCTCACAATTTAGCTGTTGTAGAGCACCCCTAGTGGCCCATGGCCCTGAATATCGTGTAGTGTAATGTAATAAGCGTTTTAAAGTAATTACCCTTACTAATATTATAAATGCGTAACTTTGTTTGTTACGCTTTCACGCTTAAACTAACGAACCGATCTCAAAAATCTATATATATACAGGCTGTATCAGGTTATGGGGCAAATAGTCAAAAGGGGGCTAGGCAATGGTGGTAGAAACCCATAAAAAAAATTTGAACGAAAAATATTGATTCGTTTAGAAATTAGAGACATGTAAAGTTTTCAATTTTGTCATCGCTTTTTCGTGTAAATCTGATTAAAATGTATAAAGTCAATGATACTTAATACGCAACATATTCATACTTTGTTAAATATTCATTAGAAATTGAAGAAATCAATTATTACGTTCACATAAGCAAAACAAACTTCGCTTTAAAACAGCTGATCGGCCTATGACCGTTGACTACTTGCCGTTGTACAAACATGTCATTGAAGCGTTTGCGCAATTCTAGGTATGAATGAATGAAATTATACTGTCGAAGCTTTACATGCCTACATGTATTGTCTGTACATGCCTACATAATACGTAACATTTAAGGCATAGACTCTTAGACACATTTTTTTGAAATCACTATAATTTTTATGTTATATTGTTTTTTGTGTAATGTACATTCTAATTATGATCTATGACCGTTAAACTACAACATACTCGAACAGTTGTCCCATAACCGGATACACCCTATATAAACTAGCAACCTGCTCTCGCTTCGCTTTCAGTCGCCTTACCCGCGTAGTTCCCGTGGGAATACCGGAATAAAATATAGCCTATGCCCTAATATTATAACTTTCCATCAGTAAAAGAATTGTGAATTGTAAAAGTGATGTAACGAATGTTAGGATTGAGACATTCGCGAATGCGAATATGCGAATATAATATATATGAATGTTGACTTTCAAATAAAGCGCGTGCAAAATATCATACGGGTTTAACATTTCGTACCAGCCATGTTTAAGCCAAATATAGCAAAGGTTAACCGTTACAAGTTGAACGAATGAAACTAATCAGATTCGTTCGAAAATATTCGTTGTAATTTGAGATTAGTTTATTATTATTATTGTATTTGTCAAATTTACAAACATGAGTAAAGCACATGTTACTGAAATGTGGACTTATTTCACAATTTGTGACTCTGAGAGTGTTAAATGCATGGTATGTCAAAAAGTTTAATGATTACTTAACAAAAATAATGTAATTTTTTCATAAAGAATCATGTTCTTTTTTTATTGGCAAAATTCATTATTCATTCACACAAAAAATCGGTTGTCTGTAAAGTCGGTTTACTGACGTAGTTGAACGTGACAACGTCATAAGAAAATACTGATGGAATGGTTTCATTTTTCAAAAGAATATTTTAATTTTATTTGTTTGATAGATATTTTGTATGGCAAGCCTTAAATGGAACTGGAGGCGGAAGTGCTCGCCGAATTGTATCGGCGGGTGTCGGGGGTGCGAGGGGAGGGCGGTGTTGTTTCCTTAAAGAAGCTCACCGCCTGGCGCGTCGACGCCCACCGAGATGTCATCGCCCGTTGGGCAGACCGGCTGGAGAGGTCTCGATACGGTGTCTGGACCGTGGAGGCCTTCTGGCCGGTGCTGATGCAGTGGTTGGAACGGCGGCACGGTGTGCTCTCCTCCCGACTCGTGCATGTCTCGACGGGGCATAGATGCTTTGGCAAGTACCTGTACAGGGTCGCTAGGAGGGAGAGAATACCGTCCTGCCACCACTGCGATTGCGACGAGGACACGGCGCAACATACGCTCGAGGTCTATGACGCTTGGGCAGAGCAGCGCCGTGAACTCGTCGCAATCATCGGTGCCGACCTGACACTGCCAACCATCGCTAGGGAGATGCTCGGCAGCATCAGAAACTGGGACGCGGTCGCATCCTTCTGCGAGGCATTTATCTCGCAGAAGGAGGCGGCGGGTCGCGAACGCGAGGAGCACAGCCTTGACGAAGCGACCCGCCGCCTGCGACTGGGACGGCGCAGGCACAACTACCTGCGTCCCATGCCGCCCTAGCCGAGGCCGCGGGTGACGTCACCCGCCGAGAGGCCGATCGCGTGAGGAAAGACCGACGTCCTCCCCGAGCGGGGGACGTCGGTCGATGGGAGCGTACCCCGGGTAGGGGGTATTCCGTCGGGCCGACCACTGATGACAAGTAACCCTGCTCCGGTGGTCGGTCCAACGACGCAGGCGACGTGGTGTTCGGGTGGATTGCGGGTGTTGCGTGCTTAAGCTCCTCTGTCGCCCCGGACAGAGTGGTGCGGAAGCGCGCGGACCGCAGCCCACCCCAAAAATAAAAGCTTTAAATGGAACGCCTCAAAGCGAGGTAACGCCGCATACGTCATGTTTTTTCGTGTGTGCAGCCGGCTCCATCGAATTATAAGACGTTGTCACGTCAAAAACAAATATAAATTTCGGATAAGTATTCACCAACATATCATATACTAAATTTTTCTCCGAAACATGCTGCATCTTATGGTATAAATATTATTCTGATCATTCAGTGGTTTTCGCAGTATAACCGAACAAAAAACCGGCTCCCCATTCATTAGTTTATATTAGACTGACAAAAATAAGACCTGTTGCTATGTATGGATCTGAATGTTGGGCATTGAAAAAGACGGATGTGAGAAGATTGCATGCCACAGAGATGCGTATGCTAAGATGGATGTGTGGGGTCACAAGGTTAGATAAGATAAGAAATGAGTATATTAGGGGAAGCCTGAAAGTAGCACCAGTGATAGAGAAGATTAGGAGCGCGAGGTTGTCTTGGTATGGACATGTGATGAGGAGGGATGAAAGCCATGTGATAAGGCGGGTTATCGATATGAATGTGGATGGACGAAAGAAGCGTGGGTGACCCAAAAAGAGATGGATAGACTGTGTGAATGAGGACATGCGTATGAAAAGGGTGAGTGCAGATATGACGGCCGATAGGAGGTTATGGAAGGTAAGTACATGTTGTGCCGACCCCACTTAGCGTGGGATAAGGGCAGGCAAATGATGAGACTGACAAAAATAAGAGAGACAGTATTTGTAATTTAGTTGCCGACCTGAGTGTTCCATAATATTGTTTTATTCAAATATTATGAGTAAATAAAAATAATAAATATTATCATATCATTACACGATTACATATATAATTTGCTTTTAGTTTGTCAAATATATTCACCAAACATTCGCATCGTTCCTTGCGAATGCGAATGCGATTGCGAATGTCAGAAACATATGCGAATATTCGCGATGCGAATGCGAATATTCGTTACATCACTAATCGGTTCGGTGGTTTAAGCGTGAAAGCGTAACAAACAAACTTACTTTCGCATTTATAATATTAGTAAGGATGAATGTTTGTTTGTATGTCCTTTATAGAATCGTAAACTATACACTTGATCATGTGATGATCTTCAGCAAAGTGTTGTGCATGAGCTCATGAAGGTTTCTGAGTTAATACGATCAATCTTCGACAGATGGCGCCACTATCATTCCAATGAATTTCATATATTGCCGTGACAGTTAATGCTGATTTGAAACGATACGAAAATAGCCAAAATCATTCATCATTCATCATTTCAGCGCATATACGTCCCACTGTTGGGCTCGGGCCTCCTCCATAACGGAAGGGTAATTGACTTACTATACCACGCTGGTCAGACGTGTTGGTATAGGGTTTTATTTCGAGTTTGCCTTCTCTCGCATAGATGTTATATGCGTTTTATATCCCTTAGTCGTGTCTTACGATCACCCACGGGTAAGATAGGGGGTGGTGAATTGTATTCTTACTCCGTCACCACACGGAAGATCATTGAAATGTCTCAAAATAAATTTAGAATTTGTGTAATGTTTTTCCTTCAAAATTATTTAAGTATTGGCGTAGCAACACGCTCAATGTTATGCTAGTATTATAAAAAACTTGTTTAGCGAAGTAGTTATGAAACAAGATAAGTTTTGTCATAAAATGTTTACTCCCCACAGACTCGCAGAGACGCAAATAAAAAGACTTACTTGTCGTAAAATCCTTTGAGATATTCAGCTTTTATTTGAGCGGCTATCTCTCGATTGAATACATTTAAAAATGGCATAGTATTCAATGCGAAGAGGTATGAGTTCCTTGCCCACACGGAACAGTTCTTGAATCAGTCCTTTGTACGATTCACAAAATCATTCTTTCGAGCCTGATTAATATTTCATCATCATCATAATCATCGCAGTCCACATACGTGCCACTATTGGGTTCGAGCCTCCTCCACTATGGGAGGGCATTTGACCTACCATACTGGTCAAGCATGTTGGTATAAGGTTTCATGTCGAGTTTTCCTTCTCTTGCACAGATGTTATGTGCATATTATATTCCATAGTCGTCTTTTACGACATCCACGGGTAAAACAGAGAGTGGTGAATTGTATTCTTACTCCGTCACCACACGGATAATTATTATTTACGTCTATTAATAGAATATTCATATGGTGATGGAGTAAGAATATAGTTTGCCACCCCATATCTTACCCGTGGATGTCGTAAAAGACGAGTAAGTGATATATTATACAATTAATACTGCGAATGCGATTCTCGAAGTTATCTATACCAATAAATAAAATTGGAGTGTCTGTTTGTAATGTCAAAATAATAGACTTTTTTCATGCTCACACGGTTATTTGCACGACACCTATGCCTAAAATAGCGATTAAAAAATTTTTGTCTGTTTGTTCCGGGTAATCTTTAAAACGGCTGGACCGATTTCAAAAATTCTTTCACCAATGGAAAGCTATAATATCAGGGCGTAAACTAGGCTATATTTTATCCCGGTATTCCCACGGGAACGGGAACTACGCGGGTAAAACGACTAAAACCGAAGCGAGGGCGGGTTGCTAGTGGACCAATATGTTTACACCCGCCGCACATGCTCGCACTCGCATTGGCCGTCACTCGCCATGTCCGAATGACAGTATTTAAAACGTATGGCGTACACACTGATGTACGTGCCTGTGTCGACACGTGAAAGTAGGGACACGAAAAAATTATCAATACTTTCAGGTATACTTGTCTTTCGATACCGATACTTTTGTACTCGATACTTTTACCCAATGAGTACTTTTTGGCAATTATCGTATCGAACAAATCGTATAAAGTATCCATGTTAAATTTAAAGTGGCTCGACACATTTTAATCCGAACATACAAAGCAAACTCCTAAAAAAAAAACTCATCAAATCGGGACAAATTCCTAAAGAAAAAAGAAAAGGTCATCACGACCTGGATTCTAGGAAAATTACCTACTCAGTACTCGATACTTTGGAGTATCGATACTTTTGTTTCGATACTTTTTCTTCGATATACTTTTTCTTTTTCTTCGTGCTGTGTGGTAGCGGCTTCGAATACTACCAACCCTTGCTTTGCTCGTGGGTGTCGTAAAAGACGACTAAGAGCCCTAGATTGACCCGGACCAACTCCATCTGGTACCATTTGGGTCAACGATTACATTCCCAAGGAGGGTTGACGTCAGGCAGGCGGCCGGTCATAAAAGTCATTGCCGAAACTTTTTGCAATATGTCAAAACAGATGACATATTGCGTCGACCCCAAGTAATTGGGATAAGAGCAAGATGATGATGATGATGATGACTTTTTCTTCGATACTATCGATACTTTCGTTTCGATGTCGTGTCACTGCGTGAAAACAAATGCGGAATTTGGTACTGCGCCATAGACTTAAATACTGCCACTCGCACACGGCTCGTGACGGCCAATGCGAGTTTGGGCATGTACGGCGGGTTTTACCAGCTAGTTACCACTAGGACCAGTAGTCCTAAAAAAAGGTTAGCCAAGACAAATTGGAAAAGAAAGATTTTTAAGTGACGACCACAAATCGGACGACATGTGGGACGACCCCCTACTAGGTAGACTGAAAACATCTTAAAAATCACAGGGAATCGTAGGATGCAAGTAGCACAGGACGGTTCCTAGTAGCATTTTCGTGGGGAGGCTTATGTTCAACAGTGGACGTCTATAGGCTGATGGTTGGATGGAATTAGGGATGTGAAAAATTATCGATTTTTATATTGATCGATTATTTTTTGTAATAATCGATTTTAACAATCGATTATCTAACTAATAAAAAATCGAGTTTTTATATTAAAATTAATCGATTATTTTAGTATTTGCGTTTTTGTTTAAATCAAAACTCGCTGCTAAATTTCCTAAAAAAAAGATCATCACGATACTGCGTGGTGTTTCATACTATATGTATTAGAAAATAAATCTCACATTTCCTAAAAAAAAGGTCATAATAATCCTGTTGGGAAAAATCGATTACTTTATAATCAATTATATATTTTTAATTAATCGATTATTTTATAATCGATTTATTTTAATGAAAAAATCGATTATTTATTAATCGATTATTATCCCTCCAAGTCACATCCCTAGATGGAATTATATATTTTAATTTTAGATGCTTTACTGTGGTACAATAACTATTTATTTAATTGACATTGTTGTTAGTTGTATTAGCCATGTTTAATTATAGACAATTGCAAACGTCCAATTAATTGTAAGCGATACTATTACATAGTATACGAGAGAACCACGTACATACTCACTATTATTATATACTAGCAACCCGCCCTCGCTTCGCTTCGGTTATAGGTTATAGTCGTTTTACCTGTGTAGTTCCCGTTCCCGTGGGAATACCGGGATAAAATATAGCCTAGTTTACGCCCTGATGTTATAGCTTTCCATTGGTGAAAGAATTTTTGAAATCGGTCCAGCCGTTTTGAAGATTACCCGGAACAAACAGACAGACAGACAGACAAAAAATTTTTAATTGCTATTTTAGGCATAGGTGTCGTGCAAATAACCGTGTGAGCATGAAAAAAGCCTATTATTTTGACATTACAAACAGACACTCCAATTTTATTTATTGGTATAGATGTAAAAGTATGTTTGTTTGTTTGTTACGCTTTCGCGCTTAAACCAACGAACCGATTTCCAAAATTCTTTCACCAATGGAAAGCTATATCAGAGAGTAACATAAGCTATATTTTATCCCGGTATTCCCACGGAAACGGGCACTACGCGGATAAGGCAACTAAAACCGAAGCGAAGCGAGGACAAGTTGCTAGTAGGCTATATATTATATCATACCGATATTCCCACGTAACTATACATACGGTAATTCGACTGAAACCGAAGCGAAGCGAGAGCGGCTTGCTAGTCTTCTATACAAATAAATAAAATTTAAGTGTCTGTTTGTAATGTCAAAATAATGGTCTTTTCATGCTGACACGATTATTTGCACGACACCTATGTCTAAAAAACAATTAACAAATTGTTGGCTGTCCGTCTGTCTGTCCATTTGTCTGTTTGTTTTAGGTAATCTTTAAAACGGCTGGACCGATTTTAGATAACTTAAACTTCTAATATTTTATTATTCGAAACATATAATGAAAAACTGAAATTTTAATATCGTTTCTTCTTAGCTTTAATCTCAAGTCTCCACGTCTTTTTTGATGTGAAACATCTATAGGCGAGAGTGACCGTGATCATCGCGTGGCGTTTAACGCCACGCCTCGCGGTCCCCTAATAATTAAATATTAAATAAATATTTGGATGCATATACCTACATCTTTGAAACGAAACCATGGTGCGATTTAAAATTTTGTACAACGCCATCTAGTGAACTCAAAGTAAATTGTTACTTATAATGTATATATTAATGAAAATAAATGTTTATTGAATAAAAATCATCATTTTTTGGAAAAATATCGCGATATTTTATTAATACTTTGTGCCTTAGTTTTATCGTATTAGTTCCTGTCGTAATCTAATGTTCTTTCATGCATATATACTTGTTTTATAAATTAATATAAAATTCTCTAATTTAGTAATATAAATATACCAGTAGGTATGGTATTTAGTTTACTTTCAGCTACGAAAACTGGAGAACCGTTTTTTATAGGCTTTTATTAGTTTCAGGTGTATATATATATATCTATTTCTTTGTATATTACCGACTTCATAGGAATTGGATTTTGACTCGCTTTAAACAGCTTGTCTTATTATCATTACAGGATTAGAGAGTTCTTTATAAAATATATTGTAGCTTAGAGTTGGTCGTTTGCTCGATAGATGTCACTATTTTTGGTTTATAAATCGCAAATTATTTCAAGCTACGTTTTAGAAGGTTCATTTCGTTTGTACTAAATGACGTTACCATAAATATGAGTCGTAAAGTCAATTTTAAAATGGATAATTTATTCGATACGATACCTACCAAAAAGTACTTATTGACTAAAATATCGAATACAAAAGTATCGGTATCGAAAGAAAAGTACTCGATACCTAAAGATTAAGTAAATAAAAGTACTCGATACTTTAAACAGTACGTTACTTATCTTTCGATACTATTCATGAGTTCAGTATCGATACTTTATATTCGATACCGTGTCTCTATAAAATAGTTTCGATGTTTCACATCTGTCAGGCGTCCTGAGCGACGGCTCACTTTTTTTTTAATTCATTCATTTTGTGCCCCCCTTTAACTAACAAATTGCCACCTTGTGGGGCGTGGGCCCCACGTTTAGAAACACTGCTCTAGTCTCTTATAATTCGCATAGGAATGATAGAAACAAGAGAAACTTTGCATTTTACCTCCAAAACGGACATCAGTGCGACTAAAAAGCTGATGATAACTTGAAGTTTTTCCATATTTACAGACGGTCCAACTAACGGGTGAACAAAAAGCAAAAGCGTTACAACACAGCGCTGAATGCGTCAAAGAATCTGGTGTCAAGCCTGAAGTGTTCGCTGAAGCGAAGAAAGGAAATCTTCAAGAAGATGACGGTCTTAAGAAATTTACGTATTGCTTCTACAGAAAAGCTGATATTGTAAATGAAAATGGCAAGGTTAATATTGAAACCGCTGTATCGAAAGTGCCCCCTGGAGTAAATAAGTCTGAAGCGCGTAAGGTATTGGAGTCTTGTAATGACAAATCTGGAAAAGACGCAGCCGATACTGCCTTCCAGGTCTACAAATGTTACCGCCAAAGCATTTCGACACCCGTTTTTCTGGGTATTTAAATAAACAAATTATCTTTAAAAATATAAATTTTTAATTGTAATAAAGTATTTTATGTATCTAACGATTAATTTTATTGCCTTCCGGAGAGTTATTTTCTAACTTCAAAAGATTTAAAGAAAATATCGGACTGTCAGTTTTCTCTTCGAGTTTTCCATCTCTTGTATAGATGTTCATATACGTAATATATCCCTTAGTCGTCCTTTACGACACCCACGGTTGTGAGAGGGGGTGGTGAATTGTATTCTTACTCCGTCGCCACACGGAGTCACTTGGTATAGTGGGTGAATTTTCCTTCTTTTGCGGAGGAGGCTCGAACCGAGCAGTGGAAGACGTCTGAGCTGTGATGATTATTATTTTACCGAGAATATTGGGTGGAATGGAGGGTAGCGTGGACCAGTGGTCCCGATAATCGCCATAACCGAGAAGCAGGAAAAGCGTGTGACTTTTCGCTGGTATTGGCGCTGGCACTTAATCGGTGTTGAAGAATCGGTGGCATACCTCTTCTCTTCTGATAAACGTGATGTGTTAATTCATAGATACCTAACTGACGCTGCCGACCATCACTAGGAAGATGCTCGATAGCATCAGGCACTGGGTCGCGGCCGCTGTCTTCTGTGAGGCAGTCATTCTACGGAAGGAGGTGATGGATGGTGCGCAGGAGGACCTCCTGTACGGCGACACAATTCGCCTACAGTTACTTGGACCGAACCAAGGCCGCGGGTAACTGGACCAGGAATTAGTCCGTCACCCGTAGAAAAGCTGCCCGCATGAGGGCAACGCCCCGCTAGGGGGGAAAGGTTATCCCATTAGGCTAGCCATGGACATCAAGGAACTTGTTATCAGTGGTCGACCCAATAGCGAGGCTCAAAAAAAGCATCTTTCACTACATCTGTAGGTAGTAATACAGTAAGAGTTATTCATATTTGTAACCACTTCCAGGACAGCATATTCATCTATACCAATAAATAAAATTGGAGTGTCTGTTTGTAATGTCAAAATAATAAGCCTTTTTTATGCTCACACGGTTATTTGCACGACACCTATGCCTAAAAATCACTTTATATTTTTTTTGTCTGTCTATCTATCTATCTGTTTGTTCCGGGTAATCTTCAAAACAACTGGACCGATTCAAAAAATTCTTTCACCAATGGAAAGCTATAATATCAGAGAGTAAACTAGGCTATATATTTTATCCCAGTATTCCCACGTGAACGGGAACTACGCAGGAAAGACGACTGAAACCGAAGCGAAGCGAGGGCGGGCTGCTAGTAGTATTTAAGATTCTTATCTTGTTTGCGCTTTAAACCACTCGCCACTCCCTATCTTGCCCGTGGATATCATAAGACTAAGGGATATAATAAGCATATAGCATCTATGCAAGAGTAGAAAAACTCGGCAACCCTATGCCAACACTTCTGACCAGCGTGGAATAGTAGGTCAATTCCCCTCCTATTATGAAGGAGGCCTGAGCCCAACAGTGGGTCATATATAAGTTGAGATGATGTAACCACCTCCACACAGCAAAACGATATGCCATTCCATCCAAAAAATATCATTACCATTTACTGACACAGTTCGTCTACGTTTAGTCATTATGGCTTTAAATGTCAAACGTTAGACACACGTTAGATTCACATTATCTATGGTATATACTATAGACAATAGAGAAACACATTAGCGATGCTTTTCAGAAACAAAAATGGCGTCTGATTATTATTGTAGATTATGTTTTTATATGCTAGGGAAAAATTTATAGTATGATATTATTGCCAAGTCTAATTGGGCTCCCGCTATACATAGGTCAAATTCCCTACTACAATAAGATGGCCGCGATTGTAATAGATTTTTAATTGCCCGAAATTTGAACGCTTTCACGCGTTAAACGTCACGGGATTTGCGTGACGCTGGAAATAGATTAATCATATTTAGAGTGGCCAACTATACTTTATTTTTGACTAGCACCCGCCCTCGCTTCGCTTCGGTTTTAGTCGTTTTACCCGCGTAGTTCGCGTTCCCGTGGGAATACCAGGATAAAATATAGCCTAGTTTACGCGCTGATATTACAGCTTTCCATTCGTGAAAGAATTTTTGAAATCGGTCCAGCCGTTTTGAAGATAACCCGGAACAAACAGACAGACAAAAAAATTTTAATCTGTATTTTAGGCATAGGTGTCGTGCAAATAACCGTGTGAGCATGAAAAAAAGTCTATTATTTTGACATTACAAACAGACACTCGCAATTTTATTTATTGGTATAGATTATACTTTAGCATACTAATAAAGTATGTGAAAATACATTATTTGCCAAGTTTTACTGTGATGCGTAAAACAAAACATTAATTATGGGTACTGAACTATTTAACGGTACACATAAGCGAACGGATGGTGGAAACATTTGTAATTACTGAACGAAATGTTAGATGTCATTTGTGTGAATCAGGCTTTATCTATCTAGCCGAAGCCGCGGGTGACGTGACCGGGGATTAGTCCGTCACCCGCCGAGAGGCCGACCGCGTGAGGAAAGACCGACGTCCTCCCCGAGGGGGGGACGTCGGTCGATAGGAGGGTACGCCGGGTAGAGGGTATTCGGGCCGGCCACTGATGACAAGTAACCCTGCTCCAGTGGTCGGCCCAACGACGAAGGCGACGTGGTGTTCGGGTGGGTTGCGGGAGTTGCGTGCTTAAGACCCTCTGTCGCTCCGGACGGAGTGATGCGGAGGCACGCCGACCGCAGCCCACCCAAAACAAAAAAAAAAAGTATGTGCTAAAAGCACACAAAAGTTCGTTTTTAAGGCTATCCTTACTAATAAACTCATTTGCAAAAAAAACGGGCACCTAAGCAATGAACCATTTCAAATGTTAATATTTCTTTGTTTGATAATTATAGGTAGTTTTATCCACACAATTTGCTAAATTAATAAGAAAATAATCGTTTTCATCAGTATTTCATAAAATTTAGATACAATTTATGGGAAATAATGCTAAACCTCGCTAGTAGTGTATATTCGCTAGTAGTGCATATGCTCATGAAGTAAAAATAAAAAAGTTTTTTTGTTTGTTTTTCTTTAATAAAGTAAAAGCAGATAAATGTTTAGTATCGAGTGTGACCCCCTCTAGCTAAAATCACAGCTTGAATTCGTCTGGGCATGCTAGCGAGTATATCCCGGATACTTGCTTGCGGAATACGTTCCCACTCCGCAGTAATCACATTCTTCAGCTCTCTGATGGTCTGCGGAGCCGGGTGTACTGATCTCACACGCCGTTTCAGAACGTCCCAGACATGCTCTATGGGATTGAGGTCGGGACTTCGAGCTGGCCAATCCAAACGACGAATGCCGACCTCTTGCACATACGCATTAACATCGCGGGATCGGTGGGCGCGAGCATTGTCGTCCATAAAAATCGAATCTTCACCTAGAGCGGCCAATGCGGGTTGTGCATGAGAAATTAGAACTTCCGTTATGTATCGATGCCCAGTCAGTGAGCCGTTTTCAATGAAGACTAACTCTGTACGATCCATTGAATTTATTCCTGCCCAAAACATAACAGAGCCCCCACCATAAGGTGTGATTTCTTCGAAACATGCCTCTGCAAAGCGTTCTCCTTGTCTTCTTAGCACTCGCCGACGTCGATCTTCACCGAACAGAGATATCCTGGCTTCATCAGAGAACAAAACCCTATTCCAATCGTCTTGAGTCCATGATTCACAATTTCTAGCGAACCTAAGCCTGTGAACTCTGTGCTCACGGAGTAATTTGGGGCCGCGGGCCGGGCGGTGACTGCGTATATTGGCAGCGAGAAGCCTCCTCCTGACCGTCCATAGACTAATATGCACATTTCTTACTTCTTGGAGGTTGTTCTTAAGATCCACATACGAAGATTTGCGATTTCTCAATGCGCGACTCACAAGAAAACGATCATCCCGTGGTTGGGTACATGGTTTTCTTCCAGAACCAGGCCTTCTCTCGACGGAACCAGTCTCCTGATATCGCTGCCAGGTCCTTTGGACTATCGAGCGACTAACATTTAGCCTCCTAGCCACGAAACATTGGCTGCAACCCTCTTCAAGCAGCGCGATAATTTTGGTAGCTTTTACCACTTTATCTACCATTTTTGATACAGCCAAACAGCATTAAATAAAGCTTTGACAGTCAAGGATATGAAATTAATCGATAAAAATTGAATAAAAGTTATGAAAGTCGATGTTAACTTCTGGAACTTCGCGCCAAAAATGTAGGATAAAAAGGGGTTTTCTGTAAAAATGAACATCAAATGAAAAATTGAATTTAGAACGTACTTTTTTAAATACCACAGCATTTTTAAAACCGGCCAGTAACGTGTACAAACGATTGAAACCTTTTTGGTATTGTATCTTTTTAAATATGAATGAAAATCAAAACCGCCCGTTTTTTTTGCAAATGAGTTTATTATAAATGCGAAAGTAAGTTTGTTTGTTACGCTTTCACGCTTAAACCACCGAACCAATTTTAAAAATTCTTTTACCAATGGAAAGCTATAATATCAGGGAGTAACATAGGCTATATTTTATCCCGGTATTATCACGGGAACTACGCGGGTAAGGCGACTGAAACCGAAGCGAAGCGAGGGCGGGTTGCTATTAGTAAAATCATAAAAGTTGGAAAATACTTTTTTCTTCCAAATTAATTTTCTTCCTATGCAAACCATTTTATACGTTTTATTTAATACGCTTTTATTAGCTTCAGACGTATGTATGTTAGTATGTTATTATGTAACGGCATCTTTGAACATGATTTTGACCCCCTTCAAAACGTCGGATTAACTCGAAATTTGGCATACTTATTAAGAACCGATGACAATTCAATATTTTAAACAGTTTAACCCGTTATCCTTACTAGGATTTCACACAAAAACTAGTGAATGAATTTTAATGCAACTTCACAATAATATAACTTACATATCAGAATAACACATAGGCTATAATTAATCTCGATATGCCCACGGGAAGGGAACCTATGCGGGTGAAATAGGGCGCTGCTAGTATTATATAATTTAATCCTCTTTTACGACATTCACGGACAAGATACGGCATGGTGAATTGTATTCTTACTCCGTTACCGCATGCAATTCAACTGAAATTGCGCTAAACGATGACATGGCTGAATATTATAAATAGCAAAGCAAATCAAATGCTAAATCGACAAAATTCATCGCTAGCTTCACTGGCGTTAATATGTCAACTTATTTAAACAACCATATCAATTTATTCAATTGCACCGATGGCATAGTTAATCACTAGACATAGATCTAATGTGTCAAGGGTTCAAAGTTTGTAATCCCACGCAGGACAACACTTTGTGCGAAATTGTTGTTCCGAGTCTGGATGTAATTTTAGTCCGTAAATTGTATTTTCCGTGTGGTGACGGAGTAAGAATACAATTCACCACTCTCTATCATATCCGTGTGTGCCGTAAAAGACGACTAAGAGACTTACTACGCACTAGCAGCACCCTACAGTTTCACCCACAGTTCCTCTTCCCGTGAGAATATCGAGATAAATTATAGCCTATGTGTTATTTTGATATGTAAGCTATATTATTGTGAAGTTTCATCAAAATCCATTCAGTAGTTTTTGCGTGAAAGAGCAACAAACATCTTCATATCTTCACATATTCACATGCTCACAAACATTCACGTTTATATTATTGGACGGATATGACAGCTATGCAAGAGACGGAAAACTCGAAACAAAACCCTATACCAATCTGTCTGACCAGCACCGTCATTTTATTATTGTAATTTTTGTTTTCTTTCTTTCATTTTAATTTTTACTGTTTACTTGATTAGAATACTTAAGACGTATCAAATACGCGTTTAAGCCAAAATAGACTTATGTCGTATTTATAAGTTCAACTGTCAAATTAATTGTAAAACAGTGTTATTAAATAAAATAAATAAATAAATAAGCATGCTATAGTAGACCACATTCCTTCCGATTGTGGAAGAGGCCCGAGCCCAAAAGTGGGACATACGTGGGCTAATGATGAATTATATGTTCTATGTGGTGACACCATTCTATTATATGCCCTCTAAATAAAATCCTACTTCCATCCCTCTGACCAGTATAATATAGTAGGCAAATGTCCCTTCAATTGTGGAGAAACTCGAGCCCAACAGTGGGACATATATGAGCTGAAATAAATTGTATGTCTCTAAAATACAAAAATATATTTCTATATGCGGATCTTATAAAATAAATATTTGAATTAAAAACAGATCACTAGCTGTCCCCACTACATTTGATAATATGAAACGTTGAAAATTTTGAATAACCCCCGGTATAAAACTAAAATAATTAAAAAAAGTATTATGTACTCTTCAACAGGAATGATCTTTAGGAGTGGTAGGACCACACTGTCGACAGTTATCTGTCTACAGCCGCGGGCCGGTCCGTCCGGGGTAGTACCACGCTCTCGCAGAAAATCGACGTCTGAGTAGTAGCAATTTGTTACTGCGCTTCGTTCGGTGAGCGAGAGAGCCGGAAGCCCAACTTTCTGAGGGTGATTGCGTGTGGAGGGTTTTGGTGGTGCCCTTGGTATCACCGAGCCTCAATGCACGCATTCACACTCCCTTCGCTTTCTTCGCGGTAGGCAGCGGCTTTGTAAAGGTCCATGAGCGGCAACAACACTTACCATCAGGTGTACTGTTTGCTCGTTTGCCACCGTTTGCAATAAAAAAAAAATAAAAAAATGATCTATTAAATGTCGTTTAACGATTAATATCTGGTTGATCGAGCTTCGCTCGGAATATTTTTGTTATATTTTTGTCGAATTTATTTAGATATATATTAATAAAAAATAAAAATTAAATAATGATAAAAATATAAAAAAATACAAAAAGAGAATAATAATAACACCGAGATTCGATCCGACGCCGTTTGAATGCCAAAACAATACTAAAAGGAAACTGCACTACTTCCCAACTGAGCTATCGTAACTCATGACGTTGACGGCAAAATTTGAATTCATATTCTTTTAAAATTTAATGTCATTATATTGTTTTGCTAAAAACACTGACAAAACAACATTTTCTATAAATAAAACCTAGCTAGATCGATTTTTTGGCCTCGAAACCTCTAATATGCCAAGTTTCATCAAAGTCGTTGGTGCCGTTTCCGAGATCCTGAATATACATATTTATACAAGAATTGCTCGTTTAAAGATATAAGATACTGACACGCGTGAAGCACTTAATTGAGTAAACATACGCCATTACATCAATTTGGAAAGACACAGACAAACACGCACGCATGTCCTCACGCACGCACGCACGCATGTTCCACAGCTGAGCTCAGGCCTCCTCCACTATGGGAAGGAAATGGACCTACTATGCTGGTCAGACAGGTTGGTATAGGGTTTAATTTCGAGTTTTCCTTCTCTTGCATAGATATTATCTGCATATTGTACCCCTTAGTCGTCTTTGACAACATCCACGTACAAGATAGGAAGTGGCGAATTGTATTCTTATTTGGTCATGGTCACTACACGGAATCAAAATTCTGTTAAAATATAAGTTGAATATATAAACACTTCACATTCGACAAATGATAACGAAATCTGTAACGAGGTCAGCTTATATACTTATCTAATGGATATTGTTACTAATATTATCCTATCCATCCATTCATTAGCCTACAGACGTCCACTGCTGGACATAGGCCTCCCCACGAGAATGCCACTCGGAACGGTCCTGCGTCACTTGCATCCAACGGTTCCCTGCGACTTTGAGAATGTCGTCAGTCCACCTGGTGGGGGGTCGTCCTACGCTGCGCCGTCCGATTTGTGGTCGACACTCAAGAACCTTTCTTTCCCAACGGTTGTCGGTTGGACGAGCGATATGGCCTGCCCATTGCCATTTCAACGTGCTAATTCTGCGGGCTATGTCGGTTACACCCGTTCTTCTACGGATTTCCGTGTTCCGGATTTTATCATGTAGAGAAATACCGAGCATAGCCCTCTCCATAGCACGCTGAGCGACTTTGAGGTTTTTTATGAGGCCGACATTTAGAGACCACGATTCAGTGCCATAAATCATCGCTGGTAACACACACTGGTTATAAACCTTTGTTTTTAGACACTGCGGAATATTTAATAATATTATATTATTTTAATATTATATTATTTATTATTATTTATTTAATATTATCCTAACTATATATATAAATTGAAAACACAGGTTTACGACCAGTGTGTGTTACCAATGGTGACTCAGAAACGTGCATCCTAAATGTTGGTTTCATAACCAAGCCAAGCAAAGTCGCTCAGTGTGCTATGGAGCAAGCTGTGCTCGGGATTTCTTTGCGAGATAGGATCCAAAATACGGAAATCCGCTGAAGAACGGCTGTAAGTGATATAGCACAAAGAATTAGCACGGTGAAGTGACAATGGACAAAGACATATCGCTTGACGAATCGACAACCGCTGGGGAAGAAAGGTTTTCGAGTGGCGACCATGTATCCGATGACGCAGTGTAGTACGCCCCCCCACTAAGTGGACCGACGCCCTGGTGAACCTGGTGGTTCGTCGAGCGATGTGGCTCGCCTGTGCACCATATCATATAATAAAAACCGTATCATATAATAAAAATTTTGCCTGGGAGATACGAGACAGACTGCCTGGAAACGGGACTGTCCTGTCAAGTACAGGACGTACGGTCACGTTATTCATCTTATGTAACTTGTTCTAGATACGTCATGTCGAAGTACAAACGACAAGGTTATAAATAAATGTCGCAAACGTTTTTCTTAAAACTGCAAAATATTACCTGTAATTTTTGCTGGAATTTGTAAATGTCATACGATCCATAATTTATATTAAACTAGCTGACCCAACAGACATTGTTTTGTTCAAATAAAATAAAAGGAATTCTCCTTGAAAACGACAGCCAAGCTCAATTTCGAATCTAAACCATTCTCGAACCCCCTTGAACAGACACAAAAAAATTGCATCAAGATCGGTCCAGCCGTTTAGGAGGAGTTCAGTGACATACACACGTACACAAGAAATCTATATCTATATTGTTATTGTTTTAATGTATTATTGTTTATTTATTATCGGTATAGTGACGGCTATGTTGCCCGTGGGTGTCGTAAAAGGCGACTATAAGATTATTACATATAACAGTTATGCTAAAGGAAAAGTCGAAATAAAACATTATAAACAAAATTATGACTGCACAGGTGGCGTAGTAAGATATCTGCCGTTCCAGTGTCAACGGACAACGTTTTGTGCGATCCACATAATGTTGCTCGAGTCTGGATGTAATTTGTGTCCATTTATTATGTTTGTGAAGTCCTCCGCAACACAAAGATTACTTTCTTAGAGCAGAGCGATGTCATTAAAAAAATACGTATTTTTCACAATTAAACACATTAGCTACAATATAAATAAAACCCTATACCAACAGTCTGACCAGACTGTACAATAAGTCAGTTTCCCCCCCATTGTGGAGGAGGCTCGAGCCCAGTAGCCCACTACTGGCCCAACGTATATGAGCAGTGATGAAGATCATAACTAATATTCTAAATGTAAATGGTATTTTATTTTTTCAAATCATATCATTATTTCAGCATAATCCTCTTAAGGGCACTTAAATATTTTCAAATTTACACATCGTTTGAAACAATACAATAATCGAACACCGAATCGATATGCGGCCTGAAGCTTTAAAGATCCGACAAGAGAATCAACGACCTATCTTTTTTTTTTAATAATTTATTTTAAACTAGCAACCCGCCCTCGCTTCGCTTTCTGTCGCCTTATCCCCGTTGTTCCCGTTCCCGAAGGGATACTGGGATAAAGTATAGCCTAGTTTACCCCCTGATATTATAGCTTTCCATTGGTGAAAGAATTTTCCAGCCGTTTTGAAGATTACCCGGAACAAACAGACAGACAGACAGACAGACAAAAAAATATAAAGTGTTTTTTAGGCACTATACAGTGCAAATAATCGTGTGATCATGAAAAAGGTCTATTATTTTAACATTACAAACAGACACTCCAATTTTATTTATTGGTATAGATTGAATTGTATGTATTCAACATATAGCATTAGCTCCAGTGATGACCTTCGAAGTAGTACACATAATTTTTTTCATTCAAAATCTAATACAAATAAAAATATATATAGCTGCACAAGCTCTTACAAGCAACACCCGATCACGAATTACCTACTAGAACAGTCATCACTCAACCAAATTGGAGGGAAGGGAGCAACCCGTTCCACGTAGCTGGAAAAAGCAGAAGTTTTTCTGTAAATATGAACAAATGAAAATAGTCTGTTTATCTATACCAATAAATAAAATTGGAGTGTCTGTTTGTAATGTCAAAATAATAAGCTTTTTTCATGCTCACACGGTTATTTGCACGACACCTATGTCTAAAATACAGATTAAAAAATTATTGTCTGTCTGTCTGTCTGTTTGTTCCGGATAATCTTCAAAACGGCTGGACCGATTTCAAAAATTCTTTCACCAATGGAAAGCTATAATATCAGGGCGTAAACTAGGCTATATTTTATCCCGGTATTCCCACGAGAACGAGACAGCCTTACAGGGATAAGGCGACAGAAACCGATGCGAAGCGAGGACGGGTTGCTAGTAGTAAATAGATTTTAAAAGTTCTTTCATCAATTAAAAGCTACATTACCAGCGAGTAACATAAGCTATATGTTATCCCTGTATTTCCCATAGGAACTGCAGCTCCGCGGATTAAACTGTGGAAATTTACTAGTATTAAATACTGTTGATTGCTATTTCAATAATACAAAGCAGAAAAATTGCAAAAGTGAGAAGGATATAACAGTGCTGTATTTTTCTTCTAACACCCAGCACTAAGGAAACCGACATTCATACTTGAAACTTTTCTCACATTACTTTCATCCCATCCATACCACGTTAAGTATTCACTCTTGAATATAATTTTCAATAACTTACGAAATTACACTTAAACATAGGTATACACAAAAACCGTAAACTACATTTAATTGACGCCTCACCAAAAATAGCATATAAACTACAGCAGTAACGCAACCGATTATTTGTATACGTAGCAACTTATTTAATTACAGAGGAAATTATATTTGAACAGCAAATAAAAACACACGCGAAAACCGTATTTTACGATTCACCAGTCATTATGCACATCACTAGCACACACACGTATAGATTATAGAATAATAAAAAATTAACGTCAAAAATTTAAATTTGGAACACGTTCGCTCCGTATTACGTACTACGAATGTGTGAGGGTTTTGACGTTTATGTAGGCACGGGTATATATATCGAGCCTATTATAGATACAGCAATTTTAAATAATTCCGTGTGGTGACGGAGTAAGAATACAATTCACCACTCACTATCTTGCCCGTGGATGTCGTAAAAGACGACTAAGGGATATGCATATAACATTTGTGCAATAGAAGGCAAACTCGAAATAAAATCTTATACCAACCTGTCTGACCAGCATGGTATAGTAAGTCTAATCCTCTCCCATTATGAAGGAGGTCCGAGCCAAACACTGAGATGTATGTGGGCTGCTATGATGATGATGATGAATTTTTAATTATTCAGTCATCGTTTTATTATCACAGCCCATATACCCACTGCTGGGTTCGATAGTCCTCCACATAGGTGGGTAATTGACCTACTATATTACGCTTATCAAAGGGGTTGCTATAAGGTTTTCTTTCAAGTATTCTTGCTCTTGCATTATGTTATAGCCATATTATATCTCTTAACAGTCTTTTTCGACACCCACGGGCAAAAAATAGGGTGATGAATTGTATGAGGTTGAGTTGAGGGGAGTGATGGCTGCTCTAGTAGTTAACTCGTGATCGGGTGCCGCTTGCGGGATCTGGTCCAACCATAATTTTTTCATTATATTTGTGATTATTATTATATTTGTGAACTATATTATATAATATTTCGAATGGCATTACACTGGAACTATTAATAAGCATGTTGTAAGATATAATTTTATTTAAAAGAAATTAGAAAAATAAATAAAAAATAGACAATCCCGCTGAGTTTCTTGCTGGATCTTATCAGTGCGGTCGCGTTCCGATCCGGCGGTAATTATAACTTTAAGAAAAATGTAAAAAAATGAAAATATGTAAGTGCCCCCGCGGGTTTTATACATAATAAATGATTTGAATTTGAATTGTTACTCTGTTAACATACGGAATAAATCAGTGCTTAGTCTAAAAATAACAAATCTGCTAAAATGATAAAAATAAATATTAAACTCTTAAAAAAACTAAAAAGAAGCATTAATCCATTTCTCAGTGTGATGACGGAGTAAGAATAGAATTCACCACCTCTGCCTTCCCCGTAGGTATCCTCAAAGTCCACTAAGGGATATGATAAGCATATGACATGATTGAAGAGATGGAAAACTTAATACATAACCATAGGGTTATGTATTAACCAATACGTCTGACCGGCGTAGGTCAATTTCCCATGGTTTTTTTTTTTTTGTGGGTGGGCTGCGGTCGACGCGCCTCCGCACCACTCCGTCCGGGGCGACAGAGGGGCTTAAGCACGCAACTCCCGCAACCCACCCGAAAACCACGTCGCCTTCGTCGTTGGGCCGACCACCGGAGCAGGGTTACTTTACATCAGTGGTCGGCCCGACGGAATACCCTCTATTGGGGTACCCTCCCATCGACCGACGTCCCCCCATCGGGGAGGACGTCGGTTACAATTTCCCATGGTGAAGGAGACCCGAGCCCAACAGTGGGACGTATATGGTCTGAGATGAGATGAATCCTTCGGTTAGAAGTTATATATACTTATACCAGCAACCTGCCCTCGCTTCGCTTCGGTTTCAGTCGCTTTACCCGCGTAGTTCCCGTTTCCGTGGGAATACCGAGATAAAATATAGCCTATGTTACTCCCTGATATTATAACTGTCCTCACCAATGGAAAATTTTGAAATCGGTCCAGTACTTTCGGAGCCTATCCAATACAAACAAACAAATCTTTCCTCTTTATAATATTAGTATAGATTTACCTGTCCAATTTTAATTTTATCACTAATTTAAAATATATTCAATTTATATTTAACCCATTCCGTTGAAGTTTTAAAACATTCATCTCGGCCCATAAAAGTCCTATAGTTAGGGTCAGCCCTCCTCCATTGTGGGAGGGAATTTGCAGTGCCTACTATAACATGTTGGCCAAACATGTTGCCATAGGGTTTTATTTCGACTTTTCCTTCTCTTGCACCGATATGTTATGTTGTTATCTGTACTTGATATTATAAAGAGGCAAAATTTGTTTGTATTAAATAAGCGCCGAAACAACTGGACCGATTTCAAAAATCCTTTCACCAATGGAAAGCAATAATATCAGGGAGTAACATAGGCTATATTTGATCCCAGTATTCCCACGATAATGGGAACTACGAGGGTAAGGTGACTGAAACCGAAGCGAAGCGAGGGCGGGTTGCTAGTCTGTATAATATATCCCTTAGTCGTCTTTTACGACATCCACGGGCAAGAGAGGGGGGGTGGTGAATTGTATTCTTACTCCGTCACCACACGGATAGATAAAGCCTTGAAATAACATTTTATCTGAATTATAAATATAATACAAAGAATGTCATTCTGATAATAACGTATTCGTTGTGATATCTTAGAGATAACATCGAGATTGTCTTGTCCACAGATATGAAATAAACAATAATCTATACAAATAAATAAAATTGTAGTGTCTGTAATGTCAAAATTATACTTTTTTTTTCATGCTCACGCGATTATTGCTGCGTACCGTTTGTAACATATTGTGGTGTTAGTCATGCACACAGAAGGATCTACTTGCGGTAGCTGCGTGGAGTGGGTCTCTCCCTTCCCTCCATAGTGGTTGAGGGGAGTGATGGCTGCTCTAGTAGTTAACTCGTGATCGGGTGCCGCTTGTGGGATCTGGTCTAGCCATAATCGTTTAAATTATATTAAGTGTCTTGCGGTTCGAAGGGCATCACACTGGAGCTAGTTCTTACAAAACATGTACACAATTGTATATCTTTAGTAAGAAGAAAAAAAAAAGAATTTAAAAATAATAGACAAGTCCGCCGAGTTTCTTGCCGGATCTTCTCAGTAGCGGTCGCGTTCCGATCCGGTGGTAGTATATTCTTTTGTAAACCTGACAATATGTAAGTGCTCTCTCGGGGTTTATGCATAATAAATAATTTGAATTTGAATACCTATGCCTGAAAACCACTTTTAAAATGTTTTGTCTGTCAGTCTGTTTATTCCAGATAATTCTTTTTTACAAATAGCTAACCTAAGTTTTTTTCCTCTCAAAAATCCCTATAAAATTTTGTTCGGTTCGGGAATTGAATTCGTCTCATGCACTGCACTACAGTCATGTATATCTTTTAAAGGCTATTAAAGATACAATAGATGAAAAACTCGAATTAATACCCTATACTAACAAGTCTCACCAGCGTGATATAAAACGTCAATTTCCCTCCTATTGTGGAGGAGGCTCGAGCCCAACAGCGGGACGTATATGAACTGCGATGATGAATCCCATATTCGTCTTTTACCACGCAAATAAATTGTATTCTTACACAGCTAGTATACGGAAAATTCCTGCTTAATCACTACTTACTTAACATATAAGAAATACCATCGACCATACTTAGGCACATAACCTTGACCTCGGCCTAATAACTCCCCATACGTGGATGCCAGTCACGCTATAATGACTATATTAAATACTAATATAACTCGAACGCCATTACATTTTAGTGATAAGAATATTTGTAGTAATTATTACTTACTAGCAGCGCCCTGCGGTTTCACTCACAGTTCCTCTTCACGTGTGAATATCGGGATAAATCATAGCCTATGTGTTATTCTAGTCACATCTGCTCCGGTGGTCGGCCCAACAGCGAGGTGACGTGGGTACGGGTGGGTTATGGGCCCGCGCGCCGTCCTCTCATCGCCCCGGACGGACAGGACCGCGCGTGCGCTTACCATAGCACACCCATAAAAAAAAAAATGTGTTATTCTGATATGTAAGCTATATTTTTGTGAAGTTTCATCAAAATCCATTCAGTAGTTTTTGCGTGAAAGAGCAACAAACATCTTCAAATCTTCACATACAAACTTTCGCGTTTATAATATTAGTAGGAAGTATACTTGCCTTTCCTTGTGGTGACGTAGTAAGAATAGGTACATTTCACCACTCCCTATCTCGCCCGTGGATGTCGTAAAAGACGACTAAGGGATATATTACGCATACTAGCAACCCGCCCTCGCTTCGCTTCGGTTATAGGTTATAGTCGTTTTACCCGCGTAGTTCCCGTTCCCGTGGGAATACCGGGATAAAATATAGCCTAATTTACGCCCTGATATTATAGCTTTCCATTGGTGAAAGAATTTTTGAAATCGGTCCAGCCGTTTTGAAGATTACCCGGAACAAACAGACAGACAGACAAAAATTTTTTAATTGCTATTTTAGGCATAGGTGTCGTGCAAATAACCGTGTGAGCATGAAAAAAGCCTATTATTTTGACATTACAAACAAACACTCCAATTTTATTTATTGGTATAGATAACATCTATGCAAGTGATGGAAAACTCGAAACAAAACCCTCTACCAACCTGTCTGACTAGCATAGAATAGTAAGGTCAGTTTCCCTCCTATTGTGGGGGAGGCTCGAGCCCAGTAGTGGGACATACATGAGCCGAAATGATAATATACTATGTATGGTGACGACATCATCCACGGGTAAGATAGGGGGTGGTGAATTGTCAAGGTTCATGCGCTAGTCTTATATTCACCCAGCAAATTCCGGTGTTTTGATCCACGTAGTTCCTATTCCAGTGGGAATCTATACTCTATCTATACCAATAAATAAAATTGGAGTGTCTGTTTGTAATGTCAAAATAATAGGCTTTTTTCATGCTCACACGGTTATTTGCACGACACCTATGCCTAAAATAGCAATTAAAAAATTTTTGTCTGTCTGTCTGTCTGTTTGTTCCGGGTAATCTTCAAAACGGCTGGACCGATTTCAAAAATTCTTTCACCAATGGAAAGCTATAATATCAGGGCATAAACTAGGCTATATTTTATTCCGGTATTCCCACGGGAACGGGAACTACGCGGGTAAAACGACTATAATCTATAGCCGAAGCGAAGCGAGGGCGGATTGCCAGTACTTAATATATAAAGCTGAAGAGTTTGTTTGACCGCGCTAATCTCAGGGACTACTGGTCCGATTTGAAAAATTATTTCAGTGTTAGATAGCCCATTTATCAAGGAAGGCTAAAGGCTATATATCATCACGCTAAGACCAGCAGGAGCGGAGCATCAATGAAGAATGTTTTAAAAACGGAGTTTTTCCCTTTAAAGAGCTTCCGCTGGGTAAACGACGAAATTTTCTCAAAAATCATATGTGACAGAATCGTATTATTAAAAAATATTTTCACCTTCTACGAAAAGTCTTAGGGTAAAGTTAGCGTTAGCCCAAAGTATCTACACCACGCAGACGAAGTCGCGCGCAGAAGCTAGTATTGGTATAAAACACAGCTTCCTACTCCTATATTCTTACACCATACCCACATACAGGTTTACGTTAATCATAAAAATTATTCGTAATCTGTGGGCCTTCTAATTTCGAATCCGATTCAATTCCGATCTCACCAAACTTATATTTGGTGCTCTTAAACAAAATCGAGTTGTACAACAAAATAAATTCTTCGCGTTTGCCGTTGTTATTTTCACCAAATGTGCCGTATATTCTTACTTTAAACTAGCAATCCGCCCTCGCTTCGCTTCGGTTATAGGTTATAGTCGTTTTACCCGCGTAGTTCCCATTCCCGTGGGAATACCGGGATAAAATATAGCCTAGTTTACGCCCTGATATTATAGCTTTCCATTGGTGAAAGAATTTTTGAAATCGGTCCAGCCGTTTTGAATATTACCCGGAACAAACAGACAGGCAGACAGACAAAAATTTTTTAATTGCTATTTTAGGCATAGGTGTCGTGCAAATAACCGTGTGAGCATGAAAAAAGCCTATTATTTTGACATTACAAACAGACACTCCAATTTTATTTATTGGTATAGATTAATAACCTTATCGAACTCGATCACCACAAGGACGCTTTCTTGAAATTGTGCAACATTAATGATTTGAAACAAAGTCAAAATCACGTCGGGAGTAGCAAAAATCTGATTTAATCGACGAGAGTCGAATTCATTTAGTTTAAAAAAATTCCAACGAATTTGATTCCAATCAAGCGCTAGTGTCGCTTTCAAGAGTACCATATTTGTTCAAATTCAAGCTGCGATTGGATTTAGGATTGCAATCGAGATTCAAAAGTAGGCACTCTGAGCCAATAGAATTTTGTTCATCGTTAAAATGAAATTATTTTATGTAAGGTCTTTTATATGTTGTTATGTTTGTGGTTTTTGACGTGATAATGTCTTATACATCGATAAACGCCAGCTACACGCACGAAAAGGCATGACTCGTTGTCACGTTCCGCCTGAGCCGAGCGTGCAAGCGAGAGCGCGGATCAAGCGATAGAGAGGCAAGATTGGCCTTAGCTTTCAATTGTGACATTGTTTCTTCTAATTAACCTGTATAAGTTAAAAATATTTGAATCAACGAATGGAAATAAATGTTAGTTTATCAAAAAAATTGTAATTTTCAATGAACTCATTCTTTATATTATGCAAAATAATGATAATTCAGTGATAATGATTCAATTAATAAAAGTATGAAATTTTTCATCAATGTTTTCTTATGACGCTTTCACATAATTAGTGTTGCCCAAATGCAAGACCAAGACGAGACTTGGACCGGTCTTGGTCTTGGTCTTGCAACATCGCACCTGGTCTCGTCTTGGTCTTGGTCTTGCGCACCCGAGTCTTGGTCTTGGTCTTGGTCTTGCGCACCCGAGTCTTGGTATTGCAGCAAGAGTCTTGCAAAGTTTTGCAGTTAGAATAACGTAACAGTAATTTATCATGGCAATGAAAAATCCAACTAAATTAATCAAATATCCTATCCTATCTATCCATCTGCTAGCCTATAGTTCACTATTGAATACAATACTTACCACTGGAGAAAATTACTCTTCTATTCCCCTGGTGTTCCATTAGACAGCGTTACTACTCTTATGACAGGACTTTCGACCCTATTTTCTTAAGACGTCACCACACGAGGCAGTTGATACAATAAATTTTATGTCATTTTATAATCAATGCGATATTTTACAATTAATGCGATTGTTTATATTTCCCTTCAAGTTAAGTGGTATGTATCTATTGTATTTCCAGTTTAGTTACTGATACTCTAGATACTTGAAAAAACTTGTTGCTCTATTGCCTATATAAATACTTTGGCCGCTGGATCCATGTAGCTCTTAATATACTATTTATTCAAGAACATATAAAACTGATTTAATATTTTATGGTTTTAATACTTGTAAAATGTATGATATTCGTCGTCATCGTCACAGCTCATAAAAGTGCCACTGCTGGGCTTAAGCTTCCTTCCAGTAAGAGGAAAATTGATCTACTATACCACGCTGGTCAGACATGTTGGTACAGGGTTTTCTTTCTAGTTTCACTTCTCTTGCACATATGTTATATACACAGGGTGTATCAGGTTATGGGACAACTGTTCATGTATGTTGTAGTTCAACAGTCATAGATCATAATTAGAATCTATATTATACAAAAACAATATAACGTAAAAGTTATAGTGATTACAAAAATGTGTGTCTAAGAGTTTATGCCTTAAATTTTATGCATTATGTAGGTATGTACAGACAGAATATATGTAAGCATGTAAAATTTCGACAGTATAAATAGGTATTAGATTTGCGCGAACCTTTCAATGGTTACGTAGGTACAAAGGCGACTCATCAACGGTCATCGACCGATCAGCCGATTTATGTTAAAGCGAAGTTTGTCTTGCTTATGCAAACGTAATCATTGATTTATTCAAATTCTAATGAACATTTAACAAAATACGAATATGTTGTAGATTAAGTATCATTCCTTTATACATTTTAATCAATTTACACGATAAAACCGATGACAAAATTGAGAACTTACATGTCTCTCAATTCATTAACGAATCGATATTTTTATTTCAATTTTTTTTCATGGGTTCCTAACACCATTGCCCGATCCGATTTGATACGACATCCACGGGTAAGAGAGTGGTGAATTATATTCGTACTCTGTCTTTTTTTTGTGTGTGTGTAGCTGTTGGTCGCAGATGACCTTGACAGCTTAACGCGGTCAATGGGTGAGCGCTGATGGCTCTCAACCCGGTAAGTAAGTTAAGCGAACATCGCCCGAGGGCTCCCCCCTGTGGGGAACGGACCTCGGCTCGGGGCGTCGCTGAGAGCAAAGTGGGCGTGGCCAAGTTTAGGTAATGACTCTTACGCGGCGCGGTTTTCGACCTCGACGGCGAGGCCGATACCGCGGAGTTTTATCTGTTATCGCTGCGCGAGCTGTGTAGGTCCTTTCTTGGGCGATCATAATAGCGTCATCTTCTTCTTCAAGAAGATGACGAAGACGTCGGACCGCGGATATTTTTGAGGGGACGTAGTTTACCGCCCCAACCACTAGTGGATTGGGGTGAGTCGTGGCAGAGGCAAAATAGTGCTGGGAGCAACGTTTCATGTACTGC
Source organism: Lymantria dispar (assembly GCA_032191425.1). Taxonomy (NCBI): domain Eukaryota; kingdom Metazoa; phylum Arthropoda; class Insecta; order Lepidoptera; family Erebidae; genus Lymantria; species Lymantria dispar. Next base: position 13,478,385 of record CM063469.1, on the reverse strand, counting down.
CTGATGGTGATCGTACTCTGTCCCTACAAGGACATTTATATAGATTAATTGTAGGCATATTTCTATGTCCAACAGTGAACGTCGTTGGGCTAATGAATAAACGGATATATAAATATGTATAATGGGCAAGAGCACTCTCGTGATTACGGTATTTTTGTCCTTAAGCCTTTCCGAAGAGTAATTCTGAAAAGCCAACACCAACATTGGGAATCGATTGGCCAATAGATGGATATCTCAAGACTGATTTGACTTGCCGTGTAGTGACGGAGTAAGAATATAATTCATCACCCCCTATTTTACCCGTGACTGCGAACCCACGATTAAGGGCTATAATATATAACATCGGTGCAAGAGAAGGAAAACTTGACATGTATGACCTGTAACAACACGGCCGATCACCGTGGTGATTCCCCTCCGGCCACTGCCGATTCTCCTCCTGTTATGTAGAAGACACGAGCTCAACCGTATATAAGCTGAAATGGTGATTTGAATTAAATGCAAGACCGCGAGACTCTTGCAGGCCCAGTCTTGGTCTTGCTCAAGTCTTGCAGGGCCAGTCTTGGTCTTGCAAAAATTAAGCGGTCTTGGTCTTGGTCTCGGTCTCGCATTTCTCGCAAGACCAAGACCAAGACCGCAAGACCAACACCAAGACCGCAAGACCAACACCAAGACCGCAAGACCAAGACTTTTTTGGGCAACACTACACATAATATTATCGTCCGTAAACCGATTTCAATGATAACCATTTTATTGAAGTGAAACTTCTTTAGAATCGTTGTGATTTCAAACTCGATGAAACGAAAAAGCGAGTCCATAGAGACACAAACATGTAAATTTATAGGATTCAGCCGGCGAGAGAATGAGACAGAACACATTCCCCACTATCATCTACTAAGCATTGTCCATATGTATGCGCCTTTGTAGTGGGATAGTCAATATGTCTATATCTTGCTCCACTTTGGAACGTTCTACATGTTTATGTTAGAACTAGCAGCGCCCTGCGGTTTCACCCGCAGTTCTCCTTCCCGTGTCAATATTGGGATAAATTATAGCCTATGTGTTATTTTGATATGTAAGCTATATTATTATGAAGTTCTATCAAAATCTATTCAATAGTTTTTGCGTGAAAGAGCAACAAACATTTTCACATCCTCACATACTTACAAACTTCCACGTTTATAATATTAATAGAAATGTATTTAATCGATGAGAGGGTACCCCAAATAGGGGGTATTCCGTCGGGCCGACCACTGATGACAAGTAACCCTGCTCCGGTGGTCGGCCCAACGACGAAGGCGACGTGCACGTGGGTGGGTTGCAGATGTGCGTGCTTACGCCCCTCTGTCGCCCCAGACGGAGTGGTGCGAGAGGCGCCGACCGCAACCCACCCCCAAAAAAAAAGGAATGTATTTAATAGGTAAGTACATGTGTTTGCGCCTGCCTATTAGAAAGCTTTAATATAAAGCAAGCCTGTTGATTGTTGATGCATTTTTGTTTGTGTGAAAATATTCATCTCCTTGATAAATTTATTTTACATTTTTTTTTACTATGGACGAAAATCACGTGAAACCAAAGAAGTTTTGTATGCATATTTTGACGCACGCTCTTTTTTTTTAATAAGATTTAACAAAAACAGAATAAATGTTTTTCTTTCTTTTTAATCTAACGTATTTAAACTCACCATCGACACTTCTGCCCTCCTCCTCGATCGCTTTCATCACGAATAATTTCTTCAACAGTTTTGACGACATAATTAAAAGGTATACTCGGCTAATTGGGATTGTTCACTTTTAATTTTCATCACCAGAGGCGGACAAAGCAAAACGATAAGTCTCCAATGTCCATACGTACTTCATAAGAATGTATGTCACGAACCGTATTTTTTTTTTCACAGATTACACCAGTTCAATAAAATTTGTATTATTTTTATTTATAATAAAACTATTTTAGAGATTATATCGCATTTGTATTTGATTGCCGATTGTCTGACGTTTCGAACAATTTACAGCGTTCCTGATCACTAAGACTAAGATATTTCACAACCAACAAATCATCGTTATTACAAAGATTTACATCTACCCGCTACAGAATTAGTTATTAAATTTTAACCTACATTTTGATACTTTATTGGCCGTACAAAAAGGAAATGTTTCTCTATGAAAAAATATATTGTTTTGGTCAGTAATTACTAAACATTAAATTTTTATTAAATATTATATCATGATAATAAATTAATTAAAATCTAACAAATCAAAAATACTACTAACGGATCGTAACGCGGCCACACTGAAAAAGCTTCGGCAAAAAAACTTAAAGGGCATGTTGCTAAAATATTATTGATTTTTAAGGCGGCTTACTTTAGCATCTATACCAATAAATAAAATTGGAGTGTCTGTTTGTAATGTCAAAATAATAGGCCCTTTTCATGCTCACATGGTTATTTGCACTCTACATATGCCTAAAAATCACTTATTATTTTTTTTGTCTGTCTGTCTGTCTGTTTGTTCCGGGTAATATTCAAAACGGCTGGATCGATTTAAAAAATTCTTTCACCAATGGAAAGCTATAATATCAGGATGTAAACTAGGCTATATTTTATCCCCGTATTCCCACGGGAACTACGGGGATAAGGCGACAGAAACCGAAGCGAAGCGAGGGCGGGTTGCTAGTTCTTCAATAAAATTTAGTTAAAAATTGAAGACACTTGCCACGAGAGACATATTTTTGACGTATTTTTGTTCATTCTCAATATTAATAACAATGCAAATATGAATGTCTTGAGTGAAACTCTATTTCGTTGCAATGACATACAATATTTATTAAAGCAACTAGCAACCCGCCCTCGCTTCGCTTCGGTTATAGGTTATAGTCGTTTTACCCGCGTAGTTCCCGTTCCCGTGGGAATACCGGGATAAAATATAGCCTAGTTTACGCCCTGATATTATAGCTTTCCATTGGTGAAAGAATTTTTGAAATCGGTCCAGCCGTTTTGAAGATTACCCGGAACAAACAGACAGACAGACAGACAAAAATTTTTTAATTGCTATTTTAGGCATAGGTGTCGTGCAAATAACCGTGTGAGCATGAAAAAAGCCTATTATTTTGACATTACAAACAGACACTTCAATTTTATTTATTGGTATAGATGTAATATATTAAAAACAATACTACCGTCACTTTTAAAACAAATAAAAAAGGACGATTTTTAATTTCAGCGGTTTTTTGATTTTTACAAAAATTTTATAACAATCATATGGTATTTTATTTATTAATTATCATTTTATTTATTATAATTATTCATCAGTAAGGTAAATTGTCGCCTTCAATAGCACCATAAATAATTTTATTGGTTATTTTCTGAGAATTTTGCTGAGACACGGCAACATAAGGCACGTTGCGTTATATTGTCTACACTTTAACACTTCCTATGTATTACATTAGATAAAATACGATCAAAAATATTACTAAACCACGTTAAAACACTTAAACATTGAGTATACAACCGTCAAGGGACACTAATTTTCCCGCCAAAACTCAAAGTTCACTGACAGTATTGGTAACTCTACCTGTTTCTGCGTTCTATGTACGTACTTTTAAAACTTTATCGGTCTGGTTTTAAGTATATTTCATCCGGGCGTTACGTATTATTTCGGGGTATAATTGAGAAAAAAAACAGTCATGAAGATTGCCGGCAGAAGTGAAAACTTAAAACTACACAAACAATTGCTATTTTTGGATGTTCAAATAAATTATTCGATCTTAAATTAAAATATGTACGAGTAAATTAAAACTTTTTAAATTCATCCGTTGTGTTTGACATATATTGGTCACACATATAGTGACATTGACAAAACTACGAATATAGTGTTAGCGTTAAAACGTCACGTGACCATGTCGACAACGATTTACATAAATTTCCTCCTCATTCAAACCTGCCTATACAAATTTTCACTCCAAAAACACACAAGTAAAAATTATATAAACACACTTAGAATAATAACATATAGAAGGTAAGTCCACGCACAAAAAGTGAGGCATTTCAATTGGAGCCTAATGGAGCTTACGCCGGAACAGTCCCGTAATGTACAAGTCATTGCACTGCACGAACGTACGCAACTCTTAAAAAATAAATAGGTAATTATGACGGCTTGTGCATTCAAATGGTGTAACAACACATTTGAAAAACTAAAAAAGGTTTTTAACATTACTTTTAAAAGTATTTCGACGATTTATGTTAATAAAAACAAAATTTGATTTCATAATTTGTATAGTGGTTTCCGTGTGTACGTGTGTAATCGTCTGCCCGCCATTAGTATTTTTAGATTCAAATTTTTAAAGTTCGAAGTACTGACACTATCCTTCTATACGTTATTATTCTAAGATAAACACAATTATACAAAAACCGTATACACTTTGCCAACAGTTAGTAATTACTGAGAAATATGCAATCGAACCAGGTATACAAGATACAATATCTATACAAATAAATAAAATTGGAGTGTCTGTTTGTAATGTCAAAATAATAGGCTTTTTTCATGCTCACACGGTTATTTGCACGACACCTATGCCTAAAATAGCAATTAAAAAATTTTTGTCTGTCTGTCTGTCTGTTTGTTCCGGGTAATCTTCAAAACGGCTGGACCGATTTCAAAATTCTTTCACCAATAGAAAGCTATAATATCAGGGCGTAAACTTGGCTATATTTTATCCCGGTATTCCCACGGGAACGGGAACTACGCGGGTAAAACGACTATAACCTATAACCGAAGCGAAGCGAGGGCGGGTTACTAGTATATACTAATAATATGGGCTCGACAGCATCAGGGACGCAGTCACTGCCTTCTGTGAGATAATTATCTCAAGGAAGGAGGCGGCGGATCCGGCCACGAGCGACTTGGATAGCCCTAGCCAAGGCCGCCGGTGACGTTACCGGGTAATAGTACGTCATCCGCAAAGAGACTGATCGCATAAAGGCGAATTCCTGGGGGCGTCAGGGAGGAAGGATACCCGAAGATCTATCCCGCTGGGCTAGCCACGGACGTCAAGAATTTGGTACCATTGGTCAGCCCCATGGCGAGGGATTATGGACGGCGTTCGTCCACACAACAGACCGCCAAACAAAAAAAACACTTTCGCTACTTAACTACTCCACTTATCATCTTTATACCAATGCACATTGTCAGAAATACAGAAAAAGTAATTATATCCATGTACCTTTCATACAGGAAAGAGTTACTATGGGCTTAGCGCAAATATTTGCGTCAAAGTATTCGTAACATTACCGATATTAATTTGTATGGGATTTAGAGCAGCGCCCCTATCGGACGATAGGGGAACCATTCCAAATTCTATACAAATTGGTATTGATAACATTAAGAATATTTTGAAGCAAATATTCGTGCTGATATCTTTAAGGTATCACAAAAGGTATCACTATATTGCTCATATCCTAATTAATTACTTGTGGTCCACGCAAAATAACCCCAATATGTATACTCTTCTTTAATACGTACATATTGTAAAAGTTATTTGCAATAGTTTTATGATGCGACTGGGGCGGCGCAGGCACGACTACCTGCGTGCCATGCCGCCCTAGCCGAGGCCGCGGGTGACGTGACCGGGGATTAGTCCGTCACCCGCTGAGAGGCCGACCGCGTGAGGAAAGACCGACGTCCGTCGGGCCGACCACTAATGACAAGTAACCCTGCTCCGATTGTCGGTCCAACGACGAAGGCGACGTGGTGTTCGGGTTGCGGGTGTTGCGTGCTATATGCCCCTCTGTCGCCCCGGACGGATTGGTGCGAGGAGCGCGCCAACCGCACCCCACCCCAAAAAAAAAAAAAGCTTTATGATCGACCGCTTGCCTGTTATCAACTCACGGACGGATCGGAAACGGAACGGATCTCAGAACAGAATTTTATGTATAGAAAATGTTGTTTTGTCAGTGTTTTTGGCAGACAATATAATGACATTAAATTTTAAAAGAATATGAATTCAAATTTTGCCATCGATGTCATGAGTTACAATAGCTCAGTGGCGAAGTAGTCAGGTTTCATTTTATTTTTGACATCGGCGGCAAACGCCGTCGGATCGAATCTCGGTGTTATTATTATTCTCTTTTTGTAATTTTTTATATAATTTTCATTATTTTTTTATTTTTTATTAATATATATCTGAATAAATGCTACAAAAATACTCCGAGCGAAGCTCGGTCAACCTGATATTTAATCTGGATCGACATAAAGATCTTAGTCGTCTTTTACGACACCCACGAATAATATAAATGTAAGTATAAATATTGACTGCACAATGGCGTATTGAGTAAAATACCGGCTTACCGTGCCAGTGTAGTGTGTTCGAATCCCACGCAAGACAACACTTCTTACAAGGATTATTTTCTTAGTGCACTGTTGTCTTTGAAAATTTTGTCATTCAAAATGTCAAACGAATCAAGTTGTTAGAAGCTAGTTAAAATTAAACGTTACCTGTTATTATGTGGTCGCAAAAAAAATATATCTGTGTCACAGGGTTGACAGTTTTGCGAATGGTAACACCTGCAGAGGTACACGTCACATCGGGTTTTTTTTAGTAAAATATGTCTAACAAAACGTCTAATTCAAATCTTATATATAAACTAGCAACCTGCCCTCGCTTCGCTTCGGTTATAGGTTATAGTCGTTTTACCCGCGTAGTTCCCGTTCCCGTGGGAATACCGGGATAAAATATAGCCTAGTTTATGCCATGATATTATAGCTTTCCAATGGTGAAAGAATTTTTGAAATCGGTCCAGCCGTTTTGAAGATTACCCGGAACAAACAGACAGACAAAAATTTTGAATCTCTATTTTAGGCATAGGTGTCGTGCAAATAACCGTGTGAGAATGAATAAAACCTATTATTTTGTCATTACAAACAGACACTCCAATTTTATTTATTGGTATAGATTTTAATACTATCAACTTAAATTAGTCCAATAAACTACTACCGAATCAGAAGGCGATCACTACTGAGAAGATTCGACAAGAAACTCGGCGGTATTATGTATTATTTTTATGATTTTTTAAAATTGCATGCACCATGTCTAGCGACTACCAGCTACAGTTTGATGCTCTTCGAACCGCACAATACGCAATATAATTCTCAACTATAATTCAAACGATTATGGTTGGACTAAATCCCACAAATAGCACGCGATCCTGAGTTATTACTAGAGCAGCCATTACTTCACTCAACCACTATATAGGGAAAGCAGAAACCCGCGCTCCACGCAGCTACCGCAAGCAGCAAGAAGAAATATATCGTAAGTGTAAGAAGAGAAAAGACGCTGGTGATCGGAGCAGGGATTAGTCCAACACTCGCACAGAGGCTGACCGCGCTAGGGCAACCACTCACTCGTCTCAGCAGAGCGGCCACTTCGTATGATATCGAGGCCTCGACAGAATATTACTCGAAAGTGTTACAAAACAAGCAACCAAATACAACTTATGAGCAATAGTCAGTAATTTTGACCATAGAAAGTCACAATACAGCAGCAGGCCATGGGACAAAACGCCATCTCTTCCCTGGACAGGGTGTGCCTGTCATAAATAAAAAAAATAAACTCACCATAGACGTCAACACTTTTAATCTCCTCGGTGATGGCGTGCATCACCGACAACTGTCTCAACGGCTTCAACATAATACATACAGAGATGCATACGTCTAAATTCTGAAAACTTCATTACGGAATGATAATTCTTATAGCCTTGTCAAGAATGTTTATTTTGTTGATAATTTTTATTTGTTTTGTTTTACACATTACTTTGATTATCTTACGATTCTATCACCAAATGAATAGGATTGGAAAAAATATGTGTTTTGCTGCTGAATTTTAACTAAATGATTTATTTGTTAGAACTAACCAAACATTACATTTTTCGAGTGGTAGGACCACACTGTCGACAGTTATCTATCTACAGCCGCGGGCCGGTCCGTCCGGGGTAGTACCACGCTCTCGCAGAAAATCGACGTCTGAGTAGTAGCAATTTGTTACTGCGCTTCGTTCGGTAAGCGAGAGAGCCGGAAGCCCAACTTTCTGAGGGTGTTTGCGTGTGGTTTTGGTGGTGCCCTTGGTATCACCGAGCCTCAATGCACGCATTCACACTCCCTTCAATTTCTTCGCGGAAGGCAGCGGCCTTGTACAGGTCCATGAGCGCCAGCAACACTTACCATCAGGTGTAATATTCCACAGACACACATTATTTTATTCCATTATCATCAAAATTTTATTATATATTTTTGCTGTAACTGCTTCTACTACTCGGTGAATTTAGTGGCTTACGTGTGCTATTGTTTTCGTGGGGTCCTAGATGTGAGTCTCATTTTTGAGGTGATAGAGCCACGTCGATTTTCTACCTGCATACATAAATTGTGGCAGCACCATTTTGAATAGATACTTGACTTTTTCAAACAATTATTACAGATTATAAAACCATTTTTTGACGTGACAACGTCTTATAAATTGGTTTGCCGGGTGACACTTCAAGAAACTGCGTTACGCTCCGCTCACGTTATGCGCTCACAATGAGAGCGAGTGAGAGGCACGCGTCCCTTCCACTCGGGCATGGTTAGCCCGCCTAAGAGCGAGAGAGACAGACATAAAAATTGTATATTTGTATATAAATACGTATGTATGTGTAAAGGTAAAAATAAAATTTTGTTAATATGAAATTCAGTGCGAGATTCTTTGTATAAATTAATGTTTTAAATATAATTCTTTGTATAAATAAATGTTTTAAATTGTTACTATTATTTCATCCTTCTTCCTACTATACGAATGAATATTCACATTAAAATTATTTTACCACTCAAAGTCGTTGTCACGTAAAACTTTCGCCCGTATACCGACTTTACAGGCAACCAATATTTTTTTTTTGATGTTATCGTGTTCCTATTTGATTTTTTATTTCCTGACGTTTTGCACACTTATTATGTTCACGGTTACGGGCGAACGTCTGATGTCTCACGTTCAACAGGTCATCGTTAACTTGTTATTTTGTTTGAAACGACGGGAAATCAAAAATGAACGCGATAGAATACGTAAAAATAGTGTTACTTAAAATGTGTAATACGTAAACAACAGAAATCATATTTATTTTAATACAACTATCTCCTAGATCGAATAGCACAAGTAACCAACGTAATAGGAGGGGAATGGACCTATTACACTAAACCGGACGGATTTGTTTAAGGTTTTATTTAGTTTTCCTTGTCTTGTACAGAAGTTATATACATATTACATCATTTAATCGTCTTTTACGACACTTGCAGGCAAAAAATGGGGGCGGTGATCTGTATTCTTACTCCGTCATCACGCGTTAACTCAAGAGAATATAAATTATGTAAATTCGCAAAATATTCTGCTGCTGGCAGCGCTGTGTAGCGCTAAGCGGGATATTTGAACCGATATCTATGTTAAATGGCAAATAAATACAACCGGTTTCTAGATAGACAGCCATTTTCGCTTGCAACATAGAAATGCTACATTTATTTGACAGATAAAGAACACGACAAGTAATTATGGCGGGAACTTGAAATGACATGTGACGGTGATATTTTTTTTTCTAAACATCCTGCACTAAGGAACTACTTGGAATCCTTGTATATTAGAGGCCTTTATTATGTATGATTATTATTATTTTTTATGCTAAAGACAACATCCTGCGCTAAGTAACTACTAGTAATCCTTGTATATTGGGAGTCTTTATTAAGATATGATTAACGGATACATATTACAATCAGAGTCAGAACAACAATTTGTGGATCGCCCAAAGTATTGCAATTTATGGCCACGATCCAATCTGGTGGTAAATTGATAGATTAATGATTTCTGATTTTTACGCGAGTATTACAGATCTATGCTAATATTATAAAAAGGAAAGATTTGTTTGTTTGTTTTTATTGAATAGGCTCCGAAACGAATAGACCGATTTCAAAAATTCTTTCACCACTAGAAAGCTATATATCAGGGAGTAACATAGGCTATATTTTATCCCGGTATTCCCACAGGAACTACGCGGGTAAGGCGACTGAAACCGAAGCGAAGTGAGGGCGGGTTGTTAATTGTAAATAAATTGCTTTACGGATTTTATCGCGTTTATATTTGATTTTTGATTGCCAGGCCTTTCGAACACTTTGCAGCGTTTATGGTGTCGGACGGACGACGCTTTTATTTTCAATTGGTAGATTCATTTTAGTATGTATACAGAGTGTATCAGGTTATGGGGCAACTGGTCAAAAGGGAGCTAGGCAATGGTGGTAGGAAGCCATGAAAAAAATTTGAACGAAAATATCGGTTCGTTAAGGAATTAGAGACATGTAAAATTTTCAATTTTGTCATCGCTTTTCGTGTAAATCCGATTGAAATGTATAAAGTCAATGATACTTAATACGCAACATATTCATACTTTGTTAAACGTTCATTAGAAATTGAATAAATCAATGATTACGTTCGCATAAGCAAGACAAACTTCGCTTTAAAACAGCTGATCGGCCGATGACCGTTGACGGCTCGCCGTTGTTACCTACGCTCATTGAAGCGTTTGCGCAATTCTAGGTATTAATGAATGAAATTATACTGTCGAAGCTATACATGCCTAAAGTCTAACTTTTTATTAGCTGCAGTAAAATGACGTTTCTAAATGTAATGTCCGTAAAATAATGTTGACAGCCTAATCTCAATAGGGATGAGATTCAGTTCACAAAAGTTTACAGAATATCTAATCGTTCCATAGCTGACTCATAATGATCATACTAAATTCTATTTAATATTAATGTAAATAAAAGACTGTATAAACGTTGATCCTTTTAGACATATACAAGGTAACACTCAAGAAAACGCTCTCTCAAGTTGGTAGTACTGGTTTTTGGTTACGGTGCTACGATGACGCTTGACCGCCATTTTGTTTCGGTTGTCATTCGCTCATTCGGCTTCATACTTCTGTTTTGAGTGCATGAATAACTTTGATTTGCCCACTGCGCGTTGTTTTTGTTATCATTATTGTTAAACTTATGTTACGTGGAGTTTGTTTTTCATTACCTGTTTTCGTTAATCGTGTTAGTTTTTTTTTGTTTGATACATTGAAGACATGGATGCTCTGCCGAGCACATCGCAAGATGGAGACACATTTTTATCTCCTAAGAAAAAAAGGCCACGTGTAGCTCTAAGTGCAACTGAAAAACTTTGGGTCCAAAACGTTTACAAATATGTGTTTGAAGTGAAATCTTCAGAATCAAACATTGAAGTTCCAAAAACAAGTGAATGCGTTAACAAGGTGGCTGAAGTCTTGGGAATATCCGTCCGCACAGTTTATTCCGTTTTAAAGGAGCACAAGGAGAACGACAGCGAATCACCAAAACCTCCCGAAAAAACGGGCCCAAAACTTACATTTAAAGATAAACTTGATGATTTCACATTCACTGCTGTTAGACGAATTTTACATCAATTCTTACATAGAAATGAAATACCCACCATCGCAAAAGTTAGCTTACACATGTCGTCACTCATCTTTTTATTATACGTTATGTATGTTTTCTCCCATCCCATATGTAATCTTAACCAATTAGGTAATAACTTTAATCATTTTTAGGTGCTGCAAGTTGTAAATGATGACCCAGGATTGCCCAACTTCTCGAAAGAGACATTGAGAAAAATTATGAAGCATCTTAATTTCGAATTCGCTACTCGATCACGCAAGAGTGTGCTTATTGATAGACAAGATATCATATCATGGCGCCAGCGCTACCTGCGTTTAATTAAACAATATCGTAGGGAGGGAAAATACATATATTATCAAGACGAGACCTGGGTCAACGCTGGTACGTGTCAACTCTTAGTTTCTTCTATTTGTTCCCTTTTTGTTTTGATGTCGAAACTTATGATTCTTTTTTGTTCTTTTCAGGTCATACTACAAAAAAACCTGTCTTGACGGAAGTATTAAATCTTCTCGACAGGCATTTTTAGACGGCCTGACTATGGGATTAAAAAATCCCACAGGAAAGGGCAAACGACTCATAATTAGTCACATAGGCGGAGAAGAAGACTTCTTATGTTTGAAGCAAAGAAAGGTACAGAAGACTACCATGATGAAATGAACGCGGAGTGTTTCGAGGATTGATTCAGCGGTATTCTACCTAAACTCAAGGCGAATGCAGTAGTCGTAATGGACAATGCGCCCTATCACTCTCGGAAGATCGAAACAATCCCGAAGATGTCGTGGACGAAAGCACGAATTCAAGAGTGGCTGACTACTAAAAATATTGCGTTTGAACCAAATATGGTCAAGGCCACTCTCATAGATATTGTGAAACAACAAAATCATACTGAGAAATATGCCGTAGACGAGATGGCTGCACAAAAAGGTATCACACTTTTAAGACTGCCCCCTTATCACTGTGAATTGAACCCCATTGAGTTGGTATGGGCGCAGGTAAAGAGTCACGTCGCAAACAATAATAAGACGTATAAAATGCAAGAAGTGAAAACTTTATTCCAAGAAGGAATCAAGAAAGTGACACCGGCTAAGTGGAGTGACTGTGTGTCTCAGACTATTAAAGAGGAAGATAAAATGTGCCACCTCGATCATATTATAGATAAAGTGACAGATAGATTTGTTATTAGTGTGACCGAAAGCGACAGCGACAGTGATTTCGAAAAAAGATTAATTAAATAACATTATTATGACGTTTTTGTTTCATTTTGAATGTACCTCCCTATACTTCCACTAAAAAAGATCAATCCTCTAGTATAGTAATAAAAAAAAAAGTGAGCCGTCGCTCAGGATGCCTGCCAGATGTGAAACATTGAAACTATTTTGTACGAGTAGAAACACGGTATCGAATATAAAGTATCGATACTGAACTCATGAATAGTATCAAAAGATAAGTAACGTACTGTTTAAAGTATCGAGTACTTTTATTTCGATACCGATACTTTTGTATTCGATATTTTAGTCAATAAGTACTTTTTGGTAGGTATCGTATCGAATAAATTATCCCATTTTAAAATTGACTTTACGATTCATATTTATGGTAACGTCATTTAGTACAAACGAAATGAACCTTCTAAAACATAGCTTGAAATAATTTGCGATTTATAAACCAGAAATAGCGCCATCTATCGAGCAAACGACCAACTCTAAGCTACAATATATTTTATAAAGAACTCTCTAATCCTGTAATGATAATAAGACAAGCTGTTTAAAGTGAGTCAAAACGCAATTCTTAAGGAGTTGGTGACATACAAACAAATAAATACACAGCTGAAACTAATAAAAGCCTATATAAAATGAAATGCTTTCATCCGTTCACAGACATTCTTTCCGCACGAAGAGTGTGATTTAGGAAACAGAAATGGCGGCATTTATCGAGCTAACGACCAACTCTCAGCTTCAATATATTTAATAAAGAAATTTTTAATCCTGTAATGATAATAAGACAAGCTATCTAAATAATTTTAACGTCATTGGTCCTCCTTAAATTTTCAACTTTTAAATGAAATTTGACTGTTTAAAGTGAGTCAAAATCCAATTCCTATGAAGTCGGTAATATACAAAGAAATAAATATATAATTATACACCCGAAACTAATAAAAGCCTATAAAAAAACGGTTCTCCAGTTTTCGTAGCTGAAAATAAACTAAATACCATACCTACTGGTATATTTATATTACTAAGTTAGAGAATTTTATATTAATTTATAAAACAAGTATATATGCATAAAAGAACATTAGATTACGACAGGAACTAATACGATAAAACTAAGGCATAAAGTATTAATAAAATATCGCGAATTTTTTCCAAAAAATGATGATTTTTATTCAATAAACATTTATTTTCATTAATATACATTATAAGTAACAATTTACTTTGAGTTCACTAGATGGCGTTGTACAAAATTTTAAATCGCACCATGGTTTCGTTACAAAAATGTAGGTATATGCATCCAAATATTTAATTAATATTTAATTATTAAGGAACCGCAAAGCGTGGCGTTAAACGCCACGCGACGATCACGGTCACCCTCGCCTATAGATGTTTCACATCAATAATAGGTTAAAAAAATACGTTACAACTTAATATTAAATCTCAAAAAAAAACCAAACTGATTATTCATTTATGATTCACTCATTTAGCTACATCCCTATTTATTTTTCTTCAAAAACCGGCAACCCACAAAACGTCATTTTACTGCAGCTAATAAAAAGTTAGACTATACATGTATTCTGTCTGTACACGCCTACATAATACGTAACATTTAAGGCATAGAATCTTAGACACATTTTTTTGAAATCACTGTAACTATTATGTTATATTGTTTTTTGTGTAATGTAACATTCTAATTACAATCTATGACTGTTAAACTACAACATACTCGAACAGTTGTCCCATAACCTGATACACCCTGTATTTGACAACACGTAAGTCATCATCATAGCCCATAGGCGCCCTACTGCTGAGCTCGAGCTTCCTCCACTATGGGAGGGAAATTGAGCTACAATATCTACCACGCCGGCCAAACATATTGGCATAGGGTTTTATTTCGAGTGTTCCTTCTCTTGCATAAATGTTAATAATAATAATAATAATAATTTTATTTGCTGGAATGCAGGTAGTTACAATTAGGTGACAAACATTATAAATAAGAGCCTAATACATTCTACCGTTTGGGCATGCAAATGTTTTGTATAATACATAGTACTCCTTATAGCTTACTTACATACTAGACAATATTAACTCTAAGTAGATAACTAAGTTAGATAAAATTGACAATAATAACAAAAGAAAAATAAAGACGCTTAATAGAACACTTAAAAATAATATAACAGGCTTAATTATAAACTAGCATCATTTAAAAATTCTGACACTGAATAAATAGCATTTGGTTATAAGTAAGTTAGTAAACTGTGCTTTAAAATTTCTTACAGTTTGATCTTTCATAGATTTAGGTATTTTGTTAAAGATAGTAGGAGCCATAATAATTACACTTTTCTTGTATAATGTAGTTTTAAAACCACTAGTATGAAGTAAATTTTGATATTTAGATCTCATTGCTAAATTTCTGAAACATGACTCGTTGTTATGATATATATAAGACTAGCTGACCCAACAGACGTTGTTCTGTTCAAATAAAGCGCCACCTACCGGGTCCTATTGTGAATCTAAACCATTCTCGAATCTCATTGAGCACACACAAATTACTTAAATTACTTAAATCCAGTCAACAGATATCGCCATCTGTTAGAATCTTTTGGAGTTAACAGATAATTGTGACTGTCAATTAATTATAGACAAATAATTTGTAATAAAATAAAATTGCGACTATAATTAAAGATCTAATGATCCTATGTTTTAAGTTGGAGCAAACTGCACACGGTGTGCAAATTTGATTAAAATCGGTTAAGTAGTTTAGGAGTCCATCGCGGACAAACATCGTGACAGGAGATTTATATATATTAAGATATGTATATTTTAGTCCTCAACCGCCTTTTACGACATCCACGGGCAAGAAATGGAATGGCGAATTGCATTCTTTGTCCGTCACGACGTGTTTATAAAAGCAGATAATTAGAAAACTTATAACTTTTTCAACTGTGTATGGTTTGATATATGTGTGCCGAAAAAAAAATTAACTCTAACTTAACTCCTAGAAGTATTAGGTTTAAGTAATAACTTATCAAAATAAGGTGGGCCAAGATAAGGGGTAGTAAATTGTATTTTTATTATTCATTTTACCATAAGGCGGACTACGCCACTGTCTGGGGCCCCGCGCCGACTAGGGGTCCCAAGCATCCACCAAGAAAAAAACTTTTTTTTTTATTTGTATACTTCCTCAATATTATTCCTTTTTTTGTTGGTGGTGGCAAAAGAGAAAACAGCACACCTGATGGTAAGTGATACCTCTGCTCATAGACCTTGTGGCATGAATTTTCGATTGCCCGACGTTTCGAACACTTTGCAGCGTTCATGGTCACGGGCGGACTAAGATGTCTCAAGTCTAACAAGTCATCGTTATTACAGAAAATTAGTTATTAAATATTGATCCACATTTCGATACAAATTTATTGCCAGTATAAGAAGAAAATGATTCTATATGAAAAAATTATATTGTTTATGGTTAGTAATTATTTAACATTAAAATTAATAGTAATTGTATTTAAAACCTAACAATCTAGTATACTACCACCAGATCGGAACACGTCCACACTGAGAAAGATCCGGCAAGAAAACTCAGAGGACATGATGACAGGGGACAGGCAATCAAACACAAACGCGATAAAATCCGTAAAGTAGTTTTATTTAAAACAAATATACAATCTTTGAAAGTACACTAATATTATTATTTTATTTATAGCAAGCTATTGGAAGCGCCTACATGCATCTTCACAGCAAAATGTCACGATATTCGAGTCGCCCCGATGCTAAATATAACTATGATAATAACTACGACATAAGTAGAAGGACCACACTGGCGACAGTTGTCTGTCTACAGCCGCGGGCCAATCCGTCAGGGATAGTACCACACTTTGGTAGCAAATCGACTTCTGAGCAGTGGCAATTTGTTTCTGCACATTGTTCGATGAGTGAGATAGTGGAAAGTCGAATTTTCCAAGGATGTTTGCGTACGATGGGTGCCTTTCTTCACGATAGGCAGCGGGCCTATGGTCCATGAGCGGTAATATTACTTTGGTGGGTACCATTGGGTGTGCTATTTGCTCGTTTGCTATCCAAAGCAATAAATAAAGGCAAAGGAGAGATATATATAATTATTTCTGATGTTTACGCGAGTATTACACATTATGAATAAAACTACGGATTTTATCGCGTTCTTGGTCATGGGCGCACCGCCAATTGAACACTGCAAAGTGTTCAAAACGTCGTGCAATCAAAAATCAAATACAAACGCGATAAAATCCGTAAAATAGTTTTATTTAAAAAGAGATATATAAGTTTATAATTTGACTAATTTGATTTCTGTGTATTGACGGAGTAAGAATACAATTCACCACCCGCCCGTGGGTACCGTAAAAGACGCCTAAGGGATATAATAGCATATAACATCTATGCAAGAGAAGGAAATAAGGAATACTCGCAAGTAAAACCTATACCAACAATATTCTAATATTGACATATCTACAGATATAGTTATCGTTAACACGTTACTACACATGCAAATCTACCTAAAGAAGTTTTATTTAAAAAAAAAAGCATGCGTACAAAGTACGCAAGTCAGAAGTGAAACTTCCTTATCCTTTATCTCATTCTCTCGCCGGCTGAATCCTATACATTTACATGTTTGTGTCTCTATGGACTCGCTTTTTCGTTTCATCAAGTTGAAATCATTCTAAAGAAATTTCACTTCAAAAATCCGTTCTGCATTATGAACGTACTTGTTTCGCTCTGGCTCTTGGCTTATCTCAAAATATATTTCTTTGCCATCCAAAATGTTAATCAGCCGAACTATAATAGAAAGGCTGACCTCAAACACAATTGGGAATAAGGGAGATTACAATAATAATGTACCGTAGACATGTTATTCATGTCTTATCATGCCCTACATAACATAATTCTTATTATCTTATTGTGAAGATATACGATCTGTTTCACCTATCAGAATGTTTTAATCTGGTTTCATTTTGAGATTACCTCGAGGAGAGCTGTCACTGTTGATTCGTCAACACCATCGGCGCATCGACCTCAATTGCTAGACATAGGCATACAGGATAACATTATATCCGTAAAGGAATGGATATAACTGACATAGCGCGAAGAATTTGCATGCTGAAGTGGCAATGGGCAGGATACATCGCTCGACGAACTGACCGCTGGGCAAGAACGTTCTTGAGTGGCGACCGCGTATCGTACAACGCAGTGTAGGACGTACACTAGGTGGACCGACGACCTGGTGAAAGTTGCTGGGCGTCGTCGGTTAGAGGCGGCACAGAACCGCACTTTGTAGTGAATCATGAGGGAAGCTTACGTCCAGCAGTCGACGGTGATAGGAATATAAAACTGAAGAATTTGGTTAGTAAATGCGGTAATCTCAGAAACAACTTTTTACTTTGTTTCATAGCTAATTTATCGTGAATGCTATAGGTAACATGACGCTATGGCTTACAGGAGCGCAGCTTTTGAGAGCTGACCAAGATAGTCCTTTTTTTTTTGTTCGGCCATAGTCAAAACACACGTCGTCCATTACGGCTGGGGCGATGCTAGGGCCGCGGGCACCATAACCCACCATATTTCCACCCTTACGCCATTTAGGCGACCCCCGGTACCGAGTTCTTCGTCATCCAGTCTTTTACGACATCCATGGACAAGATAAGTGGTGAATTTTATTCTTACTCCGTCACCACACGGAAAAGTTTTATTTACTACGTTTTATTGTGTACATAAACCCTCTAATCCTCAAACAAATAAAATTGAAATATTCAACTATGCAGATTGAATTGCCAAGGAGCTATTCAAGTAAACAACACATCTATGCAAACGAATAAATATATTAAAATGAAATGTCTGTTTGTAATGTTGGTTGCTGTTTTCTTGGTCATGCTCACTGAAGGATCTACTTGCGGTAGCTAGGTGGAGCAGGTCTCTCCCTTCCCTCCATAGTGGTTGAGGGGAGTGATTGCTGCTCTAGTAGTTAACTCGTGATCGACTGCAGCTTGTGGGATCTGGTCCAGCCATAATCGTTTGAATTATATTAAGTATCTTGTAGTTCGAAGGGCATCACACTGGAGCTAGTTCTTATAAAACATGTACACAATTGTATATCTAGTAAGAAGAAAAAAATATAAATAAAAAAACATGGTTGTCTGTAAAGTCGGTTTACGGACGATAGTTTAACGTGACGTCTTAACAAAATATTGATGAAATGACTGCATACTCTTATGAATAAAATTGAATCAGCGTAACCAGTATCCATATGTTATAAGCTATTGAAATTAAATCGGATCGGCAATTACCGTAAGTTTCGATAGATGGCGCTATTCAGTTTAGTTGAAACGCATTGTACTAAATGAATATATTTGAAATCCTTTCGCATCGATAGATGGCGCGCTTTAGTACAGCTGGATGACAATGAGCGTAACGGGACAATGAGCGCAACGGGACACTCTTTCGTGCATGCAGCCAGCGTTCATCGATTTATTAGACGTTGTCACGTCAAAATAATAGGCAAGACCGCTGAGTTTCTTGGCGGATCTTCTCAGTAGCGGTCGCGTTCCGATCCGGTGGTAGTTTATTTTTTTTGGGTTAATTAATTTTATTTTGTAAAATTGACAATATGTAAGTGCCCTTAAGGGGCCTATGCAAAATAATTGATTTGATTTGTCAAGTGAGGGTGGATCGATTCATTCATTCTCCACAGCTCATATACGTCCTACTACTCCATATTTTGAGGGAAATTGACCTACTTTACCACGCTAGTCAGGCAGGTTGGTACAGGGTTTCATTTCGAGTTTTTCTTCTCTTGCTTTGTTGCATGCACAAGATACCATTAATCGTCTTTTACGACACCCACGGGCAAGAAACGGGGTGGTGAATTGTATTCTTACTACGTCACCACACGGAAAGCAGGTTCATCATCATCATCATTTCATTTCAGCTTATATACATCCCATGGTTGGGCTCAAGCCTCCTCCGTAACAAGAGGGAAATTGACTTTACTATACCATGCTGGTCAGACAGGTATAGGGTTTTATTTCGAGTTTTCTTTCTCTGGCATAGATGTTATATGCGTATTATTCTCCTTAGTCATCTTTTACGACATCCATGGGCAAGATAGAGGGTGGTGAAATGTATTCTTACTCCGTCACCACACAGGAGGCAGTTCGTTAATATATATTTTTCTATCAGTTAGTAGACAGAATAAATTATGCATAAACGTAGAAAAACTATTTGCTTACGTAAACAAATACATTATTGAAGATACACCAAAATAATTTTCGTGCGGTGACGGAATAATAATACAATTCACCACACCCTATCCTGGCCGTGGGTGTCGTATTTTTTTTTTCTATTGAAAACCGTGGCAAACGAATAAATAGTACACCTGATGGTAAATTATGTTGCTGCGCATAGACTTTTGCTAGGCCACTGCCAACTATGAAGAAAGAGAAGGGGTAATAATGCGTGCAGTGAGATTCGATGATACTAAATACATCACCAAAACTCACACAAACACCCTCAGAAAATTAAGCTTGCAGCTCTCTCGCTCACAGAACGAAGTGCAGTAACAAATTGCTACGACGTCGATTTTCTGCTCAGTGTGATAATACTCTGGACGGACCGACCCGCGGCTGTAGACAGACAACTGTCGACAGTGTACTCCTACCACTATAATATGCAGGTAACATCCATGTAGGAGAAAACTCAACATAATAACCCTTTTTTTTTTTAGGGTGGGATACGGTCTGCGCACTTCTCGCTCCACTCCGTCCGGGGCGACAGAGGGGCGTAAGCACGCACACCCGTAACCCACCCATGACACGTCGCCTTCGTCTTTAGGCCGACCACCGGAGCACGTGACTTGATGTCGAGTACCCTCTCCTCGACCGACGTCCCCCCTCGGGAGGACGTCGATCTTTACTCGCGCGGTTGGTCTCTCGGCGGGTGACGGACTAACTCCCCGGCCCAAGCAGAATAGTCGGACTTATGTGGGCTGATGATATTGATGACCGAAATATTATAGGAGTAAATGTTTAAGAGATTTTTTTATTATTGTCTGACTGCTCGGATCGGACACACGATTTATAAGCATAAAAAAACGGGCTAAGTGCGAGTCGGAGTCGCGCACGTAGGGTTCCGTACCATTATCTATTAAAATCACGTTTGTTGTATATGAGCCCGCCTTAAATTTTTTTTTTAGTATTTGTTGCTATAGCGGCAACAGAAATACATAATTTGTAAAAATTTCAACCGTCTAGTTATCGCAGTTCTTGAGATACAGCCGGGTGACAGACAGACGGATAAACAGACAGCGAAGTCTTAGTAATAGGGTCCCGTTTTTACCCTTTGGATACGAAACCCTAAAAAGTGTGTTTTGATGTAGAATCATTTTCTTCTTATACTGGCAATAAATTTGTATGAAAATGTAGGTCAAAGTTTAATAACTAATGTCTGTAGCGGGTAGATAATTATAAAACTATAATAACGATGACTTGTTGGACGTGAGACATCTTAGTCCACCCGTGAACATGAACACTGCAAAGTGTTCGAAACGTTGGGCAATCAAAATTCAAATATAAATGCTATAAAATCTGTAGTTTTATTTACAAAAAAAAAAGTGTTTATCTTTTCCATGTGGTGACAGAGTTGTGCCGATTTTCACCAACGGCGCCTAAATTTTACATAACATCTAAGGCAACAAAACATTAACTAAAATATTTTTTTATGTTCATTATCTGCAGCTAATATACTTTCCACTGCTGGGCTCGAACCTCCTCCATATCATTATCATTTGCCTACTCTCATTCCACACTAAGTATGGTCGGCACAACATGTTCTTACCTTCCATAGCCTCCTATCACATCTGCACTCACTGCTTTCATAACGCACACCCTTATTCAGTCAAACCATCTTTTTCGGTTTCCCATGCTTCTTAGATCCATCCACAATCATATTGTTAACCTTCCTTGTCACATACCTTTCATCGAGCCCGTTCGATAATAGAAGGGAAACTGACCTGCTGTGCTATAATTTGTGAATCTCACAACATATTATCCGTTGTGTTAATTGAACCCACAATAATTGGCATGGCCAGTGTCTTAACTACTATGCCATCTGTACAGTTTAAATCTTTATATACATTTCTTGTGTATGTGTGTATATCATGAACATCTCCTAAACGGCTGGGCTGATGATGGTGAATTTTTTTGTGTGTGTTCAAGGGGATTCGAGAATGGTTTATATACACAATTGGACCCGGTAGGTGGCGCTGCGAACGATTTTAAGGAGAATTCCTTTCACGATTTTTTTTAGATTTGAACAGAACGTCTGTTGGGTCAGCTAGTTTAAATATAAATATGCAGTTCCATTTTATTGGTTAATATTTATTATGCAGTAATTATGGTTTTTATTCAGTCCTTTGTTATAGTTATTCAATGGTTGTAGAAAGTGGAGTAGGAATTATGATAAAAAGTATTTTAAGATTACACTGCTAGAAGGGACTAAATGGCACAGCCCTCAAACTTAAGAAGACCTCCAATTGTCTGAAATTAGAAGTGTCTGGCTTCTACGCCATTAGCACAAGAGGAGCCTAAAAATTATAAATAATATTATTTAATTAAATTAGGCGATACAAGATGGAAATCCAATTTTATTTTAAAACAGAGGGAAAGAAGGGAGGGTGGACCCACCACTCTCTCCTCATTTTATTTCAAAATCATTCTCATTCATAATCAATTTTAGTTGGATATGGCCCAACTTTCTGAAGGTGTTTGTATGTGGTGGGTTTTGGTGATGCCTTTAGTATCACCAAATCTTATTACACACCTTCACATTGCCTTCATTTTCTTCATGGTAGGCAGTGGCTTAGCAAACGGCCATAGCAGTATCATTTACCATCAGGTGTGCTGTTTGCTTGCCACCAAAATCAATAAAAACAACACCCAAATTATCCTTAACCACTTTTTTTTTTGCTTTTTCATTAACTATCATTATCTAATAAATTTACCACAAGGCTCTATGGTTTATTTATACCTCTAGCTATGATATCCCTTGGTAAGTAGTTTATATTTTAAACAATAGAAAAGGAATCGTAATTTAATATCCGGCGCATTCATGTTTTTCTACTACTTAAATGCGTTAATTTAATTAAAGAAGTACGCTTATAAACACGAAAGATTAAATAATAAAATACAAATGTAACCTAATTACTCACCAGTATAAGATGTAGAACTATAAGAATCTGCCGAAGAAGCCGAAAGTGATCTGCTACGGTATCGAGCAGATTTTTTCAAAGCGCCTGATTTCCCGCGCTGACCTTCGAATTTACACGCGGCAGCATCTGTATTCACACCTCGCACCTGACCAGGATCTGTCACAGGACTATCGCTGGCTACAGCAGCAGTCGCAACACTCTCCTTTCTGTTTTGATTCAAATGATTTGGTTCCCCGTGACCGTCGGACATGTTTGATTAATAAATATTTTATTTATTTTTCTCAAATATATTCTATTTTTAATTATAGCTTAAGAAACTCAAAGCCTTCCTTTAGAATAAGAAATTCTTTCGTAAGAATGTATGAAGTGTTTCTTTAGCTAAATGATAAAATAAAAATATCAATCATAAAAACAGCAGTACAAACAACCGCAGTGACTATTAAATTTATTTAAAGATTACGGCAACACATCGCGTTGTAAAATTAAATTTATATGATAGTATAACATTGATTTGATAAAGGCAAAACGGAAATTTTACAAATTAAATTGAACAAGAGAAAAATGCGTTTTCTTCAGTTATCCGCCCGAGGAAACGCATTCCCCACTCCCATACTTCACCCCCGAAACTGAAATGTCATTTTTTCGATCGGCTTGAAAGCCTATCTGAAGGTAGAGATGCTTAACGACAACTAAAAACCGATACACTACCAAGAAATATCGATAACCAATTTTAAAATATATCGATACAGACGACATCCATATAAGTCAAAAATGAATCAAGAGAAAGTCATCGATCAATCAACCCTCTCCAGTTAAATTAAACTTCATTTTCTTTCTTACCTATTGATAAATTAACTACAAATATTTAGTGGCAGCGATTGAATAAAATATACACACATTTTGAATTTTACGCGTACCTACCTACTGTTGACATGTGTGTAATGTTTACTTTTTTATAGTATTTTTAGGATTTTGCCAAAAACTCAATTTAGATTAACTGTTTGAGGAACTAGAGAGGCACCTAGATTCTGAAACACAAAAATTTTACTCGTAAAGTTAAATTTTGGTGTTGGCTTTTCAATTAATCGCTACTCACGTTCGAAAATTTAACAGAATATAGATAATATATAGGTAATGGAGAATGTTTTATTTGCTGTGGCGGACCTCGAATGATTTTCTAAGATAATGTGTATCTGAAAATAAAACGAATAACTATATTATAACACATAAAATATTGCTATTAAATACTATCAACTTTAGGTGCATTATTAGATTTATAGTCATGATAAATATCTTATAACATAAAAACTGATATAAAACCGGTAAAACAGCTTTTATACTTGCATCAAATATAGCAATTAAGAACTTTTTGAGTCACAACACTATTCGCCAATATGGAAGTGAAACGTATGTCAACTACTGCGCGACTAAACAACTAAGAAATAAATAACTAGGAAATACTTTCTATTATTTAATTTGGTGAGTAAATCATTTTAAATTTTCTATATAAGTGATCTTAATATTATTTTATCTCATCGATTCTTAATTTTACTAAGATGATAATGAATGGAAATGTACGCGATTCTCATCACGAAATCATTTGCCGGCGAACAAAGATATTTATAATAGCTACATAGCCTATAAATGTGTGTAATATACACGAAAATGTTGTTATTATGCTACGGCTGAGATTTCTGTTGAGTTTTCATTGATGGTTTTTGTATATACCTATTTAAAAATATAGAACTATGACATTTTCTGTCAACTGTTTACATTAGTCATAAAATGTAATAATTATATTTGTATATTTTGTGGGTGTTTCACAGATATTTACGGCAACACGCAACATATTGTGTGAGATAAGTTAATAATGTTGTTTATAAGCTTATATAAAGATATGGAAATTAAAGCAATGTTTGATAATATGCTAATAAATACGACACATCTTGACATGTGGACAGTTTTTTTTCCTTATATGATACACGAAATCTGCATTCAACCTATACGTTTGAAGTATATAGTTTTTATTAGTTGTTTACGAGATTTGGATGCTTGTTTTTTTGAATATATTCAGGGTTTTTTTTTTCAAACTAGAATTGCAAATTTGTCTGTGAATACTTACAAATCGACCAAAATAGAATAAGATGCTCTCCGGACTTGATAAAATATTTATATCATCAATATGTCACTCAGTATTTTTTGTTCATATTTTATAAGTGGATTATACAAAATTACATAGATATACTACTTATAAGAATTATGAACAAGTTTTGCTAAAATGAAAACTTTTCTCACTGCTAAGAGAATGAATAAGACAATCCATTAAATGGTAATCATTAATATAAACAAGAAAATTATAATCAAACTAGCAACTTGCCCTCGCTTCGGTTTCAGTCGCCTTACCCACGGCATAGTTCCCGTGGGAATACCGGCATAAAAATAAATATAGCCTATGTTACTCCCTGATATTATAGCTTTCCATTGGCGAAAGAATTTTTGAAATCGTTTCGGTGGTTTAAGCATGAAAGCGTTGCAAACAAACAAACATCCTTACTTTCGCATTTATAATATTAGTGAGGATTAGTATATGAACTTTTTTTAACTAGTTTCAAATTTAACACAGTAATACTTACGCTACCTGTTTTCCATGAATTCAAAGATTTTCGGATTACGCGGTTTTCTCTTGGAATGTTCAGGCCTTACATTTACTTTTTTATTCATAAAATTTCAATTATTTTTATATAATTTTTTGACCATATTCTTTAAAATTATTGTCTTCTTTGAACTAGTTTCAAATAATAAATTTTTTTGTACATTTAATATAAGCAAAATTAAATGCCGACTTACGCGAATCTGACTTACGCGGTTATCACTAGATCTCACCTATTGAATAAGGCCGGGATATTACTGTACTGTAAATTATGTTTTCCACAAATTTTTATCATTAATATTAACTCCCAGTTATATTTTCTTAGTAGCAATATAGTAGTAACTAGCAACCCGCCCTCACTTCGCTTCGGTTTCAGTCGTCTCTCCTGCGTAGTGTCCGTTCCCATGGGAATACCGGGATAAAATATAGCCTAGTTTACTCCCTGATATTATAGCTTTCCATTGGTCAAAGAATTTTTGAAATCGATCCAGCTGTTTTGACGATTACCTGGAACAAACAGACAGACAAAAAATATAAAGTATATTTTAGGCATATGTATAGTGCAAATAACCGTCTGAGCATGAAAAACGCCTATTATTTTGACATTACAAACAGACACTCCAATTTTATTTATTGGTATAGATTGTGTTACCTATATTGTCAAATATTAATCAAATCTAAGGGCATTCATTCATTTCGGCTCATATACATCTCACTGGGTTCGAGCCTCCTATACAGTAGGAGGGAAATTGACCTTACTATAGCATGCTGGTCAAACAGGGTGGTGGAAGGTTTTGTTTCGAATATCCCTCAATCGTCTTTTACAATATCCATGAACAAGATAGGGAAAGGTGAATTGTATTCTTACTCCGTCACCACACGGACACTAATGCTATATAGTGTTGGTAAATTACAATAGACAAATAATTAGTGTATCTATAATTAATATACCATCATCATCTCAGCTCATATGCTGTGTGGTAGCGGCTTCGAATACTACCAACCCTTGCTTTGCTAGTGGGTGTCATAAAAGACGACTAAGAGCCCTAGATTGACCCGGACCAACTCCATCTGGTACCATTTGGGTCAACGATTACATTCCCAAGGAGGGTTGACGTCAGGCAGGCGGCCGGTCATAAAAGTCATTGCTGAAACTTTTTGCAATATGTCAAAACAGATGACATATTGCGTCGACCCCAAGTAATTGGGATAAGAGCAAGATGATGATGATGATCTCAGCTCATATGTCTTATTGCTAGGCTCAAGCCTCCTCCAAAATAGGAGTGTTCATAAAATATGTTCGCATGCAAGGGGTTGGGAGATCTTACTAAGTGTGACAAGTTATATACCCTTACTCTCTGACCTTCTACCTCTCTTATATGCCACAATAGAAGTTGCACAACTCAGCTGGTCTTGTATAAAACTAGCTAAACCGACAGCCATTGTTCTGTTCAATTCCAAAAAAAATAGTAAAAGGAATTCTTCCTTGAAATCGATCACATTGTCACCTACTGATTCTAATTAATAATCTAAACCATTCTTATATTCCTATGAATATTTTTTGTGGCTGTTCCGATGAATAGCCATAAAAAAAATTAAGATAAAAAAAAGATCAAAATCAGTCCAGCCAAGGATAGGTAGGACCATGCTGTTGACAGTTGTCTGTTTACAGCTGCGAGCCAGTCGGTTTGGGGTAGTGACACACTCGCAAAAATCGGCGTCTAAGTACATAGTAGCTATTTGTTATTGCGCTTCTTTCGGTGAGCAAGAGAGCCGGCAGCCCAACTCTCTGAGGATGTTTGCGTTTGGTGGGTTATGATGATCCCTTTAGTTTCACCAAACCTTTAGCACATATTCACACTCCCTTCACTTTCTTCACTGTAGGCTGCGGCCTAGCAAAGGTCCATGAGCGGCAGCAACACTTACCATCAAATGTACTGTTTGCTCGTTTGCAATTTAAAAAAAGGCATTTAGAAGGAGTTCAATTACAAACACACGAACAACAAGATTTGTATATACATACAAAGATTACAATAAAAATCATAAGTTCAGAAACTTTGCGACTACAATAAAAAAAAACTGATGTCCATATGAATTTTATAATCATAATTTAGTGGTTTTTATGTATTACATTTAAAAAAAGCAACTTCCTTAAATGACTAAGTTGTTGCGAATATAAAAACTTCTTTAACGTCATCTCTGCTCATATACATATCACTGCTGGGCTCGACTCTCCTCCACTGGGAGGTAAATTGACCTACTATACCACGCAGGTAAGACAGTTTGGTATAGGATTTTATTTTGAGTCTTCCCTCTAATGCCTTCTTATGCATATTACATATATCCCTTAGTCGTCTTTTACGGCACTCACAGGCAAGATGTGGGTTAGTGAATTGTTTTCTTACTCTGTCACCATACAGAAAATCATCTATGCAATTTTAAACATGCAAGCGAAGGCAAATTCGAAATGACCGTCGTCTGTCTATAACCGCGGGCCAATGATAGGACTCTATAAAAGCAAAGCACATGTGAACACCAAGTAATTTGGATAAGAGCTGAATGATAATGACGATTCAGTCATTATCATTCAGCTTCATTCATTCAGCAGTTTCAGGGTGTTTTCGTGTGATGAGATTTGGTGATGACTTTAGTATCACCTATCCTCATTGCACGCATTCACGCCCCTTTTTCTTCACGGTAGGCAGCGGTCTAGTAACAGTCCACAGTGATATCTTCTCAGGTATGCTGTTTGCTCGTTTGCCACCAAATTTTTGATAAACAACCGTCCAAGTAAAACAGTAGCAATATTTATATAATTAATGAGAACACGGAGTATTTTTTTTTATAATTATTATGACAATTAGCGTGACCTTTAAAGTTTTTATATTTTTTTTTTTATACTCGTTCCGAATGTTAATTAGATCTGATACATGGCTTTAATATACCAAAAAAAAACTATTAAAAATATATTCGAATTTAACTGGTGCTGAGCATGACGTGATGATGATTTCCGTGTGGTGACGGAGTAAGAATATTGTTCAGCGCTCCCCATCTTGCTGGGTGTCACGACTAAGTCTCTAATCTTTAACCGATTATGATGAATGTTGTTGTATCTGCTCCAGAATAATTTAGCTTAATAACACCGGCACACAAAAAAAAAAGTGGAATGTACTTTGGACCGGTCCTACCTACCGACATGTATTTCGACCCGCTGAATCTGAATTTCAAGTCCGTTTGGCCCGGTCAACCTCCAGTTTTGAGTAAAATGCAAAAAACCTCAAAAAAAGCCCAAAATTGCAAAGAACAGGGAAAACTATTTAATCAAGACATGAGTGAAATGGAGACTAGATATCAAGGAAACTGATGGAACGGATACTTAAAAGGGATACACTAAGAGATAATAACAAACGGAAGAAAACGCGCGTGTAATGTCAAAATAATAGGCTTTTTTCATGCTCACACGGTTATTTGCACGACACCTATGCCTAAAATAGCAATTAAAAAATTTTTGTCTGTCTGTCTGTTTGTACCGGGTAATCTTCAAAACGGCTGGACCGATTTCTAAAATTCTTTCACCAATGGAAAGCTATAATATCAGGGCGTAAACTAGGCTATATTTTATTCCGGTATTCCCACGGGAACGGGAACTACGCGGGTAAAACGACTATAACCGAAGCGAAGCGAGGGCGGGTTGCTAGTTCGAAATAAAACCCTATACCAACCAGTTTGACCACCGTGTTATAATAGGTCACTTTGTTTTTGGAACGAAGTTCCTTATCGCGCGTTGCGAAAGGGGGCTAGGCGGGAAAAATTAAGACCAAAAGTTGTAACGACACTTTTTGCTATAGTTGTAAGCCGTGCGGAGTGCGCATGTTTCTCTGTCTGCCTGTCTCTCTCTCTCTCTCTCTCTCTCTCTCTCTCTCTCTCTCTCATAGAAAACAAGCCAGTTATTTTCGTTTCGTCTTTCTATTAATATACAGATAATTCTCTTTACATTAAAATTAATTAATAATTTTAAATAATTAATTAAAATTAATTATTTATATAGTGTCTTTCTATTAATATACAGATAATTATAATTGCAATAGAATCTCATTAATCCGGCACTTCAATAGACCGACACGTCCAATAATCCGGCACCCTCTGCCCGCGCCACCCTTTTTTTTTTTTTTTGGGTGGGCTGCGGTCGGCCCTCCTCCGCACCACTCTGTCCGGGGCGACAGAGGGGCTTAAGCACGCAACACCCGCAACCCACCCGAACACCACGTCGCCTTCGTCGTTGGGCCGACCACTAGAGCAGGGTTACTTGTCATCAGTGGTAGGCCCGACGGAATACCCCCTACCCGGGGCACCCTCCCATCGACCGACGTCCCCCCCTCGGAGAGGACGTCGGTCTTTCCACACGCGGTCGGCCTCTCGGCGGGTGACGGACTAATCCCCGGTCTCCGCCTCCGGACTAATGCCCGCGCCTCCCTCGCCCCTCTTCGCGTATGCGCTCCGGTCTAACCTCAAAACTTATCACGTGCATATATGTATGTCCATGTATTATGTGCATTGTATGTAACTTAACATATGCATACATAATAATATGTAAATACAATACATTATATGTATTCTCTGTATGAAATGCTTTATTTTTTATTTGGTTTTTCTATCATCATCTCATCATCTCAGCCCCTATACGTCCCACTGCTGGGCTCGGGCCTCCTCCATAATGGAAGGGTAATTGACCTACTATACCACGCTGGTCAGACGTGTTGGTATAGGGTTTTATTTCGAGTTTTCCTTCTCTCGCATAGATGTTATACTCGTTTTATATCCCTTAGTCGTCTCGTACGATCACCCACGAGTAAGATAGGGGGTGGTGAATTGTATTCTTACTCCGTCACCACACGGAAAATGGTTTTTCTATATAATCCATTAATCCGAACATTCCAATAATCCGGCACCCTCTGGTTTTTAATAGTTCCGGATTAGTGAGATTCTACTGTAATATAAAAAAAAATAACGTGTGTACAAAGTATGCATAGCAGAAGTAAAACTTCTTTATCCTTTGTCCCTTTGTTTCTTTGTCCCTTATCCTTTTATCCCATTCTTACCTTATCCCTTTATGTCCGCTTAAACGACATGCTATCCCTATTCCACTGGAGAAAGTACTCTTTATTCGAATCGACCGTGGTGGGGACGAGAAAAAGATGGCGCGTAATGAAAAAATGTGACGCGTAACCGAAAAATGTGACGGTAATTTTTTTCCAACGCCGATAAAGAAGTTTCACTTCAAAAAATAAAATTTTATTACAATTCCTTCACTAATTAATCGAAAGGAACTTCCTTCCATCCGGGTGTCCCTTAACACCTCTCAAGTTTTTTTTTTTTTTCAAATTGTGAAGGAGCCTCTAGCCCAGCCTATATGAGCTAAGATCATATTGATGATACTTATAAATAACTAGCAAACCGCCCTCGCTTCGCTTCAGTTTCAGTCGCCTTACCCGCTTAGTTCCCGTTCCCGTAAGAATACCAGGATAAAATATAGCCTAAGTTACTCCCTGATATTATAGTTTTCCATTGTTACGTTTGTTACGCTTTCACGTTTATACCACCGAACCGATTTCAAAAATTCTTTCACCAATGGAAAGCTATAATATCAGGGAGTAACATAGGCTATATTTTATCCCGATATTCTTACGGGAACGGCAACTACGCCGCGGGTAAGACGACTGGAACCGAAGCGAAGCGAAGGCGGGTTGTTAGTCTGTTCATACAAATAAATAAATAATGTCACAACTATTTAGTACTAGTTTATAATATTAGTAAAAATAATATTAGTATGTATGTAATTTTATTCAACTAATAATTTCACAACATGGTTATAATAATAATAATAATAATAATAATGATTTATTTCGGACCGTGTAGGTATCCATAGCAATTAATAATAATACAAACAATATTCAAAAAAAAAAATAAACAAGTCAATAATAAGCAATAATAACACTAATAAATAATAATAATCACAAAAACAAAATAATAAAGATAATTACAAAAAATACATACCAATGTCATAAATTATAATAATTACAATAGTGATCATTCAATAACTACACAACTACATACTAAGTACAGCATTCTATTTGTGGTTTCCTCTGTGATGCACAGATATCCAGTGCCGATAAAAACTTTTGTTAGGACAATCGGCAATAGCCATCAATATTACATTATTTGCTGCTCGCAAACGAGACCAGAATGATTGGATACGGAGACGGGGAATCGCGAAAAAATCTGGCACCCTAGCTGCGGCGAACATGCTCGACGCACTGCAGTATCTTTTATCATTATGGTTATGAATTTTGAAAAGAAAATTTTAAAATATATTGTAATTTGAAAATCAATGATACGAAAAGACAACACTAAAATGTTTCAATTTATAAATAAAACTATTTTTACGGATTTTATCGCGTTACTATTTAATTTTTGATTGCCCGACGTTTCGAATCCTTTTCAGCGTTGATGGTCCGCCCGTGAACATTTATTTATAATGTGTAATATTCGCTTAAACATCAGAAATTGATTATCAATTTCATTACATATTTTTTATTTAAATTAATTATTTAATTCCAGTTATTTATAATGTCGAGCGTCGGCCGAGGGAGGGGCTACTCGGGTCGGCATCACCTGCGCGAACAGAGGCCCGGTGAAGACGTTACTTCGGAGTCGGACGCCGCTAGGACACTCGCTGACCTCAGCCCTAGATCCACAGGTAAAAGCATATGGCAACATCTATAGAGATTGTCCGTGTGGTGACGGAGTAAGAATACAATTCACCACTCCCTGTCTTGCCAGTAATGTCGTAAAAAACGAATAAGGGAAATAGTACGCATATAACATCTATGCAAGAGAAGGAATACTCGAAATAAAACCCTATACCAACTAGTGTTGCCCAAATGCAAGACCAAGACGAGACTTGGATCGGTCTTGGTCTTGCAACATCATACCTGGTCTCGTCTTGGTCTTGGTCTTGCGCACCCGAGTCTTGGTCTTGCGCACCCGAGTCTTGGTATTGCAGCAAGAGTCTCGCAAAGTTTTGTAGTTAGAATAACGTAACAGTAATTTATCACGGCAATGAAAAATCCAACTAAATTAATCAAATATCCTATCCTATCTATCCATCTGCTAGCCTATAGTTCACTATTGAATACAATACTTACCACTGAAGAAATTACTCTTCTATTCCCCTGGTGTTCCATTAGACAGCGTTACTACTCTTATGACAGGACTTTCGACCCTATTTTCTTAAGACGTCACCACACGAGGCAGTTGATACAATAAATTTTATGTCATTTTATAATCAATGCGATATTTTACAATTAATGCGATTGTTTATATACCCCTTCAAGTTTAGTGGTGGTTATGTATCTATTGTATTTCCAGTTTAGTTACTGATACTCTGGATACTTGAAAAAACCTGTTGCTCTATTGCCTATATAAATACTTTGGCCGCTGGATCCATGTAGCTCTTAATATACTATTTATTCAAGAACATATAAAACTGATTTAAAATTTTATGGTTTTAATACTTGTAAAATGTATGATATTCGTCGTCATCGTCACAGCTCATAAAAGTGCCACTGCTGGGCTTAAGCTTCCTTCCAGTAAGAGGAAAATTGACCTACTATACCACGCTGGTCAGACATGTTGGTACAGGGTTTTCTTTCTAGTTTCACTTCTCTTGCACATATGTTATATACACAGGGTGTATCAGGTTATGGGACAACTGTTCATGTATGTTGTAATTCAACAGTCATAGATCATAATTAGAATGTTAATTACACAAAAACAATATAACGTAAAAGTTAGTGATTACAAAAATGTGTGTCTAAGAGTTTGTCTTAAATTTTATGCATTATGTAGGTATGCACAGACAGAATATATGTAAGCATGTAAAATTTCGACAGTATAAATAGGTATTAGATTTGCGCGAACCTTTCAATGGTTACGTAGGTACAAAGGCGACTCATCAACGGTCATCGGCCGATCAGCTGATTTATGTTAAAGCGAAGTTTGTCTTGCTTATGCAAACGTAATCATTGATTTATTCAAATTCTAATGAACATTTAACAAAATACGAATATATGGTAGATTAAGTATCATTCCTTTATACATTTTAATCAATTTACACGAAAAAACGATGACAAAATTGAGAACTTACATGTCTCTCAATTCATTAACGAATCGATATTTTTATTTCAATTTTTTTCATGGGTTCCTAACGCCATTGCCCGATCCGATTTGATACGACATCCACGGGTAAGAGAGTGGTGAATTATATTCGTACTCTGTCTTTTTTTTTTTGTGTGTGTGTAGCTGTTGGTCGCAGATGACCTTGACAGCTTAACGCGGTCAATGGGTGAGCGCTGATGGCTCTCAACCCGGTAAGTAAGTTAAGCGAACATCGCCCAAGGGCTCCCCCCTGTGGGGAACGGACCTCGGCTCGGGGCGTCGCTGAGAGCAAAGTGGGCGTGGCCAAGTTTAGGTTAATGACTTTTACGCGGCGCGGTTTTCGACCTCGACGGCGAGACGATACCGCGGAGTTTTAGCTGTTATCGCTGCGCGAGCTGTGTAGGTCCTTTCTTGGGTGATCATAATAGCGTCATCTTCTTCTTCAAGAAGATGACGAGGACGTCGGACCGCGGATATTTTTGAGGGGACGTAGTTTACCGCCCCAACCACTAGTGGATTGGGGTGAGTCGTGGCAGAGGCAAAATAGCGCTGGGAGCAACGCTTCATGTACTGCCTGATGGTGATCGTACTCTGTCCCTACATGGACATTTATATAGATTAATTGTAGGCATATTTCTATGTCCAACAGTGAACGTCGTTGGGCTAATGAATAAACGGATATATAAATATGTATAATGGGCAAGAGCACTCTCGTGATTACGGTATTTTTGTCCTTAAGCCTTTCCGAAGAGTAATTCTGAAAAGCCAACACCAACATTGGGAATCGATTGGCTAATAGATGGATATCTCAAGACTGATTTAACTTGCCGTGTAGTGACGGAGTAAGAATATAATTCATCACCCCCTATTTTACCCGTGACTGCGAACCCACGACTAAGGGCTATAATATATAACATCGGTGCAAGAGAAGGAAAACTTGACATGTATGACCTGTAACAACACGGCCGATCACCGTGGCGATTCCCCTCCGGCCACTGCCGATTCTCCTCCTGTTATGTAGAAGACACGAGCTCAACCGTATATAAGCTGAAATGGTTATTTGAATTAAATGCAAGACCGCGAGACTCTTGCAGGCCCAGTCTTGGTCTTGCTCAAGTCTTGCAGGGCCAGTCTTGGTCTTGGTCTTGCAAAAATTAAGCGGTCTTGGTCTTGGTCTCGGTCTCGCATTTCTCGCAAGACCAAGACCAAGACCGCAAGACCAAGACTTTTTTGGGCAACACTAATACCAACCTGTCTGACCAGCATGGTATAGTAAGGTCAATTACCCTCCTGTTATGAAGGAGGCTCGAGCCCAACAGTGGGATGTATTTAAGCTGAAATGATGATAATGGAGAAGTTTTTTTTAAAGATTCGAACCACCAACACTGGCATGTAGGTCGGCATCTTAATACACTTAGGCTTACGACCCACTGCTGGGCTCGAACCTCCTCCATAGTAAGAGAAAAATTGACCTACTATACCACGTAGGTCAAACAAGTTTCTAATTGGGTATTATTTCGCGTTAATCGTCTCTTGCATAGATTCTATATATTATATCTCTTAGTCGTCTTTTACAACAAGTGGTGGATTGTATACGTAAATATTTTTGTTAAGAATTGCTAATTTTAATGAAATTGAATAATTTCTTTCGAATAAAAACGGTGGCATACATATCTCCGGAGGAATAAAGCGCCATCAAACAAATTCGCTACTGGCTACGTCTACATTAATACCACAAAAAAAAACCTAAAATTGAAAATGGGAGCCAAATCCAATATTATAATAGTTATGGTGCGGTTTTTTAGGGTTTCGTACCCAAACGGTAAAGACCCTATTACTAAGACATCGCTGTCTGTCACCGGGATCTCTCTGTATCTGAAGAACCGCGATGGCTAGACAGTTGACATGTTTTCAAATTATGTATTTCTGTTGCCGTTATAACAACAAATACTAAAAACAAAATAAAATAAATATTTAAACGGGGCTTCCATACAACAAATGCTATTTTTTATAGATAACTAGCAGCGCCCTGCGGTTTCACCCGCAGTGCCTCTTCCCGTGGGAATATCGGGGTAAATTATAGCCTATGTGTTATTCTGATATATAAGCTATATTATTGTGTGAAGTTTCATCAAAATCCATTCAGTAATTTATGCGTGAAAGAGCAGCAAACATCCTCACATACAAACTTTCGCGTTTATAATATTAGTAAGGATGATAGCCTTCGTGCGCGACCCCCACTCGCACTTATTTTTAATACGCTTTTATTAGCTTCAGATGTTTGTGCGTTAATATGTTAGTATGTAACGGAATCTTTGAACATGATTTTGACGCCCTTCAAAACGTTTCGATTAACTCGAAATTTGGCATACTTATTAAAGACCGATGACAATTCTATATTTTAAACAGTTTGACCCGTTATCCTTACTAGGATAATCAGGATTAGCGAAAATTCAGCTAAAAAATGAATAATAAATAATAGTTCAAAAAAACTAAAAAACTAGAAAATCGAAATCGCTTTTAAAGAAAATCAAACTCAACAATAGAAAATAATTTTTTAAAAATTTGAATTAAGAATAGTGTAAATAAGAAAAAAATAATTATTGTAAAAAAAGCGTGGGGTGCTTTTTAAGATATTATCAAAATGATAATCCTTCTACTGATATCTGTCAATAAAATATTTATAACTATTGACAACGCGTGGGGTGCATACCCACGCTTTTTTTTACAATAAAAAATATTTTTCTCTTATATACACTATTCTTAATTCAATTTTTTTTTTAATTATTATTAGTGGTTGTTAGCAAACGAGCCAGCAGCACACATGTTATTGCTGCCGCTCATGGACCTTTGCTAGGCCACTGTGTACCGTGAAGAAAATGAAGGGAGAGTGAATCGAACTAAAGGCATCCTTGCTTCCGTCTCTCTCGCTCACCGAATAAAGCGCAGTAACAAATTGCTACTATTCAGACGTAGATTTTCTGCTCAGTGTGGCACTTTTACGGTACGTTACTCCGTTACCACACGGAAATTATCTCAATTGCATGGGTCGTATCATTGTGTACTTTTCTATCTTTTCCTTCTTCGAACTATACAGGGTGTATCAGGTTATGAGGCAACTGTTCAAACGGGAGTTAGACAGTGGTGGTAGGGATCCATGAAAAAAATTTGATGCGAAAATATCGATTCGTTAATGAATTAGAGACATGTAAAGTTTTCAATTTTGTCATCTTTTTTTCGTGTAAATCTGATTGAAATGTATAAAGTCTGTGATACTTAATCTGCAACATATTCGTACTTTGTTAAATGTTCATTAGAAATTGAATAAATCAATGATTACGTTCGCATAAGCAAGACAAGCTTCGTTTTAAATCAGCTGATTGCCCAATGACCGTTGACGCGGTGCCTTTGTACCTACGTTACTATTGAAGCATTTGCGCAATTTATACCTATCTATACTGTCGAAGCTTTACATGCCTACACTTATACTTTCTGTACATGCCTACATAATACGTAACATTTAAGGCTACTCTATACTCTTAGACACACATTTTTGAAATCACTATAACTGTTATGTTATAATGTTTTTGTGTATATATAAATTCTAATTACGATTTATGACCGTTTAACTACGACATACTCGAACAGTTGCCCTATACCCTGATACATCCTGTACATGACAGTATACGAAAGATTTTTATTTAATACTAGCAACCCGCCCTCGCTTCGGTTATAGTCGTTTTACCCGCGTAGTTCCCGTTCCCGTGGGAATACCGGGATAAAATATAGCCTAGTTTACGCCCTGATATTATAGCTTTCCAATGGTGAAAGAATTTTTTAAATCGGTCCAGCCGTTTTGAAGATTACCCGGAACAAACAGACAGACAAACAAAACATTTTTAATCGCTATTTTAGGCATAGGTGCGTGCAAATAACCGTGTGAGCATGAAAAAAGCCTATTATTTTGACATTACAAGCAGACACTCCAATATTTATTGGTATAGACTACAAAATATTTTTTGCTTCTAATCCTCAGATCCAACCAGAATGGAAGCTAAAGAGAAGATTGAGTCTGATGAGAAACCCACAGAGAAAACTTTAGGTGAAGACGAAGCCATATTGAAAGAGTTGTTGAGGGTCGACGAACAATATATTGCATTGCTGACTTTGGTAAGAGTTTTATCAGCAAAATTCATCATCATACAGCACTTCGCCGTCTACTGCTGGACGTAGATTACCCTCATGTTTCACTAATATGAGTATATACTGCTGTAATCGCCACGCTTAGCAGGCGGGTTGGCGATCGCAGTGAGGTTTTACACGTTTCCCGGAAGAGGGCACCCGGCCTCCTGACGGACCCAAGCAGAAAGCGTTTTTTTTTTGTGCAGGGACCTTTGCTAGGCTGCCTACCATGAAGAAAGTCAAGGGAGTGTGAATGCGTAGACTGAGGTTCGATGGCTCACCTAAACCCACCACACGCAAACAACCTCAGAAAGTTAGGCTTCCGGCTCTCTCGCTCACCGCTGGAAGCGCAGTCACAAACTGCTACTACTCGGAAGTCGATTTTCTGTTCAGTGTGATACTACCCCGGACGGACTGGCCGCGGCTGTAGACAGACAACTGTTAGCAGTTTTTTTTTTGTGTGTAGCTGTTGGTCGCAGATGACCTTGACAGCTTAACGCGGGCAATGGGTGAGCGCTGATGGCTCTCAACCCAGTAAGTAAGTTACTGTTAGCAGTGGTCCTACCATTATATGGGTCAATGATGCCTCCCCGCCACATGTCGCACCAAACAGTCACTCGTAATGTTTGCATTGGCTACTCTAAGACCACGTGTGTTTACTGAGCTCCAAATACGCCAATTTTGTTTATTAACGTACCCAAGAAGATGAAAATGAGCTTCATTCGAAAAGATGATTTTATTTGGCAAAATCGACATCATCGTGTTTCTCATTGGCCCATCTAGCGAAGCGAAAAGAACGATTACGTTAATTATGTTTGTAACACAAAACATGGAGTAATTCCCTTCCGTGTGGTGACGGAGTAATAATACAATTCACCACTCCCTATCTTGCACGTGGATGTCGTAAAAGACGACTATGGGATATAATATGCACATAACATCTGTGCAAGAGAAAGAAAACTCGAAATAAAACCCTGTACCTAGGGATGTGAAAAAATAATCGATTTTTATAATAATCGATTATTACAAAAAAAATAATTGATTAACAATCGATTATCAAAATAATAAGAATCGATTATTAATCGATTTTTTATTATTCGAAATTAATCGATTTTTCACTGCCAGATTTCCTAAAAAAAAAGTCATTACGATTGTTTCATACTATTTTAGAAAATAAAGCTAACATTTACTAAAAAAAATAAAAGAGTCATAATCCTGTTGGGTTATTTTATAATCGATTTATTTTAAAAGACAAAAAATCGATTATTTTCCCTCCAAGTCACATCCCTATATAGGTATACCAACTATAGTAAGGTCAATTTCCCTCCTATTGTGGAGGAGGCTCGAGCTCAATAGTGAGCAATATATGAGCTGAAATGATGATGATGACATGGAATACGGCCTTCAGGCACTTGTCTCTTAAAAAAATATGTCTACTTATCATCTCAACCCATATACGTCCCACTGTTGGGCTCAGACCTCCTCCATTGTGGGAGGCGGAATTTACCTACTGGTTTTGTTTTGAGTTTTCCTTCTCTTGCATGGATATTATATACATATTTAGTCGTCCTTTGCGACACTCACGACAAAACCGCTGAACTCTTACTCGGTCACCACATGGAAAAAATTTACAAAGTATTTAAATTCACTTGTGTACATTTCCAGTTGGAGCAGTTCTCACCTGGTGAAGATGGTATCCAGTTCAATAGGAAACTCCGTCACTTTGAAACGACAGTCACAAATATGTGTCCAGATGAGGCCAGATTACAGTAAGTATTTATTATTAACCGACATGAAAAAAAATGTTTTCATCATCATCTCAGCCTGTTGGGCTCGGCCTTCCTTCTTGACCTTCAATTGGTCAAGAGGAAATTGACCTCCTATATCGTGTTGGTATAAGGCAGTGATGAGCAAAGTACGGCCCGCGAAAGTATTTAATCCGGCCCGCCGAGAGTCCATCCATCCTAATAACACAAGAGCCTGTGGACCCCCAGACGTTCGTTATTTTATTAAAGCTGAAAGTTTGTCAGTGCTTGGTCCCAACACAGGTAAGAACGGTGGACCATTATGAAGTTTGGGTTACAGTGGCTTTGGCAGATAAAAGGTATTAAAAGTGTGTAAAATACCGATATATTTTCGTCAAATTATTAAGCGCGATTTTTTTATATTACCTTCAGAACGTTTTATATAAATCACATTATTCATTGCCAGACACTTCGACATCTGATGGGGAAAAGTGCTACTCCCAATTGTTCAAAGTGCGGCACTCCTGAAGATGTCCATCACCTGTTGGTGGAATGTGTCCAAACCAAAAGTTTAAGGGAATCTTTAGTACAAAATTTTGAGATAAGTGTGAAAGATGTTGGAGTATTCTTAACTATCTTATCAAAACTTCTCTCTGATGCAGCCATTTTAGTTTATAAGTTAGTAAATAGGATTAAGCTAAGGTGATATAAGGCAGCTAATGTAAGGTTAGGGTATGATGGAGCTGGCATGGCCTTGAGGCTAAAAGCTCCTAAATAAATAAAGATTAAAAAAAAAAAATAAAAAAAAATTGCCAGACACTTGACATAGTGGCAACCCCTTGCCAGACACTCTTAACGTTCATGAAATTTATAATTCTACTTACGTTATACTTATAGTATAAAAGCTGATTTTTATATATCTTGTCTTAGTCTATAAATATTGTAG
Source organism: Lymantria dispar (assembly GCA_032191425.1). Lineage (NCBI taxonomy): Eukaryota > Metazoa > Arthropoda > Insecta > Lepidoptera > Erebidae > Lymantria > Lymantria dispar. Next base: position 13,437,729 of record CM063469.1, on the reverse strand, counting down.
TCGCGAAAATTAAAATCTGACGTTTATAATTCGGAAAAATTTTGGATCCGACGAATCAATCTGATTATTGATATGCAGTGCAATACCCATAAAAAATTTTCGAAAATATTATGGAAAATCCAAAACAATTCCATATGTCTCACACGCTTAACAAGGCGTAAAAGTAAAAGGTATTTTGTTTATTAAAAAGATTTAATACAAAATGCGATTTTCTATAATGCTGGCCCTCCTTTAGAATTGCTTAAACTTTGTGGCCCGCCATTAAAAAAGTATGCCCACACTAGTATAAATTATTATGTCAAGTTTTCCTTCTCTTGCATAGTATTATCTACATTCCTTAGTCGTCTACCCACGCAGAAGAAGGGGGGGTGGTGAATTGTATTCTTATTCTGTCACCACATGGAGAAGCAGGTTCTCTATTCTTCTATTTTTTTATGTCTTAGCCTTAGAATAGTAACGTATAGAAGGATAGTGTCAATACTTCGAAAGTTCGAAACATGAATCTAAAAATATTAATGGCGCGCAGACGATTACACACGTACACACGCACACCACTATACAAATTATGAAATCAAATTTTGTTTTTATTAACATAAATCGTCGAAATAGTTTTAAAAGTAACGTTAAAAACCTTTTTAAGTTTTTCAAATGTGTTATGACACCATTTGAATGCACAAACCGTCATAATTACCTATTTATTTTTTAAAAGTTGCATACGTACATGCAGTACAATGACTTGTACATTACGGAACGGTTCCGGCGTAAGCTCCATTAGGCTCCAATTGAAATGGTTCACTTTTTGTGCGCGAACTTACCTTCTATACGTTATTATTCTAAGGTCTTAGCTCACAATGTTTTTCTGGGTGAACCTATTTATTTTTCTATTTCTGCGCTTGATGTCCTAGCCAAGGGCGCGGACACTGCCTTGAGTAAATAAATGAAAAATAGACAAACCTGCTGTTTTTTTACTAGATCTTTTCAGTGCGATCATGTACCAATACGCTAGTAATTTAAGGTATAATGTAAGAAATTAAAAAATATAAATGCTATCGCAGGGCTTTTCGTAATAAATGATTTCAACTGCCCTCCTACTGCGTAGGAGCCTTGCGCCTAGCAGTGATATATATATCATCATCATCGCAGCCCACATACGTCCCACTATTGGGCTCGGGCTTCCTCCAATGGGAGGGAATTTGACCTACTATACCATGCTGATCAGACATGTTGGTATAGGGCTTTATTTCGAGTATGCCCTCTCTTGCACAGATGTTATATGCGTATTATATCCCTCAGACGACATCCACGTTCAAGATAGGGAGTGGTGAATTGTATACTTACTCCGTCACCACACAGAAAGTGATGGTGATGATGATGTATATATATAAATAAGATCTGATGATGATAATTTCAATTCCAGGCAAGCGTTCAGCACATTCCGAGCAGCTGCATTACTGAATACAGTGACTGCACGCAAGCTGGCTGCTGTTGGTGCTTCCTTCACTCGACAACAACGGCAGCAACTACTCCGGGGCGCACTGCTGAATGTAGTCATGCAGGGAACATTCTCCAGTAAGTTCTTCTCACAATATCATATCAGCTCATATAAGGATATAGTATCCTCAACAACAGGAGGGAATCCTGACCTATTATACATTGGCATATTTTTTTTTCTTCTGTCTGTCCTTTCGAACAGGCCAAGGGTACACAGCCCATACAGCCAAGTCGGATACAGTTTTCTTTGTATTATTTAATATTTCTTTATATAGAACACCTTATTTATAGTTATCGTCCGGCAGTAAGTCAAATCGTTACCATTAATTGGGCGCTAAAAACCAAATTAAATGATTTCTCTGGGAATTTCGCTAGAATATGAAAATACACGTAAACCACTCTTAAATCACATTCACCACACTTCAGCACCTTAACTGTATTCATCATCATTTCAGCCTATCGCCGTCCACTGCTGGACGTAGGCCTCCCTCATGTTGCGCCATAATGAGCGGTCCTGTGCCGCCTGCATCCAACGACGCCCAGCTACTTTCACTAGGTCATCGGTCCACCTAGTGGGGAGGCGTCCTACACTGCGTCGTCCGATACGTGGTCGCCACTCGAGAACCTTTCTTCCCCAGCGGTTGTCGGTTCGTCGAGCGATGTGGCCTGCCCATTGCCACTTCAGCGTGCTAATTCTTCGTGCTATGTCGGTTACACCCGTTCTTCTGCGGATTTCCGTATTCCGGATTCTATCTCGCAGAGAAATCCCGAGCATAGCCCGCTCCATAGCACGCTGAGCGACTTTGAGCCTTGATATGAGGCCTACATTTAGGGACCACGTTTCCGTGCCGTAAGTCATCACTGGTAACACACACTGGTCAAAGACCTGTGTTTTCAGACACTGAGGTATGTTGGACGAGAAGATCCTCTTAAGTTTCCCGAACGCTGCCCAACCGAGCTGGATTCGTCGGCTGATCTCTTTCTCGAAATTGGATCTGCCTAACTGGATTGTTTGTCCTAGGTAAACATAGTGATCGACAACTTCCAGAATCGCATTGCCAACTAGGACCGGTACAGGAATGACATGGGCATTTGACATGACTTTCGTCTTGTCCATGTTCATTCGTAAACCCACTAGTTGGGATACCCTGCTGAGATCATTGAGCATTGTGCCAAGGTCCTCCATGGATTCTGCCATAACGACTATATCGTCCGCAAATCGAAGGTGAGTGATGTATTCGCCGTTAATGTTGATGCCGAGTCCAGTCCAGTCTAAGAGCTTGAAGACATCTTCCAGTGCAGTGGTGAACAGTTTCGGAGAGATGACATCTCCCTGTCTCACGCCTTTCTGCAACTGGATCGGTTTCGTACTCTTATACCGGATACGGACTGACATTGTGGCGTTCCTATACAAACACTTCAGCACTTCGATATAGCGATAGTCGATTTGGCACCGCTGAAGGGACTGCAGCACCGCCCAAGTTTCGACTGAATCAAAGGCTTTCTCATAAACCACAAACGCTAAACACAGGGGCCGATTATACTCCTCGGTCTTTTGTATAATCTGCCGAAGCGTGAGGATATGGTCTATGGTGCTATAGCCTTTTCGGAAGCCGGCTTGTTCGGGCGGCTGGAAGTCATCTAGCTTGCGCGAGAGTCGATTGGTAATGACCCTCGAAAACAACTTATAAACGTGGCTCAGGAGTGAGATGGGTCTGTAGTTCTTCAAGAGAGCTTTGTCACCCTTCTTGAAGAACAGCACCATCGCACTCCTGGTCCACGACTCTGGAACGTCGCCCCCGAGGATAACGGAATTAAATAGCTTCTGAAGGGCTATTAAGACCGGCTTGCCGCCCGCCTTCAGAAGCTCTGCCGTAATTCCGTCATCTCCCGGTGCCTTACCGTTACGTAGTTGTTTGAGAGCCATTCTGATCTCGTACAAGCTGATGTCCGGGATTTCTTCGGTATAGTGCCGAGTTAGCTTGGATCTGGGTTCTTGGACCAAGCCGACAACAGGATTTCGGGATGATTTGTATAAATGTCCATAGAACCTTTTGACCTCTCCCAAGATCTCACTTTGGGATGAAATGACAGTGCCATCGTCGGTCTTCAGCTTAGTCATTTGGCTTTGCCCAATAGACAGATCTTGTGCGAACACTTTTGAGCCACGATTCCGCTCTATCGCTTCTTTAATACGCAGCGTATTAAATCGGCGAATATCGCGACGCACAGACCTGGAGATCTGCCTATTTAGCTGCCTATGTTTGGACCAATCGGCTGAAGTCTGCACCGTCATTTCTTTTCTCCGCCCCATGAGCTCGAGAGTCTGGTCAGAAAGTTTTTTAGGTCTATTAACGCGATGGGACTTGAAAAATTTCGACCCAACCGCGTGGACAGTTTCCACGAACCTGTTGTTCATATCGTTCGGAGATTCGCATTCGTCCAGACATTGGAAGCGATTGTGTAGTTCGAGTTGAAAGCCTTCGAGGTTCTGGTAATGGACAGATGTAGGTCGGAGTGTAGACTTCATCAAGCGTGACCGCTCGACTTTTGTGTGGATATTCAATGTGGCTCGTACCATCCGGTGATCGCTCCCAGTTTTAATCCTGCTGATCACTGAGACATCATTGAATATCTGTCGTTTGTCTGACAAGATGAAGTCTATCTCGTTTTTTGTTGTTAACTGTATTATATTACATAAAATATAAGCAAAATTATTTGATATAACACTATAAAACACAAAAAAAATTAATATAATTCAAGAGTGTGACATGATATTTCCATATTCCCGCCGGAACCCTCACATCATCATCATCTTGCTCTTATGCCAATTACTTGGGGTCGACGCAATATGTCATCTGTTTTGACATATTGCAAAAAGTTTCGGCAATGACTTTTATGACCGGCCGCCTGCCTGACGTCAACCCTCCTTGGGAATGTAATCGTTGACCCAAATGGTACCAGATAGAGTTGGTCCGGGTCAATCTAGGGCTCTCAGTCGTCTTTTACGACACCCACGAGCAAAGCAAGGGTTGGTAGTATTCGAAGCCGCTACCACACAGCACACATTGGATTTTATTTTGAGTTTACTTTCTTTTACATAAATGTTATCTGCATATCATATACTAATAGGCAAGAAGGAGGTGAAGCTCTAACAACTTATCCGACCAGCATACTGTGGTAGTCAATATTCAAGCCACTGCTGGGCTAAAATCTCTAGAATAGGGTGGGCTTGACCAGCATGCTGGTCGAACGCGTTGGTATAGGGTTTAATTTCCAGTTTTCCATCTCTTGCATAACGCCAAGCTTCATGCTAACAATAAGACCAAGGAGTGAAACATCAATGAAAATTGTTACAAAAAAGGGGAAGTTTATTCCTTTTAAGAACTTAAGTTGCGTATGCTATGCCGTACAGCCTACAACCCACATTCTCTTATGTGACGTAAACAAAGTTGCGTGAATCAGCTAATTATAAAAGAAAAATCAAGAGGATGCTGTGTATTAGAGGCTACGAATACTACCAACCTTTACATTGCTCGAGGGTGTCGTAAAATACGACTAAGAGTTTTATATAAACCTTTTTTCTTTCACATGGGAACTTGTATGCCCACCTCTGATAGATTGGGTATGCTGGGCTCAGCGTCGATTTATAATCAGCGCCACTATCAGCTAAAAACCACGCGCTGTTCCTATCCCTTGGCTGTGACGAAGTCATAGGACCATTTTCAAATCAGCACAATTCCGCTGGAAGCTTTATTAACTATTTATTGCATTCCCTAGCAGGGTTGACGTCAGTCAGACGGCCGTCATAAAACTATTGACAATAACTTTTACTATATGTATGGTGGAAGAAAGGGAATATTGATTAATTGGGATAAGAGTAGTAAGGTGTAAATCTTTTTCTTTCAGAATTGGATGTATTGGAAAGATCGAACCCCTTGTTTTTAATAAACGCAGCCAACCTTATGGGGGATTACTTTGCGGGTAAGTGTTTTGTTCTTTAACAGACTTCGAAATAAAAATGAGATTAATGATTTCTGATGTTTAAGCAAGTAAAAAAAATCACAAGTAAAAAAAGATCAAATTGAGAATCTCCTTTTTGTGAATAGAACTACGGATTTTATCGCGTTCTATCTAGCCGAGGCCGCGGGTGACTGGACCGGGGATTAGTCCGTCACCCGTAGAGAAGCTAACCGCGCGACGGCGATCGACGTCCCAGGAGGGATGTCGTAAGGGGAGGGTATCCCGCTAGGCCGGCCACGGAGGACAAGGAACTCTATACCCGTGGTCGGCCCAATGGCGAAGGAGAGCAGATACCACAAAGAGAGGAGAGGCCACCTGCCGCCCCTTCGTCACCCCGGACGGAGCGGACGGCCTGTGCGCTGATTATAGCCCACCACAAAAAAAAAAGATCGCGTACAAAGTACGCACGTCAGAGGTGAAATTTTTTTAACCTTTATCTCATTCTCTCGCCGGCCGAATCCTATACATTTAGATGTGTCTATGGACTCGCTTTCTCGTTTCATCAAGTTTGAAATCACAACGATTCTAAAGAAGTTTCACTTCAAAATGGTCTGACATTCCGCCCGTGACCATGAACGATATAAAGTGTTCGAAACATCGGGCAATCAAAAATCAAATACAAACGCAATAAAATCCGTAAAAAAGTTTTATGTATTTACAAAAAAGAGATTCTCAGTTCGTTTTTTTTTTGATTATTTATTTATTTATAACTTTTACACAAACAAACGCACAAGGCGGACTTAATGCCATAGGCATTCTCTACCAGTCGATCTAGGGTGGAGCAGAAATAATGTCAGGCAGGTGCAATACAAGGTTTTTTTTTTTCTTGTGTTGTCACCTCAGAACTTTATTCATGCGAACATATTCTGATGATTCTTTTATTATTTGAAAGCTGGTGTTTTAGATGTGGACCCATTTAAATTTGATCAAGATCTGATAAGTGAGTTTCTTTGGTGATGGAGTAAGAATACAATTCAGCACCCTCTCTCTTGCCCGTGGGTGTCGCAAAAGACGACTAAGGGATATGATTTGCAGATAATATCTATATGGAAAATTTGACATAGAACACTTTGTCAATTCGTCTGACCAGCAAAATATCTTCATCATCATCATCGCAACCCATATATGTCCCACTGTTGGGTTCAGGCTAGTGCTGTTGATATTTTTAAAAATATCCTTTTTTCGATATATCGATATTTCTGCGCATGACCACTTTTTAGTTTCGCGTTCATTGCAAGGTTTCCGTGATGAGCTGTAGATGTTAACTTATCGTCAATTTCATGCCATCATTTTTACAGTAGATCAAATTTACGGTGATTTTGTAGAATGCATATTTTACAAAAAAAAAAGATAAAACACCAAATTTATCCAAATAAATATCGACGTTCGATACTTACTTTTTAGTATCGAACTAGCGATATATCGTCCAAAAAAATATCGTTGATAAGTATCGATATTTTTAAATAATAATATCGATATATTATCAACAGCCCTAGTTCCGGGCTCTTCCACAATGGGAGGGAATTTGACCTACTATACCATGTTGATCAGACATGTTGGTATGGGGTTTTATTTCTTCTGTTGCACAGATGTTATGTGCATATTATATCCCTTAGTCGCCTTTTACGACATCCACGGGCAACATCCAGTGGTGAATTGTATTCTTAATACGTCACCATAGAAAGTGAGATATAGTAGGTGAAATTCTCTCCCATTGTGAAGGAAGTTGAAGCCCAACAGTGGGACTTATGTAGGTTTAAATGATGAACGTCCTGCGACATAATGTTTTATTTATTACTAGCAACGCGCCCTCGCTTCGGTTATAGGTTATAGTCGTTTTACCCGCGTAGTTCCCGTTCCCGTAGGAATACCGGGATAAAATATAGTCTAGTTTACGCCCTGATATTATAGCTTTCCATTGGTGAAAGAATTTTTGAAATCGGTCCAGACATTTTGAAGATTACCCGGAACAAACAGACAGACAAAAATTTTTGAATTGCTATTTTAGGCATAGGTGTCGTGCAAATAACCGTGTGAGCATGAAAAAAGCCTATTATTTTGACATTACAAACAGACACTCCAATTTTATTTATTGGTATAGATTATAGAGTGTTGTTCTTTTAATTAAAAATATGTATTACATTTTTTCAGAGGCACGGTTATGCAACGGTAACAAGGTTCATATCCTGGCTAGTCCGCTGCTCAAGTATATGAGGGCACTACTTGCAAGTGATGATATCAGAGCTCACCGTAGCCTGGCAACACAGGTAATAGATTGTTTTTTAAATATAAAACGCTTGGTAATCCCCTTGAAGATGGATTTTCACCAACTCCTTTGAAATCTATACTAATATTGTAAAAAAAGAAAGATTTGTTTGTTTGTTTGTTTGTATTGAATAGGCTCCGAAACTACTGGAACACACCCAAAAAAAAGGGCATTGTAAAGGGATTTAGCTTATTGTGGTGATCATTATATTATTTCCCTTCAGAGCTTATGTTTAAGCTGTCAGGTCGGCTGGTATATAGAAAATCTATCATAACCTCTCTCATAGAGAAACCAAACCTATCAGAAAATAACTAAAACTTTTATATCGGTTTCGGTTATATTTTCATTTCGGATATCCCATAATTTCGGTTACTTTTACGGAGCTCGATAACATCCCTAATTCATGGAATCTCCTTAACAACTTGAATAGCATCCATTGTACTAAATTTTTTATTAATATTTTTACAGTTAATGCAGAATGGTCGCGAGCTGCTGTCGGTATTAGCCCAGGAGTTAGACGAGCTGTCGATATCGATACGTCTTCGTCTTCTGTCGCCACCCCCTATCAGCACAATATGGCTTTTATTATCAGCCGATCTCTGCCTCAATAAATTCCTGCCACTACCAAACACATTGCAACAGTTCTATGCTGCTCATCTAGAATTAACAACAGAAGAAAACTTCAGCGAGGTCACATATGGATCATGGAAGAACAGTCCGGAGAAAGAGGATTATAGACCAGACATGTCCGGAGAAGCTGATAAGGCTGCAGTAAATTTATCTCAAGTCAGTTTGAATAATAATGACGATACTAAACCTAAATTACGACCAATATTAGGAGCTGGTGCTGGTCTTTTGAGACAAGAACAAGCCTTCTCTGTGAGTCAGGATAATTTTGAGACATGGACTTCGAAGAATTGTCTTAATAAAAGATATGATTTGAATTCTTGGAGACAACAAGAGGAGGAGAAAAAGGAAGATGTGGATTACACACAAAGCGTTCTCCCTCCCAATTTTACAGTACCCAATTACCCCCCACCTCCTCGATATGATTACCAGGACAACTTTGTTAATTATTTACAACAAGGAGACGGAGCATACATTCAGAATCAATACACGAATGTACAGTTCAACCAGCAAGGTGACAGTTTTCCACAGTACCCCCCAGAGAGGCCTCCAGTTCCACCTAACACAGAACGTCCTCCACCTATAGTGGACAGAGTAAACCCTGAACATCAATTACCACAAATGCCTGAGCGGGTGAATAATGAAATACAAAAAAACAGCAGCCGTAGACCAGTTGAGAACTGGAGGAAAGAGAAGAATGACTTGAAAGAAGATACAAATAGAAATAGACCTAGAAATTGGACACGACAGAAGTCCAAAGATAATGTTAACGATGAAGATGAGAAAGAAAAATTTAAAGATCGTTCTGCCTCAAGGAATTCCAGAGATGCCAGACCGGGTCGGATGAACAGACATAATAGTGGGGACGAAGGAAGTACTAATGGTACATCAGGTAAAACCCCACCCAGGAGGCATGTAACGGAAGTCCCGAGGAGCGCAAAATATTGGGACCACGATGATCGATGTGACAAAGATTATAACAGTTAGTAGATACAGCAATCTTAGTCGATGGATGGCATTGCCCAATTGTGGGCATTGTATCCCAATTGGGGTAAATGGTGAACTTTAATTATGTGTAAAATTTTGGGCGAAAAATATTCACAGTTTCAGAATATTAAATTATGTTGTATATGGAGAACCCAAAGGCATTCATCGACTTGACTAATTTCTAATTTAGGACTAGTGGAATTACAGTGCGATTCGGACGCTGAATAGTGATGTGACCTAGTGTAATGTGAGATTCGTATAAAAAAGTAAAAAAAAAAATAGTTTTAAAAAGTACCCTCTCGGCTTAGTAAAAGTTTAATTTTAAATACAGGGTGCCTGATTATGTATGTTTACGGTTTTATTTCTAGTTAATTTTCACTGTCAATGTTACTTTTTTTTTACTTATTTGCAGCACCTTAGAAGACGAGGGGGGTGGTAATATTTTGTTCATTTGGTACCTTATTAACTAACCAATCATGTTACGAAAGTCATTGCGAATCAAATTGTCATTTGTAAGACTTTGAATCCACAACTATAAGTAATCTGTTTGAACCACTGTACAAATTGACATGGTCTGATAACCAAATTGTTGGTCGCATTCTCGGCTTTAGGTTAAGGTGCTCCGGGCACCAAGAGCAAGGACTCGGTACTAGTTTGACGCCGGAGGCTCTCTCCGACATTAGCCAATATAAATATAGATGGAGGTGTATTGGTTATCATGGATATATTATAGCCACCCAGGATAATTCATCATCATTTCAGCCTAAACACTGGGCTCAAGTCTCCATCACAATAGGAGGAAAATTGACATACCATACCATGCTGGTCAGATGTCTTGGTATAGGGTTTTATTTTGAATGTTTTCACTCTAGCATAGATGTTATATACATGTCATATCTCTTAGTGGTCTTTTACGACACCCACAGGCAAGAGAGGGAGTAGTGAATTGTATTCTTACTCCGTCACCACACAGAATGGTAAATTCTGTCTGTACTGGGTGAGCTATGATTACAGCCATCTGGAATCGGGATATTGACTATTTATCATCATCATTTCGGCTTATGTATGTCCCACTGCTGGGCAAAATCCTCCTCCACAACAAAAAGCAAACATACCATGCTGGTCAAACGGGCCGATATAGAGTTTTCAGTTCAACTTCTCTTGCACAGATGTTATGGTATATAATATATCCCTTAGTTGTCTTTTACTAAACGCATAGTAACAATAGGGGGTGGTAAAATCGCTCAGGATTAAATAATATAATAATTCAAGGGATGGTAGTACCACACTGAGCAGAAAATCGACATCTGAGTAGTAGCAATTTGTCACTGCACTTGTCCAGTAAATGAGAGGGACGGCACCTCAATTTTCCGAGGGTATTCGCGTGTGGTGGGTTTTAGTGATAGCTTTAGTATCACCGAACCTCATTGCACGCATTCACTTTCCCTTCACGGTAGGCAGTGGCCGAGCAAGGGTCCGTGCGCGGCAGTATTACTTACCATCAGGTGTGCTGTTTGCTCATTTGCCACCAGCAGCAATAAGTATCTGTATAGGATTAAATGAGCTGTTTTTTTTTTTCCTTTTTTTTTTGTGGGTGGGCTGCGGTCGGCGCGCCTCCGCGCCACTCCGTCCGGGGCGACAGAGGGGCTTAAGCACGTAACATCGAAGCTATTTATTGCTGCCTAGGATATTCAGTCAACGCCATACATAATTTATAAGCATTTATGCAATTGAGGAAGATGGGTCATGATCAACTTTGAGAAATCTAGTACCATCATCCATAATAATCATCATTATCATCACTCATTTATGTCCCACTACTAGGCTTAAGCTTCTCCATAATGGGAGGGAAATTGACTTACGTGGTTTTATTTCGAGTTTTCCTTCTCTTGCATATATGATATTATATTTCTTAGTAGTCTTTTACACCCACGAGCAAGAAAGGTGGTGGTTAATTGTATTCCTTATCTGTCACCATACGGAAGATGGAATTCCAAGATATTGGAGCTAGGATATTTGCTTCTGTGTATATTGAGATGGGGTGCTGTGATCTGACCAGAATTATATGGTGACATCCAGGATAATGGATCAGCTCCATAATATATGCTATATAGTAGATATGTAAGACTTAGAACAGTGGGCTTACCCTTGTAATCAATTTTAATTTCGAATCCGATTCAATTCTAATCTCACCAAACTTATATTTGGTATTCTTAAACAAAATCGAGATGTGTCAAATGAATTCTTCGTGTTTGCCGTTGTTATTTTCACCAAATGTGCCGTATTTTATTAATTTATAACGTAACCGAACTCGATCACCATAAATACGCTTTCTTGAAATTGTGCAACATTAACGATTTTAAACTACATCAAAATCACGTCGAGAGTAGCAAATATCTGACTTAATCGACAAGAGTCGAATTCATTTAGTTTAAAAAAAATCCACCGAATTTGATTCCAATCGTGCGCTAGTGTCGCTTTCAAGAGTACCAAATTTGCTCAAATTCGAGCTGCGTTTGGATTTAGTATTGGAATCGAGATTCAAGAGTAGGCACACAGATGAGTTCAACTCCAACTCTAAACTGTCACCTAGGATATTGAGTTACCCAACAGTGCAAGATATCAGTGCAAAGACTAGTCCAATAGCAATGGGTGGAAGATATTATAGGTTATAGGGCCGCACGCTAGCCTCCCGTCGCCTTGAACGTTTTAGGCTGGAGGGAACGAGTAGAAAGAAATCTCACCAAGGAAAAATTAATGAGGCGAATTCAAAATTACCTCACATAATTAATAGCCCCTAATATATAAAACCCACCGCTGGGCTCCTCCTGGCTTCCTTCACAATGGGAGGGAAACCGACCTACCACACCAGCTTGTGCTAACAGATTGGTATAGGCCCTATACCAATCTGTTTAGGTATAGGGTTTTATTTCGTGTTTGCCTTCTGTGGCATAGATGTTTTCTGCATATCATGTTCTTTAGTTACAAGGCAAGCGCACGGGCAAGAAGGGTTATGGTGTCTTGTATTCTTGCTTTTTTATTAGTTAGCTGCAGATAACTCTTAAAGCTTAACCAGTGAGCGCTTAGGTCTCTCAACCAGGAAGTATTCTTACTCCGTCATTCAGGGAATGTAATTTTTTATTGTGTGCGACAACGCCATCTATCGACGAATGGAAGCGTTTTACAATTAGGAATTATAACTCATAAAAAAATTTAAACTTAATTTTAATATCGTCTATGGTGCTTTTGGAGTATATAAAAAAGGTGCATGCTTTCAGTCAGAATACACATTTAGGTAGAACACTCTAAACTAAATTCCACCGAGTGGCTTAAAGTTTAAGTATCGCCTACTATTATATAAATAACTAGCTGACCCAACAGACGTTGTTCTGCTCAACTAAGCGCCACCTACCGGATCCAATTGTGAATTTAAACCATTCTCGAATTCACTTGAACACACAAAAATTTTCTTCTACATCGGTCCAGCCGTTTAGGAAGAGTTCAGTGACATACAGACGTACACAAGAAATTTATACAGAATGTATCAGGTTATGGAGCAACTATCCGAGTATGTTGTAGTGTACCGGCCATAGATCGTAATTAAAATGTATATTACACAAAAAACAATATAACAAAAGTTATAGTAATTTCAAAAATATGTGTCAAACAGTCTACGCCTTAAATGTTATGTATTATGTAGGCATGGATAGACAGGATACATATAGGCATGTAAAGCTTCGACAGTATAATTTCATTCATACATACCTAGAATTGCGCAAACGCTTCAATGGGACCGTAGGTACAAACGTGACTCGGCGACGATAATCAGCCGATCAGCTGATTTAAAGCGAAGTTCGTTTTGCTTATGCGAACATAATCATTGATTTTATCAATTTCTATTGAACATTTAACAAAGTACGAATATGTTGCAGATTAAGTATCACTGACTTTATACATTTCAATCGGATTTAAACGAAAAAACAATGACAAAATTGAAAACTTTAAATGTCTCTAATTCATTAACGAATCGATATTTCTCCTTCAAATTTTTTTATGGGTTCTTACCACCATTGCCTACCCCCCATTTGACCCCCATCCTGTATATAAGATAAGCAACATTGATATTACATCGCGTATTTACGCGTATACTTTTCGTCACAAAAAAAGGTTGCTCATCTGAAGTTCAAAGCTCTATCATAAAGCTCCACCTCAAAAAGTAACACAGATAATAGTTTTATTTAATAAAGGCAGCCTTTTTAACATAGCTACTATTTATTTGTGAATTTTGGCTAACAAGAGTTACAATATTATTTATATTTACGTATTAATTCGAGTGCAATTTATAATATAGTAATTTTTATTTATACTTAGTAAAAATATGTAATCTTTGAACTCAACGTAACCAATGAAGTATTTATTTATAAATGTCATTTGGGAAAAATAATATCATAAGACGTTTAACATTTATTATTAATAATAATAATAATATGGCGACACTGTGATCCTGAGTGCCCCAGAGAGTCGGCCAGGGCCTCGTATCCAGCTCGCCTTTATTGGCTGGCTGGAGTGGAAACCGAAGAGTGCCCGCAAGATTCTCAACTCTGGCTTGCCTTAAATGGCTGGTCAGAGAGGGGTCGCCAGAGCTTTATGGTCGGGGGTGGAAGTGTCGTTTTCAAGGGCATAACTACGGGGAAACCACTGCGATGGTGAAACCGGCGCCGCACCGCTCGACACCCCAAGCCACTTGCACCAATGTTACCCCCCTGTTGCCCATATGGCCTACGTGTCTGTGGCGACCGTTTAGGGGGGCCCATTCAGTGAGTTGGCGAGTCACCGTCTGCCAAAGTTCAAGACGTTTAAGGTATTGAAGGCAGACGACAGTTTTAAATCAATAGTTTTCGGTTTCCAGTCCATCTAACCTCCAACCCCATAATTATGTATTAGATTAGATACCATCATCACACAATAGTTTTACACCTACCGTTGGCAGTCCACGTGTGTTATGTGCAGACGTGGAGTGTCATCGGTAGATGTCCCATCCTATTTTTAGATTAAATTTCTCCAAAGGCCTCTACGTGTTGGATCTATATCCCCATGTAAGCCTTTCAAAGGACCGGGTATCTTCCCTAAGGAAAATTTCCGTGAACCAAAAGGAGATACAAGATAATATCTTTATTTCGGACACATAGTCCATAAATTATTATTAGTCTCCCAGGACAGTGAAGCTGTCCATTACTTGGTGCTTTATTAGGGAACGTACAGATACTACGTCAGCTATTTAGATGGTAATATAGTTACGTTTCCGTGTGATGACGGAGTAAGAATACAATTCACCACCCTCTATCTTGCACATGAATATCCTATAATACGACTAAGGTATATAATATGCATATAACATCTATGCAAGAGATGGAAATCTCGAGAGTAAAACGTAATCGTAATCGATTTTTTCTCCAAACAGGACTATGATCTTTTTTTTTTTAGGAAATGTGAGCTTTATTTTCTAATATAGTATGATCCAATCGTGATGACATTTTTTTTTAGGAAATCTGGCAGCGAATAATCGATTAATTTCGATCGAATTTCGAATAATAAAAAATCGATTAATAATCGATTGTTATTATTTTGATAATCGATTGTAAAAATCGATTATTTTTTTGTAATAATCGATTATTATAAAAACTATTATTTTTTCACATCCCTAAAAATAATGATGATGGATATCGTGGACGATAGGTGATCATAGCTTACCTTCCTTAATTGCATAAATGTAATCTAAATTATGTATAAGTAAAGGTTTCTGCTATTGCGGTGGAGGCTCGAGCCCAGCAGTGGGACGCATATGAGCTAACATGATATTGATTTCTGATGTTTGCCAGCATTACACATTGTAAACTATATTTGCGGATTTTATCGCATTTTGTATTTGATTTTTGACTGTCCAAATTCTGTACCTAATAAATTAAAAAATTGTATAATAATTACTACAAATTTAATGTTTGATAATTACTTACCAAAAACAATATTTTTTTTTGTACTGGCAATAAATTTGTATTAAAATGTGGGTAGAAATTTAATAACTAATTCTGTAGCGGGTAGTTATAAATCTCTTTAATTACAATGACTTGTTGGATCTGAGACATCTTAGTCCGCCTGTGATCATGAAAATTGTAGTGTTCGAAACGTCTGTCAATCATAAAAAATCTAATACAAACACGAAAGATGGTTATATTTATAACTAGCAACCCGCCCTCGCTTCACTTCGGTTGCAGTCTTTCCTGCGTAGTTCCCGTTCCCCTGGGAATACCGGGATTAAATATAGCCTAGTTTACTCCCTGATATTATAGCTTTCCATTGGTGAAAGAATTTTTGAAATTCGTCCAGCCGTTTTGAAGATTACCCGGCACAAACAGACAGACAAAAAAAATATAAAGCGTATTTTAGGCATATGTATAGTGCAAATGCGTGTGAGCATGAAAAAAGCCTATTATTTTGACATTACAAACAGACACTCCAATTTTATTTATTGGTATAGATGGCATGACGATTTGGTTATGTTCTCTTAACTTAATTTTACGATTATTATCGGCAAATAAGGGATGATAACGTTATTAAGCCGTAATAATGTTTTTTACTAATATTACTATTCAAAATACATTGCTCGGGATAAAAGTACCTGTTGTAGAATATAATATAAACATAAAGCACAATGTATTTTAGAAAATAATAATTACAGATTTATTTTACATCGTATCCCTATACCGCGTCCAAATTTGTTATGACAACAGATCTCTACTAACATATGACGTCGACTACAACTTTTGGTTATGACTTTAGTGGCGTGGTTATGACGAATTTGCCAATGAAATAAAAAATAATCATTAATCCTGGTTAAGCCACTTACGGACATTTATATGTTGTCAAATTTACACATCGTTTCAAACAATCCAATATAATCTAACACCGGATTGGAACGCGGCCACCAGCTGAGAAGATCCGGCAAGAAACTCGGCGGGCTATAATTTTTTAAATAACTTCTTTTAAATAAAATGTTTATGCCCTTCGAAATAGGATATATTTTATCAGTCGATCAGTATTCGAAGATAATCGGAATTTGTATTAATTAAAGAACTATAATGCTGCTTAGTAGACGCAGCTACCTTTTGGGTATAGTAAAAGACGATTAAAAACTTTATATAAACTTGGGCCAACTCCATTTTATGTCTGGTCAATAATTACATTCCCCGGCAGAGGGTCAGTCATGATGACAGGACGTGGCCAGACGGCTAAGCATTTGGGGTGTCGGGGATAGAGTTATCAGACGATCTCTCTGGCACCCCGTAAAAGCGCGGAAGCGGCCGCTGTGGTTTTAGTGGGTATTTGGGTCACCTTTGTGGCCGGCGAGACCCATACACACTCCCCCATCTGTAACCGGCGGGGACAATGCGTAAATGCATTTCCACAGCGTGCAAAAAAAGAGGGTCAGTCATATAACTATTGTCAATAACTGTTTACAATATGTACGAATGAAACAACGAGTACATATTGAGTCGACCACGTAATTGGAATACGAGCGGGATAATGATGATAATAAAAGAACTATAATAATACATATTTAATTGAATTTTGTCAAACTGTTGTCATATCAAATACCGTAAATACATCGGAGGCTCTTCTACGAAATTCGAACAATGATTCGATGAAATTTATTATTTTTATTAACATCGAATCGGAATATTGACATGTTCGCTTATAGTCTATTCGAACGATTATCTATGCATATAAAACGACAAGTATTACAGCTCAAATATATTAATGACTAGCAACCCGCCCTCGCTTCGCTTCGGTTATAGTCGTTTTACCCGCGTAGTGCCCGTTCCCGTGGGCATACCGGGATAAAATATAGTCTAGTTTACGCCCTGATATTATAGTTTTCCGTTGGTGAAAGAATTTTTGAAATCGGTCCAGCCGTTTTGAAGATTACCCGGAACAGACAGACAAAAATTTTTTAATTGCTATTTTAGGCATAGGTGTCGTGCTATTTGCACGACACCTTGTGAGCATGAAAAAAGCCTATTATTTTGACATTACAAACAGACACTCCAATTTTATTTATTGGTATAGATTAGTTTTTGATGATCTTCGAGTGTAAGTTTCGAACTGAAAAGTTGACTTTCGATTTTGAGCCTCAGTTGTCGAATATCGCCGTGTTAACTATTTGTTTGTTTAGAGAATACGCCGATTGCTTTTATGTAAAAAATAGTAACTGTGAATCTATAGAAAAAAAAAATACCTGTACTTATACGCACGTAAGAAGTATACTTTGGCGTAACAAGTTAAAAATCTTTCTAAAGATTTTAGCCTTTGCGGTATCCTACGTTTGTAGAAAAAACGACACTAATAATAGAAAGAAAAAAAATAAAAGCGTGCGTGCAAAGTACGCATGTTAGAAGTGAAACTTCTTTATCCGTTATCCTTCACCCCTCACCCCTCATCCTTTATCCTTCAATCCGTCAATTATAGACGAATTTAAAAATAATATAAAATAGTATATATATTTCTGTCTCATTCGTTGCCGGCTTCATCCTACACATTTTTGTATTTGGGTCTCTTATCTGTCATTTTTTCCGTTGCATCCGGTATGAAATCACAACGATTCTAAAGAAGTTTCACTTCAAAAAGGTATTTAATATATTGAAACGTGATAACGCATTATCTAGTTGATATTTGTTTTCGGTGTGCGCGCTTATCGTAAAAAATGTTAACTAGCCAACTTCAGGGTGTCAGTCTTTCGTGACGATGTACGCATGCATAGTAAAAATTTACCCTCATAATTTTCCCTAAAGCGCCAAAAAAGTACAACTTTAAAATTATACAATTCATAAATGCTTAGCAAAATTAGAGTATTTAATTTTCAAGCAACTAAATTATGTTACTTAACTCAAAATTAGACACAAAACACTCTTTATTTTAATTCTACAATGATTAATTAAGGGGATTAACGATATCAAATAAATCTGTGAATTATTTGAAGATTAATATAATGTAATTATAAATTATAGTTTAGTAAATAAAAGACCTTGGGCTGTAGCGAAAATTTGGAGATAAGAGATGAAAATTTAAAATATGCTCATTATTGCAAACGTTTTTAGTTAATACTGAATGCAATCTATTTGATAAATTTCCAATATGTAATTTAAATTATCTTAGTTGTTACTTAAATATAGATGTTAGTCATAATTTTATCTGGTTTACGAATCATAAAATTACACTGTTTATGCATTCAAAATACATGAGGATTTTGTGTTAAATAGAAAAAATACATCTATATTCTTATAGACGTAAGTTAAGTGACTGATGAATACGAAACGACTTAGTTGAAAAGAAGATTTTTTGTCACTCATGATTTTCTATGTCTTTCGTAAATTATGAATCTTAATAATTTATAAGCGCCTATGCCAACTTGATGACTACATGTCGAAAACAGCTTACGATTGATAATTTTGACTCGTTTTTATCAATTATTATAGATTTAATAATATGTAATGCGCTAGATATTCTTCGTGTGACAGAAGCTTCAAAATAATAACGGAGGTTTCTATTCACTCTTAGTGAAATTTTATATTATTTAATTGTATCGGCTTAAGGCTACAGACCAAGGTGTCGATAAAGTCTCAAGCATATTGTGCCAGATATAGGCCAGTAATATTTACATTGAGGCCTTGGCAATAGTTCTAATTGTTTATGGATTCGCCAATTTTGATAGAGGCAAATTAACTAAGTAAGACACTAGTTACTTGGTCCTTAATATTCTATTATAATCCATTTGTATTAAAGTTACCCTGCTGTTATCGCAATAAACCTCCATTTGATGACTCTAATTGTTATAGGAGTGTAATTGTATAGATAAGCGGGTAATTTATACCTAGAAATGGATAATTTGTTACGTAAGCAAGTAATTTATCCCCATAAGTGGATAATTTAGGACCATAAGTGGGTAATATATAACCTTAAGTGGGTAATTTGTGTCCTTAAGTGGATAATTTAGGATCTTAAGTATGTCATTTGTGCCCATAGTGGATAATTTGTGACCATAAGCGGATAGCATATATCCCGAATGATAGAATATTGTAGAACCTATCTTTAGTACTATTTTAAGCTCGTCATTAAGATAATGAACATAGAGGAAAATAGATTTTTCTAAGAATTCGTAAAGAAATGTAGTAAACATTTTTATTTTCATTGAGTATCAAGTATAATAATTGTAATTCTGCTTGATTTAAATGATTTCTGTTAACTTTTACGTTCAATTTGGTTTCGAATTGAATATATTTTAGTTCAAAATAATCACATTTCCCTTTCTGTACTTACTATGAGGTTAATGAAGTGAAATTTCTTTAGAATCGTTGTGATTTTAAATGTGATTTCGATGAAACGAAAAACGAGTCCATAGAGACACAAACATTTAAATGAGATAAGGGACAAAGAAGTTTCACTTCTGACAAGCGTACTTTGCACGCACGCTCTTGTTGTTTTAATAAATTGTTGCAAAAATTTGATCGGACTCTGAATAATTATGAAAACTATATGAACTATTAAAAAAATCTTTAAACTGTTAAAAATAATGATACAGAACAGATTGAGTAATAAAGACGCTTACACACAGCTAATAGGAATCCTTTAGACGAGTTTCATTTTTGGTTGTAAATAAAATATTTAAAAAAATACTGCAAGTTTTCTATATTGGAGTATTTTAACAAACATTTTCTGGATTTATTAATGTTTTTAAATATCGATAATACAGGAGAAAGGTATTACAATTGATGAAGCATAATAATTTGATTCATAAGTTCCCAATAAGTAATACCGTTGCCTGTACCACAGCTAAAATTTAATAGATATATCTTATATGGCCAATAAACTAAAAATAAAATTCGTTCATATGAAATTTCAACAATGTTTTTCCATGTACTAATTTGTGACATCGACATAATTTATATTTTTGAAGTGAAACTTCTTTAGAATCGTTGTGATTCAAACTCGATAAAACGAAAAAGCGAGTCCATAGAGACACACACGTAAATGTATTTTTTACTATTGACAAAAAACACGTGGCACCAAAGAAGTTTTACTTCTGACATGCGTAATTTGTACGCACGCTTTTTTTTTTCGATGTTAACTTTTTTTTTTAATTTTGTTAGTATTTGCATACAAATATGTGACTTTTGAACTCTTGATAACAGTTTAAAAATAATTATGTGTAAAATCTTAATCTCGTCTGTAGTTCAAATACTGCCCATTATTGTGCATTTCTGTCACAATTTTAACTGTATTTCTTTGAGGGAAATGTGAACTCAGGCCCTACTACGAATTTCGAACAAAGACGGATTCGATCATAAGTCACTGATTTTTCTTTCATTAAAAACATTCATATTCGAAGATCCGTACGTTTAACTACATTCGAAATAAGCGTTGTAAATGAATTGTTTTGGTGATAGATTTTTCGATGATGATTGGGGGCCATCTATAAAGTACGTCACACATTAAGGGGAACGAAGTAGCTCTACGAAATGTGACATTGTGTGGCAAAGAGTGGGGTCCTAAGTTTCGTGACATCACTTTTCATAGTTTTATACACCTAAGTACTAAAATGGCAATATTAAACTATTAACTAAAAACTTAAAAATTCAATTCCATCTCTTTAACAGTGGCAACATTTGTCAGAGCTGATATGACAAATGTTACCACATAACTGTGACAAGGACGAGGGAGGGGTCAAAAAATAACGGTGTGGCGTACTTTATGGGTGCACCCTTATTTGTTTTGATCCGAAAATCTTTGTTGGTAGGGCCTGTATCTATAATTGTGAATATATTAATTTAGATTCAGCATGAATCTTGTAAACATTACGTTATTAAATTATGTAATCTCAAATAAATTGAAATTTGATTTCCATATGTTATTTTTATTCTGATTACATAAACGTCTCAGAGCACGAATTCCATAGCGGTAAAAAAAAATTAAAGATCGGCCTCATAAAAAAGCTCAGTCGCTCAGCGTGCTATGGAGAGGGCTATACTCGGTATTTATCTATGTTTTAAAATCCGGAACACGGAAATCCGTAGAAGAACGGGTGTAACTGACGTAGCCCGCAGAATTAGCACGTTGACATGGCCATGGGCAGGCCCCATCGCCATTGAGGAAGAAAAGTTCTGGAGTGGAGAACACGAATCAAATGACACCGCGTAGGACGACCCCCTACTAGATGAACTGAAGACATCTTGAAAGCTGCAGCGAAACGGATGCAAATGGCATTCTCGTGGGAAGGCCTATGTCCAACATTGGATGTCTATGCGCTGATAGATGGATGAATGGTAAAAATTGGCCTAGATATTGCACAGTATAGGATTTATTATCAAAAAAACGTGAATATGTACTATTTTGTTCTTTTTCGCAACTGGCATCCGGATGAGGTAGATATATATGCTGACCAAACTATTTGGTATTGAGTTTTATTTTGAGTTTTCCTTCTCTCATATAGATATTCTTCTCTTATATGCATATTACATCCCTCGGTCGTCTTTTACGGCATCACGTGCAGATAGAGGGTGGTGAATTGTATTCTTACTTCATGACCACACATAACTTTAGCAAAGACATTTATGAAAATAAAACCATGTTTTATAAATAAACAATATAATTCTTAGGATTTAAATCATTACTTGATCATAATATTACAACAGTTCGCTTCACATTTCACTCCCCACAAAAATCACCACCAATTATTTCAGTACCAAGGGTTGATTCACCAACAGGAAGTACACGCCTGTAACATAAAATAATCTCAATTGAGCTCATATACGTCCCACTGTTGGGCTCGAGTCGGGTCCGCAATAGTAGGGCATGAATTAAAGCCCAACTTTCTGATGGTGTTAGCATGTTGTGGGTTTTAGTTATACCTTTAGTATAACTGAACCTCATTGGACGTATTCATACTCATTTAACTTTCTTCGCGGCAGGCAGCGGCCTTGCAAAGATACATGAGCGGCAACAACACTTACCATCAGGTGTACTGTTCGCTCGTTTGTCACCGTTTGCAATACAAAAATAAAAAAAAATCGCTGGTCAGACATATTGGTATAGAGTTTTAGCTCAAGTTTGCCCTCTTTTAAATATGATCTTATATCTTTAAACGAGCAACTCTTGTGTATATATATATATATATATATTCAGGATCTCGGAAACGGCTCCAACGATTTTGTTGAAACTTGGCATACTAGAGGATTCGGGTCCAAAAAATCGATCTAGCTGGGTTTTATTTATAGAAAATGTTCTTTTGTCGGTGTTTTTAGCATAACATCGCAACCCACGTACGTCCCACTGTTGGGCTCGGACCACTCCCAATTTGGCCTCCTATACCATGCTAGTCAGACAGGTTGGTTTAGGGTTTCATTTCAAGTTTTCCTTCACTTGCATAGCTGTTATGTCCCTTAGTCGTATTTTACGATATCCACGGGCAAGATAGGGAGTGGTGAATTGTATGCTTGCTTACTCGGTCACTACACGGATATTCGTTTATTAAATTCGTACAGTATACTAATTTGATGTAGTTCATTAATACAGACTATTAATTTATTCGTTCAGGTAACACACGTCCCACTGCTGGGCAAGAGCCTACACCACATTAGGAAGAATATTACATATACAAAGTTGGTCAGGCGGATTGATATAGTTTTATTTCAAGTTTTCCCTCTCTTGGATAAAAGTTATTTGCATATTATATCCCTTAGTTGTCTTATACGACACCCAGTGGCAAGACAGGGAATTGTGAGTACACACAAAAATAAAATATTATCCCCTAACTATGATTCGTCGCCGACAAAGATTCTTATACGTTCAATTATTATATTTTTTTTATTGGTATACTACCAAACATCTCAACCACTGCAACCCCTACAAGCCACAATGGTCTTCGTATAACCGACGTTTGACCCTCAGGAAGTCCCAGGAAACGCTTTTAATTATCGTGGAACCCACAACAAAATTATTTAGAAAAGAAATAAAGAGTTGAAAAGATTCCACTTCACCTCCTATGCAAAGCGGGCGACATGAAGTAAAATTGTCTAATAAGTCAGTAAACTTAGAATAATAACGTATAGAAGGATAGTGTCAGTACTTCGAACGTTCGAAACATGAATCTAAAAATACTAATGGCGCGTAGACGATTACATACGTACACACGCACACCACTATACAAATTATGAAATCAAATTTTGTTTTTATTAACATAAATCGTCGAAATACTTTTAAAAGTAATGTTAACAACCTTTTTAAGTTTTTCAAATGTGTTGTGACACCATTTGAATGCACAAACCGTCATAATTACCTATTTATTTTTTAAGAGTTGCGTACGTACGTGCAGTACAGTGACCTTGTACATTACGGAACGGTTCCGGCGTTAGCTCCATTAGGCTCCAATTAAAATGCTTCACTTTTTGTGCGCGAACTTACTTTCTATACGATATTATTCTAAGTCAGTAAATAAGAGTATGTACAACTACGTAAAGCACAGCAGCACCTCGCATTTAACAGACCTATATGTGAGCTTTAGGATTAATTGCAATAGTAGATATGACAAAACGCCTGAACGCACGGCAATCTCGAATTGTTACAAGGTTCGTGTAAAATATCATCATCGCAGCCCATATACATCCCACTATTGGGCTCGGGCCGCCTCCACAATGGACGGGAATATGACCTTCAATACCATGCTGCTCAGACATGTTGGTATAGGGTTTCAGATGTTATATGCATATTATATCGCTTAGTCGTCTTTTACGACATCCACGGCAAAGATAAGGAGCGGTGAATTGTATTCTTACTCCGTCACCACACGGAAACATAGTTTAAGGGGACTTTACGATTAATTGCAATAGTAGATATGGGAGAAACTGAAATTTTCACGAGTCTACAGGCTTCAAGGTCAATCCTTACTAATATTATAAATGCGAAAGTAAGTTTGTCTATTACGCTTTCACGCTTAAACCACCGAACCGATTTCGAAAATTCTTTCACCAATGGAAAGTTATAGGGAGTAACTTAGGCTAAATTTTATCACGCTATTCCCACGGGAACGGCAACTACGCGGGTAAGGCGACTGAAACCGAAGCGAAACTAGGGCGGTTTGTTAGTACAGACTCTTATTGAAAACTAGCAACCCGCCCTAGCTTCGCTTCGGTTGGTTCGCTGGGTGGAATACTGGGATAAAATATAGCCTATGTTACTCAGGAAAAATGTAGCTTTCTAATAGTGAAAGAATTTTTGAAATCGGCATAGTAGTTTTTGAGTTTATTCATTACAAACATATACACAAAAACACAATTTTTTCCTCTTTATAATATTACTGTAGACTATCTTAATCTTATTATAAACTATAAAGAAAATATGTTACATACTTTCAACAAGCAGTGGCGCCATGTTCCTCTTGTATATGTTTCTTGAAAACGCCCCGACAACTGGATTCGAACCCGCACGCGCCGCATACAAGTACGTCGGCAGCCTCCACTTCCTCAGTGTCCAAATGTACTGTATCTGTGCATAAAATGTACATTGCAACCATTTGAAATATAAAACTTGTAGATTCTAAGAATTATGAGATTTTGATAAATAACCAATAAAATTTTCATATACAGCGTGTATCAAGTTATGGGGCAACTGGTCAAACGGGAGATAGGCAATGGTGTTCGGAACCCATAAAAAAATTTTGAATGAAAAACATCGATTCGTTAATGAATTAGATCAGCTATACTCTAAGTGTGTTCCGCGGAACCCTAGGGTTCCGTGATACCTCTGTCGGGGTTCCGCAAGAATTTAGAAATAAAAAAATCAAAACACCTCTCTCTGGTCGCTCCGCGGCTGTGCGGACTCCGCGGCCGCGCGGAGACAAAACGCTATGAATGTTATTTATTTATTTATTTGTATTTGTATAAGCTTGTGTTACATTACCTGGTACAATATCTCATAAGTTTGGTCTCAACAATTTTATACTTGTACAACGCGTTCGCTCTAAGTTTGCCGGTCTGTGGAATGCGCGTACCCTCCCCCACGTGACAACAAAACTTATAATGTGTCATAGTTTTACCCAAATATCTAACGTACACAATTTTTATTGTTACAATTAAATAAAAAATTTCGAACGTCATACACTCATACCTATCGCCAGCGGCAAACTTAAAACGAGCGGGTAGTATACTTGTAAGCGCTCAGTCTCTTTGATAAAAGCCGCCTCTGAATTAGACGCTATAGTTGTCAACTAGCGACTTTCGTCTCTAACTTCAAAGGATAAAGTCGATATTGTTTACAACGCTATTTTTAAATTTCTGTTTTTATTTTTGCTTTTTGTTTATCAAAGGTGCCGACTCGAGTATTTTCGAGAATATTTGAGATCGAGTCTAGGACTAAGTATAAAAGCGGCGATCGCGCGTTGGCGTCGTCAACCGCCCGATTAGTCTACTAAAAGGTCTAGGTAAGATCTACGAACGAATAGTTCTCAGTAGACTACGCACATTCGCCGAGGCTAACAACCTCGTTCCCGACGCACAGTTTGGTTTCCGAGCCAAACACAGCTGCGTACAACAAGTTCACCGCTTGGTAGAATACACAAGTAGTCAGTTCATCATGAACAGATATACGGGTGTATTATTCCTAGACGTAGCGAAAGCATTCGACAAGGTTTGGCATGAAGGCCTAATCTACAAACTCTATCTCCTCAAGATCCCTCACTACTTAATTCTCATTATACATGACTACTTAAGTCATCGCAGCTTTCGCTACAGGGTGGAAGGGACGTTGTCGACCTCCCACCCTATCAAGGCCGGCGTCCCTCAGGGGTCGGTCCTCTCCCCATTTCTCTTCACGCTATACACTAGCGATATGCCCAAATTCAACCGGGTACATAAAGCGCTTTACGCTGATGACACCGCACTCTTTTGTGCTGGTAGATCCCCGACAACAGTAGCCAAGACTCTCCAAACAGCGGTTACCGCCCTAGCCAACTGGTTTAGGAAATGGAGATTAGAAATCAACCCCGAGAAGAGTCAGGCGGTCATGTTCACTAGACGAACTGCCCGTTCCTACTCTATCGATAGCATTCCCCCCCTTAAAATTTTCAACAAGCCGGTCACTTGGACCAGGCAGGCCAAATACTTGGGTGTGACCCTTGACGATCGACTCAGCTTCGCCCCTCACATAAAGCAAGTCCGCGCACGGGCAGCCTTTGTGATGGGCCGTCTCCACTGTCTACTCAACTCTAGGTCGCGTATGCCCCTGAGTAGCAAAATCCGACTATACACCACCTGCATACGGCCTATCATGACCTATGCCAGCGTGGTGTTCGCGCATGTTAAGCCACACAGGATCCACAGGCTACAGACACTTCAAAATCATTTCATGCGCCGAGCTACGGGAGCACCGTGGTTCATACGAAACGTCGATCTCCACATCGACCTCGAACTGCCGACCATCAAGCAGTTTATGAAACGGTGCTCTCAGAGCTACTTTGACTCTGCCACGACACACCCCAACCAACTAGTGGTTGGGGCGGCTTCCTATAGACCCTCCAAAATCTCCTCCATCCGACGTCCTCGTCACGTCCTCGACGAAGAGGACGACAATATCACACTCGCTCAACAAAGAGCCTACACGGCCCGCGAGGCCTTAACAAATAAATATCCGCGGTTCCGCCCTCGCCGTCGAGGTGCGAAACCGCGCCGCCAAAAAAAAAAAGAAAAGTCACTACTAAAAACGTGGGCACGCCCACTTTGCCTCCAGCGACGCCCCAAGCCGAGGTCCGTTCCCCACAGGGGGAGCCCTTGGGCGATGTCGCTTAGCATACTCTTCTCCGGGTTGAGAGCCCTCAGCGCTCACCCATAGTCCGCGTCAAGCTGTCAAGGCCATCTGCGGCCAACAGCTGTACACACAAAAAAAAAAAAAAAAAAAAAAAAAAAAAAAATTTGGCGTCGTCAGTTGATGATTAGCGTTCGGAGCGATAAGTTACTACCTACTTACAAGCTCGCTAGCGAGAAACTAGTGTTCATTGTTTTACTGCCTGCTGTATTCTGTTGTCTCAGTTTTATACATTTCTTCCCTGTAGGTTCTAAATTTAGTCTCTTATACGCAGTAACGATTGTGCATTATTTAAACCCCACTATCCTGACTTGTAACATTATAAATAAAGAAGAATGGAACGTTGGCTTAAAGGTGTTAAACGTGTTCCAACAACATCTTCTAATGACGCTGAATGTTCAAAAGCAATGCGCGCGGAGAATTTAGCAATCACCGATCCAGAAGATGATGCCACGAGTGCCACGACGTCAAGCTCGACGGTTTCAAAGACGAAAAAAGGGAAGTATGATGAATCTTATATCAGTTTCGGATTTGTTGATTCCAACGGCTCACCTCTCTGCATGCTCTGTAGTAAACTGCTTCCTAATAGTTCCATGGCACCTGCCAAATTGCGTCGACATTTAGAAACCGTACACCCCGAGACTAAAGACAAGAATAAAGAATTTTGTGTTCGCAAAAAAGATCAGTTATTAGAAAGTCAAAAAAATATGATGCATGTAACACAAACTACCAACGAAAAGGCCACGGAGGCATCATACTTAGTTAGCTATCGCATTGCACAAGCAGGTGAAGCGCACACTATCGCTGAGAAATTAATAAAACCATGTGTATTAGACATAACAAAATGTATGCTTGATGAAAAATCTGCAAAGCATCTTTCTACTGTTCCGCTATCAAACGATACTGTTTCACGACGAATCCATGATCTGGCAAGCTACGTCAAACAAGAACTAGTTACACGTCTACAAAATACACGATTCGCTTTGCGTCGACTGATGTCGCTGGTTTGGCTATCCTGCTGGTTATTGTGAGATATCCATATAAAAGTTCTTTTGAAGAAGACATGCTTATGTGTTCATCGCTGCTTACAAACACTACCGGGGAAGAAATTTTTAATAAAATAAATATATTTTTTGAAGAACATAATCTCAGTTGGAACAATTGCATTGACATTTGTACAGATGGGGCCAAGGCGATGACAGGTAAAACAGCAGGAGCAGTGTCACGAATGAAAAATAAAGCGCCTAATTGTAGTTCCAGTCATTGTATTCTGCATAGACAAGCACTTGCGATGAAGCAAATGCCGTCTAATCTAAAATTAGTTATGGATGAAGCGGTAAAAATAATTAATTTTATCAAATCACGACCACTACAATCCCGATTGTTCTCATTATTGTGTGAAGATTATGGCAGCAAACATAAAACACTGCTGCTCCATACAGAAGTGCGATGGCTGTCTCGGGGAAAAACTTTAACAAGGCTATTTGAACTTAGAGCCGAGTTACAAATGTTTCTTTCAGCAGATACTTCTTTTAATTTGAAGGACCGTTTGTATGATAAAACTTGGTTGTTCCGATTGTCTTTTATGGCGGATATCTTTCAAAAACTTAACGAATTAAATTTATCGTTGCAAGGTAAACAGACGACAGTGTTTCAGGCCTATAATAAAATAACTGCTTTTAAAAGAAAATTAGATTTTTGGATCATTTGCATTGGTAAGAAAGAAATAGAAAGTTTTACGTTACTCAGTGAGTTTGTTAGCGAAAACGACTCAGAAATGTTTGAAGATAATGTGTTTGAAGAATTGGTCCAATATCTCAGTTCGATGCGCGCATCTTTTGAAAAGTATTTTCCCGAAGAACACAATACAAAAATTAAAGTGAACTCCTGGATTCATAATCCTTTTTTACCCAACTTGGAAAAGCCTGAAAACATGTCAAATGAGATATATGAATCTCTTTTAGAAATGTCATCAGACACAAGTATGGAGTCATTGTTCAAAACGACGCCTCTTAATGATTTTTGGTGCAGAATCCAAGATGAATATGCAATGCTTGGCCAAATGGCTCTGGATATTCTTCTCCCGTTCCCAACTACATATTTGTGCGAAACAGGATTCTCTACCTACGCAGCCACGAAAACAAAATATCGCAATAGACTGGACGCCGAAGCTGATATGAGACTCCAACTTTCTTCCATCAAACCTGATATCAAGCAATTGATGAAAAATAAAAAACAGTTTCATACCTCCCACTAGTTAGATTTTTTCTTTTTTAATGTTTTCTATTATTGTCCTTACCAAGTGGTGAAGTAAATAATAATTAGTAACTGATACATTGTACTTTTATTATGCTGATTAATATAGAATACACTTATAAAAATAATTGTTTTATTGTAGGGTTCCATCAAGTATTTTGCTTCCCAAAAGGGTTCCGTCATTTAAAAAGTTTGAGAACCACTGAATTAGATACATGTAAAGTTTTCAATTTTGTCATCGCTTTTGACGTGACAACGTCTTATAATTCGATGGAGCCGGCTGCACACACGAAAAAACATGACGTATGCGGCGTTACCTCGCTCTGAGGCGTTCCATTTAAGGCTTGATCCATACAAAATATCTATCAAATAAATAAAATTAAAATTTTCTTTTGAAAAATGAAACCATTCCATCAGTATTTTCTTATGACGTTGTCACGTTCAACTATCGTCAGTAAACCGACTTTACAGACAACCGATTTTTTGTTTGTGTAAATCTGATTGAAATGTATAAAGTGAGTGATACTTAATCTGCAACATATTCGTACTTTGTTAAATGTTCATTAAAAATTGAAAAAATCAATGATTACGTTCGCATAAGCAAAACAAACTTTGCTTTAAATCAGCTGATCGGCCGATGACCGTCGCCGAGTCGCGTTTTTACCTCCTCTACCATTGAAGCGTTTGCGCAATTCGTACCTATTCATACTGTCGAAGCTTTACATGCCTACATGTATCCTGTCTATACATGCCTACATAATACGTAACATTTAAGGCATAGACTGTTTAACACACATTTTTGTAATCACTATAACTTTTATTTTTTATTGTGTTTTGTGTATTATACATTCTAATTACGATCTATGACCGTTGAACTACAACATACTCGAACAGTTGCCCCATAACCTGATACATTCTGTATAACTATTGGATTTTAATATATAACTAATTAGATTTTGATACATAACAAATTATATAAAAATATGTTTTATATAATTTGTTAATTATCAAACATATTTCGTACTTAAATATACGTGTTGCTATAATGAAAAATTGCTATATGGAAACAATCGTTGCGTTGTGTGGGATATTACAAAAACATTATTCAATAAACATTTATTTTCATTAGTATACATTATAGGTTATGTGAACTCTGTGCGGCGAGAGTGATAGCGCACAACATCGCGTCGCTCTGTCTCAGTCACACACTACTACGTATGCACATATATATTGCGTGGCGTTAACGCCACGCTACAACAATCAGGATTACCCCCGCATATGTCGTTATATGTAGCGTGACGTCGTAACGCCACGAACTGTTTACGTCACGCCAACGATCAGGTTCACCCTCGCCTATAGATGTTTCACATCAATAATTAAAACAACAAATCTAAGAGTAAATAAACACAACAACTTACTGCCTTGGTCATTCAAATGTGTTTCTTGCACGTGTTTCATTAGCTGAAAACATAAAATTAAACAATATTACCAATATATAATTATTCTGTCTGTGCTTATGTAACTAACTGAACTCCTCTTAAACGGCTAGGCCGATTTTGATGATATTTATATGTAGTGAATTTAAAAATGATTTACATTAATAATTGGACCCGGTAGGTGGCATTGCAATCGATTTTAAGCACAATTGCTTATATTTTTTTTAATTCGAACAGAACAGCGTCTGTTTGGTCAGCTAATACCTATTCAAATTCAAATTCAAATTATTTTATTATGCATAAACCCCGAGAGGGCACTTA
Organism: Lymantria dispar; assembly: GCA_032191425.1. Classification (NCBI taxonomy): domain Eukaryota; kingdom Metazoa; phylum Arthropoda; class Insecta; order Lepidoptera; family Erebidae; genus Lymantria; species Lymantria dispar. The sequence goes on along the minus strand of CM063469.1, from coordinate 13,406,418 downwards.
CATATTGTCAGGTTTACAAAAGAATATACTACCACCGGATCGGAACGCGACCGCTACTGAGAAGATCCGGCAAGAAACTCAGCGGGCTTGTCATTACTTTTAATTTTTTTTTTCTTCTTACTAGTTATACAGTTGTGTACATGTTTTGTAAGAACTAGCTCCAGTGTGATGCCCTTCGAACCGCAAGACACTTAATATAATTTAAACGATTATGGCCGGACCAGATCCCACAAGCGGCACCCGATCACGAGTTAACTACTAGAGCAGCCATCACTCCCCTCAACCACTATGGAGGGAAGGGAGAGACCCGCTCCACGCAGCTACCGCAAGTAGATCCCTATGTGAGCATGACCAACACCACAATATGTTACAAACGCTGAAAATACAAAAATTCGTTAGGCAAAACACGCTACACTTTACAATAAAAGTATGTAAAACATTATCCGTGTGGTGACGAAGTAAGAATACAATTCACCACCAGAGGGTCATTTCAGCTCATATACGTCCCACTGCTGGGCTCGAGACCCTACAATAGGAGGGCTGTTGAACTACTAGTTTTTTTTTTTGAGGATGTTCGAGGTTTAAGGGTTTTATTTCGAGTTTTCCTTCTCTTACAAAGATGTTATATGCATATTATATTCCTTAATCGTCTTTTACGACATCCACGGGTAGGATAGGGAGTGATGAATTGTACCTTACCCGTGGGGTGTCGTAAAAGTCGACTAAGGTATAATAACCTCTATGCAAGAGATGGACAACGCGAAATCTCGAAATGAAATCCTTTATCAACCCGTCTAGCCAGCTTGGTATAATAAGGTTAATATCCCTCCCATTGTGGAGGGGGCTCGAGCCCAACAATGGGACGTATATGAGGTGTAATGATGATAATGTCTAGCTTTTTTCATTACCTGCGAATGAACCATGCCCCGGAACGGACACCGCGCACACTGAAGCGTGACGGCGGAACTGCGACCGCTTCTAACACGAGAACCGCTACCATGTTCAGCCGCCTGAGATACACATACATACAAAATACTATCAATTCAACGAATCAATACTAATATTATAATAGTGAAAAGTTTGTTTGATTGCGCTTATCTCATGAACGAGTTCGAATTGAATAAAATGTTGGCTCGTTTAAAATGGAAACATTTTTTTTTTGAGCTTCAGTTGCATGCGCTACCTTTAGAGTTGTCTACGACACGCTTTCGCATTCTGTCTCACTCCTTCTCTTTCTGCCTGTCATAGGTGACGCAGACTCGGAGTTGCTCAGTTCAGCTGCATATTTATTATAATAGTGTAAAACTCTCTTGTTGTAATAGCAATGTGTTGTAATAATGTTGTATTGTAATACTAGTGTTATACAATAATGTTGTATTGTAATAATGTCGCCTTCCGTGTGGTGACGGAGTAAGAATATAATTCACCACCCTTTTCTTACCCGTGGGTGATCGTACGAGACGACTAAGGGATATAAAACGCATATAACATCTATGCGAGTGAAGGAAAACTCGAAATAAAACCCTATACCAACACGTCTGACCAGCGTGGTATTGTAGGTCAATTACCCTTCCATTATGGAGGAGGCCCGAACCCAAAAGTGGGACGTATATGGGCTGAGATGATTGAATAATGTCGTATTGTAATACTCGTGTATTGTAATAATGTCGTATTGTGATAAAAGCGTGATGCAACAACGTTATATTGTAACATTGTCGTCTTGTAATAACGTTATATTGTAATTCTAGTGTATTGTAATAATGCTGTATTGTAATATCAGTATATTGTAATAATGGCTTATTCTATTGTCAGTGTGTTGTAATAACGTTATATTGTAATAATGCTGTATTGTAATATTAGTGTATTGTAATACTAGTTTGTTGGATTAATGACTTACTGTAATACTTTTAATTTATAAATTCTGTAATTTAATATACTTGTAGTTTGTTTCTGATAGTTACCTTGTGCGCTGACATTTCTTTGATAGCGTTACACTTAAACGTGCACATCTTGCACGAGTACAGGTATAACTTGAAGTTGGGAGAAGACAGCAGCTCGTGGGGTGGTGGTAAATCACTCTTGCGTTTACGGCCGCGTGTTCTTGAATTTGTCGTACTTAATGAAGTCCTGGGTAACGATAAATATAATATACCAGTTGACCCAAGAGAGATTATTCTGTTCAAATAAAACAAAAGGAATTCGCCTTGAAATCGACAGCAGTGCCACCTTCTGGGTCCAATTTGTGAATCTAAACCATTCTCGAATCCTCTTGCACACACCAAAAATTTCATCAACAATGGTCCAACCATTTAGGAGTTCAGTGACACACACGTACACAAGAAATACAGGTGTATCAGGTTATGGGGCAACTGTTCGAATATGTTGTAGTTTAACGATCAGAGATCGTAATTAGAATGTACATTACACAAAAAACAATATAACATAAAAGTTATAGTGATTTCAAAAAAATGTGTCTAAGAGTTAAATGTTACCTATCGATGGCTCCTACGTATAGTGAGTCATCTGAAAAATTTCAATTTTACAGGGGAGCGTGTCAAAGATATAATATTTAAATTTTTTCAAATTCTTGTTCTAGGGTTTTTAAGTTTTTGTATTCATTACAACGTGATTCATTGGACATTTAAATAGTTAACGGGATCAAACCATTCTTTATAGAGTTCAAACATCTTAGAAAACTACAAGCATCCATCCAAATATTTACGATTTGTATCTTTGCGGGTGTAATGAGCTCGTACAGGTGAAAAAGCTTCAATGATTTTTTTTATTGTTATGACCGAGATTGATGAATACGGTTATTTTTTTATCATTTAATTAAAAAGTTAAAATACCTAAAAATGTTAGTTGACTCACTATACTTAGGAGCCATCGGTATTATGTAGGCATGGACAGACAGAATACAGGTAGGCAAGTAAAGCTTCGACAATATAATTTCATTCATTCATACCCAGAATTGCGCAAACGTTTCAATGACAGCGTACGTACAACGGCGAGCGGTCAACGGTCATAGGCCGATCAGCTGTTTTAAAGCGAAGTTTGTCTTGTGAATATAATCATTGATTTATTCAATTTCTAATGAACATTTAATAAAGTATGGATATGTTGCGTATTAAGTATCATTGAATTTAATACATTTCAATCAGATTTACACGAAAAAGCGATGACAAAATTGAAAAATATACATGTCTCTAATTCCTTAACGAATCGACATTTTTCGTTCAAATTTTTTTCATGGGTTCCTACCACCATTGCCTAGCGCCCTTTTGACCAGTTGCCCCATAACCTGATACACCCTGTATATAAAGAGAAGTAGTTGACAACAGAAGCTAGTCTATGTCAATATCATCATCATCTAAGCTCATATGTCCCATTGTTGGGCAGGAGCCTCTGCCACAATGGCAGGAAAATTTACCTTAATACCACGCTGGTCAGAAGGGGTTGGTATAGGATTTTGTTTCAAATTTGCTTTATGTCGGAGTAAAACTAAAAATCATCATCCACGTCCTTGTCCATGATATCGTAAAAGACGGCTAAAGGATACAACATACGCGTAACGTATATGCAAAAGAAGGCAATCTAGAAATAAAACTCTATACCAACATATGATCAGCGTGGTATAGTAGATAAATTTCCCTCCTATCATAGACAAGGCCCGAAACTAACAGTGGAACTTGGTGAATGATGATGATGATGAATTAAGGAAGCGAATAACTTACTTTATCTTCTGTAATGATTTAACCCGCTCTAAAATTTCAGCCGGTGATAGATTTTTCTGAAAAAAAAAGAAAACAAATTATAAGCCACGAATTGATCACTAAACTGAATTACATGTATTCGACGCAATTTGTAGTCCTAATAATCTATATATAAATACGTGAAGCAAAAACTTTGTACCCCTTTTTATTTTATTTATTTATTTAAGACAACAACCTGCACTAAGGAAATAATCCTTGTATTGTGGGGGACTTTACAAACATATAATTAACGGACACAAATTACATCCAGACTCAGAACAACAATTTGTGGATCGCACAAAGTGTTATCCCGCGTGGGATTCGAGCCCCCGACACTGGCGCTGTAGGTCGCTATCTTAACCACTACGCCATCTGTGTTTATGAAAATTACGTGGATCGACATGTATGAAATTTGGGACAGTTGAAGTATATAATGAGGAGAAGAGCATAAAACTGAAATTTCATACAATAATGGATTAGAAATACATTACATTCATTAAAAAAGGCATTACGCACACTACAACGCAATCGCTACACACACACACACACACACACGTTCGCGTGAGTGTGTTGCGTAGCAACGCTTATAGACTTTTGTTTACGGTTAAAATCTCTGGTCGAACTGAATGTCAAACAATCATAATTATGATGACAATGTCTAATAGACGTTTGTGCTTATATATTAGTTATTAGTGAAATACAGCTTGCTCAATTTACAAGTAAAGAAAATTGTGTAGCAGAAAAAATAATTAAAATTAATTATGGCCGAATTTCGAGCACACGCCGACCACTAGTAAAAATAATATGACGTAGAGTGTCATCGGTAGATGTCCCATCCCATTTTAACATTAAATTTCTCCAAAGGCCTTTGCGTGTTGGATCCATATCCCCATGTAAGCCTTTCAAAGGACCGGGTATCTTACTTTGAAAGATAGCCGTGAATCGGAGATACATGAAAATAACAATATAATAATATGCATATAACATCTATGCAAGAGAAGGAATACTCGAAATAAAACCCTATACCAACATGTCTGACCAGCATGGTATAGTAAGGTCAATTGCCCTCCTATTGTGGTGAAGGCTTGAGCCCAACAGTGGGACGTATAAGGACATAAGGAAATTTAACAGATAAATATATTTCAAATTCATACAAAATTTCAAATTTAAACGCATTTCAATATAATATAAAAATTGTTGAACGTATTTCGAATTGGTATATACTTTCAGGAATTGAACGCATTTCGAATTTGTAATAAAATTTAAGCGTTAAACGCATTTTGAATTTGCATAACAATTCAAGCGTTAAACGCATTTTGAATTTGCATAACAATTCAAGCGTTAAACGCATTTTGAATTTGCATAACAATTCAAGTGTTAAACGCATTTTGAATTTGCATAACAATTCAAGCGTTAAACGCATTTTGAATTTGCATAACAATTCAAGTGTTAAACGCATTTTGAATTTGCACAAGAATTTAAGCGTTAAAAGCATTTAGAATTTGCATAAGAATTTAAGCGTTAAACGTATTTAGAATTTGCATAAGAATTTAAGCGTTAAACGCATTTAGAATTTGCATAAGATTTTAAGGCAATTAGGCTGCTATTTATCCGACTATTGATTGTTATATACTGAAAACACTAATTGCATGCATATCGATCCAGCAATTTTAAATCTTTGATATACGTTTGCACACCTTATGATTACTTTGTTCCCTGACTTCGTTCTTTAAACTCGTCGCGGCTGCCTCTTGCAATGAAGACTTTAGGAAGACCATTCCCTGACCATTCTCACCTTCCACCATCACGTATGATTCTTGATCTGGGTCTGACAATAATATTTTAAAATTACATAAAATGTACTCCCGGTGGTGACAGATTAAGAATTCACCACTGCCTATCTTGCAACATGGATGTTGTAAAAGACGACTAAAGGTTTATAATATGCAGACATATGTGCAAGAGATGGAAAACTCGAAAAAAAATCTCTCTAGAAACCCATCTGATGGCCTGGCCACGACTTTGGTCTTAGCGGCGAGCGGCGCGGCGTACCGAGCGGCGCACGCTGGTAAAGCCCAATAAAAAGCCGTCTCAAAACAGTTTCATGTGAAAGTCGTTGTAATGGAATAAAATTTATAAATTAATATATAATACATATATAAATAATTAATACAAACGCGATATAATCCGTAAAAGTAGTTTTATTTACAATTTTTTTTTTCTAGTTTGGTCTGCCATTTTAGTATATATAGTATGTAGTAGTAGTGTTTACGTTTATAATATGTTATTACTATGTTCTACCATTTTGTGTAAATTAAACAAGCATATTTTGTATTTTTTTCTTATATAATTTAATTATTTTAATTAATTTATAAACATATTTTTTAAATTATAGTTGTTTCATTTAAACTTTAAATATTCAAGTATATGTGTGCAAAATTACAGCTCATTTAGTTTTGAAACAACTGAGATACGGAGTTTTGAGACGAAACATACGCGATTTGCCCACTGTGCGCCGCTCCGCGCTTAGCCGCCGCTCACAGCGGCAAGGTCGTGAACGAGCCGTGATCAGCTCGGTATAGTGGGTCAATTTCTCTTCATCTATATATCTTCATATATCAGCCGTGATGATGATGATATAGATGTACTCCGTGTGGTGATTAAGTAAGGATACAATTCACCACCCCTTCTTGCCCATGGGTATCGCAATTTTCGAATAAGCTCAAGCCCAATAGTGGGATATATGAGCTGAGATGGTATAACTTCTATCGAAAGTTATTAGTTATTAGTTTTTCGTCTTTTTAAAAGTTCATGCTTAGAATAATAACATATAGAAGGTAAGTCCACGCACAAAAAGTGAGGCATTTCAATTGGAGCCTAATGGAGCTTACGCCGGAACAGTCCCGTAATGTACAAGTCATTGCACTGCACGAACTTACGCAACTCTTGAAAAATAAATAGGTAATTATGACGGCTTGTGCATTCAAATGGTGTAACAACACATTTGAAATACATAAAAAGGTTTTTAACATTACTTTTAAAAGTATTTCGATGATTTATGTTAATAAAAACAAAATTTGATTTCATAATTTGTATAGTGGTTTCCGTGTGTACGTGTGTAATCGTCTGCGCGCCATTAGTATTTTTAGATTCAAATTTTTAAAGTTCGAAGTACTGACACTATCCTTCTATACGTTATTATTCTAAGAGTTCATGATTATTTTTTTTAGACTTTATGTTAACAACTTTTTATTTCTGGATTGCCCGTTGGTGTCATAAAAGACGACTAAATGATTAATTATGTATTTAACATCAATCAATTGTAAGAGAAGGAAAACTCGAAATAAAACCCTATACCAAACTGTCTGCCCAGTGTAGTATAGTAGGTCAATTTCCCTCCTCCGTATGTAGTGGGACGTATTGAGCTGAAATGATGATGATGAACATGTATATACGCAAGAGAAGGAAAACTCGAAACAAAATCCTATGCCAAGCTGTTTAACTAGCGTGTTAAAGCAGGTCAACATGATATAGTAGATATAAGGAAACTTCTATTGTTGAGGAGGCACAAGCCCAGTAGTGGGATGTTGTACCTTCATTATCGCTGGACTGTAAAACACACGTGACAGCATCCGAGTGTAGTTCATCTGAAGTACTAGCATTAGATACCAACTGGTAACCGCCCTCACCATCCTGACATCTGGAAACAATTAAACACATTATATCACAAAATTGTATACTAGGGATGTGTAAAAATAATCGATTTTTAGAAAAATCGATTATTAATCGATATTTTTTATTGTACTAATTGATTTTTATAATCGATTATGAAAATGAGAAAAATCGATTATTAATCGATTTTTACTATTCGAAATTAAGCGATTATTCATGGCCAGATTTCCTAAAAAAAAGGTCATCAGGATTGTTTCAGGTGTGTTTTCATACTATATTAGAAAATAAAGCTTACATTTCCTAAAAAAAAAAGTCATCACAATCCTGTTGGCAGAAAATAACGATTATTTTTTTTTAAATAATCGATTATTTTATAATCGATTATTTTAAAAAAATCACAACAAAAAATCGATTATTTTGCCTCCAGGTCACATCCCTATTGTATACACGGTGACTTTTTTATCGTCTTACAAAAAAAACCATAAACGTAGCCGACCAAAGAAACATATCTAACATATTTAAATGTTCAATAGTGGTAGTTATAAACAAATAATAAAATAAAATAAATTAATGTTAATATTTTGTAACAGCCTGTTTATCATGTTTACATTTTAAACAAAAGAAGTCATGCGGAATTTTGTTGTCCACGTGGGCGGCTTCTACAAACTTTGTATTTACGGGAATTACGCTTTGTAGTACAAAGCGTAATTCCCTACGCTAGATATCTAACAGGTATCCTTTGCGATGCCCAATTGGCGCCGCGGTAAAGTGGTCGTAGTACCTACATAGTAAAACAGCTGTGTTGAGTACCTATGCGCTCGCTACATGCTGTTTCCTTACTATTTTAATTAATAATTATTTATTATCATTTTTATTAAAAAATATTCTAGTAAATATTTTTTTAACCTTTTAATTGTACGAATGAATAGTAGATACTGGATACTTTAATTGACCTGCTTTTGTAAGACGACATAAATGTCACCGTGTATATTGTTTGCGAGAATAGGGACATAAATAAAAATTACTGATTCTAGAGTAAGTTATTTTTAATTTTTAGGGTTCCGTAGCCAGAGAGTCAAAACGGGGCCCTATTACAAGACTTCGTTGTCTGTCCGTCCGTCTGTATGTCACCAGGCTGTATCTCAGGAACGGCGATAGCTAGACAGTTGATTTTTGACGTGACAACGTCTTATAATTCGATGGAGCCGGCTGCACACACGAAAAAACATGACGTATGCGGCGTTACCTCGCTCTGAGGCGTTCCATTTAAGACTTGATCCGTACAAATTATCTATCAAACAAATAAAATTAAAATTTTCTTTTGAAAAATGAAACCATTCCATCAGTATTTTCTTATAACGTTGTCACGTTCAACTATCGTCAGTAAACCGACTTTACAGACAACCGATTTTTTTTTTACAAATTATGTATTTCTGATGCCGCTATAACAACAAATACTAAAAACAAATTATAATAAATATTTAAGGGGGGCTCCTGTACAACAATCGCGATTATTTTGCCCTTTTTATAGATAATGGTACGGCACCCTTAATTATAAAACGTATGAAAATTTAAATAGATTTTTTTTATTGCAAACGAGCAAACAGTACACCTGTGTGCCTACTCTTGAATCTCGATTCCAATCCTAAATCCAATCGCAGCTCGAATTTGAGCAAATTTGGTACTCTTGAAAGCGACACTAGCGCACGATTGGAATCAAATTCGGTATAATATTTTTGAACTAAATGAATTCGACTCTTCGATTGACTCAAATATTTGCTACTCCAGACGCGATTTTGACGCAGTTTAAAATCGTTAATGTTGCACAATTGCAAAAAAAAAGTGTCTTTGTAGTGATCGGGTTCGATAACGTTATTAATTTAAAGTAAGAAAATACGACACATTTGGTGAAAATAACAACGCCAAATGCGAAGAATTCATTCTCGATTTTGTTCAAGAGTATCAAATATAAGTTTGGTGAGATTGGAATTGAATCGGATTCGAAGTTAGAATGGATTTCCAGAGTAGACACACTGGTGGTAAGTGTTGCTGCCCCTCATGGACCTTTACCACTAAGACCAAGACCACTGCCTATCACGAAGAAAGTGATTCGAGTGTAAATGCGTGCAAAGAGGTTCGGTGATACCAAAGGCATCATCTAAAACCCACCACACACAAACACCCTCAGAAAGTTGAGCTTCCGGCTCTCTCATTTCTAGAAAGAAATTCGTAAGAAGAATAATATAACGAAATCTACCACGAAAATTAAAAGAAGATGAATTAGAAGAAGCTTACCTGACCAGAGTTAAATTCATTAAGTCTAATTGTACTAATCCTTTACTTGAATCCAACACTTGAATGTATTTTTGAGTATCGCTGCTTTCTGAGAGTAGGTTTTCCTGAGAAAAAAATATTTCTTTACGCACATATTTTTAAAGCCTTTACACTATATAAACGCATGATAAGAACTCTTCTATCGCATAACTTTAAAGACGACTAAGGGATTATTGCAGATTTATGCAAGAGAAGAGAGAAACCCGCCTGACCTGTGCGGTATAGTAGGTCAATTTCCCTTCTAATATGGAGAGGCCTCGAGCCCAGCAGTGGGACGTATATGAGGTGAAATTATGATGACGATTACATTCAAGAAAATGCTATGACTCCAACCGCAGAGGCTGACCGCGCGGCGGCGATCGACATCCTGGGCGTCGGAAGGAGTGGGTACCCCAAAGGGTGTTTCGTCGGGCTGACCACGGAGGACAAAGAACTCGGTATCGGTGGTTGTCCCAAGGATGAAGGAGAGGAGCTACGGTGGGTTATGGGACCGCCCATGGGGGCGCGCCGCCCCGGACGGAGCTGGGCGGCGGGTGCACTGAAAAAGAGCCAGCGTACAAAGTACGCAAGTCAGAAGTGAAACTTCTTTATCCTTTATCTCTTTCTCTCGTCGGCTGAATCCTATACATTTACGTGTTTGTGTCTCTATGGACTCGATTTTTCGTTTCATCGAGTTCGATATCACAACGATTCTAAAGAAGTTTCAATTCAACAAATTTGCCTATACTATCTCTCGCTGCAGAATAAATTCTAAGTCATTGTTATCGTTATCATTCATTCAGCCTTTTTTTCATCCACTGCTGGACGTAGACCTTCCTCGTGTTTCGTCACAAAGTGCGATCCTGTGACACCTGCATCCAACGACGCCCGGCAACTTTCACCAGGTCGTCAGTCCACATGGGTATCGACCTACACTGCGTCAATACATGGTCGCCATTTGAGAACCTTCCTTCCCCAATCGGTACATCGAGAAAATCTTAGTAATAGATTTTAAATAAGATTATCTTACCCTTTCCTTATCAAATGGAGTCACTTCCACTATCTGTAGCTGACCTGAAAAATAAATGGTTTTTTTTCAATTCGCTATTGATCTGAAGCTAAGGATTGAATGAGCTGCAGGATTCAAACAGTGGATCGAGCAAAAACTGTACGATTAAGTATCTCTAAAGACGTTGACTGACTTGACGTTGACGTTGACTTTTCTATGTGGTGACGGAGTAAGAATACAATTTACCACCCCTTATCTTGCTCGTGGGTGTCGTAAAAGACGACTAAGGGATTAAATATGCGTATAACATCTATGCAAAAGATGGAAAATTCGAAATAAAACGCTATACCAATCTGTCTGAACAGCATCCTTAGGGGGCGTTCATAAAATACGTGAGATGTTTAAGGGGGGGAGGGGGTCGAGTCAAATCTCATCTAATCTTATGTTGGAGAGTGGGGGGGGTCTCGGCAAATATCACGCAATTTTTTTTCTGACTGAAACAAAAAAAAAATATACTATTTTGGTCCATTTAATCCAGATTGTACATGCTTAAGATTTAATCTTAAGCGTAATCGTAATACGATTAAGATCATTCGCTAATTCGTTCGAAAGAAAATAATTTCATTCGTACTTTGACGTTATACCATTCACTTTAAAATAAGATAGATGTGCAACTGAGGTTGTAGTCTGAGTATCTACCACATTTTGAAAAATCTCACGTGAGATTGGGGGATGGGGGAGGGGGTTGAAGTAACAGAAAATTAAAAAAAACACCTCACGTAATTTATGGACGCCCCCTTACTAATATTATAAATGCGAAATTAAGGATGTTTGTTTGCTTATTACGCTTTCACGCTTAAACCACCGAACCGATTTCAAAAATTCTTTCACCATTGGAAAGCTATAATATCAGGGAGTAACATAGGCTATATTTCATCCCGGTATTCCTACGGGACCGGGAACTACGCCGCGGGTACGGCGGCTGAAACCGAAGCGAAGCGAGAGCGGGTTGCTAGTGGTATAATAAGGTCAACTTCCCTCCTATTGTGGAGGAGGTTGGAGCCTAGCAGTGGGACCTGTATGAGCTGAGAGGACGAAGACAAGACGACGATAGTTGTTAGCCGCAGATGATAACTATACCATAACTGTTGAGTGAGCACTGAGGTCTCTAAACCCGATAAGCTTTAAGCAACCGATCCCGAAGACACACCCTCAGCTTGGAAGGTCACTAGCAAAGTGGGGCTCCCGTTTATGATTAACGCGGAACCATTTCCATCCCCGGTGGCGAGGAGGAAACGTGGATCTTTACTAATACCTTGATCTGGGTGAGCGTCGTGGATTGACAATACTCACCGTCTTTATATTCAGCGGCCAAGATCTGTCCGTCGGAAGTCTCCACAGTGACCTCCTCGTCCGACATAGTGAGACAAGTCTGGAATGATATTTAAAGCTGTTTTATTATGAAAAGTTTATTTTATATGAGCGTTCTCTTCGTTATGCCTGATGTCAGAATTTAATCGTAGATTGATTTACGCCATCCTCATGGTGAAAGACCATGTTAAGAGTACGCGTAACCGGAGAAAATGCATGAAGACCAGATAGTGGCTTGTGGTAATCCATAGCCTCTCCCAGAGGGCTCTCTGGGAAGCAGGCATGAGGCTATGTATGCATGTATCAACATGATCTCAGCCCACATAAGTCCCACTGTTGGCCTAGAGCCTCCTCCATGAAAAGAAGGAAATTGACCACGCTGGTCAATTTTTTTTTTTTGGTGGGCTATGATCAACGCACACGTCGTTCACTCCGTCCGGGTTGACAAAAGGGTGGAACGCGAATCCATAACCCACAGTATTCTCTCGGCTCTCGCCATTGAGTCGACCACCAGTACCAAGTTCCTTGTCGTACGTAGCCAGCCTGGCGGGATGCCCTTTCGGGCAACTTCTCTCCCTAATGCCCGTCCCGGAACGTCAGTCGCCTTCGCGCCAATGGCCTCTCTGCGGGTGACGGGCTATTCCCCGGCTATCACCTACGGCCTCGGGTTAGGCGGCATCAGGCGCAGGTACTCGCGCTTGCGCCACTCAATCGTGTCATAGAGGAGTTCCTAACGCACACACTCCGCCGCCTCCTTCCATGACCATGTCGTATAAAGTTTTACCACCACCAGAGTGGTAGGACCACACTGTCGACAGTTATCTGTCTACAGCCGCGTGCCGGTCCGTCCGGGGTAGTACCACACTGAGCAGAAAATCGACGGCTGAGTAGTAGCAATTAGTTACTGCGCTTCGTTCGGTGAGCGAGAGAGCTGGGAGCCCAACTTTCTGAGGGTGTTTGCTTGTGGAGGGTTTTGGTGGTGCCCTTGGTGTCACCGAGCCTCGATGCACGCATTCGCACTCCCTTCACCTTCTTCGCGGTGGGCAGCGGCCTTGTAAAGGTCCATGAGCGGCAGCAACACTTACCATCAGGTGTACTGTTTGCTCGTTTGCCACCGTCGGCAATAAAAAAAAAAAACCCCTTTCACTCCCATAGTAAAAGATGACTAAAGAATGAACATGGGACTAATGCTTTTTTTTAATTACAGCCAGTGCAAAGACATTCGTATTGTGGGAGACTTCCTCTACAATGGAAGGAAAAATGATCTACTATATACGACACCGTTCATCTGTGTGTTGACGGAGTAAGAATACAACTCACCGCTCCCTATCTTGCACGTGGATGTCGTAAAAGACAACTAAGGGAACTTCAACTTCTTATTATGGGTTCAGCGGCGTAGGGGTGCCACATATTTGCCAATGTGAAAATGAGTAACATGAAGTTAAAAGTGAGTCTCTTTTTTTTTATTGCCAACGGTGGCAAACGAGCAAGCAGCACACCTGATGGTAAGTGATGCTGCCGCACATGGACTTTTGCTATACTAGGGGCACAGCTATGCCTACCGTGAAGGAAATACTCTTCTTAAATCTCGTTTAAAGAAGGACATGTTGATAATAATAACACAAGACTCAAGTTGATCGGTATTAGAAGATGATTGGTATTTGTGTTAAAGTATTATATTACATGTATTGACTCTGTTTCTATTTCTAAAAGCAGTAATAGATCAAGGATTTGAGATTATAATCAATATTTTGATAAGGTTTTATGAAAAGGAGAGAAAATTAGTGATAGTAAGAGACATGATTTAGTAGGGCGGGGAGTGGTAGGAGGAAGATAATCATAAAGAGAAAACGCAATTTTGAACAAGAAAAGAGAATATGTTCTATGGAATTTTCGTCAAGACCACATTCACATAAGGAATGGTCTCTTACTTTTATATTATTTAAAAAGACAGACGGGCATCAGTGACCCAACCGCATGTGGCAAATGGAAGAGGAGATACTTTTTTCGATATTTTTGAATTTGCAAAACCATGGTTTTTGGAGGAATATCCAGTTGAAGTTGGCCGTAAAACTTAGCTTTAACTTTTTTAGGACAACTAAGGGATATATACAGATAACATCTATGCAAGAGAAGAAAACTCGAAATAAAACCCTGTCTGATCAGCATGAAATAGTAGTTCAATTTCCCTCTCATTGTGGAGGCCCGAGCCCAACAGTTTTGCAGCAGTTGCGGCAGTAACGTGGAGTGGTACTCTCCCTTCCCTCCAATGTGGCTGAGGGAAGAGATGGCTGGTGGTGGCTCTGCCAGTTAACTGCTCCAGTCATATTTTTTTTAATATTTATATTCTTTCCATCTATATATCAGCCTATAGCCACTATAGTCCACTGTTGGACATAGGCCTCCCTACAAGAATTCCACTCAGAACGGTCCTGTGCTACTTGCAACGGTACCCTGCGACTTTTAAGATGTCGTCAATCCATATAGTAGGTCGTTGTTTGTTGTTAATATTGATTCATGACCCTGGATACAAAGTCCATCAGTTGAATACATTAAAGTTTAACAATTCACATAAATAGTCTGGCAGTAAGTCAAGTTGTTACCATGATTTGATGGCTGACAACCAAATCACGATTTCATTAGGAATTTTGGAAGACAACGAAAATGCACGTAGTTCACCATTATATTATATTCACTACACTTCAGAATCTTCTCTGCATTATATTTCATAAAATGTCAGCAAAATTATTCAATATAACATTGTAAAACACTAAAATAATGAATAAAATATAAGAGCGCCATTTTGACATTCGCGCCAAAACTCCTTAGCAGATCAGCCTATATGGTGTCGCCACTTAAGAACCTTCTTCCCCAAAAGTTATCAGTTTGATGAGTGATGTGGACTTAAATTAGATTTTTTTGGAAAATATATCCTATTTCTTAGAGCATCACACTGGAGCTAAAACTAAGTTGTACCATACATTCAATTTCATTTAAAACATATTATTAAAAAATTACAGTTGGCTGAATTTCTTGTTGGATATTCTCAGCTTGTGGCCGCATTCCAATCTAATGTTAGATTATTGGATTGTTTCAAACTATATGTAAATTTGACAATATTTAAGTGCCCTTAAGGGGTTTGTGCATAATAAATTATTTGATTTCAGGTAGTTTCAGTTATGGATATTGGCTTTTAGGTAACTTTAAAAAGGAAATGTAATTCTCACTTATACTATTAAAGAGAAAAAGAGAAAGACAAAGGCAACACTGGTTAAACATCAAAAACACTCCGATTCTATTTTGGTATACAATAACACAAATGACACTTGACTGGAAAGAACTGGAAGAGGTGTTTGTGTCACAAATACATGCCAGTGTCCAATAGCTAATTTGCAAAACCACCTTTTTTAACTATAGGTGTCGCATAAAACAAGGAAATTATGGCAAAACATCTATGCAAGAGAAGGATAACTTTAAATTAAAAACCTATCTAATCAGAATAAGCGTTCTCTTAGCTCATGAACGTCCCATACTGGGCTCGAGCCTCTTCGCCAATAGGAGGGAAAATTAACTACTATAAAATTTCATATTGAAGTGAAATTTGATGATAATGTAGTATGTAAAAAGATAATTAGATTTGTAATATAATGTAATAAATTCAACTCCTCATCACAGCTCATAAACATTTCACTACTAGGTTCTGTAGTGAAACTGACCTACTATACCATGCTGATCAGGCAGGTTTGTATGGTTTTATTAAGTTTTCCTTCTCTTACATAATAGTTATATTTTTTATTTTTATTTTGTTTTATTAGGAAGACCAACAGCTAATAAGAACATTGTAAATTGAACAAATAAAAACTAAAAGCTAATATTAGGTCTCCACGCTTATGCAGCAATACAAAAACAAGTGACCAGATTATAAAGATAATAGGCAAACAAAAGTTAACAAAAAATAAACAAAAATGGGAAAGTAACATTAAACATATTTTTTTAAAAATTCCAAACTAAGCATCCGTCTTATCGCTTCCACCTTAGTTACAAATAGGTCAAAGTTTAATGTTTTAGTTTGATGATTCAAATAGTTGCCCGCTCGCCACAGAAATGCATTTTGACGCTAATTGGTGGGCGCTGATGGAAGATGGATTGGTGTATAGTGTCTAACAGATTTTGTTGGTATATTAAATTCAATTTTAGAAAGAAGATATGCACAAGATATCCCTCAGTCGCCTTTTACGACATCCACGAGCAAGAGAGGGGGGTAGGAAATTGAATCAAGAAATTTAACTGTGAATTGTAAAATACTTTCTCCCAGCTGCACTGTATATGGAGATATCATATAAATTGTGTATAGATTCAAAAATAAGGAAATAATGTTTGCAAAGGAACAACTTAGTGAATGGGTTATTTATAAGTTGCCTGAGGATTTCCGTGAATACTTTTAAACACTAACTAAATTCATAGGCAGGCATACCTACGTCTTTGTAGACCTGTATTAACTCTTTGATATTTGCTGGCGACGTATACAATAATTCTTTTTTAATTTTATACATAAAGCCGATATAAATATAATAATTTAGGTTATGTAATTATACCAAATATACATAATATAAAATAGATTTATTTTCTTTCCAGGAGTATTTTAAACATTCTTAAAAGATAATAAAACTCGTATTATACGTATTCACGAAATGTAAACAAAGTAATGATGAATAAAATTGAAAAAATATTTCTTGCAACACCAAAAGATTTGCGAGTGTTTCTATTCTATGGCGATGATTTTAATTTTATTATTGCAACAATCAATACTCACATTTAATGGCAACAATGAAGTTTTATAACAACAAATTAATAATCCACGGGACGTTTAGGACAATGTAAAAGTTATTTCCTATCAAAAGAATGCTAAAATATGGCGACGACGTATAAAATTTATTTATCTGTAGAATTTACTAGGGGTGAAATAAAGAGGAGGTAAGCTTCACGGCATTAAGCCAGGGATACCAGTACTTAAAAATAACAAAAAATATTTAATCATAATTCTTTATTCCTTTGTATTTAATATTTTTTTATATATTACATAATTACATCTTAAAATTTATTAGAGGAAATTATTTATTGACTATATATATATATCTTATGGTTGGGGTAACAAATACCACGAACCCTAAAACTTAGGAACATGTGTGTATGAGAGCCTAATATACTACAAACTTTAATTTATTTATCAAAACTAATTTTATCAATTTTTAATTCTTCACGTTTATTATTCTTTTGTTGATCTCTTAATTCCATTTAGCACTGCGTGATCAACGATTTCGTTGTCAAAAAAGTTAATGCCACGCAAAATGAAATTCTTTTAAATTAATCGAAGTAGGTTTTACTCTCTTTCCACAAATTCTAAAGGCAGAAAATATGGTATGCCTTGCCTTTTTGAATTGGGGTAAAGACTGGAGGATAATAGATTTTCTAACTATATTGCTGTTAAAGACAAATTTTATATTGTAGGCTAGCAACTTTAAGAAAAATGTTATTTATTAATTTCAATATATTTACATGATATATATGTATGTATTAATGATTTAAATCATAACATTGCTTTCGTGCTGTATATAAATTTATATTTTTATAGATGGTTGCATTTTTACATTAAGGTAATTTGACCTTGACCCACCAAACCGTTCATTAAAAGGTAACACAGCCAATGATACTGAATTATACTGCTGTTTCTCTCTCGTCAATGCGCCAATAGTATGTTGCTATCTTGTTCTTAAAATCAATGACCTGCCGTTGTGATATAGAGGTGGTAGAGCACTTGTAGAGCCAAAAACTCGTAGCGATTACAATGCATGTTCAACGAACAGCGCTTGTCTCTTTCACTCTTATAAGATTCTCATTAGAATTGTAAAAAACTAATAATTCATGAATAAAAGAAAAACGGCATGTACTATACCTAAATGAAAAATACCCTTGCACATTTTTTGGTTACATTTTTTTGTATTTATCTTAGAATTATGTTAAAAACTGTCAATCGGCTGAATTTAATACAAGAAATTACTGTTCTGAATCGCACTATAGAAATTTTTCTTGCGCTGTCTGATTGGAACACAAATTTAACGACACTTCTCGGGGAGTCCGTAGCTACTACGTGAGCCGGTCCTGACAGGGAGCCGGTCTAATTCCTTGTCATCAGATATGTTGAAGCGTAAGCAATCATATAATGGTAAATATAATGTCAAATATGTCAAGAAAAATGATAAAGAGAGACTAGGTCTCATCCACACGGTAGTAGCTGATTTGACTTCCTTTTTTTTTATAATTAAAATTAAAAATGCGTACTCTATTGAGACAATCTCGTTTTTGAATTATCTATTAGAGTTTTGATAAGGGTTCTATTTTTAAATTAATTTTGATTAAAAATTAAAAATAACGCAAACTGTTTAGATATACTCTCGTTTTTGGATTATCTACTCTATTATGGTTTGGAAAACGTTTCTATTTATAAATTCCTTTTGATTAATACATTTTGTCTGTAATAATGAAGATTCAGAATTTAATCACGACATTTTCGGTTAGACGACATTAATGTATTTATATTATGAATATTCCAAAGATATTGTAAAATTAATTAATTTATAAAATTATATAAGGTAATTGATGCAACGTGTGGTGACGGAGTAAGAATACAATTCACCACCCCCTATCTTACCCGTGGGTGATCGTACGAGACGACTAAGGGATATAAAATGCATATAACATATAGATGTTATACCAACACGTCTGACCAGCGTGGTATAGTAGGTCAATTACCCTTCCATTATGGAGGAGGCCCGAGCCCAAGAGTGGGACGTATATGGGCTGAGATGATGATGATGAATTGATGCAACAATTTATTTCTAAAATATCACGACCACAACGCCATCTGTGCTGCCGAGAGACGGCTCTACATTTATATTTTTTATTAATTTGTTTTCGTCAATGTAATAATGACTCTACATTTATTAAATTTTTTATTTATATTCGTCAATTAGTTAGCAATTGTCAATTGTTAGGTATATATTATTCTGATATTATATGAATATTTTTGTTATTACCTTAGAATTATTCTAAGGTTATTACTGACTATTGTTTTAGATGCTAAAAGAATTTATTCAAACTGAATTCGTTTATTATAAATCATGCTTCTTCTTCTTTTTTTATTGGCAATAAGCTACAATAATACGATCTATTGGTGCCAGTGTCAAGTTAAAAACAAATTAATACGTTTTTATATTAATAATAGTCACATTAATCTTAGTCATTGCCATTGACCGGGAGCTGGAACCAAATCAATGTTTTCCCTAGAAATTTTACACAACATGAACATTCACGCAAATCGCTATTAAATCTTATTCACTACACTTCAGAATTTTTTCTGCCTTACATAAAATATCAGCAAAATTATTCAATATAACAACACTATAAAATACCAAAATAACAAATAAAATTTAAAAGCGCTACATATTATTCTGATATACTTTCACTTTTGGTATTGTTTAATCTTTAGTTATTTAGAGCTTTGATACTATTCTTAACCGATTGTTTTTTTTATGTCATTATTTTTATTGTTGCATCTCCGATTCACGGCTATCTTCCAAGGGAAGATACCCGGTCCTTTGAAAGGCTTACATGGGGATATGGATCCAACACCTCTTTGGAGAAATTTAATTTTAAAAATGGGATGGGACATCTACCGATGACACTCCACGTCTGCACATAACACACGTGGACTGCCAACGGTAGGTGTAAAACTATTGTGTGATGATGGTATCTAATAACTGTTTATGGGGTTGGAGGTTTGATGGACTGGTTAAACTAAAAACTATTGATTGAAAAACTGTCGTCTGCCTTCAATACCTTTATCGTCTTGAACTTTGGCAGATGGACTCCCCCAAACGGTCGCCACAGACACGCAGGCCATACGAGCAACAGGGGGGCAACATTAGTGCAAGTGACTTGGGGTGTCGAGCGGTGCGCCACCGGTTTCACCATCGCAATGTTTTCGCCCTTGAAAATGACAACGACAATTAAGGCAAATTAAATTAATATAATCTACTACCGGATGGAAACACTATTACTGAAAAGAGCAAGGCAAGAAAGTCAGCGCGTTTGTCTTAGAATAATAACGTATAGAAGGATAGTGTCGGTACCTAATTGATCAAAAATATGAAGCCAAAAATACTACATGTGCGCAGGCGATTACACACGTACACCACTATACAAATTATGAAATTAAATGTTGTTCTTATAAATCGTCGAAATACTTTTAAAAGTAATGTTAATACACTTTTAATGTTTTTCAATGTGTTGTGACACCATTTGAATGCACAGACCGTCATATTTACCTATTTATGTTTTAAGAGTTGCGGAACGATCCGGTGTAAGCTCCATTAGGCTCGAATTTAAATGCTTCATTTTTTATGCGCGCACTTACCTTCTATACGTTATTGTTCTAAGGCATTTATATTATTTTTTAAATTCATTTCAGCACGTATACGTCCCACGATTGGGCTTGAGTATCCTCCATAATAGGAGGGCAATTGACCTACTATACCATGCTGGTCAGACAGGTTGGTATAAGGTTTAATTTCAAGACTTCCTTCTTTATCATAGACTAGCGTACCTAGCCCGCTTCGCCGGGCTAGATTTTGCTTATAAAACAATAGAATATCATCATAGTAAATAAAAGCTGTATTTGACAGTTCAAAAAGAGGAGTGCTCCGATCGTCACCAAACTACAGGATTACTCCCCAGGTCAATCTGGAGATTCCCTGAAAGTTTCATTGAAATCGGTCCAGCCGTTTCGGAGCCTATATGGAACATATCCACACACTTTCACTTTTATATATAGAAAGAAAGAAAGAAAGAAATTTTATTTTGTAAATCTCACACAATATAGACACCAATGAAAGAAATAAGAACTACTAACTAAAAACAAGGAGTGGAATATGTGAGGCCAAAATATGGTGCCCATCTCAGCTTATGGTGCAGTAAATATGATATTACACCGCTGATATTCTGATGGACCCGTACAATCAAGTCGCGGAAGCAACAATATATCCAAAACAAATATATTTAATAAAAGATAAACAGTAATATTTGAAATAGTAACATTAAATTAAGAATAAAATAAATTAATACTATACTATATCATATTCTAGTTATCATAATTATCACATAGAATAGCTTAAGTAAAAGAAACAAATTATTTAATAAAGACATAAAGAATATAAAATAAAATAAACATTAATAGTATAAAGAAGAAACCGAAAGTACATAAATCTTGTGGTTAGCTAGGAGTCCTTAATGAAATAGAACGAGAAATAACTACAGTAAATTTGTGGTCTGTATACAGAATATTAAGGTATCAATTTTTGATTTTCAAGTAGGATTAGCTTAAGTCTTTTTTGGAAAACCCTTGTAGTTTTTGAATGCAATAAAGGGGGTTGAAGTACATTCCAGCAACGACTTGCTGCAAACCTAAAGCTACCGCGGAAGGCAGTAAGTAGTTCGATGTTTCTGAGTATTCATCAGGTATGTTGATGCTCTAGTTATGTAACTATTATTTTTTCGAGACCAGCTTATCTTCTCATAAAGATATATAGGTTTTTTATGAGAAACAATACCGAACAAAAGCGTAGCTAGATGGAGATGCCTACGTGCTGACATTTTCATAAGGTTACCTGCGTTCAAAAAAGGTGTGATATGTGCATGGCGAGGAATATCATAGCATTATATATTATATAATAATATATAATATAATTAATATATTATATAATAATATATAATATATAAGACTAGCTGACCCAACAGACGTTGTTCTGTTCAAATAAAGCGCCACCTACCGGGTCCAATTGTGAATCTAAACCATTCTCTCTCTCTTGAGCACACACAAATTACTTACTCTATCCAGTCGACAGATATCGCCATCTGTTAAAATCGTTTGAAGTTCACAGATAATTGTGAATGTCAAATAATAGATAAATAATTTGCAATAAAATAATATTGCGACTATAAATTAAGATGTAAGTCATCCTATGTTTCAAGTTGGAGCAAACTGCACACGGTGTGCAAATTTGATTAAAATCGGTTAAGTAGTTTAGGAATCCATCGTGGACAAACATCGTGACAGGAGATTTATATATATTAAGATAGACGTTATATAAATATTTAATACCTTAGTCGTCTGTTACGACATCTAAGGGCAAGAATGTGGTTGTGTATATAATTGTATTCTTACCCCGTCATCACACGAAAAATATGATATTTTTAACTATACAACTTCTTGAAATCCTATTGGCCTTTTTTTTGGCGGACTGTGGTCTGCATGCACGCCTTCCGTTCATCTCGGAGCGATGAAAATTCAACACGCGGCCCCTTAACCCACTATATTCAATCCACTTTGCCTCTGGGTCGACCACTGATATCGAATCCATGGCGCCATTGGCCAGCTCGGTGGATTAAACCTAAGCCTTGAATATTTTATCATTCTTCATCATTTCAATTCTTCTACGTCCCACTATTGAGCTTAAGCCTCCTCCGCAATAGGAGGGATATTGTTAATATTATTATTGACTTTACTATATTATGCTATTCAAACAGGTAGGTATAGGGTTTTGTTTCGAGTTTTTCTTCTCTTTCATAGATGTTATTCTGTTGATTCATCTTGAACCAAAGACACACATATATTTATGTTAGTAGATTAGTTAAGACGCTCACAGTTTTATATTAGTAGAGTTAATAAATTCACTCAAAATATGTATAAATTGGCAGGCTACTCGGGAGAGAAGGGATTTGAAGTCGGATGGGAGGGGGATAAAGGGAGGTAGAAGGTCACAGAGAGAGGATACCATTTTTGGACAACCGAAGAAGACAAATTACCACTTCGTACCCGCACTTGGCACCCGTTTTCAATCGGTTGAAGACATAAAGGCGAGAACTGAACTCAATTCCGGAAACAGCGTTTAAAAAATGTTTTGATGATTGGATTATTTGTCGGCGTAAGTCTATCGTTTCTAAAGGATCATACTTTGAAGGTGATTAAATAAATTTGGATGAATTACAAACATTTTGTGTATTATTGAACTTTACCCGGTACTTTTTTGACAGAGTGGTATTTATATTACTAGCAACCGCCCCCGCTTCGCTTCGGTTTCAGTCGCCTTACCCGCGGCGTATTTTCCGTTCTCGTGGGGATACTGGGATAAAATATAGCATATGTTACTCCCTGATATTATAGCTTTCCATTGGTGAAAGAATTTTTGAAATTGGTTCAGTGGTTTAAACGTGAAAGCGTAACAAACAAACAAACATCCTTACTTTCGCATTTACAATATTAGTAAGGATGTAATTGTTATGTTTACATTAACGGATATTATAAATTGATTACGTTGAATTCCATTATTGCATTGGGGAAGTCTGTAATAATAGCTCTTTTTTGTAATTCAATCTATATATATAAAAATCAATTGCTGTTCGTTAGTCTCGCTAAAACTCGAGAACGGCTGGACCGATTTGGCTAATTTTGGTCTTGAATTATTTGTGGAAGTTCAGGGAAGGTTTAAACGGTGAGAAAATATGGAATTTTTGCGAGTAAAATACTAAAAAAATAAATTAAAAAAACAATCAATTCGCCCATACAAATTGTTCTTACCTGTCAAACATTTGATGTTCGTCCCGTCAGTTCGTTATTTTTAGCATAATTACATATATGTAGATCTAGATTTAAAAAGAAAAGTTTTGGAATCGATAAGAAAAGGCGGTATATTAAGTACGCCCATAACTTCCGATCGACTGCATCAAATTGGATATTTTTTTATTGTGTTTTTGTTATTAGGACAAGGTTTGTATAGAAGAAAATTAATAGAAAAGATATTTTCTATTAAAACTAGATGACCCGGCGAACTTCGTAGTTTGTACCGTTTTTTTCGTAATTATTTTGTTTTAGTATTTGTCAGTTTGGTTTTAGTATTATCCCTGGGTTAACGGAGTAAGAATACAATTCACCATCCATAAGTGTCGTAGAAGGCGACTAGGGGATATAATATGCGTATAATTGCATAGATGCAAGAGAAGGAAAACTCGGAACAAAACCCTATACCAACACGTCTGACCAGCGTAGTATAATAGGTCAATTTCCCTCCCATAGTGGAGGAGGCCCGAGCCCAACAGTGTGAGGTGTATCGGTTGAGACGGTGATCATGATTTATCAGCCTCCTACAAATGGCGTAAAATTGCGGATTAAGGAAATATAACACTTTCCGTAAATTCAATCCAGTTAAATTATCAATAATACCAATACATGTTTGTGGCCGAGGCCGGAGACCGTCCCACCTTCGACAGGAGCATCAGCCTCTCCTCCTTCCAACATCCAGGGAACTGGCGAAACGCTATTCAAGCGTTGTACAGACCCGTGAGATATGGTACCAGGTGCTGAAGGACCAGTGCCAGCCCATTAGGGTAAACCGTCTAGCTGGAGAGTGATAGATTTAACACATATATGCGCCACTGCCACCCCAAATGTTGTTCTTATAAATCGTCGAAATACTTTTAAAAGTAATGTTAATACACTTTTAATGTTTTTCAATGTGTTGTGACACCATTTGAATGCACAGACCGTCATATTTACCTATTTATGTTTTAAGAGTTGCGGAACGATCCGGTGTAAGCTCCATTAGGCTCGAATTTAAATGCTTCATTTTTTATGCGCGCACTTACCTTCTATACGTTATTGTTCTAAGGCATTTATATTATTTTTTAAATTCATTTCAGCACGTATACGTCCCACGATTGGGCTTGAGTATCCTCCATAATAGGAGGGCAATTGACCTACTATACCATGCTGGTCAGACAGGTTGGTATAAGGTTTAATTTCAAGACTTCCTTCTTTATCATAGACTAGCGTACCTAGCCCGCTTCGCCGGGCTAGATTTTGCTTATAAAACAATAGAATATCATCATAGTAAATAAAAGCTGTATTTGACAGTTCAAAAAGAGGAGTGCTCCGATCGTCACCAAACTACAGGATTACTCCCCAGGTCAATCTGGAGATTCCCTGAAAGTTTCATTGAAATCGGTCCAGCCGTTTCGGAGCCTATATGGAACATATCCACACACTTTCACTTTTATATATAGAAAGAAAGAAAGAAAGAAATTTTATTTTGTAAATCTCACACAATATAGACACCAATGAAAGAAATAAGAACTACTAACTAAAAACAAGGAGTGGAATATGTGAGGCCAAAATATGGTGCCCATCTCAGCTTATGGTGCAGTAAATATGATATTACACCGCTGATATTCTGATGGACCCGTACAATCAAGTCGCGGAAGCAACAATATATCCAAAACAAATATATTTAATAAAAGATAAACAGTAATATTTGAAATAGTAACATTAAATTAAGAATAAAATAAATTAATACTATACTATATCATATTCTAGTTATCATAATTATCACATAGAATAGCTTAAGTAAAAGAAACAAATTATTTAATAAAGACATAAAGAATATAAAATAAAATAAACATTAATAGTATAAAGAAGAAACCGAAAGTACATAAATCTTGTGGTTAGCTAGGAGTCCTTAATGAAATAGAACGAGAAATAACTACAGTAAATTTGTGGTCTGTATACAGAATATTAAGGTATCAATTTTTGATTTTCAAGTAGGATTAGCTTAAGTCTTTTTTGGAAAACCCTTGTAGTTTTTGAATGCAATAAAGGGGGTTGAAGTACATTCCAGCAACGACTTGCTGCAAACCTAAAGCTACCGCGGAAGGCAGTAAGTAGTTCGATGTTTCTGAGTATTCATCAGGTATGTTGATGCTCTAGTTATGTAACTATTATTTTTTCGAGACCAGCTTATCTTCTCATAAAGATATATAGGTTTTTTATGAGAAACAATACCGAACAAAAGCGTAGCTAGATGGAGATGCCTACGTGCTGACATTTTCATAAGGTTACCTGCGTTCAAAAAAGGTGTGATATGTGCATGGCGAGGAATATCATAGCATTATATATTATATAATAATATATAATATAATTAATATATTATATAATAATATATAATATATAAGACTAGCTGACCCAACAGACGTTGTTCTGTTCAAATAAAGCGCCACCTACCGGGTCCAATTGTGAATCTAAACCATTCTCTCTCTCTTGAGCACACACAAATTACTTACTCTATCCAGTCGACAGATATCGCCATCTGTTAAAATCGTTTGAAGTTCACAGATAATTGTGAATGTCAAATAATAGATAAATAATTTGCAATAAAATAATATTGCGACTATAAATTAAGATGTAAGTCATCCTATGTTTCAAGTTGGAGCAAACTGCACACGGTGTGCAAATTTGATTAAAATCGGTTAAGTAGTTTAGGAATCCATCGTGGACAAACATCGTGACAGGAGATTTATATATATTAAGATAGACGTTATATAAATATTTAATACCTTAGTCGTCTGTTACGACATCTAAGGGCAAGAATGTGGTTGTGTATATAATTGTATTCTTACCCCGTCATCACACGAAAAATATGATATTTTTAACTATACAACTTCTTGAAATCCTATTGGCCTTTTTTTTGGCGGACTGTGGTCTGCATGCACGCCTTCCGTTCATCTCGGAGCGATGAAAATTCAACACGCGGCCCCTTAACCCACTATATTCAATCCACTTTGCCTCTGGGTCGACCACTGATATCGAATCCATGGCGCCATTGGCCAGCTCGGTGGATTAAACCTAAGCCTTGAATATTTTATCATTCTTCATCATTTCAATTCTTCTACGTCCCACTATTGAGCTTAAGCCTCCTCCGCAATAGGAGGGATATTGTTAATATTATTATTGACTTTACTATATTATGCTATTCAAACAGGTAGGTATAGGGTTTTGTTTCGAGTTTTTCTTCTCTTTCATAGATGTTATTCTGTTGATTCATCTTGAACCAAAGACACACATATATTTATGTTAGTAGATTAGTTAAGACGCTCACAGTTTTATATTAGTAGAGTTAATAAATTCACTCAAAATATGTATAAATTGGCAGGCTACTCGGGAGAGAAGGGATTTGAAGTCGGATGGGAGGGGGATAAAGGGAGGTAGAAGGTCACAGAGAGAGGATACCATTTTTGGACAACCGAAGAAGACAAATTACCACTTCGTACCCGCACTTGGCACCCGTTTTCAATCGGTTGAAGACATAAAGGCGAGAACTGAACTCAATTCCGGAAACAGCGTTTAAAAAATGTTTTGATGATTGGATTATTTGTCGGCGTAAGTCTATCGTTTCTAAAGGATCATACTTTGAAGGTGATTAAATAAATTTGGATGAATTACAAACATTTTGTGTATTATTGAACTTTACCCGGTACTTTTTTGACAGAGTGGTATTTATATTACTAGCAACCGCCCCCGCTTCGCTTCGGTTTCAGTCGCCTTACCCGCGGCGTATTTTCCGTTCTCGTGGGGATACTGGGATAAAATATAGCATATGTTACTCCCTGATATTATAGCTTTCCATTGGTGAAAGAATTTTTGAAATTGGTTCAGTGGTTTAAACGTGAAAGCGTAACAAACAAACAAACATCCTTACTTTCGCATTTACAATATTAGTAAGGATGTAATTGTTATGTTTACATTAACGGATATTATAAATTGATTACGTTGAATTCCATTATTGCATTGGGGAAGTCTGTAATAATAGCTCTTTTTTGTAATTCAATCTATATATATAAAAATCAATTGCTGTTCGTTAGTCTCGCTAAAACTCGAGAACGGCTGGACCGATTTGGCTAATTTTGGTCTTGAATTATTTGTGGAAGTTCAGGGAAGGTTTAAACGGTGAGAAAATATGGAATTTTTGCGAGTAAAATACTAAAAAAATAAATTAAAAAAACAATCAATTCGCCCATACAAATTGTTCTTACCTGTCAAACATTTGATGTTCGTCCCGTCAGTTCGTTATTTTTAGCATAATTACATATATGTAGATCTAGATTTAAAAAGAAAAGTTTTGGAATCGATAAGAAAAGGCGGTATATTAAGTACGCCCATAACTTCCGATCGACTGCATCAAATTGGATATTTTTTTATTGTGTTTTTGTTATTAGGACAAGGTTTGTATAGAAGAAAATTAATAGAAAAGATATTTTCTATTAAAACTAGATGACCCGGCGAACTTCGTAGTTTGTACCGTTTTTTTCGTAATTATTTTGTTTTAGTATTTGTCAGTTTGGTTTTAGTATTATCCCTGGGTTAACGGAGTAAGAATACAATTCACCATCCATAAGTGTCGTAGAAGGCGACTAGGGGATATAATATGCGTATAATTGCATAGATGCAAGAGAAGGAAAACTCGGAACAAAACCCTATACCAACACGTCTGACCAGCGTAGTATAATAGGTCAATTTCCCTCCCATAGTGGAGGAGGCCCGAGCCCAACAGTGTGAGGTGTATCGGTTGAGACGGTGATCATGATTTATCAGCCTCCTACAAATGGCGTAAAATTGCGGATTAAGGAAATATAACACTTTCCGTAAATTCAATCCAGTTAAATTATCAATAATACCAATACATGTTTGTGGCCGAGGCCGGAGACCGTCCCACCTTCGACAGGAGCATCAGCCTCTCCTCCTTCCAACATCCAGGGAACTGGCGAAACGCTATTCAAGCGTTGTACAGACCCGTGAGATATGGTACCAGGTGCTGAAGGACCAGTGCCAGCCCATTAGGGTAAACCGTCTAGCTGGAGAGTGATAGATTTAACACATATATGCGCCACTGCCACCCCATCTCCGTGTTCGTGGCGGGGTGGTTCTCGGTTACTATCCAGCAAAGCAATGATTTTGGAGGCTCTCCGCGATGGGAAAAGGTCCTCGACAACCCTGATGGGGAATGTTGTCCGTGTCCGTGGTGGGGCAGTTCCCGGTTACTGTCCAGCAAAGCATTGATTGGGGGAGTTTTTTGCGGTGGGAATAGGTCCTCGACAACCCTGATGAGGAGGCCGGATTGGAAAATTTCGGTGAGCGGAGGAGGACGTAGCTTTCTCAACGCCGCGCGATATAGGCGATCCCAGAAGTCACGTTCAAGACTGTCCAGATTTCGAAAAAAGGCAGTACGAAGTTCGTCGGGTCAGCTACTAAATAAATAAATATTTGTATTTTCATTTTTCAACATTTCAGCTCATATACTTCCAATTATTAGCCTCGAGCGTCCTCCTCAATAAGAAGGAATTTGATCTACCGTACAGAGCTCAGTACAGTAGATCAAATTCCCGAGCTCAGTCAAACCAACATGATGTAGTAGGTCAATTGCCGTCCTACTATGAAGGTCGCTTGAACTCAGTAGTGGGATATAGCTGACTAGCAACCCGCCCTCGCTTCGCTTCAGTTTCAGTTTCCTTGCCCGCATAGTGCCCGTCCCCTTCAGAATACCGGGATAAAATATAGCCTATGTTACTTCCTGATATTATAGCTTTCCATTGGTGAAAGAATTTTTGAAATCGGTACAGTGATTTAAGTGTGAAAGCGTAACAAACAAACTTACTTACGCATTTATAATATTAGTAAGCATAAAGATGATGAAAGAAGGACATGTCATATTTCTCGGCAAACACAGCAGCAGGTTGCTCATTCTGGATCATCCACGTACGTGGAAGAAATGATCACTGAAAAATTGAAGACCATAACGTTTCCAGGTGAAATGGATGGACTCTGCTACGGTGTCTAGTGGCACGCTGATAAAACGGTAACGGTGGTACCAATTCAAAGAGTTCCACAAAGCACTCCGCAAGAAAGAACCATCAAGTAACACTTTGCCAAGATTTCTCGACGGTGATGAGTATTGTAAGTTATTCAAGTTGTCTCTTGAGAGACAGGTATTAACTAATTCAAGAGACAGAGGCACCCATGTAAGTGTCAAACGTATATGGTTTTTAATAAAGGTCTCTCCTTTTTCACGGGATCTTCCTAGGGAAGATACCCGGACCTTTGAAAGGCTTACATGGGGATATGGATCCAACACGCAGAGGCCTTTGGAGAAATTTAATGTTAAAATGGGATGGGACATCTACCGATGACATGGACCCAGTATATGGCACTACTTTTATTTTATTTGAACAGAACAACGTCTGTTGGATCAGCTATCTTATATATAAAATAGCCTAGTGCCCACGACTTCATCCGCGTGGAATAGTGACTTTGCGGGGGGCGGGGGGGGGGTATAGTGACTTTCAGAATTTATTTATTTATTTTAAAACTTCTGTGGCCAAACGTTGAGAGCCTTTAGTACTTCATTCGCGCTGTCCCGTTATCGGTGACTCAACTGATAACGTTTGTTATCAGTGACACATCTGATAACGGTTGTCATCGGTGACTCAACTTATAACGGTTGTTATCAGTGACACATCTGATAACGGTTGTTATCGGTGACTCAACTGATAACGTTTGTTATCGGTGACTCAATTGATAACAGTTGTCATCGGTGACTCAACTGATAACGTTTGTTATCAGTGACACATCTGATAACGGTTGTCATCGGTAACTCAACTTATAACGGTTGTTATCAGTGACTCACCTGATAACGGTTGTTATTGGTGACTCAACTTATAAAGGGCGTTATCAGTGACTCATCTGATAACGGATGTTATGGATGACTTAACTGATAACATTTGTTATCGGTGACTCAATTGATAACAGTTGTCATCGGTGACTCAACTTATAACGGTTGTTATCAGTGACTCATCTGATAACGGATGTCATCGGTGACTCAACTTATAACGGTTGTTATCAGTGACTCATCTGATAACGGATGTCATCGGTAACTCAACTGATAACGGTTGTTATCGGTGACACATCTGATAACGGTTGTCATCGGTGACTCAACTGATAACGGTTGTCATCGGTAAATCAACTTTTTTTTTTTTTTCCCGCTGTGGAAATGCATTTACGCACTATCCCCCGCCGGTTACAGACAGGGGAGTGTGTGTGGGACTCGCCGGCCACAGAAGTGACCGAAATACCCACTAAAACCACAGCGGCCCCTTCCGCGCTTTTACGAGGTGCCGGAGAGATCGTCTGACAACATTCTATCCCCGACACCTCAACGCTTGGCCGTCTGGCCACGTCCTGTCATCATTCAGAGCGGTGGGTGGAGGAGCGCATAGCGGCGTCTCCTCCTCCCTGGTCGTCGCCGGCGGAGCGAGTCAGCGGACGCAAGCGCCTCGCGTGCCCGCTCCGCGGCCTCCTTCCTTGTCATGACAGCCTCACAGAAGGAGGCCATCGACGACCAACAGCTGTCGCTGCCGAGCATCTTGGAGATGATGGTCAGCAGCGACAGTTCTGTTATTCCCAGTTCCGTTGACAGGACGTGGCGCTGAGGCCCCCAGGCGGGGCATACTTCCAGTGTGTGGCGCGCATCGTCGATTAGCGCGCCACACTCATGACATCCTGGGGCCTCTTCTCTTCCAATTCTGTGCAGGTACTTACCGAAGACCCCATGTCCGGTAAGCACCTGCACCATCCTAAATGTAAGGCTGCCGTGCCTTCTCCTGAGCCAGCGGTAGAGATGCGGTGCAACCACCTCCACAGTCCCCCGCCCTGCTACGGGGGACTCTAGATCTTCACTCCACCGCTGGATTACTTCCGTTCGAGCCACTTCTCGAGCTCTGCCCAGTCCCCCTGCGGAGACCCGCTCGCCGGTGACTCGTGCTGTGGCGCGGAACTGGTATACATCCGTCAGCGCTTCTGCCACCAGCAGCCAAGGCGGATCGCCTGCCAGCAGTGTCGCCACAGTCCAGGACACAGTACGGTAGCCCCTAATAGCCCTTACCGCCATAACCCTCTGCGGTCGTCGCAGAAGGGCTCTGTTGCGGGCGGTGAGGGACTCCGACCAGATAGGGGCACCATACAGTGCCATGGACCGCAGAATGCCGGCGTAGAGTCGCCGGCATGACGACCCAGGACCGCCAGTGTTCGGCAGAAGCCTTCCCAGTGCCGCGGCCGACTTGACGAGCCTCGGGACGAGCTGGGCAAAGTGTGGCCCGAAATTCCAATTTGAATCGAGGTGCAGACCCAAATATTTTATCTGGGCCTGCACCGGCACGGCAACCCCAGACACACTGATGTGTGCTCCTCGGGGGGGACCTCAGCGTGGGCCATGGAAAAGGAGGGCCTCGGTTTTATCCAGCGAGACCCTCAGACCCAACATCCCAATCCGGTCTACGACGAGCGCCACTCCTTCCTCTGCCAATCGGGCAGCCCTCCCGGAAGTCCGCCCTCTTCACCGTGATGAGGGTGTCATCAGCGTAACAGATGATCCCCATCCCAGGAAGGAGCTGACCCCATAGGAGCCAGTCGAACCCGACGTTCCACAGCACCGGACCGAGCACCGAGCCCTGTGGGACGCCGCACTCCACCCGATGGCGATGGATACGCCCGTCGCCCCCCTCCCAGAGCACGTACCTTCCCTCGAGGTACGCCTCCAACAGCCTCACAAGATACGGAGGCACTCCATGGTACCTGAGTGCCTCCTTCAACGTCTCGTGTGGGAGACTGTTGAAAGCGTTTTTTATATCTAGTGAGACTGCCAGAACGACTTCCTTTTTGGCCACCGCTTTGGTGGCCAAGGACTTCAGAACGGCCAGCGCGTCAATTGTTGACCGGCCGCTCCTGAACCCGTATTGTCTCTCTGACAGTCCCGGTCCAATTTCCTCGAGGTGCTGGACGAGACGGTCCGCGAGCACCTTCTCAAACAATTTAGCCATCTCATCCAGCAACACCAGTGGTCTGTATGCGGAAGGGGAGTTAGCTGGACGACCCTCCTTCCGCAGTAGACACAACCGTCCACACTTCCATTGCTCCGGAAACTGCCCGGACCTCAAGCAATTGTTGAGCAGTTCCCGGAGTTCACCCTTGAGGTATTTTGCGGCGATGCCGAGTACAAGTCCCGAGATGCCGTCCGGACCAGGCGCCTTTCTTTTACCATGAAGTCGGGAGAGGGCCACTTCCATTTCTTGGTCGGTGATGGGTGGAATAGGGGTTTCCAGCTCCACCGCCGACGAAGAAGCCATTCTGGGGGGAATGTGCCCCACAGAACGCGGGAACAATGCCTCCATTAGCCCCGATAGGAGACCCGGGTCCATGGATTCGATGATGGGGGCGCCACAGGCACGGAGCTTGTTACGCGCCCGTTGATATGGGCGCCCCCATGGATCTCTGTCAAGGCCCGCAAGTAGCTCTTCACGGGCCCTCTCCTTCGCCTGGCTGATGGCCAGCTGCAGTATCTTCTTCCTTGTCCTGTATTCTCTCCGCAGCTGACCCTCAAGGACGTCATCCCGGTTGACCTTTTGACGGCATCGGACGTAGGCACGCCGCGACCGATTAGAAGCCACCCGGAGATTAGCAATCTCGGGTGACCACCAATACACCTGACGACGCGGCGGCTTCCGCCGAGCTCTCGGCATCGCCGCATCACATATTGCCTCAAGGGCATTTCTTATACGACCAGCGAGCCCCTCCACACCTGTGGGTAACTGTCCTGCTATACCCCAGCGCTGCAATATGGCGGACTCTCGGACCATTTCGAGGTCAATTTGCCCGATGGCCCATTTTGGAAGTCCACCTCTTACTCCGCGCCGGGGCCTTAGTGGTCCCCGAGGGGCGGAGATCTCGAATCGTATATATCGGTGATCCGACAGAGTCTCCACCCCTTCTTCCACTCTCCAGTCGTCTTCCACCTCGCGAGCGACGCCGGGGGTGGCAAACGATAGGTCCGCCACGGACCCACCCTGATGTCGCACGCAAGTGTGAATGGTCCCTCTATTAAGGAGGGACAGACCGGAGAGCAAGGACCATTGATCAACAGCCGTACCCCTGGCGTTAGTAGTGGGGTTCCCCCACACGCGAGACTTCGCATTGAAGTCGCCGAGGACCAAAATTCTCCTCGGCGACTGACGACGAACCGCGGCACTGACAGAGTCCAAAAATAATTCAAACTCTGCCAGGCCGCGATTGGGGGAAAAATAAATACCAATGATGGCAAAATCTCCCCACCCCACCACAACATATCCATTGCCCCTCTCAAGCGAAGAGAGGGGAGGGCCGGCACAGCCCCTTGACAGGACAGCTACATCTTCCCTAAGGTCCCCCACCCAATTAGGTGATTGGGGAACAAAATAAGGCTCGCTGGCCACAGCCAAATCAATATCCCACTCCGCCATGGACTGCAGTAGCAGGTCCTGAGCCCCGGCGCAGTGGTTCAAATTCGCCTGGAGGAAACGTATTGTGTCTCCCATTAGGTGGACATTTCGGCTTCCTCCTGGGCTCTGCGGCTATCGCTTAATTCGGCGGCCCGAGGTCCTTGGGCCACCTTGCCTTTTGATGAGGGGGCTTTGCAAAGCCTCCCCCCCATCTTGTGCTCTGCGGGGCGACCAGCAGCGGCGCAAACTGCACAGCGTGGCATGGCCACACATGCAGCCGACTTGTGTCCACTGTT
This sequence comes from Lymantria dispar, assembly GCA_032191425.1. Taxonomy (NCBI): domain Eukaryota; kingdom Metazoa; phylum Arthropoda; class Insecta; order Lepidoptera; family Erebidae; genus Lymantria; species Lymantria dispar. Next base: position 13,371,760 of record CM063469.1, on the reverse strand, counting down.
GCCGCACCGAAAGCAGAGTTCGGAGCGGTCTACAGTGGACGGGCATAGCGGAGCGGTCTACAGTGGACGGGCATAGCGGAGCCGTGTGCCCCAATTCCAGGCACCGGTACCACCTCAGTGGGAGGTTCTCCAGCACCTGGATGCCAGCCGAGCTCCAGCCGACCAGGAGCCTTCCTGCATCAGCAAGCATTTTAGCGGCGGCGACGGGGCAACGTACCTTTACCATGCCCATACCGCGCGGCCCTCGTTGGATTTGTCCAACTTGGACCTCTGCGGCTTCACAGCCACATGTGCGGACTACAGCCGCACGCACTTTCTCCTCGGTGGCGGAGTCATCCATCCCGGTTATCCGAATATCAGCCCGTTTGAGAGGTCGGATGACATCCGCCATACCCGCCAGTGCTGTACGCAAATTGACCGCCAGCTGGTCAGCAACTTCTGTTGAGTGGGACTTGGATAATTGCAAGACCCTAGCCCCAGTCACGGATATATATCACGGATAGCGCCTAACTTTGAGGCCGTCCTTAATCCCCATCTCTTGGAGATTTACTTCTTGCTCGGCGCGCAGCATCACATCGGCATATGTGACCCCTTTTTTTTCGGCCTCCGGCTGCAATTTCAAGATTACAGCCGGGAAACGTGGAGCAGCAAGCATTGTCTTCAATTTCCTCTGCGCCAGAAGAGCTGGGTTGGGAGTCGCGGAGGGTGCAATAGCCGCAGAGGGTGGTGCAGAAGGGAAAGACTTTTTCTCGCCCTTCCTCACAACGGTTGCCCAAGTGTCCTCAATTGTGGGCTGGACCGAAGGAGCGACTGTCGGCGAAATGACCATCAATGGAACGTCCACTAAAGTACCAGGGACTGACTGACTAGAAGGAGTCGGTGCAGCCGCACGGACGGCGGCTGAGGCCACGACAGATGCTGCATTTCTTCTTTTGTCCGCAGCTAAAGGCCGACGGTTCACCTTAGCGGGGAGAAGGCGATCCTCTAACCCCGCAAATCGGGCATTCATCATCTCCCCAACTGACTTCACAATAGAGGATTTTATTTCCTCTATTGCGTTTGCTCCTATTGAGGACGTAGAGGCTCTCATCTCTGAAAATTCGCGCCGGTATGCCTTGAGTTCCGCCTTAAGGGCTTCTACTTCCTGGCGCTGCCTATTGTTCTCCGCTCTCAGTCGGCGGGTTTCCTCTGCCTCCGATTTAGAGCACAAAGCTTCGATGATGGCTTGCATGTCCGCTGCTGCATCCCGGAGCTTTTTTATAAACGGGCCCTGAAGATGACCAGATTTTCGAGTAACCTCCAGGATTACTGCCACGTTGCGGCCCCCGCGGGCGCGTATCTCCTCAGGCCCTATGGCGGAGAGGTTCTCTGCGGTAGGGCACTCCGATGCTGAGGTATCCGCCGAGTCCATTGGTGGTGCTAGAACTTCCTTGCGATCGGTAACTCAACTAATAACGGTTGTTATCGGTGACTCAACTTATAACGGTTGTTATCAGTGACTCATCTGATTGCGATTGTCATCGGTGACTCAACTTATAACGGTTGTTATCAGTGACACATCTAATAACGGTTGTTATCGGTGACTCAACTTATAACGGTTGTTATCGGTGACACATCTAATAACGGTTGTTATCGGTGACTCAACTGATAACTTTTGTTATCGGTGACTCAATTGATAACAGTTGTCATCGGTGACTCAACTGATAACGTTTGTTATCGGTGAATCAATTGATAACGGTTGTTATCAGTGACACAACTTTAACAGTTGTGATCAGTGACACATCTGATAACGGTTGTCATCGGTGTCTCAACTTATAATGGTTTTTATCAGTGACTCATCTGATAACGGTTGTCATCGGTAACTCAACTTATAACGGTTGTTATCAGTGACACATCTGATAACGGTTGTTATCGGTGACTCAATTGATAACGTTTGTTATCGGTGACTCAAATGATAACGTTTGTTATCGGTGACTCATCTGATAACGATTGTCATCGGTGACTCAACTGATAACGGATGTTATCGGTGACACATCTGATAACGGTTGTCAACGGTGACTCAACTGATGACGTTTGTTATCGGTCAATCAATTGATAACGGTTGTCTTCGGTGACTCAACAAATAACTGTTTTTATCAGTGACTCATCTAATAACGGTTGTTATCGGTGACTCAACTGATAACGTATGTTATCGGTGACTCAATTGATAACAGTTGTCATCAGTGACTCATCTGATAACGGTTGTTATCGGTGACTCAACTCATAACAGTTGTTATCGGTGACTCAACTATTAACGGATTTTATCAGTGACACAACTGATAACGGTTGTTATCGGTGACTCAACTTATAACTGTTGTTATCAGTGACTCATCTAATAACGGTTGTTATCGTTGACTCTACTGATAACGTATGTTATCGGTGACTCAACTTATAACGGTTGTTATCAGTGACTCATTTGATAATGGTTGTCATCGATGACTCAACTGATAACGGATGTTATCAGTGACTCAATCGATACCAGTTGTCATCGGTGACTCAACTTATAACGGTTTTTATCAGTGCCTCATCTGATAACGGTTGTCATCGGTGACTCAACACATAACGGTCGTTATCGGTGACTCATCTGATAACGGTTGTTATCGGTGATTCAACTGATATAGTTTGTTATCTGTGACTCAATTGATAACGGTTGTCATCGGTGACTCCACTTATAACGGTTGTTATCAGTGACTCATCTGATAACGGTTGTTATCTGTGACTCAATTGATAACAGTTGTCATCGTTGACTTAACCTATAATAGTTGTCATCGGTGATTCAACTTATAACAGATGTTATCAGTGACTCGACTGATAACGGTTGTGATCGGTGACTCAACTGATATCGGTTGTCATCGGTGACTCAACTGATAACAGATGTTATCAGTGACTCAACTGATAACGGTTGTCATCAGTGACTCATTTGATAATGGTTGTCATCGATGACTCAACTGATAACGGATGTTATCAGTGACTCAATTGATACCAGTTGTCATCGGTGACTCAACTTATAACGGTTGTTATCGGTAACTCAACTAATAACGGATTTTATCAGTGACACAACTGATAACGGTTGTTATCGGTGACTCAACTTATAACTGTTGTTATCAGTGACTCATCTAATAACGGTTGTTATCGGTGACTCTACTGATAACGTATGTTATCGGTGACTCAACTTATAACGGTTGTTATCAGTGACTCATTTGATAATGGTTGTCATCGATGACTCAACTGATAACGGATGTTATCAGTGACTCAATTGATACCAGTTGTCATCGGTGACTCAACTTATAACGGTTTTTATCAGTGCCTCATCTGATAACGGTTGTCATCGGTGACTCAGCACATAACGGTCGTTATCGCTGACTCATCTGATAACGGTTGTTATCGGTGATTCAACTGATATAGTTTGTTATCTGTGACTCAATTGATAACGGTTGTCATCGGTGACTCCACTTATAACGGTTGTTATCAGTGACTCATCTGATAACGGTTGTTATCTGTGACTCAATTGATAACGGTTGTCATCGGTGACTCAACCTATAACAGTTGTCATCGGTGATTCAACTTATAACAGATGTTATCAGTGACTCAACTGATAACGGTTGTCATCGGTGACTCATTTGATAACAGTTGTCATCGGTGACTCACCTGATAACAGATGTTATCAGTGACTCAACTGATAACGGTTGTCACCGGTGACTCAACTGATAACGGTTGTCATCGGTGACTCAACTGATAACGGTTATTATCGGTGACTCAACTTATAACGGTTGTCATCAGTGACTCATTTTATAACGGTTGTTATTGGTTACTCAACTGATAACGTTTGTTATTGGTGACTCAAATGATAACAATTGTCATCCGTGGCTCATCTGAGAACGGTTCTTGTCGGTGACTCATCTTATAACGGTTGTTATCGGTGACTCAGCCGGTAACGTTTGTTATCGGTAACTCAATTGATAACTGTTGTCATCGGTGACTCAACTTCTAACGGTTGTTATCGGTGAATCAACTGATAACGGTTGTCATTGGTTACTCAACTGATAACGATTGTTATCGGTGACTCAACTGATAACTGTTGCTATCGGTGACTCAACTGATAACGATTGTCATTGGTGACTCAACTGATAACTGTTGCTATCGGTGACTCAACTGATACCGGTTGTCATCGGTGACTCAACTGATAACTGTTGTTATCGGTGACTCAACTGATAACTGTCGTTATCGGTGACTATACTGATAACGGTTGTCATCGGTGACTCAACTGATAACTGTTGTTATCGGTGACTCAACTGATAACTGTTGTTATCGGTGACTATACTGATAACGGTTGTCATCGGTGACTCAACTGATAACGGTTGTCATCGGTGACTCATCGGGTAGATAATTATAAATTTTCTGCAGTAACGATGACTTGTTGGACGTGAGACATCTTAGTCCACCCGTGACCATGAACGCTTCAAAGTGTTCGAAACGTCGGGTAACCAAAAATCAAATACAAAAGCGATAAAATCCGTAAAGTAGTTTTATTTAAAATTTATAATATTAGGTCTTTACCTATGAAATTGCCGTTATGTATGAAAAAAATTAAACTATTTTTTTCATGTATTTTTTATTTGTATTAATCGAAGTAATCACCCATGCAATCAATGCATCTTTGCCAACGCAGCGGCAGTTTATTAATGCCCTTCTTAAAGAAATCAGCTGGACAGGAGGCAACAAATTCTTCAAAGGCATTTTGTACTGCCTCTCGGGTATTGAATTTCTTTCCCGCCAAAAAGTTATCCAAATTCTGGAAAAAGAAGTAGTCTGTAAGCGCAAGGTCTGGTGAGTATGGCGGATGACGGAGAGCTTCCAACCCCAGTTCCTGCAACTTGGAGACCGTCTGCTGTGCAGTATGAGGTCGTGCATTGTCGTGCAGGAGCAGCGGAGACGAGCGATTGACCAATGCTGTTTGGTGATGTGCCAGCTTCTCCATCATTGTGTTCAGTTTTTCACAGTACACATCTGCAGTAATGCTCACCCCATTTGGTAAAAAGCTGTGATGAATCACACCGGCGCTAGACCACCAAACAGTGACCATCACTTTTCTAGGGGTAAGTTTTCGTTTAGGGCATTGTTTAGGTGCTGAACCAGGATCCAACCAATTTGCTGAGCACTTGCGGTTATCAAACAGAATCAATTTTTCAACGCAAGTAACAATGCGTTTCATAATTCCTTCATTTGTGTGTCTGTTGAGCAATGCAAGGTATGTCTCGACGCGTACTTCGCGCTGGCGATCATTGAGTTCGTGGAGCACCCATTTGTCAAGCTTTCTTACCTTGCCAATTTGACGCAAATGGACCAATATTGTTTTGACGCTAACGTCGAAAGCTGCTGCTAATTCAGCCGTAGATTGTGTATCATCGGTTTCCACAATCGCCTTTAATTCGTCATTGTCGACCAAAGTCTTCGGATGACCGCGAGGTTCATTTTTCAGGTCAAAATTTCCAGAACGAAAGCGAGCAAACCAATAACAGGCGGTGCGTTGGTGTGTAGTGTTAGCTACGTAAACGTCGTTGATGTTGCGTGCCGCTTGTGCCGCGTTGCTGCCACGACGATACTCATATTCCATAATTACTCGAATTTTTAACGTATCCATGATGACGAAAAAGATTGAAATGCGATCAAAACGTAACAGTAATCAATAAACAAATGACTACTTTTGGAAAATGAATTCCATGTTTTAAAATAAAATTAATTTGAAATTAGAATTCTTAGCCAAACAAAAATTATTTTGATTTGAAATGGCCAGTGGCCACTGCAGAACGGCAATTACGTAGGTAAAGACCTATTATTAGTATAGATTAAAGTTCGAATTGACTTTTAAATGTTATAACGAATCGTTTGTATGGGAGTTTAGAAAGGTGTGTTTTTAGACCTATTTAGGCAATTTTTTAAATTTTGCTCTTTGTGTACTTGCGTCTTTTGTTCTTTGCGTAAGAACCATCCTTGTACTTCAAGGAATATTTTAAAAAAAGAATTAGTGCAATCGGTCCGGCCGTTCTGAAGTTATGCGCGTACATAGTTCGCAAATTTATTTTTCTATATTATTTTTTATATTATATAAGATTAATAACACTTTCAGATTGCCTGAAAATAATCTTTTTCAGCAAGATCGCCCATCCCTAGAATGAGCCGCGTGGCATGGTATCTGGCAGAGGCTACCGACTCCTCGCCCCTGATGACCACCCGACACAGCGTGCAATACTTAATACTTATTTGGCTACAACACTTATTACATTTTTAATATCGCGATATCTTTAGAATGAAATGTCTGAATATAATGATTCAAAAAGTTATAGAATGGTTAATTCGTCTTAAATATTAAGTAATTTATTTTGATAAAGATTAATACCAAGGTACAAAATAAAGAGTTTTTAAGCGACGGCATTTAAATTATTTAGAAAAATTAAAAAAGACACTTATTGTGAAATAACTACAATAGTTAGACATATGATGTTGTAGAATTTTTTGTTGATAATTATATTCTCTACAAAGTTGTAGTACATTGTTTTGTTCTATAATCAATAGCTTCCGCAGCACACGCGATTTAAGGATTTTTCAGGTCATTTTTTACAACTTGGGTTACATTATTGGACTTTTAGTACGAATCCCTAATTTTTTTGAAAATATAATATAGCCTATAGCCTTCCTCGATAAATGGACTATCCAGCACTGAAATAATTTTTCAAATCGGATCAGTGGTTTCTGAGATTAGCGCGTCAAACAAACAAACAAACTCTTCAGCTTTATAATATTAGTATCATCATCATCATTTCAGCCTATCGCCGTCCACTGCTGGACGTAGGCCTCCCTCATGTTGCGCCACAATGAGCGGTCCTGTGCCGCCTGCATCCAACAACGCCCAGCCACCTTCACTAGGTCATCGGTCCACCTAGTGGGGGGGCGTCCTACACTGCATCGTCCGATACGTGGTCGCCACTCGAGAACCATTCTTCCCCAGCGGTTGTCGGTTCGTCGAGCGATGTGGCCTGCCCATTGCCACTTCAGCGTGCTAATTCTTCGTGCTATGTCGGTTACATCCGTTCTTCTGCGGATTTCCGTATTCCGGATTCTATCTCGCAGAGAAATCCCGAGCATAGCCCGCTCCATAGCACGCTGAGCGACTTTGAGCCTTGATATGAGGCCTACATTTAGGGATCACGTTTCCGTGCCGTAAGTCATCACTGGTAACACACACTGGTCAAAGACCTGTGATTTCAGACACTGAGGTATGTTGGACGAGAAGATCCTCTTAAGTTTCCCGAACGCTGCCCAACCGAGTTGGATTCGTCGACTGATCTCTTTCTCGAAATTGGATCTACCTAACTGGACTGTTTGTCCTAGGTAAACATGTGATCGACAACTTCAAGAATCGCATTGCCAACTAGGACCGGTACAGGAATGACATGGGTATTTGACATGAGTTTCGTCTTGTCCATGTTCATTCGTAAACCCACTAGTTGGAATACCCTGCTGAGATCATTGAGCATTGTGCCAAGGTCCTCCATGGATTCTGCCATAACGACTATATCGTCCGCAAATCGAAGGTGAGTGATGTATTCGCCGTTAATGTTGATGCCAAGTCCAGTCCAGTCTAAGAGCTTGAAGACATCTTCCAGTGCAGTGGTGAACAGTTTCGGAGAGATGACATCTCCCTGTCTCACGCCTTTCTGCAACTGGATCGGTTTCGTACTCTTATCCCGGATACGGACTGACATTGTGGCGTTCCTATACAAACACTTCAGCACTTCGATATAGCGATAGTCGATTTGGCACCGCTGAAGGGACTGCAGCACCGCCCAAGTTTCGACTGAATCAAAGGCTTTCTCATAGTCCACAAACGCTAAGCACAGGGGCCGATTATACTCCTCGGTCTTTTGTATAATCTGCCGAAGCGTGAGGATATGGTCTATGGTGCTATAGCCTTTTTGGAAGCCGGCTTGTTCGGGCGGCTGGAAGTCATCGAGCTTGCGCGAGAGAATATTAGTATAGATTTCTTGTTTTTTACGTGTGTATGTCACTGAACTCCTCCTAAACGGCTGGACGAATGGTGCGTATTCAAGGGGATTCGAGAACGGTTTAGATTCACAATTAGACCCGGTAAGTGACGCTACTGTTGAATTCAAAGCAAATTCCTTTTATTTTATTTGAACAGAACAACGCCTGTTGAGTCAGCTAGTGTTTATAGTTATATACATTGTAATTATCGGACGTATTTCATCAAACAAATTATTTTTGAGGTGATAAAACGTCTTACAAATCGATGAACGCCGGCTGCACGCACATATAGGTTAGCGAGAATGAAAAAACTATTATATATTTCCCTGTGGCGAAAGAGTAAGAATACAGTTAATCACCCCCTTTCTTACCCGTGGATGTTGTAAGAGACGATTAATGGACACAAGCAGATAACAAACACTGTAAGAGATGGCAAACTCGAATTAAAAAGTAGACTTGAGCCGAACAGTCGAAAATTACACGAGGCAAAGAATCTAAGAGGTAAAGTATCGTATATTATATTTTACTCCCTGTTAATATAGTTTTCCATTGTTAACACACACAAAAAAAAAACTTTCATGATCTTTAAAAATACATAAAGTTTTCTTCTTCAAAAAAAGGGAGGCAAATCAGCTACCGAAGTGTATTTGAGAATGACATCTCATTTTCATTGAATAGAATTGCTTGAAACACTAATTCCGCTTATAAATCCATTTTTATTTGTATTATCATTCATGTTAAATCGTACCATTGGACGAATGCATTAGAGCGTAAACATTCAGATAGTAGGGGCTTTAATCGGCCCCCTACCACGACCGACTTACTCTGTAGCCATGGACTCCCCGACTATACTGGAAAATTTCTCATATATATAGAATGAGTCGAAGAAAACTTCTATATCGTGATTTAGGATTTAATATCGGATTGGTTGGTTTATATGACGCGCTGCTACGTCACACACTGTTGAAAGTAACATTGCACAAGTCGCTATTTTTTTTTATCAACTTTCTCATATAATTTTCCTGATTAAATTTACTAATTGTCGTGATGACCGAGTAAGAATACAATTCATCACTTATCTTAGGCGTGAGTATCGTAAAATACGAGGGTATTGTAATCAAGGGTCTTGATATACATATAGTATTTATGGGATACAAGGAAAAGTCGACATAAAACTCTATACAAACTAGTCTCCAGCCGGAGCTCTACATGATTTTTTTTTTTATGGGTGGGCTATGGTAAGCGCACGCGCGGTCCAGTCTATCCGGGGCGATGAAAGGACGGCGCGCGGACCCATAACCCACCCGTACCCACGTCACCTCGTTGTTGGGCCGACCACCGGAGCAGACGTGACTTGTCGTCAGTGGTCCCTCACCTCTCGACGTCCTGGGACGTCGGTCGCCGTCGCGCGGTTAGCCACACTGCGGGTGACGGACAATTCCCCGGTCCGATTACCCGCGGCCTCGCCTAGGGGCGCTCTACATGATCACTAATATTTTATATAAATAAATTTATGTAATTTATTTACTACTAGCAGACCCGGCCACGCATTGCTGTGACTAAGGTTTTTGTTATATTACATTTTAGTAAACTATTTATGCTATTGAATTGTAGCTTATATGACACGTAGGTTTGACATAGCAGCGCCATCTATTAATTACTTACTCAACCCAGTCAACAGATATCGCCATCTGTTAAAATTGGAGTTAATAGATAATTGTGAATGTCAAATAATAGACAATTAATTTGCAATAAAATAATATTGCGACTATAAATTAAGATGTAAGCTATCGTATCTTTCAAGTTGGATCAAACTGCACACGGTGTGCAAATTTGATTAAAATCGGTTAAAGAATTTAGGAGTCCATCGCGGACAAACAACGTGACACGTAATTTATATATTATTAGGATTATATGCTTTTATGCTGTGTAGTAGTAGCCACATATATTACGAATCCTTAAATTGCCCGTCGGTGTCGTAAAAGACGACTAGGAGCTTTACATAGACCAACGCCATCTGATCAACAGTTGCAATTCCAAGACAGGCGTCAAACAGGGGGCCGTGCCGTTCATAAAACTATTGCCAATAACTGTTTGGATATGTACTATGAAATAAGAATATATTTAGACTCACCTTTTTTTTCTTTGGGGGGTTGAGTTATGGTCGGCGCCCGCCTCACCCGACTCCGTTCGAGGCGCGTCTTTTAAATTATATCCCTTAGTCGAGTGTTGCAACACCTAGATGCAAGAAAGGGGGTGAATATATTTAATTAATTCTTACTTTAAAAGAAAAAAATGTGACGTATACTAGTTTACCACTAAGGACTATTTGCAAGTAGGGAGTACTGAATGAGTCACGGAATTAAACATGGCGTCTGTGACGTCACGCGGTTATTGAACGAGGGCGGAGCGTTATAATGGTAACGACCGTAGACCGTATGTTGCAGTTAAAGTGTAATAAATGACAAATCAAATCCATAATATTTATATTTTTATGTATGTATATGTATTTATATATATTTATAGAGTATATATGTATTGTGTAATAGTAGCTATATATAAATGAATTATTACGCAACATCGTTAACCACCTTGTATTTCACCTGCCTGACATTATTTCTAGTCCACCCTAGGTCGACTGGTAGAGAATGCCTATGGCATTAAGTCCGCCTTGTGCGTTTGTTTGTGCAAAAGTTATAAATAAATAAAAAAAAAAAGAAAATAATAATAATTTCAAATCAAATTCAAATCAATTTTTATATCTTTAAACGAGTAATTCTTTAATCCTTAGTAATATTATAAATGCAAAAGTAAGTTTGTTTGTTACGCTTTCACGCTTAAATCACCGAACCGATTTCAAAAATTCTTTCACCAATGAAAAGCTAAAATGTCAGGGAGTAACCTAGGCTATATTTTATCCCGGTATTCCGACGGCAACTACGCCGGTAAAGCGATTGAAACCGAAGCGAAACGAGGGGGGTTGCTAGTGTTTCTATATATTCAAAATGACGGCAACGGCTCTAATGATTTTTCATGTAATCTTTCATTTATTTCGGTTCATATGCGTCCCTACTGGGCTCAAGCCACCTCCACAATCATGCTGGTCAGACAGGTTGGTATAGGGTTTTGTTTCTAGTTTTCCTTCTCTGGCATAGATGTTATATGCATATTACATCCCTTAGTCGTCTCTTACGACATCCACAGGCAAGGGTGTGATGAATTGTTTTCTTACTCAGTCACTACACGGAAAATATAATCAACAAGCAACCCGCCCTCGCTTCGCTTCGTTTATAGGTTATAGTCGTTTTACCCGCGTAGTTCCCGTTCCCGTGGGAATACCGGGATAAAATATAGCCTAGTTTACGCCCTGATATTATAGCTTTCTATTGGTGAAAGAATTTTTGAAATCGGTCCAGCCGTTTTGAAGATTACCCGGAACAAACAGACAGACAGACAGACAGATAGATAGACAGACAGACAAAAAAATTTTAATTATTATTTTAGGCATAGGTGTCGTGCAAATAACCGTGTGAGCATTAAAAAAGCCTATTATTTTGACATTACAAACAGAAACTTCAATTTTATTTATTGGTATAGAATAGATGAATTTTTAACGAACGAACGAATAGATGAAATCATTTTTATACATACTAGCTGACCCGGCGAACTTCGTAACGCCATAATTTTTTTCATAAATATATTTTCTAAATTTCCAAAAATATAATTTCTAATGAAAAAACCATTACAGCTTTGTCGGTAAAGATGCGATAGTTTTGGTCACGGCATTGTTAATGATGATTCAAAGAGAATTCAAATTACTCATTATTGATTTCTGACAAAATTATAATTAAATATCAAATTTTCAACTATACTTAACTATAGACAAAATTTCGTTTAGCTATCATTTGCATTTTGTTATTACATATCAAATGCGTTTTGCCATTAAAAAAAAAAACAGGATAAAAAGTATCATAGTCCGTCTCCTGGTTCTGAGCTACCTCCCCACCAATTTTCAGCCAAATCGGTATAGCTGTTCTTGAGTTATAAATAGTGTAACTAACACGACTTTCTTTTATATTTTTTTTTATTGCAAGCAGTGGCAAACGAGCAAACAGTACACCTGATGGTAAGTGTTGCTGCCGCTCATGGACTTTTACAAGGCCGCTGCCTACCGCGAAGAAAGTGAAGGGAGTGTGAATGCGTGCAATGAGGCTCGGTGATACTAAAGGCACCACCAAAACCCTCCACACGCGAACACCCTCAGAAAGTTGGGCTGCCGGCTCTCTCGTTCACCGAACGAAGCGTAGTAACAAAATGCTACTACTCAGACGTCGATTTTCTGCGAGAACGTGGTACTACCCCGGACGGACCGGCCCGCGCCATTATCGCGCTGACATGACATGGTGCGACTTCAATCCATTCAGAGGATTAATGCATATGTGTCGTGGGTTTCGATCACCACGCAAAACAGTATTAAAAAAAAAGAAGACAACCTACACTAAGACAATAACGCTTGTTTTTTTTGGCGGGAATCTGGAAGTGTCATGTGGTGTTCTTGTATTATATTCAATATCTTAGTGTTTTAACGTGTTATGTTATCTTGATGGCATTTTATGTAATATATAGCGGCAGAGCTGCTGAGGTGTAGTGAATATGATATAAAACTGCTATACATACCTTTGTGTTTTCACCAAAATTCTCAGAAGATACCCTTAACAGTGGCCATTACACTGTTGAGGGCGACACTTTCACTTACTGACAGACCATTACTGACATGAAGAAACTGAGAACTTAGAAAGATAATTATAACTCGACACTGGCAAAAATGGCTCGTATTTGTAGCTGATTGCCAAGACAAAAAAGAAGAAGAAGACAATAACGCTTGTATTTTTTGTATTTTTTTTTACGGTTGGCGCACTCCTCGCACCACTCCGTCCGAGGCGACAGAGGGGCGTAAGCACGCACACCCGTAACCCACCCGTGACACGTCGCCGACCACCGGAGCAGGGTGACTTGACGTCAGCTGTCGGTCCGACGAAATACCCCCTTGAGAGGTACCCTCCCATTGACCACCCCTCGGGGAGGACGTCGGTCTTTCCTCACGCGGTGGGCCTCTCGGCGGATGACGGACTATAATCCTTGTATTGGACACAAATTCACATTCAGACTCAGAACAACAATTTGCGGATTATTTTTTTGTTCCGATTACCGGAGCAGGGTTACTTGTCATCAGCGGTCTGCCCGATGGAATACACCCAAAAAAAAAAATAAAAGCGGGGTACCCTCCCATCGACCGACGTCCCCCCTCAAGGAGGATGTCGGTCTTTCCTCACGCAATCGGCCTGTCGGCGGGTGACGGATTATAATCCTTGTATTGGACACAAATTCACATTCAGACTCAGACCAACAATTTGCGGGTCGCACAAAGTATTGTTCTGCGTGAGATTTGAACCCATACCACAGGCATTATAGGTCGGTATTTTAACCACTACCCCACCTGTGCAGTGATGCTCAATTCTTTATCATCATCAATCACCATAATCCTTTTTGTAAGCGACTTCAAAAAAGCTTGTTCGCGAATAACTTCGTCGTTTATGATCCGATTTAAATGCATCTTTTTGTTTGAAAGGGTATACTTCCCAAATTGTCCCATAAAAAAGCAGTTATTGAAAAATCAACATAAATCTAAAAATTTATCTACATTGTCTACATATCATAGTACGTCACCTTCGTCGTTGGGCCGATCACCGATACCTGGTCCTCCGTGGTCGGCCCAATCATCATAGTCCTGTTTTTATATCATTTACTTTGGGTCTGTGGTATGATAAGGGTTGAATAATTGACATACAAACAAGAGTTGACTTAGACAGAAACCTTCCCCAATGAACTTCGATAATATCAGCTCTACCAAGAGTTAAAAGGATATCAAATCAAATCATTTATTCTGCATAGGCCCCTTAAGGGCACTTACATATTGTCAAATTTCATAACGTTTGAACACGATACAATAATCTACCACCGGATCGGAACACGGCCACAAACTGAGAAGATCCGGCAAAAAACTCAGCGGGCAGTAATTTTTTTTTTTTTATATTTTAAATATACTTAATTTTATGCTTCATACAACATATACGGTATTAGCTCCAGTGTGATGCCCTTCCAAATTGTATATATGTATGTATAAATTTTCAAAATTTAGTATATTACAAAAAAAAATTAAAGAAAGGAAGAAAATATGGCTGAACCAGATCCCACAAGCAGCACCCGATTACGAGATAACTACTAGAGCAGCCGTCACTCTCCTCAACCAAATTAGAGGGAAGGGAGCGATCCGCCCCAAATAGCTACCGCAAGCAGAACCTTGTTCGGTGAGCATGACCAAACCATAAATAAAAATATAAAAAGATATCTGTTCTACCGTGAGTTATATGTATTTGAATATATTTATCATAATCAATAGTATAGGCTGTTAAATCCTACTACAGGGCTCGAATCTCCTCTACAATAGGTAGGGCCGGATTTACACTTAATGCCGCTCCTGGGCACCGGCAAAAATCCGCCCCAATACTGGCATTTTACATAAATATTTTTTTATTTTTTGAATATATTTCTATATATTTTATTTTTCACAATTAAAATAACTAATTTATTGCAGAAACTTTATTATATGCTATATATTCCAAAAACATAAATAATTATATATTTTTTTCTAACAATTATAAATTTGGTTATTAATTGCCGCTCTATAAAATTTGCCGCCCTGGGCACTTGCCCAGACTGCTCCTAGTGTAAATCCACCGCTGATAATAGGAAACTACTTTACAGATTTTATCGCGTTTGTATTTGATTTTTGATTGCCCGACGTTTTGAACACTTCGCAGCGTTCATGGTCACGGGCGGACAAAGGTGTCTCATGTCCAACAAGTCATCGTTAATACAGGCATTTTAATTACAAATGTCTGTAATAACAATGACATTAAATAATAGGGAACTTGAGCTTCGAGTTTTTCTTCTCTTGCATAGATGTTATATGCATATTATATCCCTTAATCGTCTTTTAGGACATCCACGGGCAAGATGTGGTGGTGGTGGTTTTGGCGGGAAAGAAATTCGATACCCGAGAGGCAGTACAAAATGCCTTTGAATAAGGGCATCAATAAACTGCCGCTGCGTTGGCAAAGATGCATTGATTGCATGGGTGATTACTTCGATTTATACAAATAAAAAATACATGAAAAAAATAGTTTAATTTTTTTCATACATAACGGCAATTTCATAGGTATAAAAACAAATGGATGGGTTGTGTGAATGAGGATATGCGTGTGAAAGTACTGAGTGCAGATATGACAGCTGATAGAAGGCTATGGAAGGTAAAAACATGTTACGCCGACACCACTTAGCGTGGGACGAGGGCAGGCAAATGATGAACGGCAATTTCATAGGTAAAGACCTAATATGTTATAAATAAGGTTATTATCGCCCTTAGTGACAGTGGTGAGGAATTGTATTCTTATTCCGTCACCACACGAAGATAATAAAAATAGTATTGTAAATCTGAGATTTAACTATCTTAACGCATGTTATAACGTTTATATTTGATGTTTCATCCATCCATCAGCTCTTAGACATCCACTGTTGAACATAGGCCTCCCCACGAGAATGCAACCAGAACTGTTCCGTACCACTTGTATCCAACGATCCCCTGCGACTTCCAAGATGTCGTCAGTCCACTAAGTGCAGTGGCGTAACTATAAGGTGGCAGGCTGGCAAAATACCACGGGTCCCCGAACCAAGAGGGCCCCGACCCAAAGGGCCACAAGCTCAAAAGTAAATTTTTAACAACGTACCTGAGCTAAATAAATTTTATTTTACTTAAATGGTTTATTAGAAATAAACTAAATACAACGTGATGATTCTTACTAATAGGGGCCCGTCAAAAGAATTTGCCTCGGGCCCCAGATGGTATAGTTACGACTCTGAACAAGTGGGGGGGTCAACTAAAGAACGCCACTCAAAAACCTTTCGCCACTCAAGAACCTTTTGCCACTCAAGGGTTTTTGCCACTCACCTTACTTCTGCAACGGTTATCGGTTAGTCGAAGGCTTGTTAATTGTCATTTCAATGTGCTAATTCTGTGGGCTATGTTACACCCGTTCTTTTACACATTTCCGTATGGCGAATTCTATAACATAAAGAGATACCGAGCATCGCTCTTTCCATAGCAAGCGAATATGGAGCGAAAATGGAGTGGTAGGACCACACTGTCGACAGTTATCTGTCTACAGCCGCGGGCCGGTCCGTCCGTGGTAGTACCACACTGAGCAGAAAATCGACATCTGAGTAGTAGCAATTTGTTACTGCCCTTCGTTCGGTGAGCGAGAGAGCCCGAAGCCCAACTTTCTGAGGGTGTTTACGTGTGGAGGGTTTTGGTATCACCGAGTCTCAATGCACGCATTCACACTCCCTTCACTTTCTTCGCGGTAGGCAGCGGCCTTGTAAAGAACTATCTATGAGCGGCAGCAACACTTACCATCAGGTGTACTGTCTGCTCGCTTGCCACCGTTTGCAATAAAAAAAAAAAAATTTTGCGAGCATTTTTATGTGGTGACATTTATAGATCTCGTTTCAGTGCCGTAAGTCATCGCTGGTAACACACACTGGTTTCACCTTTATTTTCAGACACTGCGGAATATTGGACAAGAAAATCTTCTTAAGTTTCTCGAACACTGCCCAGTCGATTTGGAATCGGCGGCAGACTTCTTGGGCAAGAGAAATTTAATTTTTAAAATAATAATTCTTTTAAAAAAGCTACATTTACGAATTTTATTGCATTTGTGTTTGATTTTTGATATCCCAACGTTTCGAACGCTTTTCAATGTTCGTGGTCACGGGTGGACTAAAATAAATGCTGTGTGAATGCGTGCAATGAGGTTCGATGATATTAAATGCATCACCAAACCCAAAACACGCAGACGTCTGTTGTTAGTCGCTCCTAACACTGTAGTTTTCACTATAGATATAATAACCCTAAGTCGTCGTTTACGACACCCACGGGAAAGAGAAGAGATGGTGAATTGTATTCTTACTACTTCACAAGGAATATTCATTATCCTGTTTTCACCCCAATTGCTTGGAGTCGTAGCAATATGCCGTCATCTCAACGGTCACTCCTTGAATATGCGTATCATAATTCACGCAGTCCGTCCATCTTCTCTTTGCTCTTCTTTTACCCCTAAAACCTTCTGCACGTGACCTATCCGCGCGTGACTAGACCATGGAATAATCAGGGACCCGCGAAAAGCTGACTGCGTGAAGGCAATGCCCCTTTTTTTCTTTTGGGGGGGGTCTGCGGTCGGCGCACTCCTCGCACCACTCCGTCCGGGGCGACAGAGGGGCGTAAGCACGCACACCCGCAACCCACCCGAACACCACGTCGCCTTCGTCGTTGGACCGACCAGCGGAGCAGGGTTACTTGTCATCAGTGGTCGGCCCCTCTCGGGGAGGACGTCGGTCTTTCCTCACACGGTTAAGGCAACGCCCCTGGGGCGGTATCGCGGAGGGATGTTACCCGAAAAGGTAGGCCACTGGCTTGGCCAAAGACGTCAAGGACTTGGTACCAGTGGTAGGCCCAAAGGCGAAGAGAAAGGTGGATTCATACTTAAAACTCTCCTCACAACGTCATTTTCATTTCGTCTCATGGCTTGTTCATATCACGTCAAATATTCATTACTTAACTTTTGCTGTCATTAGCGTAGCTTAAAAACTTCCTCTAATATTTTGGAGTAAAAATTAAAAACTTTTTTGTGTGAAGAAAATCATGGAACTTTTGTTTTTGTTTTTGGGGTGGGTCGCGGTCGGCGCACTCCTCCCACCACTCCATCCGGGGCGACAGAGGGGCGTAAGCACGCACACCCGCAACCCACCCGAACACCACGTCGCTTTCGTCGTTGGACCGACCTGTCTGACCAGCATGGTATAGAATGTCAAATTCCCTCCCACTGTGGAGGGGCTCGAGCCCAACAGTGGGACGCATGTAAACTATGATGATGATGATAATGAATAAGTAACTTTCTTAAAAAGCAGTTTAAATTTTTTTACTGTCTGTCTATTTTTCCGGGTAATCTTCAAAACGGCTACACTGAATTTGATATTAGTTTGCTACCAGATAGATAGCTGTCTCGTTGTCGTCGTCTCAGCTCATACATGTCTCAATGCTGAGCTCGAGTTTCCTCCACAATAGGAGGTAAATTGACCTAAAATACCATGCCGATCTGTCTAAATTGGTATTTTTTTTTTTTTAATGGTGGGCTATGGTAAGCGCACGCGCGGTCCAATCCGTCCGGGGAGATGAAAGGACGGCGCGCGGGCCCATGACCCACCCGTACCTACGTCACCTCGTTGTTGGGCCGACCACCGGAGCAGATGTGACTTGTCGTCAGTGGTCGGCCCGACAGAATACCCTTTCGGGTAACGTCACCTCTCGACGTCCTGGGACGTCGGTCGCCGTCCTGGGACGTCGGTCGCCGTCGCGCGGTCAGCCTCTCTGCGGGTGACGGACAATTCCCCGGTCCGATCACCCGCGGCCTCAGCTAGGGCGGCATTAGGCGCAGATACTCGCGCCTGCGCCGCCCGAGTCTAAATTGGTATAGGGTTTTATTTCGAGTTTGCCTTCTCATGCACAGATGTTATAGGTAGCATATTATATCCTCTTTTTTTTTTCTTTTTTTTTTGAGGCCGGGCTATGGTCAGCGCAACCGTCGCCCGGCTCCGTCCGGGACGACAGAGGGGCGGCGCGCGGCCCCATAGCCCAACCCGTGGCACGTCACTTTCGTCGTTGGGCCGACCACTGGTGCCGAATTCCTTGCCCTCAGTGGTCGGCCCAACAGAACAGCCTAAAGGGGTACCTTCACCTCTCGCCGCCCCTTTGCCGGGACGTCGGTCACCGTTGCTTACCCCTTAGTCGTCTTTTACGATATCCACGGGTAAGATAGGGAGTGGTAAAACGCATTATCACCACACGATAGCTGTCTACATAAAGAGCAACTTGACCATTTTTCTTCTCAAGAAACCCCTGTCCATTTTTAGCCGGTCCGGGACTCGAACCGAGACTATATGTTAGTAGATATGGCAGGTTTAACATGCGGGATCAAAGCAACAAGGGCGAATCGCCAGTTTAATATTAAAAAAGAAACTCTTTTTTTTTTTATTATGGAATTAAAACTAGGTCAGTGCTTGCCTTAAGAAGCGCACCGTTAAAACCAGATTTAATCCCTCCACTGCGCCGGAACTGCACAGAGTAAGCGAACACAGAGACTTCATGCAAAATATTAATAATAAAAACTATCCTTACTTCCTTACTAATATTATAAATGCGAAAGTGTTTTTTGTTTGTTACGCTTTCACGCTTAAACCATCGAACCGATTTAAAATTCTTTCACTTATGGAAAGCTCTAATATCAGGGAGTAACATAGGCTATATTTTATCCCGGTATTTCCACGGGAACGGGAACTACGCGGAAAGGGCGACTGAAACCGAAGCGAAGGGAGGGCGGGTTGCTAGTAAATTATAAATGCGAAAGTAAGTTTGTTTGTTACGCTTACACACTTAAACCACCGAATAGATTTCAAAAATGATTTCACCAATGGAAAGCTACAATATCAGGGAGTAATAAGCCAACATTAAAGACTTTGGTTTTGAAGCAGGCACCATCAATGACTACATCTTTGGTAAGACTAACCAGAAAGCTGGCAATCTACTGATAAAAAGCCTCAAATATTCCATACAAGGGTAGCTTAGATAAAAAGGTCTTGTGCGAGACCCTGTCGAAAGCTTTTGCGATGTCTAAGCTGATAGCTAATGCCTTACTACTTTTAAGTCTTCTACTCCACTATGTATCAGGTATTTACATACATATTCAATCGAAAATTTCAAGCATTGTATACGTACCCTGAATTGGGTTATTCCGTATGGTGATGGAGTAAGAATACAATTCACCACCCTCTCTTTTGCCCCTGGGTATTGTAAAAGACCCTTAGTGGATTAAATATGCATATAACGTCTATGTAAGATAAGGAAAACTTGAAACTCTATAATAACACGTGTGATCAGCGCGATAGAATAGGTCAATTTCCCCCTATTGTGGAGGAAGTTCGAGTGGAACTTATATGACCTGAAATGATGATAATATTCTGAATATCTTCTTCAACCTGTAGATAGAGTAAATAACCTTTCAATTAATGGTTGCAGAATAATAATTAACTCACAAATAATGGTGTTTCATCTATACCAATAAATAAAATTGGAGTGTCTGTTTGTAATGTCAAAATAATAGGCTTTTTTCATGCTCACACAACCGTGTGCAAATAACCATTTGCACGACACTTATGGCTAAAATACAGATTAAAATATTTTTGTCTGTCTGTCTGTTTGTTCCGGGTAATCTTCAAAACGGCTGGACCGATTTCAAAAATTCTTTCACCAATGGAAAGCTATAATATCAGGGCGTAAACTAGGCTATATTTTATCCCGGTATTCCCACGAGAACGGGAACTACGCGGGTAAAACGACTAAAACCGAAGCGAAGCGAGGACGAGTTGCTAGTTCTCTATTATCTCAGAATCCCCGCGTGGTGAGAGGTGAAAAGACAACCTGTATTTCTTCTTACTTTAGTCTTTCTCTTTTTTTCTTTTGAAAAGAAAACGCCCTGCACTAAGGAAATAATGCTTGTTTTTTTTTTGTGTGGGTGGGTCGCGGTTGTCGCGCCTCCGCACCACTCCGTCCGGGGCGACAGAGGGGCTTAAGCACGCAACTCCCGCGACCCACCCAAAAACCACGTCACCTTCGTCGTTGGGCCGACCACTGGAGCAGCGTTAACTTGTCGTCAGTGGTCGGCCCGACGGAATACCCCCTATTTGGGGTACCCTCCCATCGACCGACGTCCCCCCCTCGGGGAGGACGTCGGTCTTTCCTAACGTGGTCGGCCTCTCGGCGGGTGACGGACTAATCCCCGGTCACGTCACCCGCGGCCTCGGCTAGGGCGGCATGAGGCGCAGATAGTTGCGCCTACGCCGCCCCAGTCGCCGGCGGCGGATCTCCTCATCGAGGCTCCTCGCGCAGGCGATCCGCCGCCTCCTTCCGCGAGATCACCGTCTCGCAGAAGGCTGCGACTGCGTCCCAATTCCCGACGCTGTCGACCATCGCCCTAGCGATAGCCGGCAGCGTCAGGTCCGTACCGATGATTGCAACGAGTTCACAGCGCTGCACTACCCAAGCCCCGCAGGCCTCGAGCGTATGGCGCGCCGTGTCCTCGTCGCAATCGCAGTGATGGCAGGACGGTGTACTCTCCCTCCTAACGACCTTGTGCAGGTATTTGGCGAAGCACCCATGCCCCATCAAAATCTGCACCAGTCGGAAGGAGAGCACCCCGTGCCGCCTTTCCAACCACTGCATCAGCACCGGCCGGAAGGCCTCCACGGTTCGCACCCCGAACCGAGGCCTCTCCAGCCGGACTGCCCAACGGGCGATGACGTCTCGGCGGGCGTCGACGCGCCAGGCGGTGAGATCCCTTAACGAGACCACACCGCCCTCCGCTCGCACCCCCGTCACCCACCGATATAGTCCGGCGAGGATCTCCGCCTCCAGGTCCCACGGGGGAGTCCCGGCCAATAGGCACGCTGCCTCCGTCGCCACCGTGCGGTATCCGCGGATGGCCCTGACCGCCATGACTCTCTGTGGTCGCCACAGAAGGGCCCTAAGTCGGACGGTCATGGACCCCGCCCACACCGGTGCGCCGTACAGGGCCATCGACCGGATGACCCCCGCGTACAGCCGTCGGCACGCAGCGCTCGGTCCGCCCACGTTCGGCATAAGCCACGATAGGGCGGACGCCGCGCCGACGAGCCGTAGAGCGAGCCTGCGGAAATGCTCCCGGAACCACCATCGCCCGTCGAGCACCAGGCCCAAGTATCTCATATGGGCCCGGATGCTGATGTCGACCGAGTGGACGGTGATCGAGACGCCGATGGGAGGGCTCATATGGCGCCCATGGAACAAGAGGGCCTCTGTCTTGTCCAGGGCGACCCTCAACCCCAGATCGCCTGACTCGATCCGCCTGACGACCTCCTCGGTACCAGAGGTCGCCAGGCTTATCGCCTCTTCTAGCGTCCCACCGCGGGCTGTGACGAGCGTGTCGTCGGCGTAACAAATCACGCCCAGCCCGGGCGGGAGGCTCCCCCTCAACGCCCAGTCGTAGCCGATGTTCCACAGGGTGGGTCCGAGGACCGATCCCTGTGGGACACCGCACGTCATGGGCGTTCGCACAACGTCCCCTGCTCGGTTGGTGCAGAGGACGCTGCGCCCCTCCAAATAGTCTGCCACTAGCCGCCTCAGGTAAACTGGCACCCCGTGATACCGGAGCGCCTCCCTGATGCAGCTGAATGGCAGACTATTGAATGCATTGGCGATGTCTAAGGACACCACCAACAGCACTCTTCCGCCGGTGACGGCCTCAGTCGCCACGGCCCTCAGGCGCAACGTCGAACGACCCCTCCTTAATCCAAACTGGGCGTCCGACAGATCGGGCCCCGTGCCGACGAGGTGCCGCTCGATGCGGCAGCTACCACCCTCTCCAGTAACTTGCCCGTGTCATCGAGCAGCACGATAGGCCTGTAGGCTGAAGGCGACTCCGGAGACCGTCCCGGCTTCGGCAGGAGCACCAGCCTTCCCTCCTTCCAGCACCCAGGGAACCATCCGGACGCTAAACACGCGTCGAACAGCCCCCTGAGGCGGGGTCCCAGGTGTTCGAGGACCAGGGCCAGCACACGGTTAGGAACACCGTCGGGCCCGGGGGCGGTAGACTTTGCGCGCATGCGCGTCACCGCCACCCCCATCTTGGGTTCCGTGATGGGCGGAACACTGTCGTCATCGGCCTCCCGGTCAGTGTCTGGCGGAGCCATGACCGGGGGCGTGTGTTCCGCCCGCCGCGGAAACAGGTCCTCGACCGCGGGAACAGGTCCTCGACCGCGGGAACAGGTCCTCGACCGCGGGAACAGGTCCTCGAGTACCAAATAATGCTTGTCTTGCGTGGGACTTCACAAACATATGTTTTAACGGACACAATTTTCAACCAGACTCAGAACAACAATTTGTGGACCTCACAAAGTGTTGTCCTGCATGGGATTCGAACCCACGATACTGGCATGATAGGTCGATCAAGTCTGGTCGTCGTAAAAACTGGATGAAGAATCACCATGGTCATCATTCATCATCATTTCTGCTCATATACTGGCCCCTGCTGTGCGCTAGCCTCCTCTATATTAGAGTGTTTTATTTTAAATTTTGCTTTTGTTATATAGATGTTATCTGCATATTATATCCAGCAATCGTCTTTTAGGACACCTACAGATTAAATAAGGGCTGGTGGATCATATTCTTACTCCGTCAGGACCAGCAAAAAGGTTTGATGAACACCAACACTCCTCTGGAATATTTATAAGATCAACTACAATTATGGTAATATATATCATCCCTGGGTGACTCACTTATGTTTAATAATAAATGGATGGATGTAATCTCTACACGTCTACATTAACCTACAATGCTAAGTCGCGATATTAAAGATTTCACAACATTCTGAATACTAACAACAATTTCGTGTCGAGTTACAGGGAGTCCGCGCCACAGGGTAAAGCGGTATGTGCAACCGCTATCCAGTGAATTGCACCGCACAATATTAATTTAGACCTTATTCCGTGACGCATAAAACTCAATCTTCAACATTTGCCATTCTGTCGACTAGATATAATTGCTAGACTGTATTCGGAATACCTGCGACGCATTAGAATGACGAATGCTTGAACTAAATGAATGCCTAACAGCACCTGTGTGGTAACATTGACTCCTTTTTTGAATTTAGAACCTGATTGGAATTTAGAAAATTGATTCCTTTTTTGAATTTAGAATTTCTTTATTCAGATTTAGAACTTTGGCTCCTTTTTAAGTTTTGAATTTTTGAATTTAGAAGTTCACATTTGAAGCCGACTAGAAGATGCCTCGCTCAGAAACGAACACGTGACGAATCAATATCTGAAGTTCAGCGGCAAAGTACAACTTGAAGTTTTGGAGGCTGCTCATCACATAGGAATAAAAAGTTGATTTATATCCTATTCCATCTTCGTCCTATAGTGTATTCCTTCCTTTCTTCAAGTTAACATTAGTTTAATCAATAGTGTCATCATCATCATGGCGGCTCATATACTTTACACTGCTGGGTTCAACTCTCCTCCACAATAAGAGAGAAATTGACCCACTATGCCATTCTGGTCAGACGTGTTGGTATAGCGTTTTATTTCGAGCTTTCCATCTCTTGCATAGATGTTATATGCATATTGTTTTTTTAGTCGCCTTTTACGATAGCCGCAAGCAAGATGGGGGCTTGTGAATTGTATTCTTATTTCATCACCACACAGAAAAATCAATTATTTACAAAACTACTTTACGGATTTTATCACGTTTGTATTTAACTGCCCCACGTTTCGAACACTTTAGAGCGTTCATGGTCACCATCGAAACGTCGGGCAATTAAAAATCAAATACAAACGCAATAAAATCCGTAGATTTATTTATATTACTCGCAAAAACATTAAGTAATTATTTACAAGTTAACTATTTGAATTTAGAACATTCCTTTTTTTTTTAATTTAAAAGTCTTGTATTTGGATTTCATCATATGGAGACGTAGGAAGAAAACAATTGTCCACCCATTATCTTGTTCGTGGATCTCGTAAAATACCACTAAGGGATATAATATGCATTTAACGTATATGCAAGAAAAGGAAAATTCGAAATAAACACTTTAACCAACCCGTTTGACCAGCGCAGTAGGCATAGATAATTCACTAAAAAATGAGAGGAGGCTGTAGGTCCACAATACGAGTCATAATTTAGTTATCATAATCCTAATTGTTACTGTAGTTGGAATGATCAATTTACCTCATATTTTGGAGGAGACTCGAGCCCAGCAGTATAGGAGTTGATGTTGTTGTATTTATTATATTTGGAACATTAAATTAATTGCATTTAGAAGTTCCATATTTGAATTTTATCATTCTGTTACTTG
Organism: Lymantria dispar; assembly: GCA_032191425.1. Lineage (NCBI taxonomy): Eukaryota > Metazoa > Arthropoda > Insecta > Lepidoptera > Erebidae > Lymantria > Lymantria dispar. The sequence goes on along the minus strand of CM063469.1, from coordinate 13,346,561 downwards.
CGTTTTGAAAGAAAACCAGAGATATAACGTTGCTTATTATACAACGATTCCATTTTTAAATTTATTATATTCCATTTTTTAATTTATCCATATCTTGTATATGTTCATTTTTGGCGGGCAAAGTAGCGTAATAGTGGTGGGACAACACAGACGACAGTTTTTTGGATATCTATTTGACCAGAAAAGTTAAAATTCGCTACTGCGCTTTATTCAGCGTGCGATAGAGCTAGAGGCCTAAACCACGTTGCTACCATCCTGCCATCTTATTTTTTATAAGACTACACATCACCCTCTAATGCGCAAGTCAAAACAATGTCAAAATGAGCGTTGACAAATTCATGGACGCATCAACAACTGCAACAAAATAGTTAAATATTTAATTAAACACGTAAATATTAATAAAAATACATATTTATAATTATATAATATTAGAAATTTATAATTATAAAAGAAATTGTTTTTGAAGGTGAGTAATTGTGTGTACGCTATTTCCGCATGAAAATTATTTATTAAAACAATTTGATTACTTCTAAATAATGCAGTATGCTAATTGGCTTTAATTAAAACGCTAATTATTTTTGGTAGAGTTAAAATTTATTTATAACTACTTTACATTTCTGATAAATAAGGCTTTTTTTAGAGTGTTTATTTTATTGTTTTATTTTGCTGCAGTTTATCTATCTTTTTAATATATTGATTTAGTAGTTCGAAAATAATTGTAGCAATTCTGATGTTGAGATTGTAAGCAATTGTTTCTGTATCTTTTTAATTTATGCTGTCTTTTGAGTTAATATTTTGGTATTTAGCCACGTGGAACATGATTTAAAAAATTACTACGAATATTTTTTTAAGATATCTATGGCTTAATGTAGAGTTTAAGCCGTAGATATATTATATTGCGACGCGGGTGACTGGACTGGGGAGTTAGTCCGTCATCCCCGACGGGGGGACGTCAGTCGAGGGGAGGGTACTTCTCAGAGGGTATTCTGTCGGGCCGACAACTAACGACAAGTCACCCTGCTCCGGTGGTCGGCCTGACGACGAAGGCGACGTGTCACGGGTGGGTTACAGGTGTGCGTGCTTATGCAAGTATATTAAACGTCGCATGCATGCACGGATGCTGCGGAAATGCTTTCATAACCACCAATGCCCATCGAGCACCAGCCCCAAATACCTCCTATATGGGCCCGGATGCTGATTTCAACCGAATGGATGGTAATCGAGACGCCGATGGGAGGGCTCATGCAGCGCCCATGGAACAAGAGGGCCTCCGTCTTGTCCAGGGCCACCCTCAACCTCAACGCCTCGATCCGCCTGACGATCTCTTCGGTGCCTAGAGTCGCCAGGCTTGCCGCCTCTTCTAGCGTCCCACCGCAGGCTGTAACGAGCGTGTCGTCGGCGTAAAAAATCACGCCCAGCCCGGGCGGGAGGCTCCCCCTCAACGCCCAGTCGTAGACGATGTTCCACAGGGTAGGTCCGAGGACTGCCCCTATGGGACACCGCACGTCATGGGCGTTCGCACAACGTCCCCTGCTCGGTTGGTGCAGAGGACGCTGCGCCCCTCCAAATAGTCCGCCACTAGCCGCCTCAGATAAGCTGGCACCCCGTGATACCAGAGTGCCTCCCTGGTGCAGCTGAATGGCAGACTATTGAATGCGTTGGCGATGTCCAAGGACACCACCAACAGCACTCCCCCGCCAGTGACGGCCTCGGTCGCACTGCCTTCAGGCGCAACTGAGCCGCGATCGTTGAACGACCCCTCCTAAATCCAAACTGGGCGTCCGACAGATCCGGCCCCGTACCGACGAGAAAATAATAGAGATGCAAAAGATTCGATCTCGGAAATTGGAGTTACGAAACTCATGATTAATTGATGTTGCTAAAGTAAGTATCAGGAATAGTGACAGAATTATACACATAAGCTGGGTATTTGAAGAGCTTCATAATTAATTATTATCAATATTAATTAACATAATAATTCATTTTTAATAATTATTTATAATTTATAACTTTTTATTTCTTAATTAATATATATATATATAGTATATATAAGCTAAATTCTTATTAGCCTGCACTATACAAATATTCTCAATCACGTATCAACCCCACCATGAGGCAGGAAAAGCACTTACTTTGGTTAATTATCCGGTAAATTACCGACTGCAAGTTGGTAAAATAAGTAAAATGTATATTTGTCCGGTAAATTATCTTCCCTAGCAGCTACGAATATTACGAACCCTTAAATATAATATTCATCTACCTCACACGAGAGAGAGAGACTATTAGAGAGAAGTTCGTAGACAAACATAACGCAAAGCACAACCAACTATAAACACCAAAATAAATAGATTTGCCCCTTTATTACAATATTTTCATTGATCTTCAGCTCCTATTAGTCTTCGCGTGATGCTATATAGCCTTCCTCGATATCTATCTATCTAGCTATCCAAAACTAAAAGAAGGTTACAATTCGAATCAGTAGTTTTTGAGAATAGCGTGTTCAACCAAACAAACTCTACAGCTTTATAATATTTGTACAGAAGTAAACATAACACACAATTACGCGTGGTGACGGAGTAAGAATACAATTCACCATTCCCTATTTTGCCCGTGGATGTCGTAAAAAACGGCTAAGGGATATAATATGCATAAACAACTATGCGAGAGAAGGCAACCTCGAAATAAAACCCTATACCAATATGTTTCCACCGGGCTGGTCACGAATGTTAAGGAACTCGATATGAGTGGTCGGCCCAGTGGCGAAGAGGAGAAAATACTGTGGCCTATTGAGCTACTGGACATGCCTTTTAAGTTCTGTCGTTTCCATATCGCCCGGCAATTTTGAATTTGGAACCGTTCTATTTTCGAATGTGTTTAAATTTTGAATCGCAAAACAGTTGAAAGTATTAGGATTAATGCTATTGTTTAGTCACAGCGTCGATTGGAATCTGTCAGGTTACGTACGATAATGAATCTTTCTAAGGAAAATGTTCGTGCAATAATTTTCTACAACTTTAGAAGAGGCCTGACACGGCTTCAGTGTTTTGAAGAGCTAACATCTGTGTTCAATGATAAAGCCCCATGTCTACGGACTATCGAACGCTAGTATTTAGAATTCCAGTGTGGACATACTAGTGTCAGTGACAAAGCTCGCGAAGGACGCCAAAAAACCGCCTTCACTGAAGATAACATCATTGCTGTGAGACAACTAATTCTCGAAGGTCGTCATGTAACGTATCGAGAGATAGAGGCTCTATTAGGCATCTCAGGGATAATCATTCAGAAGATCTTGCATGAAGCGCTTGGTGTGAGAAAACTAGTTTGTCGTTGGATACAGCATCTGCTTTCCGACGATCACAAGGCGGCCCGCGTCAGATGGTGTAAGAAAACTCTGCAAAGGTTCAACCGAGGAGAGTCAAATCACGTCTATGACATCATCAGGGGTGACGAATCTTGGATCTATGCCTACGATCCTGATTCCAAACAACAATCTACAATCTGGGTCTTTCAAGACGAGCCAAAGCCGACTAAAGTTGTTCGTTCTCAAAGCACTTCAAAGAAGATGGTGGCCACGTTCGTTGGAAAAACCGGCCATGTTGCGACTATTGCACTTGAAGATCGTAGAATGGTTAACGCAGAGTGGTATACCACAGTTTTTTTACCACAAGTCATCGCCGAACTTCGAAAATCTAACTCAAAGCGACGTATCATCCTGCACCATGACAACGCAAGCTCACACAGCGCTCGTCAAACGATTGAGTATTTGAAGCAGGAAAAGGTAGAAATTCTTGACTATCCTCCATACAGTCCTGACCTAAGCCCTAACGATTTCTTTACATTTCCTAAAATTAAGAAAAGTCTTCGTGGTCAAAGGTTCCAGTCCGGTGAAGAAGCAGTCGACGCTTTCAAGTCAGCCATTTTGAACACCCCCACTTTAGAGTGGCATAAATGTTATAATAACTGGTTTGAGCGAATGGAAAAGTATATTAAGCTACGTGGTGAATACTTGGAAAAACAATAAAAAGTACGATAAGGTTCTAGTTGTGTTTTTTCTTCAAACTACAAAACTTAAAAGGCATGTCTCGTATGAGTCCGCGAGGCACGATTTTGTCTCCCCGGACGGAATGGACGGCGTTTGTACTGATCATAGCCCACCAAAAAAACATGTGGATGTCGTAAAAGACAATTAATAAGCATATAACATACCAAACAAAACCCTATACCAATCTGACCATGCTGGTCAGACAGACTGGTATAGTAAGGTCAATTTCTCTTAATTGCAAATGATAGCAAACATTACACCTGATGGTAAATGCTGCTGCCGCTCATAGATCTATGCAAGGCTGCTGCCTACCGTGAAGAAAGTGAAGGGAGTATCAATGCTTGCAATGAGGTTCGGTGATACCAAAGGCAAACACCCTTTTTTTGGGTTTGAGTTACGGTCGCCGCACTCCTCGCAACACTCCATCCGGGGTGACAGAGGGGCGTAAGCACGCACACCCGTAATCCACCCGCGCTACACGTCGCCTTCGTCGTTGGGCCGGCCACCGGAGCAGGGTGACTTGTCAGTGGTCGGCCCGACGGAATACTCCTTGAGGAGTAGCCTCCCATCGACCGACGTCCGCCCCTCGGGGAGGACGTCGGTCATTCTTGACGTGGTCGGCCTCTCAGCGGGTGACGGACTAAATCCCCAGTCCAGTCACCCGAAGCCTCGGCTAGGACACGCGAACACCCTCAGAAAGTTGTGCTGCCGGCTCTCTCGCTCACCGAACGAAGCGCAGTAACAAATTGCTACTACTGGACGTAGATTTTCTGCTCAGTGTGGTAAACCCCAGGTGGACCGGCCCGCATTTGTAGACAAACAACTGTTACCAGTGTGGTCCTACCGCTTCTAAATATTTACGTTCTTACGTGGAAAATATTTTTCTTATATCCTTGCTTTTCTATTTCACCAGGTAAAATGACGTCTGGCGGTTCTGGGGCGGTATTTTTTCTTGGAACAAGAGCGCATTATCAGGTAAGAGTTTATTTGATGACATCATCATTATTTCAGATGTTATACTTTCCACTTTTGGGTTCGAGCCTCCTCCACAATGGGAGGAAAATTGACCTACTATACCATTCACGGTAGGCAGCGGCCTGGCTGTGCTCCTGGTATTACAAAGGTCCATGTGCAGCAGTTTCACTTAGCATCAGGTGTACTGCTTGCTCGTCTGCCACCGTTGGCAATAAAAAGAAAAATGCTGGTCAGACGTGTTGGTATAGGGTTTTTGTTCGAGTTGTCCTTCTCTTGCAGGTATTATATTTAATCCCTCAGTCATCTTTTACAACACCCATGGGCAAAAGAGGGGGTGGTGAATTGTAATCCTACTCTGTCATCACGGCATTCTATGACTTGGAATCATTCATAATTTGTTTAATGTGACTTTATAAACTATCGGGCCGACCACTGATGACAAGTAACCCTGCTCCGGTAGTCGGCCCAACGACGAAGGCGACGTGCATCGTGGGTAGGTTGCGGGTGTGCGTGCTTACGCCCCTCTGTCGCCCCGGACGGAGTGGTGCGAGGAGCGCGCCGACCGCAACCCACCGCCAAAAAAAAAATGACTTTATAAACTGGTATATTTCTATTATTTGTTAATTGATAATATCAGTTGTAATCCATAAAAAATTTCAACGAACTTAGATTGTGTTGCTATTCTTTTAGGCTTGTATGATTTTAATTTTTCTAACTGGCTGAAGCCAAAAATAAATCACCAAAGAATTATAAAAATAATTGACAAACTCTCCGAGTTTTATCGCCGTATCTTTTCAATGGTAATTGTGTTCCGATCTAGTGGTACTTCACCTATGGAATTAATTCTAGTTCATTATCATCATCACAGCTCATATACGTCCCACTGCTGGGCTCGAGCCTGTTCCACAATGGGAGGGAAATGGATACGCTATACCACGCCTATCAGACAGGTTGCTTAAGGTTTAAATTTCAAGTTTTTTTTCTCTTGCATAAATGTTATATGCATACATATAATCCCTTAGTCGTCTTTTACGACATCCAAGGCCAAAAAAAGATACGGTGAATTGTATTCTTACTCCGTTACCACACGGAATAGCTATTGCATTAATTTCAGTAAAAATAATATGTACAATACTTAAAGTGACCATATTTTTTTATTAATCAAAACGCGACGCTTAAAAAATTCATTGATCAAAATGGGATACATGCAAAGATAAGTAAACATGTGAAATTAAAAGCTAAAAAATGAACACGTAAAGAGTGAGCAATAGTTTTATAAATACCTTTTATAAATTTGGACTGAAAACAAAAAAAAAACGTCCGTCAGTGTTATAAATTATCAATTAGGCTCTGTTTGTAAAACGGGATATTTTTGTACAGTTCGGGACAACGGGCCAGACCACATGAAAACGGGACTGTCGCGTTCGTTATATACTAAAATATTACATTTTGACAGAAAGAAAAACAAATGAAAAACGGCAGGAAACACCTTTTTAATGGTATCAAAACCAACCAGATAACAACTAACCAAAGAGATTTTGTTAAAAGTTTATGCAGACTATTACACAGACGTTTGCCCTAAACCTTATAGTTAGTGTTAGTTACTTATAATTTTAAAATTTGTCATGATTTTATCCAGGTATTAAATCCACCCGAATCTCGTTTCGACGTTGAAAACGGCAATACATCTACAGAGACCATATACCAGAATCCTACAGTCCAAGACTTGTATAAAAGTCAGCAGGAACCTACGACGGCATCTGTGCAGGAGTTATGGCCTGCGGAACAGAAGGTTGAAGTGGATAATGAGAGATGGGGATATTGCGAACAGACGATTACAAGTAAGATTCTAATCCTTACTAAAATCATGAATGCGAAAGTAAGTTTATTTGTTACACTTTTACGCTTAAACCACAGAACCGATTTCAAAATTCTTTCACCAATGGAAAGCTATAATATCAGCGAGTAACAGGCTATATTTTATCCCGGTATTTCCACGGGAACGGGAACTACGCGGATAAGGCGACTGAAACCGAAGCGAAGCGAGGGCGGGTTGCTAGTTACTTATAAATTTAATTTAAATTCCTGTGGGTTCAATTATTAATTTATACCATTTTTAATCCACCTGAAAAACACAAAATATCGTCAGAATCAATCCAGTCATTTAAAAGAAATTTGGCTACAGCACACGTACAATATTTGCTCGTCGGCGCGGCGTCCGCCCTATCGTGGCTTATGCTGAACGTGGGCGGACCGAGCGCTGCGTGCCGACGGCTGTACGCGGAGGTCATCCGGTCGATGGCCCTGTATGCCGGTGCTGCCCGGTGTGGGCGGGATCCTTGACCGTCCGTCTGAGGGCTCTCTTGTGGCGACCACAGAGGGTCACGGCGATCAGGGCCATACGCGGATACCGCACGGTGGCGACGGAGGCAGCGTGCCTATTGGCCGGGACTCCCCCGTGGGACCTGGAGGCGGAAATGTTCGCCGGATTGTATCGGCGGGTGACGGGGGTGCGAGCGGAGGGCGGTGTGATCTCGTTAAGGGAGCTCACCGCCTGGCGCGTCGACGCCCGCCGAGACGTCATTGCCCGTTGGGCAGTCCGGCTGGAGAGGCCTTGGTCCGGGTTGCGAACCGTGGAGGCCTTCCGGCCAGTGCTGATGTAGTGGTTGGAGAGGCGGCACAGGGTGCTCTCCTTCCGACTGGTGCAGGTTTTGACGGGGCATGGGTGCTTCGCCAAATACCTGAACAAGGTCGTTAGGAGGGAGAGTACACCGTCCTGCCACCACTGCGATTGCGACGAGGACACGGCGCGCCATACGCTCGAGGCCTGCGCGGCTTGGGCAGTGCAGCGCTGTGAACTCGTCGCAATCATCGGTGCAGACCTGACGCTGCCGGCTATCGTTAGGGCGATGGTCGACAGCGTCGGGAATTGGGACGCGGTCGCAGCCTTCTGCGAGACAGTGATCTCGCGGAAGGAGGCGGTGGATCCCCTGCGCCAGGAGCGCAGCCTCGACGAGGAGATCCGCTGCCGGCGACTGGGGCGGCGTAGGCGCAACTACCTGCGCCTCATGCCGTCCTAGCCGAGGCCGCGGATGACGTGACCGGGGATTAGTCCGTCACCCGCCGAAAGGCCGACCGCGTGAGGAAAGACCGACGTCCTCCCCGATGGGGGGACGTCGGTCGATGGGAGGGTACCCCAATAGGGGGTATTCCGTCGGGCCGACCACTGATGTCAAGTAACCCTGCTCCGATGGTCGGCCCAACGACGAAGGCGACGTTGTTTTCGGGTGGGTTGCGGGAGTTGCGTGCTTAAGCCCCTCTGTCGCCCCGGACGGAGTGGTGCGGAGGCGCGCTGACCGCGGCCCACCCACAAAAAAGAAAAAAAAAAACACGTACAATATTTGGTAAGTTATGTCATGGTTACTACCCGTTAGGCAGTCCGGCTGGAGAGGCCTCGGTTCGGTGTGCGGGTCGTCGAGGCCTTCCCTCCGTGGCCTCCCTTCCCGGCGTCCTCCCCGTGGAGGGGACGTTGGTCTTTCCTCGCGTAGGGGGTATTCCGTCCGGCCGACCACTGACGATAAGTCACCCTGCTCTGGTGGTCAGCCCAACGACGAAGGCGACATGTCAGGGGTGGGTTACGGGTGTGCGTGCTTACGCCCCTGCTGTCGCCCCGGACGGAGCGGAGCGAGGAGCGCGCTGTCCGTAATCCACAGCTTTATATATTAGTATAGATAGCTAAAACTAATTGCTATACATACGATGGTAGAAGAGTACATTACAAGCCCAAATAATTATAGCACTGACCAAGAAAAAGAATCGACTTCAACTGTTTTCTAATGGATGAAAATGCGACCACACGAGAATGACCAGCTTTCAAATAATAAAAGAATGGTTAAAATCTGTTCAACCAGTCTAAAGTTCTGAGCTCACTCACTTCAGCTTATACAAGTCCCACTATTGGGCTCGAGCCTCCTCCACAGTAGGAGGGAAATTGACCTTACTATACCATGCTGGTCAGACAGGCTGGTACAGGGTTTTGTTTCGAGTTTTCCTTCTCTTGCATAGATGTTATATGCATACTATATCCCTTAGTCGCTTTTTTTGTGACATCCACGGGCAAGATAGGGAGTGGTGATTTGTGTTCTTACTCCATCACCACACGGAAATTCTGAACTAACAAACATTAAAAAAAAAATACAGTCGAATTGATAACCTACTTTTTTGAAGTCGATTTTAAAGGAGAATGAGGTAAAATAGTAAAGGATGTAAGTAGCCTTCTTGGAAATCTTATGTACTCCAGTCATCCACTTGTGTGGAAGCTTGTATCGAATCATGTCCGCTCATATACGTCCCTAATTTGACGTATTATACCACTTTTTTTTTTATTTCGGATTATCTTGCCCTCGCATATGTATTAAATGCATAAATTGCACGTGACGAATCAATATCTGAAGTTCAGCGGCAAAGTACAACTTGAAGTTTTGGAGGCTGCTCATCACATAGGAATAAAAAGTTGATTTATATCCTATTCCATCTTCGTCCTATAGAGTATTCCTTCCTTTCTTCAAGTTAACAATAGTTTAATCAATAGTGCCATCATCATCATGGCGGCTCATATACTTTACACTGCTGGGTTCAACTCTCCTCCACAATAAGAGAGAAATTGACCCACTATGCCATTCTGGTCAGACGTGTTGGTATAGCGTTTTATTTCAAGCTTTCCATCTCTTGCACAGATGTTATATGCATATTATATCCCTTAGTCGTCTTTTGCGACATCCACGGGCAAGATATGGAGTGGTGAATTATATTCTTACTTTGTCACCACAAGGACGATAGGAGTCGTGTCGAATAGAAGTCGATAGGAGTTAAATCAATTCTCTTGTTGTTACAGTTACTGAAGAAAGAAATACAGAGAGCGGTAAGAAGAAATGTAGAAGAACAAGCGAAACGGCACTATGTGATGGAGACGAGTTGAAGCCAGCCTTATTGAACTCTGTGGATAACAGGTACACTATCTATCTCTATACAGAGTGTATCAGGTTGGGCAATTGGTCAAACGGGAGTTAGCCAATGATGGTAGGAACCCATGAAAAAAATTTGAAGTAAAAATATCGATTCATTAATGAATTAGAGACTTCTTTTCCTTTTTATGGCACTAATCTCATCACAAATTCGTACTATTGTAAGCCTAGATCACACCGAGGTTTGACCCTCAGGCAGTTCCGGAAAATAATTTTAATTGTTTTGGGACCCGCAACAAATTTAATTAGATTTAAAGTTAAACAGGAGTTGGAAGAGATTGATTCGGAGACAAAGCAAAATTGACTTGTTAACCAATAAAAAGGACGATGTTCAGCTACGATAAGAGGTTATGTCTTTAAAAAAGCCTTGTCATCAAATGAAATATGATCAAATACCAACTAGTTCATTTCAGCTCATATATGTCCCACTGTTGGGCTCGAGCCTCCTCCATAATAGGAGGGTACGGGTAATCCATCTACTATATCATGCTGGTCGACGCGTTGGTATAGGTTTTAATTTCAAGTTATCTGTTGGTATAGGATTTAATTTCACGTTTGCCGTGGGTATAAGGTTTAATTACAAGTTTTCCGTTGGTATAGGGCTTAATTTCAAGTTTTCCGTTGGTATAGGGTTTAATTTCAAGTTTTTCATTGGTATAGGGTTTAATTTCAAGTTTTTCTTTTTTTGCATAGAAGTTACATGCATATTAATCCCTTAGTCGTCTTTTACGACATCCACGGGCAAGAGAGGGGGTGGTGAATTGTATTCTTACTACGTCATCACGCGGTAAAGCCAGCTAGTTTAATAAAGACATTTGCTTACAGTACCCCACAGAAGAAGAGTACGAAAACTCCTCTCCTAACCTTCCTGTGGTCACTGGCTCGACGCAAACGGAAACTGGAGACAGATGAGGTCCAATATTTGCACCATATCGACTCGGCACTCACCAGCTGCACTTATAGAGAATCCTGCCGGTGCTTGGATTGTCAGGTAAGTTATTTTCTGTCATATTTTTTCACTGCATGCTCTGGCTATAACCAGCTCAAACTGTCTGGGGTGATGGAAAAGCTGAATAACTTGTGTTAGAGATATTGAGCGAGCAACCAAACACCTAGTTTTTGGCGGGATATAGTCAGACCTTGGTATGATTATAAAAATGTACGCCCGTTGCTCGAGTCAAATCGCTTTAAATTATTTTATATCTATACTTAATAAATAAAGCTGAAGAGTTTGTTTGTTTGAACGCGCTAATCTCAGGAACTACTGATCCGATTTGAAAAATTCTTTCAGTGTTAAATAGAATTTATCGAGGAAAGCTATTGGCTATATATCATCACGCTAATACCAACAGGAGCGGAGCACCAATGAAGAATATTTCAAAATTGTTTTTTTTTTCCTTTTAAGAGCTTCCGCTGCGTAAACGGCTAACTTTTAGCAAAAATCATATGTGACAGAATCGTATTATTAAAAAATACTTTCACCTTCTACGTAAACAAAGTCTTAGGTCCAAGTTAGCGTTAGTCTAAAGTATTTAGGAGGGTACCCCACTAGGGGATATTCCGTCAGGCCGACAACTGATGACAAGTAACCCTGCTCCGGTGGTCGGCACAACGACGAAGGCGACGTGGCGATGTGGTGTTCGGGTGGGTTACGGGTGTGCGTGCTTACGCCCCTCTGTCGCCCCGGACGGAGTGGTGCGAATAGTGCGCCGACCGCAGCACACCTCAAAAAAAAAAAGCCTAAAGTATCTATAGCACGCGGACGAATGTCGCGAGCAGAAGCTAGTATGTAATATGTATAAATGGATAGATTACAACAGGAACTGGTGGATGGCATAATGTATGAATAGAAATATCACGATATTTTTCCAGAAAATGATGATTGAATAAATCAATAAACATTTATTTTCATTAAATACAGGAATTCAAATTCATAAAATTTTTCAAATTCTCCATTCTTTTAACCAGTGAATTCTATAATAATATAATAGTTATATTCGAGTGTGACAAATGATCGGAACTATCATACCGTGGCGATGCGTCGTTACGGCATGCGTCGCCACGCCAGCAATCGCTTATATATGTTTTTATATATGGGGCTATAGATGTTTCACATCAAAATAGACGCAAATAACACTTATACCAGAGATTTATTGCTGTGTGATAGCGGCTACGAACATTATCAACACTTAAATGTTCATGGGTGTCGTAAAGGACTGAGAGCCTGGGATAACATCTGACGTCGTCTGATGAAAAATTACATTCGAAAGAGTGTTGACGTCAGGCAGGCGACCAGCCATAAAACTATTGTATATAACTTTTTACAATATATAGGATGGCAGATATTCAATACCTGCCTTTTTTTTTGGGGGGGCTGGGTTGCGGTCGGCGCGCTCCTCGCACCACTCCGTCCGAGGCGATAGAGGGGCGTAAGCACGCACACCCACAACCCAAACACGATGCACGTCGCCTTCATCGTTGGGCCGACTTGACGTCAGTGGCCGGCCCGACAGAATGCCCCCTATTTGGGATACCGTCCCATCGACCGACGCCCCCCCTTGGGGAAGACGTCGGTCTTTCCTCACGCGGTTGGCCTCTCGGCAGATGACGGACTAATTCCCCGGTCACGTCACTCGCGGCCTTGGCTAGGGCGGCATAAGGCGCAGGTACTCGCGCCTACGCCGCCCCAGTTACCTGCTTGACGTCAATCCAACTTAAGAATGTAATCTCATAGTGGTAGGAGTACACTGTTGATAGTTTGTCTACAGCCGCGGGCTGGTTCGTACAGGGTAGTACCACACTGAGAAGAAAATCGACGTCCGAATAGTAACAATTTGTTACTGCACTTCGTTCGGTGAGCGAGAGAGCCGGCAGCTCATTTTTCTGGAGGGGGTTTTGCGTGTGGTAGATTTTAGGTGATGCCTTTGGTATCACAGAACTTCAATGCACGCATTCACACTCTCTTCACTTTCTTCGCGGTAGGCAAAGGTCCATGAGCGGCAGCAACACTTACCATCAGTGGGCCTACTCTTGAAATCAATTCTAATTTCGAATCTGATTCAATTCCAATCTCACCAAACTTATATTTGGTACTCTTGAACAAAATCGAGAATGATTTCTTCGTTTTTGCCGTTGTTATTTTCACCAAATGTGCCGTATTTTCTTACTTTAAATTAATAACGTTATCGAACTCGATCACCACAAGGACGCTGTCTTGAAATTGTGCAACATTAATGATTTTAAACTACGTCAAAATCACGTCGGGAGTAGAAAATATTTGACTTAATCGACGAGAGTCGAATTCATTTAGTTTAAAAAAAATCCACCGAATTTCATTCCAATCATGCGCTAGTGTCGCTTTCAAGAGTATCAAATTTGCTCAAATTCGAGCTGGGATTGGAATCGAGATTCAAGAGTAGGCACACAGGTGTCTAAAGAAGTTTCTCTTCAAAAAATACATTGTTGACTACAGGGCATCACAGACGGCCCAGATAAAGTAAAAGTAAGTAAGGCTTTTAGTGATATTTTATGGCACCCTCGAAATATGTAGTAGTATTCATAGTTACCACCAAATGGCAAATATTTAAAAAGGTATATTAAAAAAAACTATTTTAAATACTTTTTTATTAGATAACCGTTAAAATGTTTTTACATATCTTTCAATTTAACAATTGTGTTAGTACATTCTAGAATTTGCAATAAAAAAATTGCAATATAATACAAATTATAAAATTTAATTAAAGCTCCAATGCTCCACAATGATATCTTAAATAAGCCTTTTAACCTTAGAATAATAACGTATAGAAGGTAACTCTGCGCACAAAAAATGAAGCATTTAAATTGGAGCCTAATGGAGCTTTCGCCGGACCGTTCCGTAGTTTACAAGGTCACTATACTGCACATACGTACGCAACTCTTAAAAAATAAATAGGTAATTATGACGGTTTGTGCATTCAAATGGTATCACAACATATTTGAAAAACATAAAAAGTGTATTAACATTACATACTTTCAAAAGTATTTCGACGATTTATGTTAATAAATACAAAATTTGATTTCATAATTTGTATAGTGGTGTGCGTGTGTAATCGCCTGCGCGCATTTAATATTTTTTTTCTTCATATTTTTGATCGTTTAAGTATCGACACTATCCGTCTATACGTTATTATTCTAAGCTTTTAACATATTTATGAAACTAATCGCTATGACAGCGGTTACGATACAAGTCATATTTTCTTACAATTAATAACATTCACATCAATCACAACTTTTTGTTATCATAGCAGTTGTTATGACAACAGCGATTCGCAGAACTCTTGGTGTCGATTTTTTTATAATAAAAACACACTGCACTAAGTAAATAATTCTTGTATTGCGGGGGACTAAACAAACGTTTTCCGTGTGGTGACGGAATAAGAATACAATTCACCACTCCCTATCTTACCTGTGGATGTCGTAAAAGACAACTAAGGGATATAGTAAGCATATAACATTATGCAAGAGAAGGGAAACTCGAGACAAAACCCTATACCAACCTGTCTGACCAGCTTGGTATAGTAGGTCGATTTCCCTTCTATTGTGGAGGAGGCCCGAGCCCAACATTGGGAATGTGTGAGCCGAGATAATGATTACAAACATAATTAACCGACACAAATTACATTCAGACTCGGAACAACAATTTGTGGATCACACAAATTGTTGTCTTGCGTGGTATTCGAACCCACGGCATGATAGGACGCCATCTGTGCAGTCATTTTCCAATATTCATAGACACTGTTATCTTGATAGATAAGCTATAAGCCACCATAAGATTTATAGAAATTCAACTGGTAGTTTCTGAGAATATCGCATTTATTAAAACGTTATATATCGGCCTGATTTTTGCATTTCGGCCATAGGGGACACCATGTAGCCGACATACAGATGTTCCGTTGGAGCCGAGGGAAACACCATATGACCGCGAACCAGAGGCGACTTTAAGCAAAATAAGGTCACAAATTACTTTTCTTCGGTGTTTACTACGTGATTCACCACATTTTAAAGTCCACCGGACCAGGGATTTGCCCCAGCACCCGCGGTGAGGTTAGCCTCGCGTCGGCGATCGGCGTTCCGGGGGGACGTCGATGGGAGAGGGTACTCCCTCAGGGTATTCCGCTGGGTCAAATTAAATCAAATCACTGAGGTCGACCACTGAAGTCAAGGAACTATGCACCGGTCGACCAAACGACGAAGGCGACGTGATTTATGGGTATGGCGCCCCTCTGTCGACTGAAGGGCTTGAGTCTCCTCTACAATGAAAGAGAAATCGATCTACCACAATAGCCAGAGGTATTGGTACAGTTTGGAATTTTCTTTCTCTTGCAAAGATGTTATATGCATATTTAATCCCTTAGTCGCCTTTTATGACATCCACGGGCCAGAACCCTTTCTGTGGTGAATTGTATTTTTATTATTTTTATATAAAAAGCCACAAAAAGGGCTCCTCCCAATAACAGGGAAATTGACCCATACTACGCTGGTCAGAAATATTGGTATAGGATTTTATTTCAAGTTATTCTTCTCTTGCACAGATGTTATATGCATATTATATCCTTTGGTCGTCTTTTACAACATCCACAGGCAAGATAGGGAGCTGTGAATTGTATTCTTACACCCTCACCACATTAATAATGGATTATTTAAATGAAAAGATTAATTTTAAAACATTAAGTTGTTTATCGTCATTACAATGGAAAATAATCTTCAAAATGGCGTATTAAACATTAAAATTGATACATTATTATAGGAGATAATTTAAAAGAACGAAATAACCAACTTATAAAAGAATATAAAAAAAAATCACTAGCTATTATCTATGGTAAACCAACGCAATATATTGTCGTAATTTAGACTTGAGCAGAATAATAAGCTGCATTTGATATTAATATAGAAAAATTAAGAAAGTAAAAGAAAAATAATATTTGTCCAAACTTATCAACTAAAACAACTGAAATTAAATCATTCAAAATATAGATAAATAATTTTATATATACTAGCTGACCCAACAGATGTTGTTCTGTTCAAATAAGGGCCACCTACCAGGTCCAACTGTGTATCTAAACCAATCTCGAATCCCCTTGAATACACACAAAAAATTTCATCAACATCGATCCAGCCATTTAGGAGTTCAGTGGCATACGTACACAAGAAATATATATATATATAAAGATAATTTTCGAGATCTTTAATCGCTTAAAATAGCTAGTATTTTCCTAACCTTCTCGACGATCCATTTAAATCTGAATTCTTGGTAAAAAAAAAATTGGTTGCCTGTAAAGTCGGTATACGGGCGAAAGTTTTACGTGACAACGACTTTGAGTGGTAAAATAATTTTAATGTGAATATTCATTCGTATAGTAGGAAGAAGGATGAAATAATAGTAACAATTTAAAACATTTATTTATACAAAGAATTATATTTAAAGAATTATCTCTCTCACTCTCTCTCTCTCGCTCTGTCTCTCTCGCTCTTAGGCGGGCTAACTGTGCTCGAGTGGAAGGGACGCGTGCCTTTCACTTTTTATGTCTGTCTCTCTCGCTCTTAGGCGGGCTAACCATGCCCGAGTGGAAGGGACGCGTGCCTCTCACTCGCTCTCATTGTGAGCGCATAACGTGAGCGGAGCGTAACGCAGTTTCTTGAAGTGTCAGCCGGCAAACCAATTTATAAGACGTTGTCACGTCAAAACATATAATTCTTCAATCACAAACTTCAAATGTAAAACTGTACCCGTTATCGGCAATAGGCTCAACACTAGTCAACATATCGCACGTTTAATCCAATACTAATACTAAACGAAATTTTTCGAAAATCTGTTTTTAATGCCATCTATTTGCTGAGCACTGAATTTATATACTGCTTCAATTCCTATATTTTAATTATACTTAACCTATTCAATTTTGTTTTGAAAATGGTAGTGTCACTAATATTTTAAATTATTTATATCCACAAATTAATAATAATTAAGATGAAAAAAAAATGATTTATCAGGAATAATAGTTATTAATAAAATAAAAAACAATTATTCCTGAAATGCTAATATACACTTATTTATATAAGATAATGTTTGTCATAAATCTTTAAATAGCTCTCCTGTATAATTTGCTTATTTGTGATAGTGACAGTATTGGAATAAAGGTGCGATATTATATATTTTTTTTAAATATATGTGTATTATACCTCTTTAAATCTGGTTAACTCTTAAAAAGATAATGGCAAAACACTATAGCAAAAATTAAAAATGATTGACAATACAGTTTTACATATTATCACCCAAAGGTTTATTTAAAGCACCATAATAATATCATCTAAAAGATATTTAAAACATGTGTATTTGAATCTATAAATTTTGAAACTGCCAATTCTGTTGCAATAAATTAACCGGATAGGCCACCAAAGAAAGAAAATCGTTTTCGTATGTGTGTATAGCTGTTAGCCGCAGATAGTTTTCACAGCTTAACCCGGACTATGGGTGAGCGCTGAGGACTTTCACCCCGGTAGCCAAAGAAAATCGGTATTAGTGGTCAGCCTGAAAGACGAGGTTATGGATTTTCATACCATCTTGTGTCCCTTTAGACGATTCAGGTGTGTGCCTATATAGAGCATAATGTCAAACTTTGACTGGTGAATGGTTAAAATACCGACCCACCGTGTCAGTGTCGTGGGTTCGAATCCTGCACGGGACAACACTTGTGAATTGCCACAAATTGTTGTTCTGAGTCTGAATGTAATTTGTGTCCGTTAATTATATATTTGTAAAGTCCCCCACAACACAAGCATTATTTCCTTGGTGTAGGGTTGCTGTCTTTTAAAAAAATATAATAATAAAAATAAAAAAAATCATCCTCTATGGATCTCATCATGTTCTGAATACTACGGTGATGAGTCATTTACTTCATATTTGTAATACTGTTATTTATGTATGTATTGTTATGTATGTATGTTTAACTGTTAGCCGCAGATGACTTTAACAGCTTTGCCAGAATGATGGGTGAATACAGAGGCCGTTTAACCAGGATTTGTAATATTATCATAGTTATTGGCTTAAAATTACTGGATAAATCAGAAATAATTATACTAACAGTATTTTAGAAGCTCTAATTATGCTATTTATTGGTTTGAATTCACAATCACTGAAGAATTAGAAAAGTTGTCGTCTAAAGTTCTTATAGTAGTAGTATATAACAAAATTAAATTCGAGGATAAATTCTTAAAGACAACAGCCATTTCTGGGCTAAGCTATGAAAGCCATCCGCGACGAACAGCTACTAACATACACAAAAAAAATTAAGAACCACTTCACCCAACCATCTTTGTTCAGTACAGGGACTTTGCTTAGATACAATTAATACACAAAACTATCACCTAGACTCAGAACCATCATTTGTAAATGTCCTATAGGACAGACTAAATTAAAACCTTGAAAATAGGCCATCTGTATACTTAGTTTAATTTGTTTCATATATGTATTGCTAGAATAAGTAAAAACTGTGGTAATCCCCCTATCACTTTCATAGGTGTTGTAATAGTTAAGCTGACTACATTAAGAGAAAAAGAAAAAAATTCAATAGAAAACTTATGCTATTTGGCATGGTAGACCAATTTCCACTTCGATTAAAGATCAAATTTAAGCCTATATTAGGTGAATTATACATGAACTACTGTTAAGGAAAACCAAAAGTATAGAGTAATTGTGTCAACGGAATTGGCAGCAATTTTTAATATGCCTTAAACATAGATCCAGCCTAGCAAAAGAAATTCACATGTATTTATATATATATCAATCAACAAATTTGTCTATATCATATTCTAATGCGTCCACATTTTCAGGTTCAACAGTCGTCTTTTTTCTTTCTTCTAAACGGAGGCACTTTAAACACTTCTCGCCTTTACGTAACCAACAACCTCTATGATACATTGAATTGCATTTATCGCACATAAGAGCACCGCTGTCAAATGGGTACAAAACCTCATTATTACCACAGACTTCGCACAAATAACCTTTACCGGAGCATAAAGCGCAAGATGTTATGTGGGAACGGCATATTTCTGTTAATTCAGTCAGCTGCGTCTCCAATGAACCGTCGTTAATAGCTTGTAGATGTGCCATACTGTATTTTTTGTTTACATCGCCCAGTTGAACGAATAATGGCGATAATAAGCTAGTACCTTCAGTACAAGCGCAGAGATATCTTCTCATCCATTCTAGATCCTTCCTCATCTTGTGCACCCATTCTAATTCAGCAATAAAACTAAATAATCTAGGATTTATGCTCTCTATATCTATATAAGGCCTTATCCATGATAAATTAAGCATTTGGAAGGCTAAGCGTGAAACATACTTCTTTTCCCAATCCCAATTGTGGACTACTCTTGCTGGTATTACAGATAAATCATTCCAATGACAAGTTGCACAGAAGTATAGACCGGTGTAATCACACAGTCGTGGTTCATTCCAAGTGTCTTTGAATGTTAATGCTGTTAAACATTCCGCACATTTATAATCTTGTTCGGCTAAGCCTTTTTCTGGACATATATTCATTTCGAAATTACCTCTTTCTGTCATAACAACATGTGCACACACTCTACACACTTGATCAACACATTTATAATGGCACAAATAACCACAATCATTACAAATATACGAGCTTTGTACTATACTCCATATTACACCAGAACAATGATCGCAATATTGTTTACGATTTGTGGGATTCACTTGTTGTTCAAAATGATGACCTTTTATTGCAACCTGGACCCTGGTTTGACCATTATTGTCTTTTATATCTTCCAATCTTAATCTGAGCTCAACTAAATATCTCACTAACCATTTTCTTTCGTCTGAACACTGTGGACTACTTAATACGAGTTCTTTACATTGATTTATAGCTTTTTCTATCTCCTCTTTTGTTGCTGTGCTGTGGATTTTTAGCTTTTTATTGGCTATGGATCTTGGGATATAATTGGAGTCGTAACTTTCGTCTGCGGACACACATCCTGATGTCGATGAAGATGATGCTCTCGAAGTTATTTCGACGCTAGGACTGCAGCAGATTAAACTGTTCCTATATTTAGGCGAGTCATTAGCTATCGCGGCCGCCATGGTTAAGTAATTCACGGAATTACACACAAAGGAAGTACCTACTTATTACGTTGTTTCATTTCCATATATCACTCTTATAAATTTGTGTTTCAATGACGGCACTACTACTAAAAATATGGCGATCGCTTTTTAGGTACTGTTATCTGACGTTAAGCAGCATAGCATTTAATGATTCGTAAATATTTTGATGGAATTTATAATTTTTCGTCACAAAATGTCACAAAAAAACAACATCGTCACTTTTGACATAACAATTCGCTTATTGACTCTGATGTTGGCATTGAATGAATGCACGTAACGTTCCGTTTCAAGTATAGTGAATATGAGTTGTAGCATTATTTAATTATATAACATCCTCTTATCTATCCTTAAGTATTAATCTCAAATTCTTTTTAAAATATGTCCAACATTTTTAATGTGAGAATATTAAATATTCTATGAATATTATATAAATATTCTATGAATACAAATTTTGTATTCATAAAATTAGAAATCCCTCTAAAACGGAACGGGTTCATAAACAAATGTACCAATGTCACAAAAAATCGACTTATCAGTTTTAAATTGCGTTTAGTTGACGGTCAAAACAGAATGCATTTATGTGCAATAGTATTATTATGGAGTCTGTTAAATAAATTTACATTTGAGTATTTAGATATTTATAGAATTTTCTTTATTTTACAATATAATATATTAAGTTAATTTTAGCTTCTAAGAAATCGTCTATTTATAGGACAAACACTAATATTAGACTGCTAATTGTAGGTAATAGTACCTTCAATAAATTAGTACTTAGGTACCTATTTTAATGTATGACTGAAATGAGATCAGCATCTATATCTGTACTTATGACCTGCTTTAAAGTATTAATAATAATCCGTGTCTCGACACGTACTGATATGTCGATCATACGATGTTTGTATAATAATTAATTAGGTTTTTTTTATGAAAATTATTAGTAATGATATTCACGTTTTCATCGGATGATCGAAACGGTACATTTAGTGTATCCTGCTTTATTCTATAACTAGCAACCCGCCCTCGCTTCGCTTCGGGTATAGGTTATAATCGTTTTACCCGCGTAGTTCCCGTTCCCGTGGGAATACCGGGATAAAATATAGCCTAGTTTACGCCCTGATATTATAGCTTTCCATTGGTGAAAGAATTTTTGAAATCGGTCCAGCCGTTTTGAAGATTACCCAGAACAAACAGACAGACAGACAGACACAAAAATTTTTTAATTGCTATTTTAGGCATAGGTGTCGTGCAAATAACCGTGTGAGCATGAAAAAAGCCTATTATTTTGACATTACAAACAGACACTCCAATTTTATTTATTGGTATAGACTAGCAACCCGCCCTCGCTTCGCTTCGGTTTTAGTCGTTTTACCCGCGTAGTGCCCGTTGCCGTGGGAATACCGGCATAAAATATAGCCTAGGTTACTCCCTGATATTATAGCTTTTCATTGGTGAAAGAATTTTTCAAATCGGTCCAGCCGTTTTGAAGATTACCCGGAACAAACAGACAGACAGACAGACGACATTTTTTTAATCTGTATTTTAGGCATAGGTGTCGTACAAATAACCATGTGAGCATGAAAAAAGCCTATTATTTTGACATTACAAACAGACACTCCAATTTTATTTATTGGTATAGACTAGCAACCCGCCCTCGCTTCGCTTCGGTTTTAGTCGTTTTACCCGCGTAGTGCCCGTTGCCGTGGGAATACCGGCATAAAATATAGCCTAGGTTACTCCCTGATATTATAGCTTTTCATTGGTGAAAGAATTTTTCAAATCGGTCCAGCCATTTTGAAGATTACCCGGAACAAACAGACAGACAGACAGACGACATTTTTTTAATCTGTATTTTAGGCATAGGTGTCGTACAAATAACCATGTGAGCATGAAAAAAGCCTATTATTTTGACATTACAAACAGACACTCCAATTTTATTTATTGGTATAGATAAATAATGTGATTTGTTTACATACTGAATGGGCAAGAATGGGGTGGTGACATATCGCTATTCAATACGTAACGTACATTTCATACTGCATATGTATTGAAAATCTAAAGTGTAAAGAATTCAATAAAAAAGCCTTCGAATAATAACGTATAGAAGGATAGTGTTAGTACTTCGAACGTTCGAAACTAGAATCTCAAAGTACTACATGCGCGCAGACGATTACACACGTACACACGCACACCACTATACAAATTATGAAATCAAATTTTGTTTTTATTAACATAAATCATCGAAATACTTTTAAAAGTAATGTTAAAAACCATTTTAAGTTTTTCAAATGTGTTATGACACCATTTGAATGCACAAACCGTCATAATTACCTATTTATTTTTTAAGAGTTGCGTATGTACGTGCAGTACCTACAATGACCTTGTATATTACGAAACGGTTCCGGCGTATGCTCCATTAGGCTCCAATTGAAATGCTTCACTTTTTGTGCACGAACTTACTTTCTATACGTTATTATTTTAAGAAAAAAGCCTAAAGAATACAATAAAATAAAAAACAACTTTTGACATGTCTTTATGTACGTAGGGACCGTAGAGATATATCAACTAGATATTCCCTTAATAAATGTTTTCATTCCAGAGTCGTTACTTCGAGTGTGATGACAGCGATGAGGAGTATAGCTCTGATGATAGCTACGTGCCAAGATACGTCACACAGGTGATGGACGCGCACGAAAATCATCATCAAGAGGAAGACGAAGATGATGACGATGAGGTAAGCATTATTTAAATACTTTCTCACCCAACAAACAATGTTCTGTTCAAATTTAAAAAAAAAAATAGTAAAAGGAATTCTCCTTGAAATTGATTGAAAGACCACCTACCGGTTTCAATTATTAATCTAAACCAGTCTCATATCCCGATGGATTCCGATGAACAGGCACAACAAAATCATCAAAATCAGTCCAGCCGTTTAGCAGTTCAATTACAAACACACAAACAGAAGATTTATATATATAAAGATCATCATCACAGCTCATATACGTCCCATTGCGAGGCTCCAGCCTACTCCACAATGGGAAGGAGATGAAACCCCTTAGTCGTCTTTTACGACACCCACGGGCAAGAAATGGAGTGATGAATTGTATTCTTCCTCTGTCACCACACGGAAAATGATAAATACAACTTAAAAACAATAATTACTGTTTGCAGGTGTTCATAGATACAGCACCAGGTGATAACGCATCAACTGATTTACTTCTGGATAATACAAAGATGTCTGTCTCAAGCGATGAGACTTCAGAGCTGACACAATCGGATGCCGAACATAAACTACAGCTGGAAGTTGCAGCTGGAACACCTGTGCTTCTAAATTATTTGCTCACACATCCAATAACATGTTCTATTCAGTAGAAAATATTTGTTGCCTGTAAAATCGGTTTAAGGAGGAAAATTTGGCGTGATAACGACATACTTAAAACGTTGATGAAAAATTGCATACTTTTATGAAATTAATTGAATTGTTATCACTGAATTATCATTACTTTATATAATACAAAGAATGAGTTAATTAAAAACCGGCTAAGGGCGAGTCGGAGTCACGCACGTAGGGTTCCGTACCATTATCTATAAACATCGCGTTTGTTGCGAGAGGAATGGGAGGCCCCCTTAAATATTTATTTTATTTTATTTTTAGTATTTGTTATAGCGGCAACAAAAATACATAATGTGTAAAAATTTCAACTGTCTAGCTATCGTGGTTCTTGAGATATAGTCTGATGACAGACAAACAGCGAAGAGTCAGTAATAGGGTCTCGTTTTTACCCTTTGGGTACGAAACTCAAAAAATTCATTATTTTTCGATAAATTAAAATTTATTCGCAGTCGTTAATTCAATTTTTTTTTTGAAGTTAAATAAATCCATCACAAGCCGAACGTTAAGGCTCACTATCGCTTGCTCGCTCCGCTCAGGCGGAACGTGACAATGAGTGATGCTTCTTTGTGCGTGCAACCGGCGTTCATCCATTTATAATACGTTATCACGTCAAAATGTCGGATCCAATTTCATTATCCTATCGAAACCGTAGCGTTGTACAAAAAGCAGAAAAAAAACCATTTCTGCTGTTAGGTATAACATATAGTGATGTGGCTTCAGCTTCTGATTATTAGAACCATAATTCGTAATTATGTCGCCAAATACGTGTTAATCACAATTCGAAACTAGTTTGCCGCCATTTTGGATCGTATCAAAAATACGATGTTACCCAATATGGATTTGCGAATCCAAGGTCGGTTATATGGGTTGTGATTAAATGTCTTACGGATTTGGATTCGGATATTAGAATAACATAATATAGGTATAAGATACGATTATGGATTGCAAATTATTTCGGATAATTTACCGCGATTTCAGCCGCGTAGTTGGAAATATCGGGATTAAATACAGCCTAAGTTATTCTTTATAGGTACAAACAGATATTTGGTAATACGATATTATCAAAATCGGTCCAGCCGTTTTGAAGATTACTTGGAACAAAGAGACAGACAGAGAAAAAATATTTAAACTGGTTTTTAGGCATAGGTATCGTGTACATAACCGTGTCAGCATGAAAAGTACCTTTTATTGTGACATTACAAACAGACACTTCAATTTTATTTATTTGTATAGATTATCCAATAGTTTTGGTGCCGCTTATGGGATTTTTAAGGAATTGTCAAAGGGAAATGCCAACTGTGGTGGTTATTGTATTATTGCCCTTTGGAGAGGCTTACGTTTAGGGTATCACTTCGACCCCGCCGTGCTGCCCACGGACCGACCGGACGACAAGAAACTAGATACCGGTAGTCGGCCCAATGGCGAAGGGAATGGAATATGGTGGGTTATTGGGTCGCGCTCCGCCCTTTCGTCACCCGAAGCGGCATGGCCGGCGTGTGAGCAGAGCCCAAAAAAAGGCTGTCATTTCGGCAGGTCAAAAAAATCTTTGTCGTTAACAAAGATAAACGTAAGTATTTCTTACAGAAACCGAAATCCGAAATTACTCCTACATTCATTACGGTTTCGGATATTTTATATTTTCGGATATCCTACAGTTTCAGTTACGTTTACGAAGCTCCATAATAACCCTAGTTATGACCTCGCATAGGCTTGGTAATATTCTTGGCTGCTGTCTTGCTAAATCATGTGTTTACAAATATACAACCAAATTATTCTGAAATGGAAGGAAGGAAGGGAGACCCACCACTTTCCCACGGTAATCAATATACCGCATACCACAATAAAAGGAATACCGGATAGGATTAAAGTGGACTAGGACATAAGGAAATCTTACTCTCACGTGATGAGCACCTTCCAGAACATTAGCTTTTCGCAGAACTTCGAATATTTATTCGACACGTGTTTC
The DNA here is from genome assembly GCA_032191425.1 of Lymantria dispar. Taxonomy (NCBI): domain Eukaryota; kingdom Metazoa; phylum Arthropoda; class Insecta; order Lepidoptera; family Erebidae; genus Lymantria; species Lymantria dispar. Next base: position 13,321,007 of record CM063469.1, on the reverse strand, counting down.
GCCTCTTAACGAGGCATCCTCAGGACGATTCGGCTTCAAGTACGCCGAGAGTGCGTGAGAGTAAGATTTCCTTATTTCCTAGTCCATCTTAATCCTATCCCGTATTCCTTCTATTGTGGTGTGCGGTATATTGATTACCGTAAGAAAGTCGTGGGTCCGCCCTCCCTTCCTTTTTTCCATTTCAGAATAATAATGTATTGCCGCCATGTATCGCCTGATCCAACCAAAGGTAACCTTAAGATTCAATTTACAATGCCACGTAATGGAATTGAACGGAAATTAAGTCTTATTGCAAAAGAAAGCGCGCGATTTCGCGAGAATTCTTACGTTTGTCTAGAAACTACTAGAACAGGGGTCGGCAAGGAGTTTTAAATGGGGACCGAATAGTTAAGTGTTATTTATTGTATGGTTTCAAATAATATTCTGCATTAAAAAACGCAAAACCTAATATTGACGTAAGAAACTACGCCGAAGACCTTGAGCCAGTTTTTTAAAGTTTGGTTCTCGAGAAGAACAGCAAATTGGAAGAATTTATACACACTTGATATACGTAGAAACTCGATTAACCGGACTAATAAAATTGTTGTCAGTAGGCATTCGGCTAATCGAAAATTCAGATAATCAAATGTATGAAATAACCTCCTTCGGTTTTGTGCATGTACCTACATAATTTTATGCGTTTAAGGGACGAATACATATACCGCGGGGCAACAATAATGAAACGCTTGGAGCACCGATCCCATGGGGTGCAGGCCAGACATTCATGCTTGCATAAATTCGAATTGTAGGTATAATACATAGGTCACGGTTGGCAGTCCGGATAATCGCGAATCCGTATAACCGAGGGCCGGATAAACGAGTTTCTATTGTACAATATTTGGCGGACCGGAGTTCGACCTTTCGCGGTCCGCGAAGAATCTGCGGTCCGCCTGTTGCTGACCGTCTAGGCTACGGATTCCACAGACGGCACCGACAATATCTACGGGAATTCTCGAGAATCTGTGAGTATTCCCCATAGGCTGCGCGGCGTTCCTTTTGACTCTTATTTAGTTTGTACCTTACGCAGTTGTTATAAAGTTTATTATGCCGTGTACAATTTCGTTGTAAAAATTCGCTTTTATTCCATTCCGCGGCAAAGCAAATTGAACCTGAATCACTTTTACTCGTAATGTTAATAATTTTTAATGGCCGTAATAAGAAAATATATGGTGTTTTGTCGTTCCTATTAAAATAATATTGATATTATAATTATAGTTTTAAAATAAAAAACGGGTCATAGTAATTATTAACTGTAATTTTAAAATAATGTTATAAGATACTATTATCTAAGATTAAACGTGTGGTGACGGAGTAAGAATACAATTCACCATACCCTATCTTGCACGATTATGCTCAGGGCCGGATTAACCCTATCAGGGGCCCCTAGGTAATGTAATTCAAGACCGACGTCATCCCCGAGGGGGGACGTCGATCGATAGGAGGGTACGCTTAAAGGGGGTATTCCGTCGGGCCGACCACTGACATCAAGTCACCCTGCTCCAGTGGTCGGCCTAACGACGAAAGCGACATGTCACGGGTGGGGTTAAAAAAAAGGTAATGTAATTTTCTCGTGGCCCCTTCCCTTTACCCTTTTCTTACTTTTTAAAATATATATGTATTTTCTATTACAAAAGTCCAGTCGATCAGACCGATTTATTTAGTATTCTGTTACTTCAATCGCTTATGGCAACAACATACCTTATCACCTTGACTTGATGGTATAGCATCACGTCACGTGCCTCACTGATTTATTTTTATTGAAATTATCTTAATGAATAGTTATAGTTAAATGATGATCCAGTTCTCATGATGGAGTAGACAAGAGAAATGAGAATTTTCAAAAAGAAAATGTTCGATGAATTGAATTTTTTCTTGGTGCTTGCTTGGGGCCCCTAGGCAGTTGCCTAATCCGCCGTATGGATAATCCGGCCCTGCTTGTGACGCAACTATTAGGGATGTGAAAAAATAATCGATTTTTATAATAATGGATTATTCCAAAAAAATAATCGATAATCGATTATTCCAAAAAATTAATCGATTATGAAAATAAGAAAAATTGATTATTAATCGATTTTTTATTATTCGAAATTCGATCGAAATTAATCGATTATTCACTGCCAGATTTCCTAAAAAAAGGTCATCACGATTGTTTCATACTATATTAGAAAATAAAGCTTACATTGCCTAAAAAAAAAGGACATCATAATCCTGTTGGGAGAAGAAATCGATTATTTTATAATCGATTTATTTTAAAGAACATAAATCGATTATTTTCCCTTCAAGTCATGTTCCTAGCAACTATGCAAGAGAAGGTAAACTCAAAACAAAATCCTATACCAACCCGTCTGAACATCGTGGTATAGTAGGTCAATTTCCCAATTGTAGAAGAGGATAGAGTCCAGCATTTGGATCTATTTGGACTTTGATGATGATGGGTTATCGCTTATCGTCATCTCATCATATCTCATCTTAAGAGTGGTAGGACCACACTGTCGACAGTTATCTGTCTACAGCCACGGGCCGGTCCGTCCGGGGTAGTACCTGAGCAGAGCGGGTCACTCCCTTCCCTCCATTGTGGTTGAGGGGAGTGATGGCTGCTCTAGTGGTTAACTCGTGATCGGGTGCCGCTTGCGGGATCTGGTCCAGCCATGGTACTTTTTCGTTATATTTAATAACTGTATTGTATGATGATTCGAAAGGCATCACACTGGAGCTATTAATAGACATGTTGTTGTATATTATCTTATTAAAAAAAAAAAATAGTAAATGAATAAAAAAGAAGACAAGCCCACTGAGTTTCTTGCCGGATCTTCTCAGTGCGGTCGCGTTCCGATCCGGTAGTAGTGTAAGGTAAAAATGTAAAAAAGTGACCATATGTAAGTGCCCCCGCGGGGTTTATGCATAATAAAGTATTTGAATTTGAATTTGAATTAGAAAATCGACGTCTGAGTAGTAGCAATTTGTTACTGCGCTTCGTTCGGTGAGCGAGAGCCGGAAGCCCAACTTTCTGAGGATGATTGCGTGTGGAGGGTTTTGGTGGTGCCCTTGGTATCACCGAGCCTCAATGCACGCATTCACACTCCCTTCACTTTCTTCGCGGCAGGCAGCGACCCTGTAAAGGTCCATGAGCGGCAGCAACACTTACCATCAGGTGTACTGTTTGCTCGTTTGCCACAGTTTGCAATAAAAAAAAAATCTGGGCAACTTATAACACCAACTGAAAACACCAATTGCGTTTATAGAGATTGAGGCGGTTATTATTCTTTGGGAGGGCCTTTAACTTATAGGGGACGTTGATAGACTAACGACGATCATCACAGTTCATCACGTCCCACTGCTGGGCTCAAGCCTCTACCACAATGGCACGGAAACTAACCTTACCATGCTAGTCAGACGTGTTGGTAGTTTTTTTTATGGGTGGGCTATGGTAAGCGCACGTGTGGTCCATTCCGTCCGGGGCGACGAAAGGACGGCGCGCGGGCCCATAACCCACCCGTATCCACGTCGCCTTCGTCGTTGGGCCGACCACTAGTGCCGAGTTGCTTGCCCTCGGTGGTCGGCCCAACAGAATACCTTATCGGGTACCCTCACCAGACGTGTTCTTATAGGGTTTTATTTCGAGTTTGCAATTACATGGATGTTATGTGCATCTTGTAACCATTAGTCGTCTTTTACGACATGCACGGGCAAGATAAGGGGTTGTGAATTGTATTCTTACACTGTCAACACCATCGATCGCTAATTGATCGATGGTCACCACTGAGAAATTGCAAATATTAATAGTAATTTATAATGTCTACTATATGGACGATAATGCGAGTTACAATTGGGTTATCATACGTATAGATAACCATGCTAGCCTAATTGTTAATACAGCTGGAATAGATACGCAATAAATACTTTTTGCTCGCAAATCTGATTAAATATGTATATAACATCTATGCAAGAGAGGAAAATCTTGAAGAGATACCCCTATACCAAGATGTCTGACCAGCGTGGTATAGTAAGGTCAATTGCCCTCCTATAGTGGAGGAGGCTCGAGCCCAACAGTGGGACTTATATGAGCTAAAATATATAAATTTCTCTATATAGAATAGTTATTCTCAAATCGGCCATAAATTCTTTTAAGATAATTTATTTCTAAGCTTTTTATTCATAAGTATTTATGGAATTAAATGTGTAAAAAAAACGCTTGTATTATATTCGTATTGTGAAATAAATAATAATTCGAATATGGTGTTATTATTTCCAACCATCCATCAGTCTACAGACGTCCATTGCTGGATATGTCCAGCAGTGGCCTCCCCACGAGAATGCCACTCGGAACGGTCCTGCGCCACTTGCTTCCAACGGTTCCCTGCGACTTTGAGAATGTCGTCAGTCCACCTAGTGGGGGTTCGTCCTACACTGCGTCGTCCGATTCGTAGTCGCCAACCACTTTTCTTCCCCAACGGTTGTTCGGTTCGACGAGCGATGTAATTATTTAATAATTGCTAATTAAATAAGAGGCACTAAGTGGAGCGACGACCAAGTAAAAGTTGCTGGGCCTCGTTGGATGCAGGCGGCACAGGACCGCACTTTATGACGAAACATGAGGGAGGCCTACGTTCAGCAGTGGACGGTGATAGGCTAACTGATAATGGTGAATTAAATATTAAACGCTCTGCACGGATGTATTGTTGGTTAAGAAACCGACTTACTGTGCCAGTGTTGTGAGCTCGATTCTCTCACGCTGGAATGTCAACGTGCTCAAACTCCGACTGGTACGGTAACATAATAAAGTTATGACTGGAATGGTAACACAACAAACATATGACTTAGCGCCATCAAATTGCGATTGGTATGGTAACATCAATTATGATTGGAATGGTAATACAACAAACATATGACTTAGCGCCATCAAATTGCGACTGGTATGGTAACATCAATTATGACTGGAATGGTAACACAACAAACACATGACTTAGCGCCATCAAATTGCGACTGGTATGGTAACATCAATTATGACTGGAATGGTAACACAACAAACATATGACTTAGCACCATCAAATTGCGACTGGTATGGTAACATCAATTATGACTGGAATGGTAACACAACAAACATATGACTTAGCGCCATCAAATTGCGACTGGTATGGTAACATCAATTATGACTGGAATGGTAACACAACAAACATGTGACTGAAATGTTAGCGCGATCAAATTGCGATTGGTATGTTAACAATAAACGTATAACTGGAATAGTAACACAATAAACATCTGATTGGAATGTTAATGTACTCAAAATGCGATTGGAATGGTAATACACTCATTTGCAAAAAAAACGGGCACCTAAGCAATGAACCATTTCAAATGTTAATATTTCTTTGTTTGATAATTATAGGTAGTTTTATCCACACAATTTGCTAAATTAATAAGAAAATAATCGTTTTCATTAGTATTTCATAAAATTTAGATACAATTTATGGGAAATAATGCTAAACCTCGCTAGTAGTGTATATTCGCTAGTAGTGCATATGCTCATGAAGTAAAAATAAAAAAGTTTTTTTGTTTGTTTTTCTTTAATAAAGTAAAAGCAGATAAATGTTTAGTATCGAGTGTGACCCCCTCTAGCTAAAATCATAGCTTGAATTCGTCTGGGCATGCTAGCGAGTATATCCCGGATACTTGCTTGCGGAATACGTTCCCACTCCGCAGTAATCACATTCTTCAGCTCTCTGATGGTCTGCGGAGCCGGGTGTACTGATCTCACACGCCGTTTCAGAACGTCCCAGACATGCTCTATGGGATTGAGGTCGGGACTTCGAGCTGGCCAATCCAAACGACGAATGCCGACCTCTTGCACATACGCATTAACATCGCGGGATCGGTGGGCGCGAGCATTGTCGTCCATAAAAATCGAGTCTTCACCTAGAGCGGCCAATGCGGGTTGTGCATGAGAAATTAGAACTTCCGTTATGTATCGATGCCCAGTCAGTGAGCCGTTTTCAATGAAGACTAACTCTGTACGATCCATTGAATTTATTCCTGCCCAAAACATAACAGAGCCCCCACCATAAGGTGTGATTTCTTCGAAACATGCCTCTGCAAAGCGTTCTCCTTGTCTTCTTAGCACTCGCCGACGTCGATCTTCACCGAACAGAGATATCCTGGCTTCATCAGAGAACAAAACCCTATTCCAATCGTCTTGAGTCCATGATTCACAATTTCTAGCGAACCTAAGCCTGTGAACTCTGTGCTCACGGAGTAATTTGGGGCCGCGGGCCGGGCGGTGACTGCGTATATTGGCAGCGAGAAGCCTCCTCCTGACCGTCCATAGACTAATATGCACATTTCTTACTTCTTGGAGGTTGTTCTTAAGATCCACATACGAAGATTTGCGATTTCTCAATGCGCGACTCACAAGAAAACGATCATCCCGTGGTTGGGTACATGGTTTTCTTCCAGAACCAGGCCATCTCTCGACGGAACCAGTCTCCTGATATCGCTGCCAGGTCCTTTGGACTGTCGAGCGACTAACATTTAGCCTCCTAGCCACGAAACATTGGCTGCAACCCTCTTCAAGCAGCGCGATAATTTTGGTAGCTTTTACCACTTTATCTACCATTTTTGATACAGCCAAACAGCATTAAATAAAGCTTTGACAGTCAAGGATATGAAATTAATCGATAAAAATTGAATAAAAGTTATGAAAGTCGATGTTAACTTCTGGAACTTCGCGCCAAAAATGTAGGATAAAAAGGGGTTTTCTGTAAAAATGAACATCAAATGAAAAATTGAATTTAGAACGTACTTTTTTAAATACCACAGCATTTTTAAAACCGGCCAGTAACGTGTACAAACGATTGAAACCTTTTTGGTATTGTATCTTTTTAAATATGAATGAAAATCAAAACCGCCCGTTTTTTTTGCAAATGAGTTTATTATAAATTTATGACTAGAATTGTGATAACTGTTTATGATTGGAATGTAATATAATAAAATTATGACAGCAATGTTGACATAATTACGACTGGAACGATAAGAAAATGAATGGAGTATCAAAATTATGAACAGGAATTATATTTAATCTATACAAATAAGTAAAATTGAGGTGTCTGTTTGTAATGTCAAAATAATGGGCTATTTTAATACTGATACGGTTATTTGCTCGATACCTATGCCTAAAATCAGTTAAAAAATTGTGTCTATCGGTCTGTTTGTTTTGGGTTATCTTCAAAACGGCTGGGCCGATTTTGATAATATTTTACAACCAGGTAGTTGTCTATATAAAGAGTAACTTAGGCTACATTTTAACCTGATATTCCCACGGCAACGCTAACTACGCGGGTAAGGCGTTGAAAGCGAAGCGAAGCCACGGCGAGTTACTAGTATTAAATAAAACTACTATAAATCTTAAAATTATTTTATTCTCAGTCAATAAAATTCTTTCGTACAAATTATTATCCAAATACACAGATGACATATAAAATTGACAATCACTATGTTTACAAATTAGGTGGTTGGCAGACATATAATTAATTAAAATCTCCAGACTTCACATATAACACAGTAACTTATGGGTTCGGATCCCGCACAAGACAAATACAGTGGTTTTTCAGTTATAACGACGGCAGAGGGACCATTATAATATCGTCGCTCTATTCGGCGGTCTCTATATCCGAAATAATTATATTAACACTTTTTTTAACTCTAAATGTACGTCTAGGAACCATGTTCACAAGTTTAAGTAACACTGTTTACTCACTGGAAATTAGCTACGTAAATCTATATACAGTGTATTTCGGTTATAACGACGACGGAGGGACCACTTTAATGTCGTCGCTATATCCGGAGGTCTCTATATCCGAAATCAGTTTTCTTTAACAGTAAATGTACGTCTTGGAGCCATTTTCACAAGTTCTGTTCACTCACTGGAAATAGCTACGTAACTGATTCATAATTTTAATTTCGCGCACATGCTAAGTAACGCTACACACAAACAAAGCATTTGACCATCTGCGAATATAAAACAAAGGATAAGAAAGCTTAATAGTTAAAGCTTATGAATGAGACTTTGTGCCTTTGCCGACTCAGTGGCAACACCCGCAAGGGATTTCTAGGAATCTGTCCCAAAAAGTTCATAAAAACAAGTCTGTATACCCGAATTAGTTAAAGTCCGATTATACACTACCTGCATACGGCCGATCATGACGTATGCCAGTGTAGTGTTCGCGCACGTTAGGCCAAACAGGATCCACAGGTTACAAACACTACAAAATAGATTCATGCGATGGGCAACGGGAGCACCGTGGTTCGTTCGTAATGTCGATCTACACATCGACCTCGAATTGCCGACCATCAGGCAGTATATGAAGCGTTGCTCCCAGCGCTATTTTGACTCTGCCATGACTCACCCCAATCCACTAGTGGTTGGGGCGGTAAACTACGTCCCCTCAAAAATATCCGCGGTCCAACGACCCCGTCATCTCCTTGAAGAAGGGGATGACGCTATTACGATCGCCCAAGAAAGGGCCTACACAGCTCGCGCAGCGATAACACATAAAACTCCGCGGTATCGGCCTCGCCGACGAGGTCGACAACCGCGGCGCGTAAAAGTCATTAACCTAAACGTGGCCACGCCCACTTTGCTTTCAGCGACGCCCCGAGCCGAGGTCCGTTCCCCACAGGGGGAGCCCTCGGGCGATGTTCGCTTAACTTACTTACCGGGTTGAGAGCCTTCCGCTCGCCCATTGCCCGCGTTAAGCTGTCAAGGTCATCTGCGACCAACAGCTAAATACACACAAAAAAAAAAACCCGAATTAGTTGTTATATCCGCCGTCGCTATTACCGAAGGAATTTCCTACGAAAGTATGCTTTAAATTCTAGGGACGCAAGTTCGACGTCGCTATAACCGAAAAATCGTTACAACCGAGGTCGTTATTAATTAAATCCACTGTATATAAAAGAAAGTCGTGTTAGTTACACTATTTATAACTCACGAACAGCTTTACCAATTTGGCTGAAAATTGGTGGGGAGGTAGCTTAGAACCAGGAGACGGACATAGGATACTTTTTATCCCGTTTCTTTTTTTAATGGTGTTTACAAGATTTCGCCAATAACTCTTTTATCCCGTTCGATCGCGTTCCCGTGTGACGTGACATTAAATGTCAAATAGAATACAAGTCACAATGAAACGTAGTATAAAAAAACGCATTTGATATGTAATAACAAAATGCAAATGACAGCTAAACGAAATTTTGTCTATAGTTAAGTACATCATCTCATCATCTCAGCCCATACACGTCCCACTTTTGGGCTCGGGCCTCCTCCATAATGGAAGGGTAATTGACCTACTATACCACGCTGGTCAGACGTGTTGGTATAGGGTTTTATTTCGAGTTTTCCTTCTCTCGCATAGATGTTATATGGGTTTTATATCCCTTAGTCGTCTCGTACGATCACCCACGGGTAAGATAGGGGGTGGTGAATTGTATTCTTACTCCGTCACCACACGGAAAAGTTAAGTACATATAGTTGAAAATTTGATAATTATAATTTTGTCAGAAATCAATAATAAGTAATTTGTATTTTCTTTGAATCATCATATGCCGCGACCAAAACTATCGAATCTTTCCCGACAAAGCTGTAATGGTTCTTCCATTAGAGACTATATTTTCGGCAATTTAGAAAATATATTTACGAAAAAAATTATGGCGTACGAAGTTCGCCAGGTCAGCTAGTGAATCATAATTTTAACTTCGTACACATGCTAAGTAACGCTACACACAAACAAAGCATTTGAACATCTGCGACAGTTAAAGCTTATGAATGAGTCTTTGAGCTTTTGCCGACTAAGTCGCAACAACCGCAAATCATCATCATCTCAACCCATATACGTCCCACTATTGGGCTCGGGCATCCTGGAGGATGCCCGAGCAATGGAAGGGTAATTGACCCACGCTGGTCAGACGTGTTGGTATAGGGTTTTATTTAGAGTTTTCCTTCTCTCGCATAGATGCTATATGCGTTTTATATCCCTTAGTCGTCTCGTACGATCACCCACGGGTAAGATAGGGGGTGGTGAATTGTATTCTTACTCCGTCACCACACGGAACCGCAAATAATTTCTATTAATCTGTCCCAAACAGTTCATAAAAAAGTCGGTATACCCGAATACGGTGTTATATCCGGAGTCGCTATTGCCGAAAAATCGTTACAACCGAGGTCGTTATAAATGAAATCCACTGTAGTTATTTTGACGTGACAACGTCTTATAATTCGATGGAGCCGGCTGCACACACGAAAAAACATGACGTATGCGGCGTTACCTCGCTCTGAGGCGTTCCATTTAAGGCTTCATCCATACAAAATATCTATAAAACAAATAAAATTTAAATTTTCTTTTGAAAAATGATACCATTCCATCAGTATTTTCTTATGACGTTGTCACGTTCAACTACGTCAGTAAACCGACTTTACAGACAACCGATTTTTTAGGATAGACTTATTGTCTTTGATTATATATACATTCTCTCAATTGTGAATTATATTTTTAAATGTAGTTTTTCTTAATAAACCAGTAATTTGTTGCAAAAGGCAAGCTAACTCATCATCTCGGCTCATATATGTCCCACTGTTGGGCTCTAGCCCCCTCCATAATAGGAGAGAAATTGATCTTACTGTACGATGCTATTTGCCGTGCGGTGATGGCGTAAGAATACAATTCACCTCTTTATTTTGCCCGTAGATGTGGTAAAAGAGGACTAAGTGATATAATATGCATATAACATCTATACAAGAGAAGGAAAACTCGAAATAAACTCTATAACAACATGTCCGACCAGCATGGTATAGCAAGGTCAAGGCTCGAGCCTAACAGTGGGACGTATATGAGCTGAAATGATGATACCATGCTAGTCAGACAGGTTGGTATAGGGTTTTAATGTCTATCTAAAAACGATTAAATGGAAAATTATTTTTTTTTACAATTTTTTATGCTGCTACATTATCTGTCATATTCTAGGGACACTTCCGTTCCAACTGACCCTTGCCACCCTCGTCGTACTCCTGGGAAGAAATCCACATCTGCTGGAACGAGCCAATCGAAGCGAGAATTGAACCACCTGTGAAAAGAAAAAGCTTATATATTTTGAAGTGAAACTTCTTTAGAATCGTTGTGATTTCAAACTCGATGAAACGAAAAAGCGAGTCCATAGACACAAACACTTAATGTATAGGATTCAACCGGCGAGAGAATGAGATAGAGGATAAAGCAGTTTTACTTCTGATATGTGTACTTTGTACACCACTCTTTTTTTATATTAATTATGATTAATATTTAGTGATTCACTACACAGATGGACGTTAAAATGGCGATATACCGTGGCGAGTGTCGCGGGTTCGATCCCCGCCTAGGCAACTGTTTCCACAAATTGTTGCTCTGAGTTTGGTTATAATTTCTGTTCATTAACTCCGTGTGGTGACGGAGTGAGAATACAATTTACCACCCCCTCCCATACCCGTGGGAGTCTATTGTGGAGGAGCCTCGAGCCCAGTAGTGAAATGTATATATGCCGATAAAAAAATAATTCTGAATTTATTTCGATTTTACCTGCCAAAGATTTGTATATGTTTATATCCTTGTGTGATGCAGGAAAGGAATTGGGTTGTGACTATTTTTTTTTTGGCAACACCCTGCAATAAGGAAATAATTCTTGTATTGCAGGGAACTTTACAAACATATTATCAACACAAATTTTTGTTCTACGTGGAAATCGTACCCACGACATTGGCAGAGTAGGTCTGTAATTGAACCAGCCATCTCTGCAGTCAAGTTAGTATTCCAAGGCATGCCAAATATTTTACTGACCAATCCAAGCGGCGAATCTTCTTTCAGTAGGCGATGGTGCCGCATGGCTCTTGAGCCGATGTGACGAGGGTGCCCTAGCAGCCAGCTCCTTGGCGAGCCTGTCCAGCCAGCCAGCCGTGTTAGCAACACCACCGCAAGCGACTACAGAACCCCATAAAGCTGGTCTGGCGTCCGCATCGCAAGCAGCCGCCGCTGCGCATACTATAAAAAAAAAAAAAAACACAAAAAGAATTATCGAGATTCCACACTATGGATATTAGTGTGGTGACGGAGTAAGAATACAATACACCACTCCGTATCTTGCCCGTGGATGACGTAAAAGACGACTAATGGATATAATATGCACATAACATCTATGCAAGAGAAGGAAAACTCGAAACAAAATCCTATACCAACAAGTCTGACCAGCGTAGTACTGTAGATCAATTTCCCTCCTATTGTGGAACAGGCTAGAGCCCAACAGTGGGACGTATATGAGCCAAAATGATGACACCATGGATTCCTTCTTATTTTTTAAGTACAGTAGTACCCCGACTTGGCTACCCCGTTTTACGCGATTTCAAAGATACGCGCTTTTCTCTTTGAGCGCTCAAGCTTTAGTTTACTTTTTTATTCATAACATTTCTAATGTTTTTTATCTAACATTTTGACTATATTCTTTAAAATTATTGTCTTCCTAGAACTTGTTCTAAATTACTAGTTACATACAATTAAATCTCGACTTCGCAAATTCGACTTCGAGTATTACTGTATTTCATTGGTTAATGCTCTAAAAACAGCTGTTCTCATTTTAGCTTTCCTAGCATTGCAGTTACTGTTGCTGGAATTTTGTTTTTACATGTATTCTATTTATTTGAAGTTTATCATTAACACGACCGACCGACCAAAATTTCGGATTCGGCCTAGTTTCGGCCAAAAAACGGGTTGCGACTGATAATCAAGCTGAAACTACGGCCGTAACCGAAATCGTGAGTTTTTGCGCTAGGACCTAGGATCGTGAGTCAATGCTCGGTGCACGAGGTGCGAGAGACGAAGTATCATTTTATCGCATTCACGTAGTCATCTCACAATTTTAGTTCTTTCGTTTGTGTCTGCGGGTCGCAAATTTAGCAGTTTGAGGTAATCACTTCAAAACAGGTATATTTTATTTCACTATTTATGTGATGTAGTTCATAAATTATCTAGAACATTTTTTGGCTTTGCATCTATACCAATAAATAAAATTGGAGTGTCTGTTTGTAATGTCAAAATAATAGGCTTTTTTTATGCTCACACGGTTATTTGCACGACACCTATGCCTAAAATAGCAATTAAAAAATTTTTGTCTGTCTGTTTGTTCCGGGTAATCTTCAAAACGGCTGGACCGATTTCAAAAATTCTTTCACCAATGGAAAGCTATAATATCAGGGCGTAAACTAGGCTATATTTTATCCCGGTATTCCCACGGGAACGGGAACTACGCGGGTAAAACGACTATAACCTATAACCGAAGCGAAGCGAGGGCGGGTTACTAGTCTATATATATAAAAGAAAGTCTTGTTAGTTACACTATTTATAATTCAAGAACGGCTGTACGGATTTGGCTCCAAATTGGTGGGGAGGTAGCTTAGAACCAGGAGACGGACATAGGATACTTTTTATCCCGTTCGATCGTGTTCCCGTGTGACGTGACATGAAACGTCAAAGAGAATACAAGTCAAGTATGAAACGTGGTATAACAAGAACGCATTTGATATGTAATAATAAAACGCAAATGACAGCTAAACGTAAATTTGTCTATGATTAATTATGATTGAAAATTTGATAATTATAATTTTGTCAGAAATCAATAATCACTAATTTGTATTCTATTTGAATCATTATTAACAATGCCGCGACCAAGACGATTCAATCTTTCCTGATGAAGCAGTTCTTCCCATAGAGAATATATTTTCGGAAACGAAGAAAATATATTTATGATAAAAATTATGGCGGTGCGAAGTTCGCCGGGTCAGCTAGTTTTTTTATAAACAAGGCAAACACAAGAGTGGCTTATCACCTAAGTTTATTATAAATCAAAATGATTTTGTTCTTATAGTTAAGTTTTGTAAGTTTCATTTTATGTTTATTAGGTAATAAAGAATAAAATCAGACTGATTATGATAGACTATTTATTTTTCTTCCCACAAAAATATTGATCTCATAATTTACATAGAAGTTTCGGTTTCGGCCGAAAATGAGACTGAAGCCGAAATTCGGTTTTGGTTTCGACCGTAAAAAGTAGTTTCGTTCAGACACTATACGTCAATAACATAATAACGTATCGTAACTAACACTACAGTTTGTTTGTTACGCTGTCACTCCTAAACTACCAAACTGATTTTAATAAATCCTTACACAATAGGAATGCTACATTAGCAGCGAGTAACAACAGAGACACAGACGTAACACAGACTATATTTTTTCACTGTATTCCCACAGGAACGGAAACTTAACGGGGATATTCAAGTATGTATTTTTTTTTAATTCAGCATCTATACAAATAAATAAAATTGAAGTGTCTGTTTGTAATGTCAAAATACTGGGCTTCGTTCATGCTCACACGGTTATTTGCACGATACTTATGCCTATAATACACTTTAAAAATGTTTTGTCTGTCTGTCTGTTTGTTTGAGGTAATCCTCAAAACGGCTGGACTGATTTTCATAATGTTTTCCTACCAGGTAACTGTCTATATAAGGAGTAACTTAGGCTATATTTTAACCCTGTATTCCCATGGGAACAGGAAGTAAGCGGGTAAGGCGACTGAAAGCGAAACGAGGGCGGATTGCTAGTTTACACTATCATTCCTATCACTACTATCACTCCTTTCCTGAACGCAAATAATATCTTAAAAATGCAGTATAGGAGACAGCTACACCTTGCCAAACTACTATTCGGAATTATCAAAAGCGAAAGGCCGATGTACCTATTCTCAAAATTAATATGGCTCTCGGAGAATAGTCGGTACCCCACTCGAGCTTCGGCTTACGCGTTAAAGTTTCCACAACATCGAACGACAGCATTCCGGGGCAGTTTCAGATTCGCAGCTACTAAGTGCTGGAACGACTTGCCGCCACCATTACATCGTATCCATACCGTAAATACATTTGGTATTACATTGAAACGATTGTACTTTGAGGCACAAATTTCCATCACCCAACAAAGAAATTGAATGATTGGAATCTATATAATGATTGAATAATCCGTAGACAAGCGATGCACTATAATTTTTATAATTTTATAATATTTGTATATTTATTAATTTTTACAAGTTTAAATATTTCATTCTTTTTTTTATTTTTTGTAGTGATTTGTAGCTATTTTATTTCTATGGAATTATTGTGATTATTATTGTTTTAATCTACCGTTTGTATTTTATTGATTTTTATATACATACTAGCTGACCCAACAGACGTTGTTCTGTTCAAATAAGCGCCACCTACCGGGTCCAATTGTGAATCTAAACCATTCTCGAATCTCATTGAGCACACAAAAATTACTTAAATTACTTAAATCCAGTCAACAGATATCGCCATCTGTTAGAATCTTTTGGAGTTAACAGATAATTGTGACTGTCAATTAATTATAGACAAATAATTTGTAATAAAATAAAATTACGACTATAATTAAAGATCTAAGCTATCCTATGTTTCAAGTTGGAGCAAACTGCACACGGTGAGCAAATTTGATTAAAATCGGTTAAGTAGTTTAGGAGTCCATCGCGGACAAACATCGTGACAGGAGATTTATATATATTAAGATTTTTTTTTTTTTTGACTCAAAGATGTTTTTGTTTTTGTGAAAAGTTAACACTATCTGTTGCCCGTCTAGGTTGCAGCTGAAAATCAGCGCTGTATTATATACAGCACATGCTGAGCTGTAGCCTTTTCGGTGCAGTATGCCACACCGAGTCTGCTAGTAAAGTTTTGTGTATGCATAGGTTATAAATGTATAAAAGGTGATTGTATTAGGTGCTATTCTGAATATAATTTGCGCCGTCTAAAGATTGGGAGCAAATTTATGAACTGTTATGAACATAACATAATTGAATTCATTAGAGTTGAATTCGTTACAAAGATATCTGCAGTTCATTTACCACGATAGGTATAATTTTAATCATAAATCAACAACTAGAAAATGTCCTAATTTTTGTAAACGTATGGTGTTTCAATTATTGCACTCAGCTGCTCGTACCCCTACCCCGCGTACGTCTCAGGCCACGATCGGTCGAATGTAGTAAGACTGATGGGAACATTAATCAGCAAATAACTGTCAAAATATAAATAAACTCATTTGCAAAAAAAACGGGCGGTTTTGATTTTCATTCATATTTAAAAAGATACAATACCAAAAAGGTTTCAATCGTTTGTACACGTTACTGGCCGGTTTTAAAAATGCTGTGGTATTTAAAAAAGTACGTTCTAAATTCAATTTTTCATTTGATGTTCATTTTTACAGAAAACCCCTTTTTATCCTACATTTTTGGCGCGAAGTTCCAGAAGTTAACATCGACTTTCATAACTTTTATTCAATTTTTATCGATTAATTTCATATCCTTGACTGTCAAAGCTTTATTTAATGCTGTTTGGCTGTATCAAAAATGGTAGATAAAGTGGTAAAAGCTACCAAAATTATCGCGCTGCTTGAAGAGGGTTGCAGCCAATGTTTCGTGGCTAGGAGGCTAAATGTTAGTCGCTCGACAGTCCAAAGGACCTGGCAGCGATATCAGGAGACTGGTTCCGTCGAGAGAAGGCCTGGTTCTGGAAGAAAACCATGTACCCAACCACGGGATGATCGTTTTCTTGTGAGTCGCGCATTGAGAAATCGCAAATCTTCGTATGTGGATCTTAAGAACAACCTCCAAGAAGTAAGAAATGTGCATATTAGTCTATGGACGGTCAGGAGGAGGCTTCTCGCTGCCAATATACGCAGTCACCGCCCGGCCCGCGGCCCCAAATTACTCCGTGAGCACAGAGTTCACAGGCTTAGGTTCGCTAGAAATTGTGAATCATGGACTCAAGACGATTGGAATAGGGTTTTGTTCTCTGATGAAGCCAGGATATCTCTGTTCGGTGAAGATCGACGTCGGCGAGTGCTAAGAAGACAAGGAGAACGCTTTGCAGAGGCATGTTTCGAAGAAATCACACCTTATGGTGGGGGCTCTGTTATGTTTTGGGCAGGAATAAATTCAATGGATCGTACAGAGTTAGTCTTCATTGAAAACGGCTCACTGACTGGGCATCGATACATAACGGAAGTTCTAATTTCTCATGCACAACCCGCATTGGCCGCTCTAGGTGAAGACTCGATTTTTATGGACGACAATGCTCGCGCCCACCGATCCCGCGATGTTAATGCGTATGTGCAAGAGGTCGGCATTCGTCGTTTGGATTGGCCAGCTCGAAGTCCCGACCTCATTCCCATAGAGCATGTCTGGGACGTTCTGAAACGGCGTGTGAGATCAGTACACCCGGCTCCGCAGACCATCAGAGAGCTGAAGAATGTGATTACTGCGGAGTGGGAACGTATTCCGCAAGCAAGTATCCGGGATATACTCGCTAGCATGCCCAGACGAATTCAAGCTGTGATTTTAGCTAGAGGGGGTCACACTCGATACTAAACATTTATCTGCTTTTACTTTATTAAAGAAAAACAAACAAAAAAACTTTTTTATTTTTACTTCATGAGCATATGCACTACTAGCGAATATACACTACTAGCGAGGTTTAGCATTATTTCCCATAAATTGTATCTAAATTTTATGAAATACTGATGAAAACGATTATTTTCTTATTAATTTAGCAAATTGTGTGGATAAAACTACCTATAATTATCAAACAAAGAAATATTAACATTTGAAATGGTTCATTGCTTAGGTGCCCGTTTTTTTTGCAAATGAGTGTATTATGAATGTATGTAGTTCTCAGCGCTTTCTATATTTTATTTTGGTAAATTGTATGTACCCATCATTGTTCTAATCATATTAGCGTGTCAGCGGCGATCACCCTTACGATTTATTCCTCACGCAGTGTAATATTATAACGCGACACAACGACTGTTACTATCACAGCTCACTAGCCGACTAACTACTCTAACTAGTATTACTAGTAACTGTTTTGCAGGCGGACGGGTGGTATCGGCCGCATTCGTACACGATTATTGCCGCGCTTCAACTCATTAGGAATAGCGCCTAAGTATCTGCCTATTGTTTTGATTTGTTCTTTAATTTTTTATTTTTATTTTTAAGTTTATATCACACATAATAAGTCCTTACCCACATTCTCTGTCATGGTAAATAAAAAGTGTATTAAAGATAATAAGTCCCTACCCACATTCGCTGTCATGGTAAATAAAAAGTGTATTAAGTGTAAAAAAAATGTTACCAAAAAAGTGCCTGGACTGGTGTGCAGTAGCTGTGACAAGGTGGTACATGCTGATCCCTTGTGCGCGAAGCTATCTTATAAACAACTGAACACTCTCAAAAACTCGCCCGGTATAGAATGGAGTTGTGAAGATTGCTTAAAAAACATATCGCGAAGATCTTCCTTTATAATACCTGAAGTGGTTGACGATGAGGACGAATATGAAACCTCTGGCTCTACAGAAGAAGCCCTCATCGTTGATGCTAAGAAACTAGTACAGGACATCAGTCGAGAGTTAAAAAAGACTTTTCGTGAAGAAATAAGAGGTCTTGAGAACTCGCTTGAATTCCTCAGTGAACAATTAACATCGATGGAGCAGAATATTAAAAAAAAAAAAAAACAGGATATTAAAATAAAGGAACTTGAAAATAAAAATTACGACTTACAAAACAAAAACAAGAGTCTAGAACTACGAATTAACGTCTTGGAGCAAGGATTCAAAGAGTTTGAGCAACAAAGTCTCGCATCGTCCGTAGAAATAGCTGGATTACCAGAAATACCACCTGCCGATACAGCAAAGGTTGTAAAAACATTGGCTCTAAAACTTAATGTCGAATATGAGAACATCTTATCATCGCGGCGATTACCCGGATCCAAGGAAAAACCAGGGTATTTTCTCTTGGAATTAAAATCAAAAATCGTTCAACAACAGTGGAAAGATACTGGCAAGGAACGTTGCCCCACCATGGGACAACTAGTTTCAAACATACCAAAGGAAAAAGCAGATAGCCGCATTTACATACGAGAGGCCCTAACGAAACACCAAAAGACGTTATTATACAACGCTAAAACCGGGTTATTAAATAAATCCTGCCAATACGTATGGTGTAAGAATTGAAAAGTATTGGCCAGAAAGATTAATAATAGTAAAATTTATTACATTCGTACTCAGCATGATATTGAACAAGTTAAAAATCTCTGCTCAAGTCCTCATCTAAAGCGCCCAGAAGGTGAACCATTGTAAGATCATTTAATCACAAACCTACCTATATATATATATATATATATATATATATATATATATATATATATTTTACTAGTAATTTAATTATGGCTGTAAAAATAAAAGAAATATTTCATTGTAATTCTACTAACGATTTTTTCAAGCAATTGCCACCGAAAATTATTATGAGTTTGTCATGTTTACATTTCAATATACGGTCGCTCATAAAAAACTTTACTAAACTAAAACAAACTATTCATAATTGCACTCTTCCTCTTGATCTCATAATTTTAACAGAAGTAGGTATACTGGATAACATTGTTAACTTATTTCATTTACCTGGCTATAAATTGTACTCACAACTGCGAACACGCCAAAAGGGTGGCGGCATTATTATCTACGTAAGAAATTATATTAAATTCACCCTAATTGAACACAAAACAAAAACCTTTGAGAATCTTACAGGCATCCTAAAAATAAATTCACACCGAGACGTAGTTGTATGTGCAATCTATAGGCCACGGTCTACCAATGTAAATCAGTACATCAGAGAATTAGATAATCACATCACTAAATTTGACCTAAAACAAAACCTTCTCCTTGTTGGTGATACAAACATCAATCTTAAAGTTATGTCGGCATACAAAGATTCATACCTACGAACACTCAGCGAACATGGCTTAATGTGTGGAATAACAAATTATACCCGAATTGAAACAAAAAAAAACATATTATTACTAAATCGTGTATAGATTACTTATTTGGACGTTTCCCCACGTTGTGCCCGTTCGCAGCAGTGCTCGACGTAGTACTGGCTGACCATCGCGGCCTTATTTTTAGCTGCATCGATGAATCACTTGCAAGTTCTAAGTATGTACAGGATGTTGTTGAAAATACTGAGCGCGGATTTTTATATGAAAAACTAAAAAATATTGAATGGGCGAAAACAAAGAGTATGAACTGTCCTAACAACATTTTAAATTTTATTTATAGTTCTTTTGAAAATGCTGAAAGGCTTGTTAATGTAACAAATTCGAGTAAATTAACTAAGAAAGGTTTTAAAAAATTTAAAGCAACCTGGATTGATGAAAATGTTACGCGGCTGTGTGATAAAAGAGATAAAATATGTTCGGCATGGAACCTCTCACCTCTCGACGTACTGGGACGTCGGTCGCCATCGCGCGGTCAGCCTCTCTACGGGTGACGGACAATTCCCCGGTCCGATCACCCGCGGCCTCGGCTAGGGCGGCATTAGGCGCAGATACTCGCGCCTGCGCCGCTCGAGTCGCCGGCGGCGGAACGTGTCGCCGAATAGGAGCTCTACTCGCACACGATCCGCCGCCTCCTTCCGTGAGATTACGGCCTCACAGAAGGCGGCGACCGCGTCCCAGTTCCTGACGCTGACGAGCATCTCCCTGGCGATGGTCGGCAGCGTCAGGTCGGCACCGATAATCGCGACGAGTTCACGGCGCTCCCCCTCCCATGCAGCACACTCCTCGAACGTGTGCTGCGCCGTATCCTTGTCGCAACTGCAGTGGTGGCAGGACGGTGTGCTCTCCCTCCTGACAATCTTGTGCAGGTTCTTCCCGAAGCAACCGTGCCCCGTCAGCACCTGCACCAGTCGGAAGAAAAGCACCCCGTGCGTCCGCTCCAACCACTCCATCAGCACCGGCCGGAAGGCCTCGACAGTCGTGACACCGTACCGAGGACTCTCCAGCCGGACTGCCCAACGGGCAATGACTTCTCGGCGGGCGTCGACCCGCCAGGTGGTGATCTCTTTGATGGAGACCATACCGCCGCGGGCGCGCGTCTCCGACACCCGCCGATAAATGTCGGCGAGCATCTCCGCCTCCAGGTCCCACGGGGGACTTCCGGCCAGGAAGCACGCTGCCTCCGTTGCCACCGTGCGGTAACCCCGTATGGCCCTGATCGCCATGACCCTCTGTGGTCGCCACAGGAGGGCCCTAAGACGGACGGTCAGGGACCCGCCCACACCGGTGCGCCGTACAGGGCCATCGAACGGATCACCCCCACGTACAGCTGTCGGCACGTAGCGCTGGGTCCGCCCACATTCGGCATCAGCCGCGAAAGGACGGACGCCGCGCCGACAAGCCGGGGAACGAGTCGATGGAGATGCTCCCGGAACCAAAAATGCCCGTCGAGCACCAGGCCCAAGTACTTTATGTGGGCCTGGATGCTGATGGTGACCGACTTCACGGTGATCGAAGCGCCGGCGGGAGGCCCGGCGGTACTGAGGCCATGGAACAAAAGGGCCTCCGTCTTATCCAGGGCTACCGTCAACCCCAGCGCTTCGATCCGCCTGACAATCTCCTCGGTGCCGAGAGTTGCCAGGCGTGCCGCCTCCTCTAGCGTCCCACCCCGGGCTGTGACGAGTGTATCGTCGGCGTAGCAAATTACGCCCAGCCCGGGTGGAAGGCTTCCTCTCAACGCGCAGTCGTAGCCGACGTTCCACAGGGTCAAACCCAGAACCGACCCCTGTGGGACACCGCACGTCATGGGCGTTCGCACAACGTCCCCTACTCGGTCAACGTAGAGGACGCTGCGCCTCTCCATAGAGGACGCTACGCCCCTCCAATAATGCCCATCCTGGGTGAAATTTTACCTATTCGGTGCCACATACTAAACTTCTCTATTTCTTCTACTACATTCCCATCTCCATGGAAAGCTTCACAAGTTATTCCTTTACCCAAAAAATCAAAACCCCTATGCTTCTCTGACTATCGTCCAGTTTCTATCTTACCTTTTCTGTTTAAATCTTTAGAACACCTTATTCATTCTCAACTCAGTACTTTTCTCTACACAAGCCAACTTCTAAGCCCCTTTCAATCTGGATTTCGACCAGGTCATAGTACTACTTCAGCACTTGTTCACATCACAGACGATCTCAGATCAGGTATGGAAAATGGACATTTAACCGTTTTGTCTTTTAGATTTTTCCAGTGCTTTCAATAAGGTTGACTATGATATTTTACTTGGTATTCTACGCTCAATTAATATATCTTCATCCGCGGTTGACTGGTTTCGTAGTTATCTCTTTGGCCGCCGGCAACGTATATGTATTAAAGACTCCTTCTCATCTTGGTGCAATTCCTATGCAGGTGTGCCATAGGATGGAGTTTTATCTCCTCTACTCTTTACCATATTTATTAATTCAATCGTTAATCAATTAGTTTCAGCCTTTTTTTTTTTTGAAGTGGGCCATAGTGTGTGCACCCGCCGCCCGAATCCGTCCGCGGCGACAGAGGGGCGGCGCGCGACTCCGTGACCCACCCATGATACGTCGTCTTCGTTGTTGGACCGACCACCGGTGCAGGGTAACTTGTCTTCAGTGGTCGGCCCGACGGAATACCCCGGTCGCGGGGTACCCTCTCCTCGACGTTCTCCCTCGGGGACATCGGTAGCCGTCGCACGGTCAGCCTCTGCGGCTGACGGACTAATTCTCCGGTCCAGTCACCTGCGACCTCGGCTAGGGCGGCATTAGGCGCAGATAATTAGTTTCAGCCTACCACCTTTATGCAGACGATCTCCAAATTTACAGCCAAGCTCCTCACAGTAAACTTTCGGACGCAATAATGACAGTAATGATTTAGCGCGAATAGCTAAGTGGAGTAGTGACTATGGGCTTATGGCCAATCCTACAGAGACCCAAATTATAGTTGTTGGGAGTACCAGGATGCTCTGTAAGGTTACTTGGTCAGATATACCTCCAATTATATTTGATGGTATTATAGATTATACACATCAGCAACAAAGTCAAGGATTTAGGTATCTATATTGACAGTATGGTATCTTGGAGCTCACAGATACAAGAAACTAGCCGTAAATTGTACCCGTCAGCTAGAGCATTGCAGAGGCTGCGAAATTTTCTTCCATTTGCCACCAAAACCGCGCTTGAAAAACCCTTCTTCTCCCTATTCTCGACTACGCAGATGTCTGCTACCTTGATATTACAGAGGAACAACTTGACAAACTAGAGCGGCTTCAAAATTTTTGCATTCGTTTTATTTATGGACTACGCAAATATGATCACATCTCTGAGTTTCGGCAAAAGCTCAAATGGTTACCTACCAATGATGGCTACCAATTCGCCTTCGCCGGAACTTTCATACACTTTCATTCTTGTATAATATATTATTTAATCCAACGGCCTCCGTCTATCTCAAAGATCGATTTAAGTACCTCCATGACACACATACAAAATCCTTGAAATCATCTAAAAATTTGAAATTATAGGTACCAACCCACTACACAGATTTCATAGGTAAGTCCTTTAGTGTAAAAGTTACACTACCCCGACAAATAGAAAATTCAACCTCAGCGTCTTCGTTCGTGTAACTCTACATTCGTTATTCCTCAACTATACAACGGATCCCGAAAACTTGATAAAACCAAGTATGATAGTCTTCAATCTCTAAAACCTTTTATCCATCGTGAATATCGTGCATTTTATGATAATCTTTCTTACAAGGAGTAATTTGTAACTCAACAAGTCTGATTTGTTTAGAGAATAAGATTTTATAATATTTTTACTTTAGTTAACTAACTTTTAGTTCATTGTCTCATTGGTTGGCACCGACAAGTAATTGCTTGGATTTAAAAAGAAGCTTATTTTTCTATTTTCACTGGTTCTGAAGTCGTATTTTTTTTGTTAGTAAGTTTTTTAGAGGTTTTATGTTTTTATTTTATTTAAGATTTTATTTTTAGTTTTTATTGTAGCAATAGGCATTTCAAAGTTAAATGTTGTGATAAAGCATTAATGTTCCAATTGTAATTATACCTACCTATTTTATGATATTAATAGCACAAATAAGAATTAAGATAACACTTAAGAACCATATATCTTACAGTCTTTAATTAATAAATTGTTAAGGGTGACTGATTACATACTGACACATTATTTTATTATATTTTGTATTTTAAGAAAACCTAAATATCACATAAAGTAGCCTCAAGATTTCAAAAGTGTAACTTTGTCAAATCCCTCATGTGTCATAATGCACATACGTCATTATTTATAATGGTCCCAAACCAGTTATGTGCAATTATTGGTTTAAAAAAATTCTAGCTCGTTAAATAAGTGTTGTTTGCTATAAATTTTGTAATACTAATATGTCTTTCATAAATATTAATAATACTGCATTCATAGTTTTCAAATATATCTGTCCCTTTATTTAATAACATGTTTTTTATTGTTTCCCAAAACCTTGTGAAAATCACATAAGGAATCTGTCAGGCGCAACGACGATATTTGGTTTTGGTTGTATTGAGTGTTAATGAGTGAGAACTCAGCCAATTTAACGCTAAGTTGAAACCAGACTGCGCTCTGCGTTCTAAATCCGACCACGTTCCAGCGACGAAAGTGAAAGCTGTGTCATCGGCATAACATACGGATTTAGAATATGGATTTTCTAAATTACACAGGTCATTTATAAATACAAGGAAAAGCGTCGGACCAAGGATACTGCCCTGCGGCACACCATAATTAATGAGTAGTAGTTCCTCGCTTGTGTAGTCGTTAATCTTAACTATTTGACAACGATCTGAGAGATAGCTTTGAAATAATTCTAGTTGTAAGCCTCTAATACCCATCCGTTCGAGTTTGAGTAAGAGAATGGGTATAGGAACTGTATCGAATGCCTTGGCAATATCAAGAAATATAGTTAAAACCTTTTTATTCTCATTAAGATTTTTAATAATAAAGTGTGTCAGATCATGAATAGCATCGCAAGTTGATTTCTTTTGGCAAAAACCAAATTGTTGAGCTGAGAGAAGATTATAACGATCTAGGTAGTGTACCAATCTTTTGTTTATCAATTTTTCAAATATTTTAGACATGGCACTCAAAACAGCTATGGGGCGGTAATTGTTCGGTACAGTCCCATCACCTCCCTTAAAAATGGGGTGAATAATAGCTTTTTTGAAGGCGTTGGGAAACACAGCAGTATCAACACATAAGTTGAACAAATAAGCTAAGATAGGAGCTAGGCAGCCAGAGTATCTCTTTAAGATAGTGGATGAAATACCATCCCAACCAGTAGATGCATTACTGCGCAACGAACTTATAGTGGTAATAATTTCGTCTAGGTTGGTATGACTTAAGACAAAAGATGAGCTAGGTGCGGGATTATTAAGGATTTGTAAACTGACTGCTAAGTAAGAGGATTGCATTTTATTATAACTTTCTGCGAGAGTTTTGCCCACGTTAACAAAGAAAAAGTTAACTTCATTACACGAATATGACGTTTTAGTAATAAATCTGCAGAATTCCTGACCCTAGCAGTATTTGTTACATGCCTTATGGTGTCCCACAGCCTCTTTGGATTGTGACTAGCCTTTTTTATTTGTTGGGCATCATAAATTCTTTTAGTTTTTTTTAGAATACTGGTGCAAAAATTCCTATACCGTTTATAAGTGATGAGTAATACTTCATTTGATGGTGACTTTTTAACTTTTTTATGAAGAGCATCTCTATTTGCTATGCATCGTAATAAGCCAGGTGTTATCCAGGGTTTTAGTATTTTTTCTTTGAAGTTATTTTTATCGATAGGGTATTTTTCGTAATTGCGGTTGTCAAAATACTCAATAAGTGTATACCGTTCAAGTTAAAGATTATGCTTTACCACGCATTGGCAGGATCCTACATACAATATGGAATCAGTAGCTATGGGCGGACTTATAAATCTTATATCGATGAGATTTTCAAACTACAAACTAAAATATTAAAAACGATAGTGTCGGCTAATATTAAAAAACAATTTCAAAACAACGATATCGACCTATTTGAATATTGTAAAGTTTTACCCGTACATTCACACATTAAATTTGTACTACTGAAAGAAAATTTCTTTAACAAATCTCTAAGATATCGTATTGAGCATCCTGTATGTACTAGGGCCATTTCTAAGAATAGACTCCGTACACAGCGCGCAAATAATATGTATGGTGAGCGCACGACCGCTTATATTGTACCACGACTTATAAACGAACTACCCCCAAATTTGTATTATAGTGTAACACATCAAAATATTAAAGTAAAGCTTAAAAAATATTTTTTAAAAAAGGAATTTAGTTTAAAGAATGTGTAAGTTGTGTTTCAAGAATATGTAAAAAAAAAAATGAAGTGTGTATAACACACTTTTTCAAATATGTATATTTGTATTATATACTCTTTGATTTCCACACAAACTTGTTTGTAAGTAGACTTTAGTAGCACGGGTTAAAACCTTAATGGTTTTTAGTTGATAATATTAACTAAATCTGTAATTTTTTTTTTGTATAAACACAAATAAAAAACAAAAAACGTATGTATAATGATGTTTATTGTGGTTGTGGCTCAGCATCGAATATGTTTTTCTTTCTTTCTTCTTTACTAATATTATAAAGAGGAAAAAAATTGTATTTTTGTGTGTGTGTGTGTGTGTGTGTATGTTTGTTGTGAATAAACTCAAAAACTACTGCACTGATTTAGATAATTTTTTCACCATTATAATGCTACATTATACCTGAGTAACATAGGCTATATTTTATCCCGGTATTCCCACAGGAACGGGAACTATGCGGATAAGGCGATTGAAAGCGAAGCAAGGGCGGATTGCTAGAATCTAATTGAATTTAATAAAATTAAGATGCAAGATTTACCTAAATGTGGTGCACCAACTGTTTGCTCGAATAGACATTCTGTTAATTTGAATCTCTCCGGCCCAAAGTCCTGATGGTAACCACCTGGGAACTCGTAATGAGACATGGGGGCTGAAGCTGCTTGACGCTCATCATATGCACTCTCTGATACCTGAAGATAAAATTAGATAAATGTTAAGGCTGCCTATCTCGAGTAGTATATAAAATAAGCAACAGATATACAGAATAACAGCTTTAATGTAAATTAATAAAATACAATATTTAAGCACAACGGCGCCTGATTAAAATGTACGTATTCTCGCCGCGATGGTATGCTCGAAAGCGTTGTCGCTGGAATCGAACTTTCTGGCACGCCCCTCGGCCCACCAGTGCATAAGCATGTAGTCGCGTAAACAAAATTTCTTCCCATTCCTCCCCACTGTCCTATTTTTAGACGCTGTATTATTTTTTTTATTTTTTCATGTTATTGCTTTTATTTTAATTATTTCTGATAAAGAAATATATTTTATTAGAAAAATAGTGTAAAATTACGAAATAATTAAAATAAAAGCAATAACATGATAAAATAAAAAAAAAATAATACAGCGTCTAAAAATAGGACAGTGGGGAGGAATGGGTATTAATATAACTTTGAATTCCCTCATTTATTCCCCTTAAGAATAAAATTTCTGAATTACCATCAATTTGACGTTCCAAAATTTTAAAACAGTATTTTAGTTCTCTGTGTGTTAACATGAAGAGTTTTTTGTGTGGTGACAGAGTAAGAAAATAATTCACCACTCCCTATCATGCCCGTGGATGTCAACGACGACTAAGGGCTATAATAAGGATATAACATCTATGCAAGTGCAAACTCGAAATAAAACCTTATGCCAACCTGTCTTGACCAGCTACTATACACCTATACCATTATAGTAAGGTTAATTTCCCTACTATTGTGTAGGAGGCTCAAGTCCAGCAGTGGGACATACATGAGCTGAAATGATGATGATGATTCCCTTAAGAATAATATTTCTGAAATACCATCAATTTGACATTCTAAAATTTTAACGAGTATTTCAGTTCTAATAATACACAAGATATTTTTTTTTATCTGAGCGATGATGAAGTAGGAATACATTCTTGGCCCTGAATGTTGTCAAGATGACTAAGGGAAAAATTAATATAATTTTGATTTCCCACATTTGTTCCCTTAACAATAATAATAGATGTAGAGAGAATGAATGAAAGGAGAATTTATCGGTTGACTGTGGATGGAAGTGTTAGAAGGGGAGGACCAAGGCGGATGTTCCACGACCAAATCGGGGACGTTCTTAAGAAAGGCTAGGTTAAAAATACCCTAAACCATGGACATGCATGAGGAGATCTTCATGCATGTTCTTCGGTTTAGGGTATAATGAATGTGGAGCAGGCGAAAGTGGTACGTCAAGATCATAGTAAGTGGAGGGAAGTGGTCTCAGCCTACCCCTATGGGAAAGAGGCGTGAATGTATGTATGTAATACAATTTTTGAAATAACATGAACTGGAATATTCTAAGTTTAAACGAGAGTTTCAGTTCTAATAATACAAAAGATACATTTTTTTATTTGCATGTTGATGGAGTAATATTAAATTCTCATCCCTTTTCTTGCTCGTGAATGTTGTAAAGATGACTAAGGACAGAATTAATATAATTTTAATTTCCCTCATTTATACCCTTAAAAAAAAATCAGAAGTTCCATCAACTGGAACATTCTAAAATTTCTAAACGAGTGTTTCTTCTAATAATACAAAAGACATTTATTTATCCACGTGGTGATAGCTTAAGGATACATTTTCTCATCCTGTGAATGTTGTACAGAAGACTAAGAGATATGATATGCAGCTAACATCTATTGAAAAGAAGGAAAACTCGTAATAAAACCTTCTGTCTGATCAGTATGGTAGAGTATGTCAATTTCCTTCTATTGTGAAGGGGACTAAAGTCCAACAGTACAACGGCTATAAGTTGAGAAGAAGAAGAAATGCAAAACAAAACCGATGGCATCACTGGTCCTCACCTGTGCTACGCAATGACAGAAGTCTTCATATTGTCTCTTCAGCATATACTGTTGCCAGGATTGTGTTAGGCCAGCAGGGAGTGTCTTAAGCGTGTAACGACCCCTTTCTCTTTCTCTTATCACTTCTTTACTCTGAAATAGACATTTTATTGCTAGTATTAGTCAAAAGATTCAATCAAATAGTATTGTCATAGAAATCAACCGATTAAATCCTATTGTCATAAGAATTAAACAATCATATCCATCCACCAATATAAATCGAATCGATCAATCAAATCATTCAATCTAAACAATTGAATCAATCACATCAATCCATCTAAACAATTACATCAAATCAATCAATCAAATTAACCAATCAAATCAATCCATCTAAACAATTACACCAAATCAATCAATCAAATTAACCAATCAAATCAAATCATCTAATCAATCAAATCAAAACATAATTCTTTAGAATCGGTAGAAACTTCTAAAATTGTATTCCTCTTCTCACCACATAGAAGGTTATTAAAATTCAGATTATTAAGCATATTAGTATAAAATAATAATATTAACCAACCTGTATACTGTATATTGGCAACATTTGTATATGCAAATTATTGAGCATGTTTTTCGCTTGAACTGCGAGGTGGTCACCGCCTACTGGGGATCTGACTGCTGCATTCACCAGTGCATAACTGAGGGAAAATTATTACCAGGTCATCAGCATCATTTTAGCTCATATACTTTCCAATAGTAGGGAGTCGTCGACGATTTTACAGTCGACGCAACGAGACCGTTTATCGTCGATGATAAACTAGTTGAAAAAACAGTCTAATTTTCGACTAGTTTACGTCGTCGACGCTTAGACAAGACGAGACGTTTAGTTTATATTATGACGTACGTTGATCGTCCATTGGTAAAGGACAACGAAACTTCAACGAATTTTATTAGACAACAGTTTAATTGTACAGTATACATTGACGCTTCAATATCTAATGATAGTCCCATCACATGATAGCAGAGTTCAATAAATTGCAATCAATCTATCTATGCGTTATGATTTCGGCTCGACTCGCGCCTACGGGCGGTGAGGTTTGCGGGGCGGGTAAAGAGCGTAGCGAGCCATGAGAGCGCGCGCGCATCGCGTCGTCCAAGTTCGGGCCGATTCGGGCGCTTTCGAATACTCGCAAGTCGTCGTCGACGCGTTCGTTTCATTCGTTGATCCGGCGACCGATTTGCGAAGCCGTTCATACATAAACATGTTTATCAGTCAACTATAAACTGGTTTATTAGTTCACGGCAAAGAAACAGTCGAAAAAAACTGTTCGTTTATTCAACGACCACCACTACTTTCCAATGCTGGCCTCTATCCCCCTCAACATCCGAAGGGAAATTCACTTACTATATACAGTCATCATCATCATCATCACAGCCCATATACGACCCACTGTTGGGATCGAGCCTCCTCCACAATAGGAGAGAAATTGACCTACTGTACTACATTCTTCAGATGTGTTGGTATATTTCAAGTTTTACTTCTCTTGCATAGATATCACAGGCATATCCCTTAGTCGTCTTTTACCACACCCAAGGGTAAGAGAAAGGGGTGCTGAATTGTATTCTTACTCCGTCACCACACGGACAACTTAATTATATACAGTAGTCAGATGGATTGTCATGAACGGGTTTTAGGTGTTTTGCATAGAAGGTATCTGCATATTATATCCCTTAATCTTCTTATACTACACCCAAGTGTAAGAGAGACGATGGTGAATTGTGTTCTTACTCCGTCACCACACGGAAGGCATAAACAGATATTGATGACGGAGTCACAAATATGCTAAAACTTTTAGACAGTTATGGAGAAATTTTTAAATAGTTTTGTCCCCTTGATGAAGAATACAACGCGTCTCCTTGACGATAAGGGACCCCCCTTCTATTTCCCGTGGGAGTTGTTAACATCGACTACGAAATCACCAGAAGAATGGGCAGGAGCATTCTACTAGGTAATTTATAACAACTGATTGTCAATCCACCTGGCAACCATCGACCATCAAGACAAAGGCTTCTGTTTCAAGTTTTCCTACTCTTGCAGTGATGTTATTTGACTCTTAGTAGTTTGTAATGCTATGCATTCATTATTTCGGCTCATATACGTCCCACTTGAGTTTTTCATTTCTTGCATAGATGTTATATGCGTATTATATCCCTTAGTCGTCTCATACGACACCCACGGCTAAGAGAGGGGGTGGTGAATTGTATTCTTACTCCGTCATCACATGGAAATGTCCTGACTTTGAAAAGAAGATTGCAGCCTGCAAAGAAGAAGAGAAGGCTCACCCATCTACAACAGGTACAGCCGAAGTTTGACTCGCTCCTGCATCCACAACTAAAGCGGTAGACTTGCCGTTTGCAAACGCAGCCAGGACTGCACTCTTCACAAGGAAGAATGCTGGTGCCTGGTACTTTTCGAAAAGTAATTCTGCTAGTTTCTCCCGAGCCGGTCTCGTAGTCCAGACAGCCTCTGTGAATAACGCTGGGTGGTGTTCTGATGGAGAGCGGATGACCTGATGTGGATAGAAATGGTTTTATAGATTAATACTTGTAAGCCTCATCACGTTGCTTGCACGATTTTCTTTTTTGATGTGAAACATCTACAGGCGAGAGTAAACTTGATCGATGGTGTGGCGTTAACAGGCCGCGGCGACGCAACGCCACGCTATATACGAGGGTAAAGCTGATCGTTGGCGTGGAGTAAACAGGCCGGCGACGTAACCCCACGCTATATGACGGAGTACATGTACTATATGTATTCTACACGTAGTAGTGAACAAACAATATTGGCGTACAGTTATTATTGCGCTAGTAAGTGTAACGCACTTTCGGTTTTTCGTGTGCTAGTAAGCATAGCAAACAAGAAATTCCACACAAGTTATTACGCACACAAGAATTGCCCAAATTGTGTTAATATGTGACATTACGTGCATAGACAAATAGCGTATCTGATAGTAAAGTAGTCATAGCACAGTAAGATTGATGCCTTCTGTAATGAGGGATCTGTTCCTCTGTTTCTCTTGCTTCAAAAGAACCACATAGGAGAATAATTTTGGTTATAATACAAAATTGAAAATTTTTAATAAAACTCTTGACACAAAATACAGTAAAGCCCGTTTAAGACGATTTCGCAGGGACCCGACCAAAACGCGTCTTAGGCGGGAAAGCGTGTTATGCGGGAAAGGGAAAAAACGTGCCATTATTATTTTGAATACCTACGAATTGAATTTAACATTTAAAAATTACCTAAATAAAATGTTGTTTATTTTCTTTATTTAATATACTTACTACTAGATAAGTACATATTAAAAAATAAATAATATTTAAAAATATAAAAAAATGTTGTTTATTATTATTACGTTACTTAAAGTAATCACTTATTTTAGTTTGACAAAAAGATTTTGAGGCATTAGCAATTACAAGACTCAATGTAATTTAATTTTCGCAGTGTGTCTTCACTTTGATTCAAAGAAGTTACATAGCGTCTTAAATCATTAACTGCTGATAATGCCTGGGCGTGTGACAAAATCGGAGTTGAGTCAGCTTCTTCTTGGTCATTAGCACTTAGGGTCGCTGGGCAGTCGTCACTTTGTCAGTCGCTGGCCGCTGCCGCAAGGGATAATATGTGTATTTGAGTGGCACGTGTTGGCGTATTAAACGGAATGACGATCGTATTAAGCGTCAAGATATGTATGAAAACATGTTTCAAGTTGCTGGGATTGACGCAAAATGGCGTATTATGCGGGAAATCGTATTAAACGTGATCGTATTAAACGGGTTCTACTGTAATAATAAAAAGCATTATGTTCTCTTCAACAAGAATTATCAATTAAATGTCATTTAACAATTATACTGGCAAGCATGAAGCACTTAATCGATTAATCATATGCCGTTACATAATTTTGGAAAAAAGCGTTACACTGCTGGACCAATATTAAATAAACATAGCTAAGAATCACCACAAGAAAACTAACTTTCAGATGAAAAAACCGCATCGAAATCGGTCTATCCTTTTGAGAGCTACAATGCCATAGACAGACATAAACACAGACGTCGATGTCAAAGTTATAACACCGCTCTTTTTGTATCGGGGGTTAAAAAGAATTCAAATCCTTTATTAGGAACACACCCCGCGGGGGCACTTACTTATTGTAATTTTTTTACATATTACCTTAAATTACTACTGGATCGGAACACGACTGTACTGAGAAGATCCGGCAAGAAACTCAGTGAGATTGTCTTCTTTTTTATTCATTTACTATTTTTTATTTAAATAAAATAATATACATCAACACATCTATTAAAAGCTACCACCTATTAATAGCCTTTCGAACCATCATGTAATACAGTTATTATTAAATATAACGAGAAAGTACCATGGCTGGACCAGATCCCGCAAGCGGCACCCGATCACGAGTTAACCACTAGAGCAGCCATCACTTCCCTCAAACACAATGGAGGGATGGGAGTGACCCAGCCCTCGTAGCTACCGCAAGCATACCCTTCAGTGAGCATGACCAATACCATGTGCCACAAACATAAAACACAGATTAAATAACAAATTTGTTTGGCAAAACACGCTATGCTTTACAATTATAGTAACAACAGAATAAACATGTGTTTAACACCTTTTGAAATAATGAATGAATGGGTAGGTAATGGAGTGCTACATAATAAACCTCACCTTAGCATAACAATAGTCCAACATTTTCTCAAATAGATCCCAATTGTCGACCTGTCCATCTTTCATGTATGTAACCACTTCCATGCCAGTGCGGGGCACGTGTAATTCTGTGACATCAATGTAATGCCGGAGTTCATTGCCTGCCTTTGTACCTATAAACATATTAGGCATATTTTAAAATCTTAAAAAAAATAGTAATCTTTAAAAAATAGATGCAAAATTATACCTTATCCGTCTTTTAAGATACCCACAGATAAGGGGGTGGTGAATTCTATTCTTACTCTGTCACCACACGGAAAGTAAAAATATTTTGAAATATTTATTGATAAATAAGTGTTATCATTCGTTTTGAATATGCGACTCCTTCACAAGCTAAAAAATTCTGATGACACTCTAAGGTCAGAAATGAACAGAATTAGAATGATTTTGAAGATTTTATATTCCAAATTGGAAAATAACTATAAAACTTTAAATAAAAGAACATTCATACAAGGTACGCATGTTGGAAGTGAAACTTCTTTATCCTTTATCTAATTCTCTTGCCGGCTGAATCCTATACATTTACATATTTGTGTCTCTATGGACTCGCTTTTTCGTTTCATCGAGTTTGAAATCACAATGATTCTGAAGAAGTTTCACTTCAAAAAGTAACCAATTATAATCTGGTATCCTTAATACATTGGGTATCAAACAGGTTTTTGATGATCTTGATAACCAATTTACAGATTTTACACCAAAAAGAAATAGACTTATAGTCTATTTCTTGGAGAACATTGAATTAGCTGTGCTGATATGCGCTGTGATTTATGAGTATATTCCAGTTTACACATAAATTGATTGCTATCAAAAGTATTTAATATAATTTTCAAAAAAGGATACAAAATTTTTGACATTAAGTATGAGTATTCATTTATCATATTAAAAACCTCAATTCATTTCAGGTTTCTAATATAAAACTAAATTCATTGATTCAGAGGAGCTATGGATGTTCTTTGGGTCAACTAGTAATTAATGAAAGTATGTGTATTGTCAAAAAAGGATAACCCAAGTTACATTCATCGTCAACAACACAGTTGAGGAGTAATTCGTCATTTATACTAACATTTAAACAATAGAACTGACTGTTACTCCTTACTGTGAGTTTCTTTGATTATAATCAACATTTTTATGGACGATTTAGTTTATTATGATCTACGTAATAAACTTATTAGATTTACAGTTCCATAGGAGTTATATAAACAATGAATTGATTTAGAATATCCAAGTGCTAAAATAAACACAGATAATGTATTTAAAACTACAGAATTATATATGCATCTTTATGCAAAAGTGGCTTACATGTCGAAAATTTCATTATCCACGATATCATTTCTAGACAAACATTGGTTTGTTCTAAAGATATTTCCAACACCAATTATAAAATCATTTTTGTTCAAATACCACGCCATGGAGTATGCTCCATTGTGCGTCATTTTAATAACAGAGAAAATGCTATATTTACATCGGCTATCACCGGATAACCCCAAAATCATCGTCAATATACAATATTTTGAAGTCAGGTAATGGTGAAAAAACATACCGGTTTGAGTAACATTTCCATCAGGAACTTTCTCTTCGGCTTCAGGGACGTGTGTAGCAGGTCCAACACCAACTATAGCGGGAATATCAGCTTTCGGAGTATCTTCTTGTGCATAACCAACGCGTAAAGAATGATGACCAGGGTCAAACACTAGAGCACCAATTTCATCCCCGCCGTACAACATGCCGTTAGGACCACTCATATTTACAAACTAAAGGCAATTTTACTAGTATTTATTGTTTTCGGTGCGATTTGTTGATTCTGAATAAATTCGTCTACGAGAGCATTTTATTTTTTATCTGTGGAATTGGAATTTGGATTAGCGATGAGCGTAGAATAGACGAACCCGTTAATTCGACCGTCGACGAGCAATAAACGAATGGACGGTTCATCAACGATGAACGGACTATAGTCGAATTCGACGTATAGTAGAACGGCTAATTTGCAGTCTACAAAATATTCATAGACTGTCAACGCGACGACGACATGTGAACATAGTCGAATAATGCGTCGTCGACGGTGCCCAGTCTACGTCTACAGGGATCAACATACCCTATTATCAACTCATTGACTGTAGATTTAAGGTTTAATTTTGTTTGCATGGACGTATCAACGACGCTCCGTTGAAATGACAGTTCATGCAAATAAAATTAAACCTTAAATTTAGAGTGTATGAGTTGATAATAGTATTGGATGTCAGTGCGAAGACGAGTTAAGTTTGCAAAAAAACTGTAAAACAAAACTGTTTGTGCCGCTAGGCATGGGTAACTCAACGATAATCCTTGCGTTAACTCAGTAACTCAGGCGCAGTAGACTGCGCCGGCTCATTGCGCTAACTCAAAATTGCGCCATGGTGCAACAAAATGTAAACACGACTGAGTGAGCTACGAATGAAATGTGCTGCAGGTATAACTCTATTTCTAACTCATTGCGTCATGGCGCAACACACGAAACAACCGAATGAGCAACTAAATGCGCACCTAGGTATAACTCAATTTTTAAAAGAGTTATTTACACTTCACAGAGTTGTTCGACCTTGAGTTTATCGGCGGGAATATGGGAGTGTCATGTTACGCTCTTATTGTTTTTAGTTTTATATTTTAAATAATTTTGCTGATATTTTATCTTTATTTACATTATATATATTTGTTGTGTAAGTCACTGGAACTCCTCTTAAACGGCTGGACCGATGTTGATGAAATGTTTTGTGTATGTTCAAAGGGATACGAGAATGGTTTAGATTCACAACTGGACTCGGTAGGTGGCGCTGCTGTCGATTTCAAAGAGCATTCCTTTATTTTATTTGAACAGAACAACATCTGCATTGAGTCAGCTAGTTTAATATGTAATACAGTTGAAGTGTTGTGAATATCATATAATAGTGATTTACGTTAATATGTATAATAGTGTATTTGGTTTTCAGCACCCAATTAATGGTAACGGCTTACTGACGGATGTTACTTATCTCTTACGCTAATAATAAATTATATGTAAAGAAAATTATGTGTAAGCTACGTAAGACAAGGCAGTAAGGTCGACTATAGCCTGCCTTATAGGCGCATAAATAAAAAAATTGTTCAGATTCGCCGGCGCTGCGACGATTGCGCCGTGCGCTAACACATTTTCTAGAAGTGAGTTGATACTTCCAGCGCAGTGAACTGAGTTGGCGCAATTGCGCGGCGCAGCGCAGTGTTACACATGTCTATGTGCCGCTGATTTTGCGTTGAAAACAACACTAGGTATATAGGTATATTCGATTTGTTATAATTGTTATTGACGTACTTCGCGTAACTTTTTTGGTCAAAAGATTGATTGAATGTTTACGAGTGTAAATAATAGTTTATTTTGTACATACATATATTTAATTATTGTGAATAGTGAAGATTTATAAAGACGTTTAGAATTTTCTTTCTGCTGTTTTAGTGAAGTAAGGTACCTACTTAGTACGTGTTAATATTAAGTAAACTTTTAAGTGCAGCTAAATATAATGGCAGCACGAAATTCAAGTGAATTGTGGTATCACTTTGAAAAGCATGATTCTATAATAGTGGAAACGCGATTTGTAACCTATGCAAAAAAAAATTGGCGTATAAATCTACTACGGCAAATTTAAAAAGCCGTTTACGCAACTCGCTGTTTCGCAATTTCATTTAACTGGACTACATTAAACAACAAACATCGAAATAATCGTCGCGTCAACGAAGTACGAACGTCCATAAAGGAAATAATAGACCGTCTAAATTCATCAACTAGTCGATAAATTTAACTAGTCCATGGACGAAAATGGACGGTCTAGTTTCGTCTACGTTAAATGCGTCGTCGACGCACCTCTAATTTGGATATATATTTTTTTAAATTTATTACGTCTGAAGTAGGGATGAAAAAAAACATCGATATATCGTTCATAAAAATCGATGTTTATGTTTATTAAAAAAAAAAAAACTCATCAAAATTTGCTCGGAGGATTTTATTACTTAGTAACATTGATGTTCGAAGTTTTCCTAACATCGATATATTTGTCCATACACATCGATGTATCGTTCATAAATATCGATGTTGAAATCAAAACATCACGATACACAAATTTCCTAAAAAAAACTTATTTATTAGTTGTAACATCGATGTATGGTTTTCGATAAACATCGAACATCGTTCTTAAACATCGAAAATCGTTCTTAAACATCGATATATCGTTCATAAACACCGATGTTCTTAACATCGATGTTTTACTTTTGAAAACATCGATATCCTAACATCGATGTTTTTATGAGTGATGTTACATCCCTAGTCTGAAGATGTGTCAATTTTAAGTATGAGGTGGGGTTTTCGGCCCGAATATGGAAATGTCATGTTGAGCTCTTGTATTATATTCATTTTTTCAGTGTTTTATAGTGTTATATTGTATAATTTTGCTGATGTTTTATGTAATATAATAATATAATATAATTAAGGTGCTGAAGTGTGGTGAATGTGATATAAGAGTGGTTTACGTATATTTTCATATTCAACCGAAATTCCCAGACAAATCATCTAATTAGGTTCTCAGCGCTTAATTAATGATAACGACTTGACTTACTGACGGACAATGACTGTTAATAAGTTATACAATATGAAGAAGTAAATAATATCTTCCTACACATGTTATTGGCAAATACTCAAACCGAGTGGCCCAAAAGCAAAAAAAAAAAAAAAAAAAAGTATGAGGTGGTTTTTTTTGGCGGGAATCTGAAGTGTCATGTGGTGTTCTTGTATTATATTCAATATCTTAGTGTTTTAACGTGTTATATTAAATAATTTTGATGGCATTTTATGTAATATATAGTGGCAAAACTGCTGAGGTGTAGTGAATATGATATAAAATTGCTATACATACCTTTTTGTTTCCACCAAAATTCTCAGAAGATACCCTTAACAGTGGCCATTACACTATTGAGGGCCGACACTTTGACTTACTGACATGAAGACACTGAGAACTTGAAAAGATAATTATAACTCGACACTGGCAAAAATGGCTGGTATTTGTAGCTGATTGCCAAGACAAAAAGAAGAAGAAGAAGAAGTATGAGGTTTTTGGCGGGAATCTGAAGTGTCATGTGGTGTTCTTGTATTATATTCAATATCTTAGTGCAGTGGTTCTCAAACTTTTTAAATGACGGAACCCTTTTGGGAAGCAAAATACTTGATGGAACCCTACAATAAAACAATTATTTTTATAAGTGTATTCTATATTAATCAGCATAATAAAAGTACAATGTATCAGTTACTAATTATTATTTACTTCACCACTTGGTAAGGACAATAATAGAAAACATTAAAAAAGAAAAAATCTAACTAGTGGGAGGTATGAAACTGTTTTTTATTTTTCATCAATTGCTTGATATCAGGTTTGATGGAAGAAAGTTGGAGTCTCATATCAGCTTCGGCGTCCAGTCTATTGCGATATTTTGTTTTCGTGGCTGCGTAGGTAGAGAATCCTGTTTCGCACAAATATGTAGTTGGGAACGGGAGAAGAATATCCAGAGCCATTTGGCCAAGCATTGCATATTCATCTTGGATTCTGCACCAAAAATCATTAAGAGGCGTCGTTTTGAACAATGACTCCATACTTGTGTCTGATGACATTTCTAAAAGAGATTCATATATCTCATTTGACATGTTTTCAGGCTTTTCCAAGTTGGGTAAAAAAGGATTATGAATCCAGGAGTTCCCTTTAATTTTTGTATTGTGTTCTTCGGGAAAATACTTTTCAAAAGATGCGCGCATCGAACTGAGATATTGGACCAATTCTTCAAACACATTATCTTCAAACATTTCTGAGTCGTTTTCGCTAACAAACTCACTGAGTAACGTAAAACTTTCTATTTCTTTCTTACCAATGCAAATGATCCAAAAATCTAATTTTCTTTTAAAAGCAGTTATTTTATTATAGGCCTGAAACACTTGTCTGTTTACCTTGCAACGATAAATTTAATTCGTTAAGTTTTTGAAAGATATCCGCCATAAAAGACAATCGGAACAACCAAGTTTTATCATACAAACGGTCCTTCAAATTAAAAGAAGTATCTGCTGAAAGAAACATTTGTAACTCGGCTCTAAGTTCAAATAGCCTTGTTAAAGTTTTTCCCCGAGACAGCCATCGCACTTCTGTATGGAGCAGCAGTGTTTTATGTTTGCTGCCATAATCTTCACACAATAATGAGAACAATCGGGATTGTAGTGGTCGTGAATTGATAAAATTAATTATTTTTACCGCTTCATCCATAACTAATTTTAGATTAGACGGCATTTGCTTCATCGCAAGTGCTTGTCTATGCAGAATACAATGACTGGAACTACAATTAGGCGCTTTATTTTTCATTCGTGACACTGCTCCTGCTGTTTTACCTGTCATCGCCTTGGCCCCATCTGTACAAATGTCAATGCAATTGTTCCAACTGAGATTATGTTCTTCAAAAAATATATTTATTTTATTAAAAATTTCTTCCCCGGTAGTGTTTGTAAGCAGCGATGAACACATAAGCATGTCTTCTTCAAAAGAACTTTTATATGGATATCTCACAATAACCAGCAGGATAGCCAAACCAGCGACATCAGTCGACTCGTCCATTTGCAAAGCGAATCGTGTATTTTGTAGACGTGTAACTAGTTCTTGTTTGACATAGCTTGCCAGATCATGGATTCGTCGTGAAACAGTATCGTTTGATAGCGGAACAGTAGAAAGATGCTTTGCAGATTTTTCATCAAGCATACATTTTGTTATGTCTAATACACATGGTTTTATTAATTTCTCAGCGATAGTGTGCGCTTCACCTGCTTGTGCAATGCGATAGCTAACTAAGTATGATGCCTCCGTGGCCTTTTCGTTGGTAGTTTGTGTTACATGCATCATATTTTTTTGACTTTCTAATAACTGATCTTTTTTGCGAACAAAAAATTCTTTATTCTTGTCTTTAGTCTCGGGGTGTACGGTTTCTAAATGTCGACGCAATTTGGCAGGTGCC
This sequence comes from Lymantria dispar, assembly GCA_032191425.1. Taxonomy (NCBI): domain Eukaryota; kingdom Metazoa; phylum Arthropoda; class Insecta; order Lepidoptera; family Erebidae; genus Lymantria; species Lymantria dispar. Next base: position 13,280,231 of record CM063469.1, on the reverse strand, counting down.
ATGGAACTATTAGGAAGCAGTTTACTACAGAGCATGCAGAGAGGTGAGCCGTTGGAATCAACAAATCCGAAACTGATATAAGATTCATCATACTTCCTTTTTTTCGTCTTTGAAACCGTCGAGCTTGACGTCGTGGCACTCGTGGCATCATCTTCTGGATCGGTGATTGCTAAATTCTCCGCGCGCATTGCTTTTGAACATTCAGCGTCATTAGAAGATGTTGTTGGAACACGTTTAACACCTTTAAGCCAACGTTCCATTCTTCTTTATTTATAATGTTACAAGTCAGGATAGTGGGGTTTAAATAATGCACAATCGTTACTGCGTATAAGAGACTAAATTTAGAACCTACAGGGAAGAAATGTATAAAACTGAGACAACAGAATACAGCAGGCAGTAAAACAATGAACACTAGTTTCTCGCTAGCGAGCTTGTAAGTAGGTAGTAACTTATCGCTCCGAACGCTAATCATCAACTGACGACGCCAACTTTTTTTTTTTTTTTTTTTTTTTTTTTTTTTTTTTTTTTTTTTTTTTTTTGTGTGTGTACAGCTGTTGGCCGCAGATGGCCTTGACAGCTTGACGCGGACTATAGGTGAGCGCTGAGGGCTCTCAACCCGGAGAAAAGTATGCTAAGCGACATCGCCCAAGGGCTCCCCCTGTGGGGAACGGACCTCGGCTTGGGGCGTCGCTGGAGGCAAAGTGGGCGTACCCACGTTTTTGGTAGTGACTTTTGCGCGGCGCGGTTTCGCACCTCGACGGCGAGGGCGGAACCGCGGATATTTATTTGTTAAGGCCTCGCGGGCCGTGTAGGCTCTTTGTTGAGCGAGTGTGATAATGTCGTCCTCTTCGTCGAGGACGTGACGAGGACGTCGGATGGAGGAGATTTTGGAGGGTCTATAGGAAGCCGCCCCAACCACTAGTTGGTTGGGGTGTGTCATGGCAGAGTCAAAGTAGCTCTGAGAGCACCGTTTCATAAACTGCTTGATGGTCGGCAGTTCGAGGTCGATGTGGAGATCGACGTTTCGTATGAACCACGGTGCTCCCGTAGCTCGGCGCATGAAACGATTTTGTAGTGTCTGTAGCCTGTGGATCCTGTGTGGCTTAACATGCGCGAACACCACGCTGGCATAGGTCATGATAGGCCGTATGCAGGTGGTGTAAAGTCGGACTTTGCTACTCAGGGGCATACGCGACCTAGAGTTGAGTAGACAGTGGAGACGGCCCATCACAAAGGCTGCCCGTGCGCGGACTTTCTTTATGTGAGGGGCGAAGCTGAGTCGATCGTCAAGGGTCACACCCAAGTATTTGGCCTGCCTGGTCCAAGTGACCGGCTTGTTGAAAATTTTAAGGGGGGGAATGCTATCGATAGAGTAGGAACGGGCAGTTCGTCTAGTGAACATGACCGCCTGACTCTTCTCGGGGTTGATTTCTAATCTCCATTTCCTAAACCAATTGGCTAGGGCGGTAACCGCTGTTTGGAGAGTCCTGGCTACTGTTGTCGGGGATCTACCAGCACAAAAGAGTGCGGTGTCATCAGCGTAAAGCGCTTTATGTACCCGGTTGAATTTGGGCATATCGCTAGTGTATAGCGTGAAGAGAAATGGGGAGAGGACCGACCCCTGAGGGACGCCGGCCTTGATAGGGTGGGAGGTCGACAACGTCCCTTCCACCCTGTAGCGAAAGCTGCGATGACTTAAGTAGTCATGTATAATGTGAATTAAGTAGTGAGGGATCTTGAGGAGATAGAGTTTGTAGATTAGGCCTTCATGCCAAACCTTGTCGAATGCTTTCGCTACGTCTAGGAATAATACACCCGTATATCTGTTCATGATGAACTGACTACTTGTGTATTCTACCAAACGGTGAACTTGTTGTACGCAGCTGTGTTTAGCTCGGAAGCCAAACTGTGCGTCGGGAATGAGGTTGTTAGCCTCGGCGAATGTACGTAGTCTACTGAGAACTATTCGTTCGTAGATCTTACCTAGACCTCTTAGTAGACTAATCGGGCGGTAACTACTAGGTTCGGTACGGCGCTTGCCGGGTTTGTGGATTCCTATTACCACGGCCTCTTTCCATTGCGCGGGAAAGATGTTATTATTTAGTGCTGCATTGAAGATGCAGCACAACAGGATTATCAGGTGGGCGGGGAATAGTTTAATGACTTTATTTGAGATTCCGTCCGAACCTGGGGCTTTCCTGGTTTTGAGACCCCTGACTAACGATTCGACCTCATCGGTGGTCGACGACGCCAACGCGCGATCGCCGCTTTTATACTTAGTCCTAGACTCGATCTCAAATATTCTCGAAAATACTCGAGTCGGCACCTTTGATAAACCAAAGGCAAAAATAAAAACAGAAATTTAAAAATAGCGTTGTAAACAATATCGACTTTATCCTTTGAAGTTAGAGACGAAAGTCGCTAGTTGACAACTATAGCGTCTAATTCAGAGGCGGCTTTTATCAAAGAGACTGAGCGCTTACAAGTATACTACCCGCTCGTTTTAAGTTTGCCGCTGGCGATAGGTATGAGTGTATGACGTTCGAAATTTTTTATTTAATTGTAACAATAAAAATTGTGTACGTTAGATATTTGGGTAAAACTATGACACATTATAAGTTTTGTTGTCACGTGGGGGAGGGTACGCGCATTCCACAGACCGGCAAACTTAGAGCGAACGCGTTGTACAAGTATAAAATTGTTGAGACCAAACTTATGAGATATTGTACCAGCTAATGTAACACAAGCTTATACAAATACAAATAAATAAATAAATAACATTCATAGCGTTTTGTCTCCGCGCGGCCGCGGAGTCCGCACAGCCGCGGAGCGACCAGAGAGAGGTGTTTTGATTTTTTTATTTCTAAATTCTTGCGGAACCCCGACAGAGGTATTACGGAACCCTAGGGTTCCGCGGAACACACTTAGAGTATAGCTGTCTTAGTGTTTTAACGTGTTATGTTAAATAATCTTGATGGCATTTTATGTAATATATAGCGACAGAACTGCTGGGGTGTAGTGAATATGATATAAAACTGCTATACATACCTTTGTATTTCCACCAAAATTCTCAGAAGATACCCTTAACAGTGGCCATTACACTGTTGAGGGCGACACTTTGACTTACTGACAGACCATTTCTGACATGAAGAAACTGAGAACTTGAAAAGATAATTATAACTCGACACTGGCAAAAATGGGTCGTATTTGTAGCTGATTGCCAAGACAAAAAAGAAGAAGAAGAATTTTAAGTATAGAAGGAGATAGCAATAAAAGTACGCAAATGTATTATCTGTTAGAATAAGATAGCGCTAATGCTTGTAATCAGTTTTGAAGAATTACTTTATTTTATTGTAACGTAAAATGAAACGTAAATTTTAGGTTTTCGCAAGAATGTGAAAGCGTCATGAGGTGGTAACTTAATGTTTTAACGTCTTATATAAAATCATTTTGTTGGTATTTTATGTAATATGATGAGGGAGAGCTGCTGGGGTTTAGTGACAAACACTTAAGAATACTTAATATGATCGGCTGCGATTTGGAATCACCTTAAACTAAAGTGTTTCTAGCAAATAAATTAAGAAACGCATTTCTTCATGTTACTTGTACATATTACTTTATAATTTGTGGTCTTCGTGCATTAGTGAGAATGAGGCTGGGTCATAGTTGTTTCATTTTATTCTTCAATAAAGTTAGAGTTGGGGGGGGGCTACTTCCTATGTGAATATGGGCTTAACGAGGTTTCTCTACAACATGTTCTATTCTCTTACTCTAAATGATAGTATTCTTTATTCGACTATCGTAACTAGTGATGTAACGAATATTCGCATTCGCATCGTGAATATTCGCATATGTTTCTGACATTCGCAATCGCATTCGCAAGGAACGATGCGAATGTTTGGCGAATATATTTGACAAACTAAAAGCAAATTATATATGTAATTATGTAATGATATGATAATATTTATTATATTTATTTACTCATAATATTTGAATAAAACAATATTATGGAACACTCAGGTCGGCAACTAAATTACAAATACTGTCTCTCTTATTTTTGTCAGTCTAATTTAAACTAATGAATGGGGAGCCGGTTTTTTGTTCGGTTATACTGCGAAAACCACTGAACGATGAGAATAATATTTATACCATAAGATAAAGAGCCGGAAGCCCAACTTTCTGAGGGTGATTGCGTGTGGAGGGTTTTGGTGGTGCCCTTGGTATCACCGAGCCTCAATGCACGTATTCACACTCCCATCGCTTTCTTCGCGGTAGGCAACGGCCTTGTAAAGGTTCATGAGCGGCAGCAACACTTACCATCAGGTGTACTGTTTGCTCGTTTGCCACCGTTTGCAATAAAAAAAAAAAATAAAGATGTAGCATGTTTCGGAGAAAGATTTAGTATATGATATGTTGGTGAATACTTATCCGGAATTTATATTTGTTTTTGACGTGACAACGTCTTATAATTCGATGGAGCCGGCTGCACACATGAAAAAACATGACGTATGCGGCGTTACCTCGCTCTGAGGCGTTCCATTTAAGGCTTTTTTGGGGTCGGCTGCGGTCGGCGCGCTTCCGCACCACTCTGTCCGGGGCGACAGAGGGGCTTAAGCACGCAACACTCGCAACCCACCCGAACACTACCTCCCATCGTCCGACGTCCCCCACTCGGGGAGGACGTCGGTTTTTCCTCACGCGGTCGGCCTCTCGGCCATAAGATTGAGTAATTTGGCCATTTTGTCGATAGAATATAGTGTGACAGACGATATTGACTTTGACGGAGTTATAAATGATTTCGCTTTTTTTTGAGAGTGGGTTACGGTCGGCGCACTCCTCGCACCACTCCGTCCGGGGCGACAGAGGGCCGTAATCACGCACATTCGTAACTCACCCGTGACACGTCGCCTTCGACGTTGGGCCGACCACCGGACCAGGGTGACTTGACGTCCCCCCCTCGGGGAGGACGTCGGTCTTTCCTCACGCGGTCGACCTCTCGGCGGGTGACGGACTAAATCCCCGGTCCAGTCACCCACGGCCTCGGCTAGGGCGGCATGAGGCGCAAGTAGTCGCGTCTACGCCGCCCCAGTCGCCGGCGGCGGTTCGCTTCGTCGAGGAGACGCTCCTCGCGCACGCGTTCCGACGCCTCCTTCTGCGAAACTACTGCCTCACAGAAGGTTGCGACCACGTTTCAGACACTGTCGAGCATCGCCCTGGCGATGGTCGGCAGCGTCAGGTCAGCACCGATGATTGCGACGAGTTCACGACGCTGCTCTGCCCAGGCGGCACAAACCTCGAGCGTATGCTGCGCCGTGTCCTCGTCGCAATCGCAGTGGTGGCAGGGCGGTGTGGAGAGTACACCCACTAATAACGACCGTGTACAGGTATTTGACGAAGCATTCATGCCCCGTCAAAACTTGCACCAGTCGGAAGGAGAGCACCCCGTGCCGCCGTTTTAACCACTGCATCATAACTGACCGGAAGGCCTCCACGGTCCGCACACCGAACCGAGGCCTCTCCAGCTGGACTGGACCCGACGAGCAATGACGTCTCGGCGGGCGTCGATGCGCCAGGCGCTGAGCTCCCTCAAAGAGACCACACCGCCCTCCGCTCGCACCCCCGACACCCGCCGATACAAACCGGCGAGCATTTCCGCCTGCAGGTCCCATGGGGGGGTCCCGGCCAACAGGTACGCACCGTGCGGTATTTGCGTATGGCCCTGACCGCCATGGCCCTCTGTGGTCGCCACAGTAGAGCCCTGAGTCAGACGGTCGGGCACCCCGCCCACACCGATGCGCCGTACAGGGCCATCGACCGGATGACCCCCGCGTACAGCCATCGACACGTAGCGCTCGGTCCGTCCACGTTCGGTATAAGCCACGATAGAGCGGACGTCGCGCCGACGAGCCGTGGAGCGAGCCTGCGGAAATGCTCCCGGAACCACCAATGCCCGTCGAGCACCAGGCCCAAATACTTCATATGGGCCCGGATGCTGATATCAACCGAATTGACGGTAATCGAGACGCCGATGGGAGGGCCCATAGAACAAGAGGGCCTCCGTTTTGCCACCATCAACCCAGCACCCCAATCCGCCTGACGATCTCTTCGGTGCATAGAGTCGCCAGGATTGCCGCCTCCTCTAGCGTTCCACCGCGGGCTGTGACGAGCGTGTCGTCGGCGTAACATATCACGCCCAGCGGGAGGCTCCCCCTCAACGCCCAGTCGTAGCCGATGTTCCACAGGGTGGGTCCGAGGACCGAATAAATAATTTCGCTGCGCGTTAGTCGTGAAAAGTAGAATTTTGGACTGTTTAGACTATATTAAACATAATTTTTATAGTGTAAATTATTAATGATTTAACACAGTCATGTTACACATGTACATGATTTCGAAATATATATTTTTCACTCAATTCTTTCATTTCGTTACGTTTTTTCTTACCAACACCAACAATTATTATTTTTACGACGTCATAAGGGCGGCAAATTATGATTCCGCCCCGGGCGACAATGACTCACGCTACGCCACTGAATACAGGAATAATTTACTAATTAAATTTACTTGTTACTGTTAACTATTCAGCAATGCTAATGTCAAAGTAGGTAATACTCAATCATAAAGTCCATAATCAGAAAAGTTGGGTAGTGAAAGTTTCGAAATTAGACTGTTTCTTGAAAATAATTTAAAAATAACGATATTTTCATATTAAATAAGTATCGGTAGCACAAAGAAAATAAATAAATATCTTCTCCAGGATGATCTAATGTAGATCAAATAAAATCAATTTATTAAGATTATCATATCAAATCATTTATCAATTATTAGATACATAACTTTTCGCATCGTGACGTGAAGGGACTATGGGTTAATATTCAGGTAGTATCTTTACAAGAGAGGAGACTTGAAATGGTCCTTGCCATCTTCATCACCTCGGGCCATACAAGTTCCATTGCTGGGCTCGGGTCTCCTTCACTATAGGAGGGAAATTGACCTACTATACCACGCTGGTCGGATGTGTTGGTATAGGGTTTTGTTTCGAGGTTTCCTTCTCTTGCATCGATATAACATGTATATTATATCCCTTAGTCGTCTTTTACGACACCCACAGGCAAAAGACTGGGTGGTAAATTGTATCCTTCTTAACAGTAAGACATATATGAGCTAGCATGATGACGATAATGATGTTGAGATATTTATCTGAAATATAAAAAAGGTATAATAAAATAAACATATTACGACACCACAATAATTTATTACAACATAAATTACAACAAAGTGAACAAATACGTTTAATACTGACTACACATTGAATAGATACCAGTAGGCTTACCACAAACATCTGTGTCAAAGTATTCGTATCGTTATCGAGACCAATTAGTATGGGATTTGGAGCAGCGCCTCTATCGGATTATAGGGGCATTGCTTAATCCAAATTGGTGTTGAAAATATTACGAATACTTTGACGCAAATGTTTGTGATAAGTCCACTAATCAATCTGTTGTTACCGAAAATATGTACGGTATACTTTTAATCCCCCACACCTGTAGTTCATAATAATCTTCAATAAGAAACTACTTATAATAAACACTGACGTATTTTAATATTACTGCTATGCTGTTATATAATCATAGACAACTGCGATTTTGAAAAATTGACAATCTATGTTATTAGTAACGGTTAAAACGATTAAAATCTTTGTATTTTATTACCATAGCGTGTGAAAGACATCTAGTCTTAATAGTAACTCTGAAGACTATTAACGGATTATATCTAGTATCAAATTCAGTCAAGTGTAGATAAAAAAATAATTTGAAGGTAATGAGGGTGTTCGGCTTTAGGTGAACGGTTTTATTAGTAAGCACAAGCACATTTACCAAAAGCAATTTGTGCAATTGTATCTTGCCCAGGTTTTGTCTGGTAATCTATAGTATAAACACCTGCGTATATGCAGTATAAAGGACAATGGCTTTACAGCATCGGTTCTGACGGTGGTCTTAAGTACAATACGACTCGCCTTTCGATGTAGGCGCGTCTAGTGGTATTTCATTTGTTAATATTAGAATAAGTGGAACTACATGAAGTATTCTAGGAATCGCGTTGGCTTGCAATTAGCCAATTACGAGATACTCGGTGCAGTAATTCATTATGACGTGTAGCTATAAGATAAGAAACATGACAGGGGTGTAGTACAAATGGACTATGGAACAAAAACTTTCGTATTACAGAATAGCACAGAGTCTAGCTCACAGTTCAGCAAGAAGAACGTATGTCACATTCTTCTCAAGTTTACTCTTTGAAAAGACCTAAGGTGATTTCTAACGTAACACATTTTTCACTTCAGTCATGTATATGTGTATCTATGCGTTATAGTTTCTTAAGCTATATTTTTCGCGAACGATTAATCACACAAAAAGTTTGTTAACTGTAGGATTTAGGCCTCCTAAGAATGTCACTTAAAATAGTTCTGAACCACCTGCACCCCTATAGTTGTATGCGACTTTTACGATATCATCAGTCTACCGGAAGAAGGCCGCGTTACACTAGATCATCTGATCCGTGATCGCTACTAAATTTTTCTTTAATAATGGCAGTCAGTGCGATGCTTGATTTGGTCTGTCCATGGCAATTTCATCATACAAATGCTTTAGCCTATTGTTACACTTATTCTTCTGTGGATTTCCATATTCTGGATTAAGTCACGTAGAGAAATACCGATCATAGTTTATGAAGAGTCATAGTGCACTAATCGACTTTGAATTTGGTTATTAATGCTTTTAAAGAACACATTCGAGTGCTATAAGTCATCACTTGGAACACACGCATCATAGACCTCTTTTAAATATTCTAGATTAAAAAATAGATTCGAAAGAAGTTAAAAAAAATAAAGTAATGAATCTAATCCCAAAATGCTAAAAAGGCAGTCATCAGATGGTAGTGCATTTTAATAAGCTCTCAAGTGGGCCTAGGAACTTCGTCGGCAAGACTATTATGGTGAACGCACACTTATCTGAGTCGAACGAAACGAATTTTAGAATTCTGTATAGAAATCGTCTACCAGATTCGGACGATTCGACGCGTGGAAGTGTGCGAGGTTTCATGGGATTTCATATACAGAATTCTAAAATTCGTTTCGTTTGAAGCGTTCGGCTTGGATAAGTGTGCACCTTTAGTCTATAAAAGCATACCATTATGGATAATAAAACTAACGTCAAGACAGAACTAGTACTCAAATTGTGAAATTCAGAGCGTAATGAAAGAAAATCATTAATAAATTAAGCAATATCTATAAAACTCAAAACCATTAAGTTCCTGGAGAATTGGAGTCACGTAAATTGTAATATTGGAGTATCATCTAATTAAAAGTATATGGATTCTTATGCGCGTAGACTGAATTAGTAAACGCAAGTTAGAATATCTGCCGGCTCTAAGGACCAGGATTTGAGAAATGTAGCTATAACAAACTAAAGGACCAAATGTTATAACCACCTTTAAAAGAGACCCTAGTAGACTGAACTAGGCTAATATTGTTTATAAAACACCGATTTACCTAACAAAGTATAATCAAATTGATAAAAAAAAATGGTTCTACTTTTTTTCACATAAGAATATTTGCCACAACTTGAACCTACTTATTTACATTTCGTTATGTTCATAGGTACAAATATATATTCACTTTTTTTATTTTTTTATTTCAGTATTATATAATAATATCATACACACAGACTTATTAAGAAGGTAGCTATACATTGATAGAAAATTCATACACAGGCAGTAAGATACTGTATAGGAACTATACTAAAGGCTTCATAATACTTATATATTATGTACAAAAAATATTAAACTCAAATATTTCCACGCAGCCAAAATGGTTTTAAATTGCCATACTACATGATAATAACCAATACTTTAGACGTATATTAAAACCTAGTTAAGTTTTTCTATAAATCAAAAATATTGGCAGTATAAACGTGGGTAATTTTAAACATGACTTTTATTTTTCTCTCTATAACGAAATTTTTGAGTTTAAACTAGTTTATTACTTTTTTTCATTATGAACACTTGTAACAGACTATAAAATATTGATGAGATAATGTCTTAGAAATACTCGAGATATCAAACGACATCTAATCAAGCCAAATTCTAATGTAATACAATATAATGTGTATGCTTTACACAGCATACACGAACATATAATTTTTACACATTTAATGACACATATTTGTTAATATAATACATTGATTTTAAAATTATACTCTGATAACAAACCGGCAGTTAATATAAATGCCACAATATTTAACTAAGACTTGTTAAGTTCAGGTGCTCTGTAAATGTATACACAGAAAATAGTAGGTGATTTAGAAAAACATTTCTTACTTTCCGTAAATAGAATTTAAATTTTATCTAAAATTCCACTTCTGTATAAAGTATAAATCTTAAGATTAGGTACATAGAAGTAATTAGGTTATGTTACAACGCTCTCCAAAAAATCCTGACAGTGAAACGGAACGTTACACTATAGTCCATAAAATATAGGTGATCTCTGTGACAGTTGACCCTAGTGCTGTCACGCTTACGATAAAGTAGTTTTTTATCGATAAAACTCTTTATTTTCGTAATTGTGATTTTCTATTATAATTAAAATACAATCAAGGAAATATTTTTGAAATTATTTCAAACATAACTGTTTTTTGACTGTTTTAATTATTCAAAGGTCAAGACAATCAAGGTCTAGATCACTATTATCGTCATCACTGGAGCGTTAATGCTAGAACATTTATTATTTTTTGCTATAATAGGAACATTCGTTAGATCAATCGATCAATTACGACTGTTTTATAAATAAATATGTCTAGTTTATTGACAATAATGCGTACATAATATTATCATTTACTCTGAGATAAAAAGTAGTTTTTTAATGTTTAATTAATTCAATTTATGTATTTTATTATGTAACTGTCTGTTTTAATTGTAAAAAATATGTTGAAAATTCTATATAGGTACTGTATTGGGTTTATTTCTTTTATGAATAATTTAATAAAGATCGGTTATCGATTTACGTATATCGACTGTCCCATCTCTTTTTTATATTCAGTCCAGTGACCAGTGACCTTGTACGCGCGTAAACGTCATTTATATATAAAATGTTTACTAGGTACTTCAGTACGTACGAGGTACATTTTAGACATGAATATTAATATTTTTATATTTATAATATATTGCAATTCAGTTGTAATAAAACTGGCACGAAAAGAATGTAAATATATTTGATACAAAATGAAATTGTAAACATGTCGCTCGTTCAAACTTACTTCGTTGGTTTCGTTGACATCTGTCACAGAGATAAAGCTATATTTTATGGACTATAGAGACGCCATAATAAATTAATAGTTTAAATTTTGGCGGGAACATGTAAGTAAACATTTGGCGGTTTTAAATTATATTCAATAAATTAGTGAATAATTTCAATTTAATGTCGTTTAATCTAAAGTAAAGCCAAGGAAGTTTTAAACATCAGGTATTCAGTTCAGGTTAATTTTCATCGAGAATTGTACCAGAATGATGTAAATTCATCACGACAAGATTAGAGCAATAGTTACATCTACATACTTAAATATTTTTTCGTACTGGTAATTAGGTAGATATAAACACACATTTCTCAATATAAAACGCTTAGATATCACATTATTTAAATAGAAAGGCAGATAATTCTCTCTAGATTTCATAGATTATATTTACAAAATAAAGTACAGTAAAAAAAATCACAAAGATGTAAGAAATATAAAATAGAATGTAATAAATACAGTAATCCTCCCCATAACGCGGTAGATAGGTTCCGCGTAGGGATGGCGATCTAAGATCGATTAATCGAAGAATCGATTTTTCAAACCCAAAAAATCGATACGAAGCACTGAATCGATACTTTACCCTAGAGAATTGTCATTCGATTTTTTTCTGCCGACTAGATACTAAGTATGTAAATGTTTTATACTATACTAGCTGACCCGGCGAACTTCGTAACGCCATAATTTTTTTCGTAATTATATATTCTAAATTTCCCAAAATATAGTCTCTAATGGAAGAACCATTACAGCTCTGTCAGGAAAGATTGGATCGTTTTGGTCGCGGTATTGTTAATGATGATTCAAAGAGAATACAAATTACTCATTATTGATTTCTGACAAAATTATAATTATGTAATTTTCAACCATACTTAACTATAGACAAAATTACGTTTAGCTGTCATTTGCGTTTTGTTATTACATATCAAATGCGTTTTTGTTATACCACGTTTTATAGTGACTTGTAATCTCTTTGACGTTTTATGTCACGTCCCACGGGAACGCGATCGCACGGGATAAAAGTATTCTATGTCCTTCTCCCGGTTCTAAGCTACGTCTCTGCCAATTTTCAGCTAAATCGGTACTGCCGTTCTTGAGTTATAAATAGTGTAACTAACACGACTTTCTTTTATATATATAGATAGATTATAAGATTAATAACACTTGCAGATTTCCTAAAAAAAATGCTCATCACATATTTACATTCCAGATTTCATAAAAGAATGGTCGTCACAAGCTCGTTCAAAAGAAAATATTGATAGATCGATTAAGCGGGAATCGATCCTTCAGGCCCCAATTTTCTTGCCTCATGCCGCCCTAGCCGAGGCCGCGGGTGACGTGACCGGGGATTAGTCCGTCACCCGCCGAGAGGCCGACCGCGTGAGGAAAGACCGACGTCCTCCCCGAGGGGGGGACGTCGGTCGATGGGAGGGTACCCTAAATAGGGGGTATTCCGTCGGGCCGACCACTGACGACAAGTTAACGCTGCTCCAGTGGTCGGCCCAACGACGAAGGCAACGTGGTTTTTGGGTGGGTCGCGGGAGTTGCGTGCTTAAGCCCCTCTGTCGCCCCGGACGGAGTGGTGCGGAGGCGCGCCGACCGCGACCCACACACAAAAAAAAAAAAAAAAAGGCCCCAATTTTCTTGTGAATCAATTCTTTGAACGACAATTCGAATCGATTCAAGAATCGATCTTTTTCAGAAAGATCGCCCATCCCTAGTTCCGCGTTATAGGGTTATTCCCGTATAACGCGTTTTTACGACCTCGTATAACGCGTTACATATAAATGATTCATCATATTTAACTTTTCTCGCTGCAAGAGAATTAAATCCAATATTAAGAAAAATACTATGTTATGAACGAAATATGTACGTCTTAAAATAATGGCGTATAGAAGGTAAGTTCGCGCACAAAAAGTGAAGCATTTCAATTGGAATCTAATAGAGCTTACGCCAGGCGACTCCGTAGTGTACAAGGTCACTGTACTGCACATACGTACGCAACTCTTAAAAATAAATAGGAAATTATGACGGTTTGTGCATTCAATCAAATGGTGTCACAACACATTTGAAAAACATAAAAAGTAAGTATATTAACATTACTTTTAAAAGTATTTCGACGATTTATGTTAATTAAAAACAAAATTTGATTTCATAATTTGTATAGTGGTGTGCGTGTGTACATGTGTAATCGCCTGCGCGCATGTAGTATTTTTGGCTTCATGTTTTTGAACGCTCTAAGTACCGACACTATCCTTCTATACGTTATTACTCTAAGACTTATAATCTATAAAAATACTAATATAATTTCTTTATATTACTAAACACATAATAATTTTCTATTATATACTTAATATGAATTTTCAGGCCTTTATTATACTACTAAAAATAATTGTATGTACATTTTAATTCGAATAATCTCTAAAATCTACATAATACTCTTTATGGTTGATAAATCTAAATTAGGTAAATTGCAAACAGGATTATAATATTTTTTTAATGTTTTTAATAAGTAAACTAATTTTGTTTTGAGTGAATGAGGTTTAGCAAAAGGTTTCTTTATAACTATTTTTGTGGTTGATTGCACAGGGGTTATAGAGGTATTAATCATAAGGGGCTGGACCGGCCACAGATCAAGAATTCGGTACTATTGGTAGGCTCAATGAAGAGGGAATACAGGTTATGGAGTGAGGAGCCACCTGGTCATCCCCCGGCAGTACAGCAGCATGCGCCCACACCATAGCCTGCCAAAAAGGGGTCATAGTAGTCCAATTAGGAGCCTGGGCTAAAGTATCATAGACTGAATGGTAGATGGCTACTTGCAGGACCAATAAAAAGACGACTATTTGAGCAATCCATAATTGATCCACAATTATCCTAAGTCTGTGTGTAATTTGTGTTTGGAAATTATATGTTTATGAAATTCTAATCTAGACAAATCTTTGTTCCTTAGTGTGAATTGTTTACTTTGTATGAAAAAAAAAATCATTGTGTAGTTTTATGAAATTACGATAAAAGAGAAACTTTTTTCGCATTACCAAAAAAAAAATAGCAACATTTACATTAAACACTGATAAAAAACACACAAATAGCGTGGAGCACTGGCACAAATAGTCTATACGCTACACGGTCAGCTGATGCCAACCATAGGCGCCGCCATATTGGCTTCGGCTGCTCTGTCGAACGCCTTTCACTTTACCCATATTCCGCGGCCGACCGTCACGCGACATGCAATAGATAGAGGAAAAAGTTCGAGGCGATGTAATAAAAGTTTCACTTTAAAAAGTAAAAAATATACCTTCATAAAATAATTACATTCTATAACCAAATAATTTTAGTATAGTACTTTTATATATTTTAGTGTGCATATTTATATAATAAGAATATATTTCTCACATAAATCAAAATTAAAAATATATACTATCTAAGTATATAATGTATTACCAAGATAATGTTTCCCATAGTTTATGATGACTTTGAGCTTGCTCACAGTACCAAAAAGATGAAGTGCGCAATAACAAGTAATAAAATAATATATACCTACTACATAAATAATAATTATCTAATATTATATTACCCTCACAATATAAAAGTTATAAATACATATTATATACACACTGCATAAATAAGAATACAGTTCATTGGGATGAATCGAGTACTAACGAGTATTCATATGGTATCAATACTTTTCATTCGATACTACTACTAGTAGTATACACCATGGAATCTAACTGGCTGTTTTCCCAAAACGTACATACTCAGTTAATGATATAGAAGAATCATACTATATCATTTATTCAATAAAATAAAAACATAAATTCTTGTCATTTCCAATCCCGGACGTTTCCTTAAAATATCATTTTTGCATAACTGTAACATGTCGTTAAGGGCATCGACCGTAGGTACGGTAGCTTAGTGCACGATATATATCGATACTTCATAAAATATCGATATATGAATACGATATATCGCTTCCACCCGATATTATCGAATCGTCTAGTATCGATATATATCGTCGATACATTTCATCCGATATATATCGATACTTCATAAAATATCGATATATGAATACGATATATTGCTTCCACCCGATATTATCCAATCGTCTGGTATCGTAAAATATCGTCGATACATTTCATCCGATATACCAAATATCATCATCCGATATATTAAAGAACATACTTTCACGGGCAACTTGAGTAAAATAAAACGTAAAGCCCCGAATTATTATTAGACCAGGGTCAGCCCTGGCAGTCCAGCAAAATTTGTGTGAAAAATTCAAATAACCAAGTTTTTCGTTTTTTATTTTTTTCTTATACAAAATATTTTTTTTTCACCAAATTTGGTGAAAACTTACCTTTTTATGTCCCATACACACTGTAATTTTTTTTTATTTAAAATATTAATTTCCACTTTATTTTGAGTTATTATCAAAAAAGCACCCTAATTTTCAATCGAACATTCTCACATCAAAATATCAGCTTTTTTAAAAAAGTCGGTGGGTTTTTTTAAAATAAGCTTTTTTTACGATATATCGATACATTTGTACGATATATCGATACATTTGTACGATATATCGATACTTTTTTACGTTATATCGCAAAGTATCGATATAACGTTACGATATATTATATCGAAAAATATATCGATATTTTTTTTGCATGAACATCCCTACGGTAGCTTGCTAACTGATAACTGACCTATTAAAAATAAACCAAGGTCGCGCGACTCGGGCGCATCACAAAAGAAGAAAGGGGTGTGGGACGCGAGCGGATGAGGTGCGACATCGAGTGCCGAGGTGCCTAAATTTATTTTGTTTCACCTATTATTGCGATTTAATACGAATGCTATGTCGTAGGCATGTTGGGAACAATACAGGCATGTCAGACAAACTTAAGAATGTCTATTTATCAGACTTTTTAAAATGTATTATGTCTTTAGTTATGTGGGGATATTAAGAATGATTAACTGAGTACATACGTTTCAGGAAAACAGCCAATTAGATTCTACGGTGTATAACACTATCATTCGATATAGAGTACTAGTATCGAATGAAAACAATGATATCGAATGGGCCGGTATCATAACCCGGTATTGAGGCGAAGAGCTCGATTTACCGTCGTTCAATGCGGAGTTCCCATGAAGAGCTTTTTTTTTTGTAAATGGTAACTTATCATAAATTTCATGCCAAAATTATGCTTGCAGGAAATGGATTATAAGGTATCACTTCCTCTTAGATTTACTAAAAAAAGCCCCAAACCAATCCCGCAAGGAACATATCTGATAGGCTCTATGAAAAGAACTCGATACTTCAAACACGATTCGATACCGATACCAACAAATATCGATACTTTTCAATCAATATTGAGTACCGATATTTAACGACCGATATAATATCGATTAAAAGTATCGATACTGGGATGGTACCGTTTCATCCCTATGTATACAATGTTTATGGTTGCCACACTTTATGTAAATAACTTCGAAGCTTACCTTCTATATAAAAGTATAAGTCTAAATTTCTCACATAATACATAAATAGTAAATACAGATTATATATACATTGCTAAATATGAATACAATTCTCACACAATACAAAAGTAATAATACAAATTTACTCTAACACAGTACCAATAATATCTATACACTACATCAGTAAGAATACAATTTTTACCGCATTATACAAAAGTAAGAATGCGTAATATTCATGGGCATTTTTTTTTCATTTAACAAGACTTACCACATACCTGGTCAGTCTATTTGGCATAAGATATTATTTGCAGTTTCAATAATAATATCTGCTTTCAGGGGTTATCCCCACTTGCGACTTTGAAAAAATTCGATTCTTTTTATTGCATTTTTTTGAAGTATAAGTAATCTGAGAATATGGCCTGAAAATTTCAAGTCAATCCGAACAAAATTGACTGAGATTTAACGGATTCGCTCATAGCGTTGAAAGAGAAGAATCCGTTGTGTACGACCGACTAGTCTGTCGCCCGGCGCGCTCGACCCTCTCTCCGGTTTTAGTCCATTGTTCGATAAAAAGGGCTGTTTACCTGGCATTTACAACGTTAATAGAATAGAATGGAATTTGTAGAAACGAATTTTCGTTGCCTTTTATGGTTTAAATTCGTCAGTGAAGCTTGAAAGTTCGACTATATGACACGTATTCATTTCCGCCGTTCACAATATTATAAGCGTAGTTTTTATTTATTTTACATTTAAAAATGGATCGAAAAAACAAGAAGCAGTAATAATTTACGTCAATCTCGACCAAAAATAGAGGAAAGGTATTTTTAACCCGAACCTGGCTGAATCGGAAACTGACAGTTTCAGCACGTCTGCGAAGAAACTGGAAGATAATATTGATATGACGGCGGCGGCGGCAGAATTTCTGTATGGACCCGGAATAGATGACTCTGTGTAAGTTTACAAAAAAATATATTTTCTTCGTGTAAACTGCAATTGAAACTTTAAACGAGTTTTCTCAAAATGGCATTTCTGAAGACGGTGACCAAGATTACTCGAACACTAATGAACCGATCTTCTTGAAATTTTGCAGGCTTATTTAATACATAAAAATTTAGTCTTTAATCCTTAGATTTTTTGTATCGAAAAAAAATGGCCGTTTTAAAGCCAGAAAACGGGCCGTTTTTTCGTTAAAATCGAACAATTAACTTTGCCTGTCCGCCATTTTGTGAAAACTTTACTATTTTTTTAAATCCTTCGATTAAAGACTAGTTAATACTTATATTTAACTAACTCCATCCGCATTTTTTGTTTCAGATGATCCACTTAGCCGCAATGTTAGTCACCGCAAACCATATAAATAAAAACATTATTTCATTGAAGGCCATTTGCCACTTAATAATGTAATATTTTCAATAAAAAAATTACTGAAAGTTCTTCAAGATGTGTTCTTTAAGATGATATAATTATCGATTAAAAAGTTTTGTAGTTTTCTTTAAAAAAATACATGAAAAAGGGCTTTTTTTGCGTTACAAGTGGGGGGTAACCCCTTCATCACTGACACCCACCTTCACAAACTTTAGCTAATTTTTAGGTAAGTAGCACCTAAACAAAATTTGTATGAATGTATTTAGTATGTCGATAATGATTGATTGATGTTATACGCCATTCAACATGCAACATTTTTTAAAATTTCCTTAGGTGTTACCTAAAGATTAGGTGTCGTCTGTGGAAACAGGTTTTAGTCGTCTCCTACAACCCGCATGAAAATGACAGGTCATAAAATAGTAGACATATTAAACTAACACCAATCTATTAGAGATTTTAATCTAATACATTTCTAAGTCTTTATTTTCACTGCACTTGACAGCCAACGCTAATGGCGTTAAACAGTGGTGCTGCACCCAGGCCTCCGTCACCGTCCGTAACTCCTGCTAGATACTTCGCCCTCGTACAGTCATCACAGGTACAACTGTCTTTAAGTGTGCAAAGACCCCGGGCTGTTGCAATGGCCTCCCATTTTATTTGTTCATCTAATGTACCACTTCTGCTAAGGAGATTCTGAAAAGCAAAGGCGAAACTATTTATTTTATACCCTCTCGCTTTTATCTGCGAAGGTTAATTAAACAGGAGTGTAACATTTTGTTATATAAGTCACAATCCCATATAAAATTAAAATATGTAGGTAGTTTTAAAAGATTAAATAACACGCTTTTATACAGAATCGAACTAAAAAGTGCGATGCAGAAAATAGGGATAGACATCTATCGAGTCACGCCAAAATAGATAACAAAATAGAGCAACGAACTTTCATACATTCATTCATCCAGAGATATAAGCCCGACGACGAGATCATCACATTTCATCATTTCAGCCCATATACGTCCCACTGTTGGGCTCGGGCCTCCTCCATAACGGAAGGGTAATTGACCTACTATACCACGCTGGTCAGACGTGTTGGTATAGGGTTTTATTTCGAGTTTGCCTTCTCTCGCATAGATGTTATATGCGTTTTATCTCCCTTAGTCGTCTCGTACGATCACCCACGGGTAAGATAGGGGGTGGTGAATTGTATTCTTACTCCGTCATCACATTTAACATCACAGCCGGCCATTACAAATAAAAAACGGTTCCGTCCTCGTCGTCAAGGTGGAAAACAATGTTGCGTAATAATGAGTTCAAATGAGGGTACTCTCACATTGTACTCTGTAATGTATGAGGTTCGTACCCCTTAGGCCGCGTTGCTTAAATTTTAAATTTCTTTACTTTACACGGTACAACCACGCTGTCATCTGTCGTTTGTCTACAGCCGCGGACCAGTTTATCTGAGGTGTCACACTCTCACAGAAAATCGACATCAGAGTATTAGCAAAATTTGTTACTGCACTTCGTTCGGTGAGCGAGAGAGCGGGAAGCCCAACTTTCTGAGGCTATTTTTGCGTGTGGCGGGTTTTGATGATGCCTTTAGTATCATCGAATCTCATTGGACGCATTCATACGCAGCGACCTACAAAGGTCTATGAACGGCACGTCATTAGTTGCCCAAGGGAGTGATATTTCTCATTCTTTGTGTGGGTTATCTATCGAATTTACCGACTTTCACAGGAAATAAAGAATTGGTAAAACATTGTGACTTTACCCGTACGTGGAAGCAGCTAACGTATCTGCACAAAAACAATTATTCCTAATGAAATCTAGTATACCAACCTGCATAACTTCCACATTACTTGCTTGCCACATATCAAAATCCCTTAATTGTTTCTCCTCTCTCCTGGTCTTTTTATTCTTCTTCAGCGTTCCGCAATAGACCGATAGGTCTTCGCTTGCCGCTATAGATGTTTCATCGAATTGTAATGACATTGCGTCGCAGGAAGTGGCTCCATCTTCTTGGTCTATTAGTGTATGATCTTCAGGGTCCGAGCATAATGTAGATACTGAAGTAACATCTGTGGAAGTGTGGTTCTTTAGGGGCTGGTAGTTTATCTGCAAAAGATTTATTAATCATTTTATCACAATTGAAGAATTTTAAATGTATATCAGTTATAAGGCTACCCCTGGAGCACAACGCGTGGTGACGGCATAAACATCCACGTCATTACTACTCCTCGGGAGACCTAAAAAGTTACTAAGGAATCGCCGGGAAATTGCTAAACGACATATGTCTGGAAAAATTGCTACACTAATTGTGGTCGCTAAACGGACTGCCAAGTGTTGCAATATTCTTGTTTGGGGCAGTTTATGTCCGATAATAAACGTCGATTGCTAATGAAGAGACATTTGACCTGGAGGTAACAAACCTGGAGGTGAGAACTACTAATAGAAAATATTCAAAGCGGCAGTTATATGGCAGTGGATATAACTCGTACTGCTAGCAAATTTAACCATTTTATCAGGGAGGCTTTTGGAATTCAGTCTCATCAACCAGCCCACCATCGCGCCGTCCACTGCTGGACGTACTCCTCCTCCCTCATGTTTCGCCACAAAGTGCGGTCCTGTGCCGCCTGCATCCAACGGCTCCTAGAAGCTTTCAACAGGTCGTCGGTCCACCTAGAAGTTCAGTCTATGGACTGCAAATTAAATTTTATATGGATAGACTAGATGCATAACTCTTTTATTGGTAGACGAGCAGCTCTATTTGCCTCATTATAATTAAATATATTTCTTTGTGTATTTGCAAAATGAGAGGGAATGGAATAAGGATAGGAAGGGAGGTAGAAGAAATTTGGATCTCTTCGTCAATAAAACTTAGTATATCAAAGGTTTGAGGTTATTTCTATGTAAATTATATTCCTTCCACTGTAAATGTTCTTTATAATCATGTGCTTACCTGTGCATCTTCAAGCATACTGCATTCGCTGACGCGACGTGTTGAATTTGCTTCAAGTGACATATCCTGCGAGAATATAAGTTGTAGGCGTTATAAAAAAGTTATTAAAATCAATCGGAAATTATCGAATATATGAATAGATCTTTAATGTTATGGAAGACGTTCACCATTTGATGGTATTTGCCAGAACGATGGATGTGAGAAAGAATTTTAAAATTTAATCGTATCATCAACATCATCTCAGCCCATATACGTTCTGCTGTTGGGTTTCCACTAGGGAAATTGATCTACTATATCACGCTGATCAGAAGTGTTGGCATAGGGTTTTATTTCGCGTTTTCATTATCTTGCATAGATGTTATATCCACATCATATCTCTTAGTCGTCTTTTACGACACGGGGAAGAAAGGGGCTGATGAATTGTATTGTTACTCTGTCAGGAAAATCTTTACATATTGGTATTTTTCAAAGTATTTTGTCGTAGCCTCTGAAGCCGTCTCCGTCATCATCTATCGGCTAAAATACGCCATACTGCCAGGATCCAACCTCCTCCAAAAGTCTTCCCTCCTTTATTCAGTGTAAGGTTTAATATGTATTAAGCTATTGTGGTCCACTGTTCAACAGACTTCCAAAAGCCCTAATTCCATAATAGCCACACTTGACAGGGGTGCTGGCTAATAGGAGTAGATATTGTAACATTCATAGGTGAGTTCTACTGGATATTTTTCTGTTGATCCCTCATACAGTTTTTATGACCACCATGAGAAATTAGTCACTATTCTTTTATTGCTCATTATATTTTGTACCCATCACTTTACAGGTAGCTGAACTAAGTTTGGTAATTTAACACTTACGTCTTCTTCACTATCCAACTGTAGGACTGATAAATCTGCAAAGGGTTCATCTTCTGCTTGTAGTATACCTTTACTAGTTGATGGTATTGGTGATGAAGGAGTTGCGACTGTAAGAATAAGTATAGTAAAGTATATTTTATCATCATCCCTGTAAAAATCATTATATCTTAATAGCAACTATTTCCATAGCGTCAATTGGGTAATGAAGAATGAGCTCCACAACAACTAAATAACCTAACGTGGCCCTTATACAGCGTCTATTTTTAGGGTACTCTTGGTCTCAAGATTATTGGAGCGCACTAGTCTACTGGCCTGCCACCCGCAACGGAGACAGAAATGTCTTCAAATCCCATTTAAGGACCAATCCATACAGATGGTAGATTATCATAACTATTGGTGTCTGTAAATAAGAGCCCTATTTAGAGCAGTATTGAACTTTGCGAAGGCTTATGACCTTAAGCTTACTTTACCTTTAGATTATAAATAGAACGTACCATGGTCACTGCTGTTGCTTGTATGTAAAAGATTCTCTGTTGACGGTTGCTCCTGATAATCCCTGCTTCGAGCTTTGAACAGTCCAAATTTTACTGGGGCCATTATCTGGAAAGGTAATTCAAATTGAAGGTAAACTATCCTTGGTAAATATGTAAGAAAATGATCATCGATATATACTGCTTATGATCTTTTCCATCCACCTGTCAGTACGTCGATGGCCCCCCTCGGGGAAGACGTCGGTCTTTCCTCGCGTGGTCGGCCTCTCGGCGGGTGACGGACTAACTCCCCGGTCCAGTCACCCACGGCTTCGGCTAGGGCGGCATCAGGCGCAGGTATTCGCGTCTGCGCCGCCCCAGTCGCCGGCGATGGTTTGCGTCGTTAAAGAGACATTCCGCGCGCACGCGCTCCGCCGCCTCCTTCCGCGAGACAACTACCTCCTGCCTCACAGAAGGCTGCGACCGCGTCCCAGTTCAGGTCGGCATCGATGATTGCGACGAGTTCACGACGCTGCTCTACTCAAGCGGCACAAACCTCGAGCGTATGCTGCGCCGTGTCCTCGTCGCAATCGCAGTGGTGGCAAGACGGTGTACTCTCCCTCCTAACGAACGTGTACGACCGGTATTTGGCGAAGCTACCATGTCCCGTTAAAACCTGCACCAGTCGGAATGAGAGCACCTCGTGCCGCCGCTCTAACCACTGCATCAGCACCGGCCGGAAGGCCTCGACGGTCCACACACCGAACCGCGGCCTCTCCAGCCGGGCTGCCTAACGGGCAATGACGTCTCGGCGGGCGTCGACGCGCCAGGCGGTAAGTTCCCTTAACAACCGCTCTCCGCTCGCACCCCCGACACCCGCCGATACAAACCGGCGAGCATTTCCGCCTCCAGGTCGCACGGGGGAGTCCCAGCTGACAGGTACGTTGCCTTCGTCGCCACCGTGCGGTATCCACGTATGACCCTGACCGCCATGGCATTCTGTGGTCGCCACAGAAGAGCCCTAAGTCGGACGGTCAAGGACCTCACTCACACCGGTGCGCCGTACAGGACCATCGACCAGATTCACAAAAATTAAAGTTTAAGGTTCAGGTCCGTGCATCGCGGTCGACGCGCGTCGTTTCTGTCGTTGACCACGCGCGGCTGTGGCGTACCTCGGAAACAGCGCCATACATTTTCATACTTTGACTATTGTCGCATCGGCCGCGCGCGATCGTTCGCTTACGAAGGTCGCGCGATGAACGGAAATGAACTTTTAGGCATGGGCCTTTCCAGGGGAGATGTCAAAATTGCCATGGTCAACAATAAGTTTTTCAGGAGAGTGCTGTTTTCTATTTTTTTTTGGACAAGCTATGGTCTGGACACACGCCGCTTCTAATAAACATCGCTGCGCAGGAAAAGGATAGAATATGACGATAACAATTCCAAAGGCTGATTTGGTAACTTCTTTATGTATACTTTTTATTTTTAACTCCCAGTTTTTCTAAAATTCATGGACATTATAAAAATATTAGTGATAATTTAATATTTTCTTACCTAGTACAAAAACATATTATCCGTCTATGGGTTTAAAAGATAAAGAAGAAAATCGCCTTAAAACTTCATAATATTATCTTGATAATATAAAAGTATAAAGTTTATAAGTGGTAGGATCACACTGTCGACAGTTATCTGTCTACAGCCGCGGGCCGGTCCGTCCGGGGCAGTACCACACTCTCGCAGAAAATCGACGTCTGAGTAGTAGCGATTTGTTACTGCGCTTCGTTCGGTGAGCGAGAGAGCCGGAAGCCCAACTTTCTGAGGGTGTTTGTGTGTGGAGGGTTTTGGTGGTGCCCTTGGTATCACCGAGCCTCAATGCACGCATTCACACTCCCTTCACTTTCTTCGCGGTAGGCAACGGCTTTGTAAAGGTCCATGAGCGGCAGCAACACTTACCATCAGGTGTATTGTTTGCTCGTTTGCCACCGTTTGCAATAAAAAAAAAAAAAAAAAAAAAAAGGGGTTACAAGAGGAAGGGGTCTTCCTCTCGCCATATTTCTGGATCAAATTAGAGACGTGCTGGTGAAAGGTCATGTTGGGAGTATGCGGAAGGTGACCATATTTTTTAAGTCTAAACGGGATGCTTGATAATTGATTGATCAAAATGGGACACTTGCAAAAATAGGTAAACTTGTAAAATTAACAGCTAAAAATCAAGAAGACGTAAAGAGTCAGCAATAGTTACCTATAATAACTATGGACTTTTTTTTTTGTGTGGGTGGGCTGCGGTCGGCGCCCCTCCGCACCACTCCGTCCGGGGCGACAGAGGGGCTTAAGCACGCAACTCCCGCAACCCACCCGAAAACCACGTCGCCTTCGTCGTTGGGTCGACCACCGGAGCAGGGTTACTTGACATCAGTGGTCGGCCCGACGGAATACCCCCTATTGGGGTACCCTCCCATCGACCGACGTCCCCCCCTCGGGGGGGACGTCGGTCTTTCCTCACGCGGTCGGCCTCTCGGCGGGTGACGGGCTAATCCCCGGTCACGTCACCCGCGGCCTCGGCTAGGGCGGCATGAGGCGCAGGTAGTTGCGCCTACGCCGCCCCAGTCGCCGGTGGCGGATCTCCTCATCGAGGCTGCGCTCCTCGCGCAGGCGATCCGCCGCCTCCTTCCGCGAGATCACTGTCTCACAGAAGGCTGCGACCGTGTCCCAATTCCCGACGCTGTCGACCATCGCCCTAGCGATAGCCGGCAGCGTCAGATCCGTACCGATGATTGCGACGAGTTCACAGCACCGCCCGTCGAGCACCAGACCCAAGTACCTCATATGGGCCCGGATGCTGATGTCAACCGAGTTGACGGTGATCGAGACGACCTCCTCGGTACCAGAGGTCGCCAGGCTTACCGCCTCTTCTAGCGTCCCACCGCGGGCTGTGACGAGCGTGTCGTCGGCGTAACAAATCACGCCCAGCCCGGGCGAGAGGCTCTCCCTCAACGCCCAGTCGTAGCCGCTAATAACTATGGACTGAAAACAAAAAAAGGGCGTGTGTACACAGTACGCATGTCAGAAGTGAAACTTGTTTATCTTTTATCTCATTCTCTCGTCGGTTGAATCCTATACATTTACGTGTTTGTGTCTCTATGGACTCGCTTTTTCGTTTCATCGAGTTAGAAATCACAATGATTCTAAAGAAGTTTCACTTCAAAAAGTAACGTTCCTCCCTCAATATAATAAATGATAATTTAGGGTCTATTTATAAACGGGACATTTTTGTGCAGTTCGGGACAATGGGATAGAACACTTGAGTACGGGACTGTCCCATTCAAAACGGGACGTATGGTCACGTTAAGTATGAGTAACGGTAGCGAATGCATGTAGACTTTGAGTGTGAGTGAAGCGATGGAAGTCTGTCAGGAATGTGGCTTGTGGCAATCCTTAGTAACGGTAGCGAATGCATGTAGACTTCGAGTGTGAGTGAAGCGATGGAAGTCTGTCAGGATCGTGGCTTGTGGCAATCCTTAGCATCTGCTTACCCATCTCGGAAGCAGGCGTGAGCATATCTATGTATGTTTTTAATAAAATTATAATTACCTCCAGATGCAGCCGCATAAAATGCTTCTTCATTTTATTTAATATACTTTTAATATACATTTTATTTGATAAAAATGTAATGTATCTTTAATCACTGAGCTAACACTTTATTTATAGAAAAGCTAATTAATAATATACGTCCCATTGCTGGGCTCGAGCCTCCTTTTGGGTGAGCTATGGGCAGCGCACATGCCGTTCCCTCCACCCGAGGTGACGAAAGGGCAGCGCGCGACCCATAACCCACCGATGTCCCCCACCCCCCCGTTCGTCCTTGGGCCACCGATATCGAGTTCTTTCTCGTCCGTGGCCAGCGCGGCAAGATACCTCTTTTCGGGTACCCTCCCTCCCTAGGGGCGTCCCTTCAGAGACGTCGGTTAGCCTCTCTGCTGGTGACGGACTGTTTCCCGGTCCAGTCACCCGCGGCCTCGGCTAGGGGAAACGTGTTAGTATAGGATTTACTTCCAGTTTTCCTTCTTTCTTGCATAGACGTTATCTGCACTATGGCACTAAAGTATATACCCTTTTTTTTTTGGGGTGGGCTGCGGTCGGCGCGCTCCTCGCACCACTCCGTCCGGGGCGACAGAGGGGCGTAAGCACGCACACCCGCAACCCACCCGAACACCACGTCGCCTTCGTCGTTGGGCCGACCAACGGAGCAGGGTTACTTGTCATCAGTGGTCAGCCCGACGGAATACCCCCTAATTGGGGTACCCTCCCATCGACCGACGTCCCCCCCTCGGGGAGGACGTCGGTCTTTCCTCACGCGGTCGGCCTCTCGGTGGGTGACGGACTAATCCCCGGTTACGTCACCCGCGGCCTCGGCTAGGGCGGCATGGCACGCAGGTCGCAGTCGCGCCTGCGCCGTCCCAAGGTATATACCCTTAGTCGTCTTTTATACGGGCAGGATATGGTGTGGTGTATTTTTTATATCGTCACCATACAGAAAAATTAATAAAAATATAGGTAATAAATTAAAAGAGACTTGACGATATAGGTGACAATACCACGTCAGTTGTAGCAGGTTCTATTCCCACTTGTTGTCGTCGACCATCATCTCAAAGATGCTCGATAGCGACAGGTGCTGGTCGTCAATGGTCTCTTTCTGCGAGGAGGTCATCTCAAGGAAGGAGGCCGCGGAGCGGGAACGCGAGGCACTTGCGTCCGCGAACTCGCGCGGCCAGGGAGGGGGAGGCGGCCATATGCGCACCTCCTCCCACCGCCTTGAATGACGACAGGACGTGGCCAGATAGCCTTGCGTAGGGGTGTCGGGGATTGAATGTCAATAGACGAGCTCTCTGGCACCCCGTAAAAGTGCGGAAGGGACCGCTGTGGTTTTAGTGGGTATTCCGGCAGCATAGGCAGCCGGCGAGTCCCACACTACCATAGTGCGTAAACAGCATTTCCACAGCGTCAAAAAAAAAAGGTTCTATTCCCACTTAAGACCATATTTTTGTGCGGTTTACAAATAGCTTTTCTAAGACAAGCAATGTGAGTCCGTAAAATATTCTCGTTTTTTACGACATCTACGGGCAAGAGGACATGGTGGAATTTTATTTTTAGTCCTCTATATGGCAAAGTATAAGTCTACTAAAGGATAATAAGCAAATAACATCTATGCAACACAAGGTAAGCTTGAAATAAAACCCTATACCAGCATGATTGATCATCGTGTGGATCAATTTCGCTTCTATTGTGGAGGACAATAAGCCTAGTTGTAGAACGTATATGAGCTGGGAAACAATGATGATGTCTTTATAGTAAAATTATATCACAATGATTATTAAAAACTGGATCTCGTTATGATCTTTTATAAGAATCAATTATTTTAAGGGCGACTGTAAACAATAGTATCGTCATCATCATCGCAGCCCACGTTCCACTGTTAGGGCTCGGGCCTCCTTCACAATGGGAGGGAATTTGACCTACATGCTGGTTAGACATGTTGGTATAGGGTTTCATTTCGAGACTTTCTCTTGCACAGGTGTTAAGTGCATATTATATCCCATAGTCGTCTTTTACGACATCCACGGGCAAGATAGGGAGTGGTGAATTGTATTCTTACTCTGTCAACACACGGATTAAACAGAAATAGTCTAATTATATTTTGTTTTTCCCACAGATTGATCCTAAATGGCTCAATTGCTGATGGCCTATGTTGGCTGATAATTGATTTTCTTTGGATAAATTAACATTTTGCACTTGTTAATTCAAATATTATTTGAAGAGAGACAGATGCGTCACAAGTCGAACGCCTAGGCGCATTATGCCTCTCTGTCGCTTATTCCGAGCTCTCTCTTGCACGCTCGACTGAGGTGGAACGTGACAATGAGGTATGGTTTTTTACGTGTGCAGCCGACGTTCATAAATTTATAAGACGTTATCGAGTCAATAATTATATTTTGTGCAAAACATTGTTAGTTTTTACGTATTCGTGTTTATTAGTTATTATTGTTTGCCTGTTCGATTCGATCATGTAACGTGACATGAGTTATGCTTATTCGTGCATGCAGTGCAGCTGACATTCATCGATTTATAAGAAGTTATAGCGTCAATAATTGTAATTTGCGTAGAACATTGTTAGTTTTACGTATTGTTTTCAATTACTTATTATAATTTCACAAAAACAGCACTATTTAGGATATTTATTGCACTATTTACGATTTTTTTTTCACGAAATATGATAACAGCACTAAATATTCAGTAAGTAGTATAAAGCCGTCGAGTCGTGAATGCTTTTAACGAACTACTGAATATACGTGCTTTGGGCTACGTGCCTCGCTTGCAAGGCCGTTGTCTATCGATTGCAGTGTAAACTGTACCATAATGGGGTCACTAAGACGGTTGTTTACGTTTTTTTTAGACAAAACTTCTTTCTTTTTTTTTTCTTGGTAATTAGCTACTTTTCCGTGTGGTGACGGAGTAAGAATACAATTCTAGCTACTAGCGGTTGATAACCAGGTAGATTGTCAGCATTTGCAAGATGATACAGATCGAGTGGTAGAATGGAGTCATCTTAACAGGCTCTACTTCAACGTCTCCAAGTGCTCGGCTACAAGCTTCACCCGCGCTCGTCGACCTTTTCGCTACGAATACATGGTGGACGTGGAGCGGATGCAACGAGTCACGGAAGTACGTGATTTAGGCGTTTACGTTACTTCTGAGCTTTCGTTTCGCACTCATATAACGGATATATGTAAAAAAGCGTATAGAAATTTGGGTTTTGTGCTAAGGCAGACGCGGGAGTTCACCAATATTGCTGCAGTCCGAGCACTGTATGATGCATTAGTTAGGACTCATCTGGAACATAGTGCAATTATATGGGCCCCACACGAGGCTAAGTATTCGGTGATGTTGGAGCGAGTACAGAACAAATTTACGCGGTACTTATATAAAAAACTGTATGGTGTATACCCATTTTATCCGTTAATGTACCCAACTTTATTTGTGCTGGGAATGGTCGGGTACAATGAATTAAGAGTGCGACGGGAATACGCGCTGGTTTCGTATCTAGTAAGATTACTCAGAGGTCTGCAACACAATCCGGGTGTGTTGCAAAACCTATGTCTGTGCGTACCAGATCGCTATGTGTGGAGGCGTAGGCGCCCACCACTTCTGGCCCTGCCAACGGCTAGAACTAACCTGCTAGCCAGAACGCCAATAACGCGAGCACTTGGTACCATAAACGAAGTTCGCACAGAAGTTGATATTTTCACATGTCAATTGAGTGAATTCCATAAGACACTTCTTTCTATCCTATGTTATAAATTAAGTTAAAACTAGTATTAAGGTATAGATTAATTGTAAATCATCTAGAAGTAAGATTAGGATTAACACTAGTGTATGGACTATCGAATTAGGTTTTCAACCTGTAAATAGATAGTCCTATTATATTAAATAAATAAATCATCATCATCTTGCTCTTATCCCAATTACTTGGGGTCGACGCAATATGTCATCTGTTTTGACATATTGCAAAAAGTTTCGGCAATGACTTTTATGACCGGCCACCTGCCTGACGTCAACCCTCTTTGGGAATGTAATCGTTGACCCAAATGGTACCAGATGGAGTTGGTCCGGGTCAATCTAGGGCTCTTAGTCGTCTTTTACGACACCCACGAGCAAAGCAAGGGTTGGTAGTATTCGAAGCCGCTACCACACAGCAATATTAAATAAATAAATAAATTCACCACTCCCTATCTTTGCCGTGGATGTCGTAAAAAAAGACTAAGGGATATAATACGCAAATAATATCTATGCAAGTGAAAGAAAACTTGAAATAAAACCCTATACCAACCTGCCTGACCAGTATGATATAGTAAGGTTAATTTCCCTCCTAATGCGGAGGAGGCTCGAGCCCTACATTGGGACGTATACAAGCTGAAGTGATTTTGATGATGAATTAGCTACTAATACGAACCATTTTTACCAGTGTTGAGTTAAAATTTTCTTTACAATTTATCACTTTTTTTCATATTAGTACATAATTTTTTGTCAGTATGTCAGCCTTCAAGTCATACGGCCACTGTTAATAGTATCTTCTGAGAATTTGGGTCAAAGCAAAAAGGCACATAAAGCACTTTTACATCATATTCACTACACTCCAGCAGTTCTACCGCTACATATTACATAGCATTCTATGTAAATCAAAATTATTTACTATCATCATCATCATTATCGCAACCCACATACGTCCAACTGTTGGGCTTGGGCCTCCTCCACAATAGGAAGGAATTTGAGCTACTATACCATGCTGGTCAGACATGTTGGTATAGGGTTTCATTTCAAGTTTTTCTTCTCTTGCACAGATGTTATGTGCATATTATATCCCTTAATCGTCTCTTACGACATCCACGGGCAAGATAGGGAGTGGTGAATTGTATTCTTACTCCATCGCCACACACTAAAACTATAATATGTTAAACATTCAGATATTGAATATAACTAGTGGTCGGCGTGTGGTCGAAATTCGGCCATAATTCATTTTAGTTAATTTTTCTGCTACACAATTTCTTTAATTTTATTTATGTATAATTGTAAATTGAGCAAGCTGTATTTCACTAATAACTAATATATAAGCACAAACCTCTATTAGACATTGTCATCATAATTATGATTGTTTGACATTCAGTTCGACCAGAGATTTTAACCGTAAACAAAAGTCTATAAGCGTTGCTACGCAACACACTCACGCGAACGTGTGTAGCGATTGCGTTGTAATGTGCGCAATGCCTTTTTTAATGAATTTAATGTATTTCTAAACCATTATTATATGAAATTTCAGTTTTATGCACTTCTCCTCATTATATACATCAACTGTGCTAAATTTCATACTTGTCCATCCACGTAATTTTCGTAAAAAGGGGTACATAGTTTTTGCTTCACGTATTAATATATAGATACATGAACACCACATGACAATTCCACATTACCGCCAAAAGTCTCTAAAATTTATTTAACTTCATTCTTTTCGTTCTTGACGTTCGTAACCCTATAAAGAGTCAGTATCACTCACGTCACAATGAAAATCGTGAAAATATTTATATTACTAGGAGCTTTAAAAACATATAATTAAGGGACACAAATTACGTCCAGACAGAAAAACTATTCGTGGTCCGCATAAAGTATTATGCTGCATGGGAATCTTGCTCACGATAATCGGTCCGGCAAGAAGGTATCTTAATCACTACGCCATCTGTTGAATTAATTAGCTTATAACGCCTACTATAAACGCCAATTTGCCTGCTAAGCATGGTACCGTTACCCGAAAGGGTATTCCGTCGGGCCGACCACTGATGACAAGTCACATCTGCTCCGGTGGTCGGCCCAACAATGAGGTGATGTGGGTACGGGTGGGTTATGGGCCCGCGCGCCGTCCTTTCATCGCCCCGGACGGACAGGACCGCGCGTGCGATAACCATAGCCCACCCATAAAAAAAAAAAAAAAATAAAAGCTTGTTACCATTTATCCCATCTTTGAGGGCAGAATCTAAAAGTGGATATCGATAGACTGATGAACATGAAAGTTTTAAGGTATTATTTTTCACAAATTAATAAAAGTGTTTGCGTCTAATCTCAAAATAATACGATTTTCATGCTCACAGGTTATTTCATCATCTCATCATCTCAGCCCATATACGTCCCACTTTTGGGCTCGGGCCTCCTCCATAATGGAAGGGTAATTGACCTACTATACCGCGCTGGTCAGACGTGTTGGTATAGGGTTTTATTTCGAGTTTTCCTTCTCTCGCATAGATGTTATATGCGTTTTATATCCCTTAGTCGTCTCGTACGATCACCCACGGGTAAGATAGGGGGTGGTGAATTGTATTCTTACTCCGTCACCACACGGAAACACAGGTTATTTACACGATACCTATTTTTCTTTTTTTGGGATGGGCTACGGTCAGCGCACCCGCTGCCCAGCTCCGTCCGGGGCGACAGAAAGGCGGCGCGCGGCCCCGTAACCCATCCATAAAGCACGTCGCCTTCGTCGTTGGGCCGACCACCGGTGCAGAGTTCTTTGACTTCAGTGGTTTGCACGATATCTATGCCTAGAAAACCAGTTTAAAAAAAAAATCTCTGTCTATTTGCTCCTGGTAATCTTTAAAACGGTTGGACTGATTTTGACATTTTTTTTTTGGCAGGTAGACGGCTATATAAGCAGTAACTGAGGATCTTTTTCCCTCTCAGAAAATCATCATCATCATTTCTATGAAATTTAGCCCGATCCGGTATTTGAACTCGAGGCCATATTTTAGGAGATAATGCAGATTTAAAATGTGGGGCCAAAGCGGCTGGAACCGAAGCGCAGCGGGGGCAGGACACTAGCATTTAAATAATTTTATATGATGTGATACGGGAGAACTGCTGGGGTGTAGCGAATATGCTATTACAGTGCTTTACTAATGTTTTCGTTTTGCAATAAAAATCTCAGAAGATACTATTAACAGCGTGGCCATAGCATTGTCAAAGGCGATGATTTGACTTTGATGACCTTTACGAGGAAACTAAAGATGACAAAAAAGCAAGCAAGCGAAATTGTAACTTGACACTGGCAACAATAGACTTGTATTGGCTGATTGCCAATTCGAAAAATAAAAAAGAAGCCGCGATATTTTATGTTTAGATTATGTTTAAATTGTCACGTGGACCATGATTCCCCCAGAAACTCTCATCACTTTTTTTTTTCACTTTAATGTTTTTTTGTGTGATTACAGCTGTTAGCCGTAGATGGATTTGACAGCTTAACCCGGACTATGGGTGAACGCTGAGGGCTCTCAACCCGATAATCACTTCAATGCTTCATAGAATTATTTATAAGGATAACATTAGGGCTCATTAATGTTGCGCCTGATGCCAGTGCCTAGCAGAGGCTGCGGGTGACCGGACCAGGGATTTAGTCCGTCATCCGCGGAGAGGCTGACCTCGCGACGGCGACCGACGTCCCGGGAAGGAGACGTCGATAGGAGGGAGTACTCCCTCGGGGTACGCCGTCGGGCCGGCCACTGAAGTCAAGGAACTCTGCGCCGTTGGTCAGCCCAACGAAGAAGGCGACGTGCTATACGGGTGGGTTACGGGGCCACGCGCCGCCCCTCTGTCAACCCGGACGGAGCTGGGCGGCGGGTGCGTTAAAAAGGGCTCATTAATGTCAGAACCCGCTCATAGTTACAGTACGCTGTATAGTTTAGATACTTTTTTGTATTTCTCTTTATAATACCATCTTGCCTCATCTCATATACGTCCCACTGCTGGGATCGAGCCTCCTCCACTATGGGAGGGAAATTTTCACAAGTAGGCTCGATTCTAGCAGTGGAATATAGAAAAGCTGTGATGATGATTCATATTCTTCTTCCGTCACAACGTTGTATTTTAATGAGCAGTTTTCAGTTCAGAAGCCCTTAACCAGCCTTTACTACTCGTATGGGAAGAAAGGGTTGATGACATATTCCAATAACTATACCTAAATCATCATAATCCTGCTTTTATTCCAATTACTTGTGATCGATGTAATATATACTCTTTTACCACATACAAACATATTGCAAAAGATATTGTTTATTGGCAATAATTTTTGATCGACTGCCTTTATTTTGGCACACTATGATACGGGCGCATGTACCTGCACAAGATTGTCGGGAGGGAGAGCACACCGGCCTGCCACCACTGCGATTGTGACGAGGACACGACGCAGCACACGCTCGATGTGTGTGCCGCGTGGGCAGAGCAGCGCCGTGAACTCGTCGCAATCATCGGTGCCGACCTGACTCTGCCGATCATCGCTAGGGAGATGCTCAGCAGCATCAGAAACTGGGACGCGGTCGCCGCCTTCTGCGAGGCAGTCGTCTCGCGGAAGAAGGCGGCGGAGCGCATGAGGAGGGAACGCCTCCACGACGACGCAATCCGCCGCCGGCAACTCGGGCGGCGCAAGCGCGAGTATCTGCGCCTAATGCCGCCCTAGCAGAGACCGCGGGTGATAGGACCGGGGCTTTAGTCCGTCACCCACAGAGAGGCTTATCGCGCGATGGCGACCGACGTCCCGGGACAGGGACTGCGCTGACCATGGCTAACCCCTAAAAAAAATAATAATAAAAAAGGCTATGATGTGGGTGCACACCGTATGTTCTGTCCGGAATGACGAAACGGCAATGCGCGATCCCATAACCCGCCATATTCGCTCCCCATCACCATTGGGCCGTCCATTGGTACTGAATTCTTGAGGTCTGTGACTGGCCCGGGTTACCCTTTCCGAGATCAATTGCGGACGACGCTCAGGCAGCAACCAAAAACTGTGGTGCCGGGCTCTTGATCTCACGCATTCAACATCTGCGGGTGACGGACTATTCCCTCGTCCAATCACTCGCGACCTCGGCTAGTACGGCATCAGGTACTCAGATCTGCACCTGCGCCATCCAGGTGCTCTCAGCGGAACGTGTCGTTGTAGAGGACGAAAGGAACTGTGGCAAACGAGCAAACAGTGCACCTGATGGTAAGTGTTGCTGCCGCTCATGGACAGTTGGAGTTGCTCCACTTCCAAGCTTTTAGTAGTCATTTACGACACGAGCAATATAAGAGTTGATAGTATTCGTAGCTGCCACCATACAGCACTGCTTTTATCGTTTAAAGTAGTCAAAATATGATTCTTCTAAAAAAAAATAATACGCCGAGCTTTATGCCATTCGTACCAGTCTTAGATCATCGTCTCAGCTCCTATAGTATGCACTTTTGAGTTCGAGCCTCCTCCACATCATCATATCAGCTCGTATATGTCCCACTGCTGGGCTCGAGCCTCCTACACAATAGGAGGGAAATTGACCCTACTATACCGGTCAGACAGGTTGGTGTAGGGTGTTATTTCGAGTTTTCCTTCTCTTGCATAGATGTTAAATGCATATTATATTCCTTAGTCGTCTTTTATGACATCCACGGGCAAGTTAGGGAGACGAATGAGATCCACACGGAAAAGCCTCCTCCACAGTAGTAGGAAAATTAACCTACATCCTTTACATAAATTCTGTATATCATATGCTTTAGTGGCAATTTAGAACACTCACGGGTGTTGAATTGTGTTCTCACGACAAAATTCTAAGTTGAAATCCGTCCATAAATATGGTATATTCTGTAAAACGTTTTGCTTTTAATGCGATCACGAAAACTAATAGGCACAATACATATTGTTTTTGTTGTTACAAAATAAAAAAATGTAAACTAATGAAAAAAAAAAACAAATTTATTGTTAGATTGATGCGCAAAAGATATATATTATCTATTGTTTTCGTTATGTTATTTCACTGTATTAGTAAAAAACGTAATAAAATTAAAAAGCCTGCTTACCTTAAATTCAATTTGGTAGAATTATTAACTCAAAACACTATAGGGTAAGTTAAAAACACATTTTTTATTTCACTCACACTCGCGTTATAAACTGATATGAGTCGAAAAACAATATAATATACATTCAAAATTTCATAAATATTGGATTGATTTCCTCAAAAATATTTTAAGAGTAGAAAACACTTGTAAAAATATACAGTTTCTTGAATATATTCGTTTTAATATATAGATTTTCTTAGTATAAAATACGCGGTAGTAGTCGCTTCCTGAAGCGAGATGACAAGGGCTCTTTTAGATTGAGTGTTTCTGAACTATTATCGAAAATACATTTCACTGGTATTCAGGGTAAGGATAGGGATGGATTTACCGAGTATTTTATAAATAATATTATCACATGAAGTTTAGACTTCAATAAATAAGAATTGCAGAGTTAAATTAAAAAAAGTAAGTTTGTTTAAGTATTAAATGCTATTCTAAAATGTACTAAATTTAGCACACCAAATGAGACAGATGACATGTAGCTGTAGACTTTGTGAAGTCATCCATTTTCTTGGATTCCAAAGAATTAGCAGGTCATCATCGCAGCCTACATACGTCCCACTATTGGGCTCGGCCCGCCTCCATAATGGGAGGGAATTTGACCTATTATATCATGCTGGTCAGACATGTTGGTATAGGGTTTCGAGTTTTTCTTCTCTTGCACGTATGTTATGTGCATATTATATCCGTTAGTCGTTTTTTACGATATTCACGGGTAGGACAGGGAGGGGTGAATTGTATTCTTACTCCGTCACCATATAGTAGGTCAGAATGTCATTCGTGGCTTTCTTATGTAATTTCATTCATATCTTTCAAGCATACAGTCAGAGGTTAAATTTCAATTTGAACTTAATAAGAGATAATATAGTCATTAATTGGTATAGGTTACAAAAATATACAGTTTCAGAGACATTTTAAATATAAATCATACATCGGTCTCATGTTGGGCGACAATCAACTACTATTATTATCGGCGCGCTCGTCGCACCACTCCGTCCAGGGCGACAGAGGGGCGTAATCACGCACACCTGCAACCCACCCACGATGCACGTCGCCTTCATCGTTGGGCCGACCACCGGAGCAGGGTTACTTGACGTCAGTGGTCGGCCCAACGGAATACCCCCTATTTGGAGTACCCTTCCATCGACCGACGTCCCCTCCCTCGGGGAGGACGTCGGAAAATTTAAGATGATACAAATACTTTTCATGAAATTTAATTTTATTTATTATTATTTATTAAAAAGAAGCTAAATAAACTTTAGTTAGTATAACGACTCATTTGCAGATATTAAAATATTTACAACTTTTTTTTACCTGGCGCTAAGCTGTTTATTATACAGGGTGTCCCTAAATTAAACGTCCAACGGTAAGTGGGTGGTAGATGACTTTTTGACAGCTATGAAAAAAAAATCCATGTAACTTTTTTTTTTGATATGAGCATATTACTAAAAATGGTGAAAAATATAATATATATAGGGTACTGGCACCAGTAGTCAGCCTTTTAGTGGAAAGTTTAGGTTCAAACACATATAAGAAAATATTAGGAGTTAATTGAAAGTCTTTTTTTAAATTGACTTACTCATTTATTAAACTTTGTTATAAAATGAACAAAAATTACAAACTTATACTTTAATAAAATGAAAAATACGTTTTAACAAAATGAGGCACTTTTCACCAGTGTTCAGCCGCCAAAAACTAATACTCAGCCATATTGTCACCAGTGGTCAGCCTCTCTTGAGATCAATAGTTTCAAGCTTAATAATTAAGAACATTAATCAACAATTAGTCCGGTCAAAGAACCTAATAGGACTTAAGTGTTACCCTGATAATCACAACAATCAAATATCTAACTTTTACTTAAATCAGTCGGTAAATTCTTCAGTAACATTAGTATTTAAAAGTTTTCAAGTTCTTTTTCACTTCTAAAAGTTTCTCGTTGATTAACAATCTTTTAATTTTTTTTTATTTATCTTTCTTACAGGTTTCTGTTTCAGGAGCTTCAGGTGATAGAAGTATATTACTGAGAATTTTAATTTTATTTTGTTTAATTTCCACTAAATTACAGCCAGTCTTCTCTGCTTCTTCAGCTTTGTCATTCGAATCTTCCAATTTTCTTTTCTTTGTGCATTTTACTCGCAATTCCTGATTAGAATCATCATTTTTCTTCTTTGTAGTCTCCTTCATTTTACTTTTGGTAGAATATAGAGCAATTTGTTTTCTTCTTTAATTTTTTTGTTTTGTTTATTTTCTTTAATTTTTTGCCTCTGTAACTTTCTTTCCTGAATAGCATCTTTCTTTTCTTGTTTCTCTTCTTTTTTAGATGTTTCAAATTGCCTCCATTCTTCAGAAGAAATTACGCCAATTCTGTTCATGATTCTAGGAGTGTAGATTTCTTTATTGTTAATGGTATAATAAGATGTTTTCGTACACAAGGTGATACTTTTGGAGACTTAACTTGTATAATAGATTCTATCTGTATTTTGTTATCACGAAGTTCATTTCCTTGGATCAGAGAATTGTCATTTATAGGTACAAATATTAAACTGTCATTAACTTCAAATGATCCTAGATTAATGCCGTCGTCCAACAAATTGTTATTATCAAAGGTGAGATCGCCAAGTATCAGATTATTTAAATTACTAGTATTTAGTGTCTCAGCCAGTCTTTAAGTTTCTCAAACCATTTTCTAATACTCTCTTCGGTGATTACTGCTCTTCCCTTTGAAATCGATTCAGGTGTTCCCATAGAAAATGATTCATTCCGTTTGGAAAAGGAATTCATCCATTTCTTACCTGGTCTTCCGTTTATAAAAGGATTGGGCCTGCCATCTTCGGTCATTATTTGTTGAACAGAATTCAGTAAGTTATCTGGTTTTTTGGGCAACCCGCAAATTGCAAGATCTTTAAGCCAGGTTGTAATTTCGGCTTCTTCATATTTGTTGAGAATGGATTTGGGACCCATTCTTCTAGGACCCTCAGGAACTCGAAGATGAATTCTATCTTGAAATGTACCTCGGGGCACGCCATGAGTTCTATTAGCTTCCCTGATTGTCATCCCATTTCTGATAGCATCTAAAGCTTGGGTTAAACCTCAGCCGCCTCATTATTTAATAATTCTAAAGAAAAAGACGATACTTTTCCATTGATTACGATGCCAAAACTCTTAATTAATGTAAATTTTAATACAACGTGCCCTAAACTAACAAAAAACTTAAATAAGTTACCTTTTTTGCGAACGCTTCCCACTAACAAAAATATTGCACGCGCGTCGCGTGTCGCCTCGTCAGCTGACGACGTAGAATTGGACTGATATTTAATATGCTTCGCAGCTACTTAGGTAATATCTCTGGACTTGAATCAATAAATGAAAAGTCATAGAACCAATTTATAGTATTTTGATAGGTTAGTTTCTATTAGAGCGCTATTTCTATCGGTTTTGAACAATAAAAGGTTGAGCACTGGTGAGGGGCTGACTTCTGGTGTCAGTACCCTACTATAACGACAAATAGGCTAGTTTTGGCATCGTATATTTCATGTTGGAAGCGCAGATAACTGCACTATCGACCACAAGTACAATTAAAACTAGACATGTTACAATAATATAAAAAAATATACATTTGTTATGGCTATTCCTTAATTCTTTCGAAGAAAACGTTAATTATCGTCGTTATAGTACTTGAAAATATCGTACAAGGTCTGATTTTTCCACGTTTTTAGTAATTTGCTCATATAAAAAAAAGCGACATGGATTTTTTTTTATTTCATAGCCGTTTTAACGTCATCTACCACCCACTTACCGTTGGACGTTTAATTTAGGGACAACCTGTATATAAATAATTGATTGTTAACGCCGTAAATGTGTTATAATCAGAATACTTGTCACAGGTTCACAGTCACTAATAATATAGCATAAATAACAGTGCTGATAGCTCAACTAAAAAGGAGCTGCCGCCATTTTCCACAACATCGCAATTGCGCGCGCACTCTGTTTATAATCCACTTAGTTTCGATTTGGGGCCACCTCTTTACAAATACATTTCAGTGCATTTTAAAGCTTATTTGGTTAGACTTTAAGTTTTAGAAGCATTGTATAAAACCGAAGTTTTCATTTCGCAATAAACTCGGTCGGTATATGTTTCTAAGTTCAATTTAGAATATGGAAAACGTAAATTGTAAAATTATTTACGATGCACGTGTTTATTTTACCTTATTTTTTTATTTTTGATTATTAATTCATTACTATTCTTAATTCAAATATTTGATTATGTATAAGCATAAGCTAAATACCCTTATAGGCTTAGAATAATAACATATAGAAGGTAAGTTCGCGCACAAAAAGTGAAGCATTTCAATTGGAGCCTAATGGAGCTTACGCCGGTATCCTTCCGTAATGTACACTGTATTACACATACGTGCCCAAACTCTTAAAATATAAATACAGTAAAACCCGCTTAAGACGATTTCGCAGGGACCTAAACAAAAACGCGTCTTAGGCGGGAAAGCGTATTAAGCGGGAAAGGAAAAGCGTGCCATTATTATTTATTATATTATATTATTATTTTGAATACCTACGTATTGAATTTAACATTTAAAAATTACCTAAATCAAATGTTGTTTATTTTCTTTATTTAATATATGTACTTACTACTAGATACATTTTTAAACATTAAAAATATTTTAAAATATAAAAAAAAATTTGTTTATTATTATTATGTTACTTTAAGTAATCACTTATTTTAGCTTGACAAAAAGATTTTGAGGCATTAGCAAATGCAAGATTTTCAATGTAATTTAATTTTCGCAGTGAGTCTTCGCTTTGATTCAAAGAAGTTACATAGCGTCTTAAATCAATAACTGCTGATAATGCCTGGGCGGGTGACAAAATCGGAGTTGACTCATCTTCTTCTTGGTCATTATTACTTAGGGTCGCTAGACAGTCGTCACTTCGTCAGTCGCTAGCCGCTGCCACAAGGGGTAATATGTGTATTTGTGTGGCACGTGTTGGCGTATTAAACGGGATGATGATTGTATTAAGCGTTAATGGGGCGTTCATAAAATACGTGAGATGTTTAAAGGGGGGGAGGGGGTCGAGTCAAATCTCATCTAATCTTACGTTGGAGAGAGGGGGGGTCTCGGCAAATATCACGCAATTTTTTTTCTGATTGAAACAAAGAAAAATTATACTATTTTGGTCCATTTAATCCAGATTGTACATGCTTAAGATTTAATCTTAAGCATTATTACATTTCACAGCTTTATTACACATAAACTAAATTAAACTCTCAGCAATATTGATAACTAGTTTTAACTAGTCGTAAAAAAAGCACGGAGCAATTTTTTTTTTCTTTTTACAATAACAATCCAACGCGTTTACGTAAGAAATCCACATTTTGAACAATCTCACGTGAGATTGGGGGATGGGGGAGGGGGTTGAATAAAATCTCACGACATCTCACCAGGGGGGGAGGGACGTACAGAAAATTAAAAAAAACACCTCACGTAATTTATGAACGCTCCCTAAGAAATGTATGAAATTGTCTCAAGTTGCTGGGACCGACGCAAAATGGCGTATTATGCGGGAAATCGTATTAAACGGGTTCTACTGTAGGTAATTATGGCGGTACTGTAGGTAATTATATTTATTAGATACTGTAGGTAATTATATTTATTCAAATGGTGTACAACACATTTGAAAAACATAAAAAGTATATTAACATTACTTTTAAAAGTATTCCGACGATTGATGTTAATAAAAACAAAATTTGATTTCATAATTTGTGTAGTGTATAGTGTACACGTATGTATTATTGTTTGCTTCATATTTTTGATGGCTTACGTATGGACACTACCCTTCTATACGTTTTTATTCTAAGCTTATAGGCCTATATTGTAATATTTTTTAATTATTAATCTACCACAGGATCTGAACGTGGCTGCAAGTTGAGAAGCTCCGCCAAGAAACTTGGTGATCTCGCCTTACTTTTTAAGTTATTTCTTTTATAAAAATATCTGGTTAACCGAGCTTTGCTCGGTATATTTTTTTGTATTTTTGCCGAACTTATTTAAATATATATTTATAAAAATAAAATAATGAAAAAATATCATAAATTACAAAAAGAGAATAATAATAACACCGAGATTCGATCTCACGCTGTTTGAATGCCAAAACAAAACAAAAGAGAAAACTGGACAACTCCCCAATTGAGCTATTATAACTCTTGACATTGACGGCGAAATTTGAATTCAAATTCTTTTAAAATTTAATGTCATTGTTTTGCTAAAACACCGACAAATCAACATTTTCTATAAATAAAACCTAGCTAGATCGATTTTTTGGCTCCGAAACCTCTAGTCAAGTTTCATCATGCCAAGTTTCATCAAAATCGTTGGAGCCATTTCCTAGATCCTGAATATATATATATATATATATACTATATATATCTTGTCTCAATATATATAAATTACATGTCACGTTGTTTGTCCGCGATGGGCTCCTAAACTACTTAACCAATTTTAATCAATTTGCACACCGTGTGCAGTTTGATCCAACTTGAAAGATAGGATAGCTTCCATCTTAATTTATAGTCGCAATATTATTTTATTGCAAATTATTTGTCTATTATTTGACATTTACAATTATCTGTTAACTCCAAACGATTATAACAGATGGAGATACCTGTTGACTGGATTGAGTAATTAATTAATAGATGGCGCAGCTATGTGAAACCTACAAACGTGTCATACGATTTTAACTTGCTTTTTTACATAGATGCCATTTGTAAAAAAATATGACGACCTCCATGACAGATGTTCTCCTACAGTTCCACTTAAGAGCGTTATCGGTAATCGGCACTTCTCGCATTTTAGGTTTTTTGCTACGGTCCGATATCGACGCACACTAATGCACTACACACACGCGAGTTCATAGAATGACCAGTCTTGAGCCTTGGCGCTTATAATAATCAATCTCTAATATATTCTTCGGAGAAGTAGATTTTCAAAAATCAACATGATGTAAATTTTAAAATTTTTAATTAAAAACCAAATCTTATAACAGTAAAACGGTTAAAATTGTATTTTTAATATGCAAAGTACAGGAAATAGTAAAATATAGGCACAGAGTATAACTTACAAGGAGACCCTCAGACGTGTGGGTCGGGGATTTCCATGATTTTTGGTGGGGTGGTAGAGGGGGCACGAGGGTATCACAATTACCAAATATTAGGGTCAACTGGGCCCTCATTAAAAAGATTTTAAGGGTCAAAGTTGGATGGGTAATTTGGGTACTAGAAACATTCAAAGTCGAATCGCCAACAAGCGGTAATCTCGTGGTAACGTGCTCGCCGGCGGGAACTCTGGTCTCGGGTTCGAGACTCGACAACTTATTTTTTTTAAATTATCACATTATTGTGTAATAATTTAAAAAAAATAAAAAAACCCCAATCGACGTCCTTATCCCGGGACGTCGGTCGCCGTCACACGGTCAGGCTCTCTGCGAGTGACACACTAAATTCCCCGGTCCGGTCACCCGCGGACTCGCCTAGGGCAGCGTGAGGCGCGGATACTCGTATCTGCGCCGCCCGAGTCGCCGGTGGCGGAACGTGTGACCAAAGATTGATCACACACGAGCCGGCGTCTCCTTTCGTGAGATGACAGCCTCACAGAAGGCGGTGACCGCGTTCCAGTTCCTGACGCTGCTGAGCATCTCCCTAGTGATGGTCGGCAGGGTCCGGTCGGCACCGGTGATTGCAACGAGTTCACGGCGCTGCTCTGCCCACGAGGCACACACCTCGAGCCTGTGCTGCGCCGTGCTCACGTCGCAATCGCAGTGGTAGCAGGATGGTGGTGTGCTCTCCCTCCTAACGAGCTTGCGCAGGTTCTTGGCTATCGTGACCCATCAATACCTGCACCAGTCGGAAGGAATGTATGTGAAATATCTATAGGCGGAGTGAACCTGATCGTCGCGTGGCATTAAAAGCGGCGTTAACGCCACGCTTTGCGGTAACGACTTTAAAATAATTTTGATGTTTCACGTCTGCCAGGCGTCCTGAGTGACGGCTCACTTCTCTTTTCGTTTACTCTTTTGAAACTATAAGTACCTTACAGTTTTGTCGTGTGTTCTCAAAATCCGACTTTATACCACCTGCATACGGCCTATCATGACCTATGCCAGCGTGGTGTTCGCGCACGTAAAGCCACACAGGATCCACAGGCTACAGACACTACAAAATCGTTTCATGCGCCGAGCTACGGGAGCACCGTGGTTCATACGAAACGTCGATCTCCACATCGACCTCGAACTGCCGACCATCAAGCAGTTTATGAAACGGTGCACTCAGAGCTACTTTGACTCTGCCATGACACACCCCAACCAACTAGTGGTTGGGGCGGCTTCCTATAGACCCTCCAAAATCTCATCCATCCGACGTCCTCAACGAAGAGGACGACAATATCACACTCGCTCAACAAAGAGCCTACACGGCCCGCGAGGCCTTAACAAATATGTTCCGCCCTCGCCGTCGAGGTGCGAAAACGCGCCGCGCAAAAGTCACGACTAAAAACGTGGGCACGCCCACTTTGCCTCCAGCGACGCCCCAAGCCGAGGTCCGTTCCCCACAGGGGGAGCCCTTGGGCTATGTCGCTTAGCATACTTTTCTCCGGGTTGAGAGCCCTCAGCGCTCACCCATAGTCCGCGTCAAGCTGTCAAGGCCATCTGCGGCCAACAGCTGTACACACACAAAAAAAAAAAAAAAATCGTGTGTTCTCTTTTTCCTTGCCTTGTAACCGATTTTGTTCCCAAGATACAATCTGCTTTTTCGACCCATCACCTAAAACGTAAAATGATTCTATATTATTCTTTATAGAGATTGCATGAAAGTAATTAAAAGAATTAGGTAGTAATAAATACTTACGAATCAAAACCAATCAGTCGCAGTATACG
The DNA here is from genome assembly GCA_032191425.1 of Lymantria dispar. NCBI lineage: Eukaryota > Metazoa > Arthropoda > Insecta > Lepidoptera > Erebidae > Lymantria > Lymantria dispar. The sequence continues at coordinate 13,235,371 of CM063469.1, read as the reverse complement.
CTCAAGTTCGTATTGTCGTCTTTTACGCTGTGAGAGGAGAGCTCGAGCGACATGACCCTGCTCCGTTGAGCGCCAAGGCGCGACTGGCTTATGAACAATTATGCCGTTCAATTTATAGTAATATTTAAAATTTAATTACAAGGGTGACTATTCGTATTTCAATTTGGTTTTTTTTTTACTGCTTCTACAATAGTCGAACAAATAGTGGATATTTTTTTAAATATTCCAAGGTTAGTATTATTCACAAAATTAAATGTTTTACAGGAGCCATTTTCGTCAAATTAATCTTAAGGAAATATTTTTTTTTTTAGTTTTAAAAGGAAGAAATCTTGAATTTCATTTTATACATACCCAAAAACAGTAATTTTCCTAACATCTACAATTTTTTTCGAGCTGCCACGACTTATCGCTTATTCGTACCTGAACTTCAAAACTCAGCGTTTTCGTAAAATCTCATTAACTTAAGTTCAAAATACCCTTGCCTTTTAATAATATAGTTACAATATTGAGTTATAATTCTGTACAAGCACAATATAAAGATGTGTTTAATGTAGTGGTTATGTAAATTTTTAGTAAGCTATTATGATGAACGAGTAACCAGTCCTCAAAAAACCACATTTTTGGGTTTACGGCTGCTTATTACCGATAACGCTCTTAAATAGTTTAATAAAATATAATATAACAAAAACATTAGCCACAGCACCGCGTGGCCGGGTCTGCTAGTAGGTATATATATATATATATATATATATATATATATATATATATATATATATATATATATATATATATATATATATATATATATATACAAGGATTGCTCGTTTAAAGATATAAGATTGTATACTTATAACATGTTTAATAAATATTAGCTCCAGTGTGATGCTTATGGAACTACGATATTCCTGTATTTTTCTTCAATACATTTCTGTGTGGTGACGGAATAAGAATACAATTCACCACTCCCTATCTTGCACCTGGATGTCGTACAAGACGACTAAGGTATATAATACGTGCATAGATTTTATTTTTTTTCTTTCTTTTAAAAAGATAACACCCTAAACTACAGAAATAATTCTTGTATTTCGGTGTGACTCTAAATGTTGGCCTCATAAAAAAGCTCAAAGTCGCTCAACGTGCTATGGAGAGGGCTATGCTCGGTATTTCTCTACGTGCTAAAATCCGGAACACGGAAATCCATAGAAGAACGGGTGTAATCGACATAGCCCGCAGAATTAGCACGTTGAAATGGTAATGGGCAGGGCGCATCACTCGTCGAACCGACAACTGTTGGGGAAGAAAGGCTCTTGAGTGGCGACCACGAATCAGACGGCGCAGCATCGGACGATCCCCCACTAGGTGGACTGACGACATTCTCAAAGTCGCAGGGAACCGTTGGATGCAAGTGGCGCAGGACCGTTCCGAGTGGCATTCTCGAGGGGAGGCCTATGTCCAGCAGTGGACGTCTGTAAGCTGATGGATGGATGGATGCGGTGTGACTTTACAAACATATAATTAACGGACACAAATTAAATACAAACTCAGTACAAACAATTTGTGGATCGCACAAAATGTTGTCCTGCGTGGCATCGAATCCTTGACACTGGCATTATATATCAGTATCTTAACCACTACATCAGCGCAGTGTAAGCTGAATAAATGATTTCCGTGTGGTAGCGGAGTAAGTATACAATTCACCACCCCCTCTTTTGCCTAGGGGTGTCATAAATGCGCGTCATGTCGCCCTAGCCGAGGCCGCGGGTGGCGTGACCGGGGAGTTAGTCCGTCACCCGCCGAGAGGCCAACCGCGTGAGGAAAGACCGATGTCCTCCCCGAGGGGGAGGACGTCGGTTGACGAGAGGGTACCCCAAGTAGGGGTATTCCGTCGGGCCGACCACTGATGACAAGTAACCCTGCTCCGGTGGTCGGCCCAACGGCGAAGGCGACGTGGTATTGCGTAGTGCGTACTTACGCCCCTCTGTCGCCTCGGACGGAGTGGTGCGAGGAGCGCGCCGACCGCAACACACACCCAAAAAAAAAGAAAAAAAAGAAGGGGTGTCATAAAAGAAGACTAAGGGATATAATATGCATACAACATCTATGTAGGAATAGGGACACGATATCGAATAGAAAGTATCAATAATGTACTCATGAGTAGTATCGAAATAAAAAAATTGCGTGAGTACCTACTAAGTACGCATGTCAGAAGTGAAACTACTTTGGTTCCATGTGTTTTTTATCAGTAGATATTAAAAAAACAAATATTTAAATATCTCTCGAGATTTCTCACTCGCTTCCTCCGTACTCTCGCCCCATGGCTGTTTCGTGCTATGTTCGCCCTTTCTCACTCTCTCTCAATCGGTCTCAATCGCTCTTTCCTTCTTCTTCGTCAAAAACGCTGCACATCTTCGTGACGTGTTTCATTCGTAAAAAAAATTACCCTCATGCGCGCGAAGAAGTTTCACTTCATAATGTATCGTACTCACTAAAATATAGAAACAAAAGTATCGTGTACTGAGTACTTTTCCTTAGAATCTATGTCCTGATGAGCTTTTTTTTTTTAGATACTTGACCGTCTGTGAATGGAATAAAATATTTCGAGCCACGTTTTAGAAGGTTCATTACGTTTACACTAGATGGCGTTACCATAAATATGAGCCGTAAGCTCTAGATTCACATAGATAATTTCTACAATTTATTCGATACGATACTTGCACCAAAGTGCTCATTGAGTAAAAGTATCGAGTACAAACGTATCGGTATCGAGGGAAAAGTAATCGGTACCTACCTATAATTATCGATACCTTTTTCGTGTCCCTATACCTACATACAGAAAGAAAACTCGAAAGAGTTTTTGGCGGGAATCTGAAGTGTCATGTGGTGTTCTTGTATTATATTCAATATCTTAGTGTTTTAACGTGTTATATTAAATAATCTTGATGGCATTTTATGTAATATATAGTGGCAAAACTGCTGAGGTGTAGTGAATATGATATAAAACTGCTGTACATACCTTTTTGTTTCCACCAAAATTCTCAGAAGATACCCTCAACAGTGGCCATTACACTGTTGAAGGTGACAATTTGACTTACTGACGGACCATTACAGACATCAAGAAACTGATAATTTGAAAAGAAATATTTAACTCGACACTGGCAAAAATGGCTCGTATTAGTAGCTGATTGCCAAGGCAAAAAAAAGAAGAAGAAGCATGATATAGCAGGGCAATTACCCTCCTAATATGGAGGAGGCTCGAGTCCAGTAGTGGAACGTATATGAGCTGCGATGCTGATGATCATTCCTTAAGTTTTAAAATGATATCCAGGTAATGAAATAAAACAATTGGGGCTTGAAACAATTTTGCACTTTGAATAAATACTACATACATTTTTATTAATACTGTTTTGCATTTAATTACAATTATAACTATTTAAGGTAATATTTTAAAATAACAAGAAAAAAAATGTCGTTCACCCAGCTTGACGACATTTTTTTTTAATTTATTATCGATAAATAAGCGATTAATTGACTATTTAATAAGACGGATTATTTTTAGACAGTAATTTGACTATTTTCGCTAGTAAATAAATAAATTAATAAATAATAATTGGCATTACAATAAATCGATTTGAATAGTCCATAAATATTCGCAAATCTATACTAATATTATAAAGAGGTAAAATTTGTAAGTTTGTATGTAACGAATAAACTCAAAAAGTACTGGACCGATTTTAAAAATTCTTTCACCATTGGAAAGCTATAATATCAGGGAGTAACATAGGCTATATTTTATCCCGGTATTCCCACGGGAACGGGAACTACGCGCGTAAGGCGACTGAATCCGAAGCGAAGCGAGGGCGGATTGCTAGTATCTAAATAAAATAATATTCAATATAATATGAAAAAACATAATACTTATATAATTTTCAAATATTTTTTTTGTGATTTGTACTTAAGTATTATTTAAAAACAAACATATTACGTAATCTTTTCTTTGAGCTGTCATATTGCAATAATTACTTTTTTCGGTAATATTAGTATAGAGTTTTGTATTTCCAATGCTATATAAAACTAAAAAAAAACTTACAATGTCATTCGTATAGAAATTAATTCAAATATTAATCTTTTGGCAAATCATAGAGATAGGAACAGTTGGTTTTAACGGCAATAAAATTAATGATTTATTTTTTACTTATAAGCGAGGTTTTTAAATGCTGGCTCGTCATTCATGTCGCGTTCCAGGTATGGACTCTCTCTGAAGATGACGGACGCATCGGCTATGTGCATTTGTCTCTTGCCATATCTGTGAAAGCAGTTGTAATTAGTATTAGGAAATTTCCAAAGATGGCGTTGATTACAAATTTATTATGCTAATATTCAACAGCTGGGCTCTAGCCTCCTCCATAATAGGAGGGCAATTGATCTACTACTACTACTATTGACCACGCTGGTCAAACGTGTTGGTATAGGATTTTATTTTGAGTTTTTAATGTTTTACATAGATTTTATACTTATGCAAATTATGTCCCCCTTTTTTTTTGTGGGTGGGCTACGGTCAGCGCATCCGTCGCCCGTCTCCATCCGGGGCGACACAGGGCGGCGCGTGGTCCCGTAACCCACTCGTGACACGTCGCCTTCGTCGTTGGGCCGAGCGCCGGTGCAGGGTGACTTGTCGCCAGTGGTCGGCCCGACGGAATACCCTCTCTTCAATCGACGTCCTTCCGCTGTTCGGGGACGTTGGTCGTCGTCGCGCGGTCGACCTATCGGCGGGTGACAGACTAACTCTCCGGTCCAGTCACCTGCGGCCTTGGCTAGGGAAATTATGTCCCCTAGTCGTCTTTTACGACACCCACGGCCAAAAAAGCGGGTGGTGAATTGTATTCTTACTTCGTCACCACACGGATAAGCAGTTTATACGCCAAATATAATTTATATCAACACAGCTCATATACGTTGAGCTGCTGGGCTTGAACCTCCTCCACAATGGGAGGGATTGTACCTACTTTCACCATTACTTTTCTTGCTCTTAAGTCCAGCGTTATAAAGTAGGTAATTTGTTCTCCTATTATGGAGGCGGCTTGAAGCCAGCAGTGAGAGGCCGATCGCGTGAGGAAAGATCGACGTCCTCCCCGAGGGGGGGGGGACGTCAGTCGATGAGAGGGTAGCCCAAATAGGGGTATGCCGTCGGGCTGACCACTGATGACAAGTAACCCTGCTCCGGTGGTCGGCCCAACGACGAAGACGACGTGGTGTTCGGGTGGGTTGCGGGTGTACGTGCTTATGCCCCTCTGTCGCCCCGGGCGGAGTGGTGCGAGGAGTGCGCCGACCGCAGCCCACTCCCAAAAAAAAAAGCCGGCAGTGAGTGAGGTGTAATAATAACGTATAGACTATAGACAAGAATTAAAAAAAAAGAGTGTGTGTACAAAGTACGCATATCAGAAGTGAAACTCCTTTATCCTTTATCAATTATCCTTCATTCTTCATCCCTTATCTCATTCTCTCGCCGGCTGAATCCTATACATTTACGTGTTTATTTCTCTATGGACTCGCTTTTCATCGAGTTTGAAATCACAACGATTCTAAAGAAGTTTCATTTCAAAAAAATGAATTTCAACAATTATTAAGAGATTTCATAATGTTTATGATTACCTTCCCCTGCCATGTACGGAGTAATACTCCTGTAATTCTTTGAGATAGTTAGAGATCTGCTCGGCGGTCTCGAATCGTTCAGGACGACGGGGGCGCGGATATTGAGCTTGCGCCGCGCACGACAAGATGGCGGACAACAGCAAAATGGCGGCCACGTAAAAGCGCATTGTGATAGCTGAAACACCAAAACTCCAATTATGCATGAGTAAATTAAATCTATAAATAAATAAATAGTGTAGTAAAAGAGTAAAAAAACAATTCACCATCCCTGACTCTTTTCCGGTGAGGAATCAGACACAAGCTGGTAATATTACGAAAGAGAGACTTATTAATATTTTGTCAATCACCCTCAACATATGGAGTAGTCCCGGGCCCAGCGGATGGTGATGACGAAGTAAATAAATTATTCGTGTGGTTATGACTTAAGAATACAATAAGTCATCACTTATTATTCTGCCGCAAGAGTTGTAAAAATCAACTCAGTGATCATCGGGGGAATGGACAATAGGAATCTCATGGATAACTTATAACACTAAGACCCAGAGCTACTGTTTCCGTGTGTTGACGAAGCAAGAAATACAATTCAACACTCCCTATCTTGCAAGTGGATGTCGTAAAAGACGACTAAGGGATATAATAAGCATATAAAATCTGTGGAAGGAAAAGTTGAACGAAATCCTTATTCATAAACGTCTGACCACTGCGTAATAGTGGGTCGATTGCCCTTCCATTGTGGAGGAGGCCTGGGCTTAACAGTGGGACGTATATAGGCTGAGATGGTGACTTGGTCTGTTAAGTATGGCGTTATCATATCTTCAATAAGGTGATGGTAGTAAATAAATAGCATAAGCGTCTTCTTGGAAATCTGTAGTAGGGTGTAACCGACATAGCCTGCTGGTTAGCACGTTGAAATAGCAATGGGCATGTCATATCGCTCGTCGAACCAATTAGATATCGTTGGGGAAAAAAGGTTCTCAAGTGGTGACTACGAACTGTGCGACGAATTTTCGATTCTATCTCGCAGAAAAATCCCGAGCTCGGTCCACAGCACGCTAAACGACTTTGAGCTTATGAGGTCTACATTTAGGGACCACATTGCCATGCCGTAAGTCATCACTGGTAACGCACACAGTGTGCTTTCAGATACTAAGGCATGTTTAATGAGAATGAAAATAGAAAGTATAAAATACTTTATACACTAATAAATCTTTTAGGGGATTTATTAAAAAATCTTCTGTCACAAACGACCGTTCAGAAAACTTTCACAAAGGCACTCGCTCAGTTACCAGTTTCTATACAAAACTAACATCGTTTGAATACATTAAGTATTTTCAAACTGAACTAGTTTTCAATTCAAACAGCATTTAGCGTGCAGTCGAGTTATTAGACTGTGTTGAAATAACACCTGACTAGCTTTCAATAATGTGATAAATATACAATTAAAATATTAAATCTATATATATAAAGGAAAGTCGTGTTAGTTACACTATTTATAACTCAAGAACGGCTATACCGATTTGGCTGAAATTTGGTGGGGAGGTAGCTTAGATCCAGGAGACGGACATAGGATACTTTTTATCCTGTTCGATAGCGTACCCGTGTGACGTAACATAAAACGTCACAAAAAATAGAAGTCACTATGAAACGTGGTGTAACAAAAACGCATCTGACATATAATAACAAAACGAAAATGACAGCTATAGACAGACTATATTTTCGGAAATTTAGAAAATATATTTACGAAAAAAAAATATGGCGGTACGAAGTTCGCCGGGTCAGCTAGTTATGTAATATTTTTTAAAATGCATGTAAATTTTAAAGATAATATAAATTAATATGTGGTAGGACCACAATGTCGACAATCGTCTGTCTACAGCCGCGGGCCGGCCCAGCCGGGGTAGTACCACATTGAGGCCAAAATCGATATGTAGCAATTTGTTACTGCGCTTCGTTCGATGAGCTAGAGAGTCAGAAGACCAACATTTTGAGGGTGTTTGTGTTTAATGGGAGTTGGTGATGGCATTACCGAACCTCATTGCATGCAATCACACTTCCTTCACTTTCTTTACAGGCAGGCAGTGGCCTAGCTAAAGTCCACAAGCGACAGTATCACTTACCATCAGGTATGCTGTTTGCTCGTTTACCATTAACAGCCATAAAATAAATAAATAATGAATTAAAAATATACACAATTAAAGAAATTACAAGCTTTCCAAGTTATTAAGGGAATTCTATACCTTTTACGTACAATGATGTTTGTTTTAGGCACACGCGATAAGTATAGAGGTTGACGTCATATACTTTGTATTTCTCTCTTTATCTAATTAATAAAATTGAAATGCTTGTAACTTGTTCAATATGACAATAAGTATTTTATTGTTTTCTCATATCTGTATAGTTTTTAGTTTATTTTATACATAAACCAAATAAAGAAATGGTCAAGATACTAATATTTTTTTCAAAATACAACTCTTAGTCTTAAGAAACGAGTCCTAATGGCCCGGAAGATACACACATACTATCAACGGACAAATAACAGCCATTCTCAGAATAAAAAACATGGTTGTCTGTAAAGTCGGTTTACGGACGATATTTTAACGTGACAACGTCATAACAAAACATTGATGAAATGACTGCATACTTTAATGAATAAAATTGAATCAGCGTAACGGGACGATGAGTGTAACGGGACAAGGAGCATAACGGGACACTCTTTCGTGCATGCAGCCAGCGTTCATCGATTTATTAGACGTTGTCACGTCAAAAAAAAATTAATCACAAAGAATGTGTGGGGATTCGAACTAATGATATTTTATATGGAAGGTCGATGCTTAGGGCTACCATCTATGCAGTCCTTTTCATAAAGTTGTCATCGATTCAACTGATACAAATCTCACTGTTTTGGACGGGGAGAGAAATTTACCTACTACACTATGCTGGTCAGACGTGTTGGCATAGGGTTTCGCATCGAGATTTCCTTCCCTTGCATCGATGTTATCTGCATATCATATCCCTTAATCGTCTTTTACGATACCCACGGGTATGAGAGGGGGTGGTGAATTGTATTCTTGCTACCGTCACCATACGGATTTAACTTATTATAATTAGTAGATGCGGTTAATGAGTTATTATTAAAAAAATTTAGAGTTTTTAACCGCTTACGTCCTATAATTATTTTAATATTTAGGCAAATATCAGGCAGGTCTGTAAATCCCAGTGACACAATTTTCCCCGTGGGACCTGGAGGCGGAAATGCTCGCCGGATTGTGTCGGCGGGTGACGGGGGTGCGAGCGGAGGGCGGTGTGATCTCGTTAAGGGAGCTCACCGCCTGGCGCGTCGACGCCCGCCGAGACGTCATTGCCCGTTGGGTAGTCCGGCTGGAGAGGCCTCGATCCGGGTTGCGAACCGTGGAGGCCTTCCGGCCGGTGCTGATGCAGTGGTTGGAGAGGCGGCACGGGGTGCTCTCCTTTCGACTGGTGCAGGTTTTGACGGGGCATGGGTGCTTCGCCAAATACCTGCACAAGGTCGTTAGGAGAGAGAGTACACCGTCCTGCCACCACTGCGATTGCGACGAGGACACGACGCGCCATACGCTCGAGGCCTGCACGGCTTGGGCAGTGCAGCGCTGTGAACTCGTCGCAATCATCGGTGCAGACCTGACGCTGCCGGCTATCGCTAGGGCGATGGTCGACAGCGTCAGGAATTGGGACGCGGTCGCAGCCTTCTGCGAGACAGTGATCTCGCGGAAGGAGGCGGCGGATCGCCTGCGCGAGGAGCGCAGCCTCGATGAGGAGATCCGCCGCCGGCGACTGGGGCGGCGCAGGTGCGAATACCTGCGCCTCATGCCGCCCTCGCCCAAGTAGGCGGTATTCCGTCGGGCCGACCACTGATGTCAAGTAACCCTGCTCCGGTGGTCGGCCCAACGACGAAGGCGACGTGGTTTTCGGGTGGGTTGCGGGAGTTGCGTGCTTAAGCCTCTCTGTCGCCCCGGACGGAGTGGTGCGGAGACGCGCCGACCGCAGCATACCCACAAAAAAAAAAAGTGACACAATTTTAGAGGCCGTAATTCAAATTGAAATCCTTTATTATGTATAAACCCTGCCGGGGCACGTACATATGGTCTTTTTTTACATTTTATCTTAAATTACTACCGGATCGGCACGCGACCGCACTGAGAAGCTCCAGCAAGAAACTCTGAGTCTCAAAATTTTAGAAGCAGTATTAAATCTGGCTAAAACTATAAATGCGCCAATGACAGCGGTGAATTTACACCTAAGGGAGGCTTGGGCTCACTAACTCAGCAAAAAGATCAGAATTCCAAATTTAGTAGCAGTAGAAGAATTAAAATATTTCGAGATGCGTTTTTTTGGGGTAGGGTCTGGGACATACCCTGCTGAATCCTTCCTGGGCGACAGAAGGGCGGTGTGTGATTTATACCCTACCGCATCCCCTCTCAATTGCCACTGGACTGGCCACGGATATTAATTGACTTCGATAGGTATTTCGCTTTAGCAAGCTCAAAGTTTCTTAGCATGCTGGATATGCTCAGGATTTCTCTGCAAGATGGAAATCCGTAGAAGAACGAGTGTAACTGACATAGGACGAAAAATTAATACGCTGAAATGGCGATGGTCAGGCCACATAGCTTGACGAACCGACAACCGCTGAGGAACAAAGATTCTTGAGTGGCGACCACGTTTCAGATGACGCAGTATATGACGTCACCCACGCGGTGGACCGACGAACTGGTGAATGTTGTCGTCGTTGGATGCAGAACCGCACTTTGTGACGAAATATGAGGGAGGGCTACGTGTAGACTGCAATAGGTTGATTGATGATGATGGGTTATTTCGAAGTGCCAAGGGGACACCAGATGTAAAGCTGTCATTGAACAAGTGTGAAGTAACACTTTGTTTTTGAAGTGAAACTTCTTTGCATTCATGAGGGAATTTTTTTTACGGATGAAACGCAATTTAGTGACACGAAAGTGTGAGACGCTTTTGTCCAAGAAGAGGGAGAGAGCGATTGAGACCGATTGAGAGAGAATGAGAAAGGGCGACTAGCACGAAGCATATGGCCATGGAGCGAGAGAAGGGAGCAAGCGATTGAGAAAGATGGAGAGAATGAGTACAATTTTGTTAATTTATTTTTTATTTTATTTTTATTAATATTTTTCCTTTTTTATTTGTTCTTTATTTATTTTTTATTATATTTTTATATTTTTTTTAAGACAAAAATACGTGGCACCAAAGATGTTTCACTTCTAGCATGCGCACATTGTACGCACGCTCTTTTTTTTTTTACTCTATCATCGCGTATTAAAAATAACTATGTAAGGTTTGATTTTAAACAGCACATTATATGACGAAGAGAAATGCAAACAATGGCGATGTTTGGATAGCTCTCGATGTAGGAAGCAATTTGGTAATTACTTTTTGTTTGAAATTATTAAACAATTATTAAGAGGATCTATATAATGGTTATTTTAAGAAATTGATACAGGTGTAGTTAAAAATAGACTATATGCTGTACTGACGACTAAGAACACTATCTATTACATGCCAATTATTTTTATAATTTCAACCTATCGCCGTCCACTGCTGGACGTAGGCCTCCCTCATGTTACGCCACAGAGTGCAGTCTTGTGCCGCCTGCATCCAACGACGCACAGCAATTTTCATCAGGTCGTCGGTCCACCTAGTGGGGGGCGTCTTACACTGCGTCGTCCGATGCGTGATCGCTAATAGAGAACTTTTCTTCGCCAGCGGTTGTAGATCCGAGCGATGTGGCCTGCCTATTGCCATTTCAGCGTGCTAATTCTTCGTGCTATGTCCGTTACACCCGCTCTTCTGAGTATTTCCGTATTTCGAATTCTATCTCGCAGAGAAATCTCGGAGCGGGCTACGCTCCATAGCACGCTAAGCGACTTTGAGCTTGATGTTGAGGCCTATATTTAGGGTTGGAAACGTGGACGTTTCCGAGTTATTGCCAATAACTTTGCAATATATACCATGATATATGACAAGCCATCAGATGGCATTGGATGTAGTTGGCTCCGGTCTATGCAAAGCCTCTTAGTCGTCTTTTACGACACCCATGATTAAGTGTGGTAGTATTGGAAGCCTCTATCACACAGCACTTCTACATTTTTTACCACAATAGTGAATAAAAACATTGAAGATTTTTTTTGTCCGACTTTTATTAAATAGAAAATGTTCTCAATACATGACCTATCTTGGTAGTTTTCACTTCCCGAAGGTTATGGATTCGATTCTCACATTGTACAATTTTTTTTTCGCGATACACAAACGATTTTGATGTGAAACATCTATATGCGGGGGTAAACCTAATCGTTGGCGTGGCGTAAAGCGACGCCTGGCGTGGCGAGGCGTCGCCGCGCTATATGATAGTAAGTGTAGTTCCGACCAATTGTCACAGTAATATCGTCAGAGGCATCGAATATAACTATTATATTATTTTATATTATTACAGAAATCACTGATTAAAATAATTGAGTTGAGAGGCAACTGAAATTGAAGCGAAGCGAGGGCGGGCTACTAGTATGGATATAACTTCTATGCAAGAGAAGGAAAACTCAAAATAAAATTCTATACCAACCCGTCTGACCAGCGTGGGACGTATATAAGTTGAAATGATGTTGATAACAAAAAATAACTCTTTTTATAATTTACTACAAAAAAAAAATCGATTCAAGAGTTACAGTTTCGCAACATTTCCCGCCTATTTCACGGTTAACTAGTGATGTCCTACATCGATAACATCCATAGACAAATAACATCAAAGCGTCACATTAATCTGTGTATTTGAAAGCACTCGACTAATTTATCGATAAATGTTTGTATTATGTGATACGAAGCTTTATTATATCTCGTAATTAGTATTTAATATTATAATTAAAACTAGGCTTCGATAGATAATTACTGTTCGTTGAAATGTCAGTGGTTTTTACGACACGGTTGTAAATGTATTACGATAAGATTTATTTCACGTTTATTTTTGTTAGGGATTGCATCATTTTTGATAGTATATTGCTGATGAGTAAGGAGCTACGATTTTTTTGAAGTGATAATTTATTTAAACGCTTTGTGCAATAAGTTTGTTGATTTGTAAATAAAACTACTTTACAGATTTTATCGCGTTATATTTTTTGTATTTTTGAAATGAAACTTCTTTGCGTGCATGAAGGTAATTTTTTTACGGATGAAACGCGTCACGAAGATGTGCAGCCTTTTTGTCGAAGAAGAGGGAGAGAGCGATTGAGACCGATTGAGAGAGAGTGAGAAAGGGCGAACATAGCACGAAGCACAGCCATGGGGGGAGAGTAGGGAGCAAGCGACTGAGAAAGAACGAGAGATTTCTTTTATTTTTTTTTAATACTGATAAAAAACACATGAAATCAAAGAAGTTTCACTTCTGACATACGTACTTAGTACTCACATTATATTTTTTTTTAATTTTTGTTTTCCCGACGTATACAGCGTTATTGGTCACCGGCTAACTAAGATGTCTCACGTCAAACAAGTGAATTATAATTATCTACCTACTACAGAACGTAGTTATTAAATTTTAACCCACATTTTGGTACAAATTTTTGCCAGTACAAAAAGAAAATGAATCAATATGAAAAAAAAATATTGTTAATGGTTAGTAATTATTAATGGCTGTGTGGTAGCGGCTTCGAATACTACCAACCCTTGCTTTGCTCGTGGGTGTCGTAAAAGACGACTAAGAGCCCTAGATTGACCCGGACCAACTCCATCTGGTACCATTTGGGTCAACGATTACATTCCCAAGGAGGGTTGACGTCAGGCAGGCGGCCGGTCATAAAAGTCATTGCCGAAACTTTTTGCAATATGTCAAAACAGATGACATATTGCGTCGACCCCAAGTAATTGGGATAAGAGCAAGATGATGAATGATGGTTAGTAATTATTAAACATTAAATTTATAGTATTTATTATGACAATTTATTAATTTTAACCTAACAAATCTAATAATCTAATTTGTAGGATAAGATTTATTCTGGTGTCATATGATGAGGGTTACAATTACTACAAACTCTTACATTATTCGTAAGTTATGTAAAATATGACTAAAAGTTTTGTATCGATCCGAGCCAAGTCCATTGATTGATGCTAGATGAGGTTTGATGTCAAACAGGCGGACGCTCGTAACACTATATATAGCCAATAACTTTTGCATTATCTAGTATGAAAGTCCGTGTGGTGACGCAACAAGAATACAATTCACCACTCCCTATCTTACCCGTGGATGTAGTAAAAGACGATTAAGGAATATATTATAAGTGTAACATTTATGCAAGAGAAGGAAAATTCGAAATAAAACCCTATACCAACCTGTCTAACCAGCATGATCTAGTAAGATCAACTTCCCTCCTAGTGCAGAGGAGGCTCATGCCCAGCCGTGGGACGTATATGAGCCGAAATGATGACTATGAAAGAAGATTAGATATAGAGTCGACCACAAATAATTGGTAGAAAAATAGGATGATGATGAAGGATGATAAGATTAAGTTATACTCGGTTGTATAACATTCATTCGGGTAAAGTCAGCTACTGTCAACAAATTAGGCATATTCAATATAAATCACTAGCTGACCCGGCGAACTTCATACCGCCATAATTTTTTTCCTAAATATATTTTCTACATTTCCGAAAATATAATCTCTAATGGAAGAACCATTACAGCTTTGTCGGGCAAGATTCGATCATCTTGGTCCCGGCATTGTTAATGATGATTCAAAGTGAATACAAATTACTTAAATAAATTATTGATTTCTGACAAAATTATAATTATCAAATTTTCAACCATACTTAACTATAGACAAAATTACGGTTAGCTATCATTTGCGTTTTGTTATTACATATCAAATATGTTTTATTATACTACGTTTCATAGTAACTTGTATTCTCTTTGACATTTTATGTCACGTCACACGAGAACGCGATCCAACAGAATTAAAGAATTATTGGCGAAATCTTGTAAACACCATTAAAAAAAAAGACGAGATAAAAAGGATCCTATGTCCGTCTCCTGGTTCTAAACTACCTTCCCACCAATTTGCAGCCAAATCGGTACAGACATTCTTGAGTTATAAATAGTGTAACTAACACGACTTTCTTTTATATATATAGATTTTTTTTTTTGGGACTAATCCCACCACACATTCCCACCATTGTAACTACTGTAAGCCAAGATCTACAATGGTCTCCATAAATGACACCGAGGTTTGACCCTCAGGCAGTCCCGGGATATGATTTTAATTGTCTTGGGACCCGCAACAAAGGACAATGGGCAAAAATGTATGGCGCTTGTCCCATCGGCGGCCACATCTGTCCTATATATTTTTTAGTCGACAATTATGTATATATTAAGACTGCAAAAAATTATTTCGGCAACTTGTTTAGATAAAAAGTTATAAAGCGTTAATCATATAAAAAAATCGAATTAATTAAACCGAAAGTACGTAAATGATAAAACGTAATGCATGTCTAAGTAAAAGATAATGATGGATTAAATAAAACTAAAGGTTAATTGGTTATTAAATACATCGATTTATTGACAGACACATATACAATGCTCGTATATAATGCTAGTATTGCTTTAAAAAAAGAAAATGATGGGATTCAATTGTCGTCTACAATAATATCGTTTAAAAAATGAGCTGGTAAACGGATATCTTCCTCTTGGTTTCTCGCCCACCCTAAATACCACACTACACACATAATGTGGGCACAGCAACCAAGAGTGCGCTTACCGCTTAGACAACTGCAATAGTAGTTTTCTATGGCTTCTCTGCCGCTTTTCTCTCTATCTACTATAATGTACGAATAATATATTTTTGACCTAGTATGTCTAGATTGTATTCGACATCTTAGCAGCCAAACATTTGTTGCTGTGATGCCGCACCTGCCTAGGCCTGTAACATCGGGGTCCCTATACGTTTCTATATTATAGAGACCTTGTCGCACATGCTCCGCATAATAGCTGCGGGCTAGCTTCACTTGGTATGTACCAAGTGCAAAAATGGTTAAATCGTCCTCAGTCAGCAAAGGAAAATCACTTATGTTAGGTTGGTTTCCTGTAATGCTATCGAAACTAGCCCGTCTACGATTAAGGTTGTTGGCTAGGACATACTCTGCTAGGTTATTTGGTTGGTTCACTCTTTGGTTTATAACTTCTATAAATGTTTCAGCGTGAACGTTATCTGACAATGGTTCTCTGCAAGCATTCAATAATGCAGCACCTATTCTAAAATCTGTCATCATATGAGGCAAAGCACGATTGAAAAAGTCTTATCGGAATAGTTTAAAATCGCGTTTGAACCAACCATTTATAACTTCAACAACCCAGCGGCACATAGTAACCAACCTAGACTTATTCGCTTGTTCTGTCGTCAATTGATCTTCGTCTCGATTTTTTGTTTTCGGTAAGTGAGCTTCATAACCATAGGCATGTAAGTCGTCGATTACGTCGCGAAACCCACGGTCTAAGATGAACACATCTCCATGTTCAAAAAACCAATGGAAAGGATTTCCTTCGTCGTCAATCATATTTTTCATTATTTGTGCATCTGATTCTATGGCTGAATATGGCCCAAAGGCATCTAAAATGTGGCCATCGCAGCACACTATTAAAAACGGTTTCAACAAATTCGTGTATTTGTGTAGACTATATGATCGCTTTTGGAATAAATAGTTTGCGGACTTTTGTATATATAAACTCATTTGCAAAAAAAACGGGCGGTTTTGATTTTCATTCATATTTAAAAAGATACAATACCAAAAAGGTTTCAATCGTTTGTACACGTTACTGGCCGGTTTTAAAAATGCTGTGGTATTTAAAAAAGTACGTTCTAAATTCAATTTTTCATTTGATGTTCATTTTTACAGAAAACCCCTTTTTATCCTACATTTTTGGCGCGAAGTTCCAGAAGTTAACATCGACTTTCATAACTTTTATTCAATTTTTATCGATTAATTTCATATCCTTGACTGTCAAAGCTTTATTTAATGCTGTTTGGCTGTATCAAAAATGGTAGATAAAGTGGTAAAAGCTACCAAAATTATCGCGCTGCTTGAAGAGGGTTGCAGCCAATGTTTCGTGGCTAGGAGGCTAAATGTTAGTCGCTCGACAGTCCAAAGGACCTGGCAGCGATATCAGGAGACTGGTTCCGTCGAGAGAAGGCCTGGTTCTGGAAGAAAACCATGTACCCAACCACGGGATGATCGTTTTCTTGTGAGTCGCGCATTGAGAAATCGCAAATCTTCGTATGTGGATCTTAAGAACAACCTCCAAGAAGTAAGAAATGTGCATATTAGTCTATGGACGGTCAGGAGGAGGCTTCTCGCTGCCAATATACGCAGTCACCGCCCGGCCCGCGGCCCCAAATTACTCCGTGAGCACAGAGTTCACAGGCTTAGGTTCGCTAGAAATTGTGAATCATGGACTCAAGACGATTGGAATAGGGTTTTGTTCTCTGATGAAGCCAGGATATCTCTGTTCGGTGAAGATCGACGTCGGCGAGTGCTAAGAAGACAAGGAGAACGCTTTGCAGAGGCATGTTTCGAAGAAATCACACCTTATGGTGGGGGCTCTGTTATGTTTTGGGCAGGAATAAATTCAATGGATCGTACAGAGTTAGTCTTCATTGAAAACGGCTCACTGACTGGGCATCGATACATAACGGAAGTTCTAATTTCTCATGCACAACCCGCATTGGCCGCTCTAGGTGAAGACTCGATTTTTATGGACGACAATGCTCGCGCCCACCGATCCCGCGATGTTAATGCGTATGTGCAAGAGGTCGGCATTCGTCGTTTGGATTGGCCAGCTCGAAGTCCCGACCTCAATCCCATAGAGCATGTCTGGGACGTTCTGAAACGGCGTGTGAGATCAGTACACCCGGCTCCGCAGACCATCAGAGAGCTGAAGAATGTGATTACTGCGGAGTGGGAACGTATTCCGCAAGTAAGTATCCGGGATATACTCGCTAGCATGCCCAGACGAATTCAAGCTGTGATTTTAGCTAGAGGGGGTCACACTCGATACTAAACATTTATCTGCTTTTACTTTATTAAAGAAAAACAAACAAAAAAACTTTTTTATTTTTACTTCATGAGCATATGCACTACTAGCGAATATACACTACTAGCGAGGTTTAGCATTATTTCCCATAAATTGTATCTAAATTTTATGAAATACTGATGAAAACAATTATTTTCTTATTAATTTAGCAAATTGTGTGGATAAAACTACCTATAATTATCAAACAAAGAAATATTAACATTTGAAATGGTTCATTGCTTAGGTGCCCGTTTTTTTTGCAAATGAGTGTATATAAGTGGCGTCTGCTATCACAATTGCCTTTCTGTTTAAGGCATTTGCATTTCCAAAAATTGCATTTGGTACTTGTAGGTTTCGGTTAGCTACATCAATTCTATTGAGATGATCATAACCAAGATGCCGGGAAACGAAGTCCAGTAAAAGAGAGTCTCTGGCGAACGTTAAATGTCGTTCTAGGGTTCTACGGCTCATATTAAAAAGCGTCGCCAGCCTTTCATTTGCTTCACCGCTTCGCAGTTTCATTAAGTAGCATGCCAAAGATGTTTTCGGGCGTGTTGATACGTTCGACAATGAAGGAGTTTGGTCCAAAATATTCATAAATTGGTCTCGACTAACGCCTAATCGGATGTATACTTCATTTGGGTCCATGTCATCTATATTATCAAAATCTAGTATAGATCCTCGAAGCACCGCGATTTTCATGAGGCTCATGATATGCACAAAATGTGTGGCATTGAAGTTGTGGAGCAAGTTAGGACTGTCAATTATTTGATCCCAATCATTGGATACCAAATGATGATCGCAAACTCTTGCACTATTTGGAATATAAAAATTAAAATGAATCAAGAATGTCACTTTAATGTTATCCGGAATCCTTCGGAGATCCGTTCGTCTGCAGTTTTCATACATACAACGCGTTGCTGTATTAGGGAGTCTTGAATATTCTTCAATATGTAATACACATTCGTGTGGACGGTCTTCTCTTGGCTGCGCAGCTCTTTCTGCCCGTTGCCAGCATGGTCGACAAATGTACTCCTGACCATTGTATTGTATCTGAAAATGAGAGTATTACAATTAGTTAAAACGCTTAGTTATTTTCATTGAACGCTGTTCAAACAAAGCGAAATATAAAGAAAAATATTTTACTCGATTGCCTAAGCAGTATTAATTATCTCGCTTACTCATACGTAAATACCGATACTTCTATCCCGTTCTCGCCCCGTGGATCAAACGGAACGACAACGTCGCCGCGTCGGTAACAGTTTACTTACTACTTACAGCGAAATGTAATCTCAATGCGCGAGAGTTAAAACACTGTGACCACCTCAAGTTAAACAGTACTATATTGTTGACGTGACAACTAAGAAATAATGATTTCGTTTGATGTACTTACCTGATGTTCAGAGGTAAGAGCTTCAAAGATATATTGGCCTACAGCGGGATGTTCTTCAAACCGAGCACGGGTTATTTCGTATCTTCTTCTGTTTATCACGGATCGATTACATAAAATACACACTTGGCGATTATCTGCCATTGTTATAGGAATCTGCTTAAAAAAAGTCCAAAAAAACGAGCACAAGTCACCAAGATAGATATTAACAAGTCCGATATGCAAGCCAGAGTCAAAAGAAATTGTCAAACAATAATAATCGCACAGTACTCAACGAAACAAATGTCAACGATGGACTGCGCTGTGCGCTCGAGCATAACGGTAATCGCCGAGTCGCCGAGTGCGAGCGGCGCTCGTCGCTGATTGGTTGACGCATGAAACATGGCGAGACCGATTTTAACAAAGGTTCTTAGACCTCTAATAGAAAAAGTATTGAATATTAGGATACATAAATAATAATGAAAAAAAAAAATAGTATTTTAATAATAGTATTTTAACTATATTTTTTTCCCAAACGGTATTTCATAGTACTCCTTGAACAATATTTGTTGTCAAAGATCTCCCCTTTCAAATGACACTAGTTTCATTGATGGCCGCTCATGGGCCGCAATGCCCATTGTCCTTTAATTAGAAAAGATTAAAGGGGAGGAGTTGGAAAGAGAGATTGCACTTCCCTCCTAGGCAAAGCGGGAGACAGGAAAACAAAATGACTAGTCAACCAAGCCAAGTAAAAAGGTGTACAGCTACGATAGCGCAGCAGTACGGCACCACGGATACGGAAGAGCTTAACGGGGCCTATATGTGAGCGTTGAGATTGATTGCTACAGTAGGTATGGCAGAAACGCATGAACGCACGGAAATTTTCTCGAGTTGCTACAAGGTCCGTTTAGTATACTACTCCACAGGTGACTTGCAAACTGTTTAACATAAGCTTACGCTCGTTTCGCCAGAGATCGTACTCCCAGAGAATATATAGATTATAAGAATATCATCATCATCATCATCATTTCAGCCTATCGCCGTCCACTGCTGGACGTAGGCCTCCCTCATGTTGCGCCACAATGAGCGGTCCTGTGCCGCCTGCATCCAACGACGCCCAGCTACTTTCACTAGGTCATCGGTCCACCTAGTGGGGGGGCGTCCTACACTGCGTCGTCCGATACGTGGTCGCCACTCGAGAACCTTTCTTCCCCAGCGGTTGTCGGTTCATCGAGCGATGTGGCCTGCCCATTGCCACTTCAGCGTGCTAATTCTTCGTGCTATGTCGGTTACACCCGTTCTTCTGCGGATTTCCGTATTCCGGATTCTATCTCGCAGAGAAATCCCGAGCATAGCCCGCTCCATAGCACGCTGAGCGACTTTGAGCATTGATATGAGGCCTACATTTAAGGACCACGTTTCCGTGCCGTAAGTCATCACTGGTAACACACACTGGTCAAAGACCTGAGTTTTCAGACACTGAGGTATGTTGGAATATATTACTTATATAAGAATATATTACTTTATATAAGAATATATTACTTTATATATAAATTTTCGTGTGGTGACGGACTAGGAATACAATTCACTACCAACAAAAGTCCAACGGCGGTATCCCACACCATCCGGTGCGCTGCTTGTTCGTTTGCCACCGACGGCAATAAAAAAAAAGAATCCTTTAGCCTGTGAGTTCAGATACATTTGAATTACGAGTATGCTCCACAGTTCGTTGCGTACCTTTAATATTTCTTAAGTTATTCATCTAATACAAGCTTTTGATCTTTGTAATTAGTTTTGTAAAGTCAAAAACCGCTTACGAGCGTGGAATAATCAACGATAAAATTGCAGATACTTAAATAAATTGACTTTATATGATTATGGTTTTCAACAAAATATCTGTGAAATAAAACCATGTTTTTGAAGTGAAACTTCTTTGCGCGCGTGAGTGTAATTTTTTTACGGATGAAACGCAATTTAGCGTCACGAAGATGTGCAGCGTTTTTGTCGAAGAAGAGGGAGAGAGCGATTGCGACCGATTGAGAGAGAGAGTGAGAAAGGGCGAACATAGCACGAAGCACAGCCACGGGGCGAGAGTAGGGAGCAAGCGAGTGAGAAAGATCGAGAGATTTCTTTTTTTTTTTTTATACTGATAAAAAACACATGGAACCAAAGAAGTTTCACTTCTGACATGCGTACTTAGTACTCACGCAATTTTTTTTTACTGCCATCAGCAAACGAGCAAACAGTAAAACTGATGGTAAGTGTTCCTACCGCTCATGAACCTTAGCTAAGTCGCTGCCTGCCGTGAAGAAAGTGAAAGAAGTGTGAGTGCGAGCAATGAACTTCGATGATACTAAAGGCAGGGTCGGATTAAACCTATCAGGGCACACGATGCAATCCTCGGGTCCATGGTTCAAGGTCTATGAGCAGTAGGATCACTTTCCATCAGGTGTGTTGCAACAGCAATAAAGAAGAATTAATATTGAGGGCGTCATTCATCATCATCATCATTTCAGCCTATTGCCGTCCACTGTTGGACGTAGGCCTCCCTCATGTTACGCCACAATGTGCGGTCGTGTGCCGCCTGCATCCAACGACGCCCAGCAACTTTCACTAGGTCCTCGGTCCACCTAGTGGAGGGGCGTCCTACACTGCGTAGTCCAATACGTGGTCGCCACTCGAGAACCTTTCTTCCCCAGCGGTTGTCGGTTCGTCGAGCGATGTAGCCTGCCCATTGCCACTTCAGCGTGCTAATTCTTCGTGATATGTCGGTTACACCCGTTCTTCTGCGGATTTCCGTATTCCGGATTCTATCTCGCAGAGAAATCCCGAGCATAGCCCGCTCCATAGCACGCTGAGCGAATTTGAGCCTTGTTGTGAGGCCTACATTTTGGGACAACGTTTCCGTGCCGTAAGTCATCACTGGTAACACACACCTGTGTTTTCAGACACTGAGCTATGTTGGACGAGAAGATCCTCCTAAGTCTCCCGAACGCTGCCCAACCGAGTTGGATTCGTCGGCTGATCTCTTTCTCGAAATTGGATCTATTCTTATCTATTGAGGGAGTATCATCATCATCATCTTGCTCTTATCCCAATTACTTAGGGTCGACGCAATATGTCATCTGTTTTGACATATTGCAAAAAGTTTCGGCAATGACTTTTATGACCGGCCGCCCGCCTGACGTCAACCCTCCTTGGGAATGTAATCGTTGACCCAAATGGTTACCAGATGGAGTTGGTCCGGGTCAATCTAGGGCTCTTAGTCGTCTTTTACGACACCCACGAGCAAAGCAAGGGTTGGTAGTATTCGAAGCCGCTACCACACAGCACTATTATATTGAGGGAGTATACAAATAAAAAAAAAGTTCACTAAGTTTTTTTTCTTGGGCTCGGGGCCCCTAGTCAGTGCGGGGCTCCTAGGCAGTGCCCTAGTCCGCCTTATGGATAATCCGGCCCTGATTAAATGCATCACCAAACTCACTACACGCAAACACCCTCAGAATATTGTGCCTCCGGCTCTCTTGCTTATCAAATGAAGTACATTAACAAATTGCTATTACACATACGTCAATTTTATGCGAGATTCTGTTACTACATCGGACGGACTGACCCGCGGCTGTAGATAGACAACTGTCGACAATTTGCTTCTACCACATAAGAGAGATTTTTTTAGAGATTTATCTATTTTGATGTTCAAATACCTTTTAAAAGCTTTTATATAACTTGCCCCGTTAGTATGTTAGTAGGGGTCAAATCTTGCGAGTTAAATTAGAGCCACTTCCTGTAGTTAGATTAGGTTGAAATTTGGTTTACTTACGTAACTTCGATGACAATGCAATAATATGGTACCATGAAACTTGTCTCAAGATGGTGTCGGAAGGTGGCCATAGGGACTCCTAAACTAAACGAGATGAAACCGTTGAGTTTGGACTCGTTTGAATAGTCTTGACAAGCGCTCCTCTGTTACGTGATATCCAGGGTCTTAAGATGACGTCGGAAGGTGGCCATTAAATAAAAGCTTGTATTTATATTATTTTTTTAATTTTTATTTTTAATGTTAATGTTTACAAGAGAATTAATTGGTTTGAAGTTGAATAGTCATTATTTCTAAAGACATACTGTTTTGTATTTGTTTTATAGCCGATGGTGGCAAATGAAGCAAAACACTTGATGGTAAGTGATACTGCCGCACATGGACCTTTGCTATACCAGGGGCACAGCCAGGCCGTTGCCTACCGTGAAGAAAATACTCTTCTTAAACCTCGTTTAAAGAAGGATATGTCATAGCGCTGTTTGTAACGTAGATTGCCACGGGACTTCACGAAACTGATCCGGGCAGCCATTTTGTTTTAATGATATCATGTTAGAAACTTACTTGACTTTATCATTTTATTTTATTAAAACTGTTACTATAGTAGGTAAAAAGTAATAATAAAAAAGTTAAAAAATGCTTCATATAATCGGAACCATTTTCCGTGTGGTGAAGGAGGAAGAATACAATTCACCACCCCCAATCTTACATATGGACGTGGCATAGGAGACGAGTAAGGGATATATTATGCAGATAATATCGATGCAAGAGAAAGAAAACTCGAAATGAAACCCTACACCAACATGTCTGACCATGCATGGTATAATAAGTCAAAATGCCTTTCATTATGAAAGTGACCCGGCTTAATACTGAAACATATACGGACAGAGATGACTCGTAGCTGAACAAATACGGCAACTAAAGGAAGGGCGTATCTTAGTGGACTTTCTTGACATATTCAAGAACCGGCTAAGTGCGAGTCGGAGACGCGCACGAAGGGTTCCGTACCATTATCTATAAAAAGGGCAAAAAGATCGCGTTTGTTGTATGGGTGCCCCCCTTAAATATTTATTTTATTTTGTTTTTAGTATTTGTTGTTATACCGGCAACAGAAATACATAATTTGTAAAAATTTCAACGGTCTAGCTATCGCGGTTCCTGAGATACAGTCTGGTGACAGATAGACGGACGGATAGACAGCGAAGTCTTAGTAATAGGGTCCCGTTTTTACCCTTTGGGTACGGAACTCTAAAAACTAGGCGTCAATTTCGTTGTTAGCAGTCAAAGTTTTAAGAAATATCTTCTACTAGCAACTCGCCCTGTGTTCGCTTCAGTTTCAGTTACCTTACCCACGTAGTTCACAATTCCGTGGGAATACCGGGATAAAATATAGCCTATGTTACTCCCTGATATTATAGGTTTCTATTAGTGAAAGAATTTTTGAAATCGGTTCGGTGGTTTAAGCTTGAAAGCGTAACAAACTTACTTTCGTATTTATAATATTAGTAAGAATAATATCAGAGATGACACACGGCAAGAAGTTTTTTAGACTACATGATGATATTTATAATGTAATACAGAGAAAATGCTAACATAAAATGTGCTAAATAACAGCGCACTAAGTGAATTTTCATGTTCAGTCACAACTAACAGAGGAAATTTTCAGTATGGTGTCATCGCGCTAATAAAGTCGACGATTTGACTTAATAACGGCTGTGACTTTAAAACTGATTAGAAAATACATTTGAGTGATAAATACATTATCCATGTGGTGACGGAGTGAGAATACAATTCAAAGGGGGGTAAGAAGGGGGTCTTTTCTTACCCGTGGGTGTAGTAAAAGAAGATTAAAGAATTATTTGCATATAACATCTATGCATAGCCGAATAACCCGCAAAATTAGCACGTTGAGATGGCAATTGGCAGCCTACATCGCACGATGAACCAACAACCGTTGGAGAAGAAAGGTTCTCGAGTGGCGACCACGAATCGGACGACACCCTACTAGGTGGACTGATGACATTCTCAAAGTCGCAGGGAACCGTTGGATACAAGTGGCGCAGGACCGTTCCGAGTGGCATTCTCGTGGGTAGGCCTATGTCCAGCAGTGGACGTCTGTAGGCTGATGGATGGATGGATCATCTATGCAAGAAAAGGCAAATTCGATATAAACCTCGTGCCAACCCGTCTGACCAGCGTGGTATCATCATTATTTCAGCTTATATACGTTACACTGTTGCATTCGAACCTCCTCCATGATATGAGGGAAATTGACCTTACTATACCATTCTGGTCAAACAGGTTGGTATAGGGTTTTTTTCGAGTTTTCCTTCTCTTGCATACGTGTTATATGCATATTATATCACTTAGTCGTCTTTTACGACTCCTACGGACAAGATAGGGAGTGGTGAATTGTTTTGTTACCCCGTCACCACACGAAAAATACTTAATTTAGTCTATGGTTATAAAAATCAGTTGAACGTATTTACGAAATATAAAAGTAAACAAAAATGTTGGTGTTTATCCGGTTAAGTTGACTAACATAACATCTTTCGATAGAACGAAGCCGCAGCGGGCAAATTACAGAGCGGGAACAACAAGTGGTTTAGTGTTGTTACACGGATTCGAGGTGTATAACGATAAAATATTTATCATTCTTTCCGTGTATCACAACGTGAACGTGACTTTTATTTAAAAGTATATACATTTTTAAATTTGTAATTTTACAAAATACATTTGAGTAATAAATTACCACAAGACTAGCAGCATTGGCTCGTAGCTGAATTCGGAAAATTAACATAATTAAGATAACTATCCGTATGGTGAGAGAGTAAGAATACAATTCAGCATTCCCTTGCTTTCTCATGGATGTCGTGAAAGACGACTAAGGGATATAATATGCATATAACATCTGTGCAAAAGAAGGAAAACTCTATATAAGATCCTATACCAACCAGTCTGAATGGCGTGGTATAGTAATTTACCAGTAGGACGTAAACGAGCTGAGATGATGGTGATAATGATTTTTCTTCAAAAAAAGAACAGAAAATAGTCATGAGGAATGCCGACAAAAGTGAAGACTTAAATTATAAACAATCATTGTCATTATTTGATATAAAAATGAAATTATCATCATCATTACAGCTCATACACGTGCCACCGTTGGGCTCGAGCCTCTTCTACAATAGGAGGGAAATTGATCTTACTATAACATGCTGGTCAGACAGGTTGGTATAGGGTTTTATTTCTAGTTTTTCCCCATCGGCGGCCCATCGTCGACGGACACAAGAAGCAAGCTATTGGTAGTTAAGGCTCCAAAAACAGTAACTTTCTTACAATATTCACCGTGTCTAATAACATCGCCTTTTATATCAGCCATTCAAATATTTAACGCCAGCATTTTAAGATATTGGTTGATATTGTTATTATCGACAACTAGCCTGTAACTTTCTCAAAGCTGGACAATTATCCCAAGAGCATACTTTACCAGAATAAAAGTATTCTGTGTGTTAACCCAGAAAATTATTCATTTTTCGCCAATTCTTGATAATATCTCGTTAAGTACATATTAAGATTTCATTTAAAAGTATCGATACCGATAAATTTTGTTCGCATCATTGCGCGGTTGATTGCCGCCCGCAGAACAATAGAGTGCCCACAATTTTCACTGTGCATTTATGAAAGTAGATGCCAATTTTGTGTTTCAACTTCGCCAATATGGAAACTGTTTTTATAATACTTATAAGTGTTTATCTCATCGATTCTGATTTGCACGGTCTGCTATTTTCAGGATCACATTTTTCGCTCCACCAAAAAGAATGTTTAAATTAAAATAATTTATTTTGCATATCTGTGTGGAAGTAAGAATACAATTCACCAGCCCCTCTCTTGCCCGTGGATGTCGTAAAAGACGACTAAGGAATATAATGCGCATATAGCATCTACGCTAGAGAAGAAAAATTTCAAATAAAACCCTATACCAACTTGTCTGACTGGCGTGGTATGGTAAGGTCAATTTCCCTCCTATTGTGGAGGAGGCTGGAGCCCAACAGTGGGACGTATATGAGCGGAAATAATGATGATTATGCATAAACCCGGCGCACTTCCATATTGTCAATTTTAACAATATTAATTTAAATATAAATCCCGCGAGGACAATTAGATATTGTCAATTTGAACACAATTAAATTATTCTTATAAGTTACCACTGGATCGTAGCGCGAACGCTACTGAGAAAAACCGGCGAAAAACTCAACGGAATTGTCTATTTTTGTAATTTTTTTTACTAACATCTTGTATATAAGATTATATACAACATGTCTGATGTGATGCCCTTCGAATATTTCTTGTTGCATAATATAATTCGCATATATAACTTAAACGATTATGGGTGGACCAGATCCCACAAGCGGCACCCGATCACTAACTTATTACTAGAGCAGCCATCACTCCTCGTACTGCTAAGGCTCTCAAAGAAAAGGGCAGAAAGAAAATTATAGAGCAATCTTCAACTGTTCCGTAGACTGATCGAGAGATCGAGAAATTGGATCGAAATCGCCTTTAAAAATGACTCATCTTTGAAATAAAACGCTTTTTTTTACAGATTTTATTCTCTTTGTATTTGATATTTAATTGTCCGATGTTTCGATTACTTTTCAGCGTCCATTGTCACAGGTGGACTAAAGTGTCTCACGAACAATAAGTCATGGTTTATATGGATTTATATCTACCCTCTACAGTATCAGTTATTAAATTTAAAGTTACTTTTTTCATTCACACGTCGGGAAATTAAAAATTAAATATAAATACGAAAAAACAGTAAAATAATTTTATTTATACGCTAATATCACATTAGAAATTTTAATTTTAAATTTAACCAGAGACAAATGTAACCGAAAACGTATTTATTACATTATAAATGAAATCACGAACCAATTTATAAATTGAACACATAATTTTAAACGCTTGAAAGCTACATAAACTATGAAAGGGGACTATTTCAAAAAATTTCCGCACGAACAAAAATATTTGAATAATCAACTGTTGGCTCAAAGGCCGTATTCACACCACGGCGGATATTATTTTCACGGTTGGCAACACAGTAACTAGAAACGGAACGTGTCAAGATGGCGGTACGCGCTACGAATTCGCGCCAACTTCGTGAAACAGTTTAAAAACTTCTTTATATAACAGTGTTAATTACTTTTTATATTATACTTTTGATATAACTCTGAATAATTTATTTATATTTTTTCTTTTTCGTAAACAAAATCCCGCGTTGAATATATTTTAAAACTTAATAATTTTTAAAATTATGATTTGAGCATCGTATTGAAATTCTTGATAAATATCACCAGTGGCGGATTAGCGATATAGCAAGAGTAGCAAATGCTAGGGGCCCCGCGAATTGGGGCCTCGCGCTCCAACGCTTGTTTGACTGTAATTAAAAAAAATATCAATTTAGATAGGAGCGTAAAATATCTCGCATGCCTCAACAGTTTTGTTTTACTTAATACCCTAACCTTGAGAACCTGAAGCAAACCAAAGGCTCCTCGACAGAATTTGCTACAGGTCCCACGCTGCCTTAATCCGGCACTGAATATCGTTAAAACTTATATTTACCAACTCAGCTCATATACACCCGACCGCTGGGTTCTGACCTCCTTTACAAATTACAATATAAGGTTAATTGATCGACCTTAGTCGTCTTCTACGACATCCATGTGCAAGAAAGGGGACTGAATCATATTTTGACTCTATTATGTTATGAAAAAATTATATGTGAATATTTACTCTTTACTTTTCTGAACTATAATGATTTCTGATGTTTTCGCAACTTACATCCTTACTCCTTACTAATATTATAAATGTGAAAGTAAGTTTGTTTGTTAATTTGTTTATTACGCTTTCACACTTAAACCACCGAACCGATTTGAAAAATTCTTTCACCATTAGAAAGAATAGAGAGTAACATAGGCTATATTTTATCCCGATATTCCCACGGGAAAGGTAACTACGGCGACTGAAGCCGAAGCGGTTGCTAGTTGTAAATAAAACTATTTTATCAGGTTTGTATTTGATTTTAGATTGCCCGACGTTTCAAACCCTTGCATTTGATAGATATTTGGGAGTGCACAAAAAATAGCAATAAAAATAGCACAACCGCCATCTTGGTAAATTCGCCATATTAAATCACTTAGAACACCATACAGCAGGGTTTCAAATCGAGTTGTAAGATTCGATCCGATCATACATTGCAAGTGAAATAAAAGCTTAAAAAAATACGAAACGTAATTATTGTACTGGGGCTAATTTTAGATTTAATGGCTACGCAAAAACCATTCACACGCTCGCTATAAAATCTAAACAAGTTGCAAGTTTAAAACGATCCCAAAGTGATCATTAAACATGTTTACGACCATTCAATTAACTTGTAGTGACTTCATTTAATTCCAATTGTTTGATTAAAATTAAGTCTTGAAAACGTTTTCGTAATTGTGAGGGTATATGTGAAATTTTCTGCTTTATTTTTAGAGAATTGTGGGTACTTTGTGGCGGCTATGAATATTACCAGCGCTTAAGTTGTTCGTGGATATTGAACAATACGACTAAGAGCTTTATACCGACCTAGACCAACTCCAATTGATGCCTGGGCAACAATTATAAAGTATATTCCCTGTGGTGACGGATTTGCCCGCTGTGGCTTCGTTCTATCGAAAGATGTTATGTTAGTCAACTTAACCGGATAAACACCAACATTTTTGTTTACTTTTATATTTCGTAAATACATTGAACTGATTTTTATAACCATATACTAAATTTTCAGTGTGGTGACGGAGTAAGAATACAATTCACCACCCCTTATCTTGCCTGTGGATGTCGTAAAAGACGACTAAGGGATATAATATGCATATAACATCTATGCAAGAGAAAGACTCGAAATAAAACCCTGTACTAACACGTCCGATGAGCGCGGTATAATAGGTCTATTTCCCTTCTATTGGGGAGGAGGTTAGAGCCCAGCAGTGGGCCGTATATGAGCTGAGACGAGGAGGATGACGAAATAATTATATTCCTTTTTTTTGGGTGGGTTACGGTCGGCGCGCTCGTCGCTCCTCTCCGTCCGGGGCGATAGAGGGGCGTAGCCACGCACACCCGTAACCCACTCGCGACATGTCGCCTTCGTCGTTGGACCGACCACTAGAGCAAGGTGACTTGTCAGTGATCGGTCCGATGGAATACCCCTTGAGGAGTACCCTCTCCTCGACCAACGTCCCCCCCTCGGGGAGGACGAGCTGACCATGGGTCGACGCAAAAAAAAGCTCAAAGTTCTCTTCACAATAGGATGCAAATTGACCTACTATACCACGTTCAGACGAATTGGTACATAATTTTATTTACAGTCTTCCTTGTTATATGTTTGCAACTTCCTAGTAGTTAATTTCGATGAACCACATAAGAAGAAGGTGGGTATATTGTATCTTTACTCTGTCACCACACGAATGAATGATAAAATTTGCTTTATTCTTCTGTGAATATACCCCCGTGTCCCCCTCGTAAAGAAATCATAGTGTCGCTATTCCTTCTATCGCTTTGGGAATCTGTTTAGCAATTGAGCAACAACTCCCTCTTAAAAAACTCATAACAAAACCCGCTATCGCGAATCTGAATGCCAAGCGTGGCGGTAACGACATTACACTCTTCGTAAGGCGACCTGTGTCCAATAGAGTCTAAAGTGATGATTAAAACAACATTGCCTATTTTCACCAACGCCTGCTAAAGTTTAGGTAACGCCTAAAGCAATATATACATATCGGGGTGGTGAATTTTTTTTATTGCAAACTGTGGCAAACGAGCAAACAGTACACCGGATAGTAAGTATTGCTGCCGCTCATGGACCTTTGCAAGGGCCAACCGCGAAGAAAGTAAAGGGAGTACGAATGCGTGCAATGAGGCTCGGTGATACCAAAAGCACCACGAAAACCCACCACACGCAAATACCCTCAGAAAGTTGGGCTTCCGGCTTTCCCGCGCACCGAAAGAAGCTCAGTAACAAATTGCTAATACTCAGACGTCGTTTTTCTTACTCCATCGCCACACTGAAATGGTGAAAACAGACATAAGAAAACAATTCGTCCACCATTCTTTTTCCTCAAATATTGCATAAGAAGACGAATATAAACAAAAAATATTATCAGGTAAACGGAATTTCGTCTTAAAAGACGATGGTAGAATACTTTCCATTTCCATTGCTAAGAAGACCTATACCTTAGAATAATAACGTATAGAAGGTAAGTTCGCGCACAAAAAGTGAAGCATTTCAATTGGAGCCTAATGGAGCTTACGACGGAACCGTTCCGTAATGTACAAATCATTGTACTGCACGTACGTACGCAATTCTTAAAAAATAAGTAGGTAATTATGACTGTTTGTGCATTCAAATGGTGTCACAACACATTTGAAAAACTTAAAAAGGTTATTAACATTACTTTTAAAATTATTTCGACGATTTATGTTAATAAAAACAAAATTTGATTTCATAATTGGTATAGTGGTGTGCGTGTGTACGTGTGTAATCGTCTGCGCGCATGTAGTATTTTTAGATTCATGTTTCGAATGTTCGAAGTAGGGACACTATCCTTCTATACGTTATTATTCTAAGATTTAAACCAACTTTGTACTACTCTTACTGCATAGATCCGTAAAAGTCAAATTTTTTCACGGCTTACCTTGCATTTTTCTTTATTTGTAATAAAACTTTTAACATATATCGAATTTCTTCATTAGATTCACTCATTTGGACATAAAGAAAAACAGAACAACAAAAACGGCGGGCAACAGCATTTTACTAAATTGTTTCTTTTTTTGAAAAGTAGCCTTTTTAGCTTTAAAACCAGCCAGATACAACTAGTAAATAGTATCAAAGAGATTTTATTTATCATTACATATTATAAAACAAAGTCGCTTCCCGCTGTCTGTCTGTCCCTATGTACGCTTA
Organism: Lymantria dispar; assembly: GCA_032191425.1. Lineage (NCBI taxonomy): Eukaryota > Metazoa > Arthropoda > Insecta > Lepidoptera > Erebidae > Lymantria > Lymantria dispar. The sequence continues at coordinate 13,203,432 of CM063469.1, read as the reverse complement.
GATCTTTAAAAGTACGCAACGGATTATGATGCGGTTTTTTTAATAGATAGAGTGATTCAAGAGGAAGGCATATGTATAATACATGCATAATATGTCGCTCTTTCAATAGTAACCTCTAAAGAAAACATGTTTGTATTGTCTAATGACAAAAAAGCTGTGAACGTTGTTAATAAGGACATTCTGTAGTGAATTTAGTGTCAGCATTGGACCCATACGTAGTCAGGACGGGATTAGTAGTTTATACAGACTATATGCGAAAAGTCTTTTCCTCGACCTATTAAGAAAACATTGTTAAATCACCATTATCATTTTGAGCTCGGCCCTCGTCTATAGTGGAAGCGAAATTAACCTACTATACCGCGCTGATCAGACGTGTTGGCATACGTTTTAATGTCGAGATTACCTCCTCTTCCATATACAGGATGTATCAGGTTATGGGGCAACTGGTCAAACGGGAGTTAGGCAATCGTGGTAGGAACCCATGAAAAAAATTTGAAGGAAAAATATTGATTCGTTTATGAATTAGAGACATGTAAAGCTTTCAATTTTGGCATCGCTTTTTCGTGTAAATCTATTTGAAATGTATAAAGTCAGTGATACCTAATCTGTGACATATTCGCACTTTGTTTAATTTTTATTAGAAATTGAATAAATCAATGATTAAGTTCGCATAAGCAAGACAAACTTCGCTTTAAATCAGCTGATCGGCCGATGACCGTTGTCGAACCGCTTGGCACCTACGCTATCATTGAAGTGTTTGCGCAATTCTAGGTAGGTATAGATGAATGAAATTATACTTTCGAAGCTTTAGATGCCTCCATGTATTCTGTCCGTACATGCCTACATAGTACGTAATATTTAAGGCATAGACTCTTTGAAATTACTATAACTTTTATGTTAAATTGTTTTTTGTGTATTGTAATTACGGTCTATGACCGTTAAACTACAACATACTCGAACAGTTGCTCCATAAGCTGATACACCTACATATTATCTGCATATAATATCCCTTAGTCGTCTTTTACGACACCCACGGATAACAAAAGGGATGGTGGTCATTAAATTAAGTATATAAATAATATTATCAATCATTTTCTTGGCAATTTTTCATCTATGGAGTACATTATAAAAGGCCACTTATACGACCCGAGAGAGTTTCCGAACGGATCCCTTTCTTATCAAATAATACAATCGTTTAATAAATTCGTCTAAAAATAATCCATTGACAATGGTTTATAGCTTCTTAATTTAAACGATAATGCCATGTACAACTCTTTATGTTTGGTAGAGGGCTTTTTAGTGGAGGGCTTTTAAGTGTTCCATTTTTTTTTATTATTGTAATGTAGGGTAAGTTTGGCTGTTTGTTTGCGTTATTTCAATTGTTAACGTATTATGCGATTTCAGGTTTATATAAAACCATATCCTATTGTGTGTTTTGAAGTAAACATACGGCATTTAAGTATTTGGAAGGATCATAAATATTGATGTAAAATCTTCCACGCTGTTCATACTTGATACCGCTCTCTTTCTCTCTGCCTAAGTACACATGCATATATAAATAAATGTGTATTTATGATATTTAACCAACTTAAAAAGGAGGAGGTTTTCGTCTGTAGTTTCTTTTCTTTTGTGTATCAGAACTTTATTCTAGGTAAATCGATTTGGACGTTTCTTTTTTTTTTATTTCATAGCTGGTTCTGCTTTTATTTTAATATTTTTTTTATTGTAACCAGTGGCGACGAGCAAACAGTACACCTGATGGTAAGTGTTGTTGCCGCTCATGGACCTTTATAAGGCCGCTGCCTACCGCGAAGAAAGTGAAGGGAGTGTGAATGCGTGCATTGAGGCTCGGTGATACCAAAGGCACTACCATAACCTTCCACACGCAAACACCCTCAGAAAGTTGGGCTTCCGGCTCTCTCGCTCACCGAACGAAGCGCAGTAACAAATTGCTACTACTCAGACGTCGATTTTCTGCGAGAGCGTGGTACTATCCCAGACGGACCGGCCCGCGGCTGTAGATAGATAACTGTTGACAGTGTAGTCCTACCACTAGTAAGTAGGTTTAAAGAAAATCTGTGGACACGTATATTTAAAGAAAGAAAGAAAGATAGAGGTGCTCCAAATCCCAAATAAATTGGTCTCAGTGACGCAAATAGTGACAATGACAGAACAGTGACGCAAATATTTGTGCTGAGCCCACTGACTAAAAGTTTTCGAATTATCTTCAATTATGCCTTATTAATTCACTACATTGGGTTGAAATTATTTTCCTTATTTATTGTAAAGTACCGTGTGGTGACGGAATAAGAATACAATTACCCACTGCCTATCTTGTCCGTGCATGACTGGATGTCGTAAAAGACGACTGCGTGGTATAGTAGGTCAATTGCCCTCCCATAATGGAGGAGGCCCGAGACCAACAGTGGAGTGTATATGGGTTGAGTTGAGATGAGATTATAATACCTTTTATATTTGTAAATTAACTAGCTACAATTTATTTCTAAGTTAAAAAATTAAACGAAATAACCTCAGTGCATTTTTAACGTCCTCCATGTTAAAGAAAGATCGTCTTTCAAAATTGAAAATTACGTTTGACACACTGAATTTCTCACTCATCTCTATGAAAACGTAATATCTTACCCACAGGACTACTATCCGTGTATGGATTGTATAAAACCTTATACTAAGCAACGAAATTTAATATAGAATCTCAAAAGCCACGGCTTCAAATATTAATTTTAAAAGTAAAATAAGATTTGAATTTAGAAATTTCAAATATACTTATTCAATATATAGGTCTCTCTGTCGTGAGGGAATAAGAATACAATTCACCACCACATTTCTTGCTCGTGGGTGTCGTAAAAGACGACTAAGGGATTAAATATGCATATAACTTCACATTAAATCATTTTCTCTTATTCTTTTTAAAGACAACATTCTTATTTTTTTTTTGTGATAAATTAGGGTTTGCACACACCTCGCCTAATTCGTCCGAGACGATGGTAGGGCTGCGGGCGTGTAGGTGACCGGACCGGGGATTTAGTTCCGCGGAGAGATTACCCTCGCGACGGCGATCGGCATCCCGGGGGGACGTGGATGGGAGAGGGTACTCTCTCGGGGTATTCCATCGGGTCGACCACTAAAGTCAAGGAACTCTGCACCGGTGGTCGGCCCAACGACGAAGGCGACTAGGTATTTGGGTGAGTTACTGGGCCGCGCGCCGCCCCTCTGTCGCCCCGGACGGAGCCGGGCAGCGGGTGCGCTGACGCGCGGGCGGCCTCATAACTTACTGTATCCCCTCTCCAACGCCATTAGGCTGACCCCTGGTGCCGATTCCTTGACATGGTTGAAATGCTATCCTCATCTCAGCCTTTTGTATATCCCAGTGCTAGGTTTGAGCATCAGCCATAATTGGAAATTTGGTCTACTATATCATGATGGTCAGACGGGTTGGTTTTATTTCGAGTCTTCGTTTTCCCTAAAGATGTATGCGAATTCTAATCCTTTGGTCGTCTTTTATGATACCTGCATAATGTCGATTCGACCACTGAAGTCAAGGAACTCTGCACTGGTAGTCAGCCCAATGGCGAAGGCGACGTTCTATATGGATGGGTTACGGGTGTGCATGCTTACGCCCCTCCGTCTCCACGAACGGAGCTTGGTGAGGAATGCGCCAACCGTAGCCCACCCCCAAAAAAAAAATGATACCTGCATAATAGAGTTGGTGGTAAGTTGTATTCTTACGCTGTTACCATATGGAAATTCTATCCTCATGGATTGACCACTGTACTTCGGCGGCAACAGCTTACAGTGGATAAATCTGGATTGATGGATTATCTAAGATTATGTGCTAGATTCCACATCTTACCTTTAGTCACACGACGAGATATAGCTGATGTCACGTACTTATTAAAAATAATCAATGGATCTGTTGACTGTCCTACACTATTATTAAAAATAAGTTTTAATATACCAATTTTTTTTTTTTTTTTATGCAAACGGTGGCAAACGAGCAAACAGTACACCTGATGGTAAGTGTTGCTGCCGCTCATGGACCTTTACAAGGCCGTTGCCTACCGCGAAGGGAGTGTGAATGCGTGCATTGAGGCTCGGTGATACCAAGGGCACCACCAAAACCCTCCACACGCAATCACCCTCAGAAAGTTGGGCTTCCGGCTCTCTCGCTCACCGAACGAAGCGCAGTAACAAATTGCTACTACTCAGACGTCGATTTTCTGCGAGAGCATGGAACTGCCCCGGACGGACCGGCCCGCGGCTGTAGACAGATAACTGTCGACAGTGTGGTCCTACCACTCCTATAATATACCAATTAGAGCTTCGAGACATCATACCCCCTGCCATCTCCCATTAGTATCTACTAATTACCGACAGAATGCGTTTTTGTGGCGAGCGAGCAATACACTTAATAATCAATATAAAAAACATAAATTCGATATATTCAACGCTTTTTTTTTTTTTTTTTTTGTGGGTGGGCCGCGGTCGGCGCGCCTCCGCACCACTCCGTCTGGGGCGACAGAGGGGCTTAAGCACGCAACTCCCGCGACCCACCCGAAAACCACGTCGCCTTCCTCGTTGGGCCGACCACTGGATATATTCAACGCTAATACGGATGCGATAAAACGGACACTCAGTCTCGATTTTTTCACAACACATCAATAGGCAAATTTAATGTTCTCCGTTGTATTGTTATAAGTGAAGCATGATAGTGAAGACCTGTTATTGGCTTTATGTACCTTAAATATGTTTTTCTAGATTTTTATTACTTTTAAGCTGTTGGTCTCCTGATAAATAAATAAATAAAATCAGAATGAGTTTGAAGGTAGAAATAATTATATTAAATACCCCTAGAGTATGAAATTCATGAAAAATATTTCACGTGGTTTATGTGCGTCTCCTTAGTTATAACTTAAAATTTAACCCTATATCACCACGTCTGACCGGCGTGGTATAGTAGGACAATTTCCCTCCTATTATGGAGGAATCTTGAGCTCAGCAGTGGGACTTATATGAGCTGAAATGATGATGAAATATGGGATAGTTATAATTGTAATTAAAAACAAACAGTATGTTAAGGCTTTATGTCATTCCTGAACGTTCTTCCGTCCTAAGCCAATCCTTATTCACTTATTCAAACAAGCCAACATTCGAACTGACCGTGGCGCCACCTAAACAAAACAAGTGCCGATTTAACGCGGCGCGCCGCCGGTCGCAGAAAATTCTGTGGGTGTAAATTACCAAGAAAATAGAGTCTTGTTGATGCGTGAGTACCTTTGAATCCTATCTAATTTCAGACTAAAGCTGAAACACAGTATGAATAACAATGTTTTTTTTTTTGGGTGGGCTATGGTCAGCGACCTCGTTGTACGGTTCACTCTGGAGCGACAGAGTAGCGGCACGCATTCCCATTACCCACCGTAGCTCGTCACCTTCGTCGTTGGACCGACCACCGATACCGAATCCAATGTCCGTGGTTGGCCCGACAGAATACTCTAGGGGATACCCTCTCCTCTCGACGTCCCTTTCCCAGGACGGCGTGTGCCGTCGCGCGGTCAGCCTCCCTACGGGTGACGGACTAATCTCCGGTCTGGATGAATAACAATGTATGCGGTATTCTTACTCTGTAACGGGCGGCCGGTTATAAAACTATTGCTAATAACTTTTACTATACGTATACGTACACGTATGAAAGAAGTGTACATCGACGGTCCCTGCGTACATAAAAACATGTCAAAAATGCCATTTTTTTTTATTGTATTCTTTAGGAGTTAGATTATCAATACATATGCAATATGAAATGTGTGTATTGAAAATCTAAAGCCTAAATAATACAATAAAAAAAATCCTAAAGAATACAATAAAAAAAGCCTAAAGTATACAATAAAAAAGCCTAAAAAATACACTAAAAAAAGTCTAAAAAATACAATAAAAATATGCCATTTTTGACATGTCTTTATGTACGTAGGGACCGTCGACAAATTGATTCTACCATTAGTAATTGTAATAGGAGAAGAGTGATAATGATCATACTCGTTCTTCAATGGATTTCTGTATTCTGGATTTTATCACGTAGAGAAATCCGGAGGATAAGCACTCTTCACAGCACGCTAAGTAATTTTGAGCCTGTATAAAGAAGACATTTTGCGATGGAGTAAGAATACAATTCACGATTCTCTTGCCCGTAGGTGTAGTAAAAGACTACTAAGGCTGAGCCCCGCGAGCGGTTAAGCGCTGTAACCGCGAAACCGCTCGAGACGCACACACTACGATTTTAAACCGCAAAACCGCCCACGATTTGCACAGTTTAAAGATGGATTTCAAACACGCAGTATGTATTGTTCTAAAAAATAGAAGAAAAAGATGTCAACGAAAATTTCGCAATTTTTTTTATCAGAAGAAACATAAAATTTTAAGAACCAACATCCAGAGAAATCTTTAATTACTATCTAATTTAGACAGTAGCCGGTTCAATAAAATAGTGCAATGTACGTGCATACATGGATACAAACCTTACCGCCTTCATGAATACAAAATATAATGATTTAATTGTAACGGGACAACAACACAACTACTCTTCGCGGCGGTAAGCGGAATACTAGCAAATAAACTGCCCGCGGTTAACGCATAATGCGTGTGCATCCATTTAGTTCTATAGATTACAAATTTTGCTACGGTTTTTTACCGCTACAATTTTGTAACATTTCGCGGTTTTAAAATCAGTCGCAGGTAAAAACCGCAAGTCCAGCCGCTTGTATTCGTTTTCCTGTTTCATAAACTCACGCAGTTAAAAATCGCCGCGGTTTCACCGTAGTGCGGCGTCAGCCTAAGGGGTATGGCGCACCAGTGTGGGCGGGATCCATGACCGCCCGACTTAGGGTCCTTCTGTGGCGTCCATAGAAGGTCATGGCGGTCAGGGTTATCCGCGGGTACCGCACGGTGGCGACGGAAGCGGCGTGCCTATTGGCCGTTACTTCCCCGTGGGACCTGGAGGCAGAAATGCTCGCCGACTTGTATCGGCGGGTGTCGGGGGTGCGCGGGGAGGGCGGTGTTGTTTCCCTGAGGAAGCTCACCGCCTGGCGCGTCGACGCCCGCCGAGACGTCATTGCCCGTTGGGCAGACCGGCTGGAGAGGCCGCGATACGGTGTTTGGACCGTGGAGGCCTTCCGGCCGGTGCTGATACAGTGGTTGGAAAGGCAGCACGGGGTGCTCTCCTTTCGACTCGTACAGGTCTTGACGGGGTATGGATGCTTCGGCAAGTACCTGTACAGGGTCGCTAGGAGGGAGAGAACTCCGTCCTGCCACCACTGCGATTGCGACGAGGACACGGCGCAGCATACGCTCAAGGTCTGTGCCGCTTGGGCAGAGCCGCGTTCTGAACTCGTCGCAATCATCGGTGCCGACCTGACGCTGCCGACCATCGCTAGGGAGATGCTCGGCAGCATCAGGAATCGGGACGCGGTCGCAGACACGGGTGACTTGACGTACACGACTGAAGCGATAATAAAGTTTGAAAGTGTATGCCGCCAGTTCTGTGGTCTGCGACAGACGCAAGCGAAGGGTAGGCTACATGAAAATTACCTTTAAGCATAGGCCTTTCCAGGGGAGATCTCAAAATTGTATAATATCTATACAAATAAATAAAATTGAATTGTCTGTTTGTAATGTCAAAATACTGGGCTGTTTTCATGCTCATACGATTATTTGCACGACACCTATGCCTAAAATACAGTTTAAATATTACTTGTCTGTCTGTTTGTTTGAGGTAATCTTCAAAACAGCTGGATGGATTTTGATAATATTTTACTAACAGGTAGCTGTGTATATAAGGAGTAACTTAGGTATATTTTATCACGATATTCCTATGGGAACGAGAACTACGCGGGTAAGGCGACTGAAACCGAAGCGAAGGGTGAGCGGTTTGATAGTAATATCTAATAATATCTATGCAAAATAAGGAAAATACGAAATAAATCTCTATACCAACACGTCTGACCAGCGTAGTATAGCATGTCAAAGACCCTCCCATTGTAGAGGCGGCTCGAACCCAGCTCTTGGACGTATGAGAGCTGTGATAAAGAAGAATACATATTGGTTCCATCTCCAATTCCATCTCATCTAATTATGATAAGAGCACGTTAAAGAGGATAGAAATAATTAGTTTAAGATGAGTTATTATTTTTTGATGTGAAACATCTATAGGCGAGTGTAAACCTGATCGTTGGCGTGGCGAAAAGCGACGAATACATAGTAAGTAATTTCATAGTAAGTGTAGTTCCGACCAATTGTCACAGTAATATCGTCAGAGGCATCGAATATAACTATTATTTTACATTATTACAGAAATCACTGATTAAAAGAATTGATTTATCACAATTTGAAAATTATTGAAATTTTAATACACGTAAGTCATCATCATCATCTTGCTCTTATCCCAATTACTTGGGGTCGACGCAATATGTCATCTGTTTTGACATATTGCAAAAAGTTTCGGCAATGACTTTTATGACCGGTCGCCTGCCTGACGTCAACCCTCCTTGGGAATGTAATCGTTGACCTAAATGGTACCAGATGGAGTTGGTTCGGGTCAATCTAGGGCTCTTAGTCGTCTTTTACGACACCCACGAGCAAAGCAAGGGTTGGTAGTATTCGAAGCTTATATATATATTCTATATATATATATATATATTATTCGTATTCGAAGAAGAAACTTTTTGCAATATGTCAAAACCACAGAAATATTAATACTTTAGAAAGGCCATTCGGCTGATTTTGTTCGAAAACCAATGTGGCATAATTGCCCCCTCCCGCTAGTGTTAACACATATGCAAGGTCTATGCTTACAACAATTTTACACACTAACATAACACACACACATCAATCTCGAAGCTGCAGTTGGTACACAAACTATAACTAAGTTCTGTAGGCAACGTATACCCACATATAAAAAAGCACATGTACGCTAGTGCTTGCCATGGTCGATATACTACACGATATTTATTTAGCCTGTTTTATCGAAACAAAAATATTAATGTCTTTAAATTAAGCACTTGTGTGATGTGTTGACGTTGATTTGTAATGCAAGTCAGTAATTTAACAGTAAAATCATGCAAATAAAATACTCCTCACTACACTCTGTATAGGTGACAGAAAATTTAAGTGCTATAATTAATTACGTAAGCGAGTAGCGATTTGTATATTATATTGTTCCCATATATGGTACACACCAGTACACAAGATACAATTAAAATGTATTAAAAAGAGACCACAGTCAAGTTTATAAACTCCTGCATCTTGTAGAGGGATCTGGCACTTGACAGGTGGCAAGAATTGACTAATCCTCTTGAGTGGCTTAAAATATGTTTTTATGGAAGCCCGTTTCAGGATGAAGCCAATCTTGTCAGTGACTCCTTTCACATAAGGTAGTACTGCAGGGAGGCGCTCAACTGTGGATGGTTTCAGACGGTCTCTGTGACGGGGGCCATGGACGTCTGTAATAACGTTGACTTGTTTGGACGTCAGACATCTTAGACCGCCCGTGACCAGGAATGCTGTAAAGTATTCGAAACATCGGGCAATCCTAAATTTTGATTAACGTGCTATAATCCGTATAAGTAGTTTTATTTACAATGTGTAGTGCTCGCGTAAGCATCAGATATCATTCTTAAAATATGTTAAAATATTATTTTTTATTGAAATTCGGTTTATTTTTATTGGTGTTATTATTTAACTTAAAAAACAAAACGGTTATTTATTTTTTTAGATATACTGGTACTGCTACTTGATAGTACATTTTTGTTTATTGTACACAAAATTGTACTAACACTGTCCGTGTGGTGACGGAATAAGAATACCAATCACCAGTCCGTATCTTACCCGCGGATGTCCCATCCTAACATATTGAGACGACTAAGAGATATAGTAAGCATATAACATCTATGCAAGAGAAGAAAAACTCAAAACAAAACCCTATACTAACCTGTCTGACTACTATAGTATAGTAAGGTAAATTTGCCTATTATTGCGGAGGAGGCTCAAGTGCAGCAGTGGAACTTATATAAGCCGAGATGATGACTATCATGTCAACATTTCTTGGAATAAAATTCAACACTTACGAAAATTAGAAATCAACACTTATAATGATAATAACTAGTAATGAATGACCAGTCTCAAGAAATTCATTCTTGACATAAATTATTCCATCTTAAGGAAGAATAGAATAATTATTTTGTACGACAATTAAATACCTACTTAAACATTTAGTTTTCCAATAAAAATGAAATACAATAACATTTGATCACTTTACCATTATTTTTAGTATTCTACAAAATGTTGTGAACAAATTGTGCCAGATTTAATTGGTATTTAGTTAACTACCAGTTGCCTTAATCCATAGTTTTAAATGTAAGATCTTTTGTTCAAAGATAATTTTATTAATATATATATATATATATATATATATATATATATATATATATATATATATATATTAATAAAATTATCTTTGGTGATTGGTCCCGAACATAGATATTTTATTACTATTATTTTGTTATTTCTATTTTATTAATTACTAAAGAGCACTATGAAGTTTGTACCTACTATAGATCATCATCATCGCAGCCCACATACGACCCACTGTTGAGCTCGGGCCTCCTCCACAATGGGAGACAATTTGACCTACTAAACCATGCTGGTCAGACGTGTTGGTATAGGGTTTCATTTCAAGTTTTCCCTCTCTTGCACAGATGTTATGCGCATATTATATACCATAGTCGTATTTTACGACATCCACGGGTAAGATAGGGAGTGGTGAATTGTATTCTTACTCCGTCACCACGCGGAAAATATACAAGAATGTACTATAGATATACAAGATAAATTAAGTAGGTAATGTATACCAGAATAATTGATTTTTAAATACCTATTTAAATATTGTTAATATAATTATATAAAACGATCACTAAATTAAAAGTGTTAAAAATATTTATTTATGTGATAAAATTAACCCATAGCTAATTATTGAAATCGATAACTTATAGTATGTTGGACAACACTATCGATACGCGTGGATCGACGTCGATGTTTTGAATGAAAACGTATACTACCACGCTAGTAAGGCGGTTCTTAGTGATATCGCATTGAACGCAGTACATTGCGCGGTTGCTGGACTAATAAAAGGTGATATCCATGTGTAGCAGACGATGTATAATGTTTGGCTCTTTTTGCGATTTCATAATTTTCTTTATAAACGACATAATACTTTCATAAAATTAAGAAATATCACTGAATTAATAAGTTTATGGACTTAACGATGAAAATAAATGCCTTCTTAGACTATAACTACGCAACTGACTTCTTTTTCGACGCGTTGTAATAGCGCAAGACGGCATATTTCTCTTTTTTGTCGGAGCTTCGTTCAAGGTCACTATATGAGCGCAACTAAGAACCGGTAAAACGAATTACGTCAATATTAAGACCGTTTGATCGCAATTGTGGCACGCTTGCCCCGCCCACATGGCCGTTCTATCTTATTAATTTTTCTGTGGTCAAAACAGATGACAGATTGCGTCGACCCCAAGTAATTGGGATAAGAGCAAGATGATGATGATGACACCAGACTGGTCAGACGTATATAGAGTTTTATTTCGATTATTTTCCCCCTCTTGCATAGATGTTATCAATACCAATAATTAAAATTGGAGTGTCTGTTTGTAATGTCAAAATAATAGGCTTTTTTCATGCTCACACAGTTATTTGCACTATACATATGTATGCCCAAAATGCACATTATATTTTTTTTGTCTGTCTGTCTGTTTGTTCCGGGTAATCTTCAAAACGGCTAGACCGATTTCAAAAATTCTCTCACCAATGGAAAGCTATAATATCAGGGAGTAAACTAGGCTATATTTTATCCCGGTATTCCCACGGGAGCGGGAACTACTCAGGAAAGACGACTGAAACCGAAGCGAAGCGAGGGCGGGTTGCTAGTATGCGTAATATAATTGTGTTTTAGGACATCTACAGGGGAGGAGAGGGAAAGCAGAATTGTATTCTTCCTTCTTCCACGTTGGAAGTGTACCACGTTCTAAGTACGACTGTCGTGGATATGATGATGGATGGATGGATGGATAATGATTTCTGATGTATACGCGAGTATTACAATGTGTAATACTTAGAATAATAACATATAGAAGGTAAGTCCACGCACAAAAAGTGAGGCATTTCAATTGGAGCCTAATGGAGCCTACGCCGGAACAGTCCCATAATGTACAAGTCATTGCACTGCACGAACGTATGCAACTCTTAAAAAAGAAATAGGTAATTATGACGGCTTGTGCATTCAAATGGTGCCACAACACATTTGAAAAACATAAAAAGGTTTTTAACATTACTTTTAAAAGTATTTCGACGATTTATGTTAATAAAAACAAAATTTGATTTCATAATTTGTATAGTGGTTTCCGTGTGTACGTGTGTAATCGTCTGCCCGCCATTAGTATTTTTAGATTCAAATTTTGAAAGTTCGAAGTACTGACACTATCCTTCTATACGTTATTATTCTAAGGTGTAATACTTAAAACTATTTTACAAATTTTATCGCATTTGCTTTTGATTTTCAGAGAATACAGCGTTTCATGGTTACTGGTGGACTAAGATGTCTCACGTACATATACAAACGCGATAAAATCCGTAAAATAGTTTTATTTACAATAGATAGATGATATTTTAGGCAACAATATTGATACTGAATTAATCTATAGCTGTTTTTTTTTTGTATATTTTAATATCTGGAATTGGAGGTTTTTTGTCATTAATTTAATTTCATCATCATCATTTCAGCCTATTGCCGTCCACTGCTGGACGTAGGCCTCCCTCATGTTACGCCACAAAGTGCGGTCTTGTGCCACCTGCATCCAGCGACGCCCAGCAACTTTCACCAGGTCGTCGATCCACCTAGTGGGGAGCGTCCTACACTGCGTCGTCCAATATGTGGTCGCCACTCGAGCTTTCTTCCCCAGCGGTTGTCAGTTCTTTGAGCGATGTGACCTACCCATTGCCACTTGAGCGTGCTAATTCTTCGTGCTATGTCGGTTACACTCGTTCTTCTACGAATTGCCGTATTTCGGATTCTATCTCGCAGAGAAATCCCGAGCATAGCCTGTTCAATAGCACGCGGAACGACTAATTTAATTTAAATCGGTAAAAATCACCTTTTACTATGGTGACGAAGTAGGAATACAATTCCCTACCCCTTTTCTTGCCTGGGGATGTCGTAAAAGATAACTGCGGGATATAATATGCATATAACGTCTATGTAAAAGAAGAAAAACTCGAAATAAAACCCTATGCCAATCCGTCTGGGCAGTGTGATATAGTAGGTAGATAGATTTCCTTCCTATTAGGGAGGAGGTTCGAGCCCAACAGTGGGACATATAAGAGCTGAGACGACTACGTTAAAAATTTTCACGAATATTTTGCATAATCATAATTATGAAAACGCCGTGTTTTTTTTATTTATTTTTATATATTAACGTCTTGATTTAAATTATGGCTCATTTAGATTATGTTACTTATGACAAAAGCACGAAAAAAAAAATTCATGCATTATGTAAATCAATATTTTTTAAATTATCTGTACAAACAAAATTTTGAATAGAATAATATATTTTAAATAGAAATTTTATTGTATTGAAATTTTTTCAGGTGTTGATGGAGTAAGAATGCAATTTACCACCTCCTCTGTTGCCCGTGGGTGTTGTAAAAGACGACTAAAGGATATCTTGTGCACATAACTACGTAATAAAACCCGTCTGACCAGCATGGTATAGTAGGTCAATTTCTCTCGCAATATGGAGGAGGCTCGAGCCCAGTAGTGGGACATGACTGTAGAGCTGTGACGATGATTATTTTTTACAGAATTATAAAAATACCGTATCGTAAATATTTAAACGAAATAATTAGTTTTGAAATAACTTATTCAAAATACAATTCAAATCACCCTAAAAATCAAATTTAAAATACTTCTAATATAATGAAACTCTATTTCAAAGGCACACATTTTTTCTAAAATGTTATTTTTCCAATACCAAATATCTTTTCAAATAATTTGAGAATAAAACGATTTGTAAACTATTCGATAGAAATTTAGAAAATATGAAACGTATCACTAACCTGTTTGAAGCAGCACGAGGTGACAACCAGGTGATAGAAGTTATCAGGTGGACCGCCAGTCAATGTCTGCTGGGCGGGCGGCGCGCACTTTTAATACTACGTGCACAGGTGGGCGGGAACTGTGGGCGGGTAAACTATAGAGTCGTATTGATACTAAAAATTTTGAAACAGCCTTTTATTGTTTTGGAAGTTGTAGAACCACGTTTTTTTTTAGGAGACAGGCTATATTGTGATCACGCCCGTTCGGGACGGTATAAGGGAACGCATAACCTGCCATAAACGTACTTCTTATATGCCTGAGTAGAGTCAAACTGCCTACAGTTGTTTCTCTACAGCCAATAATAGCCAGCGCATCAACGATAGCCGATGGTAATATCACACTTAGGCAAAAAACCACTTTTGAATAGTAGATATTGACAGAATACCAGCACTATTTGTTTAAAGAGAAGTAATACAAGCTGAGCGAAGCTTTTTGTTCCTCGTTATTAAATGTTAAATTTTACGTGTTAAATCTATACCAATAAATAAAACTGGAGTGTCTGTTTGTAATGTCAAAATAATAGGCTTTTTTCATGCTCACACGGTTATTTGCACGACACCTATGCCTAAAATAGCAATTAAAAAATTTTTGTCTGTCTGTCTGTCTGTTTGTTCCGGGTAATCTTCAAAACGGCTGGACCGATTTCAAAAATTCTTTCACCAATGGAAAGCTATAATATCAGGGCGTAAACTAGGCTATATTATATCCCGGTATTCCCACGGAAACGGGAACTACGCGGGTAAAACGACTATAACCTATAACCGAAGCGAAGCGAGGGCGGATTGCTAGTTTTATAAAACTAGCAATCCGCCCTCGCTTTTAATTGCTATTTTAGGCATAGGTGTCGTGCAAATAACCGTGTGAGCATGAAAAAAGCCTATTATTTTGACATTACAAACAGACACCCCAATTTTATTTATTGGTATAGATTTAATTCTTTTTTTTATTCACGTTTGTATTTTTTTTATTAGATAGCGAAAATAGAATAAATGTTTTTCTTTCTTTCTAGCTATTTACTACTGCCCTTCGTTCGGTGATCAAGAAAGTCCTAAGTATTTACGGTGGGCAGAGACCTTTGCCTACCTGATACTGAAGGCTATTGTGCTAAGATGGCATTTAGTGTTAATTTTTATCTCAAAATAACCTTTTATATAAAGTCAAATAATTCCAAAATTCCACGCAAACACACTGTATGTGTTTCAAAATGATTGCGCAGATGCTGTAGTAGTTATAAGCAACGATCTCTCGCGCCGTTTGATACTCAAGCAGGATAATTCATCTCAGCCCATATGCGTCCTTCTATTAGGTACGGGCTCCCACCACAATGGGAGGACAATTTATCTACTAAACCACGCTGATCCGGCGTGTTGGTACAGGGTTTTATATCGAGTTTACCTTCTTTTGCTTGGATGTTACCTACATTATGTCCGATAGTCATCTTTTTAGACATCCAAGGGCAAGAGAAGGGGTGGTGAATTGTATTCATACTCCGAATTCTTTACGCTATTTATAAGCTAATTGTATTTTAGTAAAATCGTCCCTGACACTGTATTTGTCTTTGCATCACCTTCATCATCCTGCTCATATCTTAATTACTTCATCATTTCGGCTCATATACGTTCCACTGCTGGGCTCGAGCCTCCTCTATAAAAGGAGGGATATTGACCTTACTATGCTATGCTTGTCAGATAGGTTGGTACATTTTCTTTTTTATTTTTTTGGGTGGGCTATGGTAAGCGCACGCGCGGTCCATTCCGTCCGGGGTGATGAAAGGACGGCGCGCGAGTCCATAACCTACCCGTACCTACGTCACCTCGTTATTGGGCCGACCGCCGGAGCAGGGTGAGTTGTCGTCAGTGGTTAGCCCGACGGAACACACTTTCGGGTACTCTCACCTCTCAACGTCCTGGGACGTCGGTCGCCGACGCGCGGTCAGCCTCTCTGCGAGTGACGGACTAAATTCCCCGGTCCGATCACCCGCGGCCTCGCCTAGGGCGGCATTAGGCGCAGATACTCGGGCCTGCCCCGCCCGAGTCGCCGGCGGCGGAATGTGTCGCCGAAGAGGAGCTCTCAGATAGGTTGGTATAGGGTTATGTTTCGAGTTTTCCATCTCTTGCATAAATGTTATATGCATAATATATCCCTTTGTCGTCTTTTACGACACCCACGAGTATGAGTGGGGGTGCTTAATTACTTGGGGTCGACGCAATATATAGCAAATAGTTTTGACAATAGTTTTATGTCGATTTTTTAACTGGTCCAAGTCGGCGTAGAGTTCTCGGTCGTCTATTACGGCACCCACGAGTGATTTGATGATTGATAGTATTAGTAGCCGTCAATATACAGCCGATAGATGGCGCACGTCTCCATAGTTGTTGAGTAGGGTAATGCGGCTGCTCCAGTAGTTAACGGTGATCGGGTACCGTTTGTGGGATCTAGTCCAGTTATAATTGTTTGAATTATATTTGTGAATTATATTACGTATCAAGATATTTTCGAAGCGCATCACACGGAAGCTGGTACTTGCCAGATGGTACTTATATACAATCTTATATTAAAGTGATTAAAAAAAATATTATAATATATAAGCCCGCTCAGTTTTTTGCCGCATCTCAGTACCGATCGCATTCCGATCCGGTGGTAGTTTATTGGATTAATTTAATTTCTAAGTGCCCTCACGGGGTTTATTCATAATAAATTTTAATGAAAACGATAATACGAGTGACAATTTGATTGTTATACGACAACCCACGCTATTTCAATTAGTAGAACGAATGGAACTGAATTTTCAATTGGTATGAGTAGGAATAATAGAGCGAGAGACAGAGAGAGGGTTCTGAGGTTCTGTTACTGAGGGTGTTTGCGTGTAGTGCGTTTTAGAGAGATTTTAGTGATGTAGTGGGTTTTAGTGTATCACTGAACCTCATTGCACGCATTCATACTCTCTTCACTTTCTTCGCGGTAGGCAGCGACCTTGCAAGGATCCATGAGCGGCAGCAACACTTACCATCAGGTGTACTGTTTGCTCGTTTGCCACTGTTTGTTCGTTTGCCACCGCTTGCAAAAAAAAAAGTAGAGTTTCAAATGCTACGTATAGCAATAAATTTATACTCGTAAACAAATTTTCAAAAATAACCAAATAAATATTTAAGCATATCGACTCCGTTGATTTCTCTAGTCGCGGCTTTACTATCACGCATCTTAACCGCACAGTTCACTTTATTTTTAATTACTCTGTATCATCCTTTAAACTTAGCCTTTCAAACATTATCAGGGATCAAAGTATGTAATTTTTTTTAATTACTGTATCGGTGTTACCAGGAATTTGTGATTTAATGCCGTATTCACACAAATATGTAAAGCTGTGTCGTTTATATTTTAAGTACATATTACGAGTAATTTTATTTCGCTCTATTGAATCATCATCATCATCCCAGCTAACATATGTGCCTCTGTTGGGCTCGAGCTTCCAAATAGGAGGGTAATTGGCCTACTACACTCTGGTCAGAAGGGCTACTGTTAAATCTTATTTTCAGTTTTTCTTCTATTGATGTTATATGCATATTATATGTACCTTAGTCGTCTTTTAAGACACCCATGGGTAGGGAGATGAAATGTATTATATCTCATTTTTTATTATTATACTAGCAGACACGGCCACGCGTTGCTGTGGCTAAGGTATTTGTTATATTACATTTTAGTAAACTATTTATGCTATTGAATTGTAGCTTATATGACACGTTTGTAGGTTTGACATAGCAGCGCCATCTATTAATTAATTACACAATCCAGTCAACAGATATCGCCATCTGTTAAAGTCGTTTGGAGTTAACAGATAATTGTGAATGTCAAATAATTTGCAATAAAATAATATTGCGACTATAAATTAAGATGTAAGGTATCCTATCTTTCAAGTTGGATCAAATTGCACATGGTGTGTAAATTTGATTAAAATCGGTTAAGTAGTTTAGGAGTCCATCGCGGACAAACAACGTGACAGGAGATTTATATATATTAAGATTGTACTAGCAACCCGCCCTCGCTTCGCTTCGGTTTTAGTCGCCTTACCCGCGTAGCTCTCGTTGCCGTGGTAATACCGGGATAAAATATAGCCTATGTTACTCCCTGATATTATAGCTTTCCATTGGTGAAAGAATTTTTGAAATCGCTTCGGCGGTGAAAGCGTAACAAACAAACTTACTTTCGCATTTATAATATTAGTAACTTGGAATAATAACGTATAGAAGGTAAGTTCACGCACAAAAAGCGAGGCATTTCAATTGGAGCCTAATGGAGCTTACGCCGGAATCGTTCCGTAATGTACAAGTCATTGTACTGCACGTACGTACGCAACTCTTAAAAAATAAATAGGTAATTATGACGGTTTGTGCATTCAAATGGTGTCACAACACATTTGAAAAACTTAAAAAGGTTTTTAACATTACTTTTAAAGGTATTTCGACGATTTATGTTAATAAAAACAAAATTTGATTTCATAATTTGTAAAGTGGTGTGCGTGTGTACGTGTGTAATCGTCTGCGCGCCATTAGTATTTTTAGATTCAAATTTTTGAAAGCTTGAAGTATTGACACTATCCTTCTATACGTTATTATTCTAATATTAGTAAGAAATATATTTTCCGTGTAGTGACAGAGTAAGAATACAATTCCCCACCTAGTCTCTTGTTATCGTAAAAGACGACCAAGGAATACAATAAGCATATTATCTGTGGAAGAGATGGAAATGTCGAAATAAAACCATATCACCAGCTTGGTTGGCTATGCTCGGTATTTCTCTACGTGATAAAATCCGGAACACGGAAATCCGTAAAAGAACAGGTATAACCGACATAGCCCGTAGAATTAGCAAGTTGAAATGGCACTGGGCAGGCCACATTGCTTGTCGAACCGACAACCGTTGGGGAAGAAAGGTTTTTGAGTGGCGACCACGAATCGGATGACGCAGGGTAGGACGACCTCCAACTAGGTGGACTGACGACATTCTCAAAGTCGCAGGAAATCGTTGGATGTGGATGGCGCAGTACCGTTCCTAGTGGCATTCTCGTAGCGAGGCCGATGTTCAGCAGTGGATGTCTAAAGGCTGATGGATGGATGGAACCAGCTTGGTATAATGGATCAAGTTGCCTCCTATTATTATGAATGAGGTTCCAGCCCAGCAATTGAACGTATGCAAGCTGAGACGATAAGAATATTGTATACTTGCTCCGTCATCATCGTCATCATCACAGCCCATATACGTCCTACTATTGGGCTCGGGCCTCCTCCACAATTGGAGGGAATTTGACCTACTTATACCAAGCTGGTCATACAGGTTGGTATAGAGTTTAATTTCGAGTTTTGCTTCTCTTGTACTGATTTGATGTGCATATTATATCCCTTACGACATCTACGTGCAAGATAGAGAGTGGTGAATTGTATTCTTACTCCGTCACCACACGAAAATTTACATTTTTATGCTCCTACCAAAATGTCTAATCGTAGGATTACCATAATATTTTTCTCTCTTTTTGAAGCTATACTTCTTTCGACGCGTTAGGGCAAAATGATAACAGTAAATTTTTACTTGGCGCGCGCACTTCGTCACAAATGTCAACTAGATAATGCGTTATAGTAAAACTTATAATTTTTTACAGAATGTCAATATGTCGTACAGCGCTTTTAAATTTTATCTATTACTTTGATGTATTACAGTGTTATCTTCTATACCAATAAATAAAATTGGAGTGTCTGTTTGTAATGTCAAAATAATAGGCTTTTTTCATGCTCACACGGTTATTTGCACGACACCTATGCCTAAAATAGCGATTAAAAAATGTTTGACTGACTGTCTGTCTGTCTATCTATCTGTCTGTTTGTTCCGGGTAATCTTCAAAACGGCTGGACCGATTTCAAAAATTCTTTCACCAATGGAAAGCTATAATATCAGGGCGTAAACTAGGCTATATTTTATCCCGGTATTCCCACGGGAACGGGAACTACGCGGGTAAAACGACTATAACCGAAGCGAAGCGAGGGCGGGTTGCTAGTATTGAATAAATTTAATGGTATTTTATTTTATAGCGGATATTTATTTGAATAAATTTACTGGTATTTTACGTTATAGCGAATATTTATTTATTAGCGGATTTTTATATTATAGCGGAACAAACAGACAGACAGACAGACAAACATTTTTTAATTGCTATTTTAGGCATAGGTATCGTGCAAATAACCGTGTGAGCATGAAAAAAGTCTATTATTTTGACATTACAAACAGACACTCCAATTTTATTTATTGGTATAGATTTATCAGTTTGGTTTTAGTATTATCCGTGCGGTGACGGAGTAAGAATACAATTCACCAGCCGTGTATGTCGTAAAAGACGACTAAGGGATATAATATGCATATAATGTCTATGCAAGATAAAGAACACTTGGAACAAAACCTTATACCAACACGTCTTATCAGTGTGGTGGTATAGTAGATCGATTTCCCTCCCATAGGGAAGGAGGCCGGAGCCTAAAAGTGGGACATGTATGTGTTGAAACGATGAAGATGATTTATCAGGCTCCTACAAATGGCGTAAAATTGCCGAAGCTGGAGCGGTCTCGGGACTCGGCCTCAAACGTATCAATATAATGGAATTATTGATAATCCAACTGAATTGAATTTACAGAAAGTGTCATATTTCCTTAGTCCGCAACTTTACACTATTTGTGGGAGGCTGATAAATCATCATCATTATTTCAGCCCATACACGTCCAACTGTTGGGCTCGCACCTCCTACACTATATGAGGGAAATCGACCTATTACCACGACCTAGTACCACGCTGGTCAGACGTGTTAATATAAGGTTTTTCGAGTTTTTTCTCTTGTATAGATATTATATCCCTTAGTCGTCTTTTACGACGCCTCCGTTTGTTGAATTGTATTCCAGCTATTTAATGTACCGCCTTTTTTATCGATTCCAATACCTTTTTAATTTAGATTTATATGTAACTATGCCAAAAATGTCGAACCGACGGCACGAACATCAAATGTTTGACAGGAAAGAACAGTTTGTATGGGAAAATAAAATTGTTGTTTTTAGTATTTTCTCACCGTGTAAACCTTCCCTGGACTTCCACAAATAATTGAAGACCAAAATTAACCAAATTGGTCCAGCCGTTCTCGAGTTTTAACGAGACTAACGAACAGCAAATCATTTTTATATATGTAGATAATCTTAAAATTAATAAAATATTTAATACTTTCACGATCTCGCTACAAAAGCTACTTAAAAGATTGTTTGAATTCCTTAGTCCTAGATCCCGCCAAAAAAAGACTACTTATAAATACAGATTCTTAGAATAATAATGTATAAAAGGATAGTGTCCATACTTCGAATTTTCAAAATTTGAATCTAAAAATACTAATGGCGCGCAAACGATTAGACACGTTCACACACGCACACCACTATACAAATTATGAAATCAAATTTTGTTTTTATTAACATAAATCGTCGAAATACTTTTAAAAGTAATGTTAAAAACCTTTTTAAGTTTTTCAAATGTGTTGTGACACCATTTGAATGCACAAACCGTCATAATTATCAATTTATTTTTTAAGAGTTGCTTACGTACGTGCAGTACAATGACTTGTACGTTACGGAACGGTTCCGGCGTAAGCTCCATTAGGCTCCAATTGAAATGCCTCACTTTTTGTGCGTGAACTTACCTTCTATACGTTATTATTCTAAGGTTAAAATTAGTAAAATATTTAATACTTTCACGATTTCGCTAAAAAAAGCTACTTAAAAGATTGTTTTAATTCCTTAGTCCTAATTCCCGCCAAAAAAAGACTACTTATAAATACAGATTATTTAATTCAATATGCCTTAGTCTTGCATTTTTCTCTATGGTTTTTTTTTTAAGAATAAGATGAGTAAATGACTTATAGTAACAACGTGTTATAAATTGTTTTATTATCACGCTTTGATGATCAAGGAGGTAGCCAGCGCTCGGTGGGTGTTTGACGGATATTGAAATAAATAGCCAAGCAAATTATTTTGCTGTCGACAATGAACGGTGTTAAGTAAAAGTGTAGTATATTTCATTATTTTTTATTGTTTACTTGACTTTTCGCGAAACATTTAATGATATTTACTGTGCCTAGTGTTATCGTTACGTTAAATGACATGTTTCCGTATGGTGACGGTTTAGAACTAGTTTGTTGCGCTTTCACTCATAAACTACTGATCCAATTTCAAAAATTCTTTCACCAATGGAAAGCTATAATATCAGCTATATTTTATCTCTGTATTCCCACGGGAAGAGGAACTACGCGGGTAAGGCCACTGAAACCGAAGCGAAGCGAGGGCGGGTTGCTAGTATTCATATAAAAGTTACTTGATTTACTTGCTTGATCTATTATAGCGCAACATCGTCCATTTTTATAATTCATTTTCTTTACAATAATATTGATAAATGATATAGTTACATTTTAAAATATAATATTTTCACTACTGGCTGATTATTTTAAGACGCTAACGCTTGACGTCATACTACTTTATATCACTATACTGCACTTTGTGACGTAACATGAGGGTGGCCTACGTTCAGCAGTGGACGGCGATAAACTGAAATGATGATGATGATGAATTTCCCTTTTATCGGCTACGAGGCTCGAGCCTGACAGTGGAACGTATATAAGAAATGATAATGAAATCATTATAGCTCATAGCATCATAGCTCATATCATCATAGGATCATAGCTCATAGTATCATAGCACATAGCATCATAGCTCATAGCATCATAGCTCATGGCATCATAGCTCATAGCATCTAAGCTCATAGCATCATAGCTCATAGCATCATAGCTTATAGCATCATAGCTCATAGCATCATAGCTCATAGCATCATAGCTCATAGCATCATAGCTCATAGCATCATAGCTCATAGCATCATAGCTCATAGCATGATAGCTCATAGCATCATAGCTCATAGCTCATAGCATCATAGCTCATAGCATCATAGCTCATAGCATCATAGCTCATAGCATCATAGCACATAGCATCATAGCTCATAGCTCATAGCTCATAGCTCATAGCATCATAGCTCATAGCATCATAGCTCATAGCATCATAGCTCATAGTATCATAACTCGAGCATCCTCTCCTCTATAGTAGGTCAATTACCCTCCACAATAGGAGGGTAATTGACCTACTATACCATACTTTTTAGAAGATATTGGAGATTAATAATGCGTGGGCAAGGCGACTGAAACCGAAGTAACATCGGATTGCTAGTTTCTAACTAAAATTCGACTTATAAAAGTATTCGTAATTCATTATACGGCCCTTAATTAAACAAGATCATTTAATTGATTACAGTTTCTTGTAACACCGCTATCGGTATCGTATTATAAACGATATACGCTAATGTCCAATTTATTTATATACTCCACCTACGCTTATAGTTGATAAAACACAAACGCTTATTCCGATGGCATGGACATTTTAGAATAAAAAAAATATTGAATTGAAAACTTCTTTAGGTGCACCGTACACAGATTTTTCCGTAGACTATGGCTGATGCGTCATGCTCTGAGATGAAAGGCAACTGTTATTTTCTCGTTTCTTGTGTATCAAGAATTATTAATAACTATGTAAATAAGAACAGGTAGGTATCTATAGTATACGTACATCTCTTTGTCATGTTGTTCAAATAAACTAAACATATGCACACGAACACCTACATGAACATTTATGTACAGGTTCACATACACACACACACAGACACACACACACACACACACACAACACACACACGCACACACACGCAGAGACACACAACACACACTCACATACGCACACGTGTACATAAATATGCATAAACACAAACACACACACACACACACACTCATACACATGTCTCAACATTTATTGCAGGTGTCTCAATATTTATTCAAAATAATATAATTAAAAAATTAGGCCTAAGTTCAAGTAGATCGTGGTTAAACTGTATGGACAAGTTAACTTGAGGGTAGTACGCAATAAATCGCTGCCACTGCATTGAAGTGATAAAATCAAACTACCTTGTTAAATGCCCACAAGTTATCATGCTAATGTTAATATTAAATTAATGCAAAGCTGTTATTTAGTCATTGCAATTTTTTTAGTTTTTAAGTGTACATATCTGTTTTTGTGATGCGTGGACAAGTGTGGAGACTAACGTCTAAGATACAGGCTCGGCCTAGTTTAGACGTTAGGGCTCTTGGATTATTTTCAACAAATTGTACTACTAGATTAAGGTCAGTGTATATTACTTTTCTATTTCAATAAAGATATTATTATATTATTATTATTATAAAGGCTCAATCGGATGAACTCGCCGAGTGTGCCCGAGAGAAAGGTACCGCTCACACTTTTTGCCGCAGGCTGTAAGTGAGGCTAGCCAAGTAGCCCTCTACTTGTGTTGTGCGAAAGCTCATAAAGTGCGGTGTCTCAAACAGGTTGGTTCTGGGAGCCACCCTGTGAAATATCGGTTACGACTAGGCGTTGAGAGGGAGCCTTCCACCCAGGCTGGGCGTAATTTGCTACGCCGACGATACCCTCGTTATAGCCCAGGGTGGGACGCTGGAGGAGGCGGCACGCCTGGCAACTTTCGGCACCAAGGAGATTGTCAGGCGGACTGAGGCGCTGGGATTGAGGGTAGCCCTGGATAAAACAGAGGCCCCGTTGTTCCATGAGTTCCGCATCAGTTCTCCTACTTCGATCAATCTCAATTCGGTTACCATCAGCATCCGGGCCCACATGAAGTACTTGAGCCTGGTGCTCGATGGGCATTTATGGTTTCAGGAACATTTTCGTCAACTTGCTCCGTTTCTTGTCGGGGCGGTGTCCGCCCTATCTTGGTTGATGCTGAATGGGGGCGGACCCAGCGCTATGTGCTGACAGCTGTACTCGGGGGTGATTCAGTGGATAGCCCTGTACGGCGCATCGGTATGGGTGAGTTCTCTAACCGTCGGTCTGAGAAATCTCTTATGGCGTCCACAGAGGGCTATGGCGGTCAGGGTTTTAGGCGGATACCGCACGGTGGCGACGGAGGCGGCGTGCCTGTTGGCCTTTAGTCGCCTATGGGACCTGGAGGCGGCGATGCTTGCCGGACTTTACCGGCAGGTGTTGGACACGCTAGCTGGAGATGGCATGGTTTCACTTAAGGAGCTTACCGCCTGACGGGTCGACGATCGCTGAGACGTCATTGCCCGTTAGACAGTTGGTCTGGAGACCCTTCGGCCGGTGCTGATGGAGTGATTAGGTTGGGTGATTTCCTTTCAACTGGTGCAGGTATTGACGGGGCTCGGTTGCTTCGCCAAGTATCTGCACATGGTCGTGAGGAGGGAAAGCACACTGTCCTGCTACCACTGTGATTGCGACGAGGATACAATGCAGCACACGCTCGAGGTGTGCACAGTCGCCGTTTTCTGTGAAACAATCATCTCGCGGGAAGAGGCGGTGAATCATATGTGGGAGGAACTCCTCTACGACGACACGATCTGTCGACTTGGAAGGCGTATCCAAGGCCACAGGGGCTGGACCAATCCGTCACTCGCAAAGAGGCTTACCGTGTGAGGATGACTGGGGTCCATCCCCCAGCGGTCCCCAAAAGTGTATCTTACCGGGCTGGCCAAGGATGACAAGGCACTTAGTGCCAGTGGTCGACCTAATGACGAGAGAGATATCGAGGGACGGCGTGTGTTGCTGACCTTCGCCAAAAAGAAAAAGTCTTTTCTCTTTACGATACAGCCTGTTCGTTTTTCTTTTTTTTATATTACGTAATCATCACATTACACATAAGTGAGCAATCGGGTATCCAGTATTTTGAAAATAACTCACCTAATTATGTCAACAATCCATTATATTAAACATTTGTTTATAATAGTATAAATAAGGGCGGACATTTTCTTGATTTTTTTAAAATATGGAACGTTATTCCCGCGTCGCGATTGCTAGCACGATGTTCTTGTGTCGTTTAATTTTCTTTTTATTAATTTCGAATTTGTGTGCGGCCAGTTACCATGAACAATATAGAGGTTTATTTTTTCTTATTAATAATGTACAACGGGAGTAGAGGAGTTTACAGATGGCGTTGTAATTAAGATATAGACTTACCGCGCCAAGTGCCTCGGTTTCGATTTCCACGCAGGAAAATACTTCATGCAATCCACAAATTATTGGTTTGACTGTTATACTAGGTATAATTTATGTCCATTGGTCATATTTTTGCACAGTCTTTCGCAATACAAGGATTATTTACTTAAAGCGGAGTGTTATATTAAAAAATCTATATACAATCTCGTATGAGAATCGAACCTACGACACTGGGCACTATAGACAAGAATATTAAGCACTACGCCACCTGTGTAGTCGACTTTGTAAATTGAAATTTTTAAACGCTCGAAACAGAATTTAAATTTACTATTTTATTACAAGTCTCTTAGATGTACCAACAGTTATAAACAAGACAAATATATTCACTCAGTCAAATAATAATATCATCATCATTGTCATCTTCATCTTCATATTTCCCACTGCTGGGATCGAGCTTCCTCCACAATAGCAAGGAAGTTGACGTACAATACCAAGCGAATCATATACAGCGCCGGCCCGAAGTAAATTTTAGAATAGAGCGAGATCCAATTATGGCGCCTCTCCCGTTTGCTCCTAATAATATATAACTATACCAATTGTGAGTGTAAAGTAAGTATGGAACCATTTAGGCGCCCCCTAGGATTTGGCGCCTGGAGCGACTGCTCTATTCGCCGTATGGGCGGGCCAGCCCTGATCAGATATGTAGGTAAAGGATTTTCAAATCATTCAAATTCAATCAAGATCATATTCTCTTTCTCTTGCATAGATGTTATATGCTTATTATATCCCTTAGTCATCTTTTATGACACCCACGGGCAAAAGAGGCCCCGCTCTTGCTCGTGGGTGTCCGAGTAGTGAATTGTATTCACCACTCAGATAAATGTGTTTTTAAATTTCAGTACCACAAATGGTCGATAATAAATGGGAATCCTTCATATCCAGTCAAAAGGAGTATCTTGTACAAAACTCGCACGTAAACTGGGAGAACGCCATGATTATCTGCAGGTTAGTCTTTACAGATACATCATCATAATCATCTTAAACCACATACGTCCCACTGTTGGGCTCGGACCTCCTCCACAATGGGAGGGAATTTGACCTACTATACCATGCTGGTCGGACATGTTGATATAGGGTTTCATTTCGAGTTTTCCTTCTGTTGCACAGATGTTATGTGCATATTATATCCCATAGTCGACTTTTACGACATCCATGGGCAAGATAGGGAGTGGTGAATTGTATTCTTACTTCGTCACCACAGGGACACTTTACAGATCAGTATCCTTTAATGAGGTGTAGAAAATGGAGACTAACTTCTGCAATCATCTTAACCCATATACGTGCCATTGTTGGGCTCGGAACTCCTCCGTTATGGCTAGGAAATTGACCTACTACTATGCAGATCAGACGAGTTAGCATAGGGTTTGTTTCATGTTTTCCTTCTCATGCATAGATGTTATAGCGTATTATATCCCTTAGTCGTCTTTTACAACATCCACGTGCAAGAGAGGGAGTGGTGAATTGTATTCTTACTCCATCACCACACGAAAGATTATTTATCTTTTACAAAAAACATTAAAATAATTGTTTAATTAAATTAGACGATGCATGGCGGAAATCCATTTTAATTAAAAAAAAAACCGGCTAAATGCGAGTTAGAATCGCGCACGAAGGGTTCCGTACCATTATCTATAAAAAGGACAAAAAAAATTGCGCAAACGGAATTTTTTATTTTAGATATATACTTTATTTTGTTTTTTATTTGTTGTTAAAGCGCCAACAGAAACACATAATTTGTAAAAATTTTAACTGTCTAGCTAGCGCTTCCTAAGTTACAGCCTGGTGACAGACAGACCGATGGACAGACAGCGAAGTCTTAGTAATAGGGTCCCATTTTTAACCTTTGGGTACAGAACCTTAAAAAACGAGTACGATTTAGACCACACGACTGAACAAACGCTTATACCAATCTTTCTAACCAGCATATTATAGTAAGGTT
Source organism: Lymantria dispar (assembly GCA_032191425.1). Classification (NCBI taxonomy): domain Eukaryota; kingdom Metazoa; phylum Arthropoda; class Insecta; order Lepidoptera; family Erebidae; genus Lymantria; species Lymantria dispar. The sequence continues at coordinate 13,175,072 of CM063469.1, read as the reverse complement.
GATTTCTCTCCTATTGTGGAGGAGGCTCGATTCCAGCAGTGGAATGTGTATGAGCTGGGATGATGATGATGATGAAACACTTCTTTATAAATATTTCAGAGGACATCACAACGGGACGTTAGCCATAATAGATTCCAGAGAGAAAGCTGAATTTTTAGCTGAAGCACTTTCAGAATCGCAATTTGGTGAGAATTCAAGGATTTATTCATTTATGATATTTTAATATGAACTGTCGAGTACAGGCGTCCACCAGGACACCTTTGTACAACAGTCTATTCTACCAAAAAGAGGAATTTACCAAAAATAAAAATACTACCATGATTATCATCCTTAGTAGGTATTCAAACTCCTGTTATCAATATCTAAAAAAGACAATGAAAGAAATAACTGCTGTTACTTAAGGCCAGGTAAATCAATGTATCTAAGTTACAGATCTAAATGCGGTATGGGTAGGTGCTAGACGCGAGTCAGCTGAAGATCCCGCTGGCTACCGTTGGGGACCAGGGATGGAGCTTAGAAGAACAGCCCTGGATGTGCTATCCAGTGAGAAGGACTACAATTTGGACAAACATTTTCCTCTTGTAAGTACATCATTTCAGCTCATATACATCCCACTGTGGGCTCAGACCTCCCCCACAATGGGAGGGAATTTGACTTACTATACCACGCCAGTCAGACATGCTGATATAGGGTTTTATTTCGAGTTTTCTTTCTCTTGTATCTGACTAGCATACTAAGGTTAATATCCCTCCTATTACAGAGTAGTCTCGAGCCCAGGAGTGGAAGGTATGTGAGCTGAGATTTTGATGGTATAATTATTATTTTAGTGGCTGAATCGTACCCACGTTCCCGTGCCTGACAGCGGTGCTGACTGCGTGGCTATGGAGCGAGTCAACCATGACAGCCCTGTCTTCTTGGATCTGCCATGCCATCTAGAAAGACCTTTTGTTTGTCAGAGAGGTAATAACATTATAATAAAATTACGTAACAGACTTGCAAAATGACATAATATTTTTTTTTATTGCCAACGCTGGCAAACAGTACATCTGATGGTATTGCTGCCGCTCATGGACCTTTGCTAGGCCGCTACCTAAGAAAATGAAGGGAGTATGAATGCGTGGAATGCGGTTCGTTCATACTAAATTCATCACTAAAACCCACCACAGGCAACCACCCTCAGAAAGTTGGTCTACCGGCTCTCTCGCTCAGTAACAAATTGCTACTATTCGGAAATCGATTTTCTGCGACAATGTGGTTAAAATACTAGACAAGGTACTCGTGCGATGATGGAGTCAAAATACAAATCACCATCTTTCACGTAAATATCGTAAAAGACGACTAAAGGATACAATGCGCATATAACATCTATGCAAGGGAAGACAACTCCAATAAAAAACGTATACCAACTCGTTTGAATAGCGTGCTATCATCATCATCATGTCAGCCCATATACGTCCCACTGTTGGGCTAGGGCCTCCTCCATAATGGGAGGGAATTCGACCTACTATACCATGCTGGTCAGACATGTTGGTATAGGGTTTCATTTCGAGTTTTCCTTCCCTTGCACAAATGTTATGTGCCTATTATATCCCATAGTCGTCTTGTACGACGTCCACAGGCAAGATAGGGAGTGGTGAATTGTATTCTTACTCCGTCACCACACGGAATGCGTAGCGTGCTATATAATAGGTAAATTTTACTGTGAAGGAGAATCGAACCTAGCAGTGGGACGAATTTTGGAGTGGTAGGACCACACTGTCGACAGTTATCTGTCTACAGCCGCGGACCGGTCCGTCCGGGGCAATTTGTTACTGCGCTTCGTTCGGTGAGCGAGAGAGCCGGCAGCCCAACTTTCTGAGGGTGTTTGCGTGTGGAGGGTTTTGGTGGTGCCTTTAGTATCACCGAGCCTCAATGCACGCATTCACACTTCCTTCACTTTCTTCGCGGTAGGCAGCGGCCTTGTAAAGGTCCATGAGCGGCAGCAACACTTATCATCAGGTATACTGTTTGCTCGTTTGCCACTACTTGCAAAAAAAAAAAAAAAAGAATATGAGCTGATGATAAATCAGGGTGTGTCGCAAAGGCTACCGATGACAAAAATCGAGTACCGGTGGCCGACCCACATGGCGCTAGAGACATATACGTATGGTAGACCCTGGACTGATCAGATGAGGTGAAACTTTTGTATTACAAAGAAACAATTGAATTATTCATCAGTCCCTAATATCATTATCATCACCATTTTTTTGGTAGGCCTGGTATGGTCTGGACACACCCCGCCCAATCTGCCCGGGGCCACGGATAAACGGCATGCGGCTCTATAACCTACCATATTCGTGGTAGGACCACACTGATGACAGTTGTCTGTCTACAGCCGCGAGCCGGTCCGTCCGGGACAGTGCCACATTGAGCAGAAAATTGACATCCTAGTAGTAGCAATTTGTTAATACGCTTCGTTCGATGAGTGAGAGAGCTGGAAATCCAACTTTCTAGGTGGGTGTCTGCGTGTGATGGGTTTTAGTGATACCTTTATTATCACCAAACCTTTCAGCACGCATTCACATTCCCTTCATTTTCTTTGAAGTAGGCAGTGGCCTTGCAAAGGTCCATGAGCGGCAGCAACACGATGGGGAACCATCAGGTGTACTGTGTGGCCGTTTGCCTCCATTAGCAATAAAAAAAACTCTCTTCTCAACGTCATTGGGTCGACCACTGGTACCGATTCCTTGACTTCCATGGGCGACCCGGCAGGTTACCCTTTCAAGTATCGTTCCATTCGTTGCCCCAGTAATAAGGCAGTGTTGCCAGAGCATCACCCTCACGCGGTCGACCTCTGCGGGTGGCGGACTAATCCACGGCTCGTCCACCCGCGGCCTCGTCTAGGCCGGCATCAGAATCGCCGGCGACGGCCCGCGTCGTCGTGGATGCGTTCCTCCCGCGTACGATCCGCAGCCGCAGATGACTGTGACAACTTCTCCTAGACTGTTGATTGAGAACTGAGGGCTCTCAAGCCGAGGATTTATGACAAATTCTTAGTCTTTTATAACACCCACGAGCAATGCAGTTGGTAGTAGTCGTAGCAGTTTCATCAACATCCAACGTTAATATAAAGACTTAAATATTTTATTATGATAGATGTTCAGCCGGTGACTAAGGTAACAGAACTGAAAGCCGTCAGATGTGGAGAAGGTTTGTATAGACTTTATGATGGTAAAATGAACTGGCATCAGGCGGCAGCGTATTGTGTATTAAGAAGTATGAGGTAAGTCTTGAATTTGTAATATTATTATCAAAGTTAAGTCATGGTCGGTTACCGTTTACGGCCATCTTTAGGCTATTGGAGGTTCAGACCATCTATCCACCCATCAGCCTATAGACGTCCACTATAAATGCTACTCGGCACGGTGGTGTGCTACTTGCATCCAACGGTGCCCTGCGACTTTCAAGATGTCGTCAATCCGCCTAGTAGGTGGTCGTCCTATGCTGTGTCGTGGGATTCATGGTCGCCACTTGAGAACCTTTTCTTCCCAACGGTTGTCGGTTTGACGAGCGATGTCGCCTGCCCATTGCCATTTCAACGTGCTAATTAGTGATTATCCATAAAATACGTCACAGGTTAAGCTCGGTCGACGATGTGTGACAAAGTTGGGATGGGTCCTAAGTTTTGTGACATCACTTTTCTAAATCTTATGCATCTAAGTATTAAAACGTACATTTTGTGCTATTAACGGAAAACTTGAAAATATTTCCAAACTTCCCTTCAGTTGCATCAGCTCTTTTACAAATGTTGCCACACACGCCGCATTTCGTCGTGATTTCTTAAAGTATTTATACGAGTATCTTGTAAAATTGCAAAATATGTGACGTCGCACTAGAGAAGGGGTCTCACAAATATGACTGTAATAAGGACAAGGACGAACCAAAAAAAAATATCACAAAATTATTGACGTACTTTATGGATGAACCCCTACGATAATGAGATCCGATCGGGATGGAGATCGTCTAGCTTGACTCCCGGACCGACCAAATTTCATAGGATTTTTTAGGAGTTAAAATATTATGAAAATCGGTCCAGCTATTTTAAAGATTAATCGCATCAAACATAGAGATGGACAGACAAAAAAATTTAACTGGTTGTTAAACACAGGGTGCAAATGACCGTGTGAGCATGAAAAAGACGTTTTATTCTGACATTACAAACAGACACTTCAATTATATTTATTTGTATAGATTATTTTGTATTTGAATTTGAAAACTGATTAGTTTGTTTATTTGTTTCTTTCCTGTTCATATACGTCCCACTGATGGGCTCAAGCTGCCTCCATAATAGGAGGGAAATGCTGGTCAAGCAAAAAATTATTTCGAGGATTCCCTTTCTTTGAATAGAAGTTATATGTTTACTATATCCCATAGTCGTCTATTACGACACCCATGAGAAAAGGGTGTTGAATTGTATTCTTACTACGTCATCACATAGAAATAATAAGCATATTATTTTATTTACAGCTTAGCAAATATTGGTTCAATGAAATGTCTTAAAAAATTGGGTTTAACTATGTTGAAGAATCGTCCAAGTAAGTATTACTTTATATCACTTCAGCTTAAATACATCCCCACTGTTCGGCTCGATCCTCCTTTGCAATAGGAGGGAAATTGACCTTACTATACCAAGCTAGTCAGACAGGTTGGTATAGAGTTTTATTTCGAGTTTTCCTTCTCATGCATAAATGTTATATGCATATTCCTTTAGTCGTCTTTTACGACACCCCCGGGCAAGATAGGGAGTGGTGAATTATATTCTTACTCCGTAACAACATAAAATTTATAGCTTTCACCTTTGTCCAAGTGAAAATCATGTGTGTTAAGTTGCAAAATAAACCATTTTCTTTCTTTATTTCTATATGCTTAATCTAATTAGTTGATGGAGTAAGAATACAATTGAAAGAAAGAAAGAAAATAATATTTATTGGACACTATAGTTACATGCTTGACATAGAAATATAAGTACACAAATGATATAAAAAACGAAGACGAAAAAATATTGATGATTAAAATAATCGTAGTATATACAAATGAAATTCCAAGTATTAGTGTCCAAAAGGCAACAGCTCAGCATATGCTGCATAAACTTGCAGCGCTGATTTTCAGCTGCAGCCTAACTAACCTAAGTTACAGGTCACAAGAAGTGCAAGTACAGAAGAGCTACAATTAATAGGTTATTCAAAATTGTAAATATGGTTAATAATGGTTTGATTTGTCTATTTGAAATCTGCATTTTAAAAGTCTGAAATGATCAGAAGAACACCCCCCTTTCTTGTACTTTCTTTGTAAAAGACGACTAAGGGATTATAGCATGCAAATAACATATAACCAAATGATGGAAAACTCGAAATAAAACTCTATATACGTCCGTCCAGCGTGGTATAGTTGGTTTTCCCTCTTATAGTAGAGATAGCTTGATTCTTTATAACTTACCTTTTGCCTTCGTCCAAGTAAAGCTCAAGTGACTGCATGTATAGCGTAGTTCGAATCCCACGCAGGACAACACTTCGTGCGATCCACAAATTGTTGTTCTGAGTCCATATGTAATTAGTGTCTGTTAATTATATGTTTGTAGCGGTATGTATGTTATATGCTGTGTGGTAGCGGCTTCGAATACTACCAACCCTTGCTTTGCTCGTGGGTGTCGTAAAAGACGACTAAGAGCCCTAGATTGACCCGGACCAACTCCATCTGGTACCATTTGGGTCAATGATTACATTCCCAAGGAGGGTTGACGTCAGGAAGGCGGCCGGTCATAAAAGTCATTGCCGAAACTTTTTGCAATATGTCAAAACAGATGACATATTGCGTCGACCCCACGTAATTGGGATAAGAGCAAGATGATGATGATGAATTATATGTTTGTAAAGTCACACCGACAAAGATTATTTTCTTAGTAGAGGGTGTTGGCTTTAAAAAAAATGTAACCTCACGATTAAGCATCATCATTCATCATTTCAGCTCATATACGTCCCAACAGTGGGACGAGCCTCCTCCACAATAGAAGGGAATTTAACCCATGCTGGTCAGACAGGTTGGTATAGTTTTCATTTCGAGTTTTCTATCTCTTGCATAGATATCATATGCATATTTACTCAGTCGTCTTTTACGAGACCCACGGGTTTGAGAGGGGGTGGTGAATTGTATTCTTACTCCGTCACCATACAACATAGCTTTTATTATTTATCGGCGTACCTACCCCCTACACACGGCTACCTAGGTATTTATATTGTTAATAACAAATATGAAAATTACAAAAATATAACAGCCTTTTTAGAAAAAAAATAGAAATCTTAATTACTTTTTTATAAATAACCCTACGATCCATCATTCAGATCAAAAGTCGTTACTACCTTTGCCGTCAACAAATTTACGCGTAGGAAACTTCATTATATTAAATATATTTATATTTTTCATGTGATAACGATCTATAAATCGATAAACGCCGGCTGCAGGCACGAAAAAGCATGACTTGTTGTCACGTTCCGCTTGAGACGAGCGTGTAAGCGATAGAGAGGAACGATCGACCTATTTGTTCGGCTCGTGACGCATCTATCTCTAAGTTAAAAATATTTGATTTAACGAGTGCAAATAAATATTAATTTATCGAATAAATTGTAATTTTCAATTAACTCCTTCTATATATCATACAATGTAATGTTAATCTATACTAATATATAAAGCTGAAGAGTTTGTTTGTTTGAACGTGCTAATCTCAGGAACTACTGGTCTGATTTGAATAATTCTATCAGTGTTAGATAGCCCATTTATCGAGGAAGGCTTATCATAGGAGCGGAGCAGAAATGAAGAATGTTTAAAAATCGGGTTTTTTTTCTTGAGAGAGCCGCCGCTGCCTGCGCTACGTAACGGTAACGGTTAGTTGCGCAAAAATTATCATATATTACAGAAGCGTATTATTGAAAAGTAACTATTCCACGCGAACGAAGTCGCAGACAGCAGCTAGGTCGGTGATAATAATTTAATTCATAAAAGTATGCAATTTTTTTTTCAATGTTTTGTATATTATCACGTAAAATTATGATCGATAAACCGTTATTGCAAATATTTTGTTATTTAAATTAGTGATAGATGCGTCGCAAGCAAACGTTTAGGCCAATCGTGCCTCTCTAGCGCTTATTCTGCACTATCGCTTGCACGCACGGCTTAGATGGAACGTGACAATGAGTCATACTTTCTTGTGCAGCCGGCGTTTATAGATTTATAAAACGTTACAAGTACAACGTCAAAAAATAATTGCTTTATATTGAGTAAGTATGTTAGATTTCTTTATTCACACTCCGCTGGATAGAACAGCAAAATCAAGACTTCCAATGGCCTGCTTAATTCGTGATACGAGGTTCGAGTCGAGATAAAATTGACCCATTAAACGTTACTCTGAGGAGACAAATTTGCCAGATTTGATTTCAACTTTATTTTCTCTTGCGTAAAACACCTCGGCTCATATACGTCCCACTGTTGGGATTGAGCTTCCTTCATAATAGGAGGGAAATTGACCTTACTATACTATGCTGGTTAGATAGGTAATAGGGTTTTCGAGTTTTCCTTCTCTTGCATAGATGTTATATGTGTATTTACATCAGCTTATATAGATCATCATCACAGTTAATATACGTCCCACTGCTGGGCTCGAGCCTCCTTCACAACGGCAGGGAAATTGATCTACTAAACCACGCTGGTCTGACGGATTCAGATTTTATTTCGAGTTTGCTTTTGTAAAATAGGGGTGGTTTTTTTTTTTTATTGTGGGCTATGGTAAGCGCGCACGCGGTCCATTCCGTCCGGGGCGATGAAAGATAGGGGGTGGTGAATTGTATTCTTATTCCTATACCACACGGAATTTACATAGATGCTTATTGCATTTAAACGCTTACATAGATGCTTTCTGCATATCTTTAGTCGTCTTTTAAGTTATCCTACGGACAAGAAAGAGGGCGTTGTATTATATGTGTAGTCCATTACCTCTCAAAACAATCTTTGTATCCGTCAGGTATAGAAAACGCCTGGATCGGTGCAACAGGCAAATTCGGAAAATGGATATGGGCTGATACTGGTGTGAATATCTTCCAAGCGTCAACATACATCGACACTCGAGCAGATCTATGGCCTCCTATGAGGAAAGTATACTTACAATCATCTTTTCTATATTTTAAGGAAAACCTGCACTAAGGAAATAATCCTTATTATCATCATCATTCATCATTTCAGCACATATACGTCCCACTGTTGTTCAGAGGGTGCCACTACCAGTAGATTGTCCGTTAACTGATTAGTGTCGCTACGGACACGCGATCCCGGACTGCTCCAGCTGCTCCTGTCATTTTTCTATCCTATATCTAATAGCAGTAGTGTCCCCTAACCCAGTTCCCACCATATACATCCGCCATATTCCCATCCCTTTCCTATCAATGAAAATTCCTGAGGAGGGTTGATGTCAGGCAAGCGGCTGGTCATAAAACATATAGCCGAAACTGTAGACAACATGGACTTAAGTACATGTTGTGCCGACCCCACTTAGGTGGGATGAGGGCAGGCAAATAATGATGATGATACGTCCCACTGTCGGGCTCGGGCCTCCTCCATAACGGAAGGGTAATCGACCTACTATACCACGCTGGTCAGACGTGTTGGTATAGGGTTTTATTTCGATTTGTCCTTCTCTTGCATAGATATTATCTGCACAGTGGCGGCCTTAGGGGGTGGCGAACAGGGCAATCGCCCGGGGCCTCGCGCTTACAGGGGCCTCGCGCTTACAGCGGCCTCAGGCAACAACCCAAGCAAATTTAAGAAAATATAGATTTTAAATTACATTTTTGCTTATTAATTATATTTTTCACTTTGTTTTCAATATTATAAAACTTAAATTTTATTTATTTGTACAACTTTAGTATTTTTCATCAAACATGACAAATTCCTAAACCAAATAACCAGACCTACTTTCGTATCTCATTCTTTTCACGAAGGACAAAGGGCCTCGCAAAGACCTGCCGCCCGGAGCCTCGCAATGGGTAAGGCCGCCGCTGTATCTGCATATTATAATCCCTTATTCGTCTTTTATGGCACCCACGGACAAGAAACGCAGTGGTCAATTGTATTTAGCCACACAGAGTAATGTGACCAGTAACGCTTACAAAGTATAGGTTGATAAGCTGATGTAGAAATTTCTCCCAACAGGGACAGGTATAATATAAAGCAGAACGGATGTCTTCAAATAGATCGTCATGAGACCCATCCGCCTGTCTTCATGGAAGCGAGGTGTGATAGAAAAATGCAATTCATATGTTATGAAGGTAATTATTTTAAAATGGAAGGAAGGGAGGGCTCCTTTCCTTCCATTGTTTTTCCTTACTTCGTTTAAAATAGTAATGGATTTCCGTCATGAATCGCCTATTTAAATCAATTAAGGCTTTTTTTATTACAAACGGTGTCAAATGAACAAACAGTACACCAGATGGTAAGTGTTGCTGCCGCTCATGGACCTTTGCAAGGCCGCTGCGTACCGCGAAGAAAATGAAGGAAGTGTGAATGCGTGCTATGAGGTTTAGTGATACTAAAGCCATCCAAAACCCACTACACGCAAACAGCCAGACTAACAGTGCGACTTATATGGATGGAGACGATCATGATGATTAATTTAATAATTAAACAGAAAATACGCGATCGATTTCATACGCAATTTTTTTATTACGACTCTTAATAAATATCACGCAACATCAGCGTTACGTGACATTTATATTAGGTGTTACCTAAACTTTAAGAGCGTTATCGGTAATAAGCAGCCGTAAACCCAAAAATGTGGTTTTTTGAGGACTGGTTACTCGTTCATCATAATAGCTTACTAAAAATTTACATAACCACTACATTAAACACATCTTTATATTGTGCTTGTACAGAATTATAACTCAATATTGTAACTATATTATTAAAAGGCAAGGGTATTTTGAACTTAAGTTAATGAGATTTTACGAAAACGCTGAGTTTTGAAGTTCAGGTACGAATAAGCGATAAGTCGTGGCAGCTCGAAAAAAACTGTAGATGTTAGGAAAATTACTGTTTTTGGGTATGTATAAAATGAAATTCAAGATTTCTTCCTTTTAAAACTAAAAAAAAAAATATTTCCTTAAGATTAATTTGACGAAAATGGCTCCTGTAAAACATTTAATTTTGTGAATAATACTAACCTTGGAATATTTAAAAAAATATCCACTATTTGTTCGACTATTGTAGAAGCAGTAAAAAAAAAACCAAATTGAAATACGAATAGTCACCCTTGTAATTAAATTTTAAATATTACTATAAATTGAACGGCATAATTGTTCATAAGCCAGTCGCGCCTTGGCGCTCAACGGAGCAGGGTCATGTCGCTCGAGCTCTCCTCTCACAGCGTAAAAGACGACAATACGAACTTGAGCGTATACTGCGACTGATTGGTTTTGATTCGTAAGTATTTATTACTACCTAAATCTTTTAATTACTTTCATGCAATCTCTATAAAGAATAATATAGAATCATTTTACGTTTTAGGTGATGGGTCGAAAAAGCAGATTGTATCTTGGGAACAAAATCGGTTACAAGGCAAGGAAAAAGAGAACACACGATTTTTTTTTTTTTTTTGTGTGTGTACAGCTGTTGGCCGCAGATGGCCTTGACAGCTTGACGCGGACTATGGGTGAGCGCTGAGGGCTCTCAACCCGGAGAAAAGTATGCTAAGCGACATAGCCCAAGGGCTCCCCCTGTGGGGAACGGACCTCGGCTTGGGGCGTCGCTGGAGGCAAAGTGGGCGTGCCCACGTTTTTAGTCGTGACTTTTGCGCGGCGCGTTTTCGCACCTCGACGGCGAGGGCGGAACATATTTGTTAAGGCCTCGCGGGCCGTGTAGGCTCTTTGTTGAGCGAGTGTGATATTGTCGTCCTCTTCGTTGAGGACGTCGGATGGATGAGATTTTGGAGGGTCTATAGGAAGCCGCCCCAACCACTAGTTGGTTGGGGTGTGTCATGGCAGAGTCAAAGTAGCTCTGAGTGCACCGTTTCATAAACTGCTTGATGGTCGGCAGTTCGAGGTCGATGTGGAGATCGACGTTTCGTATGAACCACGGTGCTCCCGTAGCTCGGCGCATGAAACGATTTTGTAGTGTCTGTAGCCTGTGGATCCTGTGTGGCTTTACGTGCGCGAACACCACGCTGGCATAGGTCATGATAGGCCGTATGCAGGTGGTATAAAGTCGGATTTTGAGAACACACGACAAAACTGTAAGGTACTTATAGTTTCAAAAGAGTAAACGAAAAGAGAAGTGAGCCGTCACTCAGGACGCCTGGCAGACGTGAAACATCAAAATTATTTTAAAGTCGTTACCGCAAAGCGTGGCGTTAACGCCGCTTTTAATGCCACGCGACGATCAGGTTCACTCCGCCTATAGATATTTCACATACATTCCTTCCGACTGGTGCAGGTATTGATGGGTCACGATAGCCAAGAACCTGCGCAAGCTCGTTAGGAGGGAGAGCACACCACCATCCTGCTACCACTGCGATTGCGACGTGAGCACGGCGCAGCACAGGCTCGAGGTGTGTGCCTCGTGGGCAGAGCAGCGCCGTGAACTCGTTGCAATCACCGGTGCCGACCGGACCCTGCCGACCATCACTAGGGAGATGCTCAGCAGCGTCAGGAACTGGAACGCGGTCACCGCCTTCTGTGAGGCTGTCATCTCACGAAAGGAGACGCCGGCTCGTGTGTGATCAATCTTTGGTCACACGTTCCGCCACCGGCGACTCGGGCGGCGCAGATACGAGTATCCGCGCCTCACGCTGCCCTAGGCGAGTCCGCGGGTGACCGGACCGGGGAATTTAGTGTGTCACTCGCAGAGAGCCTGACCGTGTGACGGCGACCGACGTCCCGGGATAAGGACGTCGATTGGGGTTTTTTTATTTTTTTTAAATTATTACACAATAATGTGATAATTTAAAAAAAATAAGTTGTCGAGTCTCGAACCCGAGACCAGAGTTCCCGCCGGCGAGCACGTTACCACGAGATTACCGCTTGTTGGCGATTCGACTTTGAATGTTTCTAGTACCCAAATTACCCATCCAACTTTGACCCTTAAAATCTTTTTAATGAGGGCCCAGTTGACCCTAATATTTGGTAATTGTGATACCCTCGTGCCCCCTCTACCACCCCACCAAAAATCATGGAAATCCCCGACCCACACGTCTGAGGGTCTCCTTGTAAGTTATACTCTGTGCCTATATTTTACTATTTCCTGTACTTTGCATATTAAAAATACAATTTTAACCGTTTTACTGTTATGAGATTTGGTTTTTAATTAAAAATTTTAAAATTTACATCATGTTGATTTTTGAAAATCTACTTCTCCGAAGAATATATTAGAGATTGATTATTATAAGCGCCAAGGCTCAAGACTGGTCATTCTATGAACTCGCGTGTGTGTAGTGCATTAGTGTGCGTCGATATCGGACCGTAGCAAAAAACCTAAAATGCGAGAAGTGCCGATTACCGATAACGCTCTTAAGTATCATTGGTAACAACGAGCTTTTTCAACACGTTTTTTTCTATATTTCAGCAATGCTTTCAAATAAATTGGTATCAACGCCACCTAGTGACGAATTATATTACTACGTACTCGTCAAACAACAGTATTACTGGCAGCATGCGTATGAAAACTGTCACAAAATGAATGGCACTCTCGCTAATTTGGACAATAATGATGTTTTAATACAATTACTATTGATTATGGGTGAAAATAAAGAAGAACGTGAGTAATGGTATCTGATGTTTACGCGAGTACTACATATTGTAAATAAAACTACGGATTTTATCGCGTTTGTATTTGATTTATGATTGCCAAGAAGACTTTTTCTTTTGCCATGAAGATCGACAAGAAGATTTTCTCATATAGAATCATTTTCTTCTTGTACTGGCAATAAATTTGTACCAAAAATGTGGATCATAATTTAATAACTAATTTCTGTAGCGGGTAGATAATTATAAATATCTGTAATAACGATGACTTGTTTCGATGTCAGGCTTCTTATCCGACCGTGACCATGAATGCTATGAACTGTTCGAAACGTTGGGCAATCATAAATCAAATACAAACGTGATAAAATCCGTTGAAGTAGTTTTAATTACAAGAACGTGAGTTTCTATCCATACTTCATAGATACCTATAGCGTCCATTATTGGAAAATACGTTTCCCCTAAGCAGTAACGTAGTTTACATTAGAGGAGCCCTGCATCAAAATATTTGGGAGCAACCAAAGGAAAGGTTAAGTTTATTAAAAAAATAAAATAAGTTAATGCGATTTTTAAACAAAATGCTTGTCCTCCGGTTAGTTTTTTTTTTTTATTGCGAGCAGTGGCAAACGAGCAAACAGTACACCTGATGGTAAGTGTTGCTGCCGCTCATGGACCTTTACAAGGCCGCTGCCTACCGCGAAGAAAGTGAAGGGAGTGTGAATGCGTGCATTGAGGCTCGATGATACCAAAGGCACCAAAACCCTCAATACGCAAACACCCTCAGAAAGTTGGGCTGCCGGCTCTCTCGCTCACCAAACGAAGTTAGTCTCAAAAATGTTATTAATCATCACATTTTAGGAATTTTTGTCTTCAAATGATTCGGGGCCCCTACAGCCTAGGGGCTCCGGTATCATTGATACGGCGAAAGTTAATACCATATTCGACTTGCTAGTCGAAAAAGGCAGGCGAGTTAACGTACGAATTTATTGATATTATTTTTTAAGAATAATGCTACTACCCATTTTTTTAATGATTCCTTTGCTATTTTTTCCAACTCCTGTGAGGAGTGGAAAAAATAGCAAAGGAATCATTTTTACATCATTTTTACGCGCAGTGCACTTTTCAACTCATGGCAATCATGAGTTTTAATTTTTTAATCATACTATAAGTACTTAGTTATTTAGGGCCATACGAAGTGTACAGAATCTCATAATCCACTATGCGTCCTCTTTCTAACTTATGGTGTAGACCAACGGCACCTTTAATTTGATTTTAGTGGCGTGCCCAGTAGGTTAGCATTGCGATCACATTACCATCGAAACAATAATTCTGTCGCACTGACCACAGACCAGCTAAGTCTAAGTTACGTGGATACTACCGAAGCGAAGCGGAGGCGGGTTGCTAGTTATACATATAAATATAAATAATGATGATCATATAGTTCTTAATACAGTAGAAACTCGATTAACCGGACTAATTGTTGTCGTTAGGCAGTCGGATAATCGAATGTATAAAAAACCTCCTTTGGCTTTGTACATATGTAGTATGTACATAATTTTATGCGTTTATTAAAAGACGAATATATATCCCGCGGGGCACACACGTCAAAGCGGAGTAACAATTTATTACGAAAACAATAACAAAACGCGTGGGCAGCGATTGCGCGGGGCATGCTAGTTCGGATACGTTCATGCTTGCATAAATTTGATTTGTAGGTACAATATATAGATCACGATTGGTAGTCCGGATAATCGCAAAGCCGTATTACCGAGGTCCGGATAATCGAGTTTCTACTGTATTAAATACAGTATTTCACGCCTTGGCAACGTTGTGCGCCATAGTCCCTTGCTTTTGACGGCTCGTCCTTCAGTATTTGTTTTTTTTTTTGTATTAATATATTTTTTACTTTTCAGCCGTAGAACATGTTTGGATATCAGGTCGTTTGAACATGACTAAAGATATAACCACAGATAATATTAATTATGCATGGTATAACCCTAACAATGGGAAGAGGATCCCTGATCCTAAAGCTTTTGGGGATTCTACTATTGGATTATATGTAAGTTTCCTAATCGCTTCTTGTGGTAGATGAGCAAGCAGCCTGCTTGATAGTAAGTGGTAATTATCGCTCATGGACCTTTACGACACCAGGTGTAAAGCCAATGGACTGCAACACCCATATAAAGTAGGATTTGTGCCCCAAAATTATTTAAATTAATATTTTTTTAACTTTTGTAGTCATCCCAGGCTTTGAAATTCTGCATTTTTTTTAAATGAAACTTCTTTAGAATTGTTGTGATTTCAAACTCGATGAAACGAAAAAGCGAGTCCATAAACATGTAAACGTATAGGATTCTGCCGGCGAGAGAATGAGATAAAGGATAAAAGAAGTTTCACTTCCGACAAGCGTACTTTGTACGCACGCTCTTTTTTTATGTGACAAACATCCGCTCTCATAATTTTATGTAAATAAATGAATACTAAACACAATGTATGCTAATTAAGGCCTCTTGATTGTTTCCCCTATACAAAATTTATTCAACGTTACGCGCTATTGACCGCTAGATGTCGCTGTTATAAACATTTATATAAATACACCTTTCATTTTATTTACTTGCATACTATTAACCATTAGATGTCACTATAATAAACTTTCATTTTAATTACTTCAATTACTCACCGTTAGATGCCGCCTTGGTTGGACGAAGAATTCAACACGGATAACTCTTGTCTCAACTTTGACAGACAAGATCACTTGATCGGCCTTGTATATGGGCTGCCTTGTGATACACCACAATACTCAATCTGTATGATAGGTAAGTGTAAAATATACAAGAGAAGGAAAACTGAAAACTACACCAACCCATTAGACAAAAGTATAATAAGTGAATTTGACTTCTATTGTGGAGGAAGCTCGAAATCAGTAATGGAATCTATGAGTTGAGATAATATTATAACATTTTTTTTTTCAAATCAAATCATTTATTCTGCATAGGCCCCTTAAGGGCACTTACATATTGTCACATTACACGTTTGAACACAATACAATAATCTACCACCGGATCGGAACGCGGCTACAAACTGAGAAGATCCGGCAAGAAACTCAGCGGGCAGTCATTTTTTTCTTTAATCTTTTAAATATACATAATTTTATGCTTCGTACAACATATATGGTATTAGCTCCAGTGTGAGGCCCTTCGAAATTGTATATATGTATACATTTTCAAAATTTAGTACAAGACAAAAAAAATTAAAGCATTAAAGAAAGGAAGAAAATATGGCTGGACCAGATCCCACAAGCAACACCCGATCACGAGTTAACTAATAGAGCAGCCATCACTCTCCTCAACCAAATTAGAGGGACGGGAGCGACCCGCCCCACATAGCTACCGCAAGCAGACCCTCATTCAGTGAGCATGACCAAACCATAAATAAAAATATAAAACGAACTACAACTACTACTATACCTACTATAAAAAAGATTTTAAAGATCTTTATCATCATTTCTGCTCATATACATCCCACTGCTGAGCTCGAGCCTCCTCCATAATAGGAGGGAAATTGACCTTATACCATGCTGATCATGCAGGTTGGTATAGGGTTTTACTTCGAGTTTACCATGTCTTGCATAGATGTTATATGCGTAATATACCCCTTAGTCGTCTTTTACGACACCCACGGTTATGTGAGGCAGTGGTGAATTGTATTCTTGCTCCGTCACCACACGGAAAGATGATTAAAAGATGGCTGAAGGAAATGTTTTTCTTTAAGCAGCAACACCCAACTAAATGATCTTTGTATTGCGGGGGACTTTATGAATCTATAATTAACAGCCACAAATTACATCCAAATTGTTTTGTGTAAATATTTAAAACAAGTTTTTTTTTTACAGAAAAATCCGTATATCCTTCCATTCCATTGTCATCCACTCCAGTAACTGATGTGGGATATGAAACATCTTAAAGCTCATGTGACAGGATAAATTATTAATTATGTATTTAAGTTTTATATCCATAGAAACAGGGCCGGATTAAACCTATCAGGGCCCCTAGGCAGTGCGATTCTCGAGTCCATGGTCCAAGGTCTATGAGCGGTAGAATCACTTTCCATCAGGTGTGCTGTTTATTTTATTGCCACCAACAATAAAAAAGGAATAATATTGAGGAAGTATACAAATTTTCAAAAAAAGTTGTTCGATGAAATGTTTTTTTTTCGTGGCGCATTCTCGGGGCTCCAAGTCAGTGCGGGAGTCCCTAGTCAGTGCGGGGGCCCCTAGGCAGTGCGAGGGCCTCTAGGCAGTGCGGGAGCCCCGAGGCAGTTGCTTAATCCGCCTTATGGATGATCCGGCCCCGCATAGAAAATACTAAATTAGTTTGTAATCATGCTTATATATACATAACAAGCTGTAATAGGTGTTTTACTAGCTAAGTTACTTATCAATTTCTTTTATTATTTTATATTATTTTCTTAGTAACACCACAATGTTATAAATAAATGCGTCTCATAATTTTTATTAAGTCAGCAGTTGTTGTGACAACAGCGTTAGAATAAAATCTTGATGTGCAAAATCTCATTGTATTATTTGGATGTTTGTCAAACATTTATAGACACAGCTATATACTTATTTGTTTCAGCATTTATAACCCATAACTTTTCTCAACATGCTATTTGACATATTAAGATTTTTTAAAACCAAACTGGTAGTGTCTGAGAATAGTGCATATAATTAAAAAGATTTTATTTTTATAATATTGTAGTATGGATTATACTTCTAAGGTAATATAACAATTTATAATTATGTATAATTAATTATTGAAATAAAACTATTGTTTATGGCTTTCATAACATTTTCATTTCACTTTTATTGTCCTCACATTTTCAATATGGTAACTGAGTAAAAATATAAAATGACTTACTATCCACATTAGCCCCTTCCTTTCCCACAGGTGATACTCATCATTTCAGCTTATATATGTCCCACTGTTAGGCTCGAGCCCCCTCCACAATATGATCTTAATATACCATGCTGGTCAGACAGGTTGGTATAAGGTTTAATTTCGAGTTTTCCTTCTCTTGCATAGATGTTATCCTTTAGTCGTCTTTGGCATGGCATCCACAGGCAAGATAGGGTGTGGTGGATTGTATTCTTACTCCGTCACCACACTAATGGATGCAGATATCACTGCAAAAGAAGGAAAACCCTAAAATTGAACCCTACGCTATGCTGCCTGACCAGCGTGGCATAGCAAGTCAATTTCCTTCCCATTACAGAGGTAGTTTAAGCCTAATGATAACACATAAGTTTGGTTATCCATTGATAAGATAAAGCAAAGGTATTGAATCATGAATTATTATAATTAATACATTACTTTCTAATGTGTGGTGACACAGTAGGAATACCAATTGCAATCTACCTTGCCCATGGGTGTCATAAAGGGAAAAATTTTTATAATACTGTCAAACCTGCACAACAGCTTGGACAGTCTTCTAATTCAAGCAAATATTTAAGGCATATTAATGACGTAAAGTGCTATTGGTTTAATAAAACAGTATCAGATTTACATCCATACACGCTTCCTTTTTTTCAATATTGTGAAGAAAACCATAGAAGAAAGTCTGGACTGCGTAATTTTCACTGATGGATGTATATCACAAAAAAGAAATGTTGTAGTTTTCAATGCTAAAAAAATTTTTTTTTTGCATTCAACGCTAAAAAACCGGTATTTCAGTAGTAGTGATAGATATATTCTGCTTTGATTATAAAATATTATTTGTATCATTAACCTGTTTGATTTCAAAATCGCACAACTGACAACTGTAAAAGCTTGCGTTCGTAAGTAGCATGGAAGTTAAATTATTCCTTGTAATGGATAATTTATGATAAAAATATGGAGAAAACATCAATTATTACTCTCCATATAAAAATGAGCTGTGACTAAGGGATGTTGTATACAGATAACATCCATGCAATTGCAGGCAAACTCGAAATTAAATCCACCAGTAGGTCAATTTCTGTTCTATTGTGGAGGAGGCTTGATTTCTGAAATGTACAAGCTGAAATGATGATGATTTTTTCAATATAAAATTAAATAAAAATTATCCTTAATATTAATTTAATACATATTATTTCATGTTATTTAATGTGTCAATCCATTGTTTATTTACTTTGCTAAGTTGATTGCAATTATCATTCATGTCTATTAGATTCTTTTTAAACACTCTCAAATGCTCCAAATATGCCTGTAAACTGCTATTTAATGCTCTAATTGAGTCTATTTCCTGTGCTAGGTCTGCTGCTGCTTTCTGAAAAATAAAATGGTCTATGAATGCACTCTTATTTAGTTGTTTACAAAAGTGGCGTGAATAGTGATTGCCTATAATAAACCTTTTCATCAGTCAATTAAATGTTCCGCGAAGTAAAATAACTTTATTTGATAAAAATTACGTGTGTCATGATAATGCGAATATGTGTTTTTTATAGTATGCATCTTAAAGATAATTAGCACATCAACAAAAAAAAAGTACAAGATATTCAAACGTAACCTACCTCTCGATTCGATGATATCATAGATGCGCTAGACATTATTAATACGATATCTACTTAAAATCACTATTTCGTAATTTAGTGCGCCAATAACGGATGATTAGAAGGAATTTATGGTTAATTTCACAGATTAAAGGATACTACGGTTAATTTGATTTAATAATTAAAGAAAACAGAATACAATAAACGACAAGTTAAATTCAATTTGGCGGTTGCTCTCAGTGTTGTCAAATGCAAAATACATTTCTCGCATTTCTTCTTCTTGTTGTTGTTGTTTAATGGCAATAAGCTTATAGGCTACAATAATATGAGCTGTTGGTTTTTTTTTTCTTTTTTGTGTGACTTAGTTGTGAGCCTCAGATGGCTGTGACAACTTTACCCGAACTGGTGGGTGAGCGCTGAGGGCTCTCAACCCGTAAGAGCTGTTGGTGCCAGTGTTAATTATTATATTGATTACTAGCAATCCGCCCTCGCTTCGCTTCGGATTCAGTCGCCTTACGCGCGTAGTTCCCGTTCCCGTGGGAATACCGGGATAAAATATAGACTATGTTACTCCCTGATATTATAGCTTTCCAATGGTGAAAGAATTTTTAAAATCGGTCCAGTACTTTTTGAGTTTATTCGTTGCATACAAAAATACAAATCTTTCCTCTTTATAATATTAGTGTAGATTTACGTCTATATATTTCGTGTTTTACTCAGTCGTTAGCAATGATTTGATGCTGATAACCAAATCAAAGAATTTTTGTAGAATGTGGAAATGCATGGTATTCACTATTATATCATATTCACTTAGCATTTTATCTACATTATTGCATATCTGCAAAATTTCACTTTACTTCTTCGCCTTATGGCTATGATATTAATTTGTGCAATTCTGCCAATGTATCTTATGATAGTGTCGTAAACAGAGCTGAGTATAGCGGTAAAGAAAATTTAGCCATTTTGAATAAAATTTAAAAGCGCAACTTAACATTTTGACATTCTCGTCAAAATTGCAAAATACATTTAATTTTATAATTTTTCATTTGAATGACGAACTGACAAAAAGATTTGAGAAAGTCTTTTGGATGTGTGCTTTGCTGTACGTATTGTGATGGGAACATAGGGTTGACCCTATTCAATATTTTAGCTTTCCATTGGTGAAATAATTTTTGAAATCGGTTCGGTGGTTTAAGCGTGAAAGCGTTACAAACAAACAAACATCCTTACTTTTGCATTTATAATATTAGTATGGATAATGTAGAAAACGTACTTTACTTTTACTTTAAAGCTTTAATACGAATATTTTCATTTTCTACTAAATATCCCTTAAGAATAAATTAATATTGTATGGCGAAGATTTGACTTACTTACATTTTTAATAAAATTTAAATAAAGTGATCAGTGATAAATAAAGACTTAAGATAAAAGTCTATGCTATAAAATTAATTAACAAAATTAACACTTTCGGTAGAAACAAGGATCTTGCAATTTATTTTCAAAGCGCCCAGCTTTGATTGACTTTATATATATAAATATGTTTTAAGCTCTAGATTCTTATAGTTTGCAGTCGCGTTAATAGTGAAATGCGAGTAAACCTATATATTTAAATTTAAAAAATGTACGCGTAGATTTGTGAACATTGGGTCACTGTGAGCATAATTAAGACAGACTAAGATCTGAATCAGTTTTATAGACACTTAGTTTAATCTTCAGATATTCTAGCGTCTGGTTTAATCCTAAATAGTTGCACGGATCATGTGACAGTCGCTTCGAATGATAACATTCCGTCGAAACCGATCCGGCTAGAAACTTGAATTCAACATAATTAGAAAAAAAGTTCTGCAAATGATATCCATAAGTATTACGAGATTTTTTTTTTCTTTGAGTTAGAACTAGTAGTATCTAACACTAAACTTTAAAAAAATTAAAATATATCAAACGGAATGCGAACAACAAGAATTTTGCATTTCTTGCAGTCTTTTTTTTAACAAGACTTTTGCTTTGTATATAAATTTTAATTTTTTATAGCTTAAAGCTTTCTCTTGAGGATTAGTTTCAACGATACTATATTTTGTACTAATACTTCGAATGGATCTGGTTTCGTATTAATAAGGGCCAATACTACAGATAATTTTAAGGATACAATAATATCAATAACAACAAAAAATGCGTTTCTTTTCAAAATTTACATTTGTCATTTTACAAAGCTTTTATGAGTAAAAATGCAACACAATTACATAATGACTACAAAATATATTGCTATATATTTGCTATATCTTTAAAAATGATAGGTACGTTTTAGTATAAGCCACGAAGTATATAGATACTTCGTGGTATAAGCATTTGTTTTCATGAATTTTGACACAAATACTTTTGATTACAGATTAAAAAAAAAGCTGTTGAAGCTATTGACTTTTCATTGTAGAAAATGTTGGTGCACTTTCAAAACGCATGCGCACAATTACGGCGCGCCATCTGCAGTAAAAAAGTCGAAATAAAAAGAAACGCCGCCATTTTGACATTTGTTTGGCTTTTGTGTTCTACAATAAAAGTTATAATGTAATTACACGATATTAAATGATATATTTTAGAATCCCGCTATTGAACTATTCCGCTGTTGTATCTGGTGAATAAAATCTACCGCATCAGTGAGAATCGCATTCGGTGAACGGCTGAAAAAATCGATAATGTGCCAGTGCCGCTCTTTTACTTTCGCTGTACAAATTTTGGACTTATATTAATAATTAATCTTTAAAACATATATCAAATGCCGTGGATATTTAAAACACAGTGTTATTAAGGTGTTTCACTATAAAATAATTAGGAATACTAAGTGAAAACGGGGCTGCGAAAAAGGCGCGAAGCGAATGCGCCGATAATTCACCTCCGGAAATAAAAAGTATTTTTAATCGAAACAAAGAGACTTGTATCACGTTATGTGTTTCATAAACTGGTGATTAAATTCAAATATCCGGCTATGCATTACATTTTAGCAAATGATATAACTAATACATAAGTTGAGTTCATGTGAGTTCACCAATAATTCCCTTGTTGTGTAATATTTCAATGTTAAAATTGCTTTCAAAATTCATTGCTTTACGTTTTAAATACGTAGTTAATTTTTTTTAATAAATTCCTTTAACAAGTTCATGTCTAAGCAAATTCTAATATTGACCTAATTTTTTTTGACATAAAAACGTAAACAAATGTTGCTTGTTTTGTTTATATATTTGTAAATAAATAACTTTTTGTTGTACCCTATATAATTATTATTCTAATACTACCCATATACTTGAAATACCTTACATTTCGTGCTTATCAAAATGTAATTAAAAATGGCAATATATTTAAATATCTAAAGTTATTATATACTATATTTCTTCTAATGTAATTCAATTGAAATTTTTATCAAGGTTTCACCTCTAAAAGGGGAATAATAGACAAGTACAGACATTGTCACAATGCAAAAAAATTTCGTGTCACTAATAAAAAAGATAATAGATTTTTTTTTTTGAGTTTGTTGCTCGGTTGCTAGAATATAGATTTATTTCAAACAGAACCACAAATAAAATGATTAAAAACATATTTTAATATTAAATATATACATACTACTATTAACTTTGTAACCTTATCAAATTATTTTACAGAAAATCATTAATTCTTCACAATTTTATTAGTATTTAAGTAGTTGACTGCACAGATGGTGTAGGAGTTAAGATACTGACCTGCAGTGTCAGAGTCGCTCGTTCAAGCCCATGCAGGAAAACACTATGCAATCCATAAATTGTTCTGAGTACGAATGTAATTTGTGTCCGTTAATTATATGTTTGTAAAGGCTCACCGCAATACAAGGGTTGTTTCCTTAGGTCAGCATTTATTTGTGTCCGTTAATTATATGTTAGTAAAGGCTCACCGTAATACAAGGATTAATTCCTTAGCTCAGTATTTTAAAAAAAAATGGTCGTGCAGGTGCATTTTGACTCATTTGTTTTAGTATATTATGTAGAAATAAAATAGTTTTCAGTCAATTTAAGATTTGTAAATGCCAAAAAGTTATTCAACTGCTTAGACTGTATTAATTTAATTATAATATATATTTCATTTTAACAATATTATGCTAAGGGGCATGGAGTCCATTAATCATGTTATGTTTTTTTAGCATATTTTCATTCCTACCTGTCCCTTGGTGATATATGGTGAGGTTAAAAACTAAGCCCAAAGTCATATGTATTTTTATTACGCACAAAGAATCTTGAAATTTTTTTAATATTATTTTTAAATACCGGTATAAAGTATAATCTAATTTTATTCTGAATTTAAATACAATTATAAAATCTAATTATAAAGCCTAGACCTTAGAATGATAACGTATAGAAGGTAAGTTCGTGCACAAAAAGTGAAGCATTTCAAATGGAGCCTAATGCAGCTTACACCAGAACCGTTCCGTACGTACAAGGTCACTGTACTGTACATACGTTACTTAAAAAATAAATAGGTAATTATGACGGTTTGTGCATGCAAATGGCGTCACAACACATGTGAAAAACATAAAAAGTATATTAACATTACTTTTAAAAGTATTCCGACGATTTATAATAATAAAAACAAAATTTGATTTCATATTTTGTATAGTGGTGTGCGTGTGTACGTGTGTAATCGCTTGCACGCATGTAGTATTGTTTGCTTCATATTTTTCTTGGTTTACGTATCCTTCTATACGTTATTATTCTAAAGCCTAGACAGAGAGGTTGCTGGTTGTTTTTGACTGCCATTAAAATAATATTAAAGAAATCATTTAGAAAGCTCACTTTTTTTTTTTTTTTGTGTATACAGCTGTTGGCCGCAGATGGCTTTGACAGCTTGACCCGGACTATGAGTGAGCGCTGAGGGCTCAACCCGGCGAAAGATATGCTAAGCGACTTCGGCCAAGGGCTCCCCCTGTGGGGAACGGATCTCGGCTTGGGGCGTCGCTGGAGGCAAAGTGGGCGTGCCTACATTTTGTTTAATAAAGAAATCTCACATTGACAAAAATATATTTATACACGTGATATTTTACTACACCCCTCCCCCTTTGCGATACTTCATGTTTGTGTGAAACTTACATCCACCCCCCTTTTTCGAGCCTCACGTGAGTAATGGACGGCCCCTTATTTGAACTGCTAAAATCCGAGAGACGTAATGTAATTAATTAGCTAGGAACGCATTTATAGGAAAGCTTTTTAGTATCAGTTTATAAGAATTATATTTTATTAATAATTATTTATGCATACTTTAGTACTATAAAAATAATTTTACAGGTCAAGTAGTCTTCTAATCTTGCGATGCGGTTAAGAAGTAGAAAGAGGGAGCGACCGCTCTCAAGCAAGAGGAGTTCCAGAATCACCAAGCTTAAGACTGTAAAATCTGTAAAGGCTTTGTCCAAACCAAATACTTGGAAACCAATATTGACGTGCGATTTAAAAAATGGTGGCTCAGATACACCATTTTGCATTACACGATCGCAAAAACTGAGAACGCATCCTGTGCGAATCAAACTAAGCATGGAGAAACCTGTAGACACTACTCACAAGAAGGCCAAGCTCAAAGATGATACTCGCACAAAGAAACCGATCTTCCAAACCGTTGTCAGGAGCACTAACAAGGATCCCGTTACATCTTCTACATCAATCAAAAAACCACAGAACGATAAAGTTACTACAACATCTAAGACTAAAGAAGTACGTACAACAAAGTCTGTTCAGTTGAGGCACAGTTCATTGAATAGGGAACTCAAGAAATCTGAAGTTATATCGTCTGCTATAAGTTCACCCCGTAAGACAAGGCGCATGGATAAAATGGATAAATCCGCTTCGTTAAACAGTTCACCAATTAGAAAAGTACGGCAAATGGGTTTGATGACACCAAAGTTAACGAAATCTTCTGTCAGTTCAACAAACGAGAGTCCAAAGAAGAGAAGTAAGAAAGCTTCTGTCGTACCCGATACAAACTGTTTTAATGAAGACAATGATGTAACAATGTATGAAGCCCATACAACAACGTATGTGGACTTTCCAACACAGAAATCTGTGGAATCTGATTCCGACAGTCATGTTGAGTCTTCCGAACTGTGTTTACCAAATGATTGTTTGAATGATTTCATGGCTATCGCAGAATGTGCGCAACTCATAAACGAAGAAGTCCCTGCCACTGATGATGATATTAATTTCCTTGCTGATAAAGCAGCTAGAGTGATGACAACGGAGAAAGCTGATGATAAAAAGTCCAGAAATAACTCCGTGGATAAACGATTAACAAAGAGAAGAAAGTCCAGTAATGATTTAGAAATGTATCAGCCGACTTCTACGACTGATGATTTGGACAATTGTGCTGATTTTTTGTCTAATGGCGAAAAATATGTTCAGGTAAGTGATTTCCATTTTACAATTAACTTACCAGGTGAGCGGATAGCCTCTCTTTTATGTGAAATGTACAGGACTGTGATCTCTAACTTGTCTGCCAAGCATGGCTCATCATTTTAGCTCATTTACGACCCACTACTTCACTTGAACCTTCTACAAAATAGAAGGGATATTGAACTGCTATACTATGCTAGTCAGATGTGTTGCTATTGGGTTTTATGTCGAGTTTTCCAACTCTTGCATACTTGTTATATGTACATGGTATCTCTTAAAAAAATTAACAATTATAAGGAATGCACAACAAAAAAATAAAAATAATAGAATAGCCCGCTGAATAGGGAATATGCATATTTTTTTAAACGTTACTACTAGTTATTACATTACTAGAAATAAATATAACATATCCAAAATATACACAATTACTCTAAAAAAAATTTTTCAAAATCGCTATCATTTATGGGCGATGTAAACGCGACTACTTCGACGCGCGTATTCAGTGACGTCAGAGTACTCGACACTTGTACAAGTTGCTAGGTCTGTTGATATTTTTATAAATATCGTTTTTCGACATAGCGATATTTTACAATGTATCAATATCGGGGTTCGCTATATCGGAAAATATATCGATATATCGATAAAAATATCTATATATAGATTTTTTTATTATTATTACGATTATTAAATATATGATATCTTATTTACCTTGCAGCTTTTATTCCTCCGAGTTTAACAGACGTTAAATCTGAGTTAGACGCGAAATACGATGTCATCATATACACGTCTATTTTAGGAAGATTAGCTGACTATACTTTGACGAAACCAGTTTCAGTCATTGTAATAAGACTTATTCACAAGATTAATACTTGAACACAGAAAATTAATAACTTATTATGAAATAACTGGGTAACAATACAAAATACTTAGGGATGTGACTTGGAGAGAAAATAATCGTTTTTTTTTTATGATGACATTTTTTTTAGGCATTGTGAGCTTTGTTTTCTAATATAGTATGAAATAATCGTGATGACCATTTTTGTTAGGAAATCTGGCAGTGAATAATCGATTAATTTTGATCGAATAAGAGAAAATCGATTTTTATGATGATTTTTTTTTATAATGATTAATAATCGATTTTTATTATTTTGATAATCGATTGTAAAATGGATTATTAATCGATTGCTTTTTGTAATAATCGATTATTATAAAAGTCGATTATTTTTCACATCCCTAAAAATAATCACTAGAAACATACAAACAACAACTTGATATCAGAAGGAGAAGGAGGGCTGTTGATAAAATATTGATATGTCAAAATATCGATATTATTATTTATAAATATCGATACTTAATACTGAACTTTTTTTTGGACGATATATTGATAATAAAAAGTAAGTATCGAGGGTCGATATTTATTCGAATTTTGGTGTTTTATCTTTTCTTGTAAAGTATTTATTCTACAAAAGCACCGTAAACTTAATCTACTGTAAAAACGCTGGCATGGAATTGATGATCAGTTATCACTTACTCCTAGAATTTGATAAAAAAAGCTCGGCACGGCAACCCCGCAATGAACGAAGTTAAAGAGTGGTCATGGGGAAAATATCGAAATATCGATATTTTTTTTCGTTATGTCGAACTCCGTTTTTGATATAATTAAAAATATCGATATATCGAAAAACTATTTTTTTTAAATATAGACAGCCCTAACTAGAAGACTCGGGTGTCACGTGTTCAAAACGTGACATCATAGTACTCCAACCAATGCGGTGCGTTTCAGATATTTTGCGCGCGAATCTCAAAAAAGGCACTTTTTGATAATTAAATTTAATTATTAAATAATGATAAAATTAATAAATAATTTTATAGATACGTTTTTTAAGCAATAAAGATTACAAATAAAAATAATTTGTTCATTTTGGAGTTTAGTGCGTATTCCCTATTTCTTGCTGTATCTTCTCAGTAGTGTTCACATTTCGATCCAATGGTTGTTTGTTGGATTAATTTGATTTAATTATGTTGAAATTGACAATATGGTATTGCCTTCTCGGGGTTTAGGCATGATAAATCATTTGAATTTGAATAACAAGAGAAACGCCCAACACGCTACCACATCAGGGTATTATTAACCTTTAAAGCAAAAAGTCAAGTCTCCATATGTCTCTCTCTTACAGCCAGACTTTGTAACTCTGTTGGAACAAGACGGATATGTACGGGACTCGGAGTGTGAGATTTCATCCACCTGTGACACTCAGGGTACAGCTATAGAGAGCCTGGAGGCTTTATCTGCGAGGAGTCCCAGCTCGGGCTTCTTGGCTGAGATCAGTCAGAGCTTAGCTGCTGAAGCTGCCGGATGGGTAAGTGGTTCATATATAATACTAGCAATCTGCCTTCGCTACAATCACCTTATCCCTAAAATATTACGATACGCGACGGGGCCACGTCTTCGATGCCTGGACTGGGCAAAATTTTGTTGGGTTTTTCTGGAATATCCTATGTTACTCCTGTAAACAACTACTTTATGGATTTTATAGCATTTGTATTTGATTTTTCATTAGCCGACAACGACTTTACAGCATTCATGATTAGGGTGGAGTAAGATGTCTCACGTCTAACAATTCATCGTTATTACAGATAGTTATAATTACGCGCTACAGAAATTAGTTATTCAATTTTGACTCACATTTTGCTACAAATTTACTGCCAGTACGAGAAGAAACGCGCCGTCGATGCGCGTTTGTAGCGATACGCACGCAAATCAAACGCAGCCTATAGACCAGGGATGCACAGACTTATTAAGACTAGGGGCCACTCGGGCAAATCATGAACTGATGGCGGGCTGCCAGAAGTATAGGTAATTAAAGACAATAAAGAATTGATAATCTGGAATAGAATTCAATATTTTTCGAATGTACGAGAGTATTATTTTTGCTGTCGGCGGGCCACCAGTATTCGACCGGCGGGCCGCGGTCTGTGCATCCATGCTGTAGACCCTTGCACACCTGTATGAATTGAAATACGCGTTTGGATCGATACAGACGCGTGAGAGTAGCGATACAGACGCGCGAGAGTAACGATACAGACGCGCGAGAGTAGCGATACAGACGCGCGAGAGTAGCGATACAGACGCGCGAGAGTAGCGATACAGACGCGCGAGAGTAGCGATACAGACGCGCGATAGTAGCGATACAGACGCGCGAGAGTAGCGATACAGACGCGCGAGAGTAACGATACAGACGCGCGAGAGTAGCGATACAGACGCGCGAGAGTAGCGATACAGACGCGTGAGAGTAGCGATACAGACGCGCGAGAGTAACGATACAGACGCGCGAGAGTAGCGATACAGACGCGCGAGAGTAGCGATACAGACGCGCGAGAGTAGCGATACAGACGCGCGAGAGTAGCGATACAGACGCGTGAGAGTAGCGATACAGACGCGCGAGAGTAGCGATACAGACGCGCGAGAGTAGCGATACAGACGCGTGAGAGTAGCGATACAGACGCGCGAGAGTAACGATACAGACGCGCGAGAGTAGCGATACAGACGCGCGAGAGTAGCGATACAGACGCGCGAGAGTAGCGATACAGACGCGCGAGAGTAGCGATACAGACGCGCGATAGTAACGATACAGACGCGCGAGAGTAGCGATACAGACGCGCGAGAGTAACGATACAGACGCGCGAGAGTAGCGATACAGACGCGCGAGAGTAGCGATACAGACGCGTGAGAGTAGCGATACAGACGCGCGAGAGTAACGATACAGACGCGCGAGAGTAGCGATACAGACGCGCGAGAGTAGCGATACAGACGCGCGAGAGTAGCGATACAGACGCGCGAGAGTAGCGATACAGACGCGTGATAGTAGCGATACAGACGCGCGAGAGTAGCGATACAGACGCGCGAGAGTAGCGATACAGACGCGCGAGAGTAGCGATACAGACGCGCGAGAGTAGCGATACAGACGCGATGCAAACGCGCGTGTGTAGCGATACAAACAAAATTCCTCGATTGCTACTTATCGTAGATTCACACTTCCCTCGTTGCGGGGAAAACCCCGCCCGTAGGGAAGGCGCGCGCTAGCGGTCGCATCGGTGTCGCGCGTTTGAATCGATACAAACGCGATGCTAACACGCGTTTGTATCGATACAAACGACAACAAACTGCTCTGTACTGCGCGTTTATAAACGCGCGTCGACGGCGCGCTTTTATCCTACGTGGTATGCACAGGCCCTTAGTCGTTTTTTACGATACCCATGGCCAAGAAAGGGGATCGTGAATTGGTTTCTTACTCGTTCACCAAATGGAAATCTTTTAAAAATTATTTTATTGATGAATTTTTTTTTCACAGAATGGTAGTGATATAACTGCTGACGAGTCCTCACTGGCGTGTCATGATGAACAGACTCCGGCTGATATTGAGGTATACAATTAACCACTATACAGGGTGTATCAGGTTATCGGGCAACTGTTCCAGTATGTTGTAGTTTATCGGTCATAGATCATAATTAGAATATATATTACACAGAAAACAATATAACATAAATGTTATAATGAGTCTATGCCTTAAATGTTACGTATTATGTAGGCATGTACAGACAGGACACATGTAGGCATGTAAAGCTTCGACGGTATAAATAGGTATCATCTGCCTGAACGCTTTAATGGTAATATAGGTACAAAGGCGACTCGTCAACGGTCATCGGCCGATCAGCTGATTTAAAGCAAAGTTTGTCTCGGTTATGTGAACGTAATCATTGATTTATTAAATTTCTAATGAACATTTAACAAAGTATGGATATTTTGTGTATTAAGTATCATTGACTTTATACATTTCAATCAGATTTACATGAAAAAGCGATGATAAAATTGAAAACTTTTCTAATTTATTAACGAATCAATATTTTTATTTCAAATTTTTTCATGGGTTCCCTAGCTCCCGTTTGACCAGTTGCCCCATAACCTGATACACCTGTATAGTGATAATTTTTTCCGTGTGGTGACTGAATAAGAATACATTTCACCACTTCCTATCCTGCCCGTGGGTGTCGTAAAAAACGACTAAGGGATATAATACGCATATGGCATATATGCAAGAGATGGAAAACTCAACCATAAAAACAAAACCATATACTAACCTGTCTGACCAGCATGATATAGTAAGGTCAATTTCCCTCCTATTATGAAGGGGACTCGAGCCCAGCAGTGGGACGTATATGAGCCGAAATGAAAGGGCCCATGGACAAAGGCCCTACGTACCCTCATGGTAAAGGTTATTTGACTAATAAAAATGTATTTTGTAGGAGGAGGCCGCTGATGTGATATCTTCGTGCAGCAACCGGGTGGACTGCGAGCAGATATCCTCTTGGGTGGATGCATTCGACCCATATTTGTTTATAAAACAGGTTAGTTTCCGTATGGTGATGTAGAAAGAACACATTTCACCACCCCATCTCGTACTTGTGGCTGTTGTAAAAAAATAAGGTATTGTAATATGCAAATAACATCTATGCGGGAGAAGGAAAACTCGAAATAAAATCCTAAATTAACACATCTTGGTTATGCATATCACATTCCTCAGTAGTCTTTTACGACACTCATAGGCAAGATAGAAAGAAAGAAACAAAATCCATTTACTTTGCTCTCATACATTTCATAAATAACATCACAAACAAAAAAATTGGAGCTTAGTTAACTTAATATATGCTGAGAGACAAAATAGGATCTTAACTCAGCTTGTGTTACTTCGTGTTGAAGTAACTGATATTCTGCTAAGACCTAGAGTGGAATCACGGACAAACACAATTGAATAGGTCGAGGTCGTTTTAAATATAGGAATTATTAAGATTAAAATATTTATTAGTATAAGAATTAAAAACTAAGACAATATGTCAAGGGAACCCTGAATGCAACCGTTTTTCGCGGAGTTCAAGTATAGAATGGCGCTTGAGCTCTGCGTCAAGCTCCGTACTAAAAGTGCTGATGTTATCCAAATGGTTAGCGTCCTAACGGCAACGGAGGGGTGCAATTGGGCTTGAGAGCTACGTCATCAAGCTGACATACAATGACTATAACAGCACGAAAAAGCATAACTCATTGTCACGTTCCGGCGAGTCGAGCGTGTAAGAGCACGACACAAGCGATAGAAAGGCATTAGAACTAAGTGTTCGGCTTGTGACGCATCTATCTCTCTTCAAAAGAATATTTGATTTAATGAGTGCAAACAAATGTTCATATATCGAAATAAAAATGTAATTTTCAATTAACTCTTTTGTATTATACAAAACAATGATTATTCAGTGATAATAATTCCAATTCAATTCATAAAAGTATGCAATTTTTCATCAATATTTACTTATAACATTAAAAATATCGTCCCTAAACCGACGTTTTTCCGTATGGTGACGGAGTAAGAATACAAATCACCACTCCCTTGCTCGTGGATGTCGTAAAAGACGGCTAAGGGGTATAATACGCATATAACATCTATCCAGAAGATAATGAACTCGTAATAGAGCCCTATGCCAACCTGTCTAACCAGCATGGTAAGGCGCTTTCTTCTTTAAATGAGGTTTAAGAAGAGCATTTTCTTCATGGTAGGCAACGGCCTAGCTGTGCCTCTGGTGTTGCAAAGGTCCATGTGCGGCAGTATCCCATTTTATTAGATGTGCTGCTTGCTTGTTTGCCACCATCTATACCAATAAATAAAATTGGAGTGTCTGTTTGTAATGTCAAAAAAAAGTGAGCCGTCGCTCAGGACGCCTGACAGATGTGAAACATCGAAACTATTTTGTACGAGTAGAGACACGGTATCGAATATAAAGTATCGATACTGAACTCATGAATAGTATCAAAAGATAAGTAACGTAGTGTTTAAAGTATCGAGTACTTTTATTTACTTTATCTTTAGGTATCGAGTACTTTTCTTTCGATACCGATACTTTTGTATTATATATTTTAGTCAATAAGTACTTTTTGGTAGGTATCGTATCGAATAAATTATCCATTTTGAAATTGACTTTACGACTCATATTTATGGTAACGTCATTTAGTACAAACGAAATGAACCTTCTAAAACGTAGCTTGAAATAATTTGCGATTTATAAACCAGAAATAGCGACATCTATCGAGCAAACGACCAACTCTAAGCTACAATATATTTTATAAGGAACTCTCTAATCCTGTAATGATAATAAGACAAGCTGTTTAAAGTGAGTCAAAATCCAATTTTTAAGGAGTTGGTAACATACAAACAAATAAATACACAGCTGAAACTAATAAAAGCCTATAAAACATGAAATGCTTTCATCCGTTCACAGACATTCTTTTCGCACGAAGAGTGTGATTTAAGAAACTAAAATGGCGGCATTTATCGAGCTAACGACCAACTCAGCTTCAATATATTTAATAAAGAAATTTTTAATCCTGTAATGATAATAAGACAAGCTATCTAAATAATTTAAACGTTATTGGTCCTCCTTAAATTTTCAACTTTTAAATGAAATTTGACTGTTTAAAGTGAGTCAAAATCCAATTCCTATGAAGTCGGTAATATACAAGGAAATAAATATATATACACCTGAAACTAATAAAAGCCTATAAAAAACGGTTCTCCAGTTTTCGTAGCTGAAAGTAAACTAAATACCATACCTACTGGTATATTTATATTACTAAGTTAGAGAATTTTACATTAATTTATAAAACAAGTATATATGCATAAAAGAACATTAGATTACGACAGGAACTAATACGATAAAACTAAGGCATAAAGTATTAATAAAATATCGCGATTTTTTTTCCAAAAAATGATGATTTTTATTCAATAAACATTTATTTTCATCAATATACATTATAAGTAACAATTTACTTTGAGTTCACTAGATGGCGTTGTACAAAATTTTAAATCGCACCATGGTTTCGTTACAAAAATGTAGGTATATGCATCCAAATATTTATTTAATATTTAATTAATAGGGGACCGCGAGGCGTGGCGTTAAACGCCACGCGATGATCACGGTCACCCTCGCCTATAGACGTTTCACATCAATAATAGACTATTTTCTTGCTCACACGATTATTTGCACGACACCTATGCCTAAAATAGCAATTAAAAAATTTTTGTCTGTCTGTCTGTCTGTCTGTTTGTTCCGGGTAATCTTCAAAACGGCTGGACCGATTTCAAAAATTCTTTCACCAATGGGAAGCTATAATATCAGGGCGTAAACTAGGCTATATTTTATTCCGGTATTCCCACGGGCGTTCCCGTTGGAACTACGCGGGTAAAACAACTATAACCGAAGCGAAGCGAGGGCGGGTTGCTAGTCGGCAATAAAAAAGGATCCCTCCTATTGTGGAGAAGACTCGAACCCAACAGTAGAATGTATATGAGCTTAAATGATGATGATGAAACTGACAATACAGACAACCTAAATAGTCATATCCATTTCAGTAATTTAAATGTATGGTTTTTTACAGTTACCTCCCCTGGAGTCAGTAGCTACTGGTGCATTGAGAGCTAGATATCCAGCATTACCATTGAAGACTAGGACCAGTCCAGACTTTAGTCTTGTAAGTATATGAAATTTTTGAGGGGAAACCTTTAGGCGCGTTTAGTACGTTTTTACGTTGGTTGAACAAAATGGCGTGAAACTCGCGTCATTGTCACCGAACGCTTCTTTGTATCACTACAAAATTAAAAACAAGGTCGCTTCCCGTCGTCTGTCCTTATGCTTACGTCTTTAAAACTACGCAACGGATTTTAGATATACCTTCTCAATTTTTGAAGTCAAAATTCAGCATTTTTTTTTGTGTGAACAAAAATCATGGAACTCGCGTCATCGTTGGGTGAACAAAAAGCGTGAAACTCGCGTCAACGTTACCAAACCCTTCCTTGTTTACTGTGTATATATGTACAAAATATACCTCCGTGGCTTAGAATAATAATATATAGAAGGTAAGTACGCGCATAAAAAGTGACGCATTTCAATTGGAGCCTAATGGAGCTTACGCCGGAACCGTTCCACAACTTCTAAAAAATAAATAGGTAAATTATGACGGCTTGTGCATTCAAATGGTGTCACAACACATTTGAAAAACATAAAAAGTGTATTAACATTACTTTTAAAGGTACTCCGTCGATTTATGTTAATAAAAACAAAATTTGATTTCATAATTTGTGTAGTGGTGTGCGTGTGTACGTGTGTAATCGTCTGCGCGCATGTAGTATTCTTTGCTTCATATTTTTGTTGGCTAACGTATGGACACTATCCTTCTATACCTTATTATTCTAAGCTCCGTGGGTATTTTTTGTAGTTTATAAACATAAACGCTTTGCCATCTTTGAGAGCACATTACTTAAAGGAAGCAGACATTTGACTGATTGATCAATAGATAATTTTAATTGAAGATTCAAAAATAGCAACTGTATGTTCATGGTTTTAAGTTTTCACTTCTGTCGGTAGTGTAGTATAGTAGGTCAAATTTCCTTTCTCAATGGAGGATACCTGAATCCAATGGTGGGATGTATATGGGCTGTGATGAACTTTAAGACAATATTGCCTTAATTTTTTTTAATGTCTTAATTAGTATATTTGACGCAGGTGTTGGATCTGGACGAGACTCTGGTGCATTGCTCTCTCCAGGAGTTACCAGATGCGAGCTTCCACTTCCCCGTACTCTTCCAGGACTGTCGGTACACTGTGAGTAACCAGATGTATTTATCTATACAAATAAATAAAATTTAAGTATTTTTAATGCCCAAATAATAGGTTTTTTTTTCATGTTCACACAGTTATTTGCAGTTAGCTGTGTGGTAGCGGCTTCGAATACTACCAACCCTTGCTTTGCTCGTGGGTGTCGTAAAAGACGACTAAGAGCCCTAGATTGACCCGGACCAACTCCATCTGGTACCATTTGGGTCAACGATTATATTCCCAAGGAGGGTTGACGTCAGGCAGGCGGCCGGTCATAAAAGTCATTGCCGAAACTTTTTGCAATATGTCAAAACAGATGACATATTGCGTCGACCCCAAGTAATTGGGATAAAAGCAAGATTATGATGACAGTTATTTGCACGATATCTATGAATTAAAAACTACTTAAAAAAATTGTCTCGTCTATCTGTTCCGAGTAATCTTCAAAACGTCGAGACTGATTTTGATAATATTCTACTACCAGGTAGCTGTCTAATTAAGATTGAAGGAGTAACTTAGACTAATTTTTTGTCAGAAGAACTATAATATAAATTTCGATCGATCCGGGCTCGAACCGGAGGCTTTGGATATCTGAGTAAATATTGCAGAATAAATTGCAGGAGCTTAGCGGTTGGAACCGAAGAGAAGCGAGGCGAGTCGCTTGTTTTGAATACATTCTGCCAATTTTTGCATTATTTTTTATTGAGACTTACTAGTCCTTCAGTGTGTTATTATATAGAGCCTATAACCTTCCTCCATTAAATGGGCTACCATCATATCATACAAATAAATAAAATTGAAGTGTCTGTTTGTAATGTTAAAATACTGGACTTTTTTCATGACGATACGGTTATTTGCACGATATCTATGCCTAAAAACTGGTTTAAACAATTTTTGTGTCTGTCTATTTGTTTGAGATAATCATCAAAACGGTTGGACGGATTTTGATAAAATTTTACTAAGAGGCAGCTGTCCTTATAAGGAGTAACTTGGGCTATATTTTATCCCGTTATTCCCACGGGAACGGGAACTACGCGGGTAAGGCGATAGAAACCGAAGCGAAAGCGGGTTGCTAGTACATAATAAAACCCTATATCAACATGTCTGATCAGCGCTGTATAAAAGGTCCATTTCCCTCCCATTGTGGAGGATTCCCGAGCCCAACAGTGGGACTTATGTGAGCTAAGATGGTGATGCAACAAAAAGCAGATGTTGCTAGCTCACTATAAATAATAATATTTCCAGGTATTCGTCCGTACCCGGCCGCATTTCGCCGAGTTCCTGTCCCGGGTATCGCGGCTATACGAAGTAATTTTATTCACTGCCAGCAAGAGGGTATACGCAGACCGGCTGCTTAACCTACTGGATCCGGCAAGACGGTGGATTAAATACAGGTATTTGACCCCATCATAGTGCATTTAGGCAAGAGGGAAAACTCAACATAAAACTCTATGCCAACACCACGCCTGTTCCTTTCGGATAATCTTCAAAACGGCTGAACCGATTTCGATAATATTTTATGCCCAGGTATCTAGATGAGACGTAACTTTGACTATATTTTACCAGGGTATTCCCACGTGAACGAGATCAATTCGCGGTGAAACCGCGCGATTTTGCTAGTATTGAATATAATACAAGTACACCACATGACACTTTCACGTTCCCGCCAAAACATTGAGAGTCTTATACATGATATTTTGTCCACAGATTATTTCGCGAGCATTGTCTACTGGTGAATGGCAACTATGTGAAGGACCTATCGATCCTTGGCCGCGACTTACGGAAAACTGTCATAGTGGACAACAGCCCACAGGTGAGATAATTAGCGTGATAGACGGAAAACAACACGGCAAACGTGACATAATGGTTAAGACATCGTCCAACCGTGTTAGTCTCGTGAGTTAGGGTTCGAATCTCACGCAGGATGACACTTTGTGAACTGGGGAATAGTCCGTCACCCGCAGAGAAGTTGACCGTGTGAGGGCGACGCCCCGGGGACTTCGGGAACGGAGGTTGTGCGTAAGGGTATCCCGGCGGGCTGGTCACGGACGTCAAGGATTTGATACCAGTGGTCGGCCCAAATGGCAATGAGTTATGGGGTCGACCCCTCACCCTTCTCGTCACCCTGGAAGTGACGGACGGCAAGTGGCCGCACTATAACCTGCCAAAAAAGAAAAGGGACAACAGTTTGTACGTTCCACAAATTGTTGTTCTGAGTCTGTATGTAATTTGTGTCCGTTAATTATATGTTTATAATTACACACTACAATACAAGGATACAAAGACAGGGGGTGACAATTTTTTTCCGTGTGACGACGTAATAAAAATACATTTCACCACTCCCTATTTTGCCCGTGGGTGTCGTAAAAGACGACTAAATGATATAATACGCATATAACATCTATGCAAGAGATGCAAAACTCGAAACAAAACCCTATACTAAACTGTCTGACCAGCATGTTAATGTCAATCAGTGGCGGCCTTAGGGGCTGGCGAACAGGGCAATCGCCCGGGGCCTCGCGCTTACAGGGGCCTCGCGCTTATAGCGGCCTCACGCAACAACCCAAGCAAATTTAAAAAAATATAGATTTTAAATTACATTTTTACTTATTAATTATATTTTTCACTTTGTTTTCAATATTATAAAACTTAAATTTTATTTATTTGTACAACTTTAGTATTTTTCATCAAACATGACAAATCCCCAAACCAAACAACCAGACCTACTTTCGTATCTCATTCTTTTCACGAAGGACAAAGGGCCTCGCAAAGACCTGCCGCCCGGAGCCTCGCAATGGGTAAGGCCGCCGCTGATGTCAATTCATGTAAGGTCAATTTCCCACCTATTGTAGAGGAGGCTCGAGCCCAACCGTGGGACGTATGAGCTGAAATGAATATATGAGTATCCTTCAATCATCTTTTACGACAGCTACAGGCAAGGTATTTTAAATTAATATTGTTCGTGTTCGCAGGCCTTTGGATATCAGCTGGAGAATGGTATACCGATAGACAGTTGGTTTGTGGACCGCAGTGACAATGAATTATTAAAGCTGCTGCCGTTCCTTGAACATCTGGCAACTGTGAGTATAAATTATTTTACATCTAATTATGTCCTTTGCTTCTATCAACTAGGAGTTCGAATGATGTTCGCACGAACATCATTCGAAACGAATCAAATATTAATATACGATATGAAATTCATATCGAATAATTCGCATATTAATGAAATATTACTAGTTTTAAATTTTTTAAATTCCTTTAAATCGTGCATCGAAATATTCTACTTACGAATAATATACTTTTAGTTTAAAATTCCCAGTCAATTACCCAGAGTAAACAATTGCTTATTTTCAATATATCAACTAGGGGTGTGCGAATATCGTTCGAATCGAATTGAATCTAATACTCTATTTGAAATTTGAATCGATTAATTCGAATTTCCGTATTATTCGAAATTCTACGAATAATTCGAAAATTTACGAATACATCGCGAATTAATGAAAATATCTGGTTGACCGAGCTTCGCTCGGAATATTTTTGTCAAATTTATTTAGATATATATTAATAAAAAATAAATAATGAAAATTATATAAAAAACTACAAAAAGAGAATAATAATAACACCGAGATTCGAACCGACGCTGCTTAAATGTCACATAATCCAAAATTAAAACCGCCCGCCTCCCCACCTGAGCTACCGGAACTCATGACGTTGACAACGAAATTTGAATTCATATTCTTTTAAAATTTAATGTCATTGTTTGTTTTACTAAAAACACAGACAAAACAACATTTTCTATAAATAAAACCTACCTAGATCGATTTTGTGGACCCGAAACCTCTAGTATGCCAAGTTTCAACAAAATCGTTGGAGCCGTTTCCGAGATCCTGAATATTTATATATATGACGAGGATTGAAACTGATTGTTCAGATTGCTCGCCATCGTCACAGATAGGACTTCCATAGGCGCAGGTTGCCGATTGCCTTCATGTATCCGTTTACTACTTCCCGTATGGGTAGACTATTGGTGCAGTTGGTGTTTAACCCTTTTTAAGATGCATAAGTCGCTAAAGCAATTTAAAAACAAAGAATATTTCATATTGAATTAGTTTTACAATTTTATTTATTCTTGACGTGCAAATTCTATCTTACAACGAATTCTATTTTTCAAATTAATAAACCAGTCTCTATGGCTCATGATACAAAAATCCACAGAGGCCGTCTCACTCCGTCATATATACAAGAATTGCTCGTTTAAAGATATAAGATATTTCAGGATTTTCAATTCTTTCCGTTTAGTTGCCTTTAAATCGTGTATCGAAATATTCAACTTACGAATAATATTCTTTTAGTTTAAAAATCAATTACCCAGATAAAAAATTGCTCGTTTTCAATATATGTTCATTTTTATCGGTAACATATAAAATCTTGTCGGCCCAACGACGAAGGCGACGTGGTTTTCGGGTGGGTTGCGGGAGTTGCGTGCTTAAGCCCCTCTGTCGCCCCGGACGGAGTGGTGCGGAGGCACGCCGACCGCAGACTACCCAAAAAAAAAAAAACAAAATCTAAACGGTAATATTGGCAAGAGATATTTTCTATTTGTTTTGGTCTTATTAAATATTGTTTGTAAATATAATAGTTTACGAATATATCGCAAAAAATTCAAATTATTCGAAAAAAAAATTTACAAAATTTTCGAATTACAGTAATATCCCGATTTACGCTACCACGTTTTACGCGAATTCAAAGATTTTCTCTTCGAGTGCTCAAGCCTTAGGTTTACTTTTTTATTCATAAAACTTCATTTATTTTTTATCTAATATTTGGACCATATTCTTTGATATTTATTGTCATCTTTAAACTAGTTCTAAATAACTATTTTTATTGTCCATTTAATATAAGCAAAATTATATCCCGACTTACGCGAATTCGACTTACGCGATTATCGCTCGGTCCTATCACGTAAGTCTGGGGTATTACTGTTTTCGATTCGAAACTCGAGTTGAAATATTAATATTCGATACGGAACGAATAATTCGCAAGTTCGAATTATTCACACACTCCAACTATCAACTTCTTATTGAATATCTATCCATTGCTTCTATCAGCCTATCTTACATATTCTACTGGGATTGAATCACCTCCAGAATGATAGAGAAATTTATTTATTATACCGCACAGTTCAGATGGGTTTGTATAGAGTTTATTTCGAATTTTCTCTGTTTTACAAGGTCTCTTCATAATTTCAGCTCATATACCACGCTCAGTCCCACTGTTGGACTCGAGGCACCTCCACAATAGGAGGGAGATTGACCTTACTATACCATGCTGGTCCGTCCGCCTGGAGTTTCGAGTTTTCCTTCTCTTGCATAGATGTAATCTGCGCAATTTATCCCTTAGTCTTCTTTTACGATATCCACATACAAGATAGGAAATGCTGAATTGTATTCTTACTCCGTCAGCACATGAAAAATAGTCCCTTAGTCTGCCTTTAAAACATCCATAGACAAGAAAGAAAGTAATAATTTGTATTTTACTCTGTTACCACAAGAACACCCTGCTCTGCTTTCCTTGATTTGGCCTTTTGTTAATATTATATCCATGTGGTGACGAAGATTACTATTGAGGACCTCCTTTTCTGCCCGTGGGTGTCGTAAAAGACGACTAGAGGATTTATACGCATATAACATCTATGCAAGAGATGGAAAACACGAAATGATACCCTATACCAAAAGTCTGATATAGTAAGTCAATTACCCTCCAACTGTAAAGGCGGCTCAAGCCCAGCAGTGGGACATATCATCATCTTAGCCTATATTATCCCACTGTTGAGCCCAGGCCTCCTCCATAATGGAAGGGGATTTGACCTACTATTCCACGCTGATCAGACATCTTGGAATAGGGCTTTGTTTCGAGTTTTGCTTCTCTTATATATATGTTATATGCTTATTATATCCCTTAGTCGGCTTTTACGACATCTACGGGCAAGATAGGGATTCCATGGGACATATATAAGCTGATAATTGTTTTTTTTTTTTGTTTACAGAAAGACGATGTTCGTCCATACATAAGGGATAAATACAAACTATTCAGCTATTTACCACCCGACTAAGGTATTATGTATTATAAATATTGTTTATATACTTTGTAGGCAATACGGCAAATAATATACAATGAAATGGGGTGATGGTTTTAAGACCAATGGAGTTGGTTGGACCTTAGTCTCTCTGAAATTCAGTGCTTACAATGAACTTCAGATAGACTACTTCAAAGAACTAATGATTTTTGATATTTACGCGAGTATTATACACGCTTACTAATATTAGAAATGCGATAGTAAGTTTGTTTGTTACGCTTTCACGCTTAAATCACCGAACCGATTTTAACAATTCTTTCACCAATGGAAAGCTATATTATCAGGGTACATAGGCTATATTTTATGCCGGCCCACGGGAACGGGAACCACGCGGGCAAGGCGACTGAAACCGAAGCGAAGTAAGGGCGGGTTGCTAGTTGTAAATAAAACTATTACGGATTTTATCGCGTTCGTATTTGATTGACGCTGAAAAATGTTGAAAACGTCGGGTAATCAAAAATCAAATACAAACGCAATAAAACACATAAAAACTGTTTTTTTATCGGTTTAGTGGTTTAGGCGTGTATTGTGTACAAACATACAT
Organism: Lymantria dispar; assembly: GCA_032191425.1. Taxonomy (NCBI): domain Eukaryota; kingdom Metazoa; phylum Arthropoda; class Insecta; order Lepidoptera; family Erebidae; genus Lymantria; species Lymantria dispar. The sequence goes on along the minus strand of CM063469.1, from coordinate 13,132,966 downwards.
TTACATCTCAATCTAAACTCCGTTTTTATTTGCAGAATATTTCATTAAGTTTGAACTCGAGTGGTAAAAGCGTCTTCAGATTTATGTATTGATCGCGTTTAATTGTGAACTCGTTCACATTGATCGCGTTTAGTGTTAGTTAAATTGGTCATCAATTCATTACCTCAATTCATTATCATATATGGATATTGACTTTGTAAGTTTCAATTAAAGTTCTAGGAAATATACCGAAATGCCTACAAATTATTACAAGAAAAAAAAACTAAACTGGATAATTGAACAATTGTAATTTTTAAGTAAAAATAAATGCGAAATTTATTAATTTATTTGAAAAAAAAAACTATCGGCATGCTTTTTTTGCGTATTTTTTTAAATCTTTTTGTAGGTATATGGCTAATAAAAATATCAATTATCCTTCAAATTTAATTTATGAGCTGACTTGTACAAGTATTTTTGTCTAATGTAAGTTTTCATCACCTAAATTTTGGGTACAAAATTGTTCAGATATTAAATATAATTTAAAAATATCTGTAGATATGTCAATATATCACTACAGTGCGTTTCAAATAAGAATAGGATCGACTTTGCGCCATGTTGTGACGTCATAGCTGTCAATTCGAATCAGTAGCGTCAGCAAAACAAGATATTCTTTAAATATAATTTATTTACGAATCATGAACAAATAATATTTAATTAGAAATGAACTCTTCACTTTTTATATTCTGCTTAATATATTAATACCGCAATTCGATATTTCGATATTTTTCTCCATAACAACTCTTTTTAACTTTGTTCCTTGCGGGGTTCCCGTAATGAGCTGGAGGTAGTGATAACTTATCATCAATTTCAAGCCACTATTTTTCGTAAAACACCAAAATTTGCGGCATTTCCGTGATGAGATTTTAGCCTACGCCACCTAGTGTAAATAATTTACAGTAAATTTAGTTTACAATGATTTTGTAGAATAACATCGACCCTCGATATTTCCTTTTTAATATCGAACAATTGATATATCCTTCGAAATATCGATATTTTTAAATATTAATATCGATATATCCATATTTTGTCAACAGTCCTAATTCATTTAGATGGTTTTCACATTCAAGTAAATGGTATTCAGAACAACAAAAGACCGGCTAAGTACGAGTCTGAGTCGCGCGCGAAGGGTTTTTAAAAATACGAGTAGGCAAAAAATTGCGTTTTTTGTATGGGAGGCCCCCTTAAATATTTATTTTATTTTTACTATTTGTTGTTATAGTGGCAACAGAAATAAATGTGTGAAAATTTCAACTATCTAGCTATCGCGGCTCTTGAGATTCAGCCTGGTGACAGGCAGACGGACGGACAGACAGCGAAGTCTTAGTAATGGGATCCAGTTTTTACCCTTTGAGTATGGAACCCTATAAACATTATTGTTACGCAAATAAGGTTTAAGTGAGATTTGACAGATACAGATCATTGACGTTCTTAATCTTATTTGAATCGCATTATATATCTGTTAGATGTAAATAACAGATAAATATAAAAAGTTTTAATTTAAGATCACTTACTTTCTATATTAAAAAATAACAACTATTTGTTCATAGTTTTAAGTTTTCACTTTTGTCGGTAGTTTTCGCTGCCTTGTGTTTCTAAGATGTTTATTGCCGTATATTTACAAAAATGATTTATTCAGTTGACAAGCATTTAGAAAGAAAAAAATGTAACTCGAATGCGCTAGATTATAATTGGTATTTCAATTACTGTGATTTTTTGTTTGGTTGTTTTTTTTATTATTAATATACATATATATAAAATATGAAATATTATGTGAATTGTTTATGCACTTTAGGCTGTACGGACATACTTTGCCCAAGCCGAATTAATGAAACAAAAAAGTATGTAAGGTGGAATGGACTACGGATGTTACGAATGGCTGCTCTTTGATAGTTATGGATGTAGACTCTTAGGTACGGATGTAGGCTCTTTGACAGGTACGGATGTAGGCTCTTTGACAGTGACGAGTGTAGGCTCTATGACAGTTATGGCTGTAGGCTCTTAGAGGCTTGATGAATAGAATGAATGAGAGAAATGAGATTGACGAAGTACATACAAAAAGGAATAGTGAGTGAGACGGTTACAAGGAGAAAACCACGCCGTTCTTTTCTGGATTAGATTAGAGACGTGGTGAAAGGTCATATCCAGAGTACATGTAACTGTTGAGCATTCATGAAGACTTATGAGTGAATAAAGAGATGTAGGTATGCCAGGATCGTGGCTTGTGGTAATTGTCTGCCTACCCCCCTACTGGGAGACAGGCGTCAGTCTATGTATGTACTCTAATAAGGTGCTAAAAGATTTAATTATAATTTAATTATGTGATTTTTGTATTTTTTTTAATATGGGTAATTGAAAATTCGATTGTGGGTAGTTGGATATCATTTTGATTATATTAAGTGAAATGCAGGTAGTTATATAAAAATGACTAGAATTGGTATGTTAAATTACTTCTTTGACACATATAAATTCGAGCCCATTTGATGGTAATTGGTAACTGCCACTCATAGGCCTCATGAATATCATGGGCTGAGCCAGGTAGCCGTCTACCGTGAAGGTTTGGACTTCCAGCTCTCTTGCTACTCAAGTAGTAATTTCAATATCATACCATTGCATTTGATTTTAATCAAAATATATGTATTTCAAAAACCACGATTCAAATTATAAAAACGTTTTTTTAAACTTGAAATTTTATATAACTTATATACTATATTTTGTACTTATATGGATTTTAAAATTTTTTTGTGATTTTAAATATATATTTGCTTTTAAGATGACATACCTACCATTATTGCGTTTCTCTTCCAAAATAGGAGAGACCTTGACCTCAATACTGATCAATATCAAGGACGCATAGATTTCTATTCCGTGTCTTCCTTAACAGCGCTGCTATTTAATTATAACTACTTAGTCGTATTTTACGACACCCGTGGACAAGAAAGGTTGTGGTGAATTGTATTCTTACTCTGTCACCACACGGCAAATAATATCCTTATTTTTTTTAAGTGAAACTTCTTTAGAATCGTTGTGATTTCAAACTCGATGAAACGAAAAAGCGAGTCCATAGAGACACAAATACGTAAATGTATAAGATTCAGCCAGCGAGAGAATGAGATAAAGGATAAAGAGGTTTCACTTCTGACATGCGTACATTGCACGTTCGTTTTTTTTTTAATTTCAAATATGTAATACTCGCTTAAACATCGAGAAAACACTAGAAATTATTTTTATTTCTTTATTTTCTTGCACACTATTGGATATTGATAATTAGCCAAAATAAAATAATTTGTGACAAAAAGTATTATACCTACAGGGTGTATCAGGTTATGGGGCAACTGGTCAAAAGAGAGCTAGGCAATGGTGGTAGGAACCCATGAAAAAAATTTGAATGAAAAATATCGATTCGTTAATAAATTAGAGACATGCAAAGTTTTCAATTTTGTTTAAATCTTATTGAAATGTATAAAGTCAATGATACTTAATATGCAACATATTCGTACTTTGTTAAATGTTCATTAGAAATTGAATAAATCAATGATTACGTTCACATAAGCAAGACAAACTTCGCTTTAAAACAGCTGATCGGCCTATGACCGTTAACGGCTCGCGTTTGTACCTACGTCGTCATTCAAGCGTTTGCGTAATTCTAGGTATGAATGAATAAAATTATACTGTCGAAGCTTTACATGCCTACATGTATTCTGTCTGTACATGCCTACATAATACGTAACATTTAAGGCATAGACTCTTAAACAATTTTTTTTGAAATCACTATAATTTTTATGTTATATTGTTTTTTGTGTAATGTACATTCTATTTACGTTTTATGACCCTTAAACTACAACATACTCGAACAGTTGCCCCATAACCTAATACACTCTGTATATATTTCAAATATATAAGTCTGAAAAATAAAAATGATCTGTTATAATTTATTCGCCAAATTGTATAAAAGATTTTTTTTTTATATAAAAATATTTATATTTTAATTAAATGACGTTCTCGATTAAATCGTATTGAATAAAAATAGACCAATCTGAACTTCGAATGCATTTAATACATTTTTGTAATTAAATTTGTAAAAAAGTCTGTTTTTTTTCTGGAATGTATTTATCGATATTTCTACATATCACGTAACAATTTTTTTTTGCATTCGTCTGCCTTTTGGTACCCCTTCTAGCACCAATCGTATATTGGCCTGTACTTTGTTTAAAGTTTTCACTTCTGTCGGCAGTCCTAGCACCAAAGAGGAAATTCAGTACAGTTATATCGAATTTATTATGAATTAAAAACTTAATTTTGACAAAATACAGATTGTCGTGTTATGTTTCAATACGATTTAATTATTATTTTAAAAGGTAGCTAGATTATTATGTATAAAAAGGTTTTGGTCGAAATTTGATGATTATAATAAGAAATAACTATAAGGCTTAGAGCTTCAATATTTATAAAATAGTATAAGGTATATTAAAAAATAGATATTTTAAATCAAACTAATTTTGCCGTGTGGTGACGGATTAAGAATACAATTCCCCACTTTCTTGCCTTTAGGTGTCGTACAAGACGACTAAGTAATATTGTATGTATAACATATATGCAAGAGAAGGACAACTCAAAATAAAACCCTATATCAACACGTCTGTAACCACCAGAGTGTAATCTTACTCAGTCATTACATGCAAGGTTCATTGTATCCACTAACTCTTCCATATTTTAATTTAACTGTTTTTCATTATCATCATCGCAGCCCACATATGTCCCACTGTTGGGCTCGAGCCTCCTCCACTAGAAGGGAAATTGACCGTACTATACCATACTGGTCAGACAGGTTGGTATAGGGTTTTATTTCAAGTTACATTCTCTTGCACAGAGGTTATGTGCATATTATATCCCTTAGTCGTCTTTTACGACATCCACGGGCAAGATAGGGGTGGTGAATTGTATTCTTACTCCGTCACCACGCGCTTCGAGGAGTTTATATTTTTATTTATTTTTTTAATTTGTGTAGAACGACCTCCTTTTGGACAGCTAGTTTTAACCTTAAGTCGAAAATCGAAATTCAACCAAAACCTAACATGATTCAGCCTATTTGTAAATTCTAAATAAAATGAATCTATTGTAATATTATATATTCATCAAATTTATATAAATAATATAATCTAATAAAAATAAATCAACTTCCTATCGTTGTAAATGTAATTTAGAATGCTTATTATCGAATAATTGGTGGTTTCGACCGAATTTTACCAACCGGTCGCAGACCCGACCGGACCGTTATGATTCGGTCGAAACTTGTATAAAAATACGTATTTGACAGTATATATACTATGTTTAATTATTTTTATTAACTAATCAATATTTACAGACGATTCGTGCCCGCCTATTTATGATTCTAGATAAGTAAATTGTTGAAATTGTTTTGTTTATGGCTCTTAGGTTAGCCGGGCGTAATTGTGGGTAGTTGTGAACCAAACGCGAGACAAAAGATTTTTTAACCGATTTGAAAAAAAAGGCGGTTCTCAAGTCGACTTTTTTATGTTTGTTACCTCACGATTTTGATGATTATTTTTTGACGTGACAACGTCTTATAATTCGATGGAGCCGGTTGCACACACGAAAAAACATGACGTATGCGGCGTTACCTCGCTCTGAGGCGTTCCATTTAAGGCTTGATCCATTCAAAATATCTATCAAACAAATAAAATTAAAATTTTCTTTTGAAAAATGAAACCATTGCATCAGTATTTTCTTATGACGTTGTCACGTTCAACTATCGTCAGTAAACAGACTTTACAGACAACCGATTTTTTTTTATTTGAAAGTTGGTATTTTATCGTACCATTTCAATTAGGACCGGTTCTGACAATGACATACATGAGAAAACGGTTAGTTATTTTTTTTTTGTTAAAATTTTATTTTTGAAGTAAAATCTGCCTGTGGACATGTGTCACGTGACGTGTTAACTATACTAATTGTAGATATGACAATGTATCAATATATATCATCATCATCGCAGCGCACATACGTCCCACTGTTGGGCTCGGGCCTCCTCCACAATGAGAGGGAATTTGACCTACTATACCAAGCTGATCAGACATGTCGATGTAGGGTTTCATTTCGAGTGTTCCTTCTCTTGCACAGATGTTATATGCGTATTATATCCCTTAGTCGTCTTTTACGACATCCACGGGCAAGATCCCCTATCATCTAGGGGTGGTGAATTGCAGTGGCGGCTGGTGGGTCATCAAAGTGGTGGTGCATTTTACTTGCTCACTAAGTATTAAGATCAGAAATTGCAATGGAACAACAATTTACGTAAAATGTTTTTTTTTTTATTATTATTTTTGAGCGCATTAAATTTTGTAGGTGTAACTTACTTGCGAAGAAAATATTCTTTTTTTGTTCACACTTCAAAAAATATTTATAAAAGAGGGCCTTGGCGGTTCTGCCAATTTATATATTTTGTTATTATCTTTAATATAGTCTATATTTATGCTTATTTTCACTCACACTGTATACGCAGTATAAAGTAGATCTAAGACCAAAATAAAAAAAAACAATGTAAACAAATCATATTTATAGTAATCACAAAATAAAAGGCCCGTTTTGACAGTTCACGCCCAAGAAGTTTTCTATTTTTTACCAATCAAACTGTTTTGAGGGTAATTACATTTTTCATTGACGGGTACCGCCCACTGGGCTAAGTGCTGTGGCATAACGATTTTTTTCATATCGTCCACAGACTATTAATAATCGGTTAAGGAAAAATAAATCGATCAAGATATATTTTTGAAGGCGGACTCGTACTTGCCTTACTTATTAATTTGAATACTAGTATTTAGACCAACCATTTACAGAATTTCACCAGCTGTGTAGTAATTTTTACGGCAAATCGAGACGACAATATTGACAATATGAAAATGAAATAATATATATATGGGTGACGATAACTCAACTGACAATTTTAGCTCATCATCTTACGAAAATGATTGATTGAAGATTCACTTTTTCTCGATATTTTTGTGATTGAGTGAATGTTATTGTATCCGAAAAATATTAAATGATAGAAAAATGACCATTCGTAACATTGTCGTTTCAGAATATCTACAATATCACAGTTTAAGTAAAATTTTCAAATCAGGACTTTAATCCACTTGCACTTTATATATTCAAATCGATTATATACACATATAAACTTGATTCGATTTATCGTGAGTATCGAGTACTGAATCGTATGGTTCATCACTAAATATATCGGTAAGACCAAGTGTCAAAACGGGCCTCTTATTTTGTGACTATAACGCGTAACATATACATCGGAACTATATCTACTTACTGTACTTAACGAGACGTCATCGGCGAATTTCGTCGAAAGTCGAGTTCTCTCGGTAATATTCGGTTCGCTCGTGCGGCGTACGGGAACAAACTCATTTTTCAGTATATTTCTATGAACTATCTTCTGTCTCACGCGCCAGGCGTTTTAACTCATAACTAATACAAGTTGTATTAGCAGTCCACGTGCGCTCGCCTAAGCGCACGAGATTTTTTTATACAGGGAAAATAATGTTTAAATAGTTTATTTAGTAAAGCGCTTAATTTGTTTCGTCATAATTTGAAATTTTATTTGGTATATGTTTTTGTATGTTCAAAGTTCAAAGAATATATATTAATATGGTAATTTAAAAATAAAGATGAAGTTTTGTTATTTTCAAATCTTCTTATTTGGTGGTTCAGCGCACGAGCGCACTTAAGATACAGCCGCCACTGGTATTCTTACTCCGTCACCACACGGAAACATATAAGTGACCGATATTTGTCAAATAACAGATAAATGTAAAAATTTATGATCAAAAATTAATTTGTATATCCAAAAATAACAACTGTTTAGAGTTTTAAGTTTTCACCTCTGTCGGTAGCCCTCATGACTGCATTGCGATCTTTTGTAGTTTCGTTAACTGTTTTGTTATTCACTCCGTTTAGTGAGTTTGGCTTCACGATTGGCGATGATTTGCGCCCGGCTAACGAAAGGGTATCGTTTTCATGTAATGCTTAGTCATATTTAGTTAAGGTTTGTCTAATCTAATCATAAAAAAAAACTCGATTAATTTAATATCGAATGACTTGGCTATTTTTTGAAGTGAAACTGCTTTAGAATCGTTGTGATTTCGAACTCGATGAAACGAAAAAACGAGTCCATAGAGACCACAAACAACCGAATGAGATAAAGGATAAAGAAGTCTTACTTCTGCCATGTGTACATTGTACAAACGCTCTTTTTTTTCAAGATAACAAAGGAAGCCATAAAAAAGTAATTTCAAAAACAAGAGACCCGGCAGCCCAACTTTTTGAGGATGTTTGCGTGTGGAGGGTTTTGGTGGTGCCCTTGGTGTCACCGAGCCTAATTGCACGCATTCACACTCCTTTCCATCCACTCACCATCAGGTGTACTGTTTGCCACTAACAGCATTAAAAAAAATAATCGTACAGTTTTGTCCCGCGTAGGATTCGAACCCCTGACACTGACGCTGTAGGTATCTTAACTATTACGCCATCAATGTGCAATTGGATTTCATTTCCGTGTGGTGACGGAATAAGAATACAATTAGGCGTCGTTAAAAACGTAATTGTTTGCACATAATATCTATGCAAGAGAAGAAAAATTCGAAATAAAACCCTATACCAACATGTCTCGGGTCGACCACTGAAGACAAGGAACTCGGCACTGGTGGTCGGCCCAACGACGAAGGCGACGTGGGTACGGGTGGGTTATGGGCTCGCTCGCCGCCTTTTCGTCGTCGCGGACGGAATGGACCGCGCGTGCGTTTACCATAGCCACCCACCCATAAAAAAAATACCAACATGTCTGTCCAGCACAACAGGTCAATTTTTCCTCCCATTGTGTAGGAGGCTCGAGCCCAGCAGTGGGACGTATATGAGCTGAGATGATGATGATTTATTTATCATTCATCAACCCATATACGTCCCACTATTGGGCTCGGGCCTCCTCCACAATAGGAGGTGAAATGACCTAGTATACCACATTTTGTTTCGAGGTTTTCTTCTCTTGCATAGATGTTATATGCATATTATATCTCTTTCTCTCAATGTGGTGACGTAAAAATACAAATCACCACTCCCTATCTTGCACGTGGACATCGTAAAATACGACTAAAGGATACACATATAACATCAATGCAAGAGAAGAGAAACTCGATAAAAAACCCTATACCAACCTGTCTGACCAGCGTGGTATGGTCAATTTCCCTTCTATTATGGAGGAGGCTCGAACAACAGTAGGACGTGTATGGGCTGCAATGATGATATCTTTTTTTCGTCTTTTACCATACCCACGGCCAAGATAGGAGGTAATTGCATTACACGCGGATCGTTTTTACTACGTGGGAATTATTTCCCAAATTCAGCGTGATTTTAATAATTTATTATGACAAATGCATTGATATCTCTGTATCGTTTAGATAAGAGATAGCGGAAGTAATTTATGAATTGTAAATTTAGTATATCGTTTAAGAAATTTTTAAATTATTAATTTTAAAGTGAAAAAACCCCTAAGTGTTCGGCAACATTTTAAAAGCAATACTTAAAAGCCGCGTTTTTATCAATCGATAATCGATTACGATGATTTGGATTCAAAAATTTATCAAATCCTTTTTAGATTTAAGTTCGTGTTGAATCTTGAGTGCGATCTTGAATATGTATAGCGGAACATTTAGCTTACTTAAAATCGTGTTCAATATTCAGTTTTTTAACACGGACGTACATAGTACTGAGATCTTACTTGACGTTAAGATCGGTTTTTTATACGGGATCAGCGTTATTAAAATCGTATTCAATATTGAAATCGTTTTTCAATACGGGCCTAATGTATTAAGAGGATACTTAACGTTGAGGTCGACTTTTTAATACGGGCCTAGGGCACTTAAGATTATACTCAACGTTGAGATATGATTTTTATACGGGATTAACGTTATTAAGATCGTATTCAATATTGAAATCTGTTTTTCAATACGGACCTAACGTACTAAGACGATACTCAAAGTTGAGGTCGACCTTTTAATACGGGCCTGGGGCACTTAAGATCATACTCAACGTTGAGATAGGATTTTTATTTATACATTGATAACCGTTATTAAGATCGTACTCAATATTGAGATCGATTTTTCAATACGGGCCTAACGTATTAAAAGGATACTCAACGTTGAGGTCGACCTTTTAATATGGGCCTAGGGCACTGAAGATCGTACTCAACGTTGAGACTGGTTTTTAATACGGGCTTAAATGTCAAGATAATCGCTAGGTGAGAGGGTAATTTTTAAGCGACTTCAAAGCGAGTCAACTGTTTTGGCGTATTTTCGATCATAACTCCATTATACATAGACGAATTTGGGAAATGCTTATTTATTTTTGAAGGGGTTCCACAATTGGTTCATATTTTATTGTAGAGATCTGAAGAAGTCGTATTTTTTAAGCGAAAATTAGTTTTGAGCCTGGGTATGTTGAAATTCTGGTCTATCGACGTCCTGGACGTCGAGAGGAGAGGGTACCCCTTAGGGTATTCCGTCGGGCCAACCACGGAGGACAAGAAACTTGGCACCGGTGGTCGGCCCAACGACGAAAGCGACGTGCTACGGTGGGTTATGGAGCCGCTCCTCTGTCGCCCCGGACGGAGCCGGGCGACGGCTGCGCTGACCATAACCCACCTTAAAAAAAGGTAGAATGGATCTCTCTCTGAGTGGTGTCTCGCTTGATTTAGGGTATAGGAGAAGAGAGACATACTTTCTTCTCTCTTTCATAATATTGAATGGATACACAATATATTGTCTATACAAAAGTGATTGATAATTAAAACGTTTCCTTGTAATACAAAAGTTTTACTTCTAGTATGTCTTTACGACACACTGTCTAGTGATATCTGATGTTTACGCGAGCACTACACATTGTAAATAAAACTACTTTTACGGGTTTTATCTTTACGGACTTTGCAAAGTGTTCGAAACGTCGGGCAATCATAAATCAAATACAAACGCGATAAAATCCGTAAAAGTAGTTTTATTTACAATGTCTAGTTTTATTTATTTCGTTTAAATATCTTTTAAATTCTGTACATTTGAAATGATTGTAAATTCCCTGTTAAAATATATAAGTATAAAAAAAAATATTATAAATTATTAAATAAATTTATGTACGAATTGTAAATTTAATATATAACTATTTAAAGAGTATATAATTTATTATGAATCATAAGTGTGGCAGTTTGAATCAGAATCCATAGTGATAGATGTTTTTTTTTTAAGTGAATCATAGATATTAAGTGATGTAGCGATCAAATAGTTATAATAATTATTATTAAGATGTAATCAAAATGTTTAGATAATTAAAGTATTTAATGAAATTAAATGTTTTATTGGTCATTTTATTTATTTCACCCACTAATTTTCTTTGAGTATACCCTTAGAATAATAACGTATAGAAAGTAAGTTTGCGCACAAAAAGTGAAGCATTTCAATTGGAGCCTAATGGAGCTTACGCCGGAACCGTTCCGTAGTGTACAAGGCCATTTTACTGCACGTACCTATGCAACTCTTAAAACATAAATAGGTAATTATGAGGTTTTGTGCATTCAAATGGTGTCACAACACATTTGAAAAACTTAAAAATGTTTTTAACATTACTTTTAAAAGTATTTCGACGATTTATGCTAATAAAAACAAAATTTGATTTCATAATTTGTAAAGTGGTGTGCGTGTGTACGTGTGTAATCATCTGAGCGCATGTAGTATTATTAGATTCATGTTTCGAACGTTCGAAGTACCGACACTATCCTTCTATGCGTTATTATTCTAAGAGTATACCAAACATTTTCTGTGTGGTGACGGAGTAAGAATACAATTCACCACTCCCTATCTTGTACGTGGCTGTCGTAAAAGACGACTAAGGGATAAAAAGCATGTAAACAGTGGGACTTACGTGGGCTGAGATAATGATGCTATATCAGACGTATCAAAATTGTCACCCACATACCAACTATCATATCAGCTCATATACGTCCCACTGTTGGGCTTAAGCCTCTTCGATACTATATAATTGATCTATTATCTGGTCAGATGTATTGCTAGAGAGTTTAATTTCGAGTTCTCTTGCATGGATGTTACAAGCATATTAGGGATGTGACTTGGAGGAAAAATAATCGATTTTTTCTTTATAATAATCGGTTAATTAAAAATAAATAATCGGTTATAAAATAATCGACTTTTGCTCCCAACGGGATTATGATGACTTTTGACGTGACAACGTCTAATAATTCGATGGAGCCGGCTGCACACACGAAAAAACATGACGTATGCGGCGTTACTTCGCTCTGAGGCTTTCCATTTAATGCTTCATCCATACAAAATATCTATCAAACAAATAAAATTAAAATTTTCTTTTGAAAAATGAAATCATTCCATCAGTATTTTCTTATGACGTTGTCACGTTCAACTATCGTCAGTAAACCGACTTTACAGACAACCGATTTTTTTTAGGTAACCTGGCAGTTAAATAATTGATTCATTTTAATTTAAAAAAATCGATTTTTTTTTAATTTTGATAATCGACTATTACAAAAAAATAATCGATTAGTATAAAAATCGATTATTTTTTCACATCCCTAAAGCATATTTTATATATTTTACATATTCATTCCGTGTGGTGACGGAGTAAGGATACAATTCACCACCCCCTATCTTACCCGTGGGTGATCGTACGAGACGACTAAGGGATATAAAACGCATATAACATCTATGCGAGAGAAGGAAAACTCGAAATAAAACCCTATACCAACACGTCTGACCAGCGTGGTGGTATAGTAGCTCAATTACCCTTCCATTATGGAGGAGGCTCGAGCCCAGCAGTGGGACGTATATGAGCTGAAATTATGATGAATTATATACGTTTGCCGTGTGGTAACGGAATAAGAATAAAATTCACCACCTCTTCTCTTGCACTAGAGATGTGACTTGGAGGGAAAAAAATGGATTAATCGATTTTTCTTTCTTTAAAATAAATCGATTTGAAAAAAATCGATTAATTATTTTTAATTAATCGATTAATATTTGTAGGTATTATTCGTTATTCTTTTTTAAATATTTCTCCGGATAATATGATGATTTTTATTAGTAAATCTGAGATTATTTTCTAATATAGTATGAAATACTAATATTCGATCGAGCACTTTTCCTTTTTTTTTTAGGAAATCTGACCATGAATTTATTTTTTATATAACAGAAAACTTTAAATTTAAACCAAAAAGCAAATACTAAAATAATCGATTAATTTTAATATAAATAAATCGATTTTTATTTTATAGATAATCAATTATTAAAATCGATTATTAGAAAAAAAAATCGATTAATATAAAAATCGATTATTTTCACATCCCTATCTTGCACACTGTCGGATTAAGGCAGCGCGGAGCCTGTAGCAAATTCTATCGAGAGGTCCTTTGCTTCAGATTCTCAAGTTTAATGTATTAAATAAAACAAAACTGTTAAGGCATGCAAGATATTTTACGCTCCTAAATTGATATTTTTTAAACTACAGTCAGGCGTTGGAGCGCGAGGTCTCCTAATTCGCGGGCCCCGTAGCATTTGCTACTCTTGCTATATGGCTAATCCGACACCGCTTGCACATGAACCCCTTCTTATCCACTGCTAAACGTCAGCCGTCATGTTTTGCCACAAAGTGCGGTTCTGTGCCGCCTGCATCTAAAGACGCCGAGCAACTCACTAGGTCGTCGGTGTACCTAGTGACGGGGTTTCTTATACTACGTCGGGTCGTCATAATCGCCTTTTATGACACAAGAAATGTAATTGTTGGTAGTATTCATAAGCCGTCATACAGCTTTTCTGCTATGTAATAATAATACTTATAAATAGATTATCTATATTAAGTCTCGGCCAGTCAAACGTACGATAAGATATATATAGATAAATACAATATGGTTTACATATTTCTTTGAACATAACAATAAACAGGCAATTTGCATTTTATTTTTTTTTGTTGTGTGTATAGCTGTTGGTCGAGATGACCTTTACAGCTTAGCGCGGTCATTGGGCGAGCGGAAGGCTCTCAACCCGGTAAGTGAGTTAAGCGAACATCGCCCGAGGGCTCCCCCTGTGGGGAACGGACCTCGGCTCGGGGCGTCGCTGAAGGCAAAGTGGCCACGTTTGGGTTAATGACTTTTACGCGGCGCGGTTTTCGACCTCGTCGGCGAGACCGATACCGCGGAGTTTTATTTGTTATCGCTGCGCGAGCTGTGTAGGCCCTTTCTTGGGCGGTTGTTATAGCATCATCCCCTTCTTCGAGAAGGTGACGAGGACGTCGGACTGCGGATATTTTTGTGGGGACGTAGTTGGCCGCCCCAACCACTAGTGGATTGGGGTGAGTCGTGGCAGAGTCAAAATAGCGCTGGGAGCAACGCTTCATATACTGCCTGATGGTCGGCAATTCGAGGTCGATGTGTAGATCGACATTACGAACGAACCACGGTGCTCCCGTTGCCCGTCGCATATATCTATTTTGAAGTGTTTGTAATCTGTGGATCCTGTGTGGCCTGATGTGCGCGAATAGCTACACTAGCATACGTCATAATAGGCCGTATGCAGGCAGTGTATAATCGGACTAATTTGCATTTAGGGGGCGTCCATAAATTACGTGAGGTGTTTTTTTAAATTTTCTGTTACTCCCTCCCCCCCTGGTGAGATATCGTGAGATTTTATTCAACCCCATCCCCCCAATCTCACGTGAGATTTTTCAAAATGTGGGTAGGTACTCAGATTACAAATTTAAAACCTCAGTTGCACATCTAAGATAGATGTTATTTTATAGTGAATTATCTATGGTATAACGTCGAAGTATGAATGAAATTATTTTCTTTCGAACGAATTAGTGGATGATCTTAATCGTATTATGATTACGCTTAAGATTAAATCTTAAGCATGTACAATCTGGATTAAATGGACCAAAATAGTATAATTTTTTTTTGTTTCAATCAGAAAAAAAATTGCGTGATATTTGTCGAGACCCCCCTCCCTCCAACGTAAGATTAGATGAGATTTGACTCGACCCCCTCCCCCCCCCCTTAAACATCTCACGTATTTTATGAACGCCCCCTTATCATTTGAAGATTATCCGTGTGGTGACGG
The DNA here is from genome assembly GCA_032191425.1 of Lymantria dispar. Classification (NCBI taxonomy): domain Eukaryota; kingdom Metazoa; phylum Arthropoda; class Insecta; order Lepidoptera; family Erebidae; genus Lymantria; species Lymantria dispar. The sequence continues at coordinate 13,117,727 of CM063469.1, read as the reverse complement.
AGTAACAATACCATTCAGCATCCCTTTTATTGCCAGTGGGTGTAAAAGACGATTAAGCGATATAATATGCATACAACATCTATGTAAGAGATGGCAAACTCGAAATAATACCTAACAACTACGGTCAGGTGCAGGTGCGCTACCTGCCGCCCGGCTCCGTCCGGAGAGACAGAGAGGCGGCGCACGGCGCCGTAACGTAACGTATTTAAAATAAATCGATTTGCAAAAAATCGATTAATTATTTTTAATTAATCGATTATTTTTATAATCGATTTTTTTACTATTCGTAGTAGTATGAAACACTGAAATCATTCGATCGAGCACTTTTCCTGGCAGTATAGTGATGACCTCTTTTTTTAGGCAATCTGACAGTAATTTTATTTTCTATATAATAGAAAACTTGTAACCAAAAAAGCAAATACTAAAATAATCGATTAATTTTAATATACAAAAAATCGATTCCTTTTAAAATCGATTTTTATTATTTAGATAATCGATTATTACAAAAAAATAATCGATTAATATAAAAATAGATTATTTTTGCTCATCCCTACCCGTACCCCAACTGTGGCACGTCGTCTTCGTCGTTGGACCAATCACCGGCGCAGAGTTCCTTGTCTTTAGTAGTCGGCTCGACAGATTACCCTGGTACTCTCTCCCGTCGACGTCCCCTTTCCGGGGCGTCGGTCGCCGTCGCTAGGTCAGCCTCACCGCGGGTGACGGACTAAAATCCCCGGTTCGGTCACCCACAGCCTCTGCTAGGGCGGCATCAGGCGCAAATAAAACCCTCTACCACGTCGAACCAGCGTGGTATAGTAGGTTAATTAAAAATATTTCTAATTTTACTCTAATTGTAGAGTAGACGTAAACCAGCTGTAATGATTGCGAGTAGCTGATTTCAAATAAAAAAAAAAAAAAAAATTGAATTAAGAATAGTGTATATAAGAAAAAAATATTTTTTATTATAAAAAAAGCGTGGAGTGCATGTTGTTGTAAATATTTTATTGACAGATATCAGTAGAAGGATTATCATTTTGATAATATCTTAAAAAGCACCCCACGCTTTTTTTACAACAAAAAATATATTTTTTTTTTATACACTATTCTTAATTCAAATTTTTAAAAATTTATTTTCTATTTTTTAGTTGGAATTTCTATAAAAGCGTATTTTTTTAGTTTTTTGAACTATTATTTATTTTTAATTTTTAGTTGAATTTTCGCTAATTCTGATCATCCTAGGAAGGATAACGGGTCAAACTGTTTAAAATATTGTATTGTCATCGGTCCTTAAGAGCGTTATCGGTAATCGGCACTTCTCGCATTTTTGGTTTTTTGCTACGGTCCGATATCGACGCACACTAATGCACTACACACACGCGAGTTCATAGAATGACCAGTCTTGAGCCTTGGCGCTTATAATAATCAATCTCTAATATATTCTTCGGAGAAGTAGATTTTCAAAAATCAACATGATGTAAAATTTAAAATTTTTAATTAAAAACCAAATCTCATAACAGTAAAACGGTTAAAATTGTATTTTTAATATGCAAAGTACAGGAAATAGTAAAATATAGGCACAGAGTATAACTTACAAGGAGACCCTCAGACGTGTGGGTCGGGGATTTCCATGATTTTTGGTGGGGTGGTAGAGGCGGCACGAGGGTATCACAACTACCAAATATTAGGGTCAACTGGGCCCTCGTTAAAAAGATTTTAAGGGTCAAAGTTGGATGGGTAATTTATGTACTAGAAAAATTCAAAGTCGAATCGCCAACAAGCGGTAATCTCGTGGTAACGTGCTCGCCGGCGGGAACTCTGGTCTCGGGTTCGAGACTCGACAACTTATTTTTTTAAATTATCACATTATTGTGTAATAATTTTAAAAAAATAAAAAAACCCCAATCGACGTCCCTATCCCGGGATGTCGGTCGCCGTCACACGGTCAGGCTCTCTACGGGTGACACACTAAAGTCCCCGGTCCGGTCACCCGCGGACTCGCCTAGGGCGGCGTGAGGCGCGGATACTCGTATCTGCGCCGTCCGAGTCGCCGGTGGCGGAACGTGTGACCAAAGATTGATCACACACGAGCCGGCTTCTCCTTTCGTGAGATGACAGCCTCACAGAAGGCGGTGACCGCGTTCCAGTTCCTGACGCTGCTGAGCATCTCCCTAGTGATGGTCGGCAGGGTCCGGTCGGCACCGGTGATAGCAACGAGTTCACGGCGCTGCTCTGCCCACGAGGCACACACCTCGAGCCTGTGCTGCGCTGTGCTCACGTCGCAATAGCAGTGGTGGCAGGATGGTGTGCTCTCCCTCCTAACGAGCTTGCGCAAGTACTTGGCTATCGTGACCCATCAATACCTGCACCAGTCGGAAGGAATGTACCCCATGCTGCCGACCTAACCACCCCATCAGCACCAGCTGAAAGGAGTCGACGGTCCTGATACCGTATTGAGGCTTCTCCGTATTGAGCAATGGCGTCTCGGCGGGCGTCGACCCGCCAGGCGGCAATCACCTTGATTGAGGCTATATGTGGCTCGCGTCTCTGATACTCGCAGGTAAAGCTTGGCGAGTACCTCCGCCCGCAGGTCCCACCGGAGAGTTCCAGCCAAGAGGCACGCTGCCTCCGTGACTGCCGTGCAGTAGTCGAGTATGGCCCTAGTCGCCATGGCCATGGATGTCTAACAAGTCCAGTCAGAGATTTAAATCTACCCACTACAGAAATTAGTTATTAAATTTTGATCCACATTTTGCTACATATTTATTGCTAGTACAAGAAGAAAATGATTCTCTATGAAAAAATTATATTGTGTATGGTTAGTAATTACTAAACATTAAATTTGAGTTAGCTGATAATCTTCAGAAGATGAGGCTGCATAAATGTTCCGTTCGGATTTTGATGTGAAATATCTATAGGCGGGGTGAACCTGATTGTCGCGTGGCATTAAAAGCGGCGTTAACGCCACGCTTTGCGGTAACGACTTCAAAATAATTTTGATGTTTCACGTCTGCCAGGCGTCCTGAGTGACGGCTCACTTCTCTTTTCGTTTACTCTTTTGAAACTATAAGTACCTTACAGTTTTGTCGTGTGTTCTCAAAGTCCGACTTTACACCACCTGCATACGGCCTATCATGACCTATGCCAGCGTGGTGTTCGCGCACGTAAAGCCACACAGGATCCACAGGCTACAGACACTACAAAATCGTTTCATGCGCCGAGCTACGGGAGCACCGTGGTTCATACGAAACGTCGATCTCCACATCGACCTCGAACTGCCGACCATCAAGCAGTTTATGAAACGGTGCTCTCAGAGCTACTTCTCTGCCATGACACACCCCAACCAACTAGTGGTTGGGGCGGCTTCCTATAGACCCTCCAAAATCGTGTGAGCATGAAAAAAGCCTATTATTTTGACATTACAAACAGACACTCCAATTTTATTTATTGGTATAGATAGAGATCGCATGAAAGTAATTAAAAGAATTAGGTAGTAATAAATACTTACGAATCAAAACCGATCAGTCGCAGTATACGCTTAAGTTCGTATTGTCGTCTTTTACGCTGTGAGCGGAGAGCTCGAGCGACGTGACCCTGCTCCGTTGAGCGCCAAGGCTTGATTGGCTTACGAACAATTATGCCGTTCAATTTATAGTAATATTTAAAATTTAATTACGAGGGTGACTATTCGTATTTCAATTTGGTTTTTTTTTTACTGCTTCTACAATAGTCGAACAAATAGTGGATATTTTTTTAAATATTCCAAGGTTAGTATTATTCACAAAATTAAATGTTTTACAGGAGCCATTTTCGTCAAATTAATCTTAAGGAAATATTTTTTTTTTTTAGTTTTAAAAGGAAGAAATCTTGAATTTCATTTTATACATACCCAAAAACAGTAATTTTCCTAACATCTACAATTTTTTTCGAGCTGCCACGACTTATCGTTTATTCGTACCTGAACTTCAAAACTCAGCGTTTTCGTAAAATCTCATTAACTTAAGTTCAAAATACCCTTGCCTTTTAATAAAATAGTTACAATATTGAGTTATAATTCTGTACAAGCACAATATAAAGATGTGTTTAATGTAGTGGTTATATAAATTTTTAGTAAGCTATTATGATGAACGAGTAACCAGTCCTCAAAAAACCACATTTTTGGGTTTACGGCCGCTTATTACCGATAACGCTCTTAATAAGTTTGCCAAATTTCGAGTTAATCCGACGTTTTGAAGGGGGTCAAAATCATGTTCAAAGATTTCGTTACATACTAACATACATACGTCTGAAGCTAATAAAAGCGTATTAAAAAAAGAGAAAGATGACTAACAGAGCCAGCAGATAAACCATTATAAGATAAGAAAATCAATAAATAATACTCTATATCAGTGGTTCTCAAACTTTTTAAATGACGGAACCCTTTTGGGAAGCAAAATACTTGATGGAACCCTACAATAAAACAATTATTTTTATAAGTGTATTCTATATTAATCAGCATAATAAAAGTACAAGGTATCAGTTACTAATTATTATTTACTTCACCACTTGGTAAGGACAATAATAGAAAACATTAAAAAAGAAAAAATCTAACTAGTGGGAGGTATGAAACTGTTTTTTATTTTTCATCAATTGCTTGATATCAGGTTTGATGGAAGAAAGTTGGAGTCTCATATCAGCTTCGGCGTCCAGTCTATTGCGATATTTTGTTTTCGTGGCTGCGTAGGTAGAGAATCCTGTTTCGCACAAATATGTAGTTGGGAACGGGAGAAGAATATCCAGAGCCATTTGGCCAAGCATTGCATATTCATCTTGGATTCTGCACCAAAAATCATTAAGAGGCGTCGTTTTGAACAATGACTCCATACTTGTGTCTGATGACATTTCTAAAAGAGATTCATATATCTCATTTGACATGTTTTCAGGCTTTTCCAAGTTGGGTAAAAAAGGATTATGAATCCAGGAGTTCACTTTAATTTTTGTATTGTGTTCTTCGGGAAAATACTTTTCAAAAGATGCGCGCATCGAACTGAGATATTGGACCAATTCTTCAAACACATTATCTTCAAACATTTCTGAGTCGTTTTCGCTAACAAACTCACTGAGTAACGTAAAACTTTCTATTTCTTTCTTACCAATGCAAATGATCCAAAAATCTAATTTTCTTTTAAAAGCAGTTATTTTATTATAGGCCTGAAACACTGTTGTCTGTATACCTTGTAACGATAAATTTAATTCGTTAAGTTTTTGAAAGATATCCGCCATAAAAGACAATCGGAACAACCAAGTTTTATCATACAAACGGTCCTTCAAATTAAAAGAAGTATCTGCTGAAAGAAACATTTGTAACTCGGCTCTAAGTTCAAATAGCCTTGTTAAAGTTTTTCCCCGAGACAGCCATCGCACTTCTGTATGGAGCAGCAGTGTTTTATGTTTGCTGCCATAATCTTCACACAATAATGAGAACAATCGGGATTGTAGTGGTCGTGATTTGATAAAATTAATTATTTTTACCGCTTCATCCATAACTAATTTTAGATTAGACGGCATTTGCTTCATCGCAAGTGCTTGTCTATGCAGAATACAATGACTGGAACTACAATTAGGCGCTTTATTTTTCATTCGTGACACTGCTCCTGCTGTTTTACCTGTCATCGCCTTGGCCCCATCTGTACAAATGTCAATGCAATTGTTCCAACTGAGATTATGTTCTTCAAAAAATATATTTATTTTATTAAAAATTTCTTCCCCGGTAGTGTTTGTAAGCAGCGATGAACACATAAGCATGTCTTCTTCAAAAGAACTTTTATATGGATATCTCACAATAACCAGCAGGATAGCCAAACCAGCGACATCAGTCGACTCGTCCATTTGCAAAGCGAATCGTGTATTTTGTAGACGTGTAACTAGTTCTTGTTTGACGTAGCTTGCCAGATCATGGATTCGTCGTGAAACAGTATCGTTTGATAGCGGAACAGTAGAAAGATGCTTTGCAGATTTTTCATCAAGCATACATTTTGTTATGTCTAATACACATGGTTTTATTAATTTCTCAGCGATAGTGTGCGCTTCACCTGCTTGTGCAATGCGATAGCTAACTAAGTATGATGCCTCCGTGGCCTTTTCGTTGGTAGTTTGTGTTACATGCATCATATTTTTTTGACTTTCTAATAACTGATCTTTTTTGCGAACAAAAAATTCTTTATTCTTGTCTTTAGTCTCGGGGTGTACGGTTTCTAAATGTCGACGCAATTTGGCAGGTGCCATGGTACTATTAGGAAGCAGTTTACTACAGAGCATGCAGAGAGGTGAGCCGTTGGAATCAACAAATCCGAAACTGATATAAGATTCATCATACTTCCTTTTTTTCGTCTTTGAAACCGTCGAGCTTGACGTCGTGGCACTCGTGGCATCATCTTCTGGATCGGTGATTGCTAAATTCTCCGCGCGCATTGCTTTCGAACATTCAGCGTCATTAGAAGATGTTGTTGGAACACGTTTAACACCTTTAAGCCAACGTTCCATTCTTCTTTATTTATAATGTTACAAGTCAGGATAGTGGGGTTTAAATAATGCACAATCGTTACTGCGTATAAGAGACTAAATTTAGAACCTACAGGGAAGAAATGTATAAAACTGAGACAACAGAATACAGCAGGCAGTAAAACAATGAACACTAGTTTCTCGCTAGCGAGCTTGTAAGTAGGTAGTAACTTATCGCTCCGAACGCTAATCATCAACTGACGACGCCAACGCGCGATCGCCGCTTTTATACTTAGTCCTAGACTCGATCTCAAATATTCTCGAAAATACTCGAGTCGGCACCTTTGATAAACAAAAAGCAAAAATAAAAACAGAAATTTAAAAATAGCGTTGTAAACAATATCGACTTTATCCTTTGAAGTTAGAGACGAAAGTCGCTAGTTGACAACTATAGCGTCTAATTCAGAGGCGGCTTTTATCAAAGAGACTGAGCGCTTACAAGTGTACTACCCGCTCGTTTTAAGTTTGCCGCTGGCGATAGGTATGAGTGTATGACGTTCGAAATTTTTTATTTAATTGTAACAATAAAAATTGTGTACGTTAGATATTTGGGTAAAACTATGACACATTATAAGTTTTGTTGTCACGTGGGGGAGGGTACGCGCATTCCACAGACCGGCAAACTTAGAGCGAACGCGTTGTACAAGTATAAAATTGTTGAGACCAAACTTATGAGATATTGTACCAGCTAATGTAACACAAGCTTATACAAATACAAATAAATAAATAAATAACATTCATAGCGTTTTGTCTCCGCGCGGCCGCGGAGTCCGCACAGCCGCGGAGCGACCAGAGAGAGGTGTTTTGATTTTTTTATTTCTAAATTCTTGCGGAACCCCGACAGAGGTATCACGGAACCCTAGGGTTCCGCGGAACACACTTAGAGTATAGCTGCTCTATATCAACTATATCCGTGTGGTGACGGAGTAAGAATACAATTTGCCACTCCCTATCTTCCCCCGTGGATGTCGTAAAAGACGAATAACGGAATAAAACGCATATACCATCTATGCAAGAGAAGGAAAACTCGAAATAAAATCTTATACTAACCTGTCTGACGAGCATGTTATAAGTAAGGTCAATTTCCCTGGTATTGTAGAGGAGGCTCGAGCCCAACAGTGGGACGTGTATGGGCTGAAATGATGATGACATCAACCCAGAATGGAATTAGCACGCTGATGTGGCAATGAGTAGGACACATCGTTCGGCAAACTAACAAACGCTAGCAGGTTAACTGTCCACAGACCGTATATGGTCTGTAGACAGACTTGCGTACCAATCCACAGACCATATGTGGTCTGCTCACCCACACAAATTCTAAGCCATCTGGAGCTGTGGACGTAAGAATAATTTCTTATATTTTATGTGGACTTAGTAGGACACCTCATAAGGATTATAAAAAGTGCTGGGACATAGGAAAATACTCGACATTTCTTTTCGTACGTGGTATGAAAAATTTTTTCGAGATTTTATCGTTTAACATATTTTACATACTATTGGATGTACGGGACCATATCCACTCCGGAGCACGGACAGTTAACCTGCTAGGGAAGAAAGGTACCCAAATGGCGACCACGTATTGGACGATGCAGTGTAGAACGCCCACGTTAGGTGGACCCACGACCACCTATTCTTCAATCTCAATTGCAATCCTAAATCCAATCGCAGCTTGCGTTTAAGTAAATGTGGTACACTTGAAAGCGACACTAGCGTACGATCGGAATCAAATTCGGTCGTGTTTTTGATGTGACAACGTCTTATAATTCGAGGAGCCGGCTGCACACACGAAAAAACATGACGTATGCGGCGTTGCTTCGCTCTGAGGCGTTCAATTTAAGGCTTGATCCATACAAAATATCTATCAAACAAATAAAATTAAAATTTTCTTTTGAAAAATTAAACCATTCCATCAGTATTTTCTTATGACTTTGTCACGTTCAACTATCGTCAGTAAACCGACTTTACAGACAACCGATTTTTTTTAAACTAAATGAATTCGACTCGTCGATCAAGTCAAATATTTGCTACTCCCAACGTGATTTTGACATAGTTTAAAATCGTTAATGTTACACAATTTCAAGAAAGCGTCTTTGTGGTGATCGAGTTTGGTAACGTTATTAATTTAAAGTAATAAAATATACATGCACATTTGGTGAAAATAACAACGACAAACACGAAGAATTCACTCTTGATTTTGTATAAGAGTATCAAATATAAGTTTGGTGAGATTGGAATTTGAGACGAAAAATTAAGTCCAATTCAAATATTTTTTTAGGCATAAACCGCGTTCACTTACATTACATTTTACCTTAACTTACCACCGGATCGGCAATCGCACTGTGAAGATCCTGCAAGAAAGTTAGCGGGATTGACATTTTGTTATTAATTTACTAGTTTTATTTAAAATAAAATTACAACAACGTGGCCCTTCGAACCATAATATAATACAATTTTGGGCATCCAATCCCGCGCCATTTTTCAATCCCGCATGATGCGGGATTACGGGCGCGGGATCCGCGGGACTGAAAAAAGCGTGCATGCAACCTCAAACTTAATAAACTCTCAAACAATAACATATATAAATTTACAGTTTTTAAATGTGTTTTTTGGTTGATTTTTAATTTTCTTTGTCCTTTTTTGAAGAAGATCTGTTTTGTTATGATTTGTTTTTTATTCAGTATCTGTTACTGTTTTTTTTTTGTGAAGAAAAACTGTGTAATTTGATTGATCTCATACTAATAGTTATACGTAAATAAATGTGTAGTTAGTTGACTAAATCACTCTTTTTGTGTGATAAATAAACGGAGTAATTTCATACTAATAATACCTAAATTTTAATAAATGTGTAGTTAGTTGATTAATTCATTCTTTTTTTGTTACAAATAAACGATGTAATTTGATAGATCTCATATTAATAGTAATATGTGGGTAAATAAATGTGGAGTTGACTAATTCATTGTTTTATTTGCCTTATATAAATGTAAATATTTTCGATATGCGGGAGCCCGCAAATACCGAGATTGAATTCAGGCAGCGGGATTGGACGCTTTAATACAATTCTCAAGTTCAAATTACTCCTTATATAGCCAACTACCTGGTAGTAAAATATTATTAAAATCAGTTCAGCCGTTTTGAAGATTACCCGTAGCAAGTAAAAAGATAGACAAAAAATATTTAGTTTACTAGCAATCCGCCCTCGCTTCGCTTCGGTTATAGGTTATAGTCGTTTTACCCGCGTAGTTCCCGTTCCCGTGGGAATACCGGGATAAAATATAGCCTAGTTTACGCCCTGATATTATAGCTTTCCATTGGTGAAAGAATTTTTGAAATCGGTCCAGCCGTTTTGAAGATTACCCGGAACAAACAGACAGACAGACAAAATTTTTTTTATTCCTATTTTAGGCATAGGTGTCGTGCAAATAACCGTGTGAGCATGAAAAAAGCCTATTATTTTGACATTACAAACAGACACTCCAATTTTATTTATTGGTATAGATTAGTTGCTAGCTTCTGCCCGAGACTTTGTCCGCGTGGAAATCGTGGAATAGTTACTTTGGGGTAACGTTAACTATAACCCGCGACTTTGTTTACGTTAAAGGTAGAAATATTTTTAAATAAGAAAGTCTGTCACACATGATTTTTGCGAAACTTTAACCGTTTACAATGCGCACGCAACGGACGCTCTCAAAAGGAAAAATAAACCCTGATTTTGAAACATTTTTTTATTGGTGCTCCGCTCCTATTGGTCTTACCGTGATGATATAAGTTATAGCCTTCCTCGATAAATGGTCTATTTAACACTGAAATAATTTTTCAAATCAGACCAGTAGTTCCTGAGATTAGCGCGTTCAAACAAACAAACTCTTCATCTATATATATTTGTATAGAAGTATAGATTTCGTTTTTAGGCATATGCATTGGGCAAATAACCGCGTGAGCATAAAAAATACCTACCATTTTGACATTACAAACAGACAATTCAATTTTCTTTATTCGTTTAGGTTTTACCGATATTTTACTGATTTTATCTAGTTTTAAAGGTTAGATTTAACTATTCTGACGTAAATTATAAAATTCACGGTCACGGGTAGACCACGTCATTCTACGTTTAACATACCATTGTTATCTAAACACGATAAAACCCTTAATAATAGATTTAAATTATAATGTGTAATAATCGCGTAAACATTAAATATTATTATGCAATTATAAATAAAACCAAAATAACAGTAAATTCTCCGTGTGGTGACGAAGTAAGAATACAATTCACCACTCCCTATCTTGCCCGTGGATGTCGTAAAAGATAACGACGCCCAGCAACCCCCACCAGGTCATCGGTCCACCTAGTGGGGGGGCGTCCTACACTGCATCGTCCGATACGTGGTCGCCACTCGAGAACCTTTCTTTCCCAACGGTTGTCGGTTCGTCGAGTGATGTGGCCTGCCCATTATCACTTCAGCGCGCTAATTCTTCGTGCTATGTTAGTTACACCCGTTCTTCTGCGGATTTCAGTATTTCGGATTCTAACTCGCAGTGAAATCCTGAGCATAGCACGCCAAAAAACTTTGAGCCTTGTTATGAGGCCTACATTTAGGGACCACGTTTCCGTGCCGTAAGTCATCACTGGTAACACACACTGGTCGTAGACCTGTGTTTTCAGACACTGAGGTATGTTGGACGAGAAGATCCTCTTAAGTTTCCCGAACTCTATACACTTTAATGCTACTTGTTCTCGCCTTCATATTCTCAAGTAATATTGACGTCAGGCAGACGACCGGTCATAAAACTATTGCTACAACTTTTGCAACATGTACGCTAGTACAGCGATAGGGACATTGAAAGATATCATTTCAACAGTCCCCACTGTTGAGCTCGAGTTACTTCCACATTAGAACGATGATTGACCTGATGACTAATTTATATGGAAACTGTTTCGAAATCAATCTATTTCAATAACAAATAAGTGTAATTGAAAATATTGATTAAACTCCAATACAAAATAAAATAATAAAAAAAAGTATTACGTTTCTTCAACGAGAATTATCACGCGACGGAGAACAAGGAACTCGTCCTCGTCCTCCTTGACCAGGCCGACAGAATACCCTGTGGGGTACCCTCATGGACGTCGGTCACCGTCATGCGATACAGTTACAGATATGCAATTATTTCGGATTATCCGATAATTTTATGTGTCAGGAGAACAATTTAGACCAGAGATGGGCAAAGTACGGCCCGCGGGCCAACTCCGGCCCGCGAAAGTATTTAATCCGGCCCGCCGAGATTCCATCCATCCTAAATATTCTAGACAGCATTTTGGCGCGAAAAATAAAATGTGACGTTTATAATTGAAAAGCTTTCATTATATCATAATTAACTTGCCATAAATATAATTATCTCGGCAGTTTGTCACAGGTATTAGTTTATTTATTGGAAAATTCCATTCTGTTCACCTATAAGTGAAGCTAAACTATGGAAAATCAAAAACAATTCCATATGTCTCACACGCCTAATAAGGCGTAAAAGTAAAAGGTATCTTGTTTATAAAAAGCTTTAATACAAAATGCATTTTTTCTATAATTCTGGCCCTCCTCTAGAATTTCTTAAACTTTGTGGCCCGCCATTAAAAAAGTTTGCCCATCACTGATTTAGACAGTCGTTTGTCTACAACCGCGGGCCGGTCCGTCCGGTGTAGTACCACACTAAGCAGAAAATTGATGTCTGAGTATTAGCAATTTGATAATGCACTTCGTTCGGTGAGCGAGGGAGCGGGAAGTAAAACTTTCTGAGGGTGTTTAGAGTGTAGTGACTTTTGTTGCACGCATTAACACTCTTTATTAACGGTAGGCAGTAAATCTTACCATCAAGTGTTCTGTTTGCTCGTTTGCCAGCAAAGCAATAACAAAAAGTTTAATTTACGGATATTGAGGTTTTAAAGAATTTTTTATAAACTTTTATTTATTTAAAGGGATTTTAATTAATTTATTTTTGGTGATAATGTATTATTCCCCTTTGGAGAGTCTTATGTTTAGGCTGTTACTAACGTACGACGTACAGCTGGTTAAAAGAAAACTTGTCGTAATGTGTTTCATGCAATCACTGGCCAGATCCGAAACTATTTGAAACTTTTATATCGGTTTATGTCACGGTTTCGGATATATTTTCGTTTTGGATATCCAAGAATTTAATTACGGTTATGGAGTTCCATAATATTCAAATAAATGAATTTGAAGTGTCTGTAATGTCTACCACAATTTCTTTCTTTGCGTAAATTAATTCGTTAATTAATTATTAAACAAGTATATAATGCCCCACTATTTCTTTCTTTCCGTGTCGTAAATTACTTCGTCAGTTAATAAATAACGATGTATTGTACGAGCATTTCGTTCTTTCTGAGCTGAGCCGGTAACCTTTTTTGTTTTAAGTTAAAATTAAATTGTTTTAAGTAAGGTCTTTTATTGAGTTATGTTTGTGTGTTTTTATTATATTTAACGAGAACAAAATAAATGTCTTTCTTCTTCTTCTCTCCGTGTCTTAAATGATATCATTAATTAATTAATAAATAAGTATAAATTGTAAAATTATTTCTTTCTTTCTGTGTGTTAATTAATTAAGAAGGTTGTATTGTACCACTATTTCTTTCTTTAAAAGTAAAAACCATGATCACCAGAAGAAAGGCCAGCAATCATCAACTTATTTACTAAATATGTATAGCAATTGTAACAATATTTAATTGGGTAGGCGTATGTCCAAAAGCGCACGTCATCAGAGCTGACGGATGGAAAGTATGTCCGAACTATGGATAATCGCGAATCAGATTGTATTAGTGATACACATAAAACCATATGATTAGTATCTAAATATTTATAATTGATAGATATTATGTATACGTATTTATTGATAATACACGTGGCTAAAATCATGACTAGTCAAAAATTGAATCTTAAGACACGTAGTATAATACGTCTTATGCCCATTTTCATAAACGGCTTCTAAATTTTTGCTGTTGTAATTATTTCTGATGTTCAAGCGAGTCTTATAGTGTGAGAGCTAGCAAACTATCTGACTAACTCCTTTCCTACAAAGCTAGAAAAAATTTAAATCATGTTTTTTATCAGTCAATTTAGAAACCGTTCTGGGAAGAATCTCGCGTTTGCGTTGTCTTTATGACATTGAAACTTATACAAGTCTGTTGCGCTCGTGGACTAAGCTCCCATTGAGCGACATTACTATGTGGTAGGAGCCCACCGTGTCAGTCGTCTATCTACAGTCACGGGCCGGTCTGTCCAAGGTAGGACCATGAGCAGAAAATCTACATCTAAATAGTAGGGATTTGTTATTATACTTCGTTCGATAAGCGAGAGCCGGAAACCCTATTTGGTTGCCTTTATTATCACTGAACTTCATTTCACATATTTTCACTCCCTTCACTTTCTTCACAATGACCAGTGGCCTAGCAAAGGTCCATGAGCGGCAGCGTCACTTACGATCAGGTGTATTATTTGTCACCAATAGCAACAAAAAAGTTAGAATATTCTGGCTGTCTACACATACTTTTTAAATAATTAAAAGAATGCACGGTCAAAATTTGAGTCTTGTGGATGCAGGTTATGAATAACTATTTTGATCATTCGGATGCTATTGTCTGGCACATACTTGCAACGCTCAAAATGTTTCGTCAATTTTTTTTACGCTTAAGGATATATAAATTATTTTTTATTTATTAGGGTTCCGTAGCCAAAAGGTAAAAACGGGACCCTATTACTTTTTTGACTTCGCTGTCTGTCTGTCACCAGGCTGTATCTCAAGAACCGCGATAGCTAGACAATTGAAATTTTCACAAATTATGTATTTCGATTGCCGCTATAACAACAGATACTAAAAATAAAATAAAATAAATATTTAAGGGGGGGCTACCATACAAATCGTAATTTTTTGCCTATTTTTTATAGATAATGGTACGGTACCCTTCGTGAGCGATTCCGACTCGCACTTAGCCGGTTTTTAAACTTTATGCATCGAGTACAATGGCAGACTTAATGCCAGAGGCATTCTCTACCAGTCAACCACGGACAAACCTATTAAAATTGTACCTCTGTGGAAGTTAACTAGCTAACTTCAGACTCTGTTTTTTGTAAAAGTGTGTGTTGGCATTATAAAAATTTACAGTTATCGTTTTTCTCTAACGCACTAAAAGAGAAAACTTCAAAAAGAAAAAAATAAACGTCGATACCATTTATTTTATATCCGAAAGACATTTTTAGTTTTTGACCGGAGACAATAGTTCCCTGCATCTTCAATAATGGCGTCTGACAGGTGTTTGCCATTCGAAAACCTTTCTACCACAATGGTTGTCTGTTCGTTGAGGTAAGTGGCCTACTTATTGGAACTTGATTTTGATAATTCTTCGGCCTATATCGTTTTCATCTGTTCTTCAATGGATATCCGTATTCCGAATTTTCCCCCTCTCATACCCGTGGGTGTCGTAAAAGACGACTAAGGATTATATTATGCATATGACATCTATGCACGAGATGGAAAAGTCGAAACAAAACCCAATACCAACCTAACTGGGAAAGAGGGGAGGCTGGTTCTCCTGCCGAAGCCGGGACGGTCTCCCGAGTTGGCCTCGGCCTATAGGCCCATCGTGCTGCTCGATGATGCGGGCAAGCTGCTGGAGAGGGTGTTGGCTGCCCGCATCGAGCGGCACCTCGTCGGGGTCGGGCCCGATTTGTCGGACGCCCAGTTTGGTTTTCGGAGAGGGCGTTCGACGATCGCGGCCCTGCTGCGCCTGAAGGCCGTGGTAGCGGAGGCCGTCACCGGTGGAGGAGTCCTGTTGGCGGTGTCCCTGGACATCGCCAACGCCTTCAACAGTCTGCCATTCAGCTGCATCAGGGAGGGGCTGAGGTATCACGGGGTGCCCGTGTACCTCAGGCGGCTGGTGGCAGACTACTTGGAGGGGCGCAGCGTCCTCTACGTTGACCGAGTAGGGGACCTTGTGCGAACGCCCATGACGTGCGGTGTCCCGCAGGGGTCGGTTCTGGGTCCGACCCTGTGGAACATCGGCTACGACTGGGCGTTGAGAGGAAGCCTCCCACCCGGGCTGGGCGTAATTTGCTACGCCGACGATACACTCGTCACAGCCCGGGGTGGGACGCTAGAGGAGGCGGCACGCCTGGCAACTCTCGGCACCGAGGAGATTGTCAGGCGGATCGAAGCGCTGGGGTTGAGGGTAGCCCTGGAAAAGACGGAGGCCCTTTTGTTCCATGGCCTCCGTACCGCCGGGCCTTCCGCCGGCGCTTCGATCACCGTGAAGTCGGTTACCATCAGCATCCAGGCCCACATGAAGTACTTGGGCCTGGTGCTCGACGGGCATTTTTGGTTCCGGGAGCATCTCCATCGACTTGTTCCCCGGCTTGTCGGCGCGGCGTCCGCCCTTTCGCGGCTGATGCCGAATGTGGGCGGACCCAGTGCTACGTGCCGACAGCTGTACGTGGGCGTGATCCGGTCGATGGCCCTGTATGGCGCACCGGTGTGGGCGGGGTCCCTGACCGTCCGTCTTAGGGCCCTCCTGTGGCGACCACAGAGGGTCATGGCGATCAGGGCCATACGGGGTTACCGCACGGTGGCGACGGAGGCAGCGTGCCTCCTGGCCGGAACTCCCCCGTGGGACCTGGAGGCGGAGATGCTCGCCGACATTTATCGGCGGGTGTTGGAGACGCGCAGCCGCGGCGGCATGGTCTCCATCAAAGAGATCACCGCCTGGCGGGTCGACGCCCGCCGAGAAGTCATTGCCCGTTGGGCAGTCCGGATGGAGAGTCCTCGGTACGGTGTCAGGACCGTCGAGGCCCTCCGGCCGGTGCTGATGGAGTGGTTGGAGCGGACGCACGGGGTGCTTTCCTTCCGACTGGTGTAGGTGCTGACGGGGCACGGTTGCTTCGGGAAGTATCTGCACAAGATTGTCAGGAGGGAGAGCACACCGTCCTGCCACCACTGCAGTTGCGACGAGGACACGGCGCAGCACACGCTCGAGGAGTGTGCTGCATGGGAGGGGGATCGCCGTGAACTCGTCGCAATTATCGGTGCCGACCTGGCGCTGCCGACCATCGCCAGGGAAATGCTCGACAGCGTCAGGAACTGGGACGCGGTTGCCGCCTTCTGTGAGGCCATAATCTCACGGAAGGAGGCGGCGGATCGTGTGCGAGTAGAGCTCCTATTCGGCGACACGTTCCGCCGCCGGCGACTCGGGCGGCGCAGGCGCGAGTTTCTGCGCCTAATGCCGCCCTCGCCGAGGCCACGGGTGATCGGACCGGGGAATTGTCCGTCACCCGCAGAGAGGCTGACCGCGCGACGGCGACCGACGTTCCAGGACGTCGAGAGGTGAGGTTACCCGAAAGGGTATTCCGTCAGGCCGACCACTGACGACAAGTCACATCTGCTCTGGTGGTCGGCCCAACAACGAGGTGACGTGGGTACGGGTGGGTTATGGGCCCGCGCGCCGTCCTTTCATCGCCCCGGACGGACTGGACCGCGCGTGCGCTTACCATAGCCCACCCACAAAAAAAAAAAAAATTACCATCCTAACTGACTAACTATATATATATACACAGTAGACCCGCGGTAATCCAGCGCTTGCCCAATCCGGCGCCCCTTGTAATCCGACATATCTATTATTATTGAAAAATTTTACGTCAATTTTTGTTTATGTAAGTAATGTATGATTGAACTGGTTACAACTTGTATGTGCCATCACTATTGCGCTTTTGTTTTGAATCTGATTGTTTAGGTTAAATTTGACTAGGTAAATGTAATGGCGGTACGACCTGGTGTACGTTCAGTTTAGTTTATTCATTGTATAATACGTATACATACCTATCGGATTACAATGTACTCTTCTGTAAAAAATCCGGACTATAAGGGGTCTTAGGCAGTATTCTATAATCCGACAAATTCGATTATCCGACACTGCCGTGCAAAACGTTTGTCGGAATGCGAGGGTCCATTGTATATAGTAAGGTCAATTTCTCTTCTATTACGAAGGAGGCTCGAGCCCAGCAGTGGGATGTATATGAGCCGAAATGATGAGAATGATGATTCCGGATTTTATCCCGTAGAGAAGTAGCGAACATTATTCTCAGTACAGTGCAATGAACAAGTTATGAGCATTTTTAGGGTATAACTTTTAGAGATCACGTTTCAATGTAAATATTATGTCTCAGTGCCATAAATCATCGCTGGTAACACACTGCTTATAAATCAGTGTATTACAGAGTAATAATAAAAAAAAGCCCTGTGACTTCATACAACAAATTAGGAGTACCATAAAGTTGTAACGATTACAATAACATAAATTGCTGAATGAGGAGCTGTTTATAACCATTCTGTATTATCATCTAAGTAATCCGAAATTTTGTAATAGCCTTTACTACAAAGTCTACTCTTAATAGCTTTTTTAAACATGTTAATTGGCATGTCTCGGATATTTTTAGGTAGTTTATTGTAAAAACGTATACATTGCCCCATGAAAGACCTACTAATTCTTTGTAAACGAGTAGTATGAATTACTAGATTATCCTTATTCCTAGTGTTTACATGATGAATGTTACTGTACTCTTTAAATTTTTTAAGATTCTTTTTTACATACAAAAGATTTTCGTATATGAATGGTGATACAACAGTTAGAATATTTATTTCTCTGAACTTTTCCCGCAGTGAAGCTCTTGGGCCTAGATTGTAAATAGCGCGGACAGCCCGTTTTTGGAGAACAAAGATGGTATTCAAAACCGCGGAGCATCCCTAAAGCAATGTGCCATAGAAAGAGAGAAAGAAATAGTACATAATACTGTGAAAATAAGAGAAATAAACTATTCTAGCCGTTTCAATGTCAGTTAACATTCGAATTTTCTTTACAGCATAAGCCGCTGAGCTAAGTCTATTTGACAATTTTTCAATATGAGGGTCCGACTGGAGTTTCGCATCTATGGTGATACCTAAAAAAACTGTGGACTCCCCTAGGTCTAGGGCCTCACCATTCATTTGATATATATAAACATTTGTTTTCAGGCACAGCGAAATATTAGACGATAATGTCGGTTATACCAGTTTTTATATTTACTTTGGATTAATACTAATACGGTTTATAAATTTTATTATATTAAAATTTAAACCGGAACGGATTTAGATAACTGTATCCTAGTTATCTTTGGATATTAAAATTTATTACGATACAAAGTTTGAGCAAAATATTAACAATAAACGTAATCCCATATTGTTTTTGTTTTAGTTTTCTTGTGTGTCTATCTATAGCTGTTAGCCGTAGATGACTTTCAGAGCTTTGCCCGGACTATGGGTGAGCTAAGCGACTTCGCCCAAGGGCTCCTCCTGTTTGGAATGGACCTCGTCTTGGGGCATCGCTGATATTTTTTTGAAGTGAAAATTTTTGAATTTTCCATGCATTGATGGTTTAATATTATATAAATATATGTGTGCTATCACATAACTATCTAATGAACCATACATTGCTCTGCAATTTCCATTTAATATTTTTGTAGAGAATTGAATGCTCTACAAAAAAGTCTTAATATCATTTTTCGATGAATCGACTCATTCAAAAGTTATTCAAGGAGCCTAACCTAACCTAACTGGACAAAAAAATGCCACATAAATCGAAAGAAAGAGATTTTTATTTATTAAAGTACTTACCGAACCTAAGAAACCCACATGGCACAAAATAACTATTTAATTTGAAATAAAAAAGAAACCACACAAGAAAAGATACTACTTATAAATAACATAAAAAAGAGAATAAACAAGGATTTAAAGAAATGAATACATAATATATAAGCCGTGTGGACTGCAACTGAACTAAAAATAAGTAAAAACTAAAACCCAACGGGCAAGATAGGGAGATGATGATGATGAAAACCGAACTACTACAAAAAACACGGCTAAATAAGTATGAAACAAGATTTCAGAGTATGATCATGACACTCCAACGATACCGCATTTGTCTAATTGTAATCAGTGGTTAAAGAGTTATAAGGGAACAGATGAACATACATAGCCAATCAAATTGGTAGTCGGGTAATAAAAGGATCTCGCTCAGCGTTTGTTAAACAGAATGCTGACGCTGATTTTCAGCAAGAACTTGTTTCAAATTCAATATGGCTTTTTTTTATTTTATTTTTTTATGGGTGAGCTATGGTAAGCACACGCGCGGTCCAGTCCGTCCGGGGCGATGAAAGGACGGTGCGCGGGCCCATAACCCACCCGTACCCACGTCACCTCGTTGTTGGGCCGACCACCAGACCAGATGTGACTTGTCGTCAGTGGTCGGCCCGACGGAATACCCTTTCGAGTAACCTCACCTCTCGACGTCCTGGGACGTCGGTCGCCGTCGTGCGGTCAGCCTCTCTGCGGGTGACGGACAATTCCCTGGTCCGATCACTCGCGGCCTCGGCTAGGGCGGCATTAGGCGCTGATACTCGCACCTGCGCCGCCCGAGTCGCCGGCGGCGGAACGTGTCGCCGAATAGGAGCTCTACTCGCACACGATCCGCCGCCTCCTTCCGTGAGATAACGGCCTCACAGAAGGCGGCAACCGCGTCCCAGGTCCTGACGCTGACGAGCATCTCCCTGGCGATGGTCGGCAGCGCCAGGTCGGCACCGATAATTGCGACGAGTTCACGGCGATCCCCCTCCCATGCAGCACACTCCTCGAGCGTGTGCTGCGCCGTGTCCTCGTCGCAACTGCAGTGGTGGCAGGACGGTGTGCTCTCCCTCCTGACAATCTTGTGCAGGTACTTCCCGAAGCAACCGTGCCCCGTCAGCACCTGCACCAGTCGGAAGGAAAGCACCCCGTGCGTCCGCTCCAACCACTCCATCAGCACCGGCCGGAGAGCCTCGACGGTTAAATTCAATATGGCTGACGTTCCAAGTTGACTCATATTTTCATTTATAGATATCGAATAAAAGTTCTTATGTGCCCAAATGCCTGAGCCGGCCCAGCCGTCCTAAGTAATATTCGAGACGGCCCTACATGTAAGTATTACATAGATAATATTGCGTATAAACGTGATATCTTAAGTAATAAAACATAGAATCAATAAACATAACATTTAAAGGAAACGCGATCTAATCAATTTGCTAGATTTTTATCAAAGTTAAAAAACATTGTGAGTAATTAATGTTATACGTTTTATATTTAACATCTGAGTAATCATGTATCAAAGTGTAAGTGAACTTTAAGAGGAAAAAAAAATATGTTTATTTACATACATTATCATCATTACAGCCCATATTATTGGTTGGGAAGATACTGAAAATAGCCTTTTCGCCTTAGAATAAGTTAAGTTATTATTCTAAGATAACCGTTTTGTTTATTAGAATAAAAACTTTGAACCAGATAGACATTGCGCTTTTTTATTTATTAAATGAGCCAAATAAAAACAAAGACAGGAATATCCATATTATTCTAAAATACAAACGAAACAATTCGTCATTATAGATAAATTTGCTATTTTTGCCAAATTACTAATTTAGCGCGATATTTATTTTTAAAATCTATACAAATAAATAAAATTTAAATGTCCGTGTGTAATGTCAAAATAATACGTTTTTTCATACACGGTTAATTTACACGATACTTACACCTGAAAACAGTTTAAAAAATTTTGTCTCTCTGTTCGTTCCGGATAATCTTCCAAACGGCTGGACAGGTTTTAATAATATTTTACCACCCGGCCTATATAAGGTACTCCTTAACTTAGACTATTTTTCTTTCATGAAACCCCGATAAGATTTTATCCGGTCTGGGAATCGCACCCGAGACCTTGTGGACTGCAGTCCCGTACCGTAATATTTTAGAAGATAAAGGGGAAGAAAAGTTTTCGAGTGGCGACCACGTATTGGACGACGCAGTGCAGGACACGCGCCCCCCCCCCCCCCCCCCCATTATGTGGACCGACGACTGAAAGTTGCAGGGCATCGTTGGATGCAGTCGGCACAGGACCGCACTCTGTGGCGTAACATGAGGGAGGTCTACGTCCAACAGTGGACGGCGATAGGCTGAAATGATGATGATGAAATGATCCTGTAAGCCAGTATCAAATCAAATCATTTATTCTGCATAGGCCCCTTAAGGGCACTTACATATTGTCATATTACACGTTTGGACACAATACAATAATCTACCACCGGATCGGAACGCGGCCACAAACTGAGAAGATCCGGCAAGAAACTCAGCGGGCAGCCATTTTTTTCTTTAATCTTTTAAATATACATAATTTTATGCTTCGTACAACATATATGGTATTAACTCCAGTGCATCCACAATGGTCTCCATAGATCACACCGAGATTTGACCCCCCAGTCAGTCCCGGGAAATAATTTAAATTGTCTTGAGACTCGCAACAAAAATTAGAAAAGTTAAACAGGAGGAGTTGGAAGAGATTGATTCCACTTCCCTCCTATGCAATGCAGGAGACATGAAGCAAAATTATCTTTGAGCAAGATTGATAGTATATTAGTAATATTATTTGCCATTAATGTCTATATTATTATCACAGGGGTAGGCAACATCAGTGCACACGCCGTCCGGCTTCGTTCGGGGCGACAAGAGGGCGGTGGCTCATTACCCACTCGTCCCCGCTTGTCGCCTTCGTCGTAAGGCAGACCACCAGTACCGAGTGCCTTCTCTTCTGTAGTCGACCCGAATCATCACAGCTAACATACGTCCCACTGTTGGGCTTCAATCTCCTCCACAACGCAAGGGAAACGGACTTACTATTTTTTTTTTATTGCAAACGAGCAAACAGTACACCTGATGGTAAGTGTTGCTGCCGCTCATGGACCCTTACAAGGCCGCTGCCTACCGTGAAGAAAGTGAAAGGAGTGTGAATGCATTGAGGCTCGGGGATACCAAGGGCACTACCATAACCCTCCACATGCAAACACCCTCAGAAAGTTAGGCTTCCGGCTCTCTTGCTCACCGAACGAAGCGCAGTAACAAATTGCTACTACTCAGACGTCGATTTTCTGCCAGAGCGTAGTATTGCCCCGGATGGACCGGCCCGCGGCTGTAGACAGATAACTGTCGACAATGTGCTCCTACCTAGTGGTATCACTAGTGTGATAGGACGACGACGACCTATTCCACGCTGTTCCGACGTTCAGGGTTTTATTTTAGTTTTCCTTCTCTAGCATAGATTTTTTTTATTCTTAATATATTATGGAGGCTTTTGGCTCTTAGAGCAAGTCAGCCTCATCATACCCTAAAGTGTGTGTATCGTCTCCTGCACCTTAAGATTAGAGTAAAGAGTGAAATAGAGCTACCGAAACTAATTGAAAAACCTGCCGTGCTGATTTTGATTTAGGTTCAGCTAAAATGCTATTTAAAACGCCCACGTCAACTCTATTAATACCCAGATTATTTATCAGCAGTTCTCTTTCACTCTTGTTCTTTTCACATTCCATAATCAAGTGGTAGATATCATCAATTTTATTGCATAGATGTTATATGCATGTATCCCTTAGTTGTCTTTTACAACATACACGGACGAGAGAGGGAGGCGGAGGTGCTGAATTGTATTCTTATTCCGTCACCACATTGACTATGGAAAAGTTGCCATGTAGTGACGAAGTAAGCCAGTTCACCACCGCCTATTTCGCTCGTGGGTGTCGTAAAAGACGACTGAGAGCCAACTTTATCTGATGCTATCTGGTCAACAATTATATTTATTTAGAATTGACGTCAGTCAGGCGGCTGCTCATAAAACTATTGTCAATAACTTTTACAATATGTACATATGAAAAAAGAGTATATAATTGATTAAATCAGGCGATACATGGCGAAAATCTATTATTATTCTGAAATGGAAGGAAGGAAGGGAGACCCACCACTTGCCCACGGTAATCAATATATCACACACCACAATAGAAGGAATACGAGATAGGATTAAGGTGGACCAGGAAATAAGGAAATTTTACTCTCACATGATGAGCACCTTCCACAACATCAATTTGCAATTATCCGCAGAACTTCAAATATTTACTCATAAACGCGTTTGAAGATTTGATTGCGCATTTGAAGCCGAACCGTCCTGTGGATGCCTCGTTTAGAGGAGAAACACGTGTTATTATTATAAATTATTATTATATTGCATCTCCCGTTATTTTGACAGGATCTCCCATTTGGGAAGATACCCGATCCTTTGATAGACTTACATAGGGATATGGATCAAGCACGCAGAGGCATTTGAAGAGATTTAACGTAAAAATGGGATGGGACATCTTCTGATGACACTCCATGCTTGCACATAACATTCGTGGACTGCCAACAGTAGGTATAAAACTATTTTGTATTGATGAGGTCTGTCTAATTTCTAATTATGTAGTTGGATGTGCGAGGATATGGATCCAACAAGCAGAGGTCTTTGGAGTTTAATGTTAAAATAGGATGGGACATCTATATTATTATTATTGTACTTTGTAACACAGTACCTACTCTGTAAATCTATTACTGTAGTGGGCTCCTTCACTTTTCGACAAAATCGACATTTAATACAACGGCCCAGTCCAAAGAAGAGGTATATTATGACCTCGATGAGTCATCATAGAAAACATCATCTATATCTATACCTATAAATAAAATTGAAGTGTCTGTTTGTAATGTCAAAATAATAGGCATTTTTCATGCTCACATGGTTATTTGCACGACACCTATGCCTAAAATAGCGATTAAAAAATTTTTGTCTGTCTGTCTGTTTGTTCCGGGTAATCTTCATAACGGCTGGACCGATTTCAAAAATTCTTTCCCCAATGGAAAGCTATAATATCAGGGCGTAAACTAGGCTATATTTTATCCCGGTATTCCCACGGGAACGGGAACTACGCGGGTAAAACTACTATAACCGAAGCGAAGCGAGGGCGGGTTGCTAGTATATTATAAAAATGTTTTTAAAAAAAGTATGTTGAGGACCCGATTACTTAGAAACGGTATACATTTGGTTGGTCGGTGATCATATGTCGGTTGGAAATATGTATACTTAATTCAACTAAAACTGGTTGGTTTAGAATATTGACCTCAATACTACTGACCCTAATATTATGATCATAGGAATAGTTAATTTGGTCAATTTTTTTTGCGCCAAATCGCCTCACTTGCATAATGGGACTGATATTTTCTGTGTCAAAATGACACATTTTCAGAAATAGATAAAAATATAAAATTAAAAGCTAAATATAAATAAGGACACGTGAAAAGTCTTGCAGGAATGCGTTAACCTATGCATTTAAAAATAAAAAAAAACAAGTTCAGATACCTGTCATTATAATACATTTATACTCTGTTTTCAAAAATGGGACATTTTGTACGGCCAGGGCAAAGGGCAACGCGACACACAAACAAAAAACAGAATGTTAGGTATAATAAAAAATAAAATTATGAGCAAATAGGTAATTTAAAACCTAGATCATGCGAAGTTATTGTGATAAATAGGTTTTTTTTCCACAATAGAATTTTTCGTAAGAGATTTTATCTAATTATTACCATGTTTATGATATTATTTATTAATTCCTTCCTAAGTGATAATATCATGGCAAAGATATGAAATAAATTATCAAATTTTATCAATATCTTTATTAATAAAATTATAAGGTATATATTTGTTTGTGTTTTAGTTTTTTGATTGCAATTATATTTTGTATTGAAATCTATAAAAGTAATTGATTGTATTGGACGCTTTAGACATCAGAACGCAGCGTTTAGTCTGCTTAATATGTCCGCAAAGTACAGAATAATAATAACAATATTAGCTGTTTCAGTATAACTGTTGTGTTATTTTGTGATTAATAATTTATTTAAAAGTTATTATCAGAATTTCAAAATGATCGGTGAGTTTAATTTTTTATTATTTTAAAATTATTTCTAACATTAATTATCGAATAAAATCATTAATATTTTACCGCGCTTTAACATTGTTTTCCTTGTCTATGTTATAAAGAGTTTTTAGCATAGACAAATGTTTTGTTTATTTTTAAACGACTTCAATAAAAGGAGGGTCTCATTTCGTGGGACTTTTTTTATATGAACCTCGGAACTTTTTCTTATTTATACCAATTTTGATTATATTTTTTTAATTTGATGCTGGTTCTGCCGATGTGGACCCATTATTATTTCAAGAACTGACCGGTAGTTTTTGAGTTTTACTCAATAATATGTATCTAGTTCACTACATTGATATGGAGTGGTTTTTTTTAATAAAAATTTATATTATTATTTAAAATCTCAGAATAATAACGTATAGAAGGATAGTGTCCATACTTCGAATTTTCAAAATTTGAATCTAAAAATACTAATGGCGCGCAGACGATTACACACGTTCACACGCACTATACAAATTATGAAATCAAATTTTGTTTTTACTAACATAAATTGTCGAAATAATTTTAAAAGTAATGTTAAAAACCTTTTTAAGTTTTTCAAATGTGTTGTGACACCATTTGAATGCACAAACCGTCATAATTACCTATTTATTTTTTAAGAGTTGCGTACGTTCGTGCAGTACAATGACTTGTACATTACGGAACGGTTCCGGCGTAAGCTCCATTAGGCTCCAATTGAAATGCCTTACTTTTTGTGCGTGAACTTACCTTCTATATGTTATTATTCTAAGTTTAAAATATATCATCATCATCTCAACCAAAAGTCCCACTGTTAGGCTTAACCCTTCTTGCCAATGAAAGGGAAATTGACCTACTATACCACGTTGGTCAGACATGCTGTAGAGTTGTAAAAAATTATAAGTATAAATAATTATAATTTGAAATTATACGATGTTCAATTTTATCAATTTCTTAATAGATTGAATACGAATTGAAAGATATATAAGTAAATACATAATACAAAGTGGAGACGGCGAATCAATTGATATAAAAAGCACCGTCAGATAAACAATTGAAGTTTTTTCGAACAAATAAAATGGTATATATTTTGACCTTTCCGTGTGGTGATGGAGTAAGAATACAATTCACCCGCTCTCTTGTCCGTGGATGTCGTAAAAGACGACTATATGATATGCAGCTATGTAAAAGAAGGCCAACTCGACATAGAACCTGATGTCAACACGTCCGGCCAGCGTGGTATAGTAGGTCAATTTCCCTCGTGGAACGTATATAAACTGAAATAATAATGATGACGTTTATACATTTGTATAGATTTATATCTAACCGGGTAGATATAAATCACTGCAATAACGATGACTTGTTGGACGTAAGACATTTTAGTCCACCCGTGACCACGAACGCTGTAAAGTGTACGAAACGTCGGACAATCAAAGATCTAATACAAGCGCGATATAATTCGTAACAAAATAAAAGTAAAAACTAAAACCCGACTACGACAAAAAACGAGTTATCTGATAAATACGGATAAAGTCACGAGCAAATGTTAATAATGTATATATTTTTGAAATCTACAAGCAACGCTCTTTCCAATGATACGAAACAAGACATATTTATCTCAAATTTATTTTTTAACACAGTACTTTATGACCTCTAGAGGGCGCCATATTAGATTCAGTGATATATCATATAGCCTATAACTAGCAGACGTTCAAGACACTTCTAACGATACCTCATTTATCCGGTTCTAATGAGTAGTTGAGGAGATACGAGGGAACAGATGAGCATACATACATAGCCTGTCAAAATCATAACTGTGGTAAACGAGCAAACAGTACACCTGTTGGCAAGTGTTGCTGTCGCTCATGCACCTTTGCCAACCCGCTGCCTACCGTGAAGAAAGTGAAGGGAGTATAAATGCGTGCAATAAGGTTCGGTGAAACTAAAGGCATCGCTAAAACCCATCACACGCAAATGCCCTCAGAAAGTTGGGCTTCCGACTCTCTCACTCACCTAACGAAGCACAGTAACAAATTGCTACTACTCAGACTTCGATTTTTTGCTCAGTGTAGTATTATCCCGGATGGACCGGCCCGCGGCTGTAGACAGACAACTGTCGACAGTGTCATCCGACTACTAACTAAAGTATACTAAGTTATATGCATTTAATATAACTTCTATGTTAAAAAGATAAACTCCAAATAAAATCCTATACCAAGCCGTCTATCTGCGCCTAATGCCGCCCTAGCCGAGGCCGCGGGTGATCGGACCGGGGAATTGTCCGTCACCCGCAGTGTGGCTAATCGCGCGACGGCGACCGACGTCCCAGGACGTCGAGAGGTGAGGGTACCCGAAAGGGTATTCCGTCGGGCCGACCACTGACGACAAGTCACATCTGCTCCGGTGGTCGGCCCAACAACGAGGTGACGTTCCCACGCGCCGTACTTTCATCGCCCCGGACGGACTGGACCGCGCGTGCGCTTACCATAGCCCACCCATAAAAAAAAAATACCAAGCCGTCTCATCAGCGTAGTATTATTATCATTATTCAGCCTATCGACGTCCACTGCTGGATATAGGCCTACCTTGTTTCATCACAAGGTGCGGTCTTGTAACGCTTACATCCAACGACGCCTCGCAACTTTCACCAGGTCATCGGTCCACTTAGTTGCGTCCTATACTTCGTCGTCCGATACGTGGTCGCCATTCGAGAACCTTTCTTCCCCAACGGTTGTCGGTTCGTCAAATGACGTGACCTGCCTATTGCCACTTCAGCGTGTTAATTCTTCGTGCTATGTCCGTTACACCACTTCTTCTACGAATTGCCGTATTTCGGATTATATTTCGCAGAAAAATATCGAGGTTAGCCCGCTCATTAACACAGATTAAGGGATATAATGTTCATATAACATCTAAGCAAGAGAAGGTTTACTCAAAATAAAACCCTATAGCAACCTATCTGACCAATATGGTATAGTAAGGTCAATTTATTATGGAGCCTTCTATTATGGAGAAGGTTCGAGCCCAGCAGTGGGACGTATATGAGCCGAAATGATTATGATGATAAAGCACATTACTTAATAACTTTTATAAAAAACTTAGCATCTCAAATGTTAAATCAATAAAAAAGTTATAAATAAGTTTGATTATTGTGCCGTGTCGTGGGTATCGTCTCAACCCATGTAGATCCCACTGCTCGGCTCAGGTTCCTCCACTGTGTGACGGGAATTGACGTACTAAACCACGCTGGTCAGATATGTTGGGATGTAGATTTATATTGAACTAGCTGACTCAACAGACGTTGTTCTGTTCAAATAAAATAAAAGGAATTCTGCTTGAAATCGACAGCAACGCCACCCACCGGGTCCAATTATTAATCTAAACCATTCTCGAATCCCCTTGAATATACGCAAACAATTTCATCAACATCGGTCCAGCCGTCCTCCTAGAATTCAATTACAAACATGAACAGAAGATTTATGCGCACGCAGTGGAATTTCTCAAACGGGGAAAACCTCGATTTTCAAGCACTCTTCATTGGTGCTCCGCTCCTTTTGGTCTTAACTGATAATATATAGTCTATAGCCTTCCTCGATAAATGAGCTATATAACACTGAAAGAATTCTTCAAATCGGACTTCCTGAGATTAGCGCGTTCAAACAAACACACTCTTCAGCTCTATATACATATTAGTATACATTTGCCTTCTTTACTTCCTACGGCACCTGCGGGAAAAATAGGGGGTGGTGTATTGTATTCTTACTACATCACCAAATTTCAGGATTTCCGAATCCTGGATTACCTATTAATAAACTCCAATTTGGGCTGATTGGATTCGCCTTAACTTATTCTGTTCATTTGGATCGCCAGCTTTCTGGATGGTCAGAGTATAAAAGTCGTCGTAGATGGCTCCTGCTCCGATACCATGACCACTAATGCTGGTGTACCATAAGGCTCGGTGCTCTCCCCGACGTTGTTTATTCTGCATATCGATGACATGCTCTCCATCGAGAATATGTGTTGCTATGCGGATGACAGCACGGGTGATCTCTTCTCTTGATCCCAATCTCACGGACGGATTGGAGTCGCTGGAGCGGTGGAGAGACTTTGGGTCACTCTGTGTACTCTACCGACTCTTTCACGGGGAGTGCTCCGAGGAACTGTTTGACTTGGTACCACCGTCACCGTTTTACCAACGTACCGCTCGACATTGCAGCAAGGTTCATCCATTTCACCTGGAAACGATATGCTTCAACTGTACGTTTCCAGCGATCATTTCTCCCACGTACGTGCAGGCTCTGGAATGAACTACCTGCTGCTGTGTTTCCCGAGCGCTATGACATGTCCTTTTTTAAACGAGGTTTAAGAAGAGCATTTACTTCACGGTAGGCAACGGCTTGGCTGTGCCCCTGGTATTGCAAAGGTCCATGTGCGGTAGAATCACTTACCATCAGGTGTGCTGCCTGCTCGTTTGTCACCATCGGCAATAAAAAAAAAATCTAATGAAGAAGACGAAATGCCTTATTTAATGGTATTTTAGCAAGCCTTTATTGTTGTACAATGTTAGAATAGGCATCAAAAACGGGAATAAAAATGACTTTTAATTAAAGCTATACTAGGTAATGGTAGGACCACACTGTTGGCAGTTGTCTACAGCCGCGGGCCGGTCCGTCCGGGGTAGTACCACACTGAGCAGAAAATCTACGTCTGAGTAGCCATTACTACTAATACTGTACTTCGTTCTATGAGTAAGAAAGCCAGAAGTCCAAGCTCCTGAAGGTATTTGCGCGTATTAGTAGTATCGTACCTTTAGTATTATCGAATCTCATTGCACGCATTCACATTCCCTTCAATTTCTTCACGATATTCGTGATTTTCACATAGAATTTACAAATTAAAAAACGTTAAACGTAACTGTTGGCTATTAAATCTATAATCAGGGATTAGTGAAAAATCTAATGATTAGATATTGATAGTAAATTTACGTGGTAAATTATAATCTATATTTGATTGGGAGAATATTAGAAGATATTATGTACACGACATATTTTTAATTTATTAAATAGATTCGTTTTTAACACGTACGTATTAACGTTCGGAGAAACTTAAGATCTTCTCGTCCAACATACCTCAGTGTATGAAAATGCAGATCTATGACCAGTGTTGACCTACGGCACGGAAACATGGTCCCTAAATAACCAAACTCAAAGTGGAGCGGGCCATATCTATACCAATAAATAAAATTGGAGTGTCTGTTTGTAATGTCAAAATAATAGGCTTTTTTCATGCTCACACGGTTATTTGCACGACACCTATGCCTGAAATAGCAATTAAAAACTTTTGTCTGTCTGTCTGTTTGTTCCGGGTAATCTTCAAAACGGCTGGACCGATTTTAAAAATTCTTTCACCAATGGAAAGCTATAATATCAGGGCGTAAACTAGGCTATATTTTATCCCGGTATTCCCACGGGAACGGGAACTACGCGGGTAAAACGATTATAACCTATAACCGAAGCGAAGCGAGGGCGGATTGCTAGTTATACAATGAAGTTGAAAATATCACAAAAAGTACTTACACCGTAGGCTTTTTAGAATATAATAACTAATTGAATAATCAGATTAATTAATAATTATAAAGATAAAAATTTAAATCAAGTAGGCATGACATGACGCCAAATCTCATTGTGAATAAAATATTAATCTATACCAATAAATAAAATTGGAGTGTCTGTTTGTAATGTCAAAATAATAGGCTTTTTTCATGTTCACACGGTTATTTGCACGACACCTACGCCTAAAATAGCAATTAAAAAATTTTTGTCTGTCTGTCTGTTTGTTCCGGGTAATCTTCAAAACGGCTGGACCGATTTCAAAAATTCTTTCACCAATGGAAAGCTATAATATCAGGGCGTAAACTAGGCTATATTTTATCCCGGTATTCCCACGGGAACGGGAACTACGCGAGTAAAACGACTATAACCTA
This sequence comes from Lymantria dispar, assembly GCA_032191425.1. Taxonomy (NCBI): domain Eukaryota; kingdom Metazoa; phylum Arthropoda; class Insecta; order Lepidoptera; family Erebidae; genus Lymantria; species Lymantria dispar. The sequence goes on along the minus strand of CM063469.1, from coordinate 13,086,311 downwards.
TAACCGAAGGGAAGCGAGGGCGGATTGCTAGTTAGAAATAAGACCATTATCAAAAGGAACCTTAGTACTGTGTGGTAGCGGCATCGAATACTACCAACCCTTGCTTTGCTCGTGGGTGTCGTAAAAGACGAATAAGAGCCCTAGATTGACCCGGACCAACTCCATCTGGTACCATTTGGGTCAACGATTACATTCCCAAGGAGGGTTGACGTCAGGGAGGCAGCGGGTCATAAAAGTCATTGCCGAAACTTTTTGCAATATGTCAAAACAGATGACATATTGCGTCGACCCCAAGTAATTGGGATAAGAGCAAGATGATGATGATGATCGAAAGGAACCTTAGTAGGTATAATAGGTAATCGACTGCACAGATGGCGTAGTGGTTAAGATAGCGACCTACAGCGCCAGTGTCGGGGGTTCGAATCCCACGCGGGACAACACTTTGTGCGATCCACAAATTGTTGTTCTGAGTCTGGATGTAATTTGTGTCCGTTAATTATATGTTTGTAAAGTCCCCCGCAATACAAGGATTATTTCCTTAGTGTAGTGTTGTCTTAAAAAAAAAAATCTCCGTGTGCTGACGGTATAAGTATTCACCACTCCCTATCTTGCCTGTGGATGTCGTAAAAGACGACTAAGGGATATAATATGTATATAACAACTTTGCAAGAGATACGAAACTCGAAATAAAACTCTATACTAGCCCGCCTAACCAGCATGGTCATAGTAAGGTCAATTTCCCTCCTATTGTGGAGGAGGCTCGAGCCCAAGAATGGGACAATATATGAGCTGTGATAATGATGAAAGTAAAAGAGTATGTTTCATTTTTCTCCAATCCTCAAAGGCAAGTGGCATACTGCTTCCACTCTATTTGACACAATGTTTACCCCCTACCAAATTTACAAGACATTTTGTGGTATTTTAGCACGCTTATTTTAACTTACATTAGACTTCAACATAAATTTCACTCACTTCGAAACATTGCATTAATTTGAAATGTTACACACTTATTGATCGACTAGCAACCCGCCCTCGCTTCGCTTCGGTTTTAGTAGTTTTACCCGCGTAGTTCCCGTTCCCGTGGAAATACCGGGATAAAATATAGCCTAGTTTACGCCCTGATATTATAGCTTTCCATTGGTGAAAGAATTTTTGAAATCGGTTCAGCCGTTTTGAAGATTACCCGGAACAAACAAACAGACAGACAGACAAAAATTTTTTAATCGCTATTTTAGGCATAGGTGTCGTACAAATAACCGTGTGAGCATGAAAAAAGCCTATTATTTTGACATTACAAACAGACACTCCAATTTTATTTATTGGTATAGATTACAATGTAAAAATTAAATGATTTATCCTATTATCCTTACCACCACCCCATCTTGCCAGTGTCGTAAAAGACGACTAAGGGATATAATACGCATATAACATCTACATAAAACTCTATGCCAACACGTCTGACCAGCTTGGTATAGTAGGACAATTTCCCTTCCATTGTGGGGGAGATCTGAGACCAAAAATGGTACTTATATAGGCTGAGATGATGATGATTATGATGATTATGTCTGTAGCTATTGAAGTAGCGTATTGAAGATACTCGATAGCTTATTTCTATCTCTATTTTCTGCATAGCATTCAAATGAAATCGATTATTTCAGTAGAATTTTAAAATGAAGAAGCACTTTTGACGAGAATGTCAAAATGTCATGTAGCGCTTTTAAATTTTATTCATTATTTTAGTGTTTTGCAGTGTTATATTGGATAATTTTGCTGATATTTTTTGTAATATAATGCAGATAAAATGCTGAAATCTAGTGGGTATATAATTGCGTGCATTTTCACATTCCGCCAAAACTTCCAGAGGAAGCATGATTTGGTTGTCAGCACCAAAGCAATGCTAACAACTGACTAAAATACGAAGACTAATGACGTGAATAATGAATATTATAACTTGATACTGGCAACAATAGCTCACATTATTGTAGCTTATCGCCATTACATAAGAAAAAGAATGAAGTTACGCATATCTAGGGACACGATATCGAAAGGAAAGTATCGATACTTACTACTCTACTCATAAGTAGTATCGATGAAAAAGTATCGTACTCATAACACTATCGAAACAAAAATATCGATACTTCAAAGTATCAAGTACTGAGTACTTTTCCTAGAATCTAGGTCGTGATGAGCTTTTTTTAGGAATTTCACCGTCTGTGAAAGGATTAAAATATTTCGAGCCACGTTTTAGAAGGTTCATTACGTTTGAAATAGATGGCGTTAACATAAACATGAGCCGTAAGGTCAAGAAATTATCCATGTTAACATGGATAATTTCTGAAATTTTTTCGATACGATACCTGCCAAAAAGTACTCATTGAGTAAAAGTATCGAATGCAAAGTATCGATATCGAAAGAAAAGTAGTCGATACCTAAAACTCCTAAAAGTATCGATACTTGTTTCGTATCCCTACGCATATCATCATATTTAGAAATCAGTCTGTAAAATAAATTAATTGATAATATTATTGTTAATAGTTTAATAACTTAATATTTATTGCAGATCAATAAAATATTGATAAAAATAATTAGATACAATTTACACAGTCATTATACTTCAAAGAGGTTATTTAATAATGTTATTCATAAATTTTTTCTATTCGAGGAAGGTTGAACTGTTTTTTTTTTTGCTATTATATTGTGGTTTGACCCATTGAGGTGACAATACGGAATGTAATTAACGTCGTCGTCTCAGCTCATACACGGCGCACTTTTGGGCTCGGGCCTCCTCCTCATTACGAGGGAAATTGACCTATTATACAATGCTGGTTTGACATGTTGGTATAGGGTTTTATTTCGAGTTTTCCTTTTCTTACACAGATGTTATATGCATATTATATCCCTTAGTCATCTTTTACAACATCCACGGGCGAGAGGGTGGTGAATTGTATATGTAATTAACATCTCAAGAAACATTTAAAATATTCGTTTTTGGTGATTATAGCTCGGTCACTAAATTAACACTTTATATTAAATGATTGTTGACTAGTAAGCTGAAGCATTTAAAATTACCATATTATTATGAATGGTAATTTTTCGGAATCTTGGTGGAAAACGAAAACATTAATAAAGCACTTTTATATCATATTCATCAAACACAACAGTTCCTCCGCATCACATTAATGTCATCAAAGTGATTTAGTATAATACGTTAAGACATTAAGATATTGAACATAATACAAGTTAATGTATATAATGTATAACTTTCACATAGCCGCCAAAACTCCAACACTTAGGTATTTTGATACTGATATAACATAGACAAATATCCGTATGATGACGGAATAAGAACACAATTTACCACCATTTCTCTTGCCCGTGGGCGTAGTAAAAGACAATTCAGGTATATGATAGGCAAATAAGTCAAATCAAACCCTATACCAACCCGTGTGTCGAAGATTCGATGCCGATTCAGGACAGCCCTTTATGCGCCTCATAAACGTTGTTCCGTGTCTGGATGCAATTGCTATCTGTTAATTTTTTTGCGGCACCTTTCGCGGCATAGACATTTAATGTATAATACTGAATTTAAAAAAGATAATAAAAAACAGCACAACGTCTGCGATGCATTTTTTATCGCAATCTATCAATAATCCTACAACATGCAAATCTGTCTGTCAATTATCTGCCGACATACAAAAATACCAGGTCGCTTTATCTGTAAAAGTCGTCGACTCTTAACAAGGTGCATAAATTACAAGATATTATAAATGAAGATTATTGAATTCTGGTTGTGAATCTAGTTTCATTTTTTTTATTTTTTAACCTTGCTGGCAGCCGAGTAAGCAGCTTACTCGAGGATAAAAATACCACTAAAGCAATAAAGATTATGAAACCACTACGTATTACGTAACAATCTCTAAAAATTTTAAAGAATTATTAATGTTACTTGAACATACAGTTCAAGTAACATTAAAAACTCTTTAAAATTTTTCTCCTAAAATAATAAAAAACATCTATTTTTAATTTGCGTGTATAAAATTTATTATTCAATTATAAATTTAATTGATGTATATATGAGAGATTGTTTAAAAAACACACTTTTGTAGATATAATCTAATTAAAAAGTGCGATGTAGAAAATAGGGATAGCGACATCTATCGAGTCACATTAACATCTCGGCGATTTAAGATTAATGGGATTGTCATAGGTGTTTTGATAAATGTGCAAAGTTACAAATTATTTCGACGTTTAGAAGGGGATAAAAATCACGTACAAATATTTCTTCACATACAAACTAAGTTAACACGTTGAACGCAAGGAGGTCACATTTTGGGCGACATAGTATTTTGACCCACCCACATATTTATTTATTTTAAACTATTTTATTTATAGTACGGTGCATATATTTTATTTAATATCTGCCTAATGCGGCTTAAATTTTACTAGTTATGAACTGACATGAAATCTTTAAAATTGCTGGAACGATTTCGATAATATTTTACTACCAGATACTGCCTGTATAAGGAGTAACGGTAACTACATATTTATAAATAAAAACAATTTATCTAACATAATATATTTATTATCAACTACATATTTTAACATCTATACAATCGCCGCTCTCCAATCCCAGCTCTTGAGGTGTCATTTTACCTGAAAGAGTAATACTTGGTTAAAACTACTCTATTCCTGTTTATAAGTGGTACACAAGGCATATCTTTTACTTGCTTTGCGTTTTCAAGGTTTGACATCAACCCGGCGGCCGGTCTTAAAACGATTCCTAATAACTTTTACAATATGTATCATCATCATCATCACAGCTCTTAAATGTCCCACTACTATCGAGACTCCTCCACAATTGGTGGGAAACTAACCTCTACTAAACCATGCTGGTCAGACAGGGTTGGTATAGGGTTTTATTTCGAGTTTTATTCTCTTGCACAGTTGTTATATACTTATTATATCCCTTAGTCGTCTTTTACGACATTCACAGACAAGAGGGACAGACTATGTATAAAGCGTACATATTAAGTTCATCATCATCATAGCAGCCCACATACGTCCCACTGTTGGGCTTGGGCCTCCTCCACAATGGGAGGGAATTTGACCTACTATACCATGCTGGTCAGACATGTTGATATAGGGTTTTTTTTCGAGTTTTCCTTCTCTTGCACAGATGTTATGTGCATATCATATACCATAGTCGTCTTTTATGACATCCACGGGCAAGATAGGGATCGGTGAATAGTATTCTTACTCCGTCACCACACGGAAGTTATTAAGATAAAATACTGACCTACTGTATTAAGAGATTACTTGTTAGGATTCAACCTCATGCAAAACAAATAATTTGTGTCTGTTGCATATTTGTGAAGTCTCCCATCATCATCATTATGGCTCATATACGTCCCACTGCAGGGCTCGAGCCTCCTCCACAATAGGAGAGAAATTGACCTTACTGTACCATGCTGGTCAGACAGGTTGGTATAGTTTTATTTCGAGTTTTCCTTCTCTTGCACAGGTGTTATGTGCATATTATATAATATAGTCATCTTTTATGACATCCACGGGCAAGATAGGGAGTGGTGAATTGTATTCTTACTCTGTCACCACAGGGTAAGTATTTATATGTTACTAGTTAACCCAACAGACGTTGTTCTGTTCAAATAAACGCCACCTACCGGGCCCAATTGTGAATTTAAACCATTCTCTAATCCCCTTAAACACACACAAAAAAATTTATCAACATTGGTCCAGATATTTAGGATGAGTTCAGTGACATACACAGGTACACAAGAATTCTATACCAATAAATAAAATTGGAGTGTCTGTTTGTAATGTCAAAATAAAAAAGGCCTATTGCCTTTTTCATGCTCACATGGTTATTTGCACTATACATATGCCTAAAAATCACTTTATATTTTTTTTTGTTTGTCTGTCTGTTTGTTCCGGGTAATCTTTAAAACGTCTGGACCGATTTAAAAAATTCTTTCACCAATGGAAAGTTATAATATCAGGGAGTAAACTAGGCCATATTTTATCCCGGTATTCTTACAGGAACTAGAAGGATAAGGCGACAGAAACCGAAGTGAAGCGAGGTCAGGTTGTTAGTTTAATATAAAGATATACATACTTGTAATTAAATCTCCGTCAAAATAAAACTTTAATTGTCTCATTGGTAACTCTAAATGTTCAGCACATAAAATCATTGCAGTAGCGAGTTTATCTTCAGACTTTATAGTCGCTTCAAAGGGTTTCTTCAGAACCTGACACTGAAATTTTATCCTGAACCCATCGTTTACATCTCGTCTTGGATTTAAATTGCTACAACTTGGTTTTACTAATGTCGTGACATCCCGATTAATCATACCGCCATCAATAAACTGTGCTATGTTATAATTTATAGAGTTTGGGCTATCGTCGGCCCGAACTATTCTATCGTTATACATAAACAATAGTTTTTCGTTACAAATATTCTCTTGCTCAGAGAAATATTTATATATCTGTGTTAACTTTTGGAATTTTCTTATTTTGAATCTAAATACCTGTGTGCTTTGCCACAGTACTTTAACTGAGATTTCTTCGTTTTCATTCTCTAAAGGATCATCATTGTCTATGATTTCTACATCGTTACTTGTCTTTAAGGAATTTGTTGAAAAGAGTTGTTGGTTACTGCACATATCTGGGTAATCTACCACATCACCAATGTTGTATGTTGGGTAGTAAGACTCTTGAACTGTTCTATTCTGTCTCGAATTTCTACCTCTACCACGACCTCTGGTAGCACCTCTAGCGTTATTACTTCCTTTGCCTCTTGTTTTTTTTGCAGAATTACCGCGACTTTTTGCAGATTTGCCGCCTTTTCTTTTATTACTTTTAGTAGTTTCAGTATCACTATCCAAAGCCAAAAATTCATTTACCTCAATATTACACACATCTGGGTTTTTAGAAAGAGCTGTTTTCCGCCGATTTCTGGTTATCCGTTCGCAATGTGATTCAATGTTGGCTTCAGGCACTTTAAGTTTCCTACCGCATTTAGATGTGGTTTTCTTAGCAATAATGCTATCAATATATAAATCATCGTCGTCAACACTTATTACACTTGTATTACATTCATTGAATATTGTTTCTGAATCTTTAATAATTATAATGTCACTCGTTTCAGAATAATTCTTCGTGTGATTTTCGTCAAGTTTAATTGACTTATATTCTGACTTTAAAGATTGAAATTTCTTTGCTGCGTTTGCATAATAATCGTCTTCGGGATCGGAATCGATGGAATACATATTTTCGTCAGATAAACATGATATTATTAATAAAAATTATATATAAAACGCGTTTGACGAATATTAGAAACAGTTGAATGAAATTGATAAGATTACGGTCAATTTGTTTGCCTTTGTTGTTTATAAATTTAGTCATTCGTTCAAACTAGAGGTGGGACTGTTAAGAATCGTTACTCAAATGCATGATATGTACGATGATACTCTTTACGTTTAAATTATTCAGAGCCAGCATGACTTTTGCTTTAACTTTAGTTTTTATCTTCATATGAATCTTCATATAAAAAAAGTATTACAATAAAGTGTTTGTATAATTGAATATTCTAAGTTATGATTACAATTTCGCCTACCGATTTGAACTAGAATTCAGAAATATCCATTAAAGTTAAAATAAAAATGTCTTTCAAGCACTTTTGCGTAAGAACAAAGGTTTAGAAAAGTTGCTTGTTTAGAACAATCCTTGATGTGATAACGTGTTATAAATTGATGAACATCCGCTGCATGCACGAAAAAGCGTTACTCATCGTCACTTTACGTTTGAGGCGAACGTTGAAACAAGAGCGAGGAATTAGCGATAGAGAGACACAATCAGCCTAAAAGTTTAGAACATAACGTATTTATCTCTTATATAAGTATAAAAATGTTTGAATTAACGACTACAAATAAATGTTAATTCATCAAAAGGATTGTAATTTCCAATTAACTGCTTTGTATTCGTTGGCTCCGAGCAAGCGCCGTCGAATGACGCGTGAAACTGCACGGGTGCCAGTGGCGGCAAACCGCAGCTGGCTACAGTTTTGTTGTTCTCGAGCGTACAACGCGCACGTTTATATCTTGTTTAAGTTATTAGCAATTCACGTAATGTATCAGTATAGTATGCATTTAATTTAATAGTTCATCAAGATAGTATTAAACCTATCCATAGTACAGTAAGTGATAATAATTATAAATTAAACAATTTTTTTTTAATATTAATACCAGTACCAAATATCACTACACAATTTGTCACATCTCTATTAGTGACGTTCATTACTCATTTAGTTCGATCGTTTTTGTTTCGAATAATTGTCATTAGACTCATGTAGGTACCTACCCGTACCTACCTACCCTTATCCGTGTGGTGACGGAGTAAGAATACGATTCACCACTCCCTATCTTGCCCGTGGATGTCGTACAAGACGACTAAGGGATATAATATGCACATAAGATCTGTGCAAGAGAAGGAAAACTCGAAATGAAACCCTATACCAACATGTCTGACCAGCATGGTATAGTAGGTCAAATTCCCTCCCATTGTGGAGGAGGCCCGAGCCCAAAAGTGGGACGTATGTGGGCTGTGATGATGATGAGGTACCTACCCATATCACGTGAATAAAGTGTAGTTGACAGTTCTGCCACGACTCACCCCAATCCACTAGTGGTTGGGGGCGGTAAACTACGTCCCCTCCAAAATATCCGCGGTCCGACGTCCTCGTCATCTTCTTGAAGAAGGGGGTGACGCTATTACGATCGCCCAAGAAAGGGCCTACACAGCTCGCGCAGCGAAAACAAAAAACACCGCGGTATCGGCCTCGCCGTCGAGGTCGAAAACCGCGGCGCGTAAAAGTGATTAACCTAAACGTGGCCACGCCCACTTTGCTTTCAGCGACGCCCCGAGCCGAGGTCCGTTCCCCACAGGGGGAGCCCTCGGGCGATGTTCGCTTTGATGAGGGGTCCGTGGAAGGAAGAGAAACTGTATATTAATATTTAAACTAATTTATTAATGTAAAACACAAACATTGTTTCTAAGCCTAAACGCCATCTTTTTTATATATTATTGCATCATCCTATTTTACCAGAGCCACAGTCTAAATATGTCACAGACTAATTTTCCATTTACAGTATAACAACATATTAAGTTAACACCTCCTATTTTTAAAATTTTTATATGTATAACAAATTTTCAAAATATTAAACTTATTTTACAATTTCTGTAGTTTTATTTTACTTATACGTCTTAACCTTTTCTTTTTACGTTATACAAAACTATTTCTTATAATTCTTATCTGATCTCTTATTTCAATCACATTTTACAATATTCTATTTTTATGTTATAATTTTCTCACAATGAAATTTAAACTTATTTTTATACAATGGTTTTGTAAACATATCAGCTATCTGTAAATCTGTAGGACAATATTTTATATCTAGTTTTCCTATCTTATAGTTCTCATGTATGAAATAGAATCTCGCATCTATATGTTTAGATCTTTTACTAAAAGAACCTGATTTTATTAACTGTATAGCACTCTGGTTATCAATATTCAAACTAATTTTATCATTTTCACTTATTAATTCACTTATAAAATATCTTAAATACAAACACTCTTTAACACAATCTGCCGCTGCTATATATTCAGCTTCAGTTGATGATAAACTCACTATAGGCTGTCTTTTAGAGCACCACGATATAGGTCCTCCCGTAAACATTATTACATAACCTGTTGTACTACGCCTGGTCTTGGTACAATTTGCATAATCTGAATCACAATATGCATGTAAATTTCTTATATCTTCTCCTCTTTTATACATTATACCTTTAGATCTTGTCCCATTCAAATATTTCAATATTTTCTTAACTGATATTATCTCTTCTTTAGATGGATTTTCTAACTTTTTACTTGCTTCATTTACAGCTTGACTTATGACTGGTCTTGATCTTGTTGATAAGTATAATAATCCTCCAACTAATTCTCTATATGAAAAGTCTGATATATTATTGTTTATAGTCTCACTTTCCTTCTTATCGGTATTGCATGGTGTACTTACTGGTTTAGAATCAAACATATTAAATTTTCTTAGTAGTTTTTCTATATAGTTTTGCTGATGTAACAAAATTCCTTTTTCATTTCTTTTTACTTCAAATCCAATGTAATTTTTAGGTTTCTTTAAATAATTTTTCTTTATCTTTTGTTATAGCTAATCCATCGTCCACATAAATTGCTATTATTATTGTTTTATCTTCTGTTGAGAATACACATTGATCGGTTCTTGTTGGTTTTAATCCATGTTTTATCATTGTTTCTGTAAATTTCTTATTCCATGTAATAGGAGCTTGTTTTAAACCATATAATGCTTTCTTTAAATGACACACCTTATTAGGCTGTTTTTCATATCCTTCTGGTATTTGCATAAAAATGTCTTCTGTTAATTCTCCATATAAAAATGCTGTTTTTACATCAAATGTTATCATATCGTAGTCTTTTGAAGCAGCTATTGCTAGCTATTATTGATTTTTAATGCTGACTGACTTACTACTGAACTATATATATCTTGAAAATCTATATCCTTTTGTTCAAAACCTCTTGCAACTAGTCTCGCTTTGTATGTTCCGTCTTCTTTTATACAGAATACCCATTTATTTATTTTATGTTCCTTTGTCTTCTCTAAATCCACAATTTCCCATGTGTTATTACTCTCTAATGATTCTTTCTCTGATTTTATTGCCTACGTGGGAAACGCTGTTATAAAAACTCTCAAATTATTAGGTAAACATGTTAGTATTTTTGACATTACCATTTCTTCATTAATGTTTTCACCAATCTGGTTCAATCTAAATTGAAGGTTCTCTATGTCTGTTATTAATTGTGTAAAAGATCTGTTATCTAATTTAAAATTGAAAAAATCTTGCAATAAAGATGATTTATTCCTCTGTTCTGTGCCTTCAAATATATCACATAACTTTGTGTACATTTCTAACGCATTTTTGCATGATAAGATATGGCCTTTTAACTTTTTATCTATAGAATTTATAATTAATTTCTGTACCTTAGCATCTTTTGTAATATACTCCTCATTTGTCTTTCTTTCTTCATTAATATTTGTTGATAAAGCCTCACTTAACTTTGATGCCTTCATGTATATATTAAATTCAAATTTCCATAATAGAAAACTCTTACTATCTCTTAATTTCTCTATTTGAATATCTTCATCATACTTTCTACCCATTTTTATTTCGTATAATCTCGGCTTACTAAATTGACTTATTACTTTCTTTTCTAATAATATAAACACGTACTGACCTGTTCTTTGTGTATGTTATTCTTCTGGTATAGTATATTTATGGCGACGGTTCTTATTTCTCTTCCACTGATTCTTGTTTTTCTTATTGTCTTGTCTTTCTTCTTGTCTTACCGGGTTGAGAGCCTTCCGCTCGTCCATTGACCGCGTTAAGCTGTCAAGGACATCCGCGACCAACAGCTACATACAAAAAAAAAGTTGACCGTTTTTATCTAACGACATTATAGGATATGAACAACATATTAAAGTCATTTTCCGTGATAAGTATTATAATTATGAGTTTTATTATAATAAATGGGATAGATTGCATATATATTTAAGTTAGTAAGATCATGAAACATCGTATGGCTAATTATAAACACGTATTATACACATTTTGTATTCTTACGAAATTATGTGAGGGTTCATTCTTATGCTCTAGCCGAGGCCGCGGGTGACTGTGACTGGACTGGGGAATAGTCTGTCACCCGTTGAGAGGCTGACCGTGCAAGGACGACACCCGGGGGAGGGACGACACTCGAAAGGGCAACCCGCTGGGCTGGCCACGGATTTCAAGGACTCAATATACCAGGGGGAGTACAGTGGGTATGGACCGCGCGCCGCCCTTACCTTCCAGGCTTCCATTATTCAGGACGGAACGGACGGCGTGCGTTCAGACGTAAAAAAATTATCCACAATTCCTTTCGTTCATTCAATTATTACTAGAACTGTAGCAAACCGCATGTATTCGGTACTAAGTAACGGGTGCGGCATTTAGTACGAAGTAACGAAACGTTACTCACGAATCCATTTCGTTACTCGCATGTTTCGTATTATGGGTACCTACACTGTTTTAGTTCACACGAGTAACGTTGATGCCTATTTTTTTTTTTTTTTTTTTGTGTGTATTTAGCTTTTGGTCGCAGATGACCTTGACAGCTTAACGCGGGCAATGGGCGAGCGGAAGGCTCTCAACCCGATAAGTAAGTTAAGCGAACATCGCCCGAGGGCTCCCCCTGTGGGGAACGGACCTCGGCTCGGGGCGTCGCTGAAAGCAAAGTGGGCGTGGCCACGTATAGGTTAATGATTTTTACGCGGCGCGGTTTTCGACCTCGTCGGCGAGGCCGATACCGCGGAGTTTTATGTGTTATCGCTGCGCGAGCTGTGTAGGCCCTTTCTTGGGCGATCGTAATGGCATCATCCCCTCCTTCAAGGAGATGACGGGGTCGGCGGACCGCGAAAAAGTCAACATCACGTGGTATTCCCAGGCGGTCACCCATCCAAGTACTAACCACGCCCAATGTCGCTTAACTTCGGGGATCGGACGAGAACCGGTGTATTCAACATGGTATGGACGTTGACGTTGATGCCTATAACGTTTGCTGATCGTATATACCTATTATGCATTCGCGCGCTTATTCTGTGTATTTAAAGATGTACGTTAGAAAGAACGATGTTTGTTTGATAAGTAAAATATAATCTTTTATTTTTTTTTTGCGGGTGGGTTGCGGTCGGCGCTCCCTCGCACCACTCAGTCTGGGGCGACAGAGGGGTACCTATAAGCACACAACTCCCGCAACCCACCCACGATGCACGTCGCCTTCGTCGTTGGGCCGACCACCGGAGCAGGGTTACTTGTCATCAGTGGTCGGCCCGACGGAATACCCCCTACGTGGGGTACCCACCCATCGACCGACGTCCTCCCCTCGGGAAGGACGTCGGTCTTTCCTCACGCGGTCGGCCTCTCGGCGGGTGACGGACTAATCCCCGGTCAATATAATCTGGCAAATCGTTGTTAAATTTTTTACTGTTTGTTGAATGTATTGCGTTTGTAAACAAAGTTTAAGTTTAGAAATAACATAAGCTCATTGTCAACATTTTTAAAATAATAAATCCATTGCAAATTTTGTAGATTCTGTTAATAGTTCATTTGTAGTTTTACACGTTACCTTTAACGTTACGTTAACTTTAACACAAATCGGGTTCAACATACGGTAAAGTGAAAAATACACCTTACGTTGCTTGGTATACAAATGTATTCTGCAAATAACGAATGTTGCTATGCCGTGACGTTATACTGTAAGGGTACGGAACGGAATACGACTCGATTCGGTGTCCTAAGATACAGGTATCTGAAGTAACTAGTAACGTAACGATACGAAAGTAACGAGTACTCATTCTTCTAGTAACGAATAGATACGGGTACGCTTTTTTTCGTTACTTTTACACCATTAATTATTACAAAGAATAATTATTATGATATAATTAGGGACACGAAAAAAGTATCGATACTTTTAGGTATCGAGTACTATTCTTTCGATACCAATACTTTTGTACTTGTTACTTTCTATTCGATACTTTTACTCAACGAATACTTTTAGGTAGGTATTGTATCGAATAAATTGTAGAAAGTATCAATGTTAAACTTGACCTTACGGCTCATGCTTATGGTAACGCCATCTAGTTAAAGCGTAATGAACCTTCTAAAAAGTGTTTGACATATTTTAATCTGAACACAGACGGATAAATTCCTAAAAAAAAAACAAAAAAGCGTGCGTGCAAAGTACGCATGTCAGAAGTGAAACTCCTTTATCCTTCATCCCTCGTCCTTATTACTTTAATCAGTCAATTATAGATGGGTTTAAAAATAAAATAATTATATTTCTGTCTCATTCTTTGCCGGCTTCATCCTACACATTTTTGTATTTGTGTCTCTTACCTGTCGTTTTTTCCGTTGCATCCGGTTTGAAATCACAACGATTCTAAGGAAGTTTCTCTTCAAAAAAAAGCTCGTTACGACCTAGATTCTAGGAAAAGTACTCAGTAGTGTACTCGATACTTTATTGAGTACGATACTACTCAATACTCATGAGTACAGTATCGATACTTTCGTTTCGATATCGTGTCCCTAGTACTCATGAGTACAGTACCGATACTTTCGTTTCGATATCGTGTCCCTATCCCTAATACAGATGAGACGAATTTACGTTACCAGGTTTTAAAACCAGGGTTTCCCTTCGAAGTACGGCGCCCTGGTACAAGGAGACAATACTTGCAAGTATTAAAGTTTTTGGTATAAGTCGAACTTCAAAGTATTTTTTTATTCATACGATTTTGATACGATTTTTATTACGACCACATGTAATAAGGGTCAAATTCCTATGCAAGTATTTTAAAATTTAAAGTATCCAGCCGCGTAAATACGTTCGCAAGCAGCGCGGCGGTCAGTACAAGTACAGTGCAATAAAAAGTAGGAAGGAAAGATTTCATTTCATAAAAAAAACCGTTCAAAATTGCGGCACAAAAACTAGAATCCATACCAAACAAAGTTTTCTATGTTTACTAAATATTTTAAGTATAGGTATGTTTAGTATGCATAGAAGTTGGCAGTCCTCCTTGGTACTGACATAGTTTAACACTTTCAAGTATTTTAAAACCTGGTTTTCGACCCTGGTATTTTTATGTACTCGTACTTAGAAGCCCTGGTATGGGATTTTGCAAGTATATCTCATCTAGGAGTGAGGCGTATTTATCATAACATATATAAATCACAAGTATTTGAAGATAACAGATAACAGTTGTTCTTGCAAGGTCATTATATCTGTTAAAAAAAAACATTTATAATACATCGATAACAGCCGGTCTAGTCCGGCTGTTATGTTAGTACCTACATAGCTTGAAATAACAGAACTGTTCTGTTCTGTCAGAACAGTCAATAAAAAACAAAACAACTATTCTTGTCTTTGTCTTTTGTGTAATATTGTCATAAGCTAAAACGGGACACGTAGTATTTATTTGAATTAAACCAAAATTATAGTATGTCGTTTCATAAGAAGAAATCCTCTTTGAAAAGCGAATTCTTAATTAGATCGTGTTATCTGTTATTTCATTGATTAGTCTATCTCGCTCACGCCTACTTGAAAGACTATTTGCTATAACGAGAAGCATCTAATGCTATAACCCGAAAAATAGAAATTGCAATCTAACAAGAACATATCATTGTTGAATTTTGACTTTTTAATTAGATCGTGTTATCTGTTATTTGGTTGATTAATCTATCTCGCTTACACCTACTTGATAGACTGTTTCTAAAACGAGAAACATCTAGTCCTATAACCCGAAAAATAGAAAATGTAATTTAGCAAGAATATATCATTGTTGAATTGTGACTCTTTAATTAGATCGTGTTATCTGTTATTTGGTTGATTAATCTATCTCGCTCACACCTATTTGATAGACTGTTGCTAAAACGAGAAGCATCTAGTGTTATTATAACCCGAAAAATAGAAATTACAATCTAACAAGAACATATCATTGTTGAATTTTGACTTTTTAATTAGATCGTATGATCTGTTATTTGATTGATTAATCTATCTCGCTCACACCTACTTGATAGACTGTTGCTAAAACGAGAAGCATTAAGTGTAATAACCAGCAAAATAGAAATTGTACTCTTTCTAGCACATATCATCCATAAAAAGTGACAATTATTTCTTTTCGTATTATGAGTTATCTGTTTACATATTTTGTGTTCGGAAACACTGCAGAACTAATGTTGACATGATTATTTTATTGTCTTATATTATTTTATTGTCAAGCGTTGCTTCCTTAAGTAGGTATGTAATATCTGGTCGATCGAGCATTGCTCGATATAATTTTTATATTTTTTTGTAAATGGTATTTTAGCGAACATATTTAGATATTTATTAACAAATAAATAAAAATGATGAAAGAATTAAAAAAATATCAAAAATTAAAGAACAGGATAATAACACTGAGATTCGATCTCAGGCTGTTTGAATGCAACTTAATAATGATTGGCGATGGCTAAATTTACAATCCTATTCTACTGACATTTTATGTCATTTTATGGATTAGCTAAAAACACCGACAAAACAATACTTTCTATAAATAAGACCTAGCTAGATCGATTTTTGGCCCCGAAACCTCTAGGAGGCTAAATTTCATGAAAATCGTTGGAGCCGTTGCCGAGATTCAGATTATATATATAGCTCGTTTAAAGATACAATATTTAATATAAATGGGTCAAACAATTTGCATATTTTATAAAAGTTAACCCTAGCTACGTTTCACTATAACTTACATACATACATATTGTGAGTATTAGTGAGTATTTACTTGCTCGTAACCCTATAGTATAAGGCACAGCTCCAGAAGTTTCTAAAAAAACAAATTAACATGTTCCCAGCAGAAACTTCGGGATAATAGGTAATAAAATCCGTCAGATGCCCAAAAAAAAAAGAACTCATCAACGACAGATTCCAGGTAAAGTACATAGTACTCGATACTTTAGAGTATCGATACTTTATTGAGTACGATACTTTTTCTTCGATACTACTCATGAGTACAGTATCGATACTTTCCGTTCGATATCGTCTCCCTACTAAGGGCCATGATTGAAAAATAACACTTGTTATTTAATAACAGAAATTGGTACCTGTTATTATTGCGTAACAGTAACAGAAATAACAGATATTACGTTTGTCCTGTTATAACCCACGTCTAATCTCATCTCTAATCCCTAATAAATAATAGCATTCTTAATTCTTTATTTTGAATCAGATAAATACCTTATCTTAGATTATTGAATCTCATGGTTGTTAAACCATGCGATTCACAGAAAAAATATTTAATTTCCCGTAGGAAGTCGTAAAAACCGAATGAAATAAGTGATTCAGAAGTATAGGTAACTAAACAAGTAACGAAACCATAACGCGATTCAGGGAACTATACAACGCCATCTATCGAATAAAAGCACAATATTTCGTCAACATTTGGATAAAAACGAAAAACCTTCAGATTCTTATATGTTAGAGGTTTTTAATAAAGATATATATTATATATACCTTTTGATTGTAAAGAAGGTAACGGTCTTTCACCGTTCGGATCTTTCACTATTGAAAACTTATTCTTCCTTAAGAAGTATTGGGAGTAATAAATACATTGACCAATTAAAATTTGAGAAAATTTCAAATATAGATGTGCGATATCATATGATGTATTTATAATTAGAAGCTTATATTATTATTTAGTTATTATTCTAAGATCTTAGTCGTCTTTTACGACATCCACGGCTATGGTACGGGGCGGTGAATTGTATTCTTACTCCGTCACCATACGTAAAACCCATACAATAATTTTAATATAATCAAATGACCGTCATTAAAACGATTAGATAAATATATCAAAAGATTTTCTCTACAATCATGCCGCAGTAAGAAATATACTTATGTATCTGAAGCATTGATGTAACAAAAAACCCAAGATACACAAACAGCGTCTCAAAAACGTCCCCATAAAAAGAGCGCCACAACAAGAATTTAGCATTCTCTTCAAGTAGTCTTATGTCGACCGCGTTGTTGTATGAACGTTAGAAATGACGAAGTGTTCATTGAACAATTGTAAAAATAATACGTAAAAACGTTAAAAAAGGGTGAGATTTCGTACTTCCAGTAAGTTAAACAGTTCATTGATTTGTTTTTATTGTTTATATGACTAAATATCGGGTGGAATATGGTGATTTAGATTTTTTTGTTTCAAAATTTCACTCAACGTTGCAAGAATAATACGATGGAATTCAATGGAATCATTTTAAATGTAGAATAATACATTAATATCTCCTTTTATTTTCGTCGAATAATACCATGGCCTTTATTATTAATATAGCTTTTTTGACACCTCGTAATATAAACTTTAAAACATGCATGTAAGACTGAATTTGATTTGAAGTATAATGACCAATGAGAGGCGAGCTACGGTCGTAAAAATTTTACGGCTTATCGTACGTATTATTGTGAATACAACTATAAGTTATGCTCATAAGGTTGAATTTTCATTAATGTATAATAATTATTTAGACTGGGAAATTTGGGACAGTTTTAAAAGAACTTTTGTTTGAGATTGTGTATCTAGTTAAATTGTTACATCAATGATCTGAAGATTATTATTTATTTACTTACTAGAAGTTCGTTTGTAATATGCCCGCCCCTTATCGTGAAACAGATAGACGGACACGAAAACCCTTTCACTTTTAACTACGTCATTTGCATTCTTGGATAATAAAATCAATAATCTACGTAGGTAACTCTGTATCTACATTTATTAAATATTTTATAATCATAATCACAGCTCAATACGTCCCACTGTTGGGCTCGAGCCTCCTCCACAACAGGGCAGCAAATTGACTTTACTATTTAACGGAGTAAGAATACAATTCACCACCCCCTCTCTTGCTCGAGGGTGTCGTAAAAGGCGACTGAGAGATACAATATGCGTATTACATTTATGCAAGAGAAGGAAAATTCGAAATAAAACCCTGTAATACGTCTGTCCAGGGTGCCATAGTAAGGTCAGATTCCCTGATATTGTGGAGGAGGTTCGAGCCCAGCAGTGGGACGTATATAAGGCGACATGAAGAGATTTGAGATACCATCTATGCAAGAGAAGGAAACTCGATACAAAAACCTATACCAACATGTCTGATTCGTATGGTATAATCATAATTGACCTATTGTACCACGCTGGTCGGACGGGTTGGTCATCATCATCGTCTCAAC
Organism: Lymantria dispar; assembly: GCA_032191425.1. Taxonomy (NCBI): domain Eukaryota; kingdom Metazoa; phylum Arthropoda; class Insecta; order Lepidoptera; family Erebidae; genus Lymantria; species Lymantria dispar. The sequence goes on along the minus strand of CM063469.1, from coordinate 13,067,413 downwards.
CCACATACGTCGGGCCTCCTCCAAAATGGGAGGGAATTTAACCTACTATACCGTGCTGGTAAGACATGTTGGCATAGGGTTTTATTTCGAGTTTTCCTTCTCTTGCACAGATCTTATGTGCATATTATATCCCTTAGTTGTTTTTTACGACATCCACGGGCAAGATAGGGAGTGGTGAATTGTATTCTTAATCCGACGGGTAAACTACCGACGGGTTGGTATAGGATTTTAATTCGAGTGTTCCTTCTCCTACTGTTAAATCATTTCATCATTATTTAAGCCCACATATGTCCCATAGGCTCGAACTTTTTCTCCGGAATGGAAAAGAAATTGACGTATTGGATTCGAATATGGTTTTATATTAAATTTCGATGCATCTATGTTACCTGTATATATCCCTTAGCCGTCTTTTACAACATCCAAAGGTAAGAGACGTGATCTTTAATTGTATTCTTACTCCGTAACCACACGGATAACTGTTAAATTCATCCACTTCTGGATGTAGACCTTCCTCATGTTTTGCCACAAATTGCGGTCCTATGCATGACGACGCCCAGCAACTTTCACCAGGTCATCGGTCCACCTAGTGAGTTTGTGTTTTATGCTGTCCGTCCGATACATGCTCGTAACTCGAGAACCTTTCTTCCCTTGCGTGTCGGTTCGTCGATCGATGTAGCCTGCTCATTGCCACTTCAGCGTACTAATTCCTCGTGCTATGACGGCAATACGGCAATCCGTAGAAGAACGGGTGTGTCTTTCTTCTACGAACTGCCGTATTTCGGATTCTATCTCGCAGAGAAATACTGAGCATAGCCCGCTCCATAGCACGCTGAGCGACTTTGAGCTACTTTTACTAGTAACAACTGGTCGTAGACTTGTGATATCAGATAAATTAAAATTCTGTTAAATTATTTATCAACAATTAAAATTTAAACAAAACAGAAGCGCGTAAACTATAAGTGATTTAGATACTTGAAAACGATAATATCAATAACATAGTTTTCATTTTAAATTACAAGATAATTGTTAATAGCTTATAGTTATTATAAATTCATTTCAATCATGATTAAAATCAAGATAACAATCATATTGATTTAACCTTTTAAACCGGAACAATAGATATATTTAATCACATATTTAGTTAAAGATCTACAATTCTACATACGTATTAAATATAATAATATTTATCTATTAATCTACAAAAATCTATAGATTTGGCGCCATTAGTTTGTGACGCGCGATTATTCATTTATAAAAAATCTAATTATGACCGGCGCGTGGCCCAAAAACCCACCGGGGACCCATCCCTTCGTCATTGGGCCGACCACTATTACTTATATCCTTTTCATTCGTGGCCAGTCCGCCGGGTTACACTTTTGGGTACCATCCCTCCCCGACGCTCTCCGGGTCCGGGTCATCACCCTTACAAGGTCCAGTCAACCACAGTCTCGGCTAGAGCAGTACTAGTAGTAGTAGTTCCTCCCGCGCATGATTCACCTCCTCCTTCCGTGAAATAACTGCCTCAGAGAAGACGGCGACCGCGTCCCAGTTCCTGATGCTGTCGAGTATCTCCCTAGCGATGGTCGGCGGCATCAGGTTGTCATCGAAGATTACGACGAGTTCACGATGCTGCTCTACCCACGCGATACACCTCGAGCGTGTGCTGCGCTCTGTCCTCGTTGTAATCGCTGTGGTAGCAGGAAGGTGTGCTCTCCCTCCTCACGACCGTGTGCAGGTACTTCGCGAAGCTACCGTGCTCCGTCAATACTTGCACCAGTTGGAGGGAAAGCACCCCGTGCCTCGCCAGCCTTCAGGTCCCACAGGGGAGACCCGGCCAACAGGCACGCTGCCTCCATCGCCACCATGCGGTATCCTCGCATGGCTCCTATCACCATAGCCCTCTGTGGACGACCACATGAGAGCCTTTAGTGATACTAGGGCAGCATTGGGCCGTTAAACTAGATGCCTCCTTCTTTTCAATGGTTTACCGGAATAGATTACTTAAATTCGGCGATCTGCCACAATCTTTCAGTTTCAGTCAACTAATGTCCAATTCGGTTTTTTCGTTACACATAATTTGAATATTAAAATATATGCTTTTATCCACCAGGTACCTTAGTAACAGTTGCTTTAACCCTCACTGTGGCTGCATCAGCCCCTGAATCAAAGGACTCGATAGATAAACCAGATGACTACACAGTTTTTGACAGAGATGTTAACCCCGACGATTTGAGCTGTGACCCGCAAGGACAGGTATGACAATCTAGTCATTCACCATCATCATCGTTATTTCAGCTCATATACTGCTGGGCCCAAGCTTCCTCTATCCCAAACGGATTGGTATAGAGGTTTAATTCGACTTATCTTTCCTTGCATAGATGTTATATGCATATTATATCCTTTAGTCGTCTTTTACGACACCCATGGGCGAGAAACGAGATCTGGTTCTTATTCCATTGTCATACGGAAACCATAGCCATTATAGTAATATATAATCACATATATATTATAACTATATGCTTTTTTATGGTAGGTTTTCGTCTGGACCCACCCCGTCCAATCTGTCATGAATAGACGGTGCGTGGCCCCATAAGCTGTAGCTTATGGGGCCACGCGCAATACTGTAGTATTCCCTCTCCATCGCCTGGGTGACCTGGCGGATTATCCTTTCGAGTACCGAAAACGATGTTGCCGGGACGTCGCCCTCACGCAGTCGATCCCTCTGCGGGTGACGGAATAATCCCCGGTCCGTCCACCCACGACCTCGGCTAGGGTGGCATCAAGCACAGGCACTGCCGGACCCGAGCCGCATGACGCGCCGGCGGCATAGTGGATCATAGTAGAGGAATTCCTTCCAGATCCGCTCCACTACCTCCTTCCATAGAACCATATGGTTCAGCCTTCCACAAAAATTTTGTTAAATAAAAACTTGAAGTAAAAAAAAATATTTTTAATTTTCAGATATTTTTACTCCTACCACACTTTACTGACTGCAATAAATTCTTCATGTGTGCTCATGGAGAAGAAGTACTGTTCTCATGTGCTGGAAATACCGTCTTCGACTTTCACAATCAGGTAACTTAATATTCTTATAGTTTCGATTAGACATGGCGTAGTGGTAAAAATGTCGATTTATCGATCCAGGTGATTCAGCTCCAATTACCACGCAGGACAATACGATGTGGATGAATGATAGTGTTTGGCCGGCCACGGAGGGCAAGGCACTCGGTACCGGTGGTCGGTCCAAAGGCGAAGGAGAGGAGACAGTGGGGATTTGGGCTGCACACCGCCCCTTCGCCACCCCGAACGGAGCTGGACGGCGTGTGCGCTGACCAACAAAAAAAAGGCGGCTTTTTGATGAGTGATTGTAATGAAAACATCCTCCTACTCAAGAACATGTCGAGGACTTCGGATTAAGGAGATATTTAAGAGCGCATAGGAAACCATCCCAGGTTGGGTGCGTCATGGAGGATCCTCAAGATTTCATTCTCTTGCATAAGATGTAATACGCATATTAGATCTCTTAATCGTCTTTTACAACAGCCACGGCCTGGTGGTGAATTGTATTATAATTCCGTCACCACACAGAAAATTAGACAATAGATTTTACAATGTTAAGAGTGTTTATGATAATTTTTACTTTCTTTCTAAGGAATGTAATTGGGAGTGGGCTGCCACTTGCACGCTGAGGACTCCACCGGATCAGATCGAGGGCTCCGGAGACGAGGTCAACGATAATATGATTGGATTATTTGCTGATGAACTGGAACACCAAGCTGTTGGTATGTAATTTTGATACATTTATTTGAAGGTTTACATCCAATCTTGGTATTTCTATGGTAGCACACGAGCAAGCATCACACCTGATAGTAAGTGATGACTGCCACTCATAGACCTTTGCAATACCAGGGATATAGCGAGCCTGCTGTTTACCATAAAGTAAGTGCTTTTCTTCAACCTCGTTTAAAGAAGACAGAAGCGGGCAACACAGCAGCAGGTAGTTTCAACAGAGTACATAGGAAAAATGAACGCTGAAATCGTACTGTTTAAGACCATAAGGTTTCCAGCTGAAATGGATAAAACCTGCTATAGTGTCGAGAGGTACAGTGGCAATTCTATTACATTTAGCAGGAAGGTTTTCGTTCACAGTTAGTGTAATAATTTTTCTAGAACAATATTGACTAATATTCCGGTGCCAGCAGACTTTTCTGGCTCTTCTAGGAAAGTTTTGGTGATAATCTGTAATCTTAACCGGTTAACATGTGGAGACCCGTACTTCTAATGAAACTTAACCTTTCTACCCTTCACGGCTGAACATGTTCTCAAGAGGTCGTTAAATTCACCTGCATTCCCTAGAGCAAATAATAAGTACCTGCAACTTTATTGTGTTATCAATATGTCTTTTTGTTATCACCTCATTCAACAGCTTTGGATGAAAAAGGCTACGTGGATTTGTGAATGTAAAATCAAATACCTTCTGCCCCTGATAACCCACTAAAGTATCTACACATAATTGGTTCCCTGGTCTTGTATTTTTCTTCATCATTCTCTCAGCTCATTTACGTCCTACTGCTGGGCCGAGCCTCCTCTATAATAGGAAGGAATATCCCTACTAATCCACGCTGATCAGACGGGTTGGTATAGGATTTTATTTCGAGTTTTCCTTCTCAGGCATAGACTTTACATGTATTGTATCCCCTAGTCGTCTTTTACGACACCCACGGACAAGATAGGAAGAGATAAATTGTATTATTAATCTGTCACCACACGGAAATTTTGCTTGGGAGTTGGAAATTCTATTTACCGGGTGAACCAAAAGATTTGGACTTACCACGTTCTAGATCATACTGGAAAATTAATTGACTAATATTCATTCCAGACACAGTGGCCAGCGTTAGACCAATATCTCCAATGTTGTCGAGGTTCAACGGTGTGCTGAACTGTAATCGAGCTGACGATGCATCAAGACAGTTAGCCTACAAGTAAGTCTTCTATATTTCTGTCAACACCTTTCCAGTTACCTTCATCATCATACATACATATACTCACGACTCTTTCCTATAGGGGTAGGCAGATCCTACTTCCCTCCACTTGCAACGATCTTAACATACCACTTTCTACTCCACATTCATTAATCTCCTCATACATTCTTTAGTCTCATCATCGCAGCCCACATACGTCCCACTGTTGGGCTCGAGCCTCCTCTACAATGGGAGGAAATTTACCCTACTATACCATGCTGGTTAGACATGTTGGTATAGGGTTTCATTTCGAGGTTGTCTTATCTTGCAGGACATCTACGTGCAAGACAGGCAGTGGTGAATTCTATTCTTACTCCGTCATTACACGGAAATACTATACTGCTCTGGTCAAATTGGTTACTGTGGGCATTAATTTTGAGTTTTCATCCCCTTGCATAGATTTTATATGCATATTGTATCTCTTAGTCGTCTTTTACGGCATCCACGGGTAAGAGATGGTTTGGTCAATTGTATTTTTACTCCGTTGTCTCCGTAAATAAAACTCTATAGCTATATATCTAACCAGCGAGGTATGATAAGCCAATTACCCGCCTATTGTGGAGGAGGCTCGAGCTCAACAGTGGGATGTATATGATCTAAATGAAATGATTCATTATAAATATTTATTTCTTCGCAGGGGCGACTGTCAGAGATATTGGAGGTGCGTAGCTGGTGTACCTCAAGTGGCTTACTGCTCCGACGGCTTGTTCTTCAACGAGGGAACGCAGCAATGTGACTTTGAAGCCAACTCGAAGTGCAATGCGGTGTTACCAGAAGACGAATTACAAAGCGAATTTATATTGTACAAAGAATAATTACCAAATTACCTTAGAGGCTAACTAATATTTATTTAATTATACTCGCATTCGTCCTCGATAGCTTATAAAGAACTCCCAGGCAACGGACTTGAATACCTGTTTAAGTCTTCCAACGATCTGGGTGCCTTCTTTAGATGCCCGTTTTCAGGACGTCAACATAGGTCCAGGTTAAATTTATCGAAGCCATAAAACTGTTGTATTATTAATTATAAATATGTACATATTTTAATAGAAAATATGTCGATTGTCAAATTTAATGTCTTCGAAGCAATTATGCAAGTTGAAATATTTAAATCATTTTTTAACACATTCCTTTAAAGTTAATGATAATAGGATTTTTGACTGTTTTTAAGGCATGTATGTAAAATACACTTAAACTATATCGATTTGTGGAAATAGTAACCTTTATTTGAGAGAACTATACTAAAATGTGACGTCATACTTCGTCAATCTCTATACAAATTGCTCTCCAAACAGTTTTACAAGAAGGGGATTGAATATACGTCATACAATAATTTCAAAAGCTTGTAACTTCTTTTATACTTTTATTAATATGCCTATAATAATTTAGTTTGTATGTAACGCCATCTTTGAATATTATTTTAAATCTTTTTTAAATGTCGGATTGAGATTATGACATGACTCGATAGATGGCGCTATCCCTATTTTCTGAATCGCAAATTTAGTATTGTTATCTATGAGTTTTTTTCTAGTTTTCTAAAACTACCTATCGCACGGGTTGAGAGCCCTCAGCGCTCACCCACCTGTCCGGGTAAAGTTGTCACAGCCATCTGAGGCTAACAACTAAGTCACACAAAAAAAAAGAAAAACTACCTATCGGGTTCAGAGCCTTCAGAACTCACTCAACAGGGAAAAGTTGTTACTGTCATTTGCTGCTAAAAACTATAGACACAAACGAAAAAATTGTAACAATCCCTATTTTATTATTTTTGATTATTTTATGCCAATTTGACTTTAAATTTACATGAATTAATAAACATATTAATAATAAAATAAATATTCCTCTATTAGTCAATTATCCTATTGTCAACTATAAAATAAAAATGGCGACGAATTGAAAAATTCCTAAATTTAAATGTGATAATATCAGCAATTTGTATTATTATTTATAAATTGTGTTTACCGATATAAAATTTTGTGATCATGTATATATATAATTTAGTTTATATTTAATATTTAGTTTAAAAATACTTATTTTATGCTGGTCATAATATAATAACATAAATATGTATTTCCTTTTCATATGTAAATAATCAGTTTAATTGTTGAATTAAAACGCAATGAATATAAAATTAACGATTATAGTGTTTAATTTTTATAGCTTAGTTTTCCGTTTGGTGACCAACCAGTAAGGTCCCCTTGTAGCCGCAACCGCGGGTGACTGGACTATGGATTTAGTCTGTCACCTGCAGATAGGCTGACCGCGCGACGGTGACCAACCTCCCCGAGGGGGAACGTCGAGAGATGGTACCCCGCGACCGGGGTATTCCGTCGGACCGACCACTGAAGACAAGTTACTCTGGTGGGTCATGGGGCCGCGCTCCGCCACTCCGTCGACCCAGACCGAGTCGGGTGGCGGGTGCGCTAACCATGGCCCACCCCTAAAAAATAAAAATGGTATAGTAAGGTCAATTTCCCTCCTAATGTGGAGGAGGCCTGAGCCCAGCAGTGGGACGTATATGAACTGAGACGACGATAAGAATAATTATTATTTTTAATAAATTCTGTAGAATTGAAGGATATTTATTATTGTCATAATTTTTCTATGTTGGTTTGAAAACTTTATTATTTCTTTATTTTATCCCTTGAAAAGATCCGGAGCAGGAACCGCGACTTTCTCAAACGGATAATATGGGTGCTCTTGCCAGAAACTGGGCAGAACAACTCTGTAATCTTTGTTGAATTTACCTGAAAAAAAAATCATGCTATAATTTTTTAACGTCAATCGAAAGGCAATTCAGAACGAGTGCTCCGGGCAACACTCGTCATGCTTGAGTATGAAAATGTTGTCATTCTTAAGTAAATATTTCGAAATTTATAAAGTCAAACTGCTCCATCTGACTATGGACTGTAAATGCAGGGTGCCTCAGTTTATGTAGCAACTCAAAGTGGACTTAAGCAACGGTAGTAGGAACCCATGAAAAAAATTTTAAGCAAAACTATCGATTAGTTAATGAATTAGAGACGTGTAAAGGTTTTTTAATTTTTTCAATGCTTTTTCGTGTAAATCTAATTGAAATGTATAAAGTCAATGATATTTAATCTACAACATATTCATTGTAAAATGTTCATTAGAAATTGAATAGGGGAGGGTATGCCATATTGTACCGGTTGATATATCGTACCACCCACACATTTTCTACTAAATGCACGCATTTTTTTATTCTGGCAATACAAAAGTATTGTTGGCAACACTCAGAAAGACATGACAGTTTTTCACAGTGCTGTGGTGAATACTATGTTTGTGAAGAAATAAAATAAGTTTACGTGCCGCTTGATCTATTTTTTTTACTTGAAAACCTAAGCTCGACTTCGGAAACGGTAAGTTTTCAGGAATATGATATTGCATTATGTTGATTCTAGGTTATTATCCTTTTAATCTGTATAACTTGAATGACGCAATTCTTTGAGGTTAGGATATGACAAGATTATTATTCAAAATTGGGGTTGTCTTGCAAATCGTACCGATTGGTGGTTTTTTTAATCGTACCGGTACAATTTAAGGAACTAAATATTTTTGAGTTTTGAAAATGTATTGACTATCTTATTGAATAATATTGATTACCTACTGAGGTTTTTACGATTGTTACACATTGAATTTAACAACTATTAACGTGTATGTATATGATTTTTTAACCTGACGTTATGAACGCTGCTGGGTGTTTCGAAACGTCAAACTATAAAAAATTAAAGTACACGCAATAATTGCGTTAAAAGTTGTTTTAGTGCTTTAACCCGTAACAGGTAAAGGGGCAATTATCTTTCGTAGATTTGTCTATTTCATAAATCTTTATTAATTTTGTAGATGGATGAACTAAAAGAAAAAAGAAAATATAATGCTTGGACAGAAGAAGATTTGAAGGAGGCGTTAAAAGCATTACAAAACAAAAGTATTGGTTTAAATGAAAGCTCAAAAAGGTTTAGGGTTCCAAAACCCACATTAAAAAGACATTTAGAAAAAAGAAAAACTCTTGAAACCTAAAATTCCAACGAAAAAACTGCAACACAATAAAAAGAAAAGAAATACAGCCAAAGACCCTGAAACAGATTCATCTGATACTGAAGAAGAAATAGTTTTAGATGACGACTCTGACGTAGATCTTAACGAAGAATACGATAATAATTATTGTTCAATATGCAACGGCTATTATTACGATAAAAAAAGATGCAAGGTTGATTGGATCGAGTGTGTCAGATGTCACAAGTGGCTTCACATCACTTGCAGCCAAATTCCTGACATTTGCCCTAAGTGCCTAAAATAAGTTATTAGATTAGTTGTTAGTTTGTAATTAGATTTTCCTTAATAAATCTCTAAACAGAGGTGTTGATAAGAAAAACAAGAATTTAATTGAATACTGTGCCTTAAGTGATCTCAAAACATAAATAAATATTTAAAAGAAAGGAACTTAGTTTTTGTTGACATTTGTATGGGAAATTCCTAAGTACGATTTAGAAACCGTGTGGTACGATTAAACGTGCCGGTCTCTATATCGTACCGAAACCTACTTTTTTTATAGAAGAGTCGACTAAGTTAAAGGTGCTCTCTAGTTAAAAAACCATAAAGGTATATTAAAGTCGTTAAACTAAAATAAGTTACAAAGAAACAAAGACAAGAATATTCTTAATAGTATTCTCGCAAGCTTGGATAAAAGTTAAGGAGTACGATATAGCCAACTCTCCCCTATGTGCTCTTATATTTTATTCATTATTTTAATGGTTTACTGTGTAATATTTAATACACACATACATAGGTACATTTTCTTGTTCTTATAAATTGCCCAGTGAAATCTTAATTTGGTTGTCAGCACCCAAACAATAGACCGTCTGTAAGTTAAGTCTTTACAACTTGACTTATTGTGTCATTGGTCGGATAGATTAGTATACACTGGAAGTATGCCCCGCCTGGGGGCCTCAGCGCCACGTCCTGTCAACGGAACCAGGAATAACAGACCTGTCGTTGCCGACCATCATCTCCAAGATGCTCGGCAGCGACAGCTGTTGGTCGTCGATGGTCTCCTTCTGTGAGGCTGTCATGACAAGGAAGGAGGCCGCGGAGCGGGCACGCGAGGCGCTTGCGTTGGCTGACTCGCTCCGCCGCCGGCGGCCAGAAAGGAGGAGACACCGCTATGTGCTTCTCCTCCCACCGCCCGGAATGATGACAGGACGTGGCCAGACGGCCAATCGTTCGTGTGTCGGCGATAGAATGTCACCAGATGATCTCGCCGGCACCCCGTAAAAGCGCGGAAGGGGCCGCTGTGGTTTTAGTGGGTATTTCGGTCACTTCTGTGGCCGGCGAGGCAGGGGATAGTGCGTAAATGCATTTCCACAGCGTGAAAAAAAGAAGATACATTAGTATAGGCTTTAATCCGAGTTTTCTTTCTTTTGCATATACCTATAATCCTCTTTTACAACACCCATGGGCAAGGTGCTCAATTGTATTCTTAATCAGTCACCACACGGATAAGAATATTCCTCATTGTATTTGAATACTTTTAATAATCAAACCGTTATACTTACTTAAAGTTTCCATTTCTTCTTCAGTAAGTTCGAAATCAAAAACATCGATATTTTCTTCCAATCGCCTCTTGTGGGTTGACTTCGGAATAGGTATAACTCCTCTTTGAATCTGTAATTCATAGATCATAATTACTTTTCGTGTAGTGACGGAGTAAGAACAGAATTCACCACTCCCTATCTTGACCGCGGATGTTGTAAAAGACGACTAAGGGAAAATATGCATTGGGACGTCGATGGGAGAGGGTACTCCCTCAGGGTATTCCGTCGGGTCGACCACTGAAGTCAAGGAACTCGGCAACGGTGGTCGGCCCAACGACGAAGGCGGCGTGTTTTATGGATGGGTGGACAGAGCCGGGCGGCGGGTTCGTTGACCGTAGCCTACGGCCAAAAAAAAGGGGGTAATATTGCATATATCACATGTGCAAGAGAAGGATAACTCGAAATAAAACCCTATATCAACATGTCTGACCAGTATTGTATAGTAGGTCAAATTCTCTCTCCTACACAATGTAGGGGGCTCGAGTCAAACAATGGGACGTATATGAGCTGAAATGATGATGATGACATTTGAAAATTGCACCTGGACCACAAACGCGAGACATTGCCTTTTTTTTATGGCTATGGTAAGCGCACGCGCGGTCCAGTCCGTCCGGGGCGATGTTGGGCCGACCACCGGAGCAGAGGTGACTTGTCATCAGTGGTCGGCCCGACGGAATACCCTTTCGGGTACCCTCACCTTTCGACATCCTGGGCCGTCGGTCGCCGTCGTGCGGTCAGCCTCTCTGCGGGTGACGGACAATTCCCCGGTCCGATCACCCGCGGCCTCGGCTAGGGCGGCATTAGGCGCAGATGAGACATTGCCTTACATAAGGTATTTAAAGATTTATTTAAAAAGTCTTACCAAATATCTTAAAACAATTTGTGGTGTAGTTTTCTTATACTTATCGGCTATAGATATTAGGATAGGATCATTGAATCGTGGTGGTGGAGGTTCGGTGCTGTCGCTGAACAGGGAACCAAACGGTGTGTATGCCATGACAGCTATTTGGTTTTCTTTGCAAAACGACAGCAGCTTCTCTTGGGCCAAGTTGATATTCACCTGTAAGTTTAGAAAATCTCTAAGTTATTAACTTTAGCATAATTCAGAGTATCATCATCTTAGGCCACATAAGTCCCACTATTGCGCCCGCTGTTAAATATTTATTACATTTTATTTTTTATTATTAAAGTAAAAATGCTGTGTGGTAGCGGCTTCGAATACTACCAACCCTTGCTTTGCTCGTGGGTGTCGTAAAAGACGACTAAGAGCCCTAGATTGACCCGGACCAACTCCATCTGGTACCATTTGGGTCAACGATTACATTCCCAATGACGGTTGACGTCAGGCAGGCGGCCGGTCATAAAAGTCATTGCAGAAACTTTTTGCAATATGTCAAAACAGATGACATATTGCGTCGACCCCAAGTAATTGGGATAAGAGCAAGATGATGATGATTAAAGTAAAAATATAATTAAGTATTTTGTGAATATATCAAGTGCCTACCTGTTGTCATTATCGATATCTAGCACAAAAGGGCAAAAAAATCGTGTTTGTTGTATGGCAGCGCTCCTTAAATATTTATTTTCTATTATTTTTAGTATTTGTTCTTATAGCGACAACAGAAATACATAATTTGTAAAAATTTGAACTCTCTAGCTATCGCGGTTCTTGAGATACAGCCTGGTGACAGACAGACGGACGGGCAGAGAGCGAAGTCTAAGTAATAGGGTCTCGTTTTTACCCTTTTGGTACGGAACCCTAAAAATACAGTCGAATTGAAAATCGCCTCCTTTTTTTGAGGTCGATTAAAAGAATACGAATTTGATAGTGGTAGGAGCACAGAGCACACTGTCGACAGTTATCTGTCTACAGCCGCGGGCCGGTCCGTCCGGGGTAGTACCACACTGAGCAGAAAATCGACCTCTGAGTAGTAACAATTTGTTAGTGCATTTCGTTTGGTGAGCGAGAGGGGCGGCAGCACAACTTTCTGAGGGTGTTTGCGTGTAGTGTGTTTTAGTGATGCCTTTAGTATCATCGAAACTCAATACCCACATTCACCCTCCCTTCACTGTCTTCGCGGTAGGCAGCGACCTTGCAAAGGTCCATGAGCGGCAGCAACACTCATCAGATGTAATGTTTGTTCCTTTGCCACTATTTGTAATAAAAAAACACTACTTAATTCAAATTCTTAGAAGGCACTTACATATTGTCAAGTTAACAAAATTAAATTAAATTATCTAATAAAATAAACTACCACCGGATCGGAACGTGACCGCTACTGAGAAGATCCGGCAAGAAACTCAGCGGGCTTGTCTATTATTTTCAATTATTTTCTTTTTCTTCTTAATAGATATAAAATTGTGTACATGTTTTGTAAGAACTAGCTCCAGTGTGATGCCCTCGAACCTCAAGATACGTAATATAATTCAAACAATTATGGCTGGATCAGATCTTCCTTCTTTTTCATTTATAATCTGTTTTTTATACATACCTCGACTTGTAGCACAGCTGGCTTTATCTCTGAATTGGCTAATAATCTCTGAATCTGACTCGTGTTGAAGTTTGAAATGCCTATTGACTTGGCGAACCCTTGCTTCTTAGCTTCCTCCATTCCCTTCCAAGTGTCCACATAGTCAATGATATCGAACTCACTATGATCTGGCTGTGAAATAATAAACTTTACATGTAATTTATTTATCACAGTTTATATAACCACTGCTGGGCTCGAGACTTTTCTACAATAAGAGGGAGTTTAAAGTACTATACCACGCTGGTCAGACGCGTTGATATAGTGTTTTATTTCGAATTTTCCTTCTCGTGCATAGGATGTTATCTACACATTATAATCCCTTAGTCGTCTTTTACGATACCCACAGGTTTTCTTATCCTTGCCACTCTTGGCCTGGGGTGGTGAATTGTATTCTTACGAAATAACAAATTGATACTAATCATAGGTTGATTTTCGTGTGCTGAATTGTATATTTACTCCATTACCAGATATTTAATATTACCCTGCTCCGATGGTCGGTTTAACAACGAAGGCGACGTGCATCGTGGGTGGGTTGCGGGTGTGCGTGCTTACGCCCCTCTGTCGCCCCGGACGGAGTGGTGCGAGGAGCGCGCCGACCACAACCCACCCCAAGACAAAAAAAACGAGATATTTAATATTACATACAAATGAATTAGAATAATTGAGAAAAAAATATCCTTTGTATTTTAAATATTTGTAATTTAACGAACACAAATTACATTTGTGTGCTGATGGAGTAAGAATACAAATCACCACCTTCTCTCTTACCCATGGGTCTTAGAATAATAACGTATAGAAGGTAAGTTCACGCACAAAAAGTGAGGCATTTCAATTGGAGCCTAATGGAGCTTACACCGGCACCGTTCCGTAATGTACAAGTCATTGTACTGCACGTACGTATGCAACTCTTAAAAAATAAATAGGTAACTATGACGCTTCGTGCATTCAAATGGTGTCATAACACATTTGAAAAACTTAAAAAGGTTTTTAACATAACTTTTAAAAGTATTTCGACGATTTATGTTAATAAAAACAAAATTTGATTTCATAATTTGTATAGTGTAATCGTTTGCGCGCCATTAGTATTTTTAGATTCAAAATTCAAACGTTCGAAGTATTGACACTATCCTTCTATACGTTATTATTCTAAGCCCGTGGGTATTGTAAAAGGCACCTAAGAGATATAAAATGCATATAACATCAATGCGAGAGAAAAAAAAGACTCGAAACACAACCCTATGCCAACATGTTTGACCAACGTAGTATACTAGGTCAATTTCCCTCCCCTAGTGGAGGAGGCTCAAGCCCAACGGAACGTCTATGAGCTGAGACGATGATGATGTTGAAATTACATTTAGACACGGAAGAAGAATTTGTGGATCGCATAAAGTGTTGTCCTTTTTTTTTTTTTTTTTATGGATGGGCTATGGTAAGCGCACGCGCGGTCCAGTTCGTCCGGGGCGATGAAAGGACGGCGCGCGGGCCCATAACCCACCCGTACCCACGTCACCTCGTTATTGGGCCGACCACCAGAGCAGATGTCACTTGTCGTCAGTGGTCGGCCCGACGGAATACCCTTTCGGGTAACCTAACCTCTCAATAAAGTGTTGTCCTGCGTGGGATTTAAACCCACGACACTGGCACTGTAGGACGGTATCTTAAACACTACGCCATCTGTCACAGCCATAGTCATAGTCTATGCATATTACATCCCTTAGCCGACTTTTACGACACCCACTGGCAAGAAATGGGTTGGTGAAGTGGACTTGGTTACCACATCGAAAAGAAGAATGACAAAAACTTTGCAGGTCATCAACAGTAGAAGGTCAAGCTTCGCAAAGTCTTAAGTTCAATCAGATTGAAATTACAATACTATCATTTATACCTTGTATGCGACAGGAGTGTGAATAAGGTACAGGTCCACATAGGAGGTATTCAGTCTTTCCAAAGATCCTTTCAGAGCTGATAAAACGTCTCTTTGGTGGGCCATATCCAGCTGAAAATAAAATCAGAAATAAATTCTCATTATCATCTTAGCCCACATAAGCATTTTGAGAGAAAAATTGACATACCATACCGCGCTGGGTCGCTGGTCAATAGGGATGCAATAGGAAAACAAAAACAGCGATGTATCGATACATTGATGTTTGAGAACAAACATCGATGTACTAACAAAACGAGTGCGAGTTAGAGTCACGCACGAAGGGTTCCGTACCATCTATACCATTAAATAAAATTGGAGTGTCTGTTTGTAATGTCAAAATAATAGGCTTTTTTCATAAAAAGCCTATTATTTTGACATTACAAACAGACATGACAGAGCATTAGCTCACACGGTTATTTACACGACACCTATGCCTAAAATACAGATTAAAAATTTTTGTTCTGTCTATCTGTCTGTTTGTTCCGGGTAATCTTCAAAACGGCTCGACCGATTTCAAAAATTCACCAATGGAAAGCTATAATATCAGAGAGTAACCTAGGCTATATTTTATCCCGGTATTCCCACGGGAACGGGAACTACGCGGGTAAAACGACTAAAACCGAAGCGAAGCGAGGGCGGGTTGCTAGTTATTTATAAAAAGGGCAAAAAATCGCGTTTGTATGGGAGCCCCCCTTAAATATTTATTTTATTTTGTTTTTAGTATTTGTAGTTATAGCGGCGACAGAAATACATAATTTGTAAAAAATTCAACTGTCTAGCTATCGCGGTTCTTGAGATACAGCCTGGTGACAGACAGACGGATGGACAGACAGCGAAGTCTTAGTAACAGGGTCCCGTTTTTACTCTTTGGGTACGGAACCGAATGTATAATAAAAACATCGTTGTATCGAAACATCGATGTTTTTTTAGAAATCTATGCGATGAGCATTTTTTTTTTTAGTTAAACCAAGCATATTTTTTTACATGAAATATCAATATTTGCGTGATCTGAGAACCTTTTTTTTGCAGACTCTGCTAAATCATGCAGCCAAAATAACGATGTCAAAACATCGTATAATACAAGTATTAATGTATGTAATAATATATATGTTTAATACAAGTATTACTTCTGTAAAAACTAGACTAAGTGAGCATTTCTCTGTTTATGGGGGTGTCAGTGGTCAGTGGCGGCTGTACCTTAAGTGCGCTCGTGTGCTGAACCACCAAATCCAAATATTTAAAAACTACAAAATTTAACTTCATATTTATTTTTAAATTACCATTAATATTTATTCTTTGAACATAAAAAAACATATAAGAAATAAAATTTCAAATTATGACGAAACAATATAAGCGCTTTACTAAACTATTAAAACTTATATTCCTTGTACAAAAATCTCGTGCGCTGTGGCGAGCGCACGGGGACTGCCCATACAACTTGTATTAGAAATGAGTTAAAACGCCTGGCGTGTGAGACAGAAGATAGTTCATAGAAATATGCTGAAAAATGAGTCTGTTCCCGTACGGCGCACGAGCGAACCGAACATTGCCGAGAGAACTCGACTTACGACGAAATTGCTTAATACTTTATGAGGAAGTAAAGTGAACCACTACTTTGATGACCCACCAGCCGCCACTGGTGGTAGCGTTCTTTATTGTTAAGTATTCTGTCTTTCTTTTTCATTTCTTCGATCTTTGCGTTTTGAGTATGCGATTGGTTTCTCCTCACTGTCGACTGATGAATTTTTCCTAATGTAATAAGTTATCTATCTGTAAGAACCTATAATTGGCTATCTGTTGTTATTCTGCTGTATTATATTATATGTAAGCTGTTGGTTCTGCTTTAAATAGATAAATAAATAAATAAAATAACATCGACACATCGATGTTTTACAATAATGAATTTAAAATAATTTTATTCAAACTTCGATGTTTCAGAAACATCGATGTATCGTTTGCATCCCTACTGGCCAAACATATTGGTATAGGGTTCTATTTATTTACTTATTTTAAAGGAAACTAACAGCTAAAAAAATACATTGATGACTTAAATAGCAACATGAAGCCATTTATGAGTCTCCAAATAACAATTTATTGATTTTCTTTTTTAAGAACCCAAGGCCTTTCAAAACTTAAAAATAAAAATATTTGAGTAACTAGATAACAATTACTTAAAGTCTAGTTAGATCACAATTACTTTTATGTCGAAATTTTATTTTTTTGCATAGATGTTACATGCATACTTAGAATAATAACGTATAGAAGGTAAGTTCGCGCACAAAAAGTGAAGCATTTCAATTGGAGCCTAATGGAGCTTACGCCGGAACCGTTCCGTAATGTACAAGTCATTGTACTGCACGTACGTAGGCAACTCTTAAAAAATAAATAGGTAATTATGACGGTTTGTGCATTCAAATGGTGTCATAACACATTTGAAAAACTAAAAAAGGTTTTTAACATTACTTTCAAAAGTATTTCGACGATTTATGTTAATAAAAACAAAATTTGATTTCATAATTTGTATAGTGGTGTGCGTGTGTACGTGTGTAATCGTCTGCGCGCCATTAGTATTTTAAGATTCATGTTTCGAACGTTCGAAGTACTGACACTATCCTTCTATACGTTATTATTCTAAGCATGCATATGACATCCTATTTTTTTTGGCATGGGCTATGGTCTGCGCACAGGCCGTCCGCTCCGCCCGGGGTGACAAAAGGGTGGAGCGTGGCCCCACAATCCACCGTAATCCCTCCCCTTCGCTATTGGGCCAACCACCGGTACCGTCTTCCTAGTCGTCCGTGGACAGTCCGGCGGGACACTCTTGCCGGTAACAACATACCGAGGCCTCTCCATCCGGACTGCCCAAGGGACAATGACAACATTGTTCCACCAGGCAGCCATCTCGCTCAACGAGACTGAGCCGCTTCCCGCCTGATAGCCGCTTCCCGCCCGTACATATTTTATCACTTAGTCGTCTTTTATGATATCAGTAATTTTGTAGTTTGCTCTAGTTTTATTGAACTCGGCCTAACCGTTTATGATTAATTGCTAACTATGAATCACGGGCGAATCAATTAATGAAATATCTGATTAATTAATCAATATATATTGCAATTACGATTATATATTATGCTGATTAATTAAATGATGACTTATTCGTAGGGACACGATATCGAACAGAAAGTATAGATACTGTGCCTACTCATGAGTAGTATCGAAGAAAAGTATCGTATTCAATAAAGTATCGATACTGCAAAGTATCGAGTACTGAGTACTTTTCCTGGAATCTATGTCGTGATGAACTTTTTTTTAGAAATTTATCCATCTGTGAATATTTCGAGCCACGTTTTAGACGGTTTATTACGTTTGAACTAGATGGCGATACCGTAAACATCAGTCGTAAGGTCAAGTTTACCATGAATAAATTCTACAATTCATTCGATACGATGCCTGCCATAAAGTACTCATTGAGTATAAGTATCGAATATAAAGTATCGAGTACAAAAGTATCGGTATCGAAAGAAAAGTACTCGATACCTAAAAGTATGGATACTTTTTTCGTGTTCCTACTTATTCGTATTCGCTCAAGTCCCGGACTGCAACAAGTTGCGTTTGATAAGAGAATTTTAGTTGTAAGTGACCGTGAAACCCAAAAAAGTGTTTGAAATTTCGGAATGATAAAATAGCATCATTTCATCTTAGGTACAATACATCTCACTATTAGGCTTCAGCCCCTTCCACAATAAAAGGGAAATTGATCTGTAAATAAAACTACTTTTATCGCGTTTGTGTTTCATTTTTGATTGGCCGATATTTCGAACACTTTACAATATTCATGTTTACGGGCGGACTAAGATGTCTGACGTCCAACAAGTCATCGTTATTGCAGATATTCATGCGGGTGACGTGACCGGGGATTAGTCCGTCACCCGCCGAGAGGCCGACCGCGTGAGGAAAGACCGACGTCCTCCCCGAGGGGGGGACGTGGGTCGATGGGAGGGTACCCCAGTTAGGGGTATTCCATCGGGCCGACCACTGACGACAAGTTAACGCTGCTCCAGTGGTCGGCCCAACGACGAAGGCGACGTGGTTTTCGGGTGGGTCGCGGGAGTTGCGTGCTTAAGCCCCTCTGTCGCCCCGGACGGAGTGGTGCGGAGACGCGCCGACCGCGGCCCACCAACAAAAAAAAAATTGCAGATATTTATAATTATCTACCCGCTATGGAAATTAGTTATTAAATTCTTAAATTTTGAATCACCTTTTGTTACAAATTTATTGCCAGTAGAAGAAGAAAATGATTCTATATGAGAAAATATTTGCTATTAGGTATATGTAGAAGTTATTATTATTTTACCCGATGTATGTGTTTGACTAGGATGCGTATGTCTATTCCCTGATAACCTCTTAAACTACTTATCACAGTTAGATAGATAAGGTATCGTTAGAAACATTTAGAAGCACTGTTTACTTTGCCGCTAATTATATATCTGGGTGCATGGCAGTACTTCCGTCAAATCGAGCAAAGGCACGGCTATACCATACTTTTCTCGAAACAGTTCAGGCTGTATTCGACATCCCTATACCTTCGTTATAGAAAAATATAGAAGCTTGAAGTCTGAGTCGATCTATTTATGTAAAAGATTATTAATAATGATATGGTCACTATAAGACGTTGTTAGGTTAACTAATTACGTAATAAGTTAATAACTTAAGACAGAAGGTCCCTTAAGTAGGGACTGAATAAATTAACCGATATGGATCTCACAAATTTTTACGGTGGAGGAACTGAGTTGCGAGTTTTTACAAGTTATGTTTTTGTCAGGTCTGTACAAGTTATGTTTATATCAGAGAAGGAAAACTCGAAATGAAACCCTATATCAACATGTCTGACCAGCATGGTATAGTAGGTCAAATTCCCTCTCATTGTGGAGGAGCCCAACAGTGGGACGTATGTGGGCTACGATGATGATATAATATATCATCATCATCATTTCAGCTCCTAGTCCCACTGTTGGGCTCGAGTCTCCTCCCCAATAGGAAGGAGTCTTCCGCTAGTTAGACAGGTTGGTATAGGGTTTTAATTTGAGTTTTCCTTCTCTTGTCATCTGTAATAATCCCTTAGTCGTCTTTTACGACATCCACGGAGAAGATAGGAAGTGGCGAAATGTATTCTTACTCCGTTATCACACGGAATCGGGTGCCGCTTGTGGGATCTGGTCCAGCCATAATCGTTTAAATTATATTAAGTGTCTTGCGGTACGAAGGGCATCACACTGGAGCTTGTTCTTACAAAACATATAACTGGTAAGAAGAAAAAAAAAAAAAAAATAATGACAAGCCCGCTGAGTTTCTTGCCGGATCTTCTCAGTAGCGGTCGCGTTCCGATCCGGTGGTAGTATATTTTTTTTGGAAATTGTAAACCTGACAATATGTAAGTGCCCTCTCAGGGTTTATGCATAATAAAATAATTTGAATTTGAATAAATAATTAATTACCTTAGTTACAATGAAGACATTTTCTCTAGGTACCGATGATTCCTTAATTCCAGCTCCAACTTGTTCTTCATTATGGTATCCGGCAGCCGTATCAATTAATCTGTGGATATCATGAAATAATCATCATCCCAGCCCACATACGTCCCACTGTTGGGCTCGGGGCTTCTCCACAATGGGAGAGGATTTGACCTACTTTACCATGCTGGTCAAACATGTTGATACAGTGGACCCACGGTAATCCAGCCCCTGTCTTGCCCTTGAATTTTTTTTTTTTTTTTTTTTTTAACACTTACTACATATAATTTATAATCTACTAATGAATTATTTAGAATGTCAGTTTAGGTCTTAACCCAGGTTCATTCAGGTTATTTATTAATTAAATTGAATAGTTTACAAATTTTCTAAGGCAATGTATTTCATTAATTCTTTTTTGCTATGATATTGTAATAATAATAAATAAATAAATAATGTAAGTAATGCATGATTGAACAGGTTACAACTTGTACGTGCCAACATTATTGTGCTTTTGTTTCGATTCTAATTATTTAGTTTGAATTTGTCTACAAGGTACTCTTTTGTAAAAAAATCCGGACTATAAGGGGTCTTAGACAGAGTACCCTATAAACCGACAAATTCGATAGTCCGACACTGTCGTGCAAAACGTTTTTCGGATTACCGGGAGTCCACTGTGCATATATGGTTTCATTTCGAGTTTACCTTCTCTTATACAGATGTTATGTGTATGTAGGATTGCCAGGTCGTCAAACCTAATAGTCGGACAGACCAGCCGGACATTTGGGTAGAAAGACTGGACACCGTACATTATTAAGAATTTTGTGTTTTAGTATTATTAGGTACGACAAAAAATGTATATAAAATTAAGTTTTTTGGATTATTATGACAACAGTCGACTCGCCTGCGCTCCGCCACGCTCGGTGCTAGCTCGTTTGCGAAATGTAAAAAGCCTAATAATACAAGTCGGACAAGCCGGACACTGATTATTTTGGCCGGGCACGCAATTACAAAGCCTACTTATGTCCGGCTTTATCCGGACGCCTGGCAATGCTATGTGTATATTATATCCCTTAGTTGGTTTTTACGACATCCATGCAAGATAGGGAATGGTGAATTGTATTCTTACTCCGTCACTACATGGGTAATCATATCATGGAATAAATGTACTGTATGATGGGGTCTAAGAATACTTTCAACTCTTATTGGTCTTGGTTGTTTTATGATCGCCCGAATACCTGACGTCAAAACTATTTGTGAATGTAATTGTTGAGTATGTACGTCCAACTGCTGAGCTCGAGTCTCCTCCACAATAAGAGGGAAATTAGCCTTACCATGCTGGACAGACAGGTTGGTATAGGGTTTTGTTTGGAGTTTTTTTCTCTTGCATAGATTCATCATCATTTCAGCCTATCGCAGTCCACTGCTGGACCTAGGCCTCTCATGTTACGTGGTCCTGTGCCGTTTGCATCCAACGACGCCCAGCAACTTTTACCAGGTCGTCCGTCCACTTAGTGGGGCGCGTCCTACACTGCGTCGTCCGATACGTGGTCGCCACTCGAAAACCTTTTTTCCCCAGCGGTTGTCCGTTCGTCGAGCGATGTGGCCTGCCCATTGCCACTGCATAGATGTACATATTACATTCCTTTTTTTTGGGGTAGGGTATGGTTAGCGCAGCTGCCGTTCGGGGCGACGAAGGCGCGGCCCGCGGCTTTATAACCCACGGTAGCACGTCGACTTCGTCGTTGGGTTGACCACCGGTTCCTTGTCCTACGTGATCGGTCCATATTATATCCCTTACTCGTTTTTCACGACATCCACTGGTAAGATAGGGATGGTAAATTGTTTTCTTAATCAGTCGCCACACGGAATAAAGTATACTATTATTATTATACGGTCTTACCTGTATCCAGAGTTCAAAGCCCAAGTAACAGGATATTCAGTTTCATGTTTCAAAACAGCTTTTTGTCCATTCTATAAATATAAAGGAAACTTGCTTTAATTTTATTTTCTTACTAGCGACCCAAGACGACTAAGCGATCAAATATGCTATAACATCTATGCAAGAGAAGGGAAACTCGAAATAAAACTCTATAGCAACACGTCTAACCAGCATGGTATAGCTTTTTTTTTGCAAACGATGGCAAAAGAGCAGACAGTACACCTGATGGTAAGTGTTGCTGCCGCTCCTTTTCAAGACTGCTGCATCACAAATAAAGTAAAGGGAGTGTGAATGCGTGCAATGAGGTTCGGTGATACTAAAGGCATCACTAACATCCATCACATAAAAACACCCTCAGAAGCGCAGTAACAAATTGCTACTACTCGGGTGTCGATTTTTTGCTCAGTGTGGTATTACCCCGGACGGACCGGCACACGGCTGTAGTCAGACATCTGTCGACAGTGTGGTCCTACCACTTGAAAGTAGGTCAATATCCCTCTTAATGTGAAGGAGGATCGTGCACAATACTGAGACGTACATGAGCTGAAAAGACGTATATGAGCTAAGTTACAAAAGTATCCCTAGCCGAGACCGCGGGTTGTTGCGACGAGGACACGGCGCAGCACACGCTCGAGGAGTGTACTGCATGGGAGGGGGAGCGCTGTGAACTCGTCGCGATTATCGGTGTCGACCTGGCGCTGCCGACCATCGCCAAGGAGATGCTCGACAGCGTCAGGAACTGGGACGCGATCGCCGCCTTCTGTGAGGCCGTTATCTCACGGAAAGAGGTGGCGGATCGTGTGCGAGTAGAGCTCCTACCCGGCGACTCGGGCGGCGCAGGCGCGAGTATCTGCGCCTAATGCCGCCCTAGCCGAGGCCGCGGGTGATCGGACCGGGAAATTGTCCCAGTACGTCGAGAGGTGAGGTTACCCGAAAGGGTATTCCGTCGGGCCGACCACTGACAATAAGTCACATCTGCTCCGGTGGTCGGCCCAACAACGAGGTGACGTCATTTCAGCCTATTACCGTCCACTGCTGGACGTAGGCCTCCCTCATGTTGCGCCACAATGTGCGGTCCTGTGCCGCCTGCATCCAACGACGCCCAGCAACTTTCACTAGGTCATCGGTCCACCTAGTGGGGGGGCGTCCTACACTGCGTAGTCCGATACGTGGTCGCCACTCGAGAACCTTTCTTCCCCACCGGTTGTCGGTTCGTCGAGCGTTGTGGCCTGCCCATTGCCACTTCAGCGTGCTAATTCTTCGTGCTATGTCGGTTACACCCGTTCTTCTGCGGATTTCCGTATTCCGGATTCTATCTCGCAGAGAAATCCCGAGCATAGCCCGCTCCATAGCACGCTGAGCGACTTTGAGCCTTGATATGAGGCCTACATTTAGGGAGCACGTTTCCGTGCCGTAAGTCATCACTGGTAACACACACTGGTCGTAGACCTGTGACCGTAGATCTGTATTCACTACTTGTAAATAGTTTTATATAAGAATGTACATTTTTACTGATTAATGTTGTCACTAGATTTTTAAATTGGGCGCATGTGCGTGATGTCTCCTGCCGGTAACAAAGGAAGATCAGCGCTGGTCATTTTGCGGCCAGCATTATGCTGAGTTGAGACCGGTTTGTGACAAACACTTTTTTTTATAATTATTTTTATACTTTTGTTTTTCATGTGTTGTGTCTGTCATAAATAAATAAATGATGATGAATGGCTAACCACCCGCCATCACTTCGCTTGGACTTCAATCGCCTTAGCCTCACATTTTAAATCTCCAATATCTTCTAAAATATTATGATATGCGACTGCAGTGCATGAGGCCTCGGGTAGGATTTCGGGACCTGGTAAAATTTTATAGGGGTTTCTTGAGAAGAAAAATAGCCTAAGTTAATGGCCCCAAATATACAGTCGAATTGAGAACCTCCTCGTTTTTTGAAGTCAGTTGAAAACAAATTTCAACTGCTTTCGATTTTACCTGGTACTTCACTGAATAACTACCTCGGGTGATGTCTTTATGACCCCCCTCTTTTCTTTCATCCGTATTTGAATTGTTTACATTCTAACTTTCCAAGATAATACAAGTGTCCGGCACTAGGTGCCGCCCATCGTTAGGGGACTTCCCCCTATTTCGATAAAAGTCATAACAAATATTAAAAGAAATTCATGAAGATCATCGTCATTATCCAGCCTATCGCTGTCTATTGCTAGACTTAGGCCTCCCTCATGTTTCGCCACAAAGTGTAGTTCTGTGCCGCCTGCATCCAACGACGCCAAACAACTAGTCTGGTTGCGCCCGATGTCATTGGAAACGAGGTCGTCACTCAAGAACGTTTTTTCCCCAGCGCTTGTCAGCCAGCAGTTTTCACAGCCAGTTCAGCATGGTAATATGGATACAAAGTCCTTTGTATTTAATTCAATATATGAAGTAGCTTGTTTAAAATTACTGTCCATCAGTTAATCACACAATTGTCTTTAAATTACCATTGGCGGTGTCTCCCGAATTAAGGCAGGACATAAAAACATAAGCACTCTTAAATCACATTCGCTACACTTTAGCATTTTCTCTGTATTACATAACAGTAACTCGTCCTAGCTTCACTTCGGTTTCAGTCGCCTTACCCGCGTATATCTCGTTCCCGTGGGAATACTGGGATAAAATATAGTCTATGTTACTCAGGGATAGTGTAGCATTCTAATGGTGAAAGAATTATCGAAATCCGTCCAGTAGTTTTTTTTTTCGTAACAAACATACACAAATACAACGTTTCCTCTTTATAATATTATTGTAGATGTAGAAAATGCCAACGAAATTATTTAACACTTAAAAATGTACTTAGATAAAACTTAAGAATGATATTTTCACATTCTCATTGAAAGTTATAAAATTAGACAATGAAATAGAAAAATTACCTCATCAAAACCCAAGAACGTTCCAAGTCCCATAGCTGGTATGGAATTTCCATCGTTCAAAGGTATTCTGAAAGCCTTGCCACCGTCCATTTCGTCACCAAACTAAAGAAACAAACAATAAGAACCACTGTTATTTTAGTTCCGCCATCTTATGTTTTATAGTAGTCGATTCATGTTGGCCTTCTAGTTTACGAAGGTATATAACCTTGGTAAACATTGCGCATGATAGTTTGCTTTTTTATTAACACTAGTGGTCGGCGTGTGGTCGAAATTCGGCTATAATTCATTTTAATGAATTTTTCTGCTACACAATTTTCTTTAATTTTATTTATGTAGGTATAATTGTAAATTGAGCAAGCTGCATTTCACTAATCTATATATATATATAGGAGAGGCGGGTTTTGCACGCGATATATTGACTCATCACCATATCTCTGGAACCATAAGGCGTAAAGACTTGAAATTTGGCAGAAATATTCCTTTTATCAAGTGGAGGTCAGCTAAGAACGGATTTTAGAAAATTCCACCTGCAAGGGGTGTTGTGGGGGCTTTAACAATAATATATATATAAAGGATCAGGCTGAGCCGAAGCTACTGAAGCTAGAAAAATGAAATTTGGACAGTAGTTTCATTTCGTGACGTAGGCACCCACTAAGAAAAGATTTTTTGAAATTCCACCCCTAAGGGGGTGAAACGCAACGGTAAAGTCTGTATGGTAAGAAAAAAATTATTTAGCTACTATCTTCAAATTAAACACAAATACTCTTTAATAAAAATAATTAAACACGTGTTTCAGCGTTTGTCCATTTTCATCCTCTAAGGGTATAAAATAGGTAGTTGATGTCAGTGTACCAACTTATCACAGAGGCGGCACTACTGAAGCCAGAAACATGAAATTTTCACATTAGTTTCTTTGCGTGACGTAGAAACCCACTATGAAACTACTACTACCACTATTTTTTTGAAATTCTACCCCAAACCCCTTTGGGGTAGAATTTCACTTACGGGGTACGGGGGTACTTTACGGGGGTAAACCGCAGTAGTAAAATTTGTATTCCGAGAAAAAAATCTTCCTCGCTTTTCATCAAATTCTCCACAAATACTATCTAATAAAAATAAATTAACACGTGTTTCAGCATTTCTTCATTTTTACCCCCTAAAGGTGTAAATAGGTATGAAGAAGTTGATCGGCTAACTCATCAACGCCGAGCTGAAACTACTGAAGCTAGAAACATGCAATTTTGACCGTAATTTTATTTTGACGGGTGAACCGCAGTGGCAAAGTTTGTATGAGGAGAAATACAAATCTTCATCGATTTTCTTTAGATTTTGCATAAATAACTCTTCAGTAAAAATGTGAAAATGAATAAACAGCATTTGTCAATTTTTACCTTCTAAGTGAACTAGGCGGGTAAGGCTACTGAAACCGAAGCGAAGCGAGGGCGGGCTGCTAGTAACTAATATATAAGCACAAATCTTTAGTAGATTGTCATCATAATTATGATTATTTGATATTCAGTTCGACCAGAGATTTTAATCGTAAACAAAAGTGTATAAGCGTTGCTACGCAACAAACTCACACAGACGTGTGTGTGTGTGTGTAGCTATTGCGTTGTAGTGTGCGTAATGTTTTTTTTTAATGAATTTAATGCATTTCTAATCCATTATTATATAAAATTTCAGTTTTATGCACTTCTCCTCATTATATAGTTCAACTGTGCCAAATTTCATATTTGTCCATCCACGTAATTTTCGTAAAAAGGGGTACAAAGTTTTTTCTTCACGTATTTATACATATATATAGATAATACAAACGTGATTTATATACAGGTGTATCAGGTTATGGGCAACTGGTTAAACGGTAGTTAGACAATGGTGGGAAGGAACCCATGAAAAAAAAGTTTGATGTAAAGATATAGATTCGTTAATGAATTAGAGACATGTAACGTTTTCAATTTTGTCATCGCTTTTTCATGGAAATTTGATTGAAATGTATAAAGTCAGTGATACTTAATCTACAACATATTCGTACTTTGTTAAATGTTCATCAGAAATTGAATAAATCAATGATTACTTTTGCATAAGCAAGACGAACTTCGCTTTAATATCGCTAATGGGCCGATGACTTTTAATCGAACGCGACGGCACAGTATAGTCACAGTATAGTCATCTATCCAGTAATGTATCTCGGCCGTAACCTTGAATTAAATGCCTAAACGTAAACATGTGATAGGGCTGCCCGCCTCCAGCATTTTAATTACATTTGCCTACTTTGTGTTTCCATTTAGTTTTGTATATACTTTTCTTATATAAACAAATAAGATACTTTGTGAATTGAATAGGAAGTGTTCAATAAGAATGCGTGTTGATTTTTGATTGGTAGTTTTATTAAAAAAAAAACATGTTTATGTTTAAATAACAGATCAGTCTATAAATTTAAATTATCTAGTGACAGACAGACGGTCAAATAATTTTTTTCTAGTACTATTTTATAATAGCTATCAAGAATAGACTTTGTAAAAAAGCTTATTATAACATCTCGGATTATGTAGATGATAATACAGATTGGTTGTGAGCAGCTCCTCATTCAGCAATTTCCTTGTTATTTTAAATATACTGTTTGTAAATGTACTTTTAACTTTTATTGTAAAGTGTAGCGTGTCTTGCCTAACGAATTTTTGTATTTTCACCGTTTATAACATATTGTGGTGTTGGTCATGCACACAGAAGGATCTACTTGCGGTAGCTGCGTGGAGTGGGTCTCTCCCTTCCCTCCATAGTGGTTGAGGGGAGTGATGGCTGCTCTAGTAGTTAACTCGTGATCGGGTGCCGCTTGTGGGATCTGGTCCAGTCATAATCGTTTGAATTATATTAAGTGTCTGGCGGTTTGAAGGGCATCACACTGGAGCTAGTTCTTACAAAACATGTACACAATTGTATTTTTTTTTGTTTGGGACTAATCCCACCACACATTCCCACCATTGTAACTCCTGTAAGCAAGGATCCACAATGGTCTCCATAAATGAAACCGAGGTTTGACCCTCAGGCAGTCCCGGGATATGATTTTAATTGTCTTGGGACCCGCAACAAATTAAATTAGAAAAGATTAAAGAGGAGGAGTTGGAAAGAGAGATTCCACTTCCCTCCTAGGCAAAGCGGGAGACAGGAAAACAAAATGACTAGTCAGCCAATAAGTAAAAAGGTGTACAGCTACGATAGCGCAGCAGTACGGCAGCACGGATACGGAAGAGCTTAACGGGGCCTATATGTGAGCGTTAAGATTGATTGCAATTACAGTAGGTATAGCAGAAACTCATGAACGCACGGAAATTTTCTCGAGTTGCTACAAGGTCGGTATAGTATACTACCCCACAGGTGACTTGCAAACTGTTTAACATAAGGTTACGCTCGTTTCGCCAGAGATCGCACTCCTAGAGAATGTGATGTGCTGATTGTTCATACTCGTGGTCAGATGTGGAACATTGACATAATGGTTATGGTACGAGTTTAAAAGAAAATAATTTACTTTTAAAGTTGCCATGGCCAGTTAAAAATTGGGCCACGAAGTGGTCAACCTCCAGCCACACCTTCTCCAGGCGCTCCCGGATGCATGGAAAAATAGATAAAGATGATGAATCCCATCTTTCTTGCCATTCAGTTAAAAGTTCCTCATAGACAATGGATTGTGGTGCAAACAATCTAGCAATTTTATTTCGGTCGCGCGGTAGAAGGAAATCTGTATTCATAGTTTCCTTTGTGGTGTAATACATTGACGCTCGTCTCTGAATCTCCAAATCAACCGGAAGTACACCCGCGAGTACTGGTAAGGCCTCGGTACTAACCGTTCTATAGGCTTTACATAAGAATATTAGGGCCAATCGTTGGCTCTGTAGTAATTTAAGGCGAGCCGCCCCTATGGTGGCCCTATCGGCCCATACAGGTGCAGCGTAACAAATACACCCCAAATATGTGGCCATGTATATGGTTTTAAGTGTATTAAAACGAAGGCTCCAAGTAGATGTGGATATTCTAGTAAGCGCGTAGAAATTCCGTTTCGCTTTTTCGCCTACAGTTTTAATATGCTCAATAAATGAAAAAAATTTTTCTAAGATTAGGCCGAGATAGCAAACTGATTCTTTCTTTTTGACAGTCATATTATTGAATTTTATACGCGGCGCCGATTGTAAATGTCCTTTTAATAAAAGATGATATGTTTTTTGTGGTGCGAAGGCAAGCTGGTTTCGTGTACCTCAATCGAATATATCATTGAGGCATGTTTCCGCTAATTTCTCTAAACCATCCCTTGTGTTCGATTGTATAAGTAAAAGTCCGTCGTCTGCATAGCCGATCAGTAGACAATTTTTCGGTAGAGGTAACTCGAGAAAATCGTCAAAACCTAAATTCCATAGATATGAACTTAATACCGAACCTTGAGGGCAGCCCATCGTCAGTGGTTTCGACACAGCATGGTGACCAAGTTTCAATTTAGTCGAGCCATTTAAAAAGTACGACTGTATGATTTGGTAGATATTTCTATAGCAACCACGAGCCTTTAATTTAAGAAGTAGCATTGGCCACCAGGCGTTATCAAAAGCACCTGAGATGTCCAGGAAGATACATAGTACGTATTTAAAAACGGATGCGCTAATGACACGTCTTAACGCAACGGCCGCGTCGATAGTTGATTTGCCATGAGTGAAGCCGAATTGTTTATGATTAAACGTTGGTCCACCCAGCAATAAACGAGGAACAATGAGACGTTCTAAGAGCTTGCCTAATGAAGGCAGTAAGGTGATTGGTCGATATAACTTCAGGTCGTCTGGTGGCTTATCACCGCCTTTAGGAATTATACGTATATAACCGCGACACCATATACGAGGAAAATGCCTTCAGTTATGCAACGATTAAAAATTATTAACATTGAGTCGCCCGATGCTCGACTAGCTTCTTTGATCATTTTATTTGATATTTTATCTTCGCCAGCAGCCTTGTTGAGGGGAAGAGTTCTAACGGTATTCATAAACTCGGCAAGAGATGGAAGGTCAGACATAGGCGAGAGAGGTGGCTCGGCGGCCCATGCACGTATTTGTTTATGATGTTCGCTGTCGACTGAGATGTCATCGTCTGGGATTAACGTATTTAATCAAACTGCCGTGGTCTCATCAATACCCGTAGTGTGTTTACCGTTCACTTTAATGTTTTGTATGTACGCTAAGTCGACTGATCGATTCGCTTTAAACTCGTGATATAGTGGAGACCATGGACCTTCACTTTCTAATCTTTCCACAATCTTATTTAACAAAGCGTCTTTCGATTTTTCTACTGCAATCCGGTAGCGAGACCTGGCAGCTTTCAGTACAGATAGAGATTCATCAAAGGCCCTTCCTATGTTAGGTGACTTTTTAAGTTTATTATGCTTCCTGCGCGCCCTTCGAAAGCGTTTGCGGAGTTCCACTAGGTGATTGTTCCACCAGTCACATCTCTTAGTATTAGGCAGGGATGTTCGGCCTAGGGCTACATCAGCACAGTATATCAGAGAATGTGAAATTAGTTCAGCGCCTTCTTCTGCGGTTAATTGTCTACGAGTGAAATCCCTGGCACACGAAGAAAAGAGAGAGCTGAAAAAGTCCCAGTTTGCGCCTTTAGATTTGTATCTAAAATTATAACTTTGTCTGGGAGGAGCCTGCAACAGTCTCGATCCAAATTCATACACGATCAGGCGATGATCACTACATGACGCGTCCGGAAGAAGGCGCCACCTATTCAAACGGACGTCTGCACTTGAAAGCGTGACGTCAATAGAAGATTCGCCCAAAGGGCTGCAAAAAGTTGGTGGTGCATCGGGTGTATTGTGGATGGACAGATTCATCTCAGCGATGAAATCTTCTATAGCACACCGTCGGTCCGTATCGGTGTATCTAAATTTGCCATACCAGAGAGTAGATGACGCATTCACGTCAGATCCTATAATTGTTTTACGGCCCGTAAGAGACCGCAAGACATGACGAAGATGGTGTAAGTGTGGACTAACGGGGTCTGAATATTGAAAATAACAGCTCACAATGTACCTATACCCTACAGGATGGGGATGTGACCTCTGCCACAGCACGTGACGTCATGAGATTTTGTAGTGACGTCACTGTAAATTTGGAACTTGCAGCATAAATGCCGGCTCGTGCTTTGTTGTCCAATTGTACAACCCTATTACGTAAGCGACTACTCTGGTATTGTTCTTGTACAAGTACGATATCTAGATTATATTCCGTAACTATACGATCTAACTCTGAAGTCGCAACCCTATCATTATGGAGGTTTAATTGCCCAATATTCAAACTATCCATTTCTAATAGTTAGTATTGAGCACCAGTTGTTCTAGCTTCAGTTAGTAAGTGGGGCAATCTGACGCGCCACAAGGATGATCATACGGTTTTTTAAAACGTTTACAAGACGCACATTTAGGTTTAAAATCTTGATTGTCCTTATTTGGGCAGGACTTCGTAATATGTCCTTCTGTGCAGTGACCACACGTAGGTGTTTTTTCCGTATAATATTTCGCGACATGTCCGGTGTACCTGACAGTTTGAGCAGCGTACTACTTCCAAATCATCGTAGAAGCGGCAGCTGGCCCAGTCTATAAATATTTTTCCTTGGTGTTTAGCAAATGAACACGCACTTCGGGATGGAGTTCGATACCGACCCATTTACGTCCGTTTTGTAATTTTCGGTTGCGAATAATTTTCGTAGCTTTAATAAAATCGTCTTCCTTAAGGGACATTTCGTCTTTGATATTTTGACGGTAAAGTGCCACAAGGAACGCGTTGTCTTCCATAGAAATGGGAACGTCCTTGATTAGTAAGCGCGGTCGTCTACCTTTCGGTTTTTCTAAACGTAAGCCCGCGGCTTTAATGGCATCGACAGATTCTAATTTTTTAATTTGCCTCTCATTTGTGACGCGAAGTACGACACTCGATATCGCGGCTTTTTTAACGCCTACAATTTGTAAACCATCGTCCATAGGTTTAATTGCCTTCAGTAACGCCTGTTTGGTAGCTGAAGACGACACATAGTCAGCTGAACGCTCGGCCGTAGGATATGCAATTACACAATGAGCGCGTGACGAACGTACGTCCACTTGTGGCACGACATTGGATAATTTTAATTTATCGGCGTACGATGGTTTCTTAATATCGATTAAAGGCCGTGTAGCTTGGGTTTGGTTTATTTCCCGTTCAATATTTGCTAGTTTCGTCTCATTGCAAGATGATTTTAACGCTAGTAATGATACGATGGCAGTAATGCGTTGAGTGTAGTCCATTATTGCCGTTTTATTCGCGTTATTCATACGTGAACCCTGGTCATTGACAAGTTCGTTTATTTTTGACAGAAATGTGGAGGCCTCTGAAGCTAGTTCACAATAATTAGGTTGTCCGCCGTCGCTGACACTAAATGGTGACGAATTAATCGCACTAGGTACGGGTAAAGGTTTCATCTCGGGTGTAACGTAAGCTGGAGACGGCTCATTGTAAAGCGCACGTCTGCTGGTACCGGCCGATGGCGAGCGTGGTGTTAGTTGACTTAAACGAAATACATCGGCGCCACGATCAGGCGGTTCGTTATCGTTATAACATTTCGAAATTTCAGAATTAAAAATATGTAAAATAATCGAAGTAAATAAAACTTAAATGCCTAACTCAATAATAATTTTAAATCTACCTACTACTTAAGAAAATAAAAAACTTACCGAGTTCAGCCGTATTTAAGTATAAACAAGAACAATACTTATCGTAATTCACGTAAACACGAACTAAACACAATAAAACACAATTGGAAACACTGCACGAGCCCAATAGAGTATCCTTAAAAGGACAAAACTAATTTTTAATCCGCACACGACTCAACTTCACACTGCACCGAGCTGAGGCGGGGAGGGAATGTATATCTAGTATAGTACACAATTGTATATCTAGTAAGAAGAAAAAGAAAATTAAAAATAATAGACAAGCCCACTGAGTTTCTTGCCGGATCTTCTAAGTAGCGGTCGCGTTCCGATCCGGTGGTAGTATATTTTTTTTGGAAATTGTAAACCTGACAATAAGTGCCCTCTCGGGGTTTATGCATAATAAAAAAGAAATTACAAAAAAAAAATTGAACCTTTCCAACTGCTCTTATTTTTTCTTTTCTAATTAAATTTGTTGTGGGTCCCAAGACAATTAAAAGCGTTACACTGGACTCTCTGAGGGTCAAACCTCGTCTTATACGGAGACCATTGTGGATCCAGGTTTACAGGAGTTTCAATGGTGGGCAAGCGTGGAGGGATTAGTCCAAAAAAGGAATGCTCTTTAAATTCAAAATCAATTTTATAGAAACGAACTTTCAAACCAAATGATTTCTGATGCTTTAACGAAGAATTTTTCATCATTATTTTAACACGCTTTTAATAGTTTCACATGTATTTTTATTCGTGTGTGAACGAATCTTTTGAATTCGACTTTGGCCAACATGAAACGGTCAGATTTATTTTAACCGTTTTAGACTTATTAAGAAACAATGACAACAAAATATTGGAACGAAGTTCCTTATCGCGCGTTGCGAAAGGGGGCTAAACGGAAAAATTAAGACCAAAAGTTGTAACGACACTTTTTGCTATAGTTAAACTATAGTTATACTTATAGCTAAGCCGTGCCGCGTGCGCGTGTTTCTCTGTCTGTCTCTCTCTCTCTTTCTCATAGAAAGCAAGCCAGTTATTTTCGTTTCGTCTTTCTATTTCGCATTGAACAGTGTGGTATCGCGGCGATTATTTTTGTTGAGTGTATACATAGATTTAAATCGTTAGATGTGCCCCGATGCCAAAAACTGTGGCATTATCTTTGAATGTTGTGTTAAGGAAGTACCAAGGCACTCACACTAATGAGTTATTGTATTATTATCACATTAATGGTATTATGGGCAATAAATCTAACTGTTATTGTAACTATTTATTGTGCAACTATATTGCACGAACTTTTATGAAAACTTTTAAAAATAAAAGTTCAATTATGCTTTGAAATCTAAAATTTAGCCATTGTCTAAAAGTGTGCAATTTTTTCGTGTAATTTCTTCGTGCAATTTATGTAGTAAGTACAGTCAGTAAACACATCAAATTACAAAGTTTAACTGGAGAGCTAGGCGGGGATAAGTAAAAATAAAATAACATAATTTACTCAAATTCAAATAATTTATTATGCATAAACCCCGAGAGGGTTACATTGCAGGAGGACTTGCATATTGTCAAGTTTACAAAATTAAATTAAATTATCTAATTAAAAAACTGCCACCGGATCGAAACGCGACCGCTACTGAGAACATCCGGCAAGAAACTCAGCGGGCTTGTCCATTGTTTTAATTTCTTTTTCTTATTACATAGATATAAAATTGTGAACATGTTTTGTAAGAACTAGCTCCAGTGTGATGCCCTTCGAACCGCAAGATACTTAATATAATTCAAACAATTATGGCTGAACCAAATCCCACAAGTGGCACCCGTTCACAAGTTAACTACTAGAGCAGCCATCACTCCCCTCAACCACTATGGAGGGAAGGGAGAGACCCGCTCCACGCAGCTACCGCAAGTAGATCCTTCAGTGAGCATGACCAACCATGTATTTTCACCGTTTGTAACATATCATATGTTACAGACGGTGAAAATACCAATTTCGTTAGGCAAAACACGCTACGCTTTACAATGAGAGTTAATAAAAAAGAGTTTATTTAAAATAACAAGAAAATTGCTGAATGAGGAGCTGTCTGTGGACAGCTCCTCATTCAGCAATTTCCTCTTTATAATATTAGTGTAGATGTCTATTTATTCTCCTTGAAATAAAATTAATTTATTATACTTTTGCCTATTTGTTGTTTTAATATTTTTATGCACATAATGAAGGCGCACATCGGCGTAGTATTTAATGACAGATTTTATTAACAAAATTCTGTGGTTAAATGTTGCTGGTTGCTCCAAATAATGATGATTTAAGATATTAAAATTATTGGCAGCTATGAATAATTTCAATATTTTTGTTTGAAAAACTTTATATTCGTTTTCATTACATATATAATGACTGCCTTGAAGTTTTTTGTGATGTTTTAAAAATGACTCTGTTTTAAGACATATATCATACACATCTTGTGTGGGAAAAAGTAAGCCACCTAGATTTCTCAAAGTAATTAACCTATGAAAGTTTAGTCTTTGATCTGATATTAAAGCACTGCAACATGTATGACATTTGATTTTTTTCAAAATTTTTTTAACGACCCACCCTGCTATGTATCCGACAATTTGTTTTGACAAATCGCTCATACAGTTTTCTTCATCTAAAACACTTGAGAGGATATCACTATTTATTTCACATTGTTCATCTTCAGCAGATTGTGATGCATTCCTTATTGGGTCATATTTAGTCTTGCACAATCCTGAGGTGGTCATATTTATGTTTTCAACAGCTGATGAGCAATCTAAAATTGAAAAATTATCAATTGGCAAACAATTTCCCGTGAAACTGCTACGGAGTTCTAGATGGCGCAGAGCTTTTTTATATATGCCACGGAATTGTTCGGTGGTAGGGTTATTATTGTGCCCACCATGTTGCCTTATTAGTCCAAAAAAAAGTTCTAAATGATCTTGACTAAACCTGTATGTTGACATGTAATTCATCATCTTATTTCGTTGAACCAATTCTCGGTACAAGTATTTTAAACTCTGAATGTCTATCAAAAATCCAAGAAATCCCATTTTGCATTTCGCTTGAGTAACTAATTTTTTACTAATATTAATTTTGATCCTTTTTCCTCTGGTTCTTTTTACTTTGTTGTATATTTTTAGTGACTTTATGTAATCTTCTGTTTTGTCAAGAAATTCCATTATCTCAGTTTCATTTTCTGGACCAAGCGATCGTTTAAATCCTTGTTTATAGGTTGTCGAGTTAAATATATCGAACAAATCGTTGAAAGTTTCAATAAATTCAACAGTTGGTTCTACATTGGTGAATTTACGTCCAGTAATCATCTCTGAGCATAAGGTCAGCGCTTTCGCTACGCTTCTACTTAGTAATTGACTTGCTAGGTTCACTTTCATTATTTGGTTCCTGAAAGCTATGTGGCGTAAAGTCAGTTTGTTTGCGAACTTGAAGCCTTCTGTTTCTTGAAGTTTCTGTAATTTAATCAAATACAACCATTCAATGCGACCTTTTTCGCTAAACAAAAGTTTTTTTGAATCGAACGTATTCCTCACTAACTTGAGCATATGACATGCATCAAAAAAAACAGCAACTCGTTTGGTATTGGAACTAGGATGCGGAAAAGTTGTTTCTAAGCTGTCGATATTCTCAAAATTGCAACCTAGAATTTCAGCTGTTGCAACATTAGCTGAACAACCATCAAACGTCAGTGCAATAATATTAACACCAACGTCGTAACATTTAGTAATACAGATTTGTATTAAGCTAGCACGTTGTTCAGCTCGTAGGCCGTTAATGAAAAAGTAACCCAGTGGGATTTTCCAGTTTTCGGTGTTTGATACTAGCATGAAAACGTAAGCTTGAGTTGCAATTTCATCTTTTGGACCCAAGCCTTCATCTACAAGTCCCATCGTCTTACGGCCATTCCAGGTAGTTCTTTGACGTATTGCCATTTCGTCAACTACCAATGTTGCTGTAACTGTCTTCATTTTGGATTTTTGGCAAAGTTTTACAAATGCCTGTTGTGTGAATCCAGGAGAGACATCACTTTTCTCGTACCACTTGGATATAGTACGTGGATGCGGCAACGTATTATTAAATTTTCCTCTAATATACTTATAGGCCGCCGGCGAATAATAATGCAACGTTGCACAAAATTGCCTCAGAGTTGGCGGAATTATTTTCCGTTTCTTGGCAATTGCATATAAAAAATCAATATTTGCCTTCTCAGCTTTCACTGCTAATTCATTGTAATCCTCTTTATCAAAGTATTTTTCTTTTTTTAAAGACTTAACTAAATCTCGTAGACAAATATTTCTTGATTTTAAATACTTGTTTTGTTTTTTCAACTTCATAATCTGTCTTCTGCATTTTTCGCTTTTTCTTTTTTCTATACCTAATTCCTTCTTTAGATGAATTTTTCTCGGTGTATCGAAAATGGAATCAGTATCTGACACGTTTACATCACGTAGAGGTGAACTAGGTATATCTTGATCAGGAGGTAAATCTTGTGATGGTGCCGTGGCTGGTCGAAAAGTCGGTATTGCATTGAGCTTTAATTTACGACGACCCAGTGTCCGGGTGTCACATATAAATCATTTTCCTTAAAATGTGCTGAGCAAACTCTGCTAAATTTTGTAGGAAGCCACTCTTCATCTCTCTGGTCTCTTTGTATAATTTTTATCCACTTTTCCTTACAACGTGGGTCTTGTGGAAATCTAAAATATTAACAATTATACTAATATTAAAACAGTAGATACCAAATCTATACATTGAAGATATTTGAGAAAAATAGTATGAGGAGTGTTAGAATCCCAATGATACCCATTACGATCATTTTTGGAATTTTTGAATGTCTGTCTGTCTATTAATTTGCACGCAAATAACGCAAAAACTATAAAATTTGAATATATATATATATATATATATAATCATCATCATCATCTTGCTCTTATCCCAATTACTTGGGGTCGACGCAATATGTCATCTGTTTTGACATATTGCAAAAAGTTTCGGCAATGACTTTTATGACCGGCCGCCTACCTGACGTCAATCCTCCTTGGGAATGTAATCGTTGACCTAAATGGTACCAGATGGAGTTGGTCCGGGTCAATCTAGGGCTCTTAGTCGTCTTTTACGACACCCACGAGCAAAGCAAGGGTTGGTAGTATTCGAAGCCCCTACCACACAGCACCACAAAATTTGAATATACATACATAAATATATATATATATTTTGATGAAATTTGGCATACTAGAGGTTTCGGGGTCAAAAGATCGATTTTTAAAATAATATTTAAAATTTCCCTGTCCCCGTCAAGAGTAACAATAGCTCGGTTGGGAAGTTGTCCAGTTTTTTTTTGTTTTGGCATTCATACAGCGTGGAATCGAATCTCAGTGTTATTATTATTGTCTTTTTATAATTTCTGATATGTGATTCATTATTTCATCATTTTATTTTTTATTAATATTTATATCTAAATAAGTTCGACGTATGGTGACGGATTAAGAATACAATTCACCATTCCCTATCTTGCCCGTGGATGTCGTAAAAAACGACTAAGCGATATAATATGCACATAAGATCTGTGCAAGAGATGGAAAACTCGAAATAAAACCCTATGCCAACATGTCTTACCAACACGTTATAGTAGGTTAAATTCCCTCCCATTGCGGAGAAGGCCCGAGCCCAACTGTGGGTCGTATGTGGACTGCAATAATGATGATGAAATTAGGCAAAAATACAAAGAAAAATATATCGAACGAAGCTCGGTCAACCAGATATATACTCGTATTTATTATACCTACTAAAATTATTAGACAAACAAAATTTAATGCGCAATTTATTTAGAAATATTTCAATCAGATAAGATTTAAATTATTAGATTTTATTAATTTAAGCTCATTGAATCTGCTGATGCTACTGCGCGCTTGTTTCAAGAGCGCCACAACATGCGTAGGTACCGAGACAATAGTGTCATTTCTTTTTCTCCTATATCAGTTGCGAGCATTACTTTCTCTTTCATGCACACGCCATTTCAATTTATAATTTTTGATGGCGGAATGAAAAATAATAATTATTCAATTAAATCACAGTACTTACGAGTGAAATGTTACACCTTTGGATTTATTTGTATTTTTAGTATTGTTGTTGCATTTGCGAAAGGCACACGATGGCATTTTGTTACACTTCTCCGAAAACTTGTCACAGTTACAATGCATCCAACTAACACTGTGCTTAGATGTGCACTGATTTCAAATGAGCGACCTATCTCATTTCATGTGGCAACAAAACGAGTGCGTGTTACTACGGTGTGGGCCTATCTAACGATTTAAATCTATGAGTGTATACAGGTTTTTTGTACATAATAAATAATAAAAAATAATAACAATAATGAATCCTGAAAGTGTTTCTGCACAATTTCCGGATATTGCTGATGGAGTTAGGTAAGTAGAGATTTTATACAGAGAATAATAAATTGTTAATAATAAAAAAATATTATTATAACTTAAAAAAAAAAAAAATATTATTACAATTCCTTCACTAATTAATCGAAAGGAACTTCGTTCCATTCGGGTGTCCCTTGACACCTCTCAAGTTTTTTATTTTGAATCTATGGAAGAGAAGGAAACTTCGAAATAGCACGTTTGACCAGCAAGCTTATTGTAGGTCAATTTCCATCCTATTGTACATTAGGTTAAGAGAAGTGCCTTTAGAAAGTTGTGCTTCCGGCTCTCGTCAACCGAATAAAATGCAGTAATAAATTATTACTAATCAGACGTAAATTTTCTGCTCAGTGTGGTATTACCCCGGACGGACCGGCCCGCGGCTATAGACAGATAACTGTCAATAGTGTGTCCTACCACAAAAATACATCTGCATCTGCACATTCATAATATTAATAGGAACTAGGGATTTTTTATTCATTTCAGCTCGTGTAGGTCCCACGGCTGGGCACGAGGCTCCTCCACAATAGAAGGGTTATTGCTCTATCATACTATAGCACGCTAATCAGACGGGTTCTTATAAGATTTTATGTTGAATTTACCTTCTCCTACATAGATATTATACGCTTATTATATCCCTGAGTTGTTTTTTACTACACCCGCGAACAAGGGAATGG
Source organism: Lymantria dispar (assembly GCA_032191425.1). NCBI lineage: Eukaryota > Metazoa > Arthropoda > Insecta > Lepidoptera > Erebidae > Lymantria > Lymantria dispar. The sequence goes on along the minus strand of CM063469.1, from coordinate 13,027,123 downwards.
TGGTTTGTAACTTACTACGTATCCACACGAACAAAAAGCCATAATAATGTTTGTCTGTTTATTTATTAGAACAAGTTCAAGCGAAAATATTATTATATTCAACATATTGAAGTATTGTATTTTAATCCAATTGACTGCACAGATGGACGTAGTTAAGATACCGACCTGCAGTCTCATTGTCAGTGGTTCGAATCCCACGCGGGACAGCACTTTGTGGGACAACACTTGTGCGATCCACATACAAAACTATTGTTTTAAGTCTGGAAGTTAATTTTTAATTTTATAAATTTAAGATTTGATTTGGTAACACTTTGTTACCATAAAACAAGGATTATTTCCTTAGCGCATGGTATTGCCTTTTAAAATAAGAAAAAAAAAACATATTATCTTTTTATTTATTACTTACATACATATAATCTAGAGAATGTCTAATAAACGTGTTGATGCAAATAGCATAGCCGAAACTCCATCATATTGTACAATATGTTTTCGTAAACAAGCTTTAATTAGTTAAAGTCCAGGTGAAAGGTACAATTTTACGCTATTTATCAATAAAGTTTATTTTATAAACGTTCACATAATAGTAGAGAATAGTTCTATTAATAAATAGATCAATGTCGACCTGACATTAAAATAAAATAAATAAACTTACCACGCTATATAAAAACAACAACACAAAAACACACAACATTCTTGAATCCTTCAATGAAATAGAATGTCGCCGCCATTGCGGTTTCCGTAGCAAATAATAATTTAAAACCATATATTCTAATAACATAATCAAATGAACAAAACTTTCCCTCCAAATATCATATTTTTACGTAAATTAAACAATTAATCTGTGTTAATATGCATAATTATAGTAAAATAACCTATTTTCTGTGTTTTTCTATCATAAAATATTGTAATAATAATAATATTTCTACAGAAACTTGAATTAAAATTTGATTGTGTATTTGATTAGTTACTTAACGAACAGAATAAATCATGTTTTACAATTACTATTTGAGTTGACAGAATTTAAACCGCGTTGTTATACTTATAAGAGCTTATATCCAACGTATAATTTGCAATAAAAGGATATAACGCCACAACTTAAAAGTCGACGCGGTGTCTCAATGGTCCGTTTCACCACGGTCGAGGTTTGTAGATTTGGCATGCTCAGCTGTCTTCTACGTGTCTTCGCAGCTGAAGTATAATCAACGACCATCCATCCATTATCCCATAGAAGTCCACTGTTGGTCCCGTGCTTCCTCACAAGAATGTCGTCTTTTACGACATTAGAAGCAGATATCATCGAAGCAAGATATGAAAAACTATATCATCATCATTTCAGATTATATACATCCCACTGCTGGGCTATAACTCCTCTAGGAAATTGAACTACTTTATCACGCTAGTCAAACTGATTGATATAGAGTTCTTTTGCTTAGATGATCTTAATCGTGTTTTACATCACCCTCAGGAAAGATAGGCGGTCTGACTGGTACTCTTACTCCGGACACGCAAAAACTAAATTTAATACCGTTTTCCAAATAGTATGATCAACAATCTTTTTTTTTTGGGCGGGCTGTGGTTTGGACGCTTACCATCCATTCTGTCCGTGGTGACGAAAGGGCGGCGGGTGGCCCCATAATCCACGATATTCCTTCACCATTGGGCCCAGGTACATTGCCTCCCCAATCCAGATCGTCATCCTCACGTGGTCAGCATTTCTACGGGTGACGGACCATTCCCCGGACCAGTCACCCGCCAGTCATCAGCATGGCATAGTAGGTCAGTATCCCTTCTATTGTAAAGTCCTAGTTCAGCAGTAAGACGTAGATATATGAATTGAAAAGAAGTAAAAGAAATAGTTATCTGCTAGTGTGTCGACGCTACCAACTTCTAACGCCATCTAGTGGCATCTTACGAAGACGGTCCGACCAGAACGAGTGAAGTTTGAATGAGGTCGCGACGAATGAATAAACGACGATGGAGACTATATTTTTGTTACTTTTCAATATTCTTGTAGAATTAACGATTGCGGATATGTTTAAAAAGACCGGCTAAATGCGAGTCGGAGTCGCACACGAAGGGTACCTATAAAATGGGCAAAAAAATCGCGTTCGTTGTATGGGAGCCACCCTTAAATATTTATTTTATTTTGTTTTTAGTATTTGTTGTTATAGCGCCAACAGAAATACGTAATTTGTAAAACTTTTAGCTGTCTAGCTATCGTGGTTTTTGACATACAGCCTGGTGACAAACAGACGGACGGACAGAGAGCGAAGTCTTAGTAACAGGGCCTCGTTTTTACCCTTTGGGTACGGAACCCTAAAAACGCACATTATACGAAGAAATAGTTTCCTTGGAATATATTCGAAGACGCTAGTGCCTGAACCAGAGCGTAGCTACCCCCGTATTAATGACTAGCTTCTGCCCGCGACTTCGTCCGCGGAAAATTTCTTGTTTTAACATAAGATTACACTCGATTGATATTACTGTATTTAATTTTATTAGTAAAATATTTTTTGGAATCAGATCAGTAACTTAAAAGATTACCGAAGTTCTATTTTCTGCTCAAGGTAACTTAACCCTTAGTTGCCTTTTACTTATTTTATTTATTTGTTTAAGTTAGGTATCTATTTAATTTAAAGCTTCTCTATATACAATGTTTGAGGTTGTTTTATTTTCCGGTAACAGAATAATCTGCCTTTCGGATGATCCCACTCTTGATAGACCAACATATAATTGCCCATGGGAAAAACATTCTTTTCGTAGGTCAATGCCAACCAAAGAGAATGTTTGTCCCTGGGACTTATTAATAGTCAGGGCAAATGATGTTTTTATTGGAAACTGGAGTCGTTTAAACGGTATGGGTAGGTCCGTCGGAATCATTGGAATTCTTGGGATGTGCGCCAACTGGCCAGCTCCTGGGCCGATGAGAATGGTCGCCACAATTAGGTTGTCTTTTAAATCTTTTATTAGTAGCCTTGTGCCATTGCACAGGTTAGGTGGGCTTAAATTTCTTAAAAGCATGATAGGTGTCCCGGATTTCAACAGCAGTTCGTGAGGTGGCAGACCAGATGGTTTAAGGGAATTTAAAAATTCCTGCGGATAGTGGACTGCATCCTCGATATTACACACTGTATCAATTGACTTGTAGATTTTACCATGGCCGGGAACTTTTTGTAAAATTAGATTATTGATTTCATTGACTGTATCGTTCCTTGGTGAGACGATAGCCCTTGAACAATGCCAATGAATGTCTCTATCTAGTAAATATTCGAGGTCAGGATATACTGCATCTATAAGATGCTGTAGACTGTGAACTATACGACCCAGAGTCTCATTTATAACGATTTCCGCAGAGTTAGAGTCCAAGGTTCGAGAAGAAAAAGACCCTTCTCCAATTTTGAGCAGCTGTTGTGGAAAATCGTTATCCATATTTCCAATAACGTGGACTCTCATGTTCGTACGTAAATTCAAAGTTTGGACTATACTCCATAGGGGCGATGATTTTAGACATGCCTTTATGATATCCGCACGTGTACCTCTTGTGACGACGGGAAGTGTCTGACGAAAGTCACCTGCAAACACAAAAGTGACACCACCCATGACAGCGACTGAGTTTCTCAAGTCCTTAAGTGTTCGATCCACTGCTTCAACATGAGCTCTATGACTCATGGTACATTCGTCCCACATTATCAACGACGTATTCTGTAACAATTGACCAATGGGCCCATTTTTGCGTATCGAACATACCGACTGTTGCTCCAATGAAACTGTCAATGGGAGTTTGAAGGTAGAGTGAGCAGTTTTACCGTCACTCAATAAAGTAGCCGCAATCCCAGAAGAAGCCACTGCCAAAGCTATTTTTCCGGATTGCCTAACATGTGCTAATATTAAATTAGCGAGGAATGTTTTCCCTGTGCCTCCTGGGGCGTCTAAAAAAAAAATTTTTCCTTTATTATTCGTTACGCTATCAATAATTTCATCAAAAGCCTGTTTTTGGTCTGTGACTAATTTAGGCAAATTTTCATTTACAAAAGTAGCTAATTCACTGATGTTGTGCGGATGTACCAACATTGTATCTATTGCATCATTTACAGGGCGAACTGGAGACGGTAATCCAAAGTCACTCAATGTTTTATCATTCAATGCTAAAAGTTTGTTTTCAATTTGTATTAAACCTTCATTGTACATAACATCATTAAAAGGCATGGTAAAGTCCTGATTTTGTTGTCGATTTCTATGTCTGATATCTTCACAAAAATTGTCCTTGAAGATATCCCATAGTTTTAACGGTTCAGATGGCTGACAAAATAGCAGTATCACCACAAATAACTCCCTAAGTTTCAATGAACATTCCGACATCGAAGCTTCTCTTAATGTCTTCTCCCAGTGATCATCATTTTCCAGCAAACCTCTGTCCCGGCAAGCCGCTTGATACGTCTCCTTGACCACTCCATTTATAGTTTTCAAATCTTTGAATGATGTGGGACCGCGTACGTGGTGCAATAAAATTCTTAGATAAAAGCATTCTGATTGTGACGGATGTACACCGTACACTCTTCCCAAAGCTTCATCTCTTTTTATTTCTGGATGCCCATCGACGTCTTGACCGCGCCTTCGTCTTGAAAATTTGTTATTAGCCCACGTATAATAGTGTGGAACTTCGTGGTACAACAGCGTTTTTGCAAATTCGTCGGTATTGCAGAGTTCAAAAAACGCTAATAGAGTGGTTTTGCGCGGATTTTGGGCAACTTGTCGCGCAGTTCCTGGTGTGAAAAACACCCTTTGCCCGTTTTCTAAGTGCACGGCCAAATGCACGACCGTGGGATGTCGGTCGTGGATCGGAAATTCGAGTATTCGCCAGACGGCTTCCGATGTACTTATATATCGCCCATTTAAATAATTTTCCACCTCATCATGCGGATTTCTAACGCTGAACGTGGCTTGATCGGAACCTTTATTTATATATTTACATATATATTTTATAGCCTGAACTGAATGGCAGTATTCGACGTTAATGTGGGCGTTAAATGACCTGCACAACATTGGAGAGTATGGTACAATCCATCTGTTATCTATTGTAATCGGCCTCCCTCTGATGTTTACAACTGCGACTTGACCACCATTTTCAGCATTACGACGACGATATACAGGATAACCATCCTCGCCTGTCTGAGTATCGGTGACGAATCGCCGAGGATATTTCTTTGAACATATACCGTTCTTCATACACGGTGATGATAAATTGTGCTCCCCACAAGGTCCATGGATCATGTTTTTGGTGATAATATCGAATAATATTGGGTCATCATCTTTGTTTGGTAGTTCAGCAACTATTATACTGTCTATTTCATCTGGTTGTATTTTTTGTGCAAACCAAAACAGCATATGACAGTGTGGTAGTCCGCGTTTTTGCCATTCAACACTAAGCATATGGCATTTGACTTTGCCGAATACCTCGTCTTTAGTGAACGACTTGATCATTTTCTTCATCTTTAAATGAAAAACCCTAGCAATAATGTCATGACGGTCGAAAGAACGTTGGCCAGCAAATAGCTCTTTCTTAATTTCTGGCCACTCCGGATTGCAAGTGAACGTCACAAATAAATCGGGTCTTCCATAGTTGCGTACATACGTCATTGCATCTTGGGTTTTTTCATGCATGTAACGCGGAGAGCCGGTGAAAGATGAAGGCAAGATGACATGTTGGCCAATATTTGCAGCGTTGACATTAGCATCCTGATTTATAGCGTCTCTTAAATGGATATAGTCATCAGCTCTCAGTTGTTGTTGATTGCGACTTATGTAACTTAGTCTCTCTGTTATCATTTTAGCCATCATGTCAACACAGTATTGACTAAACAAATCCCGATAATAATGAAGGGGATTAAAACTGTTGGCCCTGGTCATCAATCTATACATATAAAATTGCATACACGAAACTGTTTTATTTCGCGCTGAATTTTGTAGAGGGATAGTCAAATAATAACCATCTTCACCGTTAACAAACATCAAAGGGTATTGTAAGGGATCGTAAGCTCTGTGTAATTCAGAAACTCTTTTCAGTTGACCATCTTTGCAATGAAGGACTATATCTCTAGGTCCCTTATCTTCGTCCACCAATAATACTGCAACTTCGTTTGCTGTAGGTGAATTGTATCTTCCACGATGTTGATTTTGTGGAGTGCGGTCAGCGTGAATGATTAATTTTAAGTTTTCAGATGAAGAGTTATGTTCTAAATTGTATTTGAAACTGCGAATATAAATGTTATGACTATTTAACGACGTCTGTAAATCATTGATTAAATCGATATTTAGGTTAGGAGCAATATTAGACCGCAACGAAAGTTGGTCGGCATCAGAAATGAAATAAATTTGTAGAAACTGCGGGCTTTGCCCTGGCGAAGGGAGTAGACTACCAATTAAGTGATAAACTTGCCCTTCTACTTTAAATGTAGGCATAAAGTTTCCTTCGCGAATTTCTTTAGCACCGAATGACGTCATTTGGAAGAGTGTATTATACTTTCGTATGTTTTTTAAAAAATGCGCAGATAATAGATGATTGCCCAGTAATAGATCTTTTATTGGTTGTGGTGGTGCCTGGATATCAGGAAGAACCACTTTTCCTGCAGCACAACACATACCATTTGGTTCATCGCTCCATTTATTTGCAAAACACTTAGGACATGTTTTATTCATTTCGCCTATTTTCACAGTGTTTTGCTGAGCATAATCTATATTGGCATCGTAATTGAAGGCTGATCTATTTCCTTGGGCTATATTCCGATTACGCGCTCTGACTGTAGCTGCTCGCTGTCTTTCTGTTGCTAGGCGCTGCGAGCGCTCAGTGCTAGTCTCCCTATCCCTTGTCTCACAGACATGCTGCCTTAACTCAGATAGACGGTGCGCACGTTCAGCGCTAGTTTCTCGAGCACGGGCCCGCGTCGTCCTCACATTTTGGCTTGCGAGGCGCTGTGAGCGCTCGGAGCTAGATTCTCTAGCGCGTGCTTGCGAAATATATTCTCTATTTCTCGAGAGGCGTTGCTCATTTTCAGGGGCAGATTCTTCCGTACGGCGTACTCGATCGGCTCTTGTCTGTGATGTCTGCCGAGACAGTTGAGATTTCCTTTTAGGCATGCTCTCAACAAACCACGCACAGACTTGAAAACAATTATGAACAAAGGGAGAGCGACTCGAACACCGTCCGCCTTTACAAAACAAAACAATCGTAATATCGAATAACTCGTGTCGATTATTACGATAGAACGAAGTACGAAACTACGAACATACAAAACAAACGTACAACGAAATTACGATATTTTCGATTATGAGGTATCTATCAACAACAACAACCATGCGAACGAAACAACCGAAACCAATAACCAACTGACATGTAATTTTTAGAACTCCAACTAACGACAACGTGGGCATAATAATTCGAGAGGGTCATCAATCCACGGAAAGTCTTAACACCGCGATTCAGAAAAATGACGTCATTGCAGAACGCCATCTATGGGCAAATAGGTAAAACGTCTGCACAATGAAAGTTATGCTAGGGTCATTTTGCGTTTTAGTAATTTTATATTATCTCCGAAACTTTATGACCAATTGATATACTGTAAATGGCAAATCTTATCTGTATGATGTTCCTGTGATACTGAAATAATTTATTGTCATAAGAATTAATATTTTGTTGCTCAAATAATCAACCAAACGTAACAATGCCGAAAAAAAAATTTTTTAATGCAATAATAGAAGTATAAAAGATAAAATATAAAAGATAGAGATATGGTATCGCTGACTTTTTTGTAGAAATAATTAAGATGAACCAGGTAGCCATACATTCTTTTTAATTTTAAGCAACTGTTTAGGCAGCGCACGCAAATAATTCTGTTTTACGAGGTATTTTTTTCCGACTTGCCAGACAAAAGTTGTGATAGCTCGGTTAATATACATGTTATAGAAACAATTTATAGCCTATAGCACTCAGGAATAATGTAGCTTTCTGCCAGTTAAAATAAAATTAGAATTAGATTATGAGTTCCAGAGATTACCCCCTGCATACAAACTTACAAATTTTACCTCTTTATAATATTAGTATAGATACGGGGCCCCCGGCTACTAGGGTAATGTGTATAGGGTAATGTATACGTGCCTGTAAAAGTCAACAAAAACAATCTCTTTTTTTGCACCGAGTTGTCACAAATTTGCGGGTAATGAGCTTTTTTTAGCTAAATTTCTAAGAAGTGATGACTTATAATCAATTTCATGCTAATATTTTTGTTTTTGTGAGAAATCCTGTCTCTTCATTTGGACCCCCAACTGCACAGACAGCGTAGTGGTTAACGGACCTACCTTGGCAGTGTTGCTCGCGGGGTCGAATCCACGCAGCACAACACTTTGTGCGTTTCATAAATTGTTGTTCTGTATGTAATTTGTGTCCCTTAATTATATGTTTGTAAAGTACTACAGCAATACAAGGATTATTTACTTAGTGCAGGGTGTTGTCTTTTCCTTAAAAAATAAAACTAATTTGATACAGGGCTCCTTCAAGGCAAGCTACGCCACTTGCCTGAACATAGTGTTACATTTGAAGTGGTAGAGTTATATAAAGGTTAACTGGTTTTATTTTAAATCTATACTATTGTAGTCGTTAGCCCAGTCGAATTAGACGAAAAACGGACCAAACCCAGGAAAAATTTTAAGTAGAATTTTTCCTTCGGAATTCGCTTGGTCACTGGGAGTCTACATTTCGGTTTTCGAATTCCCAGTGGTCTTGCGTTTGCCGCCATCTTGATTTTAAGGGTGGTTTTATGTTTTTTAAATAACTCGTTTATTTTCAATTTTACACGAAAAATGGTCAATACCAAAGTTGTTCAAAATTAAATTTCCTCCAATTTTTGTTCTCATCATTTTTTCCGTAGGATCGATATTTCTCGATTCACATCCGAAAAAGAAAGGGTGATTTTTTGTTTATTGAATAACTCTTTTGTTTTCAATTTTACACGAAAAGTGGTCATCACCAAAGTTGTTTGAAAGTAAATTTCCAACAATTTTTGTTCTTATTTCTTTTCGGGTGTGAATCGAGAAATATCGATCCTACCAGAAACCCAACTTGCCTTTAGTATCACCAAACCTCATTGTACGACACTCTCTTCACTTTATTAGCGGTAGGCAGCGGTTTTGCAAAAGTCCATGAGCAGCAGCAACACTTACCATCAGATGTACTCTTTGTTAGTTTGCCACCGTTTGTAAAAAAAAAAAACTATTGTGTAAGCAGTACGTCAATGCCGTATATCATTTACAATCCGTTACACATATGCCTCCACAATTACATCTACCTTAATAAGCCCTTATAATATCCAAATGTTATAGGTACTTCTTCCTTGCTTCTGCTGACTCTGCCATGTGTGACCACCGAATGTCGTCAATTCTTTTTTTTGTGTGTACAGCTGTTGGCCGCAGATTGCCCAGCTCGTCCCGAGGCTCACTAAGTCAGCTGCGGCACTGGGAAGGCTTCTGCCAAACACTGGTGGCCCTGGGTCGTCTTGTCGGCGGCTCTACACCGGAATCGTGCGGTCCATGGCGCTGTATGGTGCCCCTATATGGTCGGACTCTCTTACTGCCCGCAACAGAGCCCTCCTACGACGACCGCAAAGGGTCATGGCGGTGAGGGCTATTAGGGTTTACCATACAGTGTCTTGGACTGCGGCGACGCTACTGGCAGGTGACCCACCTTGGCCGCTTGTGGCTGAGGGGTTGGCAGAGGTTTACCGGTTCCACGCCACAGAGCGGGCCAACGGTGAGCAAGTCTCCGCAAGGAGACTGGGCAGAGCACAAGAAGTAGCCCGAAGGGAAGTCATCCGGCGGTGGAGGGAACCCCTGGAGTCCCCCGTAGCAGGGCAGGGAACCGTGGAGGCGGTTGCGCCGCATCTCCACCGCTGGCTCAGGAGGAGGCACGGCAACTTTATCTTTAGGATGGTGCAGGTGCTTACCGGATACGGGGTCTTCGGTAAGTACCTGCATAATATTGGAAGAGAAGGCAGCTCAGGATGCCATGAATGTGGCGTAGCAATCGACGATTCGCGCCACACATTGGAAGTTTGCCCCGCCTGGGGGCCCAGCGCCACGTCCTATCGATGGAACTCGGAATAGACCTGTCGTTGTCGACCGTCGTTTCATAGATGCTCGACAGCGACAGGTGCTGGTCGTCGATGGCCTCATTTTGTGAGGCCGTCATTATAAGGAAGGAGGCTGCGGAGCGAGAACGCGAGGCGCTTGCGTCCGCTGACTCGCTCTGCCGGCGGCGGCCAGGGAGGCGGAGGCGCCGATATGCGCAACTCCTTCCACCGCCCGGTGGTCCTCAACTCAGTCGTGACCTTCTATTTACGGTTTTAGATATTTATTTCTCTAAAAGAATACAATTCACTTACAAGAGAAATACGAAATAAACTTAATACTAGGAAGTGCACGGAGTTAATAACAAATTAAACTGAATGTACTAAACAAATTTAAAGAGTGGGTAAAAATAAGTGTAAGTACCTACATAATAACATGCGACGAAGAAATCTATACCAATAAATAAAATTGGAGTGTCTGTTTGTAATGTCAAAATAATAGGCTTTTTTCATGCTCACACGGTTATTTGCACGACACCTATGCCTAGAATAGCAATTAAAAAATTTTTGTCTGTCTGTCTGTTTGTTCCGGGTAATCTTCAAAACGGCGAGATCGATTCCAAAAATTCTTTCACCAATGGAAAGCTATAATATCACGGCGTAAACTAGGCTATATTTTATCCCGGTATTCCCACGGGAACGGGAACTACGCGGATAAAACGACTATAACCTATAACCGAAGCGAAGCGAGGGCGGGTTGCTAGTCTATACCAATAAATAAAATTGGAGTGTCTGTTTGTAATGTCAAAATAATAGGCTTTTTTCATGCTCACACGGTTATTTGCACGACACCTATGCCTAGAATAGCAATTAAAAAATTTTTGTCTGTCTGTCTGTTTGTTCCGGGTAATCTTCAAAACGGCGAGACCGATTCCAAAAATTCTTTCACCAATGGAAAGCTATAATATCACGGCGTAAACTAGGCTATATTTTATCCCGGTATTCCCACGGGAACGGGAACTACGCGGATAAAACGACTATAACCTATAACCGAAGCGAAGCGAGGGCGGGTTGGTAGTCTTATATAAAACTGTTCAAATACTTTATTACATATGGTTTACTATTCTTATGCAAGTTGCGTTTGATAGACATTTCAGTCGCTTCATAAAAATTAAAATTGTGAAAAGTCGCTTAAAATATGGCGCTTTAATTTATTTTTAAATGTTTTAGTATTTTTGATTTCTTTTGGTAGTTTATTATATAACTGAGCTCCTTCGTATAATAATTTTTTCTTACCATAGTTTGTTTATTTATTTATTTATTTATTTGGACAACCAAGAATTGCTACAACTAAAAATACAAACTTAATAAATATTATTATGAAAAATTAAACTAAGTTGCACAATTTTTAAAGGTGCCACATCATGCACAATAAAAAGGTATGTACATTATTTCATTACTTATAGGTAATTAATATAATGAGATAAAAAATAAGGGTAACATGGTAAGGAAAAAAAGAAAAAATTAAAGTGGAAATATGGGGAGAAAAGAAATAACTAACTAAATTGAAAAAATAATTAACACTACGTCGCACTTGTACACGCACATAATTTTTTTTTTTTTTTTTGCATCTCTGTATTCAATTACTTCCAGTACAGTTTTCGTAACAGTCTGAGTATGGTAATTTTAAATTTGGAAAACTTATCTGCAAATATATCCACATGTTGGTTTATAGTATTATATTGCCTACATAATCTAGAAATAGTAGAAAATTGCTTTAAATTAGTTTTTGCCCGGGGTTGTTGTAATAATGCAGGTTTAATAACGCGCCTAGGTCTGCATCTAGGAATATGCAAATAAAAGCATTGTAATAGAGCAGGACAGTCGTACTGATTTCTTAATACTTTATAGAGAAAGGATATGTCTAGCAATTGTCTCCGAACTAATAAACTGTCCATTTTAAAGTATTTTAGTTTCGTCTTATATGAAGGAAGTTGTTTATGTAGCCTACAAGAAAAAGATAAATGTCTCAAAAATCGTTTCTGAATACGTTCAATTCTTAACTGGTGCACACTATAATTAGGTGACCAAACTACACTGCAATACTCAACAATGCTTCGAACATATGTTTTGTAGAGGGCTATTTTTGTATATGTCTTCCGAAACACTTTACCGTCCCGAATGATAAAACCTAGCATTTTGAATGCCTTATTAATTATGGTATCTAAATGTGGAATAAATGTCAATTTTGTATCAAAAATAACACCCAGGTCTCTTAATACTATTTCCTCCGGTAGAATAGTCTGATTGCTTATAATAATGGTTATGCTTTATAATAATGGTTAAAGATAATTTTATAAATCAAAAATCTTTTAGTAAGCCGCATCTAAAATTAAAAATCAATATTAATTTAGCATCTGTCCCCTGAGTTTTCTTGCCGGATCTTTCTCAGTGTGGCCGCGTTCCGATCCGGTGGTAGTATATTAGTTTTGTTAGTTTTAAATCAACAAATTGTAATAATAATTGCTACAAATTTAATAATTAATAATTACTAACCATTAACAATATAATTTTTTCATATAGATTCATTTTCTTCTTACACTGGCAATAAATTTGTACTAAAATGTGGGTAACAATTTAATAAATTTATAACTATTTTCTGTATCGGGTAGATAATTGTAAATGTCTGTAATAACGATTACTTGTTGGACGTGAGACACCTTAGTCCGCCCGTGACCATGAATGCTGCAAAGTGTTCGAAACGTCGGGCAATCATAAATCAAATACAAACGCGATATAATCCGTAAAAGTAGTTTTATTTACAATGTGTAGTGCTCGCGTAAACATCAGATATCATAATGTTATTTTTGTGTGAATATTTTTATGAAGTATTTTTCGCACGAGTAAACACGTATTGTATTTGTATATTTGTGATAAGGACATTAATTGAGTTTCTTTATAAACTGTTGCCGTTGGAGTTAGATAATTAAAATTGAATAATAATTTTATTATTTTGTTTTGAGCAATTTATTTATAATCGTTGTTCGCTATTAAATCACTCGAGTGTGACGATACGCAGCCACAAATGTTGTCAGAGCATACTTTGTGTTGCCACCTTTTGATTGGCAATAACACTTGCTTTGTCCTTATTTAAGTCGGCTCTGATAACTCCTTTAGGTTGTTGGCGCAACCTGTAGCTAAGAGGGGAAGCGGGGGCGGCGGAGGGCCATATTTAACCAGGCCAGCACGAACCGCCCCACACCGTCGATCTCCACATCGACCTCGAACTGCCGACCATCAAGCAGTTTATGAAACGGTGCTCTCAGAGCTACTTTGACTCTGCCATGACACACCCCAACCAACTAGTGGTTGGGGCGGCTTCCTATAGACCCTCCAAAATCTCCTCTATCCGACGTCCTCGTCACGTCCTCGACGAAGAGGACGACATTATCACACTCGCTCAACAAAGAGCCTACACGGCCCGCGAGGCCTTAACAAATAAATATCCGCGGTTCCGCCCTCGCCGTCGAGGTGCGAAACCGCGCCGCGCAAAAGTCACTACTAAAAACGTGGGCACGCCCACTTTGCCTCCAGCGACGCCCCAAGCCGAGGTCCGTTCCCCACAGGGGGAGCCCTTGGGGGATGTCGCTTAGCATACTTTTCTCCGGGTTGAGAGCCCTCAGCGCTCACCCATAGTCCGCGTCAAGCTGTCAAGGCCATCTGCGGCCAACAGCTGTACACGCACAAAAAAAAAAAAAAAAAAAAAAAACCGCCCCACACACACGTTAACAGCTCGCACTCTATACGACACGCTATTCTGTCTAATGTAATCTAATTTAATCTAAATCTAATATATAAATTCAATTCAATCAAGCAATTTTATTTATGTTCCTGCGCGAACATAAGTGGCGACCGTGAAAATTCGTAATAAACATCCAAATTTCAAACAATATCAACGGACGAGTACCGATTCCGCCGTGTCATTTTACTGCATCAACGGTTAAACTTACCCACCCACAAGAAAAAATTAAAAAAACAGCAGTACAGAATTCCACGCAGCAGCCTAAACAATTTTACGGTCAAGGACGAGAAGGGTAGCATCTTCTGCAGCATCAAGACTGTTCAAGCTTTGTCAAGCGGTTACGCACTAAAGCAGCAGTCACATCAGCCAGAAGACAAAGAAAACCGGTCAAGCCAAGGTCCAGCGGCATCTACGCGCCAAGGCAGCGGTTTTCAACAGCCAGGAGTACCGGCCAAGCAGAGGTCCAGCGATTTCTACGCGCCAAAGCAGCGGTACTACCAGAAACCTACCCACCAAAAGGCAGTCAAGCTGAGGTCAAGCAGTATCAACGCTTGGTGCGTGCTTGGCAGCTGTTCTACCATAAAAAGTGAGCTCGTTCCTTTTCTAACGGAGTAGGAATACAATTCACCACCCCCTTTTATACCTGTGGGTGTATTAAAAGACGACTAAGGGATTAAATATGCATATAACACAAATAAAAGAGAAGGAAACTCGAAATAAAACCCTATACTAACCTGTCTGACCAGCATGGTATAGTAAGGTCAATTTCCCTCATATTGTGGAGAAAGCTCGGGCCCAGCAGTGGGACATATATGGGCTGAAATGATGATGAAGATAATTTTCGTAACAATATCTTCTGAGATTAATTTGACCAATTATCTCGTTTTCAGATTTCCTATCCAGTTTCAAATCCAAAGTTTCATAGTTTTATCTATTCTCTGCGGGTGACGGAGTAAGAATACAATTTACCACTCCCTATCTTGCCCGTGGATGTCGTAAAAAGCGACATAGAGATGTAATAAACATATAAAATCGAAGAAAACTCGAAAGAAAACCCTATTCCAATACGTCTGACTAGTGTGGATTATTAGATCAATTCCTCTCCCATTATGGAGGAGGCCTGAGTCCAGCAGTGGGACATATATAGACTGATATGATGATGATCTATTCCTGCAATGCGTTTAACGTGTTCTTGTTTTTTGTAGATTTTAATTTTATATTTCACCTATTTCTGTAATTATCCCGTTTTTTTTTGCGTCAGAACGGTACTCCTGACATAATAAATATTGTAAAAAATAGTGCCGTTACCGAAAAGGCTAAATCATCATCATTTCAGCTCATATACGTCCCACTGTTGGGCTCGAGCCTCCTCCGCAATAGTAGAGAGAATTGACCTTACTATACCATGCTGGTTAGACAGGTTGGTATACGGTTTTATTTCGAGTTGTCCTTCTCTTGAATAGACGTTATATGCATATTGTATCCCTTAGTCGTCTTTACGACATCCACGGGCAAGATAGGGAGTGGTGAATTGTATTCTTACTCCGTCGCCACACGGATTAGAGGACCGATGGGTTGTAATAATCCATACTAATATTATAAATGCGAAAGTAAGGATGTTTGTTTGTTTGTTTGTTTGTAACGCTTTCACGCTTAAACTACCGAACCGATTTCAAAAATTCTTTCACCAATGGAAAGCTATAATATCAGGGAGTAACATAGGCTACATTTTATCCCAGTATTCCCACGGGAACAGGAACTACGCGGGTTTAGGTGACTGAAACCGAAGCGAAGCGAGGGCGGGTTGCTAGTTATAAATAAAATTGAATATATTGTATCAAGTATTCTTATAATCAAATTAAGTAATAATTACATAGAAGTAATATACTATTATTTCAAAGTACAGAACAAGTGAATATTGCCATTAACTTTACCAATATACAAGGTGTATCAGGTTATGGGGCAACTGGTCAAAAGGGAGCTAGGCAATGGTGGTAGGCACCCATGGAAAAATTTAAACGAAAAATATCGACTCGTTAAGGATTAGAGACATGTAAAGATTTCAATTTTGTCAACGCTTTTTTGTGTAAATCTGATTGAAATGTATAAAGTTAATTATACTTAATACGCAACATATTCATACTTTGTTAAATGTTCATTAGAAATTGAATAAATCAATGATTACATTCACATAAGCAAGACAAACTTCGCTTAAAACAGCTGATCGGTCTATGACCGTTGACCGCTCGCCGTTGTCATTGAAACGTTTGCGCAATTCTAGGTATGAATGAATAAAATTATACTGTCGAAGCTTTACATGCCTACATGTATTCTGTCTGTACATGCCTACATAATACGTAACATTTAAGAGACTCTTAGACACATTTTTTTGAAACCACTATAACTTTTATGTTATATTGTTTTTAGTGTAATGTACATTCTAATTACGATCTATGACCGTCAAACTACAACATAGTCGAACAGTTGCCCCATAACCTGATATATCCTGTATATACCATTCTTAACCGGCAATGATTGATGCGTCACGGTGATAATTGACGATTTGGTAATTTAAATATTAAATAATTACTAATATTATTTAAAATGACGTTGAAATTCTATGAAATATTTCAGTAATAATCAAAAACTATACAAAATTATAGAAGTTAAAAGCTTTGATAGTTATTAAGGATGCAAATTGAATGTTTGTTTATAACAAATGCGGAGTGGTATG
This sequence comes from Lymantria dispar, assembly GCA_032191425.1. Taxonomy (NCBI): domain Eukaryota; kingdom Metazoa; phylum Arthropoda; class Insecta; order Lepidoptera; family Erebidae; genus Lymantria; species Lymantria dispar. The sequence goes on along the minus strand of CM063469.1, from coordinate 13,010,472 downwards.
GACTATGGAGCTAATGAGGATGACGTCACATAGTGCGTATTGCTATCTCTATCTAATTAATAAAATTTATATGCTTTTAACTAGCTCTATAGGAATAGATATGAAATTTTCATAAATCCATTTTATATAATTTACCACAAAAATTAAACAAAACCCCAAATACATTTTTTGTCAAATTGTGGGCTTTTAAAAATAAAATACAGCTAAGTAATCCTTTAATCAATGTCCTGGTTCAGACCGTTCTTCCATTTGAGGAAACACTTAGGCATTTCCATTTGCTTTGCGACTTTGTCGAATGGATAATGCTCGAAGTCTTGCCAAAAGACAGGTCGGACTGTTCGGTAACCGTTGTCGAAATTAGCCAAGGTCTTCAAGTCAGCATCGTCCAATTTGAAGTCGAAGATAGATGCGTTCTCCAAAACGCGGGCTTTGGTGTTGGTCTTCGGGATGCTGATTATGTTTCTTTCATACTGTGGAATGAAGTTTTTAGTTAGTTTTTATCATCTCAGCGGATATACGTCCCACTGCTGGACAAGAACCTTCTTCACAATAGGAGAAAAATTACCCTTTTTTTTAATGCAAGCGGTGGCAAACAAGGAGCAAACAGTACACCTGATGGTAAGTGTTGCTGCCGCTCATGGACCTTTGCAAAGCCGTTGCCTACCGCGAAGAGAGTTTGAATGCCTGCAATGAGGTTTATACACAAAGGGATTACTAAAACCCATCACTTGCAAACATCCTCAGAAACTTGGGCTGCCCGCTCTCTCGCTCATCGAACGAAGTGCAGTATCAAATTGCTACTACTCAGATGTCGATTTTCTCCTTAGTGTGGTACTCCGGATGGACAGGTTCACGGCTATAGACAGACAACTAGAGATGGGCGATCTTTCTGAAAAAGATCGATTCTGGAATCGATTTGAATCGTCGTCCAAAGATCACGTCATCGATTCACAATAAAATCGAGGTCTGAAGGATCGATCCCCGATTAATCAATCTATCGATCTTTTTTTTTGAGTTTTCTTCCAATTCTATACGAAGTATTTTTTCTGGCGGGATTGTGATGACCGTTTTTTTTTTAGGAAATCTGGAGAGAGTAATGTCTTACAATAATATAGATATGAATCGATTGAAAACAGAACACTAGTATCGAAGAATCTCTTTTAAAGTGTGGGGTACCTTTCTCCTAGTAGGATTGTGATGAGGTTTTTTTATAGGACATCTGAAAGTGTATCATATCTTATCTTAGTATCGAATGGACAGAAAAAAAATCGAATGTCGATTTTCAAGACAGAAAGATCGATTCACTGAATCGATTCAGTACAACATATCGATTTAAAAATTGATCTTTTGAGGTTGAAAAATCGATTCTTTGATTAATCGATCTCAGATCGCCATCCCTACAGACAACTGTCAATAGTGTGGTCCTATCACTTGGTCAGAGAGGTTGGTATGATGTTTCATTTTGAGTTTTCTGTTTCTTGCATAAATCTTAATATATATAAATTAAGTGTCACGTTGTTTTTCCGCGATGGACTCCTAAACTACTTAACCGATTTTGATCAAATTGGCACACCGTGTGCAGTTTGATCCAACTTGAAAGATAGGATAGCTTACATCTTAATTTATAGTTGCAATATTATTTTATTGCAAATTATTTTGTCTATTATTTGACATTCACAGTTATCTGTTAACTCCAAACGATTTTAACAGATGGCGATATCTGTTGACTGTAATGAGTAATTAATTAATAGATGGCGCTGTTATGTCAAACCTACAAACGTGTCATATACGATTTTAACTTGCTTATTTACATAGATGCAATTTGTAAAAAAAAATAAAAAAAAAATATGACCTCCATGACAGATGTTCTCCTACAGTTCCACTTAAATAGTTTAATAAAATGTAATATAACAAAAACATTAGCCACAGCAACGCGTGGCCGGGTCTGCTAGTAGGTATATATATCTTAATATATAAAATTCAAAGTCCTGACTGACTCATCAACGCCCAGCCCAAACCCTTGGACCTAGGAAGCTGAAATTTTGCACAGATATTGTCTTTATGACGTAGGCAAGGAATAAGACGGGATTTTTCGAAATTCCCACGGGAACGGGAATAATAAGGATTTATATTTTCGCTATAAAAGTTGCCCTATCTCCGTTATTATATTTATTAGAGACTTGAAATTTGGCATATAAATATGTGATTGCAATCACTAAAAACTGTTTTTAGGATTTTTCGAAATTCCCTCGGGAACAGGAATAAAAAGGATTTATTTATATTTTGTCGCTTTAAATTTACCCTATCTCCGTAACCATATGTATTAGAAACTTAAAATTTGGCATATAAGTAGGTGATTATGAAAACAAAAAACAATTTTCAGGATATTTCGAAATTCCCACAGGAACGGGAATAAAAAAAGATTTACTTATATTTTCGCTTTAAAGTTGCCCTATTTCCGTAACTTTATTTATTAGAGACTTGAAATTCAGCTTAAAAGTAGGTTATTACGATAACTAAAAACCATTTTTAGGGTTTTTTGAAAATCCCTCGGAATATGATGAAAATCCTTGCTTAAAAGTTATATTGTTTGTTTTTTCTTTCGTAGCTATTGTTAAGTATAATAAGTGTATAAAATTATTTCCCCATTATGAAGTAGGCAAGGAATAAGACGGGATTTTTCGAAATTCCCAAGGGAACGGTAATAAAATGGATTTATATTTTCGCTTTGAAGTTGCCTATCACCGTTACTTTAATTATTAAATACTTGACATGTAAGTAGGTAATTTTGATCAGGCTTCAGTTTTTTTTTTTTTTTTTTTCGATTTTTTTTTTGATTTTTCGAAATCACCTCGAAATAGGAGGAAAATCGTTGCTTTTAAGTCATAAAACTAAGTTTTGTTTTCGTTACTTTTGGCAGGTGCCTACACTAAAAAAAAACTTGATTGAATACATAGAAATATTAATACTTTAGAAAGGCCATTCGACTGATTTTGTTCGAAAACCAGCGTGGCGGAATTCCTCCCTCCCGCTGATGTTAACACATATGCAAGGTCTATGCTTACAACAATTTCACACACTAACATAACACACACACACATCAATCTCGAAGCTGCAGTTGGTACACAAACTATAACTAAGTTCTGTAGGCAACGTATACCCACATATAAAAAAGCACATGTACGCTAGTGCTTGCCATGGTCGATATACTACACGATATTTATTTAGCCTGTTTTATCGAAACAAAAATATTAATGTCTTTAAATTAAGCACTTGTGCGATGTGTTGACGTTATTTGTAATGCAAGTCAGTAATTTAACAGTAAAATCATGCAAATAAAATACTCCTCACTACACTATATAGGTGACAGAAAATTTAAGTGCTAAAATAAATTACGTAAGCGAGTAGCGATTTGTATATTATATTGTGCCCATATACACCCCAGTACATACAATTAAAGATACAATTAAAATGTATTAAAAAGAGACCACAGTCACAGACAAGTTTATAAACTCCTGCATCTTGTAGAGGGATCTGGCACTTGACAGGTGGTAAGAATTGACTAATCCTCTTGAGTGACTTAAAATAAGTTTTTTTCTGGAAGCCCGTTTCAAGATGAAGTCAATCTTGTCAGTGACTCTTTTCACATAAGGTATGGAGGCGCTCAACTGTGGGTGATTTCACACGGTCTCTGCGACGGGGGCCATGGACGTCTGTAATAACGTTGACTTGTTTGGACGTCAGACATCTTAGATCGCCCGTGACCATGAATGGTGTAAAGAATTCGAAACGTCGGGCAATCCTAAATCAAATATAAACGCGATATAATCAATATAAGTAGTTTTATTTACAATATCTAATGCTCGCGTAAGCATCAGATATTATTCTTAAAATATGTTAAAATGTTATTGTTTATTGAAATTCGGTTTATCTTTATTGGTGTTATTATTGTGCTTAAAAACAAAACTGTTATTTAATTTTTTTGATATACTGCTACTGCTACTTGGTAGTACATTTTTGTTTATTGTAAACAAAAATGTACTAACATTATCCGTGTGGTGACGGAATAAGAATACCAATCACCACTCCATATCTTACCCGCGGATGTCCCATCCTAATATATTGAGATAACTAAGAGATATAGTAAACATATAACATCTATGCAAGAGAAGAAAAACTCAAAAGAAAACTCTACACTAACCTGTCTGACCAGTATAGTATAGTAAGGTAAATTTGCCTATTATTGCGAAGGAGGCTCGAGCCCAGCAGTGGAACGTATATGAGCCTAAATGATGACTCTCATGTCAACATTACTTGGAATAAAAATTAAACACTTATGAAAAGTTAGAAATCAACACTTATATATAAGAACTAGTAATGAATGACCAGTCTCAAGAAATTCATTGTTATCATAAATTATTCCATTTTAAGGAAGAATAGAACAATTATTTTGTACGACCACTAAATACCTACTTAATTAAACATTTAGTTTGCCAATAAAAATGAAATACAACAATATTTGATCACTTTACCATTATTTTAGTATTCTACAAAATGTTGTGAACAAATTGTGTTAGATTTAGTTAGTATTTAGTTAACTACCAGTTGCCTTAATCCATAGTTTTCTAATACTTGGACTTCGTGGGCATCTAAAATGAAAATGTATTTACAATAAAATATTAAACTTCTAATAAAATGTAAGATCTTTTGTTCAATGATAATTTTATTAAAATATATATATATACATACATATATATCCCGAACATAGATATTTTATTACTATTATTTTGTTATTTCTATTTTATTAATTGCTAAAGAGTGGTAATGAGCACTATGAAATTTATACTATAGATCATCATCATTGCAGCCCACATACGTCCCACTGTTGAGCTCGGGCCTCCTCCACAATTGGAGGGAATTAGACCTACTATACCATGCTGGTCAGACATGTTAGTATAGGGTTTCATTTCAAGTTTTCCCTCTCTTGCACAGATGTTATGCGCATATTATATCCCATAGTCGTCTTTTACGACATCCACGGGCAAGATAAGGAGTGGTGAATTGTATTCTTACTTTGTCACCACACGGAAGATATACAAGAATGTACTATAGATATACAAGATAAATTAAGTAGGTAATGTATACCAGAATAATTGATTTTTAAATACATATTTAAATATTGATAATATAACTATTAATAAATTAAAAGTGTTAAAAGTATTTATTTATATGATAAAATTAACACATAGCTAATTATTGAAATCGATAACTTATAGTATGTTGGACAACACTATCGCTACGCGTGGCTCAACGTCAATGTTTTGAATGAAAACGTATGGTAAGGCGGTTTTTAGTGATATCGCATTGAACGCAATACATTGCGCGGTTGCTGGACTAATAAAAGGTGATATCCATGTACGGCAAACGATGTATAATGTTTGACTCTTTTTGTTATTTTATAATTGTTGCTTACATACGACATAATACTATCATAAAATTAAGAAATATCACTGAATTAATAAGGTTATGGACTTAACGATGAAAAGAAATGCCTTCTTAGACTATAACTACGCAACTGACTTCTTTTTCGACACGTTGTAACAGCGCAAGACGGCATATTTCTCCTTTTTGTCGGAGCTTCGTTCAAGGTTACTATATGAGCGCAACTAAGAACCGGTAAAACGAATTTTGTCAATATTAAGACCGTTTGATCGCAATTGTGGCACGCTTGCCCCGCCCACATGGCCGTTCTATCTTATTAATTTTTCTGTGATTGAATACGTATCTATCACACAAGGTTGATGCTATTGTTAAACAAAATTATCGTATTAGTCGATGAAAGTGTTTGACTTCAACGAAATGTTTGACTATAATAATAATTATATATGCGATAAACACAATTTTGCATTTTATTCGTATTTGAACAAGTTTTTTCACCGTATATTAAAACTAATATTCGGATATTTATTATTTTTTCGTGGTTTCCTTAAGTAGCTTCAGCAATAATGAAAAAGTCGCGCACGCCAATCTCCCCGGAGCTCGGAGGGTATATAAGCAGCGCGAGGCGGCACGGCCCCATGCGGGTTGAGAGCCCTCAGCGCTCACCCACCAGTCCGGGTAAAGTTGTCACAGCCATCTGAGGCTAACAACTAAGTCACAAAAAAAAAAAAAAAAGCACGGCCCCACACATTATAATTGCAACCTTGGTCTTAATAACACGTCCAGCGCAAACGCTGCGATAGATTATACCATACAAGTAAACTGTACTTTTCAGTGCAACACTATCTTTTAAAAACTGTGCTTTTCAGCACAATTCTTTGCTTTTCAAAATATTCTTTCTTATCTTTTAAAAATTGTTTTGCTAATCTTTTCCAAAAAAATCTATTCTTTTCCAAATTGCTTTTCTAATCATTTCCAAATATTGTTTCCCATTTTTTTTTACTTTTATTAAGTTTATGATACTACTATTTTAATTGCCTTGATTCCTTAGTGCATAACTTTGCTTTTCAAAATATTCTTATCTTTTGCAAATTGTTTTGCTAATATTTAAAAAAAAACTATTCTTTTTCAAATTGTTTTTTCTTAATCATTTTCGAATATTTTTCTATTTTTTTTCTTTCATTAACTTTATAGTATTATAAATATATTTAATTTTTTTTTTCAAATTAATTTTCAAAGTATTCTTATTTTTCACAAAGTTCTTTGATAATCTTTAAAAAAAAAATTTTCCAATTGCTTTTCTTTTCTAATCATTTTACAATATATTTTTTGATTTTTTTTTACTTTCATTTTGTTTATAATACTATTTAATTAGCTTAAATTTGTAAGTGCATAACTTAAGTACATAGTTTTTGTTCGTTATTTGAGTAGATTTTGTTTATTATCTATCACAATGATTGTTGAAACATTGCAAATTGATGGGGCTATGATCCCTCACACCGTAGTTCCTATAATTGGAGACGGAGCCTGTCTGTTTCGGGCCATCTCCTATATATTGTATGATACACAGGTGATGGCCAGGGAGGTGCGCGAGCAAATCGTAGACTATGTGGTGGACAAATCCCTCCAACCACCCATGACCTTTTCGACATCTTGGTCATACAGGCCGAATCATCGAGATATATGTGCACACCATGCTCTATGTGGTGGACTATGTGGTGGACAACTGGGAATCGTTTGCCATTATGTCACATGACAGTAACGGGGACAATTACTTCAGTGCCGCTGAATACCGCATTGACATGTCACGCCATTTTACTTATGGTAGTTTATGTGAGCTGGAAGCGGCAGGGCAACTCTTTCCATGGGTCTTTGAAGTTTACCGAAACGGTGAACTGTATATGTTACCTGTAGTACCAAAACTCATAAGTTTTGGTACTACAGGTAACCCAGTGGGACGACTACGCTTTACACATGATCTGTCACATGGCCATTTCGATGTTTACGTCCGTAGTGAAGTGACTGCGACAATGGCCGAGACCGCCTCCCCTTCTTCACTTCTCCCCGTCGTTGCAAAGAAGATTACTACGAGAAGAAATGAAGTGCCTACTAATTCACCGCCCATATTAGAACCAGATCATGACGTATCTCAGTATCAATCTCTTATCTTTCCTACTAAATGCTCCAAGAAACGTCGTGCCAGATGCACCGACGCTACTCGGAAAAAACAAATTCAAAACGCTTCAAAAAAATATGCGCAAACAAACCCAGCAGTTCACCGTGCTGCCGTGGCCAGATACCAGAAAACTCACCCTGAGGTACACAGGGCGGCACAGTCTCTTTATGAGCAAAATAATCCTGGAAGACGAGTACAAAGGAAAGGACGCTCCTGGAAAACCAAGGCTCACTCCGGCATGGCCTATGATCTTGATATAGAGTATGAGACGGACAGTACTGTATCCTTGGGTGCCATGAACAACAAGTGCCATTGGTGTAATGCTCTCAAGTGGAAGGAGGAGCCACCCGGCACGTGCTGCAGTGCTGGTAAGGTGCAGCTCCCGCCTTATGAACAGCTACCTGAGCCTCTCTACAGTTTGATAATGGATATACATCCAGAATACGGCCATTTCATGAACCGTATTCGTAAATATAATAGTTGTTTTCAAATGACTTCTTTCGGAGCGAAACAGATAATAAAAGACGGTTTTATGCCAACTTTTAAAGTTCAGGGCCAGGTATACCATTTGGTGGGAAGCTTGCTGCCAGCTCCTCAAAAGGAACCACAATTTTTACAAATATATTTTGTTGGCGAAGATGACAGGGAAGTACAATTGAGGTGCAGTATCTTTCCCGAAGTAAAACCCGGCTTAGTCAAGCAACTGCAGAGAATGCTACATACGTTTAATACTTATGTAAGAGACTTGAAGATCGCCCTGGACAAGGTGCCTGAAACGTCTAAACCATTTAAAGTAGTCATTAATGCTGAGAAGAAACCGCCGGAGAGTCACAGGGGTCGTTTTAATGCTCCTACGTCAAATGAGGTGGCATTAGTAATAGTTGGTCAGCAATTTGAGAAACGAGACATTATCCTTGAGAGCCACGATAATTCATTGCAGCGCATTAGCGAGATTCACCGTTCGTATGACGCCCTGCAGTATCCGCTTTTGTTTTGCCGTGGCGAAGATGGGTACTCCATTTCTTTACCTCAGCGTGATCCTGAGACCAAATTAATACTTAAAAATACAATTTCAGCTGCAAGGTTCTATTCTTTTCGTATAATGATTAGACAAGGAGAAGATAATCACTTGGTGTATTTCCGTTCCCTTTTTAGTCGGTTTTTAGTGGACATGTACGCCAAAATAACAATAACATTAAACGGCAACTGGAAAGAGAGTTGCAAGATTGTGTATCTGTTGTACACCTCACTGACGAGGTGTACAACAGATGTTTGATTTTGATTGAGGATGCAGTATTAGCTCAAGCAGGACAAAACTTGGCACAGTACGGATTACCTCAGCCAAAAAGATCTGCAGCAACTTTGGACAATAGAGAATATTTGAGGGAGACCTATTATGATCTATGCGCCCTAGGAGAGGTGGTGTCATGCAATGAGGAGTTACTGACGGATGAACAGCTTTACGTTTACCAGAAGATCCTTGGCAATATTGAAAAAGGAATAGGGCAAATTTTTTTCCTGGATGCTCCTGGTGGCACTGGTAAAACATTCCTTATCAATTTGCTATTGGCAAAAGTTAGGAGTAATCAGACTCTGCCGGTAGTGCCGAGGGGAACTCGAGCTGACGAAGTTAAGGCTTGCATTAAGGCATCAAGTCTTTGGCCCCTAATCAAAAAGCTTCACCTTAAAAAAAATATGCGGGTGCACCTGAAGAGTGATGTTTGCGCTGGACAATTCTCCGATCTTCTTCTTAAAATAGGAAATGGAGAATATCCAGAAACTGATGGCAAGATTACAATTCCATCAGATCTTGCCTCACTTGTACCGACCGTTGATGACCTAATAGCTCGAATATATCCAGATGTTCACAACCTACACAACAAATCCATGGAGTGGCTGTGTGAACGTGCGATTTTGACACCTAAGAACGATCAGGCTTCAGTTATTAATGACACTTTGTTAAAGTCATTCGAAGGTGTAGAATACAAGTACAAGTCTGTGGACACTGTAGTGCATACGGATGATGCTATACACTATCCTGTGGAGTTCTTAAATGCACTCAACCCACCTGGTCTACCGGTTCACACACTTATCCTCAAAGTGGGTGCTCCAGTAATGCTACTCCGAAACCTCTATCCGCCTAAGTTGTGCAATGGGACCAGGTTGCGTGTGAAAGCCTTACATAAAAACTTAGTAGAGGCCATTGTAATTACTGGCTGTGCTCGAGGTGAATCGGTGTATATACCACGGATACCACTTATACCATCGGAGTACCCATTCGAGTTTAAAAGGCTGCAGTTCCCTCTTAAGGTCTGTTTCGCAATGACGATTAATAAGTCTCAGGGTCAGTCACTAAAAACAGCAGGAATTGATCTTAGGGTAGACTGCTTCTCGCACGGTCAGTTTTACGTGGCTTGCTCGAGAGTGAGCTCTCCTAGCAGTCTGGTCATCTTAGCACCTGAGGGCAGAACCGCTAATGTAGTTTATAAAGAGGTACTATAAGTTTGGTATAAGCTCAAAAAATAGCCTTACCCCTTTACAATGGTTTTAGAATTTTGGTGTCTTTCAATCTGTATGTTATGGCATAACACAAAAACCACTGAATGGATTTCGATACAATTTTCACAATTTTAGTAGTTTGGGGGTCCATCTTAAAATCTAAGCCACGTATCATTTAATTTCGTTAAAAAACCAGAAGATATGGTGCATAGGGTGATTTATTCTGTAGTCTACGCGGATGAAGTCGCGGGCAAAAGCTAGTATATATATATCATATACCATTTTCCGAATGATGACGGATTAAGAATACCTGACAATATGTAAGTGCCCTCTCGGGGTTTATGCATAATAAATAATTTGAATTTCAAATTCTCCATCCTCTTGCCCGTGGGTGACAGATAACATGGATGCAAGAGCAGGAATACTCAAAGTGAAACATTATGCTAACATTTCTCAACCGGGTGATATAATAGATCAATTATCCTCCCATTGTGGAGGAGGTTCCAGCTCAGCCAATATGCATATTACATCCTTTAATCATCTTTTACGATACCCGTGGGTGAGTCAGGGAGAGGGAAATTGTATTCTTAGTCCACCATCACACAACAAGACATAGGTTTCTTAATAGGTGGCTTCGGGCACCATCCCCTATTGCCTTTACGAGGTCCGCTTGTGGTGGATAAATTCCCATCCTTCAACCCGTGACTTCAGCTAATGGATCAGGCATATTTTATGGACCGCATAATATATTGTCCTGGTTTGGAACCGAACTCACGATACTCGGCACTGTAGATAGATATTTAGATTAACCATCTGTGAAATTAATATTTTCCGTGTGGTGACGGAGTAAGAATAGAATTTACCACCCCCTCTCTTACCCGTGGGTGTCGTAAGAGATGACCAAGGGATATCTTGTGCATATAACAACTGTGTAGAAGAAGGCAAACTCGAAATAAAACCCTACACCAACCCGCCTGTCTAGCGTGGTGTCATAGGTCAACTTCCCCTCGAGTGGAGGAGGCTCGAGCCCAACAGTGGGACGTATATGAGCTGTGACGATGATGAAGTTAATATGATTTTTAAAAATAATTGTAAAACTTACTAAATATCTCAAAGCAATCTGCGTAACTGTTTTTCCATACTTTTTCCCCATAGCCACCATGGCGGGGTTATTAAGCTTCGGCTCTGGACTGTCTGGTAACATTCGTGTTGGTATCATTGTACCGAAAGGAGAGTATGCCACAATAACTATATCCTGCGATTGGCAGAAATCTACCAATTCCTTCTGTCCCAGGTTTAAATTAATCTGCAAAAAAATCATCATTGTTATCAGTTCATATCCAAATTTCTTGGGATCGATATGTACTCTTCTTCTTCTTCTTTTTTGTCTTGGCAATCAGCTACAAATACGAGCCATTTTTGCCAGTGTCGAGTTATAATTATCTTTTCAAGTTCTCAGTTTCTTCATGTCAGTAATGGTCTGTCAGTAAGTCAAAGTGTCGCCCTCAACAGTGTAATGGCCACTGTTAAGGGTATCTTCTGAGAATTTTGGTGGAAACACAAAGGTATGTATAGCAGTTTCATATCATATTCACTACACCTCAGCAGTTCTGCCGCTATATATTACATAAAATGCTATCAAGATTATTTAACATGACACGTTAAAACACTAAGATATTGAATATAATACAAGAACACCACATGACACTTCAGATTCCCGCCAAAAACTCTCTCCGATATGTACTCTTCTATCATCATAGATGTTCTTTTAGGGATGTAAAAAATTATAGATTTTAATAATAATCGATTTTTACATTCGATTATCAAAATAATAAAAATCGATTATTAATTGATTTTTACAATCGATTATCAAAATAATAAAAATCAATTGTTATCAATTTTTACAATCGATTATCAACATAATAAAAATCGATTTTTTATTATTCGAAATTCGATCGAAATTAATCGATTATTTACTGCCAGATTAAAACAAAAAAAAGGTCATCACGATTGTTTCATACTATGTATATTAGAAAATAAAGGCCACATTCCCTAAAAAAAAAGTCATCATAATCCTGTTAGATCAGTCGATTATTTCATAATCGATTTATTTTAAAGAAAAAAAAAATCGATTATTTACCCTCCAAGTCACATCCCTAATATTCTTACGGTTTCAGCAATAGATTTATGACCGTCCGCCTTCTTAAGATGAACGCGGAGGAACCAACACCTTTATGCATGTAGCCAGAAAACTGACAGCATTTTTCTAGATTTAATCCCAGCTCATATTCCCACCATTATAACTTATGTAAAACCCGGGCAAACCATTCCGTGTGGTGACGGAGCAAGAATACAATTTATTTTAATTCACCACCATTTAATATTTATTTTAATTCACCACTCTCTATCTTACCCGTGGATGTCGTAAAAGACGACTATGGGATATCATATGCACATAACATCTGTGCAAGAGAAGGAAAACTCGAAATGAAACTCTATATCAACATGTCTGACCAGCATGGTATAGTAGGTAGGCCAAATTCCCTCCCACTGTGGAGGAAGCCTGAGCCCAACAGCGGGACGTATGTGGGATGCGATGATGATGAAAACCCGGGATCCATAATGATCTTCAAAGATAACGGGATCATTTATTTTCTTTGTGTCAAAACGTGACGCTTGAATAAAGTAACCATTATTTTTTGTGTCAGAAATAGATAAAATATGAAATTAAAACCTGAATGAAAGAAAACAAGACCACGTAAAAACTCTATCAAACATGTATTTTAACCATTACTAAGACATTCTTGTCTAATAAGTAGAGAGACAGAGACAAATCATCAATTAGTCTTTTTGCACAACCGGACACTTGTTTTCTTTAAGAACAACGGGACAGACAGCTCGAAGAAAAGACTGTCCCATCAAGAATGCGACCTATGATCAGATTATCCATAGATGACATCGAGGTCTGATTTTTAAGCAGTTTCGGGAAATGCTTTTAATTGTCTCGAGACCGTTAGCAAATATATTTAGGTAAGTTGTAGCAGTTGGAAAATATTGATTCCAGTTCGATCGTATATTAAATATTCGTATATTAAATATTGCAGGAGACATGAAGTAAAATTGATTGTTCAGCCAAGTACAGCTACGATAAGTACAGCAGTACAGCACCATGGATACAGAATATGACGAAATTTATGTGTGAGTTTAAAGATTAATTACAATAGTAACAAATACAATGGAAGGAACGCTTGAAAGCCCCAAAAAATTTTGGAGTTCCTACAAGATCCGTACGGTAAATCTGAGAGCAGTGTAAAGTTTTTTCTTGACAATAGTCTATGGTCCGGTCATAAATCATCCAAAACTCAGGGGTCAGCGAAAGGAATGGTGTGCAATCCCATAAACGGCCTCTGCATCATAGTTTAGAAACCAGTACCGAATCCTTGTCTTCAGTGAGTGTATACTTAAAACAAACTTACCTCAACTTGGTTACACGCTGGTCGGACTTTGCAGTTGGCTAATAATCTCTTCATCTGATCAATATTAAAATTTGATACTCCAATCGATTTGGATAGGCCCTTCTGTAGAACATTCTCGAAACCACGCCAAGTTTCCAAATAGTCAATTTTCTCATCTACGCCTTCTTGCTAGAAATACAATTGATTTGATTATGGCTTCTCCTATCTATCTTACTTAAATAAACAGAAGATTTAATGATTAATATATTAAACTACCGCAACAAATGATACGAGTTCCATTCGATGTAGAATAAATTGTTCTTAGTCTGGTTGCAATTTTTGTATGTTAATAACATCGTTTATTTGTAAAGCTATCCGCAATACAAGGAGTATATTCTTAATATATACATAGTCTGATACTTATTACAATATCATCGTCACTCAACCTACGTCCATCTACTGCTGGACATCGGCCTCCCCCATGTTCTTGCATCCAACGGCGTCTAACAACTTTCACCAGGTCGTCGGTCCACCTAGACGTCCTAAAGTGCGTCGTGCGATACGTGGTCGCCACTCGAAAACCTTTTGTTGCAGGATGTTTAAAAAAAAGGCTCCCCGTATTCTGCAGGATTTTATCATCAATTTCTGATTTGATGACAATGAGATCATTGGAAATTATACATATTTAAAAAACAAGAAATGATCCAAAACAATCCAGCCGTCTTCAAATAAACTAGTGATACATAAGAAAAACCAATAAATATTGTGAATAATTGGCAATGAGTATCTTGTCCGGCTTTTTTTAGCGGGCTATGAAAATTTATTGAAAATAATAATAGTGATGTAATTTCCATGTGGTGACGGAGTAAGAATACAATTCTCCACTCCCTATCTTACCCGTGGATGTCGTAAAAGACGACTATGGGATACAATATGCACATAACATCTGTGCAAGAGAAAGAAAACTTGAAATGAAACCCGACACCAATATGTCTGATCAGAATGGTATAGTAGGTCAAATTCTCTCTCATTGTGGAGGAGGCCCGAGCCCAACAGTGGGACGTATGTTGGCTGCGATGATGATGATGATGAATAATAGTGGTTGAAATACAAACTTATGTTCCAAGTGCCGTGGACTGTTTCCTACGCTAGACAACACATTGTTAGATTCATATATTGTTGTTCCGAGTTTGGATGATATTTGTGTCCGTTAATTATGTTGTAAAACAGACTTCCTGTGTAAACTAATAATAAAATATAGTTAGTGTAAAATTATCTATAAAAACTTACAGAAAACGACATTGGCCAATGCATAATCACTAAGTCCACATAGTCCAAGTTTAAACGTTTCAAAGATTGTCGGACAGAGACTTCAACATCCGCTTCTCTATGAAAATGTTGCCACACCTAAAAAAATATTTCTACATTAGTAGAGTTAAACTGCTTTGTGTTACACGGTTTTTGTGCTATATCAGGTAAACTATTCTGGGCACAAAAAATTATGAAAATATTTTTTGTTACAAATTAAATTCTCAACTTCGATAGTCCAAGTTCCTTGCCGGATTTTCTCTGACGAACGCGTTACGATCTGGAATTAATTAATTTAAAATCATTCATTCATCAATCAAGATTTTGGTCGTCCACTGTACACGTTGGTCTCACCTAGAAATGAGGAGCTAATGATGTAATCGCCACACTTGAAAGCCAAGTTTTACACGTTTCCCAAGAGAGAGCTGATACTCCACTCCGATAGCTGACTTTTATGACCACTACGAGCAACTTACTCTTGGTAGTCAATAAATTTACTCTACATCCAAATCTGTATCTAGATCTTTAAATACTTACCTTAGTTGTAAGAAAAATATCTTCTCTTTTAACTACGCCATCTTGAATTTTCTTGTTGATGACTTGTCCGATTTCGGGTTCAACTCTATAAAGATGCGCTGTATCAATATGCCGATATCCAACATCAATTGCATAGGATAAAGCTTCAACCATATTTGGTATTTCTTCAACGTAAAATCTAAGCTGTAAATAGATAATTTCTCATGTTTATGCGAGTATTAAAGTTTACTATCATCCAGCTCATATACGTCCCACTGTTGGGCTCGAGCCTCCTCCGCAATAGGAGGGAAATTGACCTTACTATACCATGCTGGTCGAATAGGTTGGTATAGGGCTTTATTTAGAGATTTTCTTCTCTTGCATAGATGTTATATGCGTATTATATCCCTTAGACGTCGTTTTACGATAACCACAAAAAATGCAAGGGTTGGTGTATTCATAATCATCACCACAGAGCATTTGGAATATTATATTCTTCATCATTCAGCATTTCAGCCTGCAGCCGTCCACTGCTGGACGTAGGCCTCCCTCATGTTGCGCCACAATGTGCGGTCCTGTGCCGCCTGCATGTAACGACGCCCAGCAACTTTCACTAGGTCATCGGTCCACCTAGTGAGGGGGCGTCCTACACTGCGTCGTCCGATACGTGGTCGCCACTCGAGAACCTTTCTTCCCCAGCGGTTGTCGGTTCGTCGAGCGATGTGGCCTGCTCATTGCCACTTCAGCGTGCTAATTCTTCGTGCTATGTCGGTTACACCCGTTCTTCTGCGGATTTCCGTATTCCGGATTCTATCTCGCAGAGAAATCCCGAGCATAGCCCGCTCCATAGCACGCTGAGCGACTTTGAGCCTTGATATAAGGATTATATTCTTACTAATATAATGAATGTGAAAGTAAGCACCAATGGAAAGCTATAATATCAGGGAGTAACTTAGGTTATATTTTATCCCGGTATTACCACGGATACGCGGGTAAGTCGACTGAAACTGAAGCGAAGCGAGGACGGGTTGCTAGTAATTAATGTTAAAAAAAAAAAGTAATATTTAATTTGCGTTCGCGAAAGACGGCAAGATGGCGAATTCGATTATAAGGACGGTGAATTAAAATGTAGTGTGTTATAGTTGCCACAAAATAAGAGGCCCGTTTTGAGACTTGGTCTTACCGATGTATTTAGTGGTGAACCATACGACTTAGTACTCGATACTCACGATAAATCGAATCAAGTTTATATGAGTATATAATCGATTTGAATATGTATTGTAAAGTGCATTGGATTAAAGTTCTGATTTGAAAATTTTACTTAAACTGTGATATTGTAGATATTTTGAAATGATACAATGTTACGAATGGTCATTTTTCTATCATTTAATATTTTTGTTACAATAACATTCACTCAATCACAAAAATATCGAGAAAAGTGAATCTTCAGCCAATCATTTTCTTAAGATGATGAGCCAAAATTGTCAGTTGAGCTATCATCACCCATATATATATTATTTCATTTTCATATTGTCAATATTGACGTCTCGAATTTTCAGTAGAAATCACTACACAGCTGGTGAAATTCTGTAATTAGTTGGTCTAAATACTAGTATTCAAATTAATAACACCGGCCAAGTACGAGCCCGCCTTAAAAATATATCTTGATCGATTTATTTTTCCTTAACCGATTATTAATAGTCTGTGGACAATATGAAAAAATCGTTATGCCACAGCACTTAGCCCAGTGGGCAGTGACGGGTACCCGTCAATGAAAAATGTAATTAACTTCAAAACATTTCGATCGGGAAAAAATGGAAAACTTCTTGGGCGTGAACTGTCAAAACGGGCCTTTGATTTTGTGACAATTATAGTTAATTTTAAGTTTGTGAAGTCTTCAACGGCAAGAATATATTTCTTGGTTTCCTTATGCCCGTTTTCACCAACAACTCTAAGGTTTAGATGATACCTAAGAAGTCCTTATCGGGATCTTTTAGCAGCCTCAAAAGACTAAAACATGGCCAAGAAGCACCATGGCAGAAGATCGCCTTAATGGTCTGGCCATGATGAGTGTACACAGAGGTATAATAAATAAAAACCTAAATAATTTTAATGATAAAGTGGTTGAAAGTTTTGCAAAAAAACCCCGCATGTTATGTTTTAATTGAATATTATTTTTGTTAAAATAAATAATTATTATTGTTTAAAAGTTTGATTTAGTTATTGTGCTGTCGAGGGCTTGTGAAGTTTTATACATTGATATTAGAACCGTTCTTATTACAATCGTCATCGAGGCAAAGACTTCTAAAGTGTAACGCTTCATGCTTTCGACTGTACCAGGCGTTTGCCCCATTGTCCCTAACAACATTGGTTGAGTTTAATTTATAAGAGCTATGTAGATAATTTACATGTTGTAAATAAAACTACGGATTTCATCGCGTTTTTATAAACTGCTGGACTGTCCACCCGTAACCATGCATGCTGTAAAGTGTTCGAAACGTCGGGCAATCTATACCAATAAATAAAATTGGAGTGTCTGTTTGTAATGTCAAAATAATAGGCTTTTTTCATGCTCACACGGTTATTTGCACGACACCTATGCCTAAAATAGCAATTAAAATTTTTTTTGTCTGTCTGTCTGTCTGTTTGTTCCGGGTAATCTTCAAAACGGCTGGACCAATTTCAAAAATTCATTCACCAATGGAAAGCTATAATATCAGGGCGTAAACTAGGCTATATTTTATCCCGGTATTCCCACAGGAACGGGAACTACGCGGGTAAAACGACTATAACCTATAACCGAAGCGAAGCGAGGGCGGGTTGCTAGTCATAAATAAAATACAAACATGATAAAAGCCGTACTACGCGTTCACTCCGAGATTGCCGTCGTCGACCGTTACGACGTCACAGTTATCAACACCGTTGACAAAACAATGAAATTATTGTTGACTAGCAACCCGCCCTCGCTTCGTTTCGGTTTCTGTCGCCTTATCCCTGTAGTTCCCGTTCCCGTGGGAATACCGGGATAAAATATAGCCTCGTTTACTCCCTGATATAATAGCTTTCCATTGGTGAAAGAGTTTCTAAAACCGGTCCAGTCGTTTTGAAGCTTACCCGGAACAAACAGACAGACAAAAAAAATATAAAGTGATTTTTAGGCATATGTATAGTATAAATATCCGCGTGAGTATGAAAATGGCCTGTTATTTTGACATTACAAACAGACACTCCAATTTTATTTATTGGTATAGATTAATTTTCTTACACAGCTTTAAAAGCTGGAAAAGTTGATAAAATAAAATACTATGCTTATTCTTATTAATATTATAAATGCAAATGTATGTTCGTTTTTTATTAATGACTTAAGTACTCTTTTTTTTTTATTGCAAACGGTGGCAAACGAGCAAACAGTACACCTGATGGTAAGTGTTGCTGCCGCTCATGGACCTTTACAAGGCCGCTGCCTACCGCGAAGAAATTGAAGGGAGTGTGAATGCGTGCGTTGAGGCTCGGTGATACCAAGGGCACCACCAAAACCCTCCACACGCAAACACCCTCAGAAAGTTGGGCTTCCGGCTCTCTCGCTCACCGAACGAAGCGCCGTAACAAATTGCTACTACTCAGACGTCTATTTTCTGCTCAGTGTGGTACTACCCCGGACGGACCGGCCCGCGGCTGTAGACAGATAACTGTCGACAGTGTGGTCCTACCACTACACTCAATTCATTATTACAAAATTAGAAGTTTTCGGGGGTACAGAAAAGGATTCAGCCAATACTTTTCATTACAACAATATCTTGAACATTATAGGCAGTTATCAGCGGCTTTTCATTTTTTCTTTTTCAAAGAATGTAATTATTTTATATAATAAGTTATTTTATATGATAATAGTTTAATCTACAATGCCTAATACTCGTGTAAACATCAGAAATAATTATATAACTTACATTTTCATCGATACCTTGCCAAGTGCCGTACCCCAGCGCTGGGATCTCCCTGCCGTCGTTCATTTTTATTTTTGGTATATTGACCTGTAATAAAAGAAAATATAGGTTATTATGAATATTATATAAATCTCCATCTTCTTCTCTCAGCTCGTACTCGTCCCACTGCTGGGTTTGAACCGCCTCGCCATTAAGAGGGAAATAGACCTACTATTCCACGCTGGACAGACGTATTGGAATTAGGTTTCATTTCGAGTTTTCCTTCTCTTGCACAGATGTTATGTAGATATTATATCCCTTAGTCGTCTTTTACGACATCCACGGACAAGATAAGGATTGGTGAATTGTATTCTTACTCCGTCACCACCACCTCCGTTATCCCCATACTTACTTCAAATGACTTCAATTTGTGGTGATTACGACAATTTTTTGAATTTCGTGTATATCATCAACATCTCAACCCCCAACTCGTCCCATTGTTGGGCTCTGACCTCCTCCACTATTGCGAGGAAATAGATCTTACTATACCACGCTGGTCAGACGTTTTGGCATAGAGATTCATTTTGAGTTTTTCTTGTCTTGCATAGATGCTATATACATATTATATCTCTTAATCGTCTTTTATGATACCCATGATAAAGTATGAGGTTGTAAATTATATTCATACTCCGTCACCACACGGAAACGGACGTATACGTATTGCTAAGCTATTGTATACAATAGCTTTTTTTTTGTGTGTGACTATAGCTGTTAGCCTCAGATGGCTTTGACAGCTTAAGCGGACTGTGGGTGAGTGCTGAGGGCTCTCAAGAAGGAGATGTATCAGGTTATAGTTTAACGGTCATAGATCGTAATTAGAATGTACATTACACAAAAAACAATATAACATAAAAATTATAGTAATTTCAAAAAATGTGTCTAAGAGTCTATGCCTTAAATGTTACGTATTATGTAGGCATGTATAGACAGAATACATGTAGGCATGTAAAGCTTCGACAGTATAATTTCAATCATTTGTACCTAGAATTGCGCAAACGCTTCAATGACATGTAGGTACAACGGCAAGCGGTCAACGGCCACAGGCCGATCAGCTGTTTTAAAGCGAAGTTTGTCTTGCTTATGTGAACGTAATCATTGATTTATTCAATTTCTAATGAATATTTAACAAAGTATGAATATGTTGCGTATTAAGTATCATTGACTTTATACATTTCAATCATATTTACACGAAAAAGCGATGACAAAATTGAAAACGTTAGATGTCTCTAATTTCTTAACGAATAGATATTTTTCGTTCAAATTTGTTTTATGGGTTCCTACCACCGTTACCTAGCTCCCTTTTGACCAGTTACCCCATAACCTGATACATCCTGTATAGCGGATAGCGGTTATCAAACAATGTAAGTAGGTAGTTAAAATAAATGAGAAGAGGCAGTATAAATATCCACAGCTTCTTTGAGTCAAAGCGAGGACTGTAAAAGTTAAATAATATTCAATCCCTACAATTATATGAAATTAGAACACACATATTACGTTTTATTTTCCTTATTTCGCTTAAGTTTCTGCAAAAACGTCTTGAACGGGTTTACTGTATTTTTTACTACATACTAAGTAGTTTAGCTTATGTCACGCTAGATGGCTCTAAAAATACTTGGTCGTGTAAAATCTACTTGGTCGTGATTATTTTGATATCATATCTCTACCATAAGATTTTTTGTCTTATCATTGTTTTTAACTTATGTCAGCATTTATGTAACTAATTTTAATAGCGGCAACATTTTATTTAATGTTTCGATAGACAGCGCTGTACAGAATGCTTAAGTGCTACTAAAACTATATTACTCTCTTAATTACGTAATATCTTTGCAATCATTAGGTAAATTAATGATAAATTGATACACTGCCATATGATAACAGAAGTAACAGATATACAATTTAACAGTTCCATTAACTTCGAAAGTTATTTGCAAAATGGGTTAAATAGAAATGTATGAGAACCACTAGTTATTTTTATTCCTATAACTAGACATAATAAAAAAGAATGTTATTGCGGTTGTGCAGAAGAAATGACTTGAACAATTGCAGTGTAAGAAGAAAATGATTCTATATGAAAAAATTATATTGTTTATGGTTAGTAATTATTTAACATTAAAATTAATAGTAATTATTTAACATTAAAATTAATAGTAATTATATTTAAATATAATTACAATATTTAATAACAATATTTAATAACTAATTTCTGTATCGGGTAGATAATTATAAATTTTCTGCAGTAACGATGACTTGTTGGACGTGAGACATCTTAGTCCACCCGTGACCATGAACGCTGTAAAGTGTTAGAAACGTCGGGTAATCAAAAATCAAATACAAACGCGATAAAATCCGCAAAGTAGTTTTATTTAAAATGTATAATACTCGCGTAAACATCAGAAATCATTATCATAACGACATTTAATTTTTTTTTCTTGTTTATACCATACACGGAAAGGATACATATAAGATCAAGATAACGATGTAGGGATGCAAATATCGAAACCAAGAACATCGATGTATCGATATTTCAGTTCGATGTTTCAGGACAAACATCGATGTACTAAAAACATCGCCCTTAAAACATCGATGTTTTTTTAAAGATCTATGTATAAAGTATCGATACTTCAAAAAAGCATCGAGTCCTTTTCATAGATCCTATCAGATGCTTTCCTTGCGGAATTGCAATGAGCTTTTTTGATGTGAAACATCTACAGACAAGGGTGAACCTCAACTTTGGCGTGTCAGAGCGACGCTATATTGTGCTCAAGCGACTGTGCGCTATCTCTCTCGCCGCAGTGAGCTCGCATACCTATAATGTTTACTAATGAAAATAAATGTTTATTGAATAAAACTCATCATTTTCTGGAAAAAATCGTAATATTTTACTAATACTTTATGCTATATTAGTTTCTGACGTAATCTGTTCTTTTATGCACATATACTTGTACAAAATAGTTTCGATGTTACACATTCGCCAGTCCTCCTGAGCGACGGCTCCCGTTTTTATGTTTTTCGTTAAATTCTAAGAGTTACTTATAATCAATTTCACGCAAGCATGTTTTTTACATGAAGCATCAACACTTACCTACGTGATTAGCCTCTTTTTTTAAAGTTATTTAGAAACAGTTACCAAACTGTAATGCAGGCTCTGCTAAAAGTACCATACATTTTATATAGATGTCAGGAAAAACATCGATGTAAAAACATCGCATAAAATAACATCGATACATCGATGTTTTACAATAGTGAACATCGATGTCAAGCATCGATGCTTTTAATGAAACATCGATATTCCAAAAATATCGATGTATCGTTTGCATCCCTATGATGATGATATAAAGATACGTAACATCTAGGGACACGATATCGAAAAGAAAGTATCGATACTGTACTCATGACTAGTATCGAAGAAAAAGTATCGTACTCATTAAAGTATTAAAACAAAAGTATCGATACTTCAAAGTATCGAGTACTGAGGACTTTTCCTAGAATCTATGTCGTGATGAGCTTTTTTTTTTTTAAATTTGACCGTCTGTGGGAGGCTCATTAGTTTGAACTAGATGGCGTTACCATAAACATGAGCCGTAAGGTCAAGTTTAACATGGATAATTTCTTGCCAAAAAGTACTCATTGACTAAAAGTATCGAATGCAAAGTATCGAGTAAAAAAGTATCGGTATCGAAAGAAAAGTACTTGCTACCTAAAAGTATCGATACTTTTTTCGTGTCCCTAGCAACGTCCCTTGTATCCAGGATAAATAAAAAAATATTTTCACCTTCTACGTAAACAAAATTGCGGTTTAAAGTTAGCATTAGCCCAAAGTAACTGTTCCACGCGGACGAAGTCCTTGGCCTAAGTTAGTATCGGTCCAACGACGAAGGCGACGTGTTACGAATGTGCGTGCTTACGCCCCTCTGTCGCCCCGGACGGAGTGGTGCGAGGAGTGCGCCGACCGCAACCCAACCCCCCCCAAAAAAAGGGCATTAGTTAGTATGGACTTTATAATAAAGTACGGTTCGCAACCTTAATTATATCTGATGCCTATTGTTTATTTTATACTAGCAACCCGCCCTCGCTTCGCTTCGGTTTCAGTCACTTAAACCCGCGTAGTTCCTGTTCCCGTGGGAATACCGAGATAAAATGTAGCCTATGTTACTCCCTGATATTATAGCTTTCCATTGGTGAAAGAATTTTTGAAATCGGTTCGGTGGTTTAAGCGTGAAAGCGTTACAAACAAACAAACAAACATCCTTACTTTCGCATTTATAATATTAGTATGTATGATGTTCCCTTTACCTTATCTCTGATAACAAATGTCTATATTTAATCTACAGTTACGATAAGTCCATTTGTTTTGTTTTAAAGGCACATTACTAAGTTTTCTGTCTGAAAACATAAATTTGATATTACGATTCATTCTACGAGCGAGAAAACCGGAGACCCGAAACAACCTGCACAGATAGCGATTAAGATATCGATCTACCATGCCAATGTCGTGGGTACGAATCCCACACGGGGCAACACTTTGTTGCGCCTGATGCCGCCCTAGCCCTGCGGGTGACTGGACCGGGGAATTAGTGAGGAAAGACCGATATCCTCCTCATGGGGTATTCCGTCGGACCGACCACTGACGTCAAATCACCCTGCTCCGGTGGTCGACCCAACGACGAAGGTGACGTGTCATGGGTGGGTTACGGGTGTGCGTGCTTACGCCCCTCTGTCGCCCCAGACGGAGTGGTGCGAGGAGTGCGCTGACCGTAATCCATCTCCAAAAAGAAAAGGACAATATTTTGTGCGATCCACAAATTGTTGTTCTGAGTCTTGATCTTAGAATAATAACATATAGAAGGTAAGTTCGCGCACAAAAAGTGAAGCATTTCAATTGGAGCCTAATGGAGCATACGCCGGAACCGTTCCATAATGTACAAGTCATTGTACTGCACGTACGTACGCAACTCTTAAAAAATAAATAGGTAATTATGACGGTTTGTGCATTCAAATGGTGTCACAACACATTTTTAAAACTTAAAAAGGTTTTTAACGTCACTTTTAAAAGTATTTCGACGATTTATGTTAATAAAAACAAAATTTGATTTCATAATTTGTATAGTGGTGTGCGTATGTACGTGTGTAATCGTCTGCGCGCCATTAGTATTTTTAGATTCAAATTTCGAACCTTCGAAGTATTGACACTATCCGTCTATACGTTATTATTCTAAGGTCTTGATGTTATTTATGTCTTTTAATATGTTTGTAAAGTCACATGCAATACAAAGATGATTGCCTTAGTGTGGTTATGATCTTAAAAAAAAATACGGTAGACAGCAACCTGGCTGTGTTCCTAATATTGCAAAGGTTCATCCGGGGTAGTAGTCAGTTCTCAATCTAGACGCGTTTTAATTTTGTGAACTTAAATAACGGCTGTATAGGATTGACCCACGCTAGCCTGACGGGTTGGTATATTTTGAGTTAGCCTTCTTTGCATTAATGTTACATGCATATTATATCCTTTAATAGCTTTTCGTGTGGTGATGGAGTAAGAATAGATTTCTTCGCTTGCCCGTGGGAATCGTAAAAGACGACTAAGGAATATAAGGGGGCGTTCATAAAATACGTGAGATGTTTAAGGGGGGGAGGGGGTCGAGTCAAATCTCATCAAATCTTACGTTGGAGGGAGGGGGGTCTCGGCAAATATCACGCAATTTTTTTTCTGATTGAAACAAAAAAAAAATTATACTATTTTGGTCCATTTAATCCAGATTGTCAGAACGGGAACGAAAGAAGAAAGGGAACGTCAGAAAATTTAAAAAAACACCTCACGTAATTTATAGACGCCCCCTAATATGCATATAACATACATGCAAGAGATGGAATACTCGTAACAATTCCCTGTAAAAACCTGTCTGACCAGCATGGTATAGTAAGGTCAGTTTCCCTCTAATTGTGGTGGAGGCTCGAGCCCAACAGTGTCCCACTGTTGGGCTGTAATGTATGTATGAGCCGAAATGAACGTATTTAATAAATAGTAATTAGAGATTAAACAATAAAAATTCAAAAGAAATAAATATAGGTATATATATCTGTGGCCATAGGTCAGAATATGATAAATACAAATTCATTACTTTACAGGACAAGCAAATTAAATTATTGAGAAATCTTGAACGGACTATTAAAATATGAGACACTCGGTATATATGACAAAAAATATTTTTAAAATTAAGGAAATGTATTACTAATTTGTAAAATTACTTAAAATTCATTGTTCAATGCGTAGTATTCAAGTTGGATATTGATGAATGAATTTGTATTTATCATATTCTGACCTATGGCCACAGATATATTTAAATATAACTATTTTTAGAGTGCCGTACCCAAAGGATAAAAAGGGATCCTATTAATGAGACTTCGCTGTCAGTCCGTCCGTCTGTCACCAGGCTGTATCTCAAGAATGGTGATAGCTAAACAGTTGAAATTTTCACAGACAATGTATTTCTATTGCCGCTATAATAACAAATACTAAAAATAAAATAAATATTTAAGGGGGGCTCCCATACAACAAACTTGATTTTTTTTTGCTCAATATCGATAATGGCAATAGGGAGGTACTTGTTTACCTAGTCAATGGTACGAAACCCTTCGTGCGAGAGTCCGATTCGCACTTGGCCGATTTTTACAGATTTTATCAAGTTTGTCTTCAATTATCGATAGCGCTCCGGCACGAAGACCTGGCAATAGGATTTTGTATTTAATTTTTACTTTCCCGAAGCTTCGAATGCTGCTGAGTTTCTGGTCACACACAAATTCATTGACATTACAAAGATTTTAGTTTAGTTATTAATTTTTTACAAAACTGTTTTTAATGTTAATTCATTGCCAGTAGAGAAATAATCTCGGTTTTTTTCACTCACCTGTGCCATTTTCGACGCGTTCACACCACAAGCAATTGATATAAACTGGTTTGTTTTATTTGAATGAATAACCACAGGCAAGACAACAAACCAGTCAGTTATTAACAGGCAAGCAACTACACATCAAATAAAAAATCTTACTTAGAATTAAACAGCGCTGACAAAAGCGCTAAATAAATTTCTGACATATTTATGTGACAATAGTTGGCCACAGACGTCATAAAAACAGCAATAAAGTTGTTTGACAACTTGTAAAACAGCTCATCAGAAAGTTATTTATTTGTTAGAAAAATGGTAAACTATAAATATGTAATCGCAATTGGATTTAAATAATTTAATCAAGACAATCAAAGACTTATTTCCATCGTTATTTATTAAGTATTAAAGGCAAGCCCTTATGGGCAAGATAGTAATGAACGGTACACCATTCTTACTCCATCTTCATTCATTCTTCATTCTTACTCCATCATGACACAACAATGTTATCAGTAAATGTTAATTATTTCAATTTTGCTATTAATAAAGCTGTGAAATGTTACAGATTTTATCGTGGTTATATTTTATTTTTGATTGCCCAATGTTTCGAACACTTTACAGCGTTCATGATCACGGGTTGACTGTCCACCCGTGACCATAAACACTGTGAAGTATTTAAACGGAATAAAATCATTAAATAGTTTTATTTATAACTAGCAACCCGCCCTCGCGTCGCTTCGATTTCAGTCGCTTTACCCGCGGCGTAGTTCCCGTTCCTGTGGGAATACCGGGATAAAATATAGCCTATGTTACTCCCTGATATGATAGCTTTCCATTGGTGAAAGAATTTTTGAAATCGGTTCGGTGGTTTAAGCGTGAAAGCGTTACAAACAAACAAACATCCTTACTTTCGCATTTATAATATTAGTATGGATGTGTTACGCAGACATAGTCAGGAACGTCACTAGTTAATCGCGCTGCCGCAATATCAGTAATTTTTTTTTTGGGTGGCTGCGGTCGGTGCGCTCCTCGCACCACTCCGTCCGGAGCGACAGAGGGGCGTAAACACGCACACCCGCAACCCACCCGAACACCACGTCGCCTTCGTCGTTGGGCCGACCACGCAATATCAGCAATACCAGTTGCAACATTCAACACAGGTAGACACAGAGAATGCTGACTCAGGAACACCTGCCGAAGACGTCACGAATTGTCAAATTCTCATATAAACGCTCTTCACTTTTCGGTCGATCGCCGACTGACATAGTCATACCCTAGTAGTAGTAAATTATAATCTTAATCATGTAACTTTAAGTTAATATTAAATTCCTTATACTACATCGGAGGTTTTTTGCATCCTATGCTGCCACCGCTCATAAATCTCGCGTAAACATTAGATATCATTTAGTTATATAAATCAAGCACTGAAAGCGCTTTACTGTAGACGTTGGGATATATTGCTTATAAGTTGGCAGCATTGAAATCTATTTATGTCAATGTGTTGTGTACATGTTGGACACGCACGAGCGTGCGAATTGTCCGCCGCCGCGCCGACCGGCTTTAGGTATTCAAGGTCATAGAATTATATAATTACGAAATTTGTTGTTTTCTATAATACACGATATTTTTCGATTAACTTCGATTTCTATACACTAACGAAAGGCCGGTGCGCGGTCCCATAAGGCCCATAACTAGGGTTGCCACCTTTTTTGTGTAAATAAAGTATATTGGTTAATGAAGTTAGAAAACAAAAGTAGGTACATTGTATCAAATTAAAGTACGATTGATTACTCCATAATTTTGGTCAAAAACATAATTTTAGCAACTTTTATCGCATAATTATCATAAATAAACATCTGCACAGCATCTTTGCCCTATTAATTTCACTGAAACTAAATAAGTAATTAATTTGTATTGTACGGCACATGCAAATCTTTACCTATAAATGCAGCTGTGGCAGGAATCGCCATTAAATATGTAATTAATTTATACAAATTTGAAAAATGTCTTTAGTTTTCATCTCGGGTTCCTGCAAAATAAAGTATTTTCGAGTACTTTATTGCTTACATAAAGTATTAAGTACAATTAATAGAAATAACGTACAATACTTAATAATAAAGTACGGGTGGCAACTGGCAGCCCTACCCATAACCCACGATCCATCTTATAACGATAGACTAAAACATTTTAAATTACCCAGCCTGGACCAAAGAACATGTTTAGGCGATGCAATATTTGCTGTCAAAATTATTAATAATAAGGTGGACGTGGTCGTTTACTCTCTTCTTTCAACTTTCGTGCTCCTGCAAGAATCCCTCGCAACTCGATTACACCGCTTTATCCACCACACAGAAGAACGGTTTTAGCTGCTAATTCTCCGTTTGTTAGGTTTTGTAAAGTTTTCAATGGTTGTAGTGATGTGATTGATGTACACTTTGACTCTCTGTTTCGAGTGATAAGTCAAGTTTCTACCTGTCTGTCTGATGGTTCTTTAAATATTTTCTAGTACTATATATATTGTTAAGCAGCGGCGGCCTTACCCATTGCGAGGCTCCGGGCGGCAGGTCTTTGCGAGGCCCGTTGTCCTCCGTGAAAAGTATGAGATACGAAAGTAGGTCTGGTTGTTTGGTTTAGGGATTTGTCATGTTTGATGAAAAATACTAAAGTTGTACAAATAAATAAAATTTAAGTTTTAAAATATTGAAAATAAAATTAAAAATATAATTAATAAGTGAAAATGTAATTTAAAATCTATATTTTTTTAAAATTGCTTGGGTTGTTGCGTGAGGCCCCTGTAAGCGCGAGGCCCCTGTAAGCGCGAGGTCCCGGGCGATTGCCCTGTTCGCCACCCCCTAAGGCCGCCACTGTTGTTAAGTATCTATGTAAACAGTCTGTTGGTGAACCAAATAAATAAATAAAAAAACGCACCGTATTCCCTCTCCTTCGCTATTAAGCCGACCACCGTTACCGCTCTTCCTGCGGGTGATTGACTAATTCCAGGTCCAGTCACCCGCGGCTAGGCTACGGACCTAATATACCCACCATGACGCTCAGACATGTTGTTATAGGATTTTCTTTCTCATACACAGATGTTATATGCATATTTTACGACGTCTTTTACGACATCCACGTGCAAGATATTGGTGAATTGTATTCTTACTCCGTCACCACACGGAAAACTACTCGGTCACCTAATTTCTCTGAATTGATATAAATGACAAATTATTATACCATATATGTATATCGCGTTAGGTGTTAAAGGCTTATTACACTACACGATATTCAGGGTCCTAACTTAGTAGGGGTGCTCTACAACATTTTAGGAACAAATACTGAAACCACTTCTAAACATTATTCCTAAAGAATGGTTATTTCCCCCTTTTTTTTCGTATTACAGCACAACAGGCTGTTATTTTGGAACGGTTTTCTGAAACTGTTATTTCGCTAAAACTGATACAGGTGAAACAGGTTTCACAATTTAGCTGTTGTAGAACACCCCTACTAAGTTAGGACCCTGAATATCGTGAAGTGTAATAAGCCTTTTACTTAAATTTTCGAGATCGTTAGTGAAATATTTATCAATTATCTGTGAATATAACATACCTTACAAGACATGCTAGCCTATCGGTCCTGTGGAACAATTTTCACTCATGAATTCGAGAAATAAAGAAAAGAAGAAAGAAAGAAAAACGTTTGTTTTGTTCTCGTTAGATCTTATAAAAACACAAACAACTATTGATGTAATTAATTTTGAATATTATGCATACTTCCGTGTGGTGACGGAGTAAGAATACAATTCACCACCCCCTAACTTACCCGTGGGTGATCGTACAAGACGACTAAGGGATATAAAACGCATATAACATCTATGCGAGAGAAGGAAAACTCGAAATAAAACCCTATACCAACACGTCTGACCAGCGTGGTATAGTGGGTCAATTACCCTTCCATTATGGAGGAGGCCCGAGCCCAACAGTGGGACGTGTATGGGCTGAGATGATGATGATGATGATGATTATGCATACATATATGATATATATATAAAATATAAAACAATAAAATATGTATGTTATTGTATACTGATTTACTCGATACTTAACACATTTATGGTCAAGAGGACCAGAATAATGTTACATTCCATACTAGATATATGTAAATGAATTTGCAAATTAAGTAAGTATTGTTTAAACCTTTTTTTTTAAATAAAATTATATTTTAACTTTTTACAATGTGTATGGACAATACTTTATTGAGTAGAAAGAAATTAGTGACAGCGTTCGGTCTGGTCACATACCAGATATAAAAAGTTTTCGTTTTTAATGTGCAAAGTTACATCTCCTAATTATGATTATGGCGTAGTGGAGGATGAAAAAGGTGTGTACAAATCTATGCATGCAAACAGCGCCGGGCCGAAGTAATTTTAGAATGGAGCGAAATCCAATTATGGCGCCTCTCCCGTTTGCTCCTAATAATATATACCAATACTATACCAATTGTGAGTGTAAAGTATGGAACGCGAAGATCTCAACCATACTCTGGTGTGACCAATTGAAAATTAGGTGATATGGTGCCCCGCGCCCCGCCGCGCCGCCCGCGCACTCTATTCGCGCGCGTCACGTTCACCTCTTCGCTTAAAATACGTATAGACTAGTGATGTAACGAATGTCGTATTTTGGACATTCGCGAATGCGAATGCGGATGCGAATATAGCAGATATTCGCGAATGCGAATGCGGATGCGAATATCTGCTGCCAACATTCGCGAATGCGAATGCGAATATTCAGTATAAACGTGTGGCAAATGATGTTGACACTTTAACTTGGAGGAAGGTGAACGAAGAAAGATACGTTCTTCTGCTTCCTGTAGTTCGGCATTATTTTCGACGATCGCGGCTCTGTTGCGCCTGAGGGCCGTGGCGACTGAGGCCGTCACCGGCGGGGGAGTGCTGTTGGCGGTGTCCCTGGACATGGCCAACGCATTCAATAGTCTGCCATTTAGCTGCATCACACGACGACACGCTCGTCACAACCCGCGGTGGGACGCTAGAAGAGGCGGCAAGCCTGGCGACTCTAGGCACCGAAGAGATCGTCAGGCGGATCGAGGCGCTGGGATTGAGGGTCGCCCTGGACAAGACGGAGGCTCTCTTGTTCCATGAGTGCCATATGAGCCCTCCCATCAGCGCCTCGATCACCGTCCATTCGGTTGACATCAGCATCCGGGCCCATATGAGGTGCTTGGGCCTGGTGCTCGACGGGCAATGGTGGTTCCGGGAGAATTGCCGCAGGCTCGCCCCACGGCTCGTCGGCGCGGCGTCCGCTCTGTCATGGCTTATGCCGAACGTGGGCGGACCGAGCGCTACGTGCCGACGGCTGTACGCGGGGGTCATCCGGTCGATGGCCCTGTACGGCGCACCGGTGTGGGCGGGGTTCCTGACCGTCCGACTCAGGGCTCTTCTGTGGCGACCACAGAGGGCCATGGTGGTCAGGGCCATACGCGGATACCTCACGGTGGCGACGAAGGCAGCGTGTCTTTTGGCCGGGACTCCCCCGTTGGACCTGGAGGCGGAAATGCTCGCCGGCTTGTACCGGCGGGTATAGCGAGTGCAAGCGGAGGGCGGTGTGGTCTCACTAAGGGAGCTCACCGCCTGGTGCGTCGACGCCCGCCGGGACGTCATTGCCCGTTGGGCAGTCCGGCTGGAGAGGCCTCGGTTCGGGGTGCGAACCGTGGAGGCCTTCCGGCCCGTGTCCCCAGCGAGCGCATATTTAGTGGTGCTGGACTTATTTACACGCCACATCGAAACAGACTTGAAGCAGACAAGGCATCAAAACTACTATTTTTAAAGTATAATATTCCCCTACTGAAGTTCCATTATTAATATGAAAAATATATATAATTAACTGTTATTTTTTAAGGGATAGAACTATTTTTGTTTGAGAATCTATTTTTTTGTTTGTTTAGAGTTAGACTATTTAATGGTCTATTGTAGAAGGATATAATTTTTGTTTGATAATTTAAATATTAAAAATATATCTAAAGACTGAGAAAAGTTTAATAGAAGAATAAAATTTTGTATCACAACTTCTAATAACAATTAAATTTTTTAGCTTTATTAAAGTAAAAGAGTTAATTTTATTCTTGTTTGCTTAAAGTGTTAACTGTTATGTAAAATGATTATATTTATACTATAAATACTATAAACTATATAATATAGATATAAACACTTATATAAATACTTTGTGATTATGATGACAGCAACTCATTTTAAGCTTTTGTTTGATTTTAATTAAAAAATCATAGAAGATTATTTTTGTTTACATTGCATTTAGACCATTTACTATATAGTTTTGTTTGTTAAATTCTTATGACAATTTGATTGTTAGGCTTCATTGCCCAAAGTTAACTAAATATTAATTGTAGAAGTATTTGTAGATTATTATTTTTAGTTTTGTTCAAGAAGATAATTATAACATTAAACTTTGGTAAAAATTCATAGAAGATTATTTTTGTTTGATTACATTGCATTTAGGCCATTTAGTATATAGTTTTGTTTTTTAAATTGTTATAAGTTTGATTGTTATGTTTCATTGCCTAAAGTTAAATAAATAAATGATACCAATTGATAAAGTGAAGACCGATAATGTGATTACGAGGTTAAGTTATTTTTATTGCATTAAAAACATAAGAAATTAATGGAATTGGATTTTCTTATATTAACCAACTATTATTACCTACTTAAAAAAATTATACACGCAAAAATATTCGCATAAACATTCGCAATAATTTCGCGAATGCGAATATGCAAAAAACATGCGAATATTCGCGAATGCGAATATTCGTTACATCACTAGTATAGACCATCGAAAAAAAATCTTTTGTTTTTCTTTACCATTTAGGCGCCCCATAGGATTTGGCGCCTGGAGCGATTGTTTCTCTGTTTGCCGTATGGGCGGGCCGGCCCTGCATGCAAAAAAGGTGTGTTATCTTTTAAACAAAATCGGCTAAGTGCGAGTCGCAGTCGCGCACGAAGGGTTCCGTACCATTATCTATAAAAAGGGCAAAAAAATCGCGTTTGTTGTATGAGAGCCCCCCTTTAATATTTATTTTATTTTGTTTTTAGTATTTGTTGTTATATATAGTTGTTATATACTATTTGTTGTTACTTCCGTGTGGTGACGAAGTAAGAATACAATTCACCATCCCTATCTTACCCGTGGGTGATCGTACGAGACGACTAAGTGATATAAAACAAATATAACATCTATGCGAGAGAAGGAAAATTCGAAATATAAAGGTCAATTACACTTCCATTATGGAGGAGGCCCGAGCCCAACAGTGGGACGTATATGGGCTGAGATGATGATGATGATGATTTGTTGTTATAGCGGCAACAGAAATACATAATTTGTAAAAAATTCAACTGTCTAGCTATCGCGGTTCTTGAGATACAGCCTGGTGACAGACAGACAGACGGACAGACAGCGAAGTCTTAGTAATGGGGTCCCGTTTTTACCCTTTGGTTACGGAAACTTAAAACAGGCGTGTAATTCAAACGTGGTAGAAGTGAAACCTTCAAAAATGTTGTACGAGCTTTGTATTACGCATGCGCGCATAAACACGTATTAATACACGTACAGCTAGGGCTTCCAATCCCGCGGATCCCGCGCCATTTTCCAATCCCGCATGATGCGGGATTACGGGTGCGGGATCCGTGGGATTTGCGGGACTGAAAAAAAAGCGTGCATGCAACCTCAAACTTAATAAACTCTCAAACTCAAACAGTATCATATTCTATATAAAGTAGTAGTTACTAAATGTCTTTTTATTAGTTGATTTTTTAATTTTCTTTGTGTATTTTTGGAAGAATATTTGTTTTTTATTCAGTATTTTTTACTGTTGTGTAAAGAAAAAAAAAAACGGTATAATTTGATTTATCTCATACTAATAATAATACGTAAACAAATGTGTAGTTAGTTGATTAAATCACTCTTTTTGTGTGATAAATAAACAGTGTAATTTGATTGATCTTATACTAGTAGTAATACTTGAATAATTGTGTAGTTATTTGATTAATTCCTCCTTTTTTTTTGTTACAAATAAGCGATGTAATTTGATTGATCTCATATTCATAGTAATATGTACGTAAATAAATGTGGAGTTGATTAATTCATTGTTTAATTTGCCTTATATAAATGTGAATATTTTCGATATGCGGGATATATCCCGCAAATACCGGGATCCCGCGGGATTGAAAATTCGTAATCCCGCAAATACCGAGATTGAATTCAGGCTGCGGGATTGGAAGCCCTACGTACAACGCTGAGGTCCAAGCAAACTCACACTATGTCTTGATAGACACGAGTGGAGGGAGTACGAAACAGAGCACAAAGAGAACCACGAGTATAAGAAACACTGTATAATGCTTCCTATCTCATTTTCTCACACGTTAAACCTTATGAATTTATGTGTCTGTCTCTTTTTACTGTCGCTTATTCGTTTCATCGACTTTCAATTCACAACGATGCTTAAAGAAATTTTCACTTCAGTATTGTATAGGAGCATAATAATTTTAATCTATAAATTGTCTCCAGTTAAATAATAATCTTTCATTTTGATTTTATTACATACCGATAATCTTTGACCTACAGTATCTATACCAATAAATAAAATTGGAGTGTCTGTTTGTAATGTCAAAATAATAAATAGGCTTTTTTCATGCTCACACGAATATTTGCACGACACCTATGCCTAAAATAGCAATTAAAAAATTTTTGTCTGTCTGTCTGTCTGTTTGTTCCGGGTAATCTTCAAAACGGCTGGACCGATTTCAAAAATTCTTTCACCAATGGAAAGCTATAATATCAGGGCGTAAACTAGGCTATATTTTATCTCTGTATTCCTACGGGAACATGTACTACGCGGGTAAAACGACTATAACCTATAACCGAAGCGAAGCGAGAGCGGGTTGCTAGTAGATAATATAATACTATATTACAGTACCCGATAATATTGCACGTCGTTCTTTAGAAAGAGGCAATCGGTTATTTTCGGTTTCGTATAGCGGTGTCCCTGTCACACATTTTTAGGTAGTGTTTTGACCTTATAATGTTAACGCGAGTTTTATACATTGTAAATAAAACTACGGATTTTATCGAAAGAAAGAAAATGCTTTTATTATCACCCTTTTTTTACACTTTTATTATCGCGTTTATATTTGATGGCGTGGGCGGACTAAGGCCTCATTTACGGAGACGCGGGGCGTCGCGCGTCGCGTGTGGCGTGGCGACTCGCGGCGCGTCGGACGTTTTTATTGTTTACGTAGCGGCGGCGCGTGAAACGGTACGTATCATCGCACGCGTAAACACAGACTTATAGGAATATGCGATGTTGTTTATAGAGACGCGAGGCGGGAAGAGTGGCGATGCCCGCCGCTGCTCCCGCGTCGTATTCTTAAGCGTGTAGCGGAGCACGCGGCGAGCATCGCTGCGGCGCACGCGGGGTTCTCAGTTAATCCGACCCAAACTTCTCATGTTCCGCTATTATAAACACTGAGCCACTCTTTATATTAAATAACTCACTTTTTAAAATACAATTTTCTTCTAAAAAATCTATCATATCATACTCCGTTGCGACGGTAACTACGTCTGTGTTGCACGATTAGCAAATGAGACTGGCAGAAGGTTCCGCCACAGGCATCGCTTCATCGAGAATCGCCGCTGCGTGCGCCGCCGCGATAAACGCCGCGTGAGACGTGACGATGCCATCCGCGGGCTCGGCTGTAGAACACGCTCCATTTCAAGTAAACGCGTGTAAAATCGCTTCTCCGTAAACGCACTCATCCAACGCCCTACATTTGAATTTAGTGCGGGCCGCGCAGCCTAACGCGACGCGCAACGCGCCGCGTCTCCGTAAATGAGGCCTAAGATGTCACACGTCCAACAAGTCATCGTTATTACAGATATGAATCACTCTACTCCCTCCTAAATAGGTAAATTTCGCCAACTGCTGAATAACGGCAGGAGGAACAACATATATTCACCACTATGGTTCTATATGAAAACCAGCGCTACACCGTCTCGGTGCAGCTTATGCTGATATAGGACCTTTTTCGATCTCTATGTATTTTCTCTTTGTATTTGTTAATTAATCTGTTATATCTTCGTTTTAGTTTGGTAACTTTTTTAGTATTATATAACTCTTAAGTATAGGTTTTTTAAGTTATTCGTTAGTATAATCTTAGGAATTTTATATAGATTCTGTACCGTTTTATTACTACGAGATCGAAATAAATGAGTTTTCTTTCTTTCTTTTTTCTATATTCAACCTACGATACGTATTAACGTAATCACAGCTCAAATACTTGTTTTTTTTTTCTTTATTGAAAACGGTGGCAATCTCGCGGTCCAACGTCCCCGTCATCTTCTTGATGAAGAGGATGACTTCATTACGATCGCCCAAGAAATGGCTTACACCGCTCGCCCAGCGATAATAAACAAAATGCCGCCGTATCGCCCTCGCCGTCGAGGTCGAAAACCGCCGCGTAAAAGTCATTAATCTAAACGTGGCCACGCCCACTTTGCTATCAGCGACGCCCCGAGCCGAGGTCCATTCCCCACAGTGGGAGCCCTCGGGCGATGTTCGCTAAACTTTCTTACCGGGTTAAGAGCCATCAGCGCTCACCCATAGTCCGGGCTAAGCTGTCAAGGTAATCTGCGACCAAAAGCTAAACACACACAAAAAAAAAAGTGGCAAACGAGCAAACAGTTCATCTGATGGTAAGTGTTGCGGCTGCTCATGGACCTTTACAAGGCCGCTGCCTACCGCGAAGAAAGTGAAGGGAGTGTGAATACGTGCATTGAGGCTCGGTGATAATAAAGTCATTAACAAAACCCATCACCCGCAAACACCCTCGGAATGTTAGGCTTCAACACGTCCCACTTCTGGGCTCCTCCATAATGAGAGGGAACTTGACCTACTATACCACGCTGACCAGGCGGGTTGATATAGGGTTTTATTTCGAGTTCTCCTTAGTCATCACAATATAACCCTTAGTCGTCTCCTACGACATTAGGGTTGCCACCCGTGCTTTATTATAAAGTGTTGTACCTACGTTATTTCTTGTAATTGTATTCTATACTTTAAATGGAGCATAGGTATACAAAGAACGAAAAGAACATACTTTGTACTTATTCCGTGATACTTTATGTGAATAATAACGTACGCGATAATATTTTATTTCGCCCGAATTGATTTCGAGGGAAAATTTTCAAGAAGAAAGACACTTTGTCTTTGAATGGATAAAAAAAATAATTATTTATTTATTATAAAATAAATATTAAGTTAAAAGATGTTGAGCATTGACAATTATTTATTAAACTTTGCTAAAAATAATTTTGAATATGTTTTAAAGCAAAATAATGCAAATCGTGCTTTGTTTGGACACAAAGTAGTTTATTTTTTCTTCATTCATTAACCAATATCCTTTTAAACAAAAAAAAATGGAGGAACTCTTTACGACAGCCACGGGCAAGACAAACTAAGGAAACATTTTTATGCGATAAAATAAATCATATAAAATAATTTATTCTGCTTAAGCCCCTTAAGAGGATTTACATATCGCCAAATTTACCTACACATAGTTTGAAACAATTTAATAATCTGTCACCACACCAATTCCGAACGCGGCTGCAAGCTAACAAGACAATAAATTCCGGCAAGTAACTCGGCGGGTTTAAAAAAAAACTATTAAATTAAAGCATGTGCTACACGGTTTCAAACAGTGGTTTGAAACAGAAAAGGCAAAAAAGCACTTTCCTGGCTACATGGTTTTTAAGCTTGTTTGAAACCAACAGTGTTTAGAGAACGTGGCGCGGATAGGACGTCTTTACGCTCGCGTACCGTATAATCACTACAACGACGTCATGACGCCTTACATATCAAAACAACAAAAAGTTGGAGTAAGTCTTGCACTTTTGTGTGCAATTGAAGGATAAAATTAAAATATCCCATACATTTTTTTTCTGTGTTTTATTTTTATACCTTTCATAATTTAAGTCCCAAAGGCAGGGCAACTCTTTGTATAACTCGAGAAGTTGAGTAATAAAATCACGATCGCGTTCCGTCTGCTCACGCGCCATTTTGTGCGCAGAACGTCATCGCGTGCGCCTGCGCTGACCTCTGCAGCGTGACTGTCGTTCGCTTGGTTTGAAGCAAGTGGCTAGATGGTTTCAAACAAGACAAAAACCAACGCTGGGCCAGTGGTTTGAAACACAAGCCTCGCTACCAAGGGCGTTTAAAGGTCATACGAAATTTGGCATAAAACATCTATCTACACTGTTTCAAACATTTGTTGCAAACCACTGTTTGAAACCGTGTAGCGCATGCTTTAATTGTATGCAGTGGCCGCCTTAGGGGGTGGCGAACAGGGCAATCGCCCGGGGCCTCGCGCTTACAGGGGCCTCGCGCTTACAGGGGCCTCGCGCTTACAGGAGCCTCACGCAAAAACCCAAGCAAATTTAAAAAAATATAGATTTTAAATTACATTTTTACTTATTAATTATATTTTCACTTTATTTTCAATATTTTAAAACTTAAATTTTATTTATTTGTACAACTTTAGTATTTTTCATTAAACATGACAAATCCCTAAACCAAACAACCAGACCTACTTTCGTATCTCATACTTTTCACGGAGGACAAAGGGCCTCGCAAAGACCTGCCGCCCGGGGCCTCGCAAAGACCTGCCGCCCGGGGCCTCGCAAAGACCTGCCGCCCAGAGCCTTGCAATGGGTAAGGCCGCCGCTGATTGTATGCATACAATATATAGATTATATAGTATTAGCTCCAGTGTGATGGCCTTTGAAATAGGATAATGATT
Organism: Lymantria dispar; assembly: GCA_032191425.1. Lineage (NCBI taxonomy): Eukaryota > Metazoa > Arthropoda > Insecta > Lepidoptera > Erebidae > Lymantria > Lymantria dispar. The sequence goes on along the minus strand of CM063469.1, from coordinate 12,971,341 downwards.
AGTTGGAAATAAGTAGCAGTCATTTATTCGCAATTATAATTAATATAGGTATACCTAATGATTCTGATGTTTACGCGAGTGTTGCACATCTTAAATAAAAGAATTTTACGGACTAATCCGCCCGTGACCATGAACACGATAATGTGTTCGAAACGTTGGGCACTCAAAAATCAAATACAAAAGCGATAAAATTCGCAAAATAGTTTTATTTATAATAAGTATAAACTTATTTTAAATTTACTTTATGAATGTATAACGTAATGTTGTTGAATTTCGTATTATTCGTATTTCGTATTATTATCTTAATGAGGTTTTCGTTTCTGTGGTATGCTTTTAACAAGACTAACAAGTTTTGTTTTCCTAGGAATATTTATAAAACATTTTGTATACTTTCACATTTAAAAATAGGTTAAGTTTACTTCTGAATGCTTATTTTAGTTAGATTTTTCTATGATTTTGGCAATTTATTATAGTATAATCTTGTTATTTTATTTAGGTACGTAATAATATAATTTGTAATAAATATTCGAAATTTAATGTAAATTTATAATATTTGCGCCATCTATTTCCATAAGAAATTCAATGACAACTTTTCAATTTCTATTTGTAGGTACTAGTATGGCGATAACGACATAGATGGCGCTTTTGTTACATATTTGTTGCTACTCCGTACTAGATGTCACTGTTAGTATCGTTTGATTTAAAATATGGTCATGAAAAATTCTATATATTTGTTTGTTGGAGGAAAGTTTAATTTATTAATTAAACTTAACATTTTAACTTAAGTTAAAATTTCCATAGGAATTTTGTACATCAGGCATTGGCCATAGGAATTACCTTACTGTAATTCTTTTAAATAATTAATTTTGTATTCATCAACTTAGGTAGCGTTGCCAGGCGTCCGAATAAATGCGGACATAGGTAGGCTTTTTAATTGCGTGTCCTGCCAAAATAAACTGTGTCCGGCTTGCCCGGCTTTTATTAGGCTTTTTAGATTCCGCAAACGAGCTAGCGGCGAGCGTGGCCGAGCGCAGACGAGTCGACTGTTGTCATAGTAATCCAAAAAGCTTAATTTCACATACATTTTTTTGTCGTATCTAATAATATTAAAACACAAAATCCTCAAAAATGTAGGGTGTCTGGCCTTTCTTTCCAAATGTCCGGCAAACTGGTCTGTCCGGCTATTAGGTTTGACGACCTGGCAACCCTAAAGGTATCAAAATACATTGTTGAACTTGCCCAAATATGCATATTATCTTAATTATTAAGAACAAAACACACAAACCCAAACTGATCTCATTCTCATGGTTATTAACGACACCTAAGTTTTAGATGTATTGTCATTATTATCATCATCGCGGCTCACATACGTCCCACTGTTGGGCTAGGGCCTCCTCCACAATGAGAGAGAATTAAACCTACTATACTGGTCAGACATGTTGGTATTTTTTTTTTATTTTTATGGGTGGGCTATGGTAAGCGCACGTGCGGTCCGTTCCGTTCGTTCCGTGGGCCCATAACCCACCCGTACCCACGTCACCTCGTTGTTGGGTCGACCACCGGAGCAGGGTGACTTGTCGTTAGTGATCGGCCCGACGGAATACCCTTTCGGGTACCCTCACCTCTCGAGGTCCCGGGACGTCGTTCGCCGTCGCGCGGTCAGCCTCGCTGCGGGTGACGGACAATTCCCCGGTCCGATTAGCCGCGGCCCCGGCTAGGGCGGCATTAGGCGCAGATACTTGCGCCTGCGCCGCCCGAGACATGTTAGTATAGGGTTTCATTTCGAGTTTTCTCTCTCTTGTATGTTACGTGCATATTCCCATAGTCGTATTTTACGACATTCGACCGTAACCCAGCCCCAAGAAAAAAACATACATCGTTTTAAAAAACATTACACGTCAATAGATAAAGAATAGGCTAATAACAGATAAGGAAATATAAAAATACTAGCTGACCCGACAGACGTTGTTCTGTTCAAATAAAGCGCCACCTACCGGGTCCAATTGTGAATCTAAACCATTCTCGAAGCCCCTTGAATATACACAAAAAATTTCATCAACATCGGCCCAGTCGTTTAGGAGGAGTTCAGTGACATACACACGTACGCAAGAAATCTATATCTATATATATATATATATATATATATATATATATATATATATATATATATATATATATATATATATATAAAAGAATGTCGTGTTAGTTACACTATTTATAACTCAAGAACGGCTGTACAGATTTGGCTGAAACTTGGTGGGGAGGTAGCTTAGAACCAGGAGACGGACATAAGATATTTTTTATCCCTTTCTTCTTCTTCTTAATGGCAAGGAGCTACTTTTTATCCCGTTCGATCGCGTTCCCGTGTGATGTGACGTGACATAAAATGTCAAATAGATTTTTTTTTGTTTCTGTTTGTCCATTCGGACAGGCAAAGAGGTCAAAGCCCATACAGCCAACTCTGGTACAATTTTCTTCATATTATTTAACATTTCTTTATATAGTATAGCTTATTTATAGTCATGTCAGTCAGTAAGTCAGTATCAGTGACTCAACTGATAACGGCTGTTATCGGTGACTCGACTAATAACGGTTGTTATCGGTGACTCAACTGATAACGGTTGTTATCGGTGACTTAACTGATAACAATTGTTATTGGTAACTCAACTGATAACGGTTATTATCGATGACACAACTGATAACGGTTGTTATCGGTGACTCGACTGATAACGGTTGTTATCGATGGCTCAACTGATAACGGTTGTTGTCGGTGTCTCAACTGATAACGGTTGTTATCGGTGACTCAACTGATAACGGTTGTTATCGGCGACTCAACTGATGACAATTGTTATCGGTAACTCAGCTGATAACGGTTATTATCGGCGACTCAACTGATGACAATAGTTATCGGTAACTCAGCTGATAACGGTTATTATCGGTGACACAACTGATAACGGTTGTTATCGGTGACTCGACTGATAACTGTTGTTATCAGTGACTCAACTGATAACGGTTGTTATTGGTGACTCAACTGATAACGGTTATTATCGGTGACTCAACTGATGACCTTGTGCTGGTATTTGGCGAAGCATCCATGCCCCGTCAACACCTGCACCAGTCGGAAGGAGAGCACCCCGTGCCGCCCTTCCAACCACTGCATCAGCACCGGCCGGAAGGCCTCCACGGTCCAGACACCGTATCGAGGCCTTTCCAGCCGGACTGCCCAACGGGCAATAACGTCTCGGCGGGCGTCGACGCGCCAGGCAGTGAGCTCCCTTGAAAAGACCACACCGCCCTCCGCTCGTACCCCCGACACAATTTTCACCCTCTAAGGGTGTAATCTACACTAATATTATAAAGAGAAAATGTTGTATGTTTGTTACGAATGCACTCAAAAACTACTGAAGGGATTTCGATAATTCTTTCATCATTAGAATGTTACAGTATCCCTGAGTAACATAGGCTATATTATCCTGGTATGCCAACGGGAACGGGAACTACGCGAGAAAGGCGATTAAAACCGAAGCGAAGCGAGGGTGGGTTGCTGGTATTATATACTGACGGACTCATAAACTGCATCAAATTTCAGGATTACTTTGAAATGATTTTTTAATAAGTATGCAAACTTTTTAGATTAAATTATATAAATATGGAGAGACTGGCCCTTAATCTTAAAAAAAAAGCAATATTTAAAAATAGAACTGCAGTAAAACAAATGAATATAGCCGGGAAAAGAAAATTTACTCGTAGTATCAGATTTGCGTGTTATTTATAGCAAAGTTTTAATTTTAAAATTGATTCTTATTGATTTTTTATTCTTTTGTCAATTAAATTATCGTTACCAGCAGAATTGTTGGGTTACCTTTTTAACTCATCGAGAGTTTCTGAACCATAATATGGATACTTCGTCCGAACGAGCTGCTCAAATTGTAGCATTGGTGTGGGAGAGCTTGGATCAACGAACGATTGGTAGAAATTTAAATTTAAACTAGTCTACGGTTTCTAGAATATACAGAAGGTTTGTGGAGACAGGTTCTTACAAAAGGAGACGTGGTACAGGCAGAACTCGAGCAACCACCGGTCGTGATGATCGATTTATTGTTACAACTTCCCTGCGAAATCGTTTCCTCACGTCAGTTAACATCAAAACAGAGCTTAATGAAGTGCGTGGAGTAAACATTAGTGCACAAACAATAAGAAGAAGGTTGTAGGAAGCGGATATCACCCCTTTTAGGCCAGCAAATGGTCCAAAGTTGTCTGTAGCTCACAGACAAGCTCGCTTAAGATTTGCGCGTGATCACCTAAATTGGACAGATGAGCAATGGGCCTCCGTATTGTTCACAGACGAGTGTAGGACATGTTTATATGGTGCAGATGGTCGCAGAAGAGTCTATCGTCGACGTGGGGAGGACATGGTCCGTCAAAACGGTAGTAGAGGGGGTTTGACTGCACATCGCTACATAACAGAGATCTTAGAAGATCACGTGGTGCCTTACATGGGATTTATAGGCGAAAAATTTACTTTAATGCAGGATAATGCCCGGCCGCACGCTGTTGCACAAGTTCGACAATATTGCAATGAATGAATGAACAATGAATTGGCCAGAACGCAGCCCGGATCGTAATCCCATTGAGCATCTTTGGGACAATTTAAAAAGAGCTGTATATGCGAGAAATCCTGTGCCTACGACAGTGGCACAACTAAGAACAGCACTTTCAGAAGAATGGGACAATATTCCGCAAGATCTTTTAATAACCCTAATCAAATCTATGTGGAACCGATTAGAATCTGTAATAAGGGCACGTGGAGGTAATACACCTTATTAAAACATAAAAAAACCCTTGCATAAAGTTTGTGTCTATTGTTAAAACCGACTTTTTAATTAAACCAATTTTCTTTAAATTTGTGTTTTTTCTTCAAAAAAGTTTTAAGGTCCTTTCCAGTACACAAACTTAAACTTAAGGATATGACCCTACGCTGTTTTAAAGTTAACGAACCAATCTAGACGTTTCAATTTAAATCTGTGTAGAAAGTTTGCATACTTGGTTAAAATATTTATTTCAAAGTCATTTTTTATTTTGATGCAGTTTATGAGTCCGTCAGTGTATATAAAATCAGCTATTACATTGTAACGTAAGTAATAGTATTAATAATATTGTTCTTATAATTAATAATGAATATTAAATTAATAATACCTGAAGATAGCATATAATATTATTTTAACTACTATAAGCATGTACTAAATATTAAAGAATATAAGCGCATCTCACTCGCACTCACCCATGTATACAGAATGTCCCAAAAGTCGACGTCAAGCCGAAGTCGCATAATAGGTAAGGTCAAATTGCAAAAAAAATATATTCAGGAAAATGTACCACCCTGTAACAGTTTATACTTTCCTGTTGCTACAAATCTTTACTTTTTGGCATTTTTTTTTACTTATTTCATCCTGAATAGTGCTTCTGTAATTTGTTACCTTAAAATCTGAGCTAACTGCTCCAGCTTGAAAGAAGATGTCATGTTTTGCAGAACCAAGTTTCGAAAATCAGTTTTACGCCCTACTTTAACTGACGGTCCTGAAAAAAAAATTATACCACGCAAGTCTGGCAAGTAACTTTAAAAGTTAGCGCATTTAATAAGGATTCTAAAGTGGTATAACACTTATTACATTATTTCTTAGATCGGGTACAAAAAATATTTTTTCAAGGAAACTCGGTTTTGAATAAATTCTTTGACTTTACTAAAACTGATTCTAGTGAACTCAAAGCGTGAAAGCAACTGCTTGGCATATTTTTTTTATATATTTTTGATCTGACTGATCTGTCTGATCAGCATGGTGTTATAAAAAACAATAAAAAGTCAGTCATGAGGATTGCCGATAAAAGTGAAAACTTAAAATTATTAATAAATAGCTTTTTGTTCCGTGTGGTGATGGAGTAAGAACACAATAGGCTGAAAAAAGATGATGATGATGATGATTATTTATTATTTTCTAAAGATATGTGAAACTTTAGAAAGATATGGATTATGAATACAGTTTATCATAATCTCTAGTGGAATCTGAGTGGTATATAATAAGGCAATCGCTCTACCATTATGGAGGAGGCTGCAGCCCAACAGTGGGATGCATATGCATCCCACATGCATATGAGCTGTGATGATAATGATGTATATCCATGGGAAATAAAGGGGTCATATTTAAACGTTTTCCGTGTGGTGACGGAGTAAGAATACAAGTCATCACGCTCTATCGTGGGTGCCGTCAAAGATAACTAAGGGATATAATATACATATCTATGCAAGAGAAGGAAATCTCGAAATATAACACTATACTAACACGTCTGACCAGCGTGTTATAGGAGGTCAATTTTCCTCCCATTATAGAGGAGGCTCGAGCCCAAAAGTGGGACGTATATGAGCTGTGATGATAATGATGATGAATTAAACGTATTCTTAATCAGTTATTTTACAGTTGTTGTACTAGATAGCTAAAAAACTTTCAGTATGAAAGAAAAGTCGTGAAAGAAAAGCAATTTATATAAAATAAGAATTTAATATTAAATGGATAAAACTAAATGATTTCCCTCATATTATATTGCAAAGCGTATCGAAAACTCACTACATTAGCTAACTCAAACAACTTAAAAAGGAATGGTGAACCATTCCCTATCTTGCCCGTGGATGTCGTAAAAGACGACGACTAAGGGATATAATATGCACGTAACATCTGTACAAGAGAAAGAAAACTCGAAATGACCCTCTACCAACACATCGCATGGTATAGTGGGTCAAATTTCCCAGGTAGGTCATTTCAAATGATGATGATGAAACCGAATTTACTGAACCGATTTCTTTATTGGTTACTTTTTTATTTCTTAAAGTTTATTATTTAACTATGTGCATTTTTACTGTAATGAAATGGTTTTCCTTCTTTTTCTTTATATATAAGTTAAAGAAACTGCAGACACAGTTATTTTGATTGTAAGAACACCAATTATTACTAATTGGTGTTCATTTATTGAGGTTTTTTGAAGTTAAATTTAACCGTAATGCGTACGTAACTAGTAATTTTCTTACGAAACGTTATTTATTCGTTGTATTTCTGCGATTTGTTTTTAACTTTTAGTTAAAATTATAGGTTTGCTTATTAATTATACTGAAATTTCGTGTTACATTTATTAATTACAGACGTAGTTTGTAATTATTATTTCAAATAATGTAGTTTTAAATCTATGTCATGAGAAATATCATTGTAATATTGTTTTTTTTCGTTTATTAATTATACAAATATCTTATTGTGAAGCTTTATAATTATTTTTGATTATTAGCTAGATACTAGAGATAATATGGATATGAAGTTTCGGATCTGGATACGGATTCGGCGATTCGGATCCGAAAGTTTCCCTGTGGTAAGAATACAATTCACCACTCTCTATCTTGCACTTGGCTGTCGTAAAAGACCACTGAGGGATATAATAAGCATATAGCATTTGTGTAAGAGAAGGAAAACTCGAAACAAAACCCTATTCCAACATCTCTGACCAGAGTGAAATACTAGGTCAATTCCACCACCCATTATGGAGGAGGCCTGAGCAAAACAGTTGAACATATATAGGCTGAGATAATGATAGATGAAAGGACTTAGTAGTCCATTGAAAAGTTACATTTGGGGTTGCGTTTTTTAGAGGACGCAATGTTATTTTTTTGATGTGTAGGGGGGGTCAGTGTAAAGCTAAAACCAAGTTTATGGGGTCGCCACTCTTGTCCCACGGCCGCCATTTTGAAAATAGGGGTTGAAATGGTTTTTACGATATATCTCTTAAATTATTTATCTGATAAAAAAAAATTGTTAACATTATTTGTTGCAAATTAAATTTTCTACAACTTTGTTTTAGTAACTTTTTGTCGTAGAACTATAAATAAAAAAATTATAAGCGAAAATGTACAGAAATTCGAGAAAAAGATTATATTTTTCGATATAACTTTTTTTTATCATTTTACGAAAAAAATGATATCAGACTATTTTTGTAGAGCGTTTTTTAAGGAACAACTTTTATAGATAACATTTTTTCATTAAGTCAATAGCTAAGGTTTTACAGCGCTCCGAAGTGAGTAGGTATATGCCAAAATCTCTGACTAGCGTGGTATCCAAAGTCACTTTCTCTCCCATTGTGGAGAAGGCCCGAGCGCAAAAGTGGGACTTAAATAAATTGAGATCATGAATACGAAATAATAAATTGTATAATTTAGAAAAAAGAAACAAAGTCAAATTACAATTTTCTCATTTGACATTTTAAACTCTCGAATGTACCAAAGTGAGTTGGAGGTAAGTTTTTTAATTAAAAAAAAAACGCAGTCGGTAGTCTATGGGCGTAGCGAGGAAGGTGGAAACATTATCTCTGTTTTAGTGACGCGTAATTCTTGTTCTTAATGGTTGAAATATTCGGTGATGATGCGTTTGTATTATGCGAGTTAATAGCGCAAGTTGTCTAGGTACACTAATATTATAAAGAGTTTACGTTCTATTTTTGTATGTTTGTTATGAATAAACTCAAAAACGACCGGTCGGATTTCGTTAATTCTTTTACCGTTAGAATGCTACATTATCCCTGATTAACATAGGCTATATTTTATCTCATTATCCCCACGGGAATTGGAACTACGCGGGTAAGGCGAGTGGAATCAAAGCGAGGCGAGAGCGGGTTGCTTTTTTTTTTTTTTTTTTTTGGGTGGGCTGCGGTCGGCGCGCCTCCGCACCACTCCGTCCGGGGCGACAGAGGGGCTTAAGCACGCAACTCCCGCAACCCACCCGAACACCACGTCGCCTTCGTCGTTGGGCCGACCACTGGAGCAGGGTTACTTGACATCAGTGGTCGGCCCGACGGAATACCCCCTACCCGGGGTACCCTCCCATCGACCGATGTCCCCCCCTCGGGGAGGACGTTGGTCTTTCCTCACGCGGTCGGCCTCCCGGCGGGTGACGGACTAATCCCCGGTCACGTCACCCGCAAGAGAGCGGGTTGCTAGTAGGTTTAATAAAACTATTTTACGGATCTTTATTAGATTTTTGATTATCCATCGTTGCCAACATTTTACAGCGTTCATGGTCACAGGCGGACTGATTGCAGACGGACGGGTAATTAAAAATCAAATACAAACGAGATAAAATCCATAAAATAGTTTTATTTACAATGTAATACCTACTCGCGTAAACATCAGAAATCATTATTGGTTTAAAATTTATATTTAACACTTGTTGATATTATTAAATGATTACTAACTAGCTAATGACCTTAGATATGACTTTGTTGCAAGACTTTTTGTATATAATCATGTAATGAGTAAAATCATTGTTGCATTTATTTATTCTGAGGGCATTAGTTCTTTTTGCATGTCGCTTGACGGTTAAATATGGTGATACATTGACTACTTGTAGTAACTAATGTTTTCTACCCATATTTCGCAAAATAAATGATTTGATTTATCCCAGAAAAATAAATATCATGTTTACCACCATTTTCTCAGCTTATATATGTCTTACTAGCAACCCACCCTCGCTTCGCTTCGGTTTCAGTCACTTAAACCCGCGTAGTTCCTGTTCCTGTGGGAATACCGGAATAAAATGTAGCCTATGTTACTCCCTGATATTATAGCTTTCCATTGGTGAAAGAATTTTTGAAATCGGTTCGGTGGTTTAAGCGTGAAAGCGTTACAAACAAACAAACATCCTTACTTTCGCATTTATAATATTAGTATGGATTGTTGTCTCCTTCGCAATAAGAAAGAATAAGAAAGACTTTTATTAGTGGTAGGTGCACAGCACACTGTCGACAATTGTTTGTCTACAGCTGCGGGCCTGTCCATCCGGGGTAGTACCACACTGAACTGAAAATCTACGTCTGAGTAATTATATATTAAAGATGTGTAGTCGTATATTAAAGACCTTATAAATTTTTTATAAGGTCCTTCGCATAATGATGATATAAATATTTTTAAATTCAATTACTATCCACACTCAGAACATTTATTTATGAATCAAATAAATACTTGTTGTTTCTACAAGTTTATTTTAATAATTAATAAGATATTGCCAGCGGTTCAATACCACTCTATCTGTAAAATATTAAATATGAATTTCTGATTGCAAAAGCAGCGTGACGTTAAATATGATATTATGTAATATGGTTAATTGTACAGTAAATTAAATTTGATTACATTTTGACAGTAGCCTCATCTACCGAGTGCCAATCGTATTTTGAGACTTTCTAGAAACCCATTCAAATATACATAAATGTTCATTTAAATCGGTCCAGCCATTTAGAAGGAGTTAGAGTTGATAAACACACGTACATAAGAATGGTATACCTATATTAAGATTGATTGTATTTTTAAAGTTTCTTTTTTATATTTACAGCATAAGGAAACGCATCTCATCTGAACGCCAGAGTATTTGGAAGAGGATATCCAGCGAGCATCCAGCGGCGACAGTTATAACTTGCCATCAACTAGCCGACCGACTCTCCTGACAGTAAAATGAATAAGTAAATAAAATCTAAACGCAACACGCATCTTAAAACACTTAAAAATGGTGACTAATTAAAAAAGTCCCTTCTTACAGAGCCCCTTTTTATTTTTTTTGAACCCCCCCTTTAGAGGGGTAAAAGGCAATGACTTGTATAACATTATGCTACTTGTCGCCTGTTTCTAAGGAATTAGTAGATATTTAAGTATTGTATGTGGTAGTTTTCCGTGTGGTGACGGAGTAAGAATACAATTCATCACTCCCTATTTTTGCCCATGGATACTGTAAAAGTAGGGATGTGACTTGGAGGGAAAATAATCGACTGTTTAAATAATCGGTTTTTGTTCTTTAAAATAATCGATTAATTAAAAATAAATAATCGATTATAAAATAATCAATTTTTCTCCCAACAGGATTATGATGACCTTTTTTTTTAGGGCGATGTGAGCTTTATTTTTTAATAGGATTTAGGAAATCTGGCAGTAAATAATCGATTAATTTCGATTGAATTACGAATAATAAAAAATCGATTAATAATCGATTTTTATTATTTTGATAATCGATTGTAAAAATCGATTATTTTTTATAATAATCGATTTTTATAAAAATCGGTTATTTTTCACATCCCTATGTAAAAGACGACTAAGGGATATAATACGCATATAACATCTATGCAAAAGAATGAAAAATCAAAATAAAATCCTATACCAGCATGTTTAATCGACATGGTATAGTAAGTTCAATTGCCCACCTATTGTGAAGGAAACTCGAGCCCAACAGTGGGACGTACATGAGCTGAAACGATAATGATGAATATTCGCAGCCATATTACAGCACGAGAGATAGATATAAAATTAAAACATAATAAACACAACTGTTACGAATAAATGTATAATCTTAAAATAATAACGTGTAGAAGGATAGTGTTGGTACTTGAACGATCAAAAACATGAAGTCAAAAATACTACATGCGTGCAAGCGATTACACACGTACACACGCAGACCACTATACAATAGAGTTGCCTTGTGACTTGTACTTACACTACGGAACGGTCCGGCGTAGGGCTCCAATTGGCTCCAATTTAAATGCTTCATTTTTTGTGCGTGGAGTTACTTTCTATGAGTTATTATTCTAAGTGTATAAATTTATCCTGTTTTTTTTTGTTCTATTTGTCCATTCAGTCAGGTAAAGTATACCTACCTGTTTAATTAGTGGTAGGAGCACACTGTCGACAGTTCTCTGTCTACAGCCGCGGGCCGGTCCGTCCGGGGCAGTACCACGCTGAGCAGAAAATCGACGTCTGAGTAATAGCAATTTGTTACTGCGCTTCGTTCGGTGAGCGTGAGAGCCGGCAGCCCAACTTTCTGAGGGTGTTTGCGTGTGGAGGGTTTTGGTGGTGCTCTTGGTATCACCGAGCCTCAATGCACGCATTCACTCTCCCTTCACTTTCTTCGCGGTAGGCAGCGACCTTGTAAAGGTCTATGAGCGGCAGCAACACTTACCATCAGGTGTACTGTTTGCTCGTTCGCCACCGTTTGCAATAAAAAAAAAAATTACCTACACAGCCAATATAACCAAGTCTGATATATTTTTTTTTTCATATTATTCAACATTTCTTCATATAGTTTATTAATAGTAATCGTCCGTCAGTAAGAAAAGTCGTTACCATTAATTGGACGCTGATAACCAAATTAAATGATGTTACTGGGAATTTCGGTAGAATACACGTAAATCACTATTATATCATATTCACCACACTTCAGCACCTTAACTGTATTATATTACATAAAATATCAGCAAAAGTATCCAATTAAACAATATAAAACAGTAATAAAATTAATATAATACAAGAGCGTGACATGACATTTCCATATTCGCGCCAAAACTCCTTTATTCTGTTTATTTAAATATTTAGATTTTTTAACAGCTCAATTACGCATAAAATGTATATAAATAACATTATAAAACTATATTTTGTTAGGTAGATTGCTACTTATTTATTTTATTCCTTTTTTATTATATTTAATACCTACTTAAATATAATAATTTATATTGATGTTAAAATATAAATTACTATTAACTACTTAATTTAAAATTAATTAGGCAAGAAAACAATATGGCGGACTAGATTTGAGCGAGTTAAATATGGCGTCTTTTTTGTTATTATTTTTACATTGTAAATAAAACTACTTTACGGCGTTTATCGAGTTTGTATTCGATTTTCTTGCCCGTGATCATAAACAAACAAACGTGATAAAATCCGTAAAGTAGTTTTATTTACAATATGTAATAATCGCGTAACCATCAGAAATCATTATAATTTTTACTTAAAAATCGTGTTTCTTTTCTATCCCTGTGGTGAAGGAGCAAGAATACAATTTAACACCCCCCTATTCTGTACTTGGGTGTCAGGAGATATAATATTTGTACAAGAGAAGGAAAATTCGAAATAAAACCTTATGCGAACACGTCTGATCAATATTAAGGTGTGTAATGGTGGTATATTAAGTCCTTAGAATAATAACAAGCATTTCAATTGGAGCCTAATGGAGCTTACGCCGGAACCGTTCCGTAATGTACAAGGTTTACTGTACTGTACGTACGTACGCAACTCTTAAAAATAAATAGGTAATTATGACGGTTTGTGCATTCAAATGGTGTCACAACACATTTGAAAAACATAAAAAGTTTTTTAACATTACTTTTAAAAGTATTCCGGCTATTTATATTAATAAAAACATAATTTGATTTCATAATTTGTATAGTGGTGTGCGTGTGTACGTGTGTAATCGTCTGCGCGCATGTAGTATTGTTTGCTTCATATTTTTGATGGCTTACATATGGACACTATCCTTCTATACGTTATTATTCTAAGATTAAGTCACTATCTTCCATTGTGAAGGAGATTAGAGCCCAGCAGTAGGACTTATATTGGCTCAAATACGTCCCACTCTTGGCTTCGAGTCTCCTTCACAATAGGAGGGAAGAATACAATTCACCACTCCCTATCTTGCCCATGGCTTTCATAAAAGACGAATGTGGGATAGGTATAATAAGCATATAACATCTATGCAAGAGAAGGAAATCTCTATACAAAACCCTATATCAACCTGTCTGACCAGCATGGTATAGTAAGGTCAATTTCTCTTCTATTATGGAGGAGGCTCGAGCTAGGGATGTGACTTGGAGGGAAAATAATCGATTTTTTGTTCTTTAAAATAAATCGATTATAAAATAATCGATTTTTTCTCCCAACAGGATTATGATGACCTTTTTTTTAGGCAATATGAGCTTTATTTTCTAATATAGTATGAAACAATCGTAATGACCTTTTTTTGGATATCTGGCACTGAATAATCGATTAATTTCGATCGAATTTCGAATAATAAAAAATCGATTAATAATCGATTTTTATTATTTTGATAATCGATTATTAATCTATTAATTTTTTGTAATAGTCGATTATTATAAAAATTGATTATTTTTCACATGCGTAGCTCGAGTTCAGCAGTGGACATATATGAGCTGAAATGATCAAAATGATGACAAAAAGAAAATGATTCTATATGAAAAAAATTATATTATTTATCATTATCATCATCATTTCAGCCTATCGCCGTCCACTGCTGGACGTAGGCCTCCCTCATGTTACGCCACAATGTGCGGTCCTGTGCCGCCTGCATCCAACGACGCCCAGCAACCTTCACCAGGTCGTCGGTCCACCTAGTGGGGAGGCGTTGGTTAGTAATTATTAAACATTAAATTTGTATCTACTAATTATTGTGACAATTTATTAATTTAAACGTAATAAATCTAATATGCCGGATCGGCACGCGGCCACACTGAGAAAGATCCGACAAGAAAACTCAAAGCACATAATGCTAAATGAAATACAAAAATACAAATAAATACAATTGTAGTGTCTGTTTGTAATGGCAAAATAAAAGGTTATTTTCATGCCCACACGAAAATTTGAGTGATATCTAAGCCTAAAAACCAGTTAAAATGTTTGTCTGTTTGTCTGGCAGTCTATTTATAATCTGCTAATTGTAATTTTCAAAACGGCTGGACTGATTTTGATAATATTTTAATACTTAGTAGCTGTCTATATAAGCAGTAATTCAGGCCACTTTTATTATAAATATCCTATAAATTTTTGCTCAATCGGGTACTCAAACCCGAGGCCATATCTTAGGGAACTGCAGATTTAAAATGCCGGAACAAAGCGGCAGAAACTGAAGCGAAGCGAGGGCAGGTAGCTAGTTTATTATAAAAACAAGATATGACATGTTAGTTTATTTATCTTTGAACCTGTTAACTCCAAAATTACCCAATTTCTCGTAATAGTTATTGGAAAATTTAATCCGAGTATTATTGCTGTATAAATTATTGAAATGAATACCTATATTAGGTACGGATATAAAAATAATTTATTTAAATAACTGTCTATTCAAAATATCTAATAAAAAGTTAACGTAATCATTATTTTTATTTATTAAAAATAAATTTCGTGGATTGTTGTATTATTATTTAAATAAATATTTACTAATACTAATTGATCCAATGTTGATAATAATTTATTGTAGTTCTTTAGGGTTCTGTACCCAAAGGGTAAATAAAAATGGGACCCTAATTACTAAAATTTCGCTGTTTGTCCGTCCGTCTGTCTGTCACCAGGCTGTATCTCAAGAACCGTGACAGCTAGACAGTTGAAATTTTCACAAATTATGTATTTCTGTTGCCGCTAAAACAATAAATGCCTGCTAAAAACAAAATAAAATAAATATTTAAGGACCCCCCTTACAACAAACGCGATTTTCTTTGCCCTTTTTATAGATAATGGTACGGAACCCTTCGTGCGAGACTCCGACTCGCACTTATTTATATCTGCCGTGGAATTTTATGTTTGATAAACAAATTATATAGTTTTTTATTTAATATTATTATAGTAACGAATTAAAAATGTCGTAGCAACCATTTTAAGCGGTCGCTAATACAATTAAGGTAGGTTATGTTAATAAATTAAAAAAGCTAATAAGAAGCCGTGTGGTGACGGAGAAAGAATACAATTCACCACCCACTCTCTTGCCCGTGGGTGTCGTAAAAGACGACTAAGGGATATCTTGTGCATGTAACAATAAGGCAGAGAAGGAAAATTCGCAAACCCTAGGTATATCAACTCACCTGACCAGCGTGGTATAGTAGGTCAATTGCCCTCCTAATATGGAGGAAGTTCGATGATGAATGAATAAGAAGAAAAGAAAATACAATAATACCCCGGACTTACGCGATTAGGTGGGTCCGAGTGATAATCGCGTAAGTCGAATTCGCGTAAGCCGGGATTTAATTGTGCTTATATTAAATGTAAAAAAAAATAGGTTATTTGAAACTAGTTCAAAGAAGACAATAATTTTAAAGAATATGGCCAAAATATTATATAAAAAATAATTGAAATTTTACGAATATAAAAGTTAATCTACGGTTTGAGCGCTCGCAGAGAAAACCGCGTATCTTTGAATTCGCGTAAAACGGGGTAGCGTAAGATGGGGTATTACTGTATTGATAGAAATATTTATATGCGTAAAACGTGCATCAATTACTTTGCAGAAAAAGTAGTAAGTTTGGTTTGTAATTACAGAACGTTAATTTTAAAAATTATTTAATCATGTTTAGTAGTTACAGAGAGTTTAATAGTTGTAGATAATTATTATTAATAACTCTATTATCCGAAAGACGGAAATCCGCAGAAGAACGGGTGTAATCGACATAGCACGAAGAATTAACTGATAGGACGATGGACAGGACACATCGCTCGACGAACCGACAAGCGCTGGGGAAGAAAGATTTTCGAGTGGCGACCACGTATCGGACGACGCAGTGTAGGACGAACCACTAGATGGACAAACGACTTGTTGAATGTTGCTGGGCGTGCAGGATACAGGCGACACAGGACTGCACTCTGTGATGTAATATAATGGAGGCCTACGTCCAGCAGTGGACAGTGATAGGCTGAAATACTGATGATGATCTATACCAATAAATAAAATTGGAGTATCTGTTTGTAATGTCAAAATAATAGGCTTTTTCATGCTCACACGGTTATTTGCACGACACCTATGCCTAAAATAGCAAATAAAAATTTTTTGTCTGTCTGTCTGTCTGTTTGTTCCGGGTAATCTTCAAAACGGCTGGACCGATTTCAAAAATTCTTTCACCAATGGAAAGCTATAATATCAGGGCGTAAACTAGGCTATATTTTATCCCGGTATTCCCACGGGAACGGGAACTACGCGGGTAAAACGACTAAAACCGAAGCGAAGCGAGGGCGGGTTGCTAGTTATTAATATAAAAAGTGATATAAAATTATTATTTCAAATTTATTATGATAGGTTTTTTGTTGCGGTTATTCATAGTGGTGCAGCACATTGTCGACAGTTATCTGTCTACAGCCGCGGGCCGGTCCGTCCAGGGTAGTACCACACTGAGCAGAAAATCTACGTCTGTGCAGTAGCAATTTGTTACTGAGCTTTGTTCTTTAAACGAGAGACTCGGACGCTCAACTTTCTGAGGGTGTTTATGTGTGGTGATGCCTTTGGTATCACCGAACCTCATTGCAGGCATTCACACTCCCTTCACTTTCTTCACGGTAGACATCAAGCGAAGCTCCATCCATCAGGTGTATTGTTTGCTCGTTTACCACAAACGGAATAAAAAAAAAAGATAAATTTCAAGTTTTATTTATTTATTCAATTCAATCTATATAAGGGCCACTGTTAGGCTCAATTCTCAATGCAAGGGGAATTGACCTACTATTCCACGCTACTCAAATGTGTTGGAATAGGATTTTATATCGAGTTTTTTTTTTCTCTTTCGTTGATGTTACCTGCTTATGCGCCTTTTACGACATCTAGGGGTAAGGGAGCAGGTTATTGTTTAAGGTGTATTCTTACTCCGTCACCACTGTCACATATCTTAAATTTATACCTATATATACGTTTATATTTATATATCCTTATTAATATTATAAATACGAAAGGTTTGTTTGTTACATTTTCTCGCTTAAACCACTGAACCGCTTTCAAAAATTCTTTCACCAATGGAAAGCTATAATATCAGGGAGTAACATACCTAAGCTATATTTTATCCCGGTATTGCCACGGGAACTACGCAGGTAAGGCGACTGAAACCGAAGCAAAAAACTCTTATTAAAATATACAAAAAATTGTTAGGTACATAAAGTAAAACAAATTAATTTGAATGCAATAAAGAAAACATTGAATGAATGATATTAAAATTGAGTAACCATAGATAATAAAGTGGTTAAATAAACAAACATTCGAGTAATAAAAAGAAATATCTAAACATTTTATATAAAATGTTACCTACCTATTGGTAATTAATCAAAATGTACGTATATCTACATAACTATTTCCCCGAACGACCGAAACCGAATATTTTTTTCGACAGGGCACAAGACAGCGCCTAATTATACCACCCATTGCATTACCGAACAACATGGCGGCCTATCACAAAAAAGTCACTCAATTAAGACGGAAAAATCACGGACGCAATACAATAACGAACAAACAAACAGTCAGACATTACAATATAATAAACTGCCGAACGAATATAATAAAACCAAGAAGTATAAATAGGAAAAAAGCCTGCCCCGCCCAATTGTGGGCATGTTACGGCCCCGCCTCGAGTAGGGGGGTGCCAGGCTCATTCGCCAGTCTCCGCCGATTCGCGTATAGAGTTAGCGCTCCAGATGTTAAAACCTCTTTTGTGAAAATCCTTTTTGCTGTCAAAATTATTATTTAATCTGTAGTTTTCATTGATTTTGCCGCGCAAGATGACATATTTCATATAGTTTTTTATATCAAGCGCGTTTGTTTAGTGGCCAGTGTGTTCAGTGAGTGAATGGACTGTTTGTTATTTTTTTTTGTAAAAAGTATTTGATATGAAGGATTATCAGGCGGTTTTCAGCGGGATTTTGTGAAAATGTAAGTTTTTATTGTTAAATTTGTATTAAATATTTCTAAGTGCATATTTAAGGTTTAAAAAAGCTTGAGATAATTAGCTCTGATTATAACAAAAAAATATAATTATATAAAAGCTAAGGATCGATATTGTTGTCAGTTATCTATTATTGATGTTATTGTTGTTTTGTAAATTTGAAAAGAAAACCTATGTTTAAAATAATTAATCATTTATAAATGATATAAAACCTCATAGCACCTAGTAGGTCATTTTAAAAGTATAAATAAACACTAAAATTAATTTCATTTATATCTATGTATTTTATTTCATAAAAATATTATAAAATATATAAAAAAAAAATCTGTTATATTTAAAATCGCAATTATAGGTCAGCGACATATAATGTATTCCATAAACTATAAACTGCGTTTTTTAAAATCTAATTAACTCTTTTTAGTTACTTATTTGATCTTTAAGAATAATTTTAAAAGAAAGAATAACAAAAATCGATTTCAACGTTTAAACACTTACCTAAAGTTCTCTAATGTTTACGCGAATATTACAAATTATAAATAAAACTATTTTTACGGATTTTATCGAGTTCGTTCATTCGAAATATCGGCCCATCAAAAAACAAATACGTACAAATGCGATAAAATCCGTAAAAATAGCTAGCTAACTAGCTAATATTAATAATATTACTTATGTACTTAGTCAGCCTTTAATAAACTAAACTTTAATAAACTAAACATATAAACTATTAAATTCACGTAAGTACCGTAAGGGAAGGAATATAAGTCACAATTAACAAAATCCATCTTAAAAATATTTTGGATAATTATATCTACTATGGAGATGATGTTGTTGGTGACGGAATAAGAATACAATTCGCCACTCCCTATTTTACTCATGGATGTCGTAAAAGACGACTAAGGGACATAATAAGCATACACAATCTATGCAAGAAAAGGAAAACTCGAAATGAAACTCTATACCAATATGTCAGACCAGCATAGTATTGTAGGTCAAATTCCCTCCCATTGTGGAGGAGGCCCATGCATAATAGTGGGATGTATGTGGGCTGCGATGATGAGGATGATACTCTGAAGATTCCTCATAGATATGCTTGCGACGACTGTTCATTAAATTAAATTAATGATACATACGTTTATGACATGCATCTCTACTCATACGCATATCTACGTCCCACTGCTGGGCTTGAGTATCCTCCAAAATAGGAGTCAAATCGATCTATTATACCATGCTGGTCAGGCGGGTTGGTCTACTGATTTATTTCGGGTTTTTCATGTTGTATTCATATCCTTCAATCGTCTTCTGAGACATCCATGGATAATATAGGGGGTGGCGAATTGTATTCTTACTCCGTCACCACACGGATTTTTGACCTAAACTATCAAAACAGTTTCGTAGTGATACAATCATATTGTTCTATATATTAACGGATAAAATATACAGTACTGATCATCCATTCTTTTCTCATGTTTATCGTAAAAATCTAATAGAGTTGTGAATAGATAAAATGACTAAGAGAAAAAAATCTTAAAATAATACCTCATACCAATAGAAAAATATCTCAATTTGAGGAGTACAATGCTCAAGAATGGTTGTTGAACGAATGGAATTTTTCTTTACCTAAACCTTATAAATATAGTCTGGGAAAAGAGAAAAAGCATCGTAAATCTTATTTGGTATTTGAAGGTTATAAGTGAATATCATCATTCAGATCTTTGCCGTCCAATATTGGACTAAGCCTCCCCTATATTTGGGGGTTAATGACGCATTTCTGCCCGCGTGAGCCCTTAGTCGATTCTTACGACTGTCATGACCAAACGAGTAGTGCTGGCAATTATATTCTTAATCCGTTACCACATATCAAAGTAAATTTATGTAATGGAAGAAATTGTGTAAATTTCAAAACTTTTTTAAAATACATAGTCATTTAATATAGCTTTATCTGCTTATCCGTTTCATGAAAGAAATAAATAGGTACAATTTACTAAATATTTTCTTGGCGGTGGCTGTCGTAAAATACAACTAAAATATATAATAGATATGTAAATAACTAACCGCTGGGGAAGAAAGGTTCTCGAGTGGCGATCACGTATCGGACGACGCAGTGTAGGACGCCCCCCCACTAGGTGGACCGATGACCTAGTGAAAGTTGCTGGGCGTCGTTGGATGCAGGCGGCACAGGACCGCACATTGTGGTGCAACATGAGGGAGGCCTGCGTCCAGCAGTGGACGGCAATAGGCTGAAATGATGATGATGTAAATAACTTATATGTTAGAGAAAGAAAACTCGAAATAAAACTCTGTATCGACCTGTCTGACCAGTATGGTATAGTAGGTCAATTTCTCTTGGAGGAGGCTCGAGCCATGCAGTAGGACTTCTACGATTTGAAAATGATTTAAAATTTAATTAAATTAAATAAATCATTTCGATGAATAGTTATGAATACTAATAGGTATGTGTGTATACGAATGACTAGCAACCCGCCCTCGCTTCGCTTCAGTTTCAATCGTATTACCTGCGTAGTGCCCGTTCCTGTTTGAATACCGGGATAAAATATAGCCTATGTTACTCTTTGATATTATAGTTTTCCATTGGTGAAAGAATTTTTGAAATCGGTGCAGCAGTTCCGGAGACTATTCAATACAAACAAATCTTTCCTCTTTATTATATTAGTATAGATAGAAAGGGAGAATGTTTATGGGTCGATCCCTAATAATTGGTAAAAGAACAGGATGATGGTGGTCTCTTACAGTATACCTGCAGGAAAGAGAGTTATCTCAGTTTATTTAAGTTTTACTGCTTCGCTCAAATCTATTCCAAAATAGGAGGGGAATTGACCTACTATATCATGCTGGTCAGACATGTTGGTATAGGCTCTCTTTTCGAGTTTTACCTCTCTTGTACAAATGTTATGTGTTCCTTTAGTCTTACGACATCCACGGGCAAGATAGGGAGTGGTGAATTGTATTCTTACTCCGTCACCACACGGTAAATAAATGTTATATGTATATTTAATCCCTTAGTCGTCTTTTACGACATCTACGGGCAAATGAATTGTATTCTCATACCGTCATCACACGCTGTATAAATAATTAAATTATACATTTGTGTAATAATTATTCATATATAAATATTAATGATATTAAATCATTTTATTGTTGCGAAAACATTGCTATTATTAAGTTGTTTTCTTTTACGTGTTGCACAATAAAGTGTTAACACTGTCAAAATGTATTTATTTATACGTTTTTATGACTGGTTTAGTGGCACGAGTATTTAATTGTTGAATGAGATTCATCGTTCAAATATGCGGGTGGATTTTTTTAAAGACGTAGAAGACAAGAGGTACTAAGGAAATAATCCTTGTATTGCGGGGACTTAACAAACATATCGTTGGCTTTTATTTGGGGGTGAGCTATGGTTAGCGCCCGCGCCACCCGAATCCGTCCGGGGCGACAGAGGGGCGGCGCGCGGCCCAGTCACCCACCCATGTAGCACGTCGCATTCGACGTTAGATCGACCACCGGTGCAGAGTTCCTTGACTGCAGTGTTCGGCCCGACGGAATACCCCGAGGGAGTACGCTCTCCCGTCGAAGTCCCCTTCTCGGGACGCCGATCGCCATCGCGAGCCTAACCTCTCCGCCTCTGAATATATCGTTGGCTTGCAAAAATATTAACGTAATTCAAAATTATGTACCATTGCATATGCCAAATGATCCTTGATATCTAAAATCCTTGATATTTATCGTGAACAGAGTAATATTCCTTTAATACGTACAGTCATAGGTACCCTCTATAAATCATTTAAATATTATGTGGTATGCACGAAAAAATTTATAAAAAACTAATAATAATAATGCCCTTCTCTAAAATCAGTAATAATTAATTGTTATTTTTGCAAATCAGCGATATAATTAACGGACACAAATTACAACCAGACGCGGAATAACAATTTGTTGTTCGCAATTGTTGTCCTGCATGGGATTCGAACCCAAGCATTGTAGATCGGTATGTTAATCACTACGCCAAATAAGCAGTCATTGAGCGGGAATCCCGCCATTCGTTTGAAGGCTATGTCCATATCAAATATTGTTCGATAAACAGATCTTTAAAAATAATTGTATTACATGTGTAATATTCGAGATAAGAATATAATTGTCGTCACCCCTGGTCAAGTACCATGGGGACCAAAAAATCAGCTAAATGTTCACCAGAAATAGAAGATTTTAGTCCGACCACCCAAGGAGAGGTAACCGCGTGGGGCGGCGACTTTCGCCGTCGGGGCGTTAACTAGAGACGGTATAAGGATAACCCGTTAGACGGGCCGCTGATGATAATATAAGGGAAGTTTACGTCCAGCAATGGACAGCAAAGAAATAAAGCATAATGAGGAAATATCAGAAATTATAATAATATATGATTATCTAACTCAAACAAAATATCTGTCATCGCAGTCCACATACGTCACACTGTTAGGCTCGGGCCTCCTCCACAATGGGAGTTTTCTTTCTTTTGAATAGATGTTATGTGTATATTATATCCCTTAGTCGTCTTTTACGACATCCACGGGCAAGATAGGGAGTGGTGAATTGTATTCTTACTCCGTCACCACACGGAAAATATCTGTAAATAAAAATAGTGTTTTCCAGTTATTATTTAGTCTAATATAAAAGTATTAGGTATCATTATAATAAACTGGCTAATTTACATTTCTAAAATAGCTACTGTTTTTTAATTTTTGTATCAAGTTTTATCTGAATTTGTAACATTTGCATCCGATGGTACTTAACATTTTTGATAATTTTTATTAATTTAAATATATCCGATGATAAAAGTTTTACATAATTTAATATGAATATAAAGTGGAAAATTAGAACAATAAAAATTAAAAAACAAGTCCTGCATATTTGTTTTTGTACGGCGCAGCGCTTAGATTATTATTTTTTTATGTAAATATCAAATAATTAAAACTATTGTGTTTTAAATATTGTGAAATGTTGCCACTAAATGTTGTATTCCAAGATTATAAACTATTAATAAATAAAATATTTAATTTGCCGTATAATGAAGTAAAAATACAATTCACTACTCCCTATGTTACACGTGGGTGTCGTAAAAGACGACTAAGGAATGTAACGAATATAACATCAATAACCATTATTTAATAAAAAAATTAATCATTAATATTATTAACTAAATTATTAAATTCTATTACAAAAATCGTTGCCAAGTGATAATTTGTGAAGGTGACTTAAACTTAAACTAAATTAAGCAAAATATGAATTAATTGAGCAATAAACTTTGTGTTTTTCTCAAAAGTGATAATAAAATCTAATATCTCAAATATTAATAAATTCGAGATAGGACATCTTCCTATGCCTTCGATTATTACTTATTTAATTTTTATCTATGAATTTTTATATAAAAATGGTGATATTCTTTATAAATTAAAATATTATTCTCGTTAATTTAAACATAATAATATTAGGTAATTAAGACAAAACATTGCAACAAATAAAACTTTACAAGGTGATTTCGGTTTATGCTAATAGATGGCGTTGCACGTAAAGCGTTGTCGTTGACTTGTAGTTTCAAATGTGTATTTTAATATTAATAAAATGGTTTCTAATTTATTATTTGGAATATTAACAGTATTGAACCATTTTAATAATGATTAATTGTATATTTATTTTGGCATTTAAGATAATCCTGTGTTCATTATACCTAATATGTTCATTAGCTTTTATTATAATCCCACAAAAAAGAAAAAGCTTTTATTATAATAGTTTTTAGGTTATAATCTATTTAAGTTTTGGCGCCACCGTGAAAATGTTATGTATTAATATATTATATAAACATTTTAAAGTTTTAGTGAGGTTAAATAATTTTGTCTATTTTATTTAAAGAAAGTAAAAATAAAATGATATCTCCAGTTTACGCGTGTACCTATTATATACATTTGAAATATATATTTTATTTGGATTTTATCGCCTTTATTTTTGATTTGCCTACGTTTTTTTTTTATTGCAAACGGTGGCGAACGAGCAAACAGTACACCTGATGGTAAGTGTTGCTGCCACTCATGGACTTTTACAAGGCCGCTGCCTACCGCGAAGAAAGTGAAGGGAATGTGAATGCCTGAATGAGGTGCGGTGATTTTAAAAACACGACTAAAATCCACCACACCCAAACACACTCAGAAAGTTGGACTGTCGGCTCTTTCGCTCACCGAACGAAACGCAATAACAAATTGCTACTACTCAGACGTCGATTTTCTGCTCAGTGTGGTACTACCCCGGACGGACCGGCCCGCGGCTGTAGACAAATAACTGTCTCCAATGTGGTCCTACCACTATTAACTACGTTTGATAACTCTCCAGCGTCCATGGTCGCGAGAGGACTAAGACTGTCTCATGTCCAACAAACCTCCTGCGGATGCCAGACTAAATCTCCGGTCCGGTCACCCGCTGTCTCTACTAGAGCAATAACACCTGTGAGATTTTTCATGTTCTCAAGAGAAATCTTTCTTTTTTTTAACACAACACTGCACTAAGGAAATAATTCTTATATCACGGTGGGACTTTACAAACATAATTAATCATCATCATCATCGCAGCCCATATACGTTTGTTGGCTTTGAGCCTCCTCCACAATGAGAGGGAATTTGACCTTTGCTGGTCAGACATGTTGGTATAGGGTTTTATTTCGAGTTTTCCTTCTTTTACACAGATGTGCAAGAGAAGGAAAACTCTAGTGTGCATATTATATCCCTTAGTGGTCTTTTAGGATATCCACGGGCAAGATAGGGAGTGGTGAATTGTATTTATTCTTACTCCTTCACCACACGAAATTCTAGGATATAGTTTTCAATAATTCGCAATTTCATTTTGATGGGCAAGATGTGAATTGTATTCTTATTCCGTCACCACACGGAAATCCAGGATATAGTTTTCAATAATTCGCAATTTCATTTTGATTTCCTCAGTTTTTTCTTATATAACGAACATTTTGACACATTTCACCGTTCTACTGGAGAACTACATACGTGTTCGAAATGCCAAAGTGTTTGAAACGCCAGGAAATCAATAATCAAACACGAACGCGATAAAATCCGTAACAACAGTTTTGTTTATAAGTACAGGAGTATAATTCTCAGGAATTAATTTTTTGGATAGAATCCGTTTGATGGTAGTTTTTATAATAGCATTTTGGCTAATCAATCTTCAGATGAAGAAGTTTTTTTTTAATTAGTAAATTGGATAATTTGGTTATTAAATATTGTAATTTTGAAAGGTGGATAGATAAGCGACAAAGCCTTTCAATAAAACAAAAGAAGTATTAGCTCCAGTTTAATGTACTTTGAACAATAAGTTGGGGAAAATCTTTTCGCATACAGTCTGTATAAACTTTTAAAATCGTAATGATTTCTGATGTTTACGCGATTATTACACATCTATACCAATAAATAAAATTGGAGTGTCTGTTTGTAATGTCAAAATAATAGGCTCTTTTCATGCTCACACGGTTATTTGCACGACACCTATGCCTAAAATAGCAATTAAAAAATTTTTGTCTGTCTGTCTGTCTGTTTGTGCCGGGTAATCTTCAAAACGGCAGGACCGATTTCAAAATTTCTTTCACCAATGGAAAGCTATAATATCAGGGCGTAAAATAGGCTATATTTTATCCCGGTATTCCCACGGGAACGGGAACTACGCGGGTAAAACGACTATAACCTATAACCGCAGCGAAACGACGGCGGGTTGTTAGTTGTAAATAAAACTACGGATTTTATCGTGTTCGTATTTGATTTGTCGGTCCGCCCGTGACCATGAACACTGCAAAGTGTTCGAAACGTCGGACAATCAAAAATCAAATACAAACGCGATAAAATCCGTAAAATACTTTTAAAATCGCTTTGGCTGTACTAATTGTATCTGGCTGGTTTTGATATCATTAACAATATACGTTTGATACATTCCATCATACATTTAAAAAAAGAAACAATTTTGTAAAATGTTGTTTCCCCGCCTTTTTTTATTTATTTTCTTTCTGTCAAAATCAGTGAATCTAATGAAGAAATTACATTCGTTGAAAAATTTTATTACAAAAAAGGAAATAACGCAATCTAAACTAGTGTTGCCCAAAAAAGTCTTGGTCTTGCGGTCTTGGTCTTGGTCTTGCGAGAAATGCGAGACCGAGACCAAGACCAAGACCGCTTAATTTTTGCAAGACCAAGACCAAGACTGGCCCTGCAAGACTTGAGCAAGACCAAGACTGGGCCTGCAAGAGTCTCGCGGTCTTGCATTTAATTCTAATCACCATTTCAGCTTATATACGGTTGAGCTCGTGTCTTCTACATAACAGGAGGAGAATCGGCCGTGGCCGGAGGGGAATCGCCACGGTGATCGGCCGTGTTGTTACAGGTCATACATGTCAAGTTTTCCTTCTCTTGCACCGATGTTATATATTATAGCCCTTAGTCGTGGGTTCGCAGTCACGGGTAAAATAGGGGGTGATGAATTATATTCTTACTCCGTCACTACACGGCAAGTCAAATCAGTCTTGAGATATCCATCTATTGGCCAATCGATTCCCAATGTTGGTGTTGGCTTTTCAGAATTACTCTTCGGAAAGGCTTAAGGACAAAAATACCGTAATCACGAGAGTGCTCTTGCCCATTATACATATTTATATATCCGTTTATTCATTAGCCCAACGACGTTCACTGTTGGACATAGAAATATGCCTACAATTAATCTATATAAATGTCCATGTAGGGACAGAGTACGATCACCATCAGACAGTACATGAAGCGTTGCTCCCAGCGCTATTTTGCCTCTGCCACGACTCACCCCAATCCACTAGTGGTTGGGGCGGTAAACTACGTCCCCTCAAAAATATCCGCGGTCCGACGTCCTCGTCATCTTCTTCAAGAAGAAGATGACGCTATTATGATCGCCCAAGAAAGGACCTACACAGCTCGCGCAGCGATAACAGATAAAACTCCGCGGTATCGGCCTCGCCGTCGAGGTCGAAAACCGCGCCGCGTAAAAGTCATTAACTAAACTTGGCCACGCCCACTTTGCTCTCAGCGACACCCCGAGCCGAGGTCCGTTCCCCACAGGGGGGAGCCCTCGGGCGATGTTCGCTTAACTTACTTACCGGGTTGAGAGCCATCAGTGCTCACCCATTGACCGCGTTAAGCTGTCAAGGTCATCTGCGACCAACAGCTACACACACAAAAAAAAAAAGACAGAGTACGAATATAATTCACCACTCTCTTACCCGTGGATGTCGTATCAAATCGGATCGGGCAATGGTGTTAGGAACCCATGAAAAAAAATTGAAATAAAAATATCGATTCGTTAATGAATTGAGAGACATGTAAGTTCTCAATTTTGTCATCGTTTTTTCGTGTAAATTGATTAAAATGTATAAAGGAATGATACTTAATCTACAACATATTCGTATTTTGTTAAATGTTCATTAGAATTTGAATAAATCAATGATTACGTTTGCATAAGCAAGACAAACTTCGCTTTAACATAAATCAGCTGATCGGCCGATGACCGTTGATGAGTCGCCTTTGTACCTACGTAACCATTGAAAGGTTCGCGCAAATCTAATACCTATTTATACTGTCGAAATTTTACATGCTTACATATATCCTGTCTGTACATACCTACATAATGCATAAAATTTAAGGCATAAACTCTTAGACACACATTTTTGTAATCACTATAACTTTTACCTTATATTGTTTTTGTGTAATATACATTCTAATTATGATCTATGACTGTTGAACTACAACATACATGAACAGTTGTCCCATAACCTGATACACCCTGTGTATATAACATATGTGCAAGAGAAGTGAAACTAGAAAGAAAACCCTGTACCAACATGTCTGACCAGCGTGGTATAGTAGATCAATTTTCCTCTTACTGGAAGGAAGCTTAAGCCCAGCAGTGGCACTTTTATGAGCTGTGACGATGACGACGAATATCATACATTTTACAAGTATTAAAACCATAAAATTTTAAATCAGTTTTATATGTTCTTGAATAAATAGTATATTAAGAGCTACATGGATCCAGCGGCCAAAGTATTTATATAGGCAATAGAGCAACAGGTTTTTTCAAGTATCCAGAGTATCAGTAACTAAACTGGAAATACAATAGATACATACCACTTAACTTGAAGGGGAATATAAACAATCGCATTAATTGTAAAATATCGCATTGATTATAAAATGACATAAAATTTATTGTATCAACTGCCTCGTGTGGTGACGTCTTAAGAAAATAGGGTCGAAAGTCCTGTCATAAGAGTAGTAACGCTGTCTAATGGAACACCAGGGGTATAGAAGAGTAATTTTCTCCAGTGGTAAGTATTGTATTCAATAGTGAACTATAGGCTAACAGATGGATAGATAGGATAGGATATTTGATTAATTTAGTTGGATTTTTCATTGCCATGATAAATTACTGTTACGTTATTCTAACTGCAAAACTTTGCGAGACTCTTGCTGCAATACCAAGACTCGGGTGCGCAAGACCAAGACCAAGACCAGGACCCGGGTGCGCAAGACCAAGACCAAGACGAGACCAGGTGTGATGTTGCAAGACCAAGACCAAGACCGGTCCAAGTCTCGTCTTGGTCTTGCATTTGGGCAACACTAATCTAAACTGCAAAAAAAAATGGGACGTGTATGCATCTAATGCAGATCTAAACTGGCTCAACCTTCCCCTATATCCTAGCATCCATCCTTTATATCAGGGATTCCTAAAGTGTGTTCTGCGGTACCTAGATGTGCCGAATGGTTATCACGGTGCCGCCAAAGTTAAATAGCTTTTAATTTTAGTAATTTGGCTGTGAAATAATGAGACGGTTACAAATATTATTTTAAAACTAGCAATCCGCCCTCGCTTCGCTTCGGTTTTAGTCGTATTACCCGCGTAGGTAGTTCTCGTTCCCGTGGGAATACCGGGATAAAATATAGCCTAGTTTACTCCCTGATATTATAGCTTTCTATTGGTGAAAGAATTTTTGAAATCGGTCCAGCCGTTTTGCAGATTACCCGGAACAGACAGACAGACAGAAAGACAGACAAACAATTTTTAATCTGTATTTTAGACATAGGTGTCGTGAAAATAACCGCGTGAGCATGAAAAAAGCCTATTATTTTGACATTACAAACAGACACTCCAATTTTATTTATTGGTATAGATAGTGCAAAATCAGGGAGGGCTAGAGCCAATCTTTGACACCAAAATTTTTGAATTGAAAACGTTTAAACCAACTTTGTGCTACTCTTTCTGACACTGCATTAAGTCCAGAAACGTCAATCTTTTTTTTTCGGTTTTCGTTGCAATTTTTCCTTTTTTGTAATAAAATTTTAAAATATACCGAATTTCTTTATCAGATGCTGAGTATTACATAGGCTGTAAGTATACACAATGTAACAGCATTTTACTAAAGGATAATTAATGTATTTATGTAATTAAGAAGGCATGTTGAATGACGACGCCATAATTCAGCTAATTGGTTAACGTTTCATCTTTAAATGTAATTATATCCTTTATAATCTTACGGTTATATTCTTAAAATTGTAGTGACGGAGTAGGAATACAATTTACCTACCTACTTTCTTACACGTGGATGTCGTAAAAGATGACTAAGGGTTTAAATATGCATAAAACATCTATGGTTTCCGTGTGGTGACGGAATAATAATACAATTCACAAACCTCTATCTTGCCCTTAGATATCATAAAAACGGAAAATTCGAAACAAAACCTTATACCAACATGTCTGCGGGTGACCGGACCGGGGAACTTATTCCATCGCCCGCAGAGAGGCTGACCGTGCGACGGCGACCGACGTCCCGGGCAAGGACGTCAAGAGGTGAGGGTACACGAAAGGATATGCCGTCGGGCCGACCACTGACGACAAGTCACCCTGCTCCGGTCGTCGGCCCAACGACGAAGGTGATGTGGGTACGGGTGGGTTATGGGCCCGCGCGTTGTCCTTTCGTTGCCCCGGACGGAATGGACCGCGTGTGTGCTTACCATAGTCCACCCATAAAAAAAATGGTATAGTAGGTCAAATTCTCTCCCATTTTGGAGGAGATCCGAGCCCAGTAGTGGGATGTAAGTTGGCTGCGATGATGATAACATCTATGCAAGAGAGAGAAGACTCGACATAAAACCCTCATTAACGTGGTGTAGTTTTTTCCATTCTATTTTATTCTTCTTCTTCTTTCTTTCTATTTATTTCTCTCCTATTATGATAGCATCAGATGTAGTTCGCCCAGGTCGATGTCGAACTTTCAGTTGTCTTTTGCGACATCCAAGAACAATGTAAGTGTTGGTAACATTCGTAACTTCATAGCAACCGTTATATTCTTTAAAAAAATAATTAATTCAGCTCATACAAGTTTACTGGACTTAAATTTTCTGGACAATGGAAGTAAATTCGACCTACAACACCACGCTGGTCAGATGTATTGGTTGGTACTGGGTTTTATTTTGAGTTTTCCATCTCTTCGTTGAGTTAGATCGCGATATGGTTGCATTGCAGTAAACATAATATGTAATGTCTTTGAATAATAACTTATAGAAGGTAAGTTCACTCACAAAAAGTGAGGCATTTCAATTGGAGCCTAATGGAGCTTACGCCAGAACCGTTCCGTAATGTACAAGTTATTGTACTGCGCGTACGTACGCAACTCTTAAAAAATAAATAGGTAATTATGACGATTGGTGCATTCAAATGGTGTCACATCACATTTGAAAAACTTAAAAAGGTTTTTAACATTACTTTTAAAATTATTTCGACGATTTATGTTAATAAAAACAAAATTTGATTTCATAATTTGTATAGTGGTGTGCGTGTGTACGTGTGTAATCGTCTGCGCGCCATTAGTATTTTTAGATTCAAATTTCGAACGTTCGAAGTATTGACACTATCCTTCTATACGTTATTATTCTATGGTGAATAGTATTCTTACACCGTTACCAATCGGCTGCTGCCTACATTTTATTCGAATATACTTATTTAAATCTCTGTAACCGCAAAGAAATTAAATTATTACGTTATGAAGCCGAATTTAAAGACGAAACAAGTAAATCTAATTAAAGGGGGCGATAGAAAGAACACGAATTACCTAGATTTTATTTGATTGTTTTTATATTTCTGTAACCACAGAGAAACTAAATTACTACGTTCTCAAACCGAATTTAAAGATGAAACAAGTAAATCTAATTAAAAAACCCATCGAGCCATTCCAAATTCATAAATTACACTTTTGTAAACAATTGTGAACGGATCGCGTAAAAAACTTTACAGCGGCTTATAAACGTCACATATGTTTGTCTATGGTTTAATTTATGGATTTATTTTTTTTAGACTTTAACTGCCCGTGTTTTGGTTAGGTTCGTAATGTGATTGTAATTATTTTGAATTTATTTTATGTGTAGTCTGTAATATTATATAACAAATAGAAAACCTGAGATTGTTGGCGAGAACGTGAAAGCGTCATGTGGTTTTGTGTTATATCCAATATCTTAGTGTTTTAACGTATTAAAACTATTTTGATGGTATTTTCCCGTGTGGTGACGAAGTAAGAACAATTCATTACTCCCAATGTCGTAAAAGACGACTAAGGGATACAATATGTATATAAAATCTATGCAAGAGAAAGTAAATTCAAAATAAAACCCTATACCAACATGTCTGACATGCATGGTATAATAAAGTCAATTTACCTCCTATTGTGGAGGAGGTTCGAGCCCAACAGTGGGACATGATAGGAAATGATGATGATGATGGTATGTTATGCAGTGTAATGCGGAGTAAGTGCTGTGGTTTAGTGAATATGGTAGAATATTGCTATACATATGTTTTCGTTTTCTATCAAAATTCCCAAAAGATTTCCATTAACAGTGCAGCCATAGTACTGTTGAAGACGCCGATTTGACTTATTGAAGGAAAATGATTTTAAATCAACTGATAATTTTTAAATAGTTGGCATAAAGGTCTTTGTAAATATGCCATAAATTGGCTTAAAAAAAGCTGGAATAACTTGTCTGCATTGAACGTTCCGCATTGCTCGCTTTGATTGAATATTTTCAATGAATATGTTAACTTTTGCATTTATAAATAAAACACTTGAGAAATTATTATAGGTTTTATTTAGAAATAATAAATAATAACGAATTTCGATGTTTACGCGAGTACGAAGCATACCTTTTAAGTTTTGTCGTTTGAAAAAAAAATATTGGTTGCCTGTAAAGTCGGTATACGGGCGAAAGTTTTACGTGACAACGACTTTGAGTGGTAAAATAATTTTAATGTGAATATTCATTCGTATAGTAGGAAGAAGGATGAAATAATAGTAACAATTTAAAACATTTATTTATACAAAGAATTATATTTAAAACATTAATTTATACAAAGAATCTCGCACTGAATTTCATATTAACAAAATTTTATTTTTACCTTTACACATACATACGTATTTATATACAAATATACAATTTTTATGTCTGTCTCTCTCGCTCTTAGGCGGGCTAACCATGCCCGAGTGGAAGGGACGCGTGCCTCTCACTCGCTCTCATTGTGAGCGCATAACGTGAGCGGAGCGTAACGCAGTTTCTTGAAGTGTCACCCGGCAAACCAATTTATAAGACGTTGTCACGTCAAAAGAAACACAACTAGAACCTTATAGTACTTTTTATTGTTTTTCAAAGTATTCACCACGTAGTTTAATACACTTTTGCATTCGCTCAAACCAGTTATTATAACATTTATTCCACTCTAAAGTGGGGGTGTTCAAAATGACTGACTTGAAAGCGGCGACTGCTTCTTCACCGGAGTGAAACCTTTGACCACGAAGACTTTTCTTAATTTTAGGAAATGTAAAGAAATCGTTAGGGCTTAGGTCAGAACTGTATGGAGGATGGTTAAGAATTTCTACTTTTTCCTGCTTCAAATACTCAATCGTTTGACGAGCGCTGTGTGAGCTTGCGTTGTCGTGGTGCAGGATGATGCATCGCTTTGAGTTAGATTTTCGAAGTTCGGCGATGACTTGTGGTAAACAAACTGTGGTATACCACTCTGCGTTAACCTTTCTACGATTTTCAAGTGTAATAGTCACAACATGGCCAGTTTTTCCAACGAACGCGGCCACCATCTTCTTTGAAGTGCTTCGAGGACGAAAACTATAGTCGACTTTGGCTCGTCTTGAAAGACCCAGATTGTAGGTTGTTGTTTGGAATCAGGATCATAGGCATAGATCCAAGATTCGTCACCACTGATGATGTCGTAGACGTGATTTGACTATCCTCGGTTGAACCTTTGCAGAGTTTTCTTACACCATCTGACGCGGGCCGCCTTGTAATAGTCGGAAAGCAGATGCGGTATCCAACGGCAAACTAGCTTTCTCACACCAAGCGCTTCATGCAAGATCTTCTGAATAGTTGTCCCTGAGATGCCTAATAGAGCCTCTATCTCTCGATACGTCACATGATGATCTTCGAGAATTAGTTGTCTCACACAGCAATGAGTCGCATATCTTCAGTGAAGGCGGATTTTGGGCGTCCTTCGCGAGCTTTGTCACGAACACTAGTATGTTCACGCTGGAATTCTAAATACCAGCGTTCGATAGTCCGCAGACACGGGGCTTTATCACTCAACACAGATGTTAGCTATTCAAAATACTGAAGCCGTGTCAGGCCTCTTCTAAAGTTGTAGAAAATTATTGCACGATCATTTTCCTTAGAAAGATTCATTTTCGTATGTAACCTGACAGATTCCAATGAACGCTGTGACTAAACAATAGCTAAACTTTCAATTGTTTTGAGATTCAAAATTTAAACACATTCGAATATAGAACAGTTCCAAATTCAAAATTGCCGGGAAATATGGAAACGACAGAACTTAAAAGTCATGCCTAGTATTACACATTGTAAATAAAACTTTTTTTTTTTCAGATTTTATACGCATTTTTTTTATTTTTGATTGGCCCGATGTTTCGAACACTTCTTAGCGTTCATAGTTAGGGAATTAAACATCAAATACAAAGGCGATAAAATCTGTATTGTTTTATTACAACTATCGACCCGTCTCGGCCTCGTACGGGTCCAATGCTGATAATAAATATACTTACTACAGAATGTCTTTATATACAGCGTTCACAGCTTTTTTGTCATTAGACAATACAAACATGTTAGAGGTTACTAGGACCGCGTGAGGAAAGACCGACGTCCTCCCCGAGGGGGGAACGTCGGTCGATGGGAGGGTACCCCGGGTCCATCTTAGTTCACCCGCGACCATGAATGCTGTAAAGTGTTCGAAACGTCGGGCAATCATAAATCAAATACAAACGCGATATAATCCGTAAAAGTAGTTTTATTTACAACTTGAAACAAAACCCTATCACCTGTCTGATCAGCATGGTAGTTTAATTTGTCACCCGCTGAGAGACCAACCGCGTGAGGAAAGACCGACGTCTTCCCCAAGGGGGGGACGTTGGTCGATGGGAGGGTACCCCAAATAGGGGGTATTCCGTTGGGCCGACCACTGATGACAAGTAACCCTGCTCCGGTGGTCGGCCCAACGACGAAGGCGACGTGGTGTTCGGGTGGGTTGCGGGTGTTGCGTGCTTAAGCCCCTCTGTCGCCCCGGACAGAGTGGTGCGGAAGCGCGCCGACTGCAGCCCACCCAAAAAAAAAAGAGGTTACTCTTAAAAGAGCGACATATTATTCATGTATCTATAGCAATAAATAAAATTGGAGTGTCTGTTTGTAATATCAAAATAACAGACTTTTTTCATGCTCACACGGTTATTTACACTATACATATGCCTAAAATACATTTTATATTTTTTTTGTCTGTCTGTCTGTTTGTTCCGGGTAATTTTCAAAACGGCTGGACCGATTTCAAAAATTCTTTCACCAATGGAAAGTTTCAATATCAGGGAGTAAACTAGCCTATATTTTATCCCGGTGTTCCCACGGCAACTACGGGGATAAGGCGACAGAAACCGAAGCGAGGGCGGGTTGCTAGTCTATACCAATAAATAAAATTGGAGTGTCTGTTTGTAATGTCAAAATAATAGGCTTTTTTCATGCTCACACGGTTATTTGCACGACACCTATGCCTAAAATAGCAATTAAAAAAATTTTGTCTGTCTGTCTGTCTGTCTGTCTGTTTGTTCCGGGTAATCTTCAAAACGGCTGGACCGATTTCAAAAATTCTTTCACCAATGGAAAGCTATAATATCAGGGCGTAAACTAGGCTATATTTTATCCCGGTATTCCCACGGGAACGGGAACTACGCGGGTAAAACGACTATAACCTATAACCTATAACCGAAGCGAAGCGAGGGCGGATTGCTAGTTATACATATAAACCTTCCTTTTGAATCTATTAAAAAACCGCATCAAAATCCGTAGCGTAGTTTTAAAGATCTAAGCATACCTATATGTACAGACAGACAGCGGGAAGCGACTTTGTTATATACTATGTAGTGTTAATAAACAGTAAATAATCTTAACGCATACAATATTAGATATAAGTCAACCAAATTTTGACAAATGATGTGTCTTATTCTTTATCTCTTTGTCTTGGCAATCAGATTCTAATCAATTCTAATCGAATTTTTCATCTCTTGCATATCCTTTAGTCGTCTTTTACGACATCCACGGGCAAGATAGGGGGTGGTGAATTGTATTCTTCTTCTTTTTCTAATACGGTGCATACACAGCTAAAATGCCATCACAATTATTTAATATACATAAAACACTTAGAATAATAACGTATAGAAGGATAGTGTCAATACTTCGAACTTTAAAAATTTGAATCTAAAAATACTAATGGCGCGCAGACGATTACACACGTACACACGCAAACCACTATACAAATTATGAAATCAAATTTTGTTTTTATTAACATAAATCGTCGAAATACTTTTAAAAGTTATGTTAAAAACCTTTTTAAGTTTTTCAAATGTGTTGTGACACCATTTGAATGCACAAACCGTCATAATTATCAATTAATTTTTTAAGAGTTGCGTACGTACGTGCAGTACAATGACTTGTACATTACGGAATGGTTCCGGCGTAAGCTCCATTAGGCTCCAATTGAAATGACTCACTTTTTGAGCGTGAACTTACCTTCTATACGTTATTATTCTAAGATAACACATTTAAAAATCAAAATATTGAATATAATACAAGAACACCATATGGTAATTTTCTTTTCCCGCTAAAATTCAAAAGATGTGGCTTTTTTGCTTGTCTACTGTTATTGTACTTTTTAATTTTTAAATATCGAATGGCGCCACTACCGTTCAGTTCTCGCAGATGGCGCTAACAAATCTATGTTGCAAACAAATTAAATCAGAAATCGTATTTTCATATGTTTTGATGAACGATTGAAATAAATGTTCTCTTTGGTGACAGAATAAGAATACAATTCACCACTACCTGTTTTGCTCATGGATGTCGTAAAAGACGACTATGGGATATAATATGCAACAACTATTCAAGAGAAGGAAAACTCGAAATAAAACCTCATGACTTGTCTGATCAGGGTGGTATCATTATCATCATCACAGCTCATATACGTCTCATTGTTGGGCTCGAGCCTCCTCCACAATAGGAGGGAAATTGACCTTATTATACCATGCTGGTCATACAGATTGGTATAGGGTTTAGCTTCGAGTTTTTCATCTCTTGCATAAATGTTATATGCGTATTATATCCCTTAGTCGTCTTTTACGATATCCACGGGTAAGATAGGGAGTGGTGACTTGTATTCCTATTCCGTTGCCATACGGATAAGCATGTGCGACGGATATAGTAGGTCAATTTTCCTCCTATTATGCCCAACAGTGGGAAATATAAGGACTGAGATTATGACCGTAAACAAAATAAAAATCGGTTGTCTGTAAAGTCGGTTTACTGACGATAGTTGAACGTGACAACGTCATAAGAAAATACTGATGGAATGGTTTCATTTTTCAAAAGAAATTTTAATTTTATTTGTTTGATAGATATTTTGTATGGATCAAGCCTTAAATGGAACGCCTCAGAGCGAGGTAACGCCGCATACGTCATGTTTTTTCGTCTGTGCAGTTGGCTCCATCGAATTATAAGACATTGTCACGTCATAAAAAGCGAATGTTGTCATTTTTTACGCAATAATAGTTTAAATAAGTTTGACTCAGTAGCTATTTGAAATAGGGGTGAGGGAGAATAAAATTCATCCCCTAAAGTATCACGTTCCTCGTCACGCCAATTTCTTATAAATACCCAAACAGTCCGTTAAAACATTGATCATTTGTTTTCTTTTTTCTATGAGGACAGCAGTTGTGAAAATATCTAATAGTTTCAATATTTAACGACCTATTTTCCGTGTGGTAACGGAGTAAGAATACAATTCACCACCATCTTGCCCGTGAATATAATAAAAGACGGCTAAGGGATAAAATATGCATATAACATCTATATAAGAGAAGGAAAACACGAAATAAAACCCTATACCAAGCAATTGGCATTTATAATCTGAACATTATCCGAGAATATCATTCACCACCCCCTGTCTTGCCCATGGATGTCGTAAAAGACGACTAAGGGATATAATACGCATATAACATCTATGCAAGAGAAGGAAAACTCGAAAAGTCTATACCAATCTGTTTGACCAGCATGATATAGTAAGGTCAATTTCTCTCCTATTGTGGAGAAGGCTCGAGCCCAACAGTGGGACGTATATGGGCTGAAATGATGATGATAATGCTGACTTTTAGTGCTGATGAATCTTTAAATTCTAATTGTGGTGTTAAGAATATGATACGTTAAAATATCCTTGCCGATAGAAGATTCACTAGTAGAATTAATTTCAGATGTTGAACTCGAACCTCTTCCAAAATGGGAGGGAAATTGATCTATTATACCACGCTGGTCAGACAGATTGATGTAGAGTTTTATTTGGAACTAGCGTACCCAGACCGCTTCGCCGGGCTAGATTTTGCTTTATTTTATTTAAACAATAAACTTACATCATTTGACAGTTCATAAAGAGGCGTGCTCCGATCGTCACCAAACTTTACAGGATTACTCGCCAAGTCAATCTGGAGATTCCCTGAAAGTTTCATTGAAGTCGGTCCAGTCGTTTCGGAGCCTATATGGAACATACCCACACACTTTCTGTTTTATATATATATAGATAGATTTTTCATCTCTTGTATAGATATTATCTTCATATTATATCGCTTAGTCATCTTTTATGACACCCATGGGTATGAAAAGAGGCGATAGTTATATTATTATTCCGTCAATATAAGACAAAATCTTAATATCAAATCAACACCAAAAATATTTAAAAAAAAATTCAAGTATTTATCTAAGTTATCGTGTTGTGACGGAGTAAGAATACAATTCACCACTCCCTGTCTTACCCGTGGATGTCGTAAAAGACGACCAAGGGACATTATATGCACATAACATCTGTGCAAGAGAAGAAAAACTTGAAATGAAACCCTATACCAATATGTTTGACTAGCATGGTGTTGTAGGCCAAGTTTCCTTCCATTGTGAAGGAGGCCCAAGCTCAACAGTGGGACGTATGTGGGCTGCGATAATGATGATGATGACCGTTATTCTTGTGGTGACGGAGTAAGAATCACCCCTCGAGTTTATTGATTTCTTTGAACTTAATAATAAACATACAATTGGCATTTATAATCTGAAGATTATCCGAGAATACCATTCACCACCCTCTTTCTTGTCCGTGGATGTCGTAAAAGACGACTAAGGGATATTAAGGGCTTTAATATCTATTCAAAAGAAGGAAAACTCGAAACAAAACCCTATACCAACACATTTGACTAGCGTGGTATAGCAGATTAATTTACCTCCCATAGTGGAATAGGCCTAAGCCCAACAGTGGGACGTGTATGGACTAAGACGAAGATATTAGTTACAGTGAAGACATTTTCTCTAGGTACTGTAACTTCTGGAGCAGCCATCATTTTTTTTTATTTGGTGACATTCGAGTTAACCACACACTTGATGGTAAGTAGATACTGTGAGTGTGGTCGGGTTGTCTGCGCCTGATGCCGTCTTAGCCAAGGCCAATAGTGACTGGACTGGGGTCCCGCAGAGAGGCTGACCGTGTTAGGGCGACGAACCGGACGGGGCGTTGGAGAGGGAAGGTACCTTAAAAGGTATCCTGTCGGGCTGGCCGTAGAAGGGGTAGGAATATATTGGACTACGTGGCCGCACGCCACTCTTGACTTGCCCCGGACGGAATGGATGATGTGTGCGCTATCATAGGCCGCCACAGAAAAAAAAAGAGTGTACCTACTATAATTCATATAATCTAAGAAGTGCATTTTGAAAGAAAGAAAGAAAGAAAGAAAGATTTTTTTTTGTGGGTGGGCTGCGGTCGACGCGCCTCCGCACCATCCTCCTCCGTCCGGGGCGACAGAGGGGCTTAAGCACGCAACACCCGCAACCCACCCGAAAACCACGTCGCCTTCGTCGTTGGGCCGACCACCGGAGCAGAGTTAACTTGTCGTTAGTGGTCGGCCCGATGGAATACCCCCTACTTGGGGTACCCTCCCATCGACCGACGTCCCCCCCTCGGGGAGGACGTGGGTCTTTCCTCACGCGGTCGGCCTCTCGGCGGGTGACGGACTAATCCCCGGTCACGTCACCCGCGACCTCGGCTAGGGCGGCATGAGGCGCAGGTAGTTGCGCCTGCGCCGCCCCATTCGCCGGTGG
Source organism: Lymantria dispar (assembly GCA_032191425.1). Taxonomy (NCBI): domain Eukaryota; kingdom Metazoa; phylum Arthropoda; class Insecta; order Lepidoptera; family Erebidae; genus Lymantria; species Lymantria dispar. Next base: position 12,931,007 of record CM063469.1, on the reverse strand, counting down.
CGGATCTCCTCATCGAGGCTGCGCTCTTCGCGCAGGCGATCCGCCGCCTCCTTCTGCGAGATCACTGTCTCGCAGAAGGCTGCGACCGCGTCCCAATTCCCGACGCTGTCGACCATCGCCCTAGCGATGGCCGGCAGCGTCAGGTCGGCACCGATGATTGCGACGAGAATAAACCTTGCTCAAACGTGTATACATTATTGTAAACAATAAATCTTAAATTTTAAAGAACTATTAAGTTATTTATATAATTAACGTTGCAAGAAAGCCTTATTATTGTTGCTTGTACAATAATCTAATGATGAAACTCGTAAAACTATTTTAAAATAACATGTAAAATAGTAATTGTTATTGACGATGTTACAATGTTACGTCTTCACGTTAGATACAATAGTGCTTGACAACTTCCAATTCACGTATATCCTAATAATCGGTAAAAATATTAGAATAATATAACTAATCGAATAGACTAAATTCTCAAAATATTTGTATTAAAATAAAAGCGTGATTCGACTTTATTCTTCATTGGCTGAATTGTAAGCACCAACACCAGTTACCATTCAAGAACAACTAAATTTACTTTTTGCTAGAAATTCAGTACTCCTAAAAGCACCTGCCTTGTACCTATAATATACAAATATACAGTCCACGGGTTTTATTCCACCTACTAACTAAGAAATCGCCCCAATAGTAGTGATTCTGAATAAATTACTATTTTTCGGATTCAGTTTTTGTTTTTACTTAACTTAATCCTACTAAATATGATGAAAAGATTTTATGCTGAAATACCTAATTAAATTTATTTAGTATTAATTTAATACTTAATTTATTCATCTCCCTTTGAAAAAAAAAATAAACTTATTATTAATTAAAAAGAACCAATATCGATTTCTCACTAAAATCGGATATTTTCGATAGCGATTATTTGGTTCACATACCTAGGCAACTTACTGCGACAGCTTTTTTTTTTGGTCACGCTGTGGAAATGCATTTACGGTTGTGTGGGACTCACCGGCCACGGCCACGTCCGCGGCCGGAATACCCACTAAAACCACAGCGGCCCCTGCCGCGCTTTTACGGAGTGCTGGAGAGCTCGTCTAATGACATTCAATCCCTGGCACCCCAACGCATGGCCGTCTGGCCACGTCCTGTCATCATTATTCAGGGCGGTGGGAGTAGGTGCGCATATTGTCACCTCCTCCTCCTGGTTCGCCGGCGACGAAGCGAGTCAGCAGAGGCAAGCGACTCGCGTTCCCGCTCCGCCGCTTCCTTCCTGGATATGACGGCCTCGCAAAATGGGGCCATCGACGACCAGCACCTGTCGCTGCCGAGCATCTTTGTGATAACGATCGGCAGTGACAGGTCCGCTCCAAGTACCGCCGAAAGGTCGTGACGCTGAGACCCCCAAGCGGGGCATACTTCCAATGTGTGACGCGCATCATCAGTTGGCGCGCCACACTCATGACATCCGGGGGCCTCTTCTCTTCTAATCATATGCAGGTACTTACCGAAGACCCCGTGTCCGGTAAGCACCTGTACTACGACAGCTGTCAAAGTGTACTTCTTAGATTAGATAGACTATAAGTACGCAAATCAGAAGTGAAACTTCTTTATCCTTCACCCTTCATCCTTCATCCACTATCCTTTATTTCATTCTCTCGTCGGCTGAATCCTATACCATTTACGTGTTTGTGTCTCTATGGATTCGCTTTTTCGTTTCATCGAGTTTGAAATCACAACGATTCTAAAGAAGTTTCACGTGTGGTCATCTTGTACTTGCCTTCCATATTTACAATTTCATTCACAAAATCCATTTATTTACTCTTTAATAAAAACATAAAATGTTAATTTTAATCACTCCTTTTAATAGTTTTTGATTGTAGTGTAATAAAAATTAAGGAGCGTCAAATGTTCGGACACAATATTTTAACGAGTTTATTACGTGTTAGTTATTTTTTATGGTAGGTATATTAAAGATGTTTCTTGTTAGAAATCGATCGAAAACGTTACCTACGAGACATACTGCTTATAATCCGAGACGGAATATTTGTTACTATTCAGCCCGACAATGTTTTCTGTAATTTGTATTGTAGAAAACTTAGAATAATAATGTATAGAAGGTAAGTCCGCGCAAGAAATGAAGCATTTAAATTGGAGCCTAATGGAACTTACACCGGAACCGTTCCATAGCGTACAAGGTCACTGTATTGCATGTACGTACGCAACTCTTAAAAAAAAAAGATAATTATGACGGTTTGTGCATTCAAATTTTATGACAGTTTTGACAGCTATTTTTCTTCCGCTCCTAATAGGCATTGGAAATGGCTTCATCTCATTTCATCTCAGCCTATATAAGTTCCATTACTGACCTCGAGTCTCTTCCACAATTGGAGGTCAGACAGATTGGTATAGGGTTTCATGTTGAGTTTTCTTTTTATTACATAGATGCTTTATTATAATCCCATAGTTGTTTTTTACGACACCCACGAGTAAGAAAATAGTAAATTGTATTCTTACTTCGTTACCACATGAAAATGTGAATGTTTAAACATCTGTAACTTTTAAATAATTTCTAATTAATTAATTGCTTGTGCCCAACATAAAATCTGTAGGAGATGAATGAAAATTGTATTTAAAATTGAATGTTTAGCAGGACAATCCTGCTACCTATTCTGCGGTTTTAACCGTTTTTTAATGATTCCCATTAGGAAGTGAAGCATGGTGACAATTATTGTATTCATAAGCCGTTGCCACGCGGTGATTATTTACAATGTAATTGTATATTTCAACTGTTGGAGAATACATTTCACAATTTATTTGCTAACAGTCACACAGCTGATACATATTTCTTTAATAATCCAGCAAAAATTTATATTATTTTAATGGCACCTCATAAAACCCTACCATGTTCGTCGGCAATCAACTAGGTACAACGTCCTCAAGTGCATACCTTATACAGCGTTTAATGTGTCCGCTAAGCATTAACTAAACGGAACGCGGCCATAGGCGACTAGAAAAACTCAACTGTCAAAGTGACGTTTGCATTTTTCCCGCCGTTTTAAACGTCAAACGCATAATACCGGTAATGGCTTCAACTAATGACCATTTCGAGGTGTTGCAAGTAGTCCCTTAAAATACACATTCAGCGTGATATAAAAATTTATGGTATTATTTTTGTTCTTGTTTTACCTTATGAGGTTAACTTAGTTGCGTTTTAAGTGAGTATTACTAATGCTTAAAATTAAGATCACTATCATGTTTATATTATTGAAAACTTAGAATAATAACCTTAATCTAAATAATAATAATATAATAATAATCTAATAAACTAATAATAATAATCTTAATCGATTCGATTGAACAGTATTTCATAAAACAAAACCATAAATAGGTTATATTTCTACATAACATGGGTAGCAAAGAAAATAATATGTTTTGTACTAAAAAGAAATTTCTCTTGTTTTTCACTGATAAGAATATGCAGGAAGGTATGTGTACCGAAGGCCATCGTTCAAGTTGCAATTATCTAAAAGGGTAACCCTTCAGGATATTTGTATCTATTATAAAAATATGTAATAAATAGATGTTGTTGTTTTAGCAATTGACACCGGTAAATGAGACGATACTAATTCCAGTGCGTATTAGGAACGAAAAAACCGGCTGAGTCGCGCACGAAGTGTTTCGTACCATTATCTATAAAAAGGGCAAAAAAAATGCGTTTGTTGTATGATAGTCCTCTTAAATATTTATTATATTTTGTTTTTAGTATTTGTTGTTATAGCGGCAACAGAAATACACAATTTGTAAAAAAATCAACTGTCGAGGTATCGCGGTTCTTAAGATACAGCCTGGTGACAGACGGACGGACAGACAGCGAAGTCTTAGCAATAGAGTTCTGTTTTTACCCTTTGGATACGGAACCCTATAAAACGATAGCTGTAAAAACTGTCATAAGATATATTGGCGCGAATGAACGAGGCATGATGGATGTGTAAGGTTGATTCATTAATCTAATTTACACATGTAATATTTATATAAACTAGTGGTCCCACTCAATTCGACCATAATTCATTTAAATTCATGTTTCTACTACACAATTTTCTTTTAATTATATTTATGTACCTATAATTGTGCATTGAGCAAGCTGTATTTCACTAATTTATAATATATAAGTACAAATTGTCTGTCTATTAGACATTGTCATCATAATTATGCTTAGAATAATAACATATAGAAGGTAAGTCCACGCACAAAAAGTGAGGCATTTCAATTGGAGCCTAATGGAGCTTACGCCGGAACAGTCCCGTAATGTACAAGTCATTGCACTGCACGAACGTACGCAACTCTTAAAAAATAAATAGCTAATTATGACGGCTTGTGCATTCAAATGGTCCCACAACACATTTGAAAAACATAAAAAGGTTTTTAACATTACTTTTAAAAGTATTTCGACGATTTATGTTAATAAAAACAAAATTTGATTTCATAATTTGTATAGTGGTTTCCGTGTGTACGTGTGTAATCGTCTGCCCGCCATTAATATTTTTAGATTCAAATTTTTAAAGTTCGTAGTACTGACACTATCCTTCTATACGTTATTATTCTAAGATAATTATGATTGTTTGACATTCAGTTCGACCAGAGATTTTAACCGTAAACAAAAGTGTATAAACGTTGTTGTGTGAAAATTAAATAAAAATCTAGATTAATGGCATAGGGCATATTTAGTTATTTCGTAAAATGTACTAAAAATATGTACATACAATTAACTAACTCAATTATTATCACTTTATTATTATTATAACATTAATGTTTGATTGAAAACTATATATCTAAACAAATAAACAGAATTGAAGTGTCTTTGTAATGTCAAAATCTTCTTTTTCTCCCTCTTTTATATTGGCAATAGGCTAGATTAATATGAGCTATTAGAGCCATTGGCAAGTTTTAAAATTCTTTTTAATACTTAGTAGTCTTCGTCTTCAGTCCCTTCATCCTAAGAGACTAATCTCTACCATTGATTAGATGCTGACAACCAAATCAATCATTTCTCTGGGAATTTTATGGAACATGAAAATTCGGCCTAGCTGTGCCTCTGGTATTGCAAAGGTCCACGTGTAGCAGTATTGCTTGCAACCAGGTGTGCTGCTTGCTCGTTTGCCACCATCGGCGATAATAAAAATAAAAAGTTACAAATTAACCCCACGCTTAGAAAGGGGTGAAAATCACGTTCCGTTACATACAAACCAATCTGAATTAGAATAAAAGTATAAGTCTGTTAATAGATGAAGTTTGCTCAAAGGTATATTTATCTAAAAACATAATGTTAGTAGAATTTTCGTGTGGTGACAGAGTAAGACCACAGTTCACCACTCCCTCTTTTACTCGTGGGTGTCATAAAACATGCCTAAAGGGAATACCCCTTAAGCGTATTTTACGATATGCAGATAATATTTATGCAAGAGAAGGAAAACTCACGGAACCACCACACGGAAAATAATATCTGTAATAATTTAAAATAAATATATAAAACAACCGCCATTTTTAAAGACTACAGATTAATTGAAAACAGAATGCACTTGTACGTCCATTTTTATGCGAGTTGACACCGCGGTAATTGCGTATGACATTTCAAAATGGCGGTCGACCAACCTTTTTGGGATTTAATTAAATTGTTTATTAAGTACGTAACTTGTTTATTAATAGTTATTTATGGTGATATTGTATTATTTAAAATTCGTAATGGTGTTAAATAGGGTCGTTGTTTCACACTTCGATGACGTAAGACGGTTTATTTTATTTTTTTTAATTTAAAATCTATATTAAACAAGATTATATGAATGGGTTGTAAGAATTGTTTGACTTTTGATGTCTATGTCCATTATTGAATGCTATTGTGTAAATGTTTTTCCTTGGACAGCCTTGTAATTGACATTCATGCCCATATTTAGATGTAGTAAAGCTGTGAAAACCTTAAATCTTTTTTAATATTTTGTTTCTTTTACAAGTAAGAATACATTTCATTAACGTTTCTCTTACCCGTGGCGTAAAAGACGATTAAATTACTCTCTTATGGAAGAAAAGGAAAATTCGAAATAATATCCTATAGCAATACATCTGATCAGCGTGGCATAGTCAATTGCAGTGACGGATATAGGCTTGATGGCGCTCTAGGCCCTGTTTATCGCGCCGCCCTTAATCTATACCAATAAATAAAATTGGAGTGTCTGTTTGTAATGTCAAAATAATAGGCTTTTTTCATGCTCACATCGTTATTTGCATGAAACTTGTGCCTAAAACAGCATTTAAAAAATTTTTATCTGTCTGTCTGTTTGTTTCGGGTAATCTTCAAAACCGCTGGACCGATTTCAAAAATTCTTTCACCAATGGAAAGTTATAATATCAGGGCGTAAACAAGGCTATATTTTATTTCGGTATTCCCACGGGAACAGGAACTACGCGGGTAAAACGACTATAACCGAAGCGAAGCGAGGGCGGGTTGCTAGTATTAGAATAAATTTTATTAATTTTGATCCAATATAATTTAAAATTCTTAAGCTTTATTTCATTAGAATATAATATTCAATTATAACTAATAAATATTACAGATAAATAGTTTTACGTATACATACGTAATAAATATTAGACAAATAAATAAATATTTTTTTATATATTAATCAATTTAAAAATTTATTTTTCCTCGCTTTCTGTAAAAGTTTTGTTTTTCTGACTGTCTTTAGTTTTTAATGTCTCTGAAATTTTAGCATTGCGAAAATTTTGCCCCGTCTCAAATCATGCCACCCTAGGCCCGGGCCTCACGGGCCTAGGCGTAAATCCATCACTGGTCAATTGTTAATATTGTGGAGGAGACTCGAGCTGTGGGATGTATACGAACAGTGGGATGTATACGAGTCGAAATGATGACGAGGCTTTTTTTGTTTTCTTAATTATAAGTATCAGTTCTCTGAGTTATAATTATCTGTGTGATGACGGAGCAAGAATACAATTCACCACTCCCTATCTTGCCCGTGGATGTCATAAAGGACGATTAAGGGATATAATAAGCATACAATTGGTAGAAGACTGCTAGAGAAGGAAATCTTGAAACAAAACCCTATTCCAACACGTCTGACCAGCATGGAATAGCAGGTCAATTCCCCTCTCATTATGGAGGAGGCCATAGCCTAACAGTGGGACTTATATAGGTTGAGATGATCATGAGTTTTTCTAGCCAGTATCTTAGATTGACATGCACTTTTCTTAGCTAACTTGAACACGAAAGCAGAACATAGTTATTGCGCATAAAATTTTTGCTGTAGTACTTTCTCTTCATTACATTAAATAAATGTCACCGAATATAATCATAAATGGCGACCATGTATCGGATGACGCAGTGTAGGACGATCCCCCACTAGGTGGACCGACGACCTGGTGAATTTTGCTGGGCGTCGTTGAATGCAGGCGGCACAAGATTGCATTCTGTGGCGTTAAATGAGGGAGGCCTACGTCCAGCAGTGGACGGCGATGATGGTAATCATAAATTGATATCCTGAAGTTCGTCATGAAAGAATAGATACGGCTACCAAAGATATGATATACGATTTAAAAAGCTTATTTAAAAACCTTTTAGCACGAGAAAAAAGTAAGATATCAACATTCCAAGTAATCGTTCAGCCTCTGTCCGTATACTAATAGGTTTAATGATCCGTTCTTAGTTCATTACGCTCTAGGGTATTTCGCCTGGAGTAATTTGCACAAGTTATTTTTCTGTATATAATTATTTAAAAAAAAAAACAAAGAGCATAATTGGCAACACTATTTGAAATATACTATTAATAGACAATTTATCTTCATCATCATTTCAGCTCATATCTATCATGATTCAGCTCGAACCACCTCCATAATAACTGGGAAATTGATCTTACTATACCATGCTGGTCAGACAGGTTGGTATAGGATTTCCTTTCGAGTTTTCTTTCTCTTGCATAGATGTTGTATTACGTATTCGATACGATCAGCCGCTGTTGACTTAGGCGGTGCAGGCGCGAGTACCTGCACCTAATGCCACCCTAGCCGATTCTTTTTGAAAACTATCGCAGCGCTACCTGTCGGTTTAAATTATTAATCTAAATCATTCTCATATCTATCGCCATAGCCCCAAAACATTATCAAAATCGGTCCAGCGTTTTAGAAGGAGTTCAATTATAATAACGGGATAAATTATAGTCTAAATTACTCCTTATATAGACAGCTACCTGGTTGTAAAATATTATCAAAATCGGTCCAACCGTTTTGAAGATTACCTCAAACAAATAAACAGACAGAGAGACAGACAAAAAAATTTTAGACTGATTTTTAGGCATAGGTGTTGTGCAAATAACCATGTGAGCATGAAAAAGGCCCAGTTTTTGACATTACAGACAGACACTTCAATTTTATTTATTTGTATAGATAAATACTTTCGTAAATGTCAGAGATCGTTATAATTTAGGCTTTTGCCATCCACTGCTGGACGTAACCCTTTCTCATGCTTCGTCACAATGTGCAATCCTGTCCTGCTAGAATCCAATGGCATCCAGCAACTTTCAAGTCATCGGTCCATCGGCGTTCTACGTCTACTCGAGAACCTTTCTTACCCAGCGGTTGTCGATTGTGCAATGTGCCATAATGTACCCCATTCCCTTCCCATTAGGGATGCTCGATAATCATCGATGTTGAAAGCAAAAACATCGATGTTTTAACATCGATTTTGCTATACGAAAAATATCGTAATATCGATGTTAACGGAATTGATCATGTTAACTCGCAGCCTCACGCACGACCAATTCAAGGAAACAAATTATGTCTTCTATGAACGCTGTTACGTCCTCAGGCGGGTAGCTATCTCCACCTACTGATTATTCAATAAAACGAGGTAAATCGTAACGATTTCACTGCATTTTATTTCCTTGTCAATTATTAACGCGAAAACCATCGATGTTATCCAATATCGATGCTCGTTTTTCGATAAATATCGAACGTCGTTGGACTTTTGATTATGAAATCGATGTAAACATAGATGTTTTTCAAATATCGATCATCCCTACACCCCATCGCCATTGGTCTGACCACTGGTACTGATTCCATGACTTCCGTGGCCGGTCCGGCGGGGTGCGATGTGGTCTGCACATTGCCAATTTAGCGTGCTAATTCTTTATGCTATGTTGTACACGTTTTTCTGTATGATTCCATATCTCGGACTCCGTGCGTTCAGGCGTTTCTGTTGTCCCTACTATAGCAATCAATCTTAAGGCTGACCTATAGGCCTCGTCAAGCTCTCCCATATCCCTGGTGCTGTGCAGCTACACTTAACGTAACTGCACGTCTTCTTATTTTTGACTAATTAGTCAATTTTGCTTTATGTCTCCCGCATTGCGAAGGAGGGAAGTGGAATCAATCTCGTCCAACTCCTCCTGATTAACTTTTCTAATAAAATTTATTGCGGGTCCCAAGAAAATTAAAATTATTTAACGGGACTGCCTGAGGGTCAAACCTCGGTGTGATCTATGGAGACCATTGTGGATTCTGGCTTACAGGAGGGATGGTGGGAATATGTGGTGGGATTAGTCCAAAAAAAAATTCGGATTCTATCTTGCAAAGAAAGCACAAGCATGGCCCGCTCCATAGCACGCTGAGCGACTTTGAGTTTAGTTATGAGGACTACATTTAGAGATCACGTTTCCATAATGCGTGTTTTACCCTTCACCAATGTCATCATTATTTCAAGCCATATACGTCCCACTGTTGGGCTCGGACCTTCTAAGACTTGTGAGAGAAATTGACCTTCTATATCACGCTGGTCGCACGCGTTGGCGAATTGATTCGAGTTTATCTTCTCTAGGCAAGAGAAGACAAACTCGAAACAATATCCAATAATATCTATAGATTGCTGACCTGACCTGACTGAGCTGACCCAACAGACGTTGTTCTGTTCAAATCTAAAAAAAAATGGTAAAAGGAATTCTCCTTGAAATCGACAGCAACGCCACCTACCGGGTCCAATTGTGAATTTAAGCCATTCTCGAATTCCCTTGAACATACACAAAAAAGTTTGTCGATATCGGTGCAGCCGTTTAGGAGTTTAGTGACATACACACGTACACAAGAAATTTATGTATAACTAGCAACCCGCCCTCGCTTCGCTTCGGTTATAGGTTATAGTCGTTTTACCCGCGTAGTTCCCGTTCCCGTGGGAATACCGGGATAAAATATAGCCTAGTTTACGCCCTGATATTATAGCTTTCCATTGGTGAAAGAATTTTTGAAATCGGTCCAGCCGTTTTGAAGATTACCCGGAACAAACAGACAGACAGACAGACAGACAGACAGACAAAAATGTTTTAATTGCTATTTTAGGCATAGGTGTCGTGCAAATAACCGTGTGAGCACGAAAAAAGCCTATTATTTTGACATTACAAACTAGTGTTGTCCAAATGCAAGACCAAGACGAGACTTGGACCGGTCTTGGTCTTGGTCTTGCAACATCACACCTGGTCTCGTCTTGGTCTTGGTCTTGCGCACCCGAGTCTTGGTCTTGGTCTTGGTCTTGCGCACCCGAGTCTTGGTATTGCAGCAAGAGTCTCGCAAAGTTTTGCAGTTAGAATAACGTAACAGTAATTTATCATGGCAATGAAAAATCCAACTAAATTAATCAAATATCCTATCCTATCTATCCATCTGCTAGCCTATAGTTCACTATTGAATACAATACTTACCACTGGAGAAAATTACTCTTCTATTCCCCTGGTGTTCCATTAGACAGCGTTACTACTGTTATGACAGGACTTTCGACCCTATTTTCTTAAGACACGAGGCAGTTGATACAATAAATTTTATGTCATTTTATAATCAATGCGATATTTTACAGTTAATGCGATTGTTTATATTCCCCTTCAAGTTAAGTGGTATGTATCTATTGTATTTCCAGTTTAGTTACTGATACTCTGGATACTTGAAAAAACCTGTTGCTCTATTGCCTATATAAATACTTTGGCCGCTGGATCCATGTAGCTCTTAATATACTATTTATTCAAGAACATATAAAACTGATTTAAAATTTTATGGTTTTAATACTTGTAAAATGTATGATATTCGTCGTCATCGTCACAGCTCATAAAAGTGCCACTGCTGGGCTTAAGCTTCCTTCCAGTAAGAGGAAAATTGATCTACTATACCACGCTGGTCAGACATGTTGGTACAGGGTTTTCTTTCTAGTTTCACTTCTCTTGCACATATGTTATATACACAGGGTGTATCAGGTTATGGGACAACTGTTCATGTATGTTGTAGTTCAACAGTCATAGATCATAATTAGAATGTATATTACACAAAAACAATATAACGTAAAAGTTATAGTGATTACAAAAATGTGTGTCTAAGAGTTTATGCCTTAAATTTTATGCATTATGTAGGTATGTACAGACAGGATATATGTAAGCATGTAAAATTTCGACAGTATAAATAGGTATTAGATTTGCGCGAACCTTTCAATGGTTACGTAGGTACAAAGGCGACTTATCAACGGTCATCGGCCGATCAGCTGATTTATGTTAAAGCGAAGTTTGTCTTGCTTATGCAAACGTAATCATTGATTTATTCAAATTCTAATGAACATTTAACAAAATACGAATATGTTGTAGATTAAGTATCATTGCTTTATACATTTTAATCAATTTACACGAAAAAACGATGACAAAATTGAGAACTTACATGTCTCTCAATTCATTAACGAATCGATAATTTTATTTCAATTTTTTTTCATGGGTTCCTAACACCATTGCCCGATCCGATTTGATACGACATCCACGGGTAAGAGAGTGGTGAATTATATTCGTACTCTATCTTTTTTTTGTGTGTGTGTAGCTGTTGGTCGCAGATGACCTTGACAGCTTAACGCGGTCAATGGGTGAGCGCTGATGGCTCTCAACCCGGTAAGTAAGTTAAGCGAACATCGCCCGAGGGCTCCCCCCTGTGGGGAACGGACCTCGGCCCGGGGCGTCGCTGAGAGCAAAGTGGGCGTGGCCAAGTTTAGGTTAATGACTTTTACGCGGCGCGGTTTTCGACCTCGACGGCGAGGCCGATATCGCGGAGTTTTATCTGTTATCGCTGCGCGAGCTGTGTAGGTCCTTTCTTGGGCGATCATAATAGCGTCATCTTCTTCTTCAAGAAGATGACGAGGACGTCGGACCGCGGATATTTTTGAGGGGACGTAGTTTACCGCCCCAACCACTAGTGGATTGGGGTGAGTCGTGGCAGAGGCAAAATAGCACTGGGAGCAACGCTTCATGTACTGCCTGATGGTGATCGTACTCTGTCCCTACATGGACATTTATATAGATTAATTGTAGGCATATTTCTATGTCCAACAGTGAACGTCGTTGGGCTAATGAATAAACGGATATATAAATATGTATAATGGGCAAGAGCACTCTCGTGATTACGGTATTTTTGTCCTTAAGCCTTTCCGAAGAGTAATTCTGAAAAGCCAACACCAACATTGGGAATCGATTGGCCAATACATGGATATCTCAAGACTGATTTGACTTGCCGTGTAGTGACGGAGTAAGAATATAATTCATCACCCCCTATTTTACCCGTGACTGCGAACCCACGACTAAGAGCTATAATATATAACATCGGTGCAAGAGAAGGAAAACTTGACATGTTTGACCTGTAACAACACGGCCGATCACCGTGGCGATTCCCCTCCGGCCACGGCCGATTCTCCTCCTGTTATGTAGAAGACACGAGCTCAACCGTATATAAGCTGAAATGGTGATTTGAATTAAATGCAAGACCGCGAGACTCTTGCAGGCCCAGTCTTGGTCTTGCTCAAGTCTTGCAGGGCCAGTCTTGGTCTTGGTCTTGCAAAAATTAAGCGGTCTTGGTCTTGGTCTCGGTCTCGCATTTCTCACAAGACCAAGACCAAGACCGCAAGACCAAGACTTTTTTGGGCAACACTATTACAAACAGACACTCCAATTTTATTTATTGGTATAGAAGACTAGCTGACACAACAGACGTTGTTCTGTTCAAATTAACTGGCACCTACCGAGTCCAATTGTAAATCTAAACCATTCAAAAAATTTCATCGACATCGGTCCAACCGTTTAGGAGGAGTTTAGTGACATACACACGTACACAAGATATCTATACCAATAAATAAAATTGGAGTGTCTGTTTGTAATGTCAAAATAATAGACCTTTTTCATGCTCACACGGTTATTTGCACTATACATATGCCTAGAAATCACTTTATATTTTTTGTTTGTCTGTTTGTTCCGGGTAATCTTCAAAACGGCTGGACCGATTTAAAAAATCTTTCACCAATGGGAAGCTATAATATCAGGGAGTAAACTAGGCTATATTTTATCCCGGTATTCCCACGGGAACGAGAACTACGGGGATAAGGCGACAAAAACCGAAGCGTAGGGGGGGCGGGGTGCTAGTTTATATATAAAGATATACAAATTATATCCCTTAGTCGTCTTTTACGACACCCACGGGCAAGATAAGGGGTGGTGAATTGTATTTTTTATTCCGTTACCACACGGAAGATCCCGTCACCACATTTTACCGTGTATCATCATCAGCACAACTCGTATACGACCCACTGTTAGTCTCAAGCCTCCTCCAGAGTTCGAGGTACATTGTCCTACTAAACCACGCTGGTTAGGCGGGTTGGCATAGGGTTTTGTTTCAAGTTTTCCTCCTCTTACATGGATGTTATGTGCATATTATACCAGTTAGTCGTCTTTTACGACATCCACGCGGCAAATAGGGAGTGGTGAATTATATTCTTACTCCGTCACCACACGGAAGAAACCGTCACCAAACTTAACCTTTATTAATATTTAATACGTGTTTTTCCAACTGAAAAAAGCAATAATTTTCAACTTACCAACCAAGTAATGTAAGTAACGCCTTTTGAAATTGCAAAATCGTGATACTAAAATAAAAACCTATCCGATTCGCTACACTTTAAACACATAATAACTTACAATTGTAACTAAAACTATAATATCAATCTTATTACTATAGTATAATGGTTCATTTTTCATTGTATTCATCTCGTATGCATCTTGGTTTTGTTGCGTCGTCCTACAAAGTTGTTTTATGCGGTTATGTTAGTGTATAATGTTTGGTTGGGTAGAACGTTTGCGGTTTTACCAATTGTAAATAGTAGTTTGTGGTCGGATTAAACGAAATATCTACTTGTGCGCGTGCGACTTCGTGTGTGGTCCTACAATGGCTACGCTGGGAATGTAGCTACACTTGAATTTATTTAAATAAATCTATTTATTTCTTAGGTTTCATTAGCGCGAGCTTAAATAATTAAACTAAGTTCAAAAACAAATTATTAGCGCATATATTACTCTGTTAAAAATGTATTTCGTATTATTAGCCTCGCCTTTATGAAGTTTTCCTATTTATGTCGTCTAAACGATTTTTTGGAGTGAAAACTCCTATAGATAGGTTTGTATGTATAGTAAATGTCATGTAAGTAAGCAATATATATGTAGACTAGCAACCCGCCCTCGCTTCGCTTCGGTTTTAGTCGTTTTACCCGCGTAGTTCCCGTTCCCGTGGGAATACCGGAATAAAATATAACCTAGTTTACGCCCTGATATCATAGCTTTCCATTGGTGAAAGAATTTTTGAAATCGGTTCAGCCGTTTTGAAGGTTACCCGGAACAAACAGACAGACAGATAGACAGACAGACAGACAGACAAAAATTTTTAATCTGTATTTTAGGCATAGGTGTCGTGCAAATAACCATGTAAGCATGAAAAAAGCCTATTATTTTGACATTACAAACAGACACTCCAATTTTATTTATTGGTATAGATATGTCAATGTATCACTATAAATGTATAACTATATATAAATACACACATAAAAAATTTAAATTAATTTTTTTTACATTTCAAAATCAGCCTGCTCGCGTACCTTGGTCCTGTAATAGCAACTTAAGCAGAAATATTGTTATGGCACTATGTGCCATAACAATAAATTTACGATCAGGGCACTACCCAACCAGGAAGTTTGGACATCTCATAAAGAAAGTGAAACCACCAAATTGTGACCTAGGTACACTTGAAACGATGTGTAAATTTCACAATATATATGTGCCCTTAAGGGGCTTATGCAAAATAAATGATTTGATAGGTAACATCTATGCAAAAGATCGTCCAACATACCTCAGTGTATGAAAACACAGGTCTACGACCAGTGTGTGTTACCAGTGATGACTTACGGCACGGAAACGTGGTCCCCAAAATGTAGGCCTCATAACAAGGCTCAAAGTCGCTCAGCGTGCTATGGAGCGGGCTATGCTCGGGATTTCTCTGCGAGATAGAATCCGGAATACTGAAATCCGCAGAAGAACGGGTGTAACCGACATAGCACGAAGAATTAGCACGCTGAAGTGGCAATGGGCAGGCCACACCGCTCGACGAACCGACAACTGCTGGGGAAGAAAGGTTCTCGAGTGGCGACCACGCATCGGACGACGCAGTGTAGGACGCCCTCTCACTAGGTGGACCGATGACCTAGTGAAAGTTGCTGGGCGTCGTTGGATGCAGGCGGCACAGGACCGCACATTGTGGCGTAACATGAGAGAAGCCTACGTCCAGCAGTGGACGGCAATAGGCTGAAGTGATGATGAATGATGATGCAAAAGAAGGAAAACTCGAAATAAAACCATATACCAACATGTCTAACCAGCGTAGCATCGCAGGTTAATTTCCCTTTCATTGTGTAGGAGGCTCGAGCCCAACAGTGGGACGTAAATTTATTATGCAAGTTGAGCATTATACACAGCGTATTATCTATAACTAGTTTTGTCCCCCGGCCCGGTGCGGCTGCCTTCGGTCGTCGATTTAACATATTAAATTATTCGCGTAAAACATACGCCATGTTGCCGAGATTATCAATACACCTGTTTATAGAGATTTCTTTTTTAAAATTTATTGAAATGTCACAAAATTTTTTGAATATCTTTGATATAATCATTTATCTAAATACGGTTAATTATATTAATGGCTTCACTTTTTATCAATGGATTTTATCAATGTAGGAGTAATATATACATCATCATCATCATTTCAATTCATATACGTCTTATGGCTGTTGATATTTTAGGCGGAGGAACGCCTCCATGACGTCGTGGTCCCTCGTCGGCAACTCGGGTGGCGCAGGCGGCACCTGTGCCTGATACAGTCATAGCCAAGGTCGCGGGTGACGTGACAGGGGATTAGTCTGTCACCTGCAGAGTGGATGCCCGCGTGACAGTGCCTGACGTCCCGGAGGGGGGACGTCGATGGAAGAGGGTATTCCCTCGGGGTATGCCGTCGGGCCGATCACTGAGGACAAGGAACTTGGCACTGGTGGTTGGCCCAACCACGAAGGCGACGTGCTACGGGGGGGTCATGGGGCCGCGTGTTACCTATCTGTGACGGAGTCGGGCGGGTGCGCTGGCTATGGCCCACCCTAAAAAAAAATAGCGTTGTTGATATTTTGTAAAATATTGTTTTTTTGATCTATCGATATCTTTAATTATATCAATATCAGAGTTCGATATACCGAAAAAACATATCGACATTTCGATATAGCGATATTTTTCCCCGTGACCACTTATTGCGAGGTTTCCGTGATGAGATTTTTTTAGCTAAATTCTAGGAGTAAGTAATAACTGATCATCAATTTCATACCAGCATTTTACAGTAGATTAAGTTTACGGTAATTTTGTAGAATAAATACTTTACAAGAAAAACAATATACCTAAAAATATAGACCCTCGATATTTACTTTTCAGTATCGAACTATCGATATATCGTCCAAAAAAATATCAATAATAGGTATCGATATTTTTAAACAATCATATCGATATTTCAATATTTTATTAACAGCCCTAATACGTCTACTGCTAGACTCGAGCCTCCTCAACAATAAGAACAAAATAGACTTACTGTTTTCGTGTGGTGACGAAGTAAGAATACAATTCACCACCCCCTCTCTTACCCGTAGGTATCGTAAAAGACGACTAATGGATCAAATCAAATCATTTATTACGCATAGGCCCCTTAAGGGCACTTACATATTGTCAAATTACACGTTTGAACACAATAATCTACCACCGGATCGGAACGCGGCCACAAACTGAGAAGATCCGGCAAGAAACTCAGCGGGCAGTCATTTTTTTCTTTAATCTTTTAAATATACATAATTTTATGCTTCGTACAACATATATGGTATTAGCTCCAGTGTGATGCCCTACGAAATTGTATATATGTATAAATTTTCAAAATTTAGTACAATACAAAAAAAATTAAAGCATTAAAGAAAGGAAGAAAATATGGCTGGACCAGATCCCACACGCAGCACCCGATCACGAGTTAACTACTAGAGCAGCCATCACTCTCCTCAACCAAATTAGAGGGAAGGGAGCGACCCGCCCCACATAGCTACCCCAAGCAGAACCTTATTCAGTGAGCATGACTGTGATTGCACAAATGGCGTAGCGGTTAAGATACCGAGCTACTGTGCCAGTGTCGCGGGTTCGAATCCGAAATATAAATGTAAAAAGTTTGTGAACATTTTGTGGTCACGAATTGTTGTTCTGAGTCTGAATGTAATTTGTATCCGCTAATTATATCTTTGTAAAGTGCCAACGTGATACAAGAATTATTTTTTTAGTGCAGGGTCTTTTAAATGCTAAAAATGCATATAACCTCTGTACAAGAGAAGGTTAACTTGAAATGAAACCCTATACCAATATGTTTGACTAGTGTATATTAGGCAAAATAAGGGTTGGTGAATTGGATTCTTACTACGTCACCGCACGGATGGAAATATTTAGAAAATTATACTAATCTTCTTCTTTATCTCAGCTTGTACATGTTCTACTTCTGGGCTCGAGCCTATTCAGGAAATTTAACATAACTAAGCTGGTCAGACGGATTTTTTATTTCTTCCTTTTGAATATATGTTATCTGCAATTTATATCACTTAGTTACACTTAATCACTTTTAAGACAACAACGGCTGAGAAATGGGGTGGTGAATTGTATTCTTACTCTGTCATTATACAGAAGGGGATGTTAACACCAATATTATTTAATACTAGCAGCGCCCTACGGTTTTACCCGCAGTTCCTCTTCCCGTAAGAATATTGGGATATACTATAACCTATGTGTTATTCTGATATGTAAGCTATATTATTGTGAAGTTTCATCAACATCCATTCAGTAGTTTTTGCGTAAAAGAGCAACAAACATCTTCACACTTCACATCCTCACATACTCATAAACTTTTGCGTTTATAATATTAATACGATTTATTATAAGATATTTTGATATTTGTTATGGGAAAATCGTGGGACAAATATGGATGAAAATTGGCACGTAGATAGATCGTTTCCTGGATTAACACATAGGATTTAGACTTTTAAATTCTTAAGTTCCCTTGCGATATATGTTTTCAAAAGCGGTGAAAGTATCAAACTTCTGTTTACCTCTAAACAGAGAATAATAGAAAACGATCTAAATCTTTATATATAAATTTCTTGTGTACGTGTGTATGTCACTGAACTCCTCCAAAACGATTGGACCGATGTTGATGAATTTTTTTATGTATGTTCAAGAGGATTCGAGAATGGTTTAGATTCACAATTAAACCCGGTAGGTTGCGTTGCTGTCGATTTCATGGAGAATTCCTTTTATTTTATTTCAACAGAACAACGTCTGTTAGGTCAGCTAGTTTTATATAAAACTTAATCAAAATGAAAGCATTAATTTTATCTTTTGTTTCAACAGATGGCGTAAATAGCACTACACAAAATGGCTGCTGTATCTTCAGTTCACTTGCAAGACTCAAGAATTAAAATTCAAGAGCAAAGTGACGATGAAGCTTACTCGCCCAATACTAGAGATACTACGAGCCCCGAATACCATGATGACGAAAAAGTCGAAGAGAGACCCATACTGACATCTTCTTTCGCTATACATAACGTTTTAAAGAAAGAAAGAGAAAGCAATAGCCCAGAAAATGTCTTTTCGACTGATAAGTTACTACAGAACACACCGAATTACGAAGACTTACGAGAAGTTAACGAAAATTCTCGACATTCTGATATTATAGATGACGATGATGACGATAGAACGAATGAATCTAGAGCCGATATTAGTATAGATGATAATTCTTGCTGCAGCGATGATACTGTTTTATCAGTTGGTAATGAAGCACTACCATCATTTGAACAGAAAAGCCCAGAAATATCCCAAAACCTAACATCATTTAAACACATACAGACACATTTGAATGCCATATCTCAATTAAATCAAAATATTAACATGAACCAACCATTATTACTAAGGCCAAGCCCGATAACCCCAAACCCATTAATGTTCCTAAACCAACCTTTACTCTTTCAAAATCCTTTAATAAATCAAGTAGACTTAAAATCCGGTCTCCAAAATCGAATGGCTATACCACAAAACAATTTGGGTCTAAATCCTCAACCGTTTGGATTAAATTTCGGATTAAGAATGAAGAACCAGACTCAAGAATTAAGAAGAACAGATGAGAATAGAAGACTTAATTATGCGTGTCCAAAATCCCCTGAGAATGAATCTGGAAGGGATTTCATCAATCAGAACTGTTTGAAATTTAGCATAGATAATATTTTAAAAGCAGATTTTGGGAGACGTATTACGGATCCCCTTAATAAGAGGAAAATGAAGAGTCGTGTTGAGGCTAAAGTTTCGCCGGTGAAGGAGGTATTACCGTCGAAACCTGATGAGGCTAGAGTACCAGATGTGAAGCTAGGTGAGAAGAGTGGAGCGATAGACTTATCTAAAGGAGAAGACAGCGGGAGTAACCACAGTTCTGCAGCCAGTGGTAAGCAGTAGTTTCTTAATTAGTTTTTTATAATGTCACATACAAATTTTTTTTTCTTCTTTTTTTTTTTCTTTCTTACTAAAAAGACAACACCCTGCACTAAGGAAATAATCTCTGTATTGCGGGGGGACTTTACAAAAATATAACTTACGGACACAAATGAAATCCAGACTCAGAAGAACAATTTGTGGATCGCACAAAGTGTTGTCTTGCGTGGGATTCGAACTTACGATACTGCCATGGTAGGTCGGTATCTTAACCACCATTTGTGCCGTCATCTGTGCAGTAACTAACTTAGTAGCAATTTAAAGTTTTTTATTTAAAGTAGCATTTTGAAAAGTGTCCTTATAATTGACCCAACAGACGTTGTTCTGTTTAAATCTAATAAAAAAGTAAAAGGAATTCTCTTTAAAATCAATCGCAGCGCCACCTACCGATTCCAATTATTAATCTAAACCATTCTCATATACATCGGAACAACCACAAAAATGACAAAAATCCAGCCGTTTAGGAGTTCAATTACAAAACACACGAACAAAACATTTATATGTATAAAGATATTTTATAAGTGGGTGTCGTAAAAGATAATTAAGTAATATAACATGCATAGATCATTGCTATAGAAGGAAAACATGAAATAAAACCCATATGACTATTTTTTTATGGGTGGGCTATAGCAAGCGCACACGCCGTCTATTTCGTCCGGGGCGACGAAAGGACGGCGCGCGGGCCCATAATAACCCACCCATACCCACGTCGCCTTCGTCGTTGGGCCGACTACCAGTGCCGAGTTCCATGTCCTCAGTGGTCGGCCCGGCGAAAACCGATGACTATGGGGTATAATATGCATATAACATCTATACGAAACAAGTATGAAATAAAACCCTATAACAAACCATTTGAATGACGCGATATGTTAGGTGTATTGCCCTCCTACTGTGGAGCAGCTACCAGACCTGTAGTGGAATTTATTTGGGTTATGATGATTATAATGAATGTATTTCAGGTACCACATCGAGTGATGGAGCGATGGTCTGGCCTGCGTGGGTATATTGTACACGTTACAGTGACCGACCCAGTTCCGGTAAGTCTAATTTACTGATATTAAGAGCGTTATCGGTAATATGCGGCCGTAAACCCAAAAATGTGGTTTTTTGAGGACTGGTTACTCGTTCATCATAATAGCTTACTAAAAATTTATATAACCACTACATTAAACACATCTTTATATTGTGCTTGTACAGAATTATAACTCAATATTGTAACTATTTTATTAAAAGGCAAGGGTATTTTGAACTTAAGTTAATGAGATTTTACGAAAACGCTGAGTTTTGAAGTTCAGGTACGACTAAACGGTAAGTCGTGGCAGCTCGAAAAAAATTGTAGATGTTAGGAAAATTACTGTTCTTGGGTATGTATAAAATGAAATTCAAGATTTCTTCCTTTTAAAACTAAAAAAAAAATATTTCCTTAAGATTAATTTGACGAAAATGGCTCCTGTAAAACATTTAATTTTGTGAATAATACTAACCTTGGAATATTTAAAAAAATATCCACTATTTGTTCGACTATTGTAGAAGCAGTAAAAAAAGAACCAAATTGAAATACGAATAGTCACCCTCGTAATTAAATTTTAAATATTACTATAAATTGAATGGCATAATTGTTCGTAAGCCACCAAAGTCCGATTATACACTACCTGCATACGGCCCATCATGACGTATGCCAGTGTAGTGTTCGCGCACGTTAGGCCAAACAGGATCCACAGGTTACAAACACTACAAAATAGATTCATGCGACGGGCAACGGGAGCACCGTGGTTCGTTCGTAATGTCAATCTACACATCGACCTCGAATTGCCGACCATCAGGCAGTATATGAAGCGTTGCTCCCAGCGCTATTTTGACTCTGCCACGACTCACCCCAATCCACTAGTGGTTGGGGCGGTAAACTACGTCCCATCAAAAATATCCGCGGTCCGACGACCCCGTCATCTCCTTGAAGAAGGGGATGATGCCATCACGATCGCCCAAGAAAGGGCCTACACAGCTCGCGCAGCGATAACACATAAAACTGCGCGGTATCGGCCTCGCCGACGAGGTCGAAAACCGTGCCGCGTAAAAATCATTAACCTAAACGTGGCCACGCCCACTTTGCTTTCAGCGACGCCCCGAGCCGAGGTCCGTTCCCCACAGGGGGAGCCCTCGGGCGATGTTCGCTTAACTTACTTACCGGGTTGAGAGCCTTCCGCTCGCCCATTGCCCGCGTTAAGCTGTCAAGGTCATCTGCGACCAACAGCTAAATACACACAAAAAAAAAAAAAAAAAAAAGTTCGTAAGCCAGTCGCGCCTTGGCGCTCAACGGAGCAGGGTCACGTCGCTCGAGCTCACAGCGTAAAAGACGACAATACGAACTTGAGCGTATACTGCGACTGATCGGTTTTGATTCGTAAGTATTTATTACTATCTAATTCTTTTAATTACTTTCATGCGATCTCTATAAAGAATAATATAGAATCTTTTTATGTTTTAGGTGATGGGTCGAAAAAACAGATTGTATCTTGGGAACAAAATCGGTTACAAGGCCAGGAAAAAGAGAACACACGATTTTTTTTTTTTGTGTGTGTACAGCTGTTGGCCGCAGATGGCCTTGACGGCTTGACGCGGACTATGGGTGAGCGCTGAGGGCTCTCAATCCGGAGAAAAGTATTCTAAGCGACATAGCCCAAGGGCTCCCCCTGTGGGAAACGGACCTCGGCTTGGGGCGTCGCTGGAGGTAAAGTGGGCGTGCCCACGTTTTTAGTCGTGACTTTTGCGCGGCGCGGTTTCGCACCTCGACGGCGAGGGCGGAATCGTGGATATTTATTTGTTAAGGCCACGCGGGCCGTGTAGGCTCTCTGTTGAGCGAGTGTGATATTGTCGTCCTCTTCGTCGAGGACGTCGGATGGATGAGATTTTGGAGGGTCTATAGGAAGCCGCCCCAACCACTAGTTGGTTGGGGTGTGTCATGGCAGAGTCAAAGTAGCTCTGAGAGCACCGTTTCATAAACTGCTTGATGGTCGGCAGTTCGAGGTCGATGTGGAGATCGACGTTTCGTATGAACCACGGTGCTCCCGTAGCTCGGCGCATGAAACGATTTTGTAGTGTCTGTAGCCTGTGGATCCTGTGTGGCTTTACGTGCGCGAACACCACGCTGGCATAGGTCATGATAGGCCGTATGCAGGTGGTGTAAAGTCGGACTTTGAGAACGCACGACAAAACTGTAAGGTACTTATAGTTTCAAAAGAGTAAACGAAAAGAGAAGTGAGCCGTCACTCAGGACGCCTGGCAGACGTGAAACATCAAAATTATTTTGAAGTCGTAAATAAAACTACTGTTACGGATTATATCGCGTTTGTATTTGATTTATGATTGCCCGACGTTTCGAACACTTTGCAGCATTCATGGTCACGGGCGGTCTAAGGTGTCTCACGTCCAACAAGTAATCGTTATTACAGACATTTATGATTATCTACCCGATACAGAAAATAGTTATAAATTTATTAAATCGTTACCCACATTTTAGTACAAATTTATTGCCAGTGTAAGAAGAAAATGATACTATATGAAAAAAATTATATTGTTTATGGTTAGTAATTATTAATTATTAAATTTGTAGCAATTATTGTTACAATTTGTTGATTTAAAACTAACAAAACTAATATACTACACAAAAATTTCAATAGAGAGGATGGCTGGGTATTACCATCAAGCTGGGATCCTGTTATAAACATAATTAAAAATAAATCCAAAGAGACCACCACAAGACTGCATGATACTGTGAGCACTTATTGTATAGATTTAACCCACAATAATAATAGTTAAACGATAATTTTATAAATCAAAAATCTTTTAGTAAGACAAAGTAAGCCGCATCTAAAATTAAAAATCAATATTAATTTAGCATCATGTCCCCTGAGTTTTCTTGCCGGATCTTTCTCAGTGTGGCCGCGTTCCGATCCGGTGGTAGTATATTAGTTTTGTTAGTTTTAAATCAACAAATTGTAACAATAATTGTTACAAATTTAATAATTAATAATTACTAACCATAAACAATATAATTTTTTTCATATAGTATCATTTTCTTCTTACACTGGCAATAAATTTGTACTAAAATGTGGGTAACAATTTAATAAATTTATAACTATTTTCTGTATCGGGTAGATAATCATAAATGTCTGTAATAACGATTACTTGTTGGACGTGAGACACCTTAGTCCGCCCGTGACCATGAATGCTGCAAAGTGTTCGAAACGTCGGGCAATCATAAATCAAATACAAACGCGATATAATCCGTAAAAGTAGTTTTATTTACAATGTGTAGTGCTCGCGTAAACATCAGATATCATTATTTTGAAGTCGTTACCGCAAAGCGTGGCGTTAACGCCGCTTTTAATGCCACGCGACGATCAGGTTCACCCCGCCTATAGATATTTCACATCAAAAATCCGAACGGAACATTTATGCAGCCTCATCTTCTGAAGAGTTTAATAATTACTAACCATATACAATATAATTTTTTCATAGAGAATAATTTTCTTCTTGTACTAGCAATAAATATGTAGCAAAATGTGGATCAAAATTTAATAACTAATTTCTGTAGTGGGTAGATTTAAATCTCTGACTGGACTTGTTAGACATCCATGGCCATGGCGACTAGGGCCATACTCGACTACTGCACGGCAGCCACGGAGGCAGCGTGCCTCTTGGCCGGAACTCTCCGATGGGACCTGCAGGCGGAGGTACTCGCCGAGCTTTACCTGCGAGTATCAGAGACGCGAGCCACATATAGCCTCAATCAAGGTGATTGCCGCCTGGCGGGTCGACGTCCGCCGAGACGCCATTGCTCGTTGGGCAATCGGACTGGAGAAGCCTCAATACGGTATCAGGACCGTCGAGTCCTTTCAGCTGGTGCTGATGGGGTGGTTGGGTCGGCAGCACGGGGTACATTCTTTCCGACTGGTGCAGGTATTGATGGGTCACGATAGCCAAGTACCTGCGCAAGCTCGTTAGGAGGGAGAGCACACCATCCTGCCACCACTGCTATTGCGACGTGAGCACGGTGCAGCACAGGCTCGAGGTGTGTGCCTCGTGGGCAGAGCAGCGCCGTGAACTCGTTGCAATCACCGGTGCCGACCGGACCCTGCCGACCATCACTAGGGAGATGCTCAGCAGCGTCAGGAACTGGAACGCGGTCACCGCCTTCTGTGAGGCTGTCATCTCACGAAAGGAGAAGCCGGCTCGTGTATGATCAATCTTTGGTCACACGTTCCGCCACCGGCGACTCGGGCAGCGCAGATACGAGTATCCGCGCCTCACGCCGCCCTAGGCGAGTCCGCGGGTGACCGGACCGGGGACTTTAGTGTGTCACCCGCAGAGAGCCTGACCGTGTGACGGCGACCGACGTCCCGGGATAGGGACGTCGATTGGGGTTTTTTTATTTTTTTTAAATTATTACACAATAATGTAAAAATTTAAAAAAAATAAGATGTCGAGTCTCGAACCCAAGACCAGAGTTCCCGCCGGCGAGCACGTTACCACGAGATTACCGCTTGTTGGCGATTCGACTTTGAATTTTTCTAGTACATAAATTACCCATCCAACTTTGACCCTTAAAATCTTTTTAACGAGGGCCCAGTTGACCCTAATATTTGATAGTTGTGATACCCTCGTGCCCCCTCTACCACCTCACCAAAAATCATGGAAATCCCCGACCCACACGCCTGAGGGTCTCCTTGTAAGTTATACTCTGTGCCTATATTTTACTATTTCCTGTACTTTGCATATTAAAAATACAATTTTAACCGTTTTACTGTAATGAGATTTGGTTTTTAATTAAAAATTTTAAAATTTACATCATGTTGATTTTTGAAAATCTACTTCTCCGAAGAATATATTAGAGATTGATTATTATAAGCGCCAAGGCTCAAGACTGGTCATTCTATGAACTCGCGTGTGTGTAATGCATTAGTGTGCGTCGATATCGGACCGTAGCAAAAAACCAAAAATGCGAGAAGTGCCGATCACCGATAACGCTCTTAAAGAAGAAAGATAGAACGAAAAAGAATTATTCTGCTCTCATTAAAAGCTAATAAAAAAGCGGCTAAGTGCGAGTCGGCATCACGCACGAAGGGTTCCGTATCCGTATCTATAATAAATCGTGTTTATTGTATGACTCCCATAAATATTTATTTTATTTTGTTTTTAGTATTTGTTGTTATAGTGGCAACAGAAATACATAATTTGTAAAAATTTCAATTGTCTCGCTATCGCGATTCTTGAGATACAGCCTGGTGATAGACAGACGGACGGACAGACAGTGAAATCTTAGTAATAGGGTCCCGCTTTTACCCTTTGGGTACAGAACCCTAAAAAATAAACACCAAAGAAAAGAACTTCTAATATAATTTAATTTGAACGAGGTAGAAAAAAGGCTATTGGCTGAGCCCGTGCTAGTGCTCTCTGGTTTAAAACATGATTAAAACATTCATCATAATCATCTCAGCCTATCGCCGTCCACTGCTGGACGTAGGCCCCCCTCATGTTACGCCACAAAGTGCGGTCCTGTGCCGCCTGCATCCAATGACGCCCAGCAACTTTCACCAGGTCCACCTTGTTCGTCCTACACTGCGTCGTCCAATACGTGGTCGCCACTCGAGAACCTTTCTTCCCCAGCGGTTGACAGTTCGTCGAGCGATGTGGTCTGCCCATTGCCACTTCAATTAAAACATTTCTGGCATTTAAAATATAACAATCTAAACCTAATAACTTAAACAAGACTTATATTGATTCTTTTACTGTATATGTTTTTATTTATTGGTGATAGTGGCAAACGAGCAAACAGCGCACCTGATGATAAATGCTCATAGACCTTATCCAGGCCTATCGTGAAGAAAATAAAGGGAGTATGAATCCGTGCAATGAGATTTGCTGATACTAAAGACATCACCAACACACAAACACCCTCAGAAAGTTATGCTTTCGGCTCTCTCATTCACGATTCACTCATTGTCGATTTTCTGCTCAGGGTAGTACTACCTCACATGGATTGCCCCACGGCTGTACACATACTAGATATACGGCTGTCGACACTGAAAACAAGGAACTTGGCTTCGGTGGGGAGCCCAACGACGAAGGCGACGTGCTATGGGTGGGTCTGTACCCTTCTGTCGACTCGGATGGAGACAGGCGGCGGGTGCACTAATCGTAGCCCAGCCTAGGGATGTGACTTGGAGGGAGAATAATCGATTAATTAAATAATCGATTTTATGTTCTTTAAAAAATCGATTATAAAATAATCGATTAATTAAAAATAAATAATCGATTATAAAATGAAACACTGCACGCAGTATCGTGATGACCTTTTTTTTAGGAAATCCGGCAGTGATATAATCGTTTAATATAAAAATAATCGATTTTTTATTATTGTGATAATCGAATACAAAATACGATCATTACAAAAAAAATAGTCGATTAATATAAAAATCGATTATTTTTTCATATCCCTAGCCCAGCCCCAAAAAAAAAATCACATAATATTCCGTGGGAGTTGTAAAAACCATATAAGGAAACAAAGGAATGATAGAGGGAGTGAGGGTAGAATTCCTATTCCAGGGCATAAAAAAGGTTTTTTTTTGGATGGGCTATAGTCAGCGCATAAGCTGTCCATTCCGTCCGGGGCGACGAAAGTATTCCGGGCGGCCCCATAACCTACCATATTTGCTCGTGTCTTCGTCACTGGGTCGGTCACCAGTACCGAATTTCTTGTCTTCCGTGGCCAGCCCGAAAAGGGCTAACGTTAAATAGGTACGTCATCATCATCATTTCAGCTCATATACGTCCCACTGTTGGGCTCGAGCCTCCTCCACAATAGGAGGGCAATTGATCTTACTACCATGCGTGTCAGACAGGTTGGTTTTGTTTCGAGTTTTCTATCTCTTGCATAGATGTTTTATGTGTATTATCCCTTAATAGTTTTTTACGACATCCATGGGCAAGTTATATTGGTGAATTGTATTCCTATTCTAGGGCACATAGAATGGCGTTAGCGTTAAATAGTTACAATTTTCCTTTTATCAAAGGGAAGACCCATAATAAATGGATTTATAAGATTATTAAGTTTATCCTTTTGACCTCAAGTAATAATTTTATAAGCGCCCCCAAGAGTGTTGTTTGAGATAAAGAGGGCGGACAACGTATCGTGTTAGAAGGGGGAACTTTATTAATTGAGTGAAAAAAGCACTTAATGTTTTCACGGTCCATTGCTGGTATGGTGTTTCTGTTGATATTGGTTTTGATGCTTGGGTGTTGTTGGGTGTGTAATCTTTTATCCGACATCAAAAAAGAATGCAGTCATTGTCACTTTTATTTAAAAAGAGCACTAAGGAAGTAATTCTTGTATTGCGGTGGGATTTTACAAACATATAATTCATCATCTTCATCTCGGCTCATATCCCAATGCTGGGCTCGAGCCTCCTCCACAATGGAAGGAAACCTTACTGTACCATGCTGGTCAGACAAGTTGATATAGAGTTATGTACCGAGTTTTTCTTCTCTTGCATAGATATTATATACTTGGTTAAAGCGTTTCAAAAAAAAAAAATTATTTTCTCTCGGAACCAGGCTCAAAAGTTTCGTTTAGATGCCAAAATAGGCCTCTGAAAATATGAGCCCTTAATATTAATGTTAAGGATGTCCGCATCGCACTTTTCGATTTTCCATAAGAATTACATAGGAAAATTTTTATTTTTTATTCTGTTTTTTTTAACTACTGAACCATACATTGCTCTGCAATTCCCATTACATATGTTTGTAGAAAATTAAACGCTATACAAAAAAGATCTGATATCATTATTCGATGAATCAACTCATTCAAAAGTTATTCAAGGTCAAAGTTAAATACCTTTTTATTACATTTAGTACAAAATGTTCTATTGAGTAGAATGTCTATTTTCAGTATTTGATTTTTATACAGCTTCGAAGTTCAAATTTTTGATTTTTTGCATTTTTCAGCTAAACTGTATATATATGTAAGTGTAAATTCAACTCAAAGAACTTTTTCGAAAATCGAAAAGTGCGATGCGGACATACTTAATATTAATATTAAGAGCTCATATTTTCAGAGGACTATTTTAGCATCTAAACGAAACTTTTGAGTCTGGTACCGAGTGAAAAAAAAATATTTTTTTTTGAAACGCCCTAATACATGCTATATCCTTTAGTTGTCTTTTACAATAGTTTGTATTCTTACTCCGTCACCACTCGGATTAAAAAATATATAGGAATAGTGGTAGGAGCGCACTGTTGACAGTTGTCTGTCTACAGCCGCGGGCCGGTCTGTCCGGGGTAGTACCACACTGAGCAGAAAATCGACGTTTGAGTAGTAGCAAATTGGTACTGCGTTTCGTTCGGTGAGCGAGATAGGCGAAAGCCCAACATTCTGAGGGTGTTTGCGAGCGATGGGTTTTAGTGATGCCTTTAGTATCACCGAACTTCATTGCGCGCATTCACTCTCCCTTCACTCTCTTCGCGGTAGGCAGCGGCCTTGTAAAGGTCCATGAGCGGCAGCAACACTTACCATCAGGTGTACTGTTTGCTCGTTTGCCACCGCTTGCAATAAAAAAAATATATTATACTATAATTGATGGTAGAATTTCACGTTTACAAGTAGACGGTGAAAGACCATAGTTAAAGCAATGCAACTAAGATAAAAACAAACAAACATTGAATAAAATTAGCAATCGTTAAGCGTGCAGTGTTTGATAAAATAAATATGTATAAGACTTGCGAAGGGCGAGGCGGAAAAATTGCTTTTTAGTGATGCGATCATGTCGATAGTATTTAATTTATATTACACGTCAATTTTAAAAAACATTAAAGTATTCTTTTTTCGCTGAAGTGGCAATGGGCAGGCCACATCGCTCGATGAACCGACAACCGCTGGGGAAGGTTCTCGAGTGGCGACCACGTATTGGACTACGCAGTGTAGGACACCCTCCCACTAGGTGGACCGACGACCTGGTGAAAGTTGCTGGGTGTCGTTGGATGCAGGCGGCACAGGACCGCAGTTAGTGGCGTAACATGAGGGAGGACTACGTCCAGCAGTGGACGGCGATAGGCTGAAATGATGATGATGATGATTCTCTTTTTTGTTTAAAAGTGAAACTTTTTACATCGCCTCCAACATGTTTGTCCATCTATTGCATGTCGCGTGACAGTCGGCCACGGGGTAGGGGTAAAGTGAAAGGCGCTCGACAGAGCAGCCGAGACCAATATGGCGGCGCGTATGGTTCGCATCAGCTGACCGTGTAGTGTGTAGACTATTAGTGCCAGTGCTCCACGCTATTTGTTTTTATCAGTGTTTAATGTAAATGTTGCTATTTTTTAGTTAAATGTCTACAATGCGAAAAAAAGTTTCACCTTTTACAAGATTGTCAGGAGGGAGAGCACACCGTCCTGCCACCACTGCAATTGCGACGAGGACACGGCGCAGTACACGCTCGAGGTGTGTGCCGCGTGGGCGGGGGAGTGCCGTGAACTCGTCGCGATTATCGGTGCCGACCTGACGCTGCCGACCATCGCCAGGGAGATGCTCGACAGCGTCAGGAATTGGGACATGGTCGCCTGTCGTGGTCTTCTGTGAGGCCATAATCTTATGGAAGGAGGCGGCGGATCGTGTGCGAGTAGAGCTTCTATTCGACTTTACAAATATGCTAATTATCGATACAGATTGCAGGCACAGAACAAATCGCCGAAAGACCCGGGTCGGCCATGAATGGCAAAGAATCTGTACTAGTTGTCTGCCTAATAGCGATGGAGAGTGAATACAGCGGGTTATAGGGCCGTACACCACCTTTTTGTTGATTTGGTGAGAACGGGTGGCTTGTATTTATCCCATAGCCTGAAAAAAAAGAGACTCGGAATAATTATTTAGTAGGTTCTTTTAGGCTTTATCATGCAATTAAACCAACGAGCAAAATAATGGTGATTTCTTTTGTCTCTGTTGATGGTAAACGAGCAAATAGCACACCTTTTTTTTTTTTGTGGGTGGGTCGCGGTCGGCGCGCCTCCGCACCACTCCGTCCGGGGCGACAGAGGGGCTTAAGCACGCAACTCCCGCGACCCACCCAAAAACCACGTCGCCTTCGTCGTTGGGCCGACCACTGGAGCAGCGTTAACTTGTCGTCAGTGGTCGGCCCGACGGAATACCCCCTATTGGGGTACCCTCCCATCGACCGACGTCCCCCCCTCGGGGAGGACGTCGGTCTTTCCTCACGCGGTCGGCCTCTCGGTGGGTGACGGACTAATCCCCGGTCACGTCACCCGCGGCCTCGGCTAGGGAAATAGCACACCTGCTGGTAAGTGTTACTGCCCCTGGACCTTTGCTAGGCTGCTGTCTACTGTGAAGAAAGTAAAGGGAGTGTGAATGCGTACAACAGATTCGGTGATACTAAAGGCATAACCAAAACCTACCACACGCAAACACCATCAGAAAATTGTGCTTCCGTTTATTTCGCTCAATAAACGAAGCGCAGTAACAAATTGCTACTATCTATATCTATTCTATACCAATAAATAAAATTGGAGTTGTCTGTTTGTAATGTCAAAATAATAGGCCTTTTTCATGCTCACATGGTTATTTTCACTATACATATGCCTAAAAATCACTTTATATTTTTTTTGTCTGTCTGTCTGTTTGTTCCGGGTAATCTTCAAAACGGCTGGACCGATTTAAAAAAATTCTTTCACCAATGGAAAGTTATAATATCAGGGCCGTAAACTAGGCTATATTTTATCCCGGTATTCTCACAGGAACGGGAACTACGGGGATAAGGCGACAGAAACCGAAGCGAAGCGAGAGCGGGTTGCTAGTCTATACCAATAAATAAAATTGGAGTGTCTGTTTGTAATGTCAAAATAATGGGCTTTTTTCATGCTCACACGATTATTTGCGCGACACCTATACCTAAAATACAGATTAAAAAATTTTTGTCTGTCTGTCTGTCTGTTTGTTCCGGGTAATCTTCAAAACGGCTGGACCGATTTCAAAAATTCTTTCACCAATGGAAAGCTATAATATCAGGGCGTAAACTAGGCTATATTTTATCCCGGTATTCCCACGGGAACGGGAACTACGCGGGTAAAACGACTAAAACCGAAGCGAAGCGAGGGCGGGTTGCTAGTTGTAAATAAAATTACTTTACGGATTTCATCGCGCTTGTATTTGATTTTTGATTGCCCGACGTTTCGAACACCTTACAGAATTCATGGTCACGGGCGGACTAAGATGTCTGACGTCCAACAAGTCATTGTTATTGCAAATATTTATAATTATCTACCCGCTATAGAAATTAGTTATTAAGTTTTGACCCACATTTTGTTACAAATTTATTGCCAGTACAAGAACAAAATGATTCTATATGAGAAAATTATATTCTTTATGGTTAGTTATGTAATTATTAAACATTAAATTTGTAGTAATTATTATGACAGTTTATTAATTTAAACCTAACAAATCTAATATACTACCACCGGATCGGATTCGGTCTCACTGAGTAAGATCCGGCAAGAAAACTCAGGAGGGCATGATACTAAATTATTATTAATTTTAAAAGGCGGCTTTTACTAAAAGGTTTTTGATCTATACCAATAAATAAAATTGGAGCGTCTGTTTGTAATGTCAAAATAATAGGTGTTTTTCATGCTCACACGGTTATTTGCACGACACCTATGCCTAAAATAACGATTAAAAATTTTTTGTCTGTCTGTCTGTCTGTTTGTGCCGGGTAATCTTCAAAACGGCTGGACCTATTTCAAAAATTCTTTCACCAATGGAAAGCTATAATATCAGGGCGTAAACTAGGCTATATTTTATCCCGGTATTCCCACGGGAACGGGAACTACGCGGGTAAAACGACTATAACCTATAACCGAAGCGAAGCGAGGGCGGGTTGCTAGTTTAATATATAACACTTGAGAAGATCTTATTAATATGATAATGGTAGGAAAGGTTATTTATTAATACATTTTTTTATTGATTATAAAATATACTAGCAACCCGCCCTCGCTTCGCTTCGGTTATAGGTTATAGTCGTTTTACCCGCGTAGTTCCCGTTCCCGTGGGAATACAGGGATAAAATATAGCCTAGTTTACGCCCTGATATTATAGCTTTCCATTGGTGAAAGAATTTTTGAAATCGGTCCAGCCGTTTTGAAGATTACCCGGAACAAACAGACAGACAGACAGACAAAAATTTTTTAATTGCTATTTTAGGCATAGGTGTCGTGCAAATAACCGTGTGAGCATGAAAAAAGCCTATTATTTTGACATTACAAACAGACGCTCCAATTTTATTTATTGGTATAGATTTTATTCTTAGTTACAATTCTTGGATATGTACATTAGAATTGTGTGTATGTACATTATTAGCATCATTATTTAATCCTATATGAGTAACAATCGGCTTATGGTATCTATAATAAGCAACGAAATTTTTACAACAGAATGGTGCCGTAACGCGTCACGTAACGAACCATTTTACCCTACAATAAGAGGTTATCACATCAAAAAAAAAAATTTGAAATTAACCTTCTGTGTGGTGATGGAAGAAGAACATAATTCGCCATCACTTTTTGGCCCGTGGTTGTCGTAAAAAACGACCATCTATGCAAGAGAAAGAAAAGTTTACATAAAGATATATCCATCCGTCTGATCCGGCTATTGTGGAGGCTTGAGCTTAACAGTTAGACGTATATAAACTGAGATGATAATGCTAGATTTACAGGATTTACACTGGTAGGCATATCTAATATGAATTAATCTCAATAAAAAACAGAAGTAACATCTCTATATTAATGATCAAATAAAAAAAAAACATCGATAATGTTTCCCATCACTATCAAAGGCGAACACCCCAAACATATGTTTTCACGCTCAAAATAAAGATTGCTCTTATGTTATTGAGTATAGTGTAGTTACTTATCGAAGTTTCGTTTAGTTTATTGAATTAGTCGATACATTCGAGGGGTTCCAATGTATTGTTATTTAAAGTTATCTCAAAACTTAGGGGGAGCTTTGATATATTGATGCTTAAACTTTACTAGTTGCTTGTCATATTAAATTTGTAGCTATTAAGTATTTAATGATTTCTAATGTTTACGCCGTAGTCATGGCAGGATCTCTAGAGGATCTTGGCGCTATGCTCAATGACTTCAGCAAGGTTTTTCAACTAGTGAGCCTACAAATGAATGGATAAGACGAAAGTCATAACTTTCAGTGAGCCTACAAATGAATGGATAAGACTTTTTCATCCAATGCCCATAATGATTTTTGATGTTTACGCGATCATTGCGGACTGCCATGAACACCCCATGAACGCTGCAAAGTGTTCCCAACGTTGGGCAATCAAAAATGAAACATAAACGCGTTAAAATCCGTAGTTTTATTTACAAGTAGCTTCTGCTCGCATTTTCGTCCGCGTTGTATAGATACTTTGGGCTAACGCTAACTTTAACCTAAAACTTTGTTTACGTAGAAGATGAATATTTTTTTTTATAAAATACGATGCTGTCGCACATGATTTTTTGCAAAAATTTAGCAGTTTACGCAACGGAAGCTCTCAAAAGGAAAAAATCCGATTTTGAAACATTCTTCATTGGTGCTCCGCTCCTGTTGGTTTTAGCGTGATGATATATAGCCTATGGTCTTATTCAATAAATGGGCTATCTAACACTGAAAGAATTTTTCAAACCGAAATAGTAGTTCCTGAGATTAGCGTGTTCAAACAAACAAACTCTTCAGCTTTACATATTAACTATAGGTGTATAATGCCTATGTCATTTAGGTACTGGTCGCGGTCCTATTTGAGTCTCGAGGTTGTCTATCACCATATTTACCTAGGATAAGCAGTCCAGTTAGGAACATAAAATTTCGAGAAAGAGGTCAGCCAAAGAATCCAAACTCGGCTGTTCAGCGTTCGCGAAACTTAAGAAGATTTTCTCGTCTAACATTCCGCAATGTTTCAAACACAGGTTTAGAACCAGTGTGTACTACCAGCGATGAACGGCATTGAAACATTGCCTCTAAATGTTGCCCTCATAAAAAGGCTAAAAGGTGTATAACGTGCTATAGAGAGGACTATGCTCGTTATTTCTCTACGCGATAGAATCCGGAATCCGGCCATTTGTAGAAGAACGGGCGTAACATAGCTCGTAGAATTAGTACGTTGAAATGGCAACGGCTACATCGCTTGTCGAACCGATAACCGTTGGGGAAAAAGGGTTCTCGAGTGGCGACCACGAATCGGACGTGTTGGTATAGGGTTTTATTTCGAGTTTTCTTCATCATTTCAGCCTATATAAGTCCCACTGCTGGGCTCGAGCCTTCACCACAATGGGAAGGAAATTGATTGAAGAAACAGATGTTTTATACGTATTTAATCTTCTAGTCTTCTTTTATAATACTCACGGGAAAGAGAGGGAGTGGTTAATAGGATTTTTACTCCGTCACCACACGGTAAATTACGTAAATGCAATGAAACTATTTCTACGGATTTTATCGCGTTTGTATTTGATTTTTAGGGTCCCGTACCCAAAGGATAAAACGGGACCCTATTACTAAGACTTCATTGTTTGTCCGTCCGTCTGTCTGTCACCAGACTGTATCTCAAAAACCGCGATAGCTAGACAGTTGAAATTTTTACAAACTATGTAATTCTGCTGTCGCTATAATAACAAACATTAAAAACAAAATAAAATAAATATATAAGACGGGCTCCCATACAAGAAACGCGATTTTTTTGCCTTTTTTTGCTCAATGGTAGGAAACCCTTCGTGCACGAGACCGATTCGCACTTGGCCGATTTTTGTTTACTTTGCCGCCGTTATAATTTTTTATATTTACGGTGCGTTTCGAAATTCTCGAAGAGTTTATGGTCACGGGGAGGAAAATAAAAATTAAATAACAAATAAATAGTTTTATCCGTATTCAGAACAGTTTTAAGCTATAAAGAAAATATGTTACCATTCCTTACTCTTGGCAGGCATCGGGTTTTGATAATTGCTGACAATAGATTTTCAATCATCGTCAAAGTTGGTTGATTTTAGTATTATTACATACTCTTTGGAGATGCTTATGTTTAGGCTGACACTTCGGCTAGTTGATAGGAAAACCCTTATTACTATCACAGGCCATATACGTCGTACTGCTGGGCTCGCGCCTCCTCCTCAATAGAAGGGAAATTGACCTAATATACCATGCTGGTCAGACATGTTGGTATAGGGTTTCATTTCAAGTTTTTCTTCTCTTGCATACACATTATCTGCATATTATAATCCCTTAGACTTTACGATATCCACGGGCAAGGAAGGTGTGAAGAAGAATGAATTGTATTCTTACTCCGTCACCATACGGCAAAAACGAATTATCAGCTTCAATATATTAAAATGTCATTATAAAGTGGCTATAGCTCATATGTTAATAATAATAATTGCTATAGTCGAGTAGATTGGATCAAAGACTAGATCATTTAAAGTTTTATAGGCTTTTAGTATGATCGCAAATCTGGGGGAACGACAGTGCCCCCGTCAAGTCGAGCAAGAACGCAACACTGCCGTAACATAATTTTCTCGAACCCAATTCAGGCAATTTTCGACTCCCTATAACTTCGCTGTCAATAAAACTAGAAGCCTGAATCAATCTATTTATTTAAAACATAAAAGATCTTTAATATTGATATTGCCACTATAAAAAGTTGTTAGATTAGCTAATTACGCAATGACTTAAGACAGAAGGTCCCTTAAATAGGGATTGAATAAATTGACCGACTTGGTATTATATGGATCACACAACTTTTTATGGCAGGCTTTTGATGACATTTATATTGTCTGCTACAGCCAAATTCTGTTCGGTTATCAGAGATGCGATGGAGATAAATTATAAAATATAGCTGCACCATTGCACCAGCATTCGCCAACGATGACCACGATCCTCAGTCATGAGGGAACGACCAGACAGAGAGAGAGATATTGTCTACTACCAACTGGCTTTCTGAATCCTGTATTTACTATTTCCTAATCATAGGTAACTTCTGTAGTAGATAATGATAACTTTTGATGTTTACTTAAACATTAAAATCATTATCAACAAATCAAATAATTTATTTTACATAAGCCTGTAAGTACCTGCGCCTGATGCCGCCCTAGCTGAGGTCGCGGGTGGACGGACCGGGGATTAGTCCGCCACTAGCAGAGAGGCCGATCGCGTGAAGGCGATGCGCTGGCAACACAGTCTTGCTGTCGGGGCGTAGAATGGAACGATATCCGAAAGAGTAACCCGCCGGGCCGGTCACGAATGTCAAGGAATAAGTACCAGCGATGGGGAGAGAATACAATAGGTTATGAGGCCGCACTCCGTCCATCCGTCGGCCCGGGCGCATTGAGCAGGGTGGGTGCAGACTATAGCCTAATAAAAACAAAAAAAAAGTGTGATTCAGCAACCGATGGCGAGTTAACTACTAGAGCAGCCATTACTCCCCAACATTCTTCTTTTATCATATTTATTTGAAGTATTATGTATTCCTCATTTGTAGTACACTAGTTTATGCCCGCGACTTTGTCCGCGTGGAACAGTTACTTTGGGCTAATGCTAACTTTAACCCACGACTTTGCTTACGTAGAAGGTAAAAATATTGTTAAATAATACAATTCTGTCATACATGATTTTTGCGAAACCTAACCGTTTACGTAGCGTTCTGTGCGTGCTTACGCCTCTCTGTCGCCCCGGACGGAGTGGAGCGAGGAGTGCGACGACCGTGACCCAACCAAAAAAAAAAAAACCTTATAAGTCTTATTGTTGCACTCAGGCCTCCTTCACAATAGGAGGGCAATTGACCTACTATTCCGCGCTAGTCAGATGTATTGGAATAGGGTATTGTATTAAGTTTGCCTTCTTTTACATCGATGTTATCTATCTTCTCTATCTTTATATATATATATATTTCTTGTTTACCTGTGTATGTCACTCCTAAACGGTTAGACTGATGTTGATGAAATTTTTTTTTGTGTGTATTCAAGGGGATTCGAGAATGTTTTAGATCCACAATTGGGCCCGGTAGGTGCCACTATTGTTGATTTTAAGGAGAATTTCATTTATTTTCTTTGAACAGAACAATGTTGGGTTAGCTAGAATATTATAATCCTTTAGTCATCTTTTACGACACCCACGTGTAAGAATAGGTAAAAGAGAGGGTGGTTAATCATATCTTTACTCCATAACCATAGGTTTTTTACAGTACACGTGAGTAATGGAAGGTTTTGTATTAGTAGTCATCAGAATTAACTGCGCAAATGGCGTAGTGGTTAAGATACCGACTTACAGTGTCAGTGTCGTGGATACGAATCCCACGCGGGTCAACACTTTGCGCGATTCACAAATTGTTGTTCCGAGTCTGGATTTAATTTGTGTCCGTTAATTATGTTTGTAAAGTCACACCACAATACAAAGATAATTTTACATAGTGTCTTCTTTAAAAAAAAGAAAGAAATTAAATTAGAGTAGGTACTTCTATTTTATACAATTCACCACTCCCAATCTTGCCCGTGGATTTCGTAAATGACGACTATGGGATATGCACATAACACCGGTGCAAGAGAAGCAAAACTCGAAATAAAACCCTATACCAAGATGTCTGACCAGCATGGTATAGTAAGGTCAATTGCCCTCCTATTCTGGAGGAGGCTCAAGCCCAACAGTGGGACGTATATGTGCTGAAATGATGATGATGATTTCTAATTTTTATTTTTTTGGTACCTATAATGACAGTTAAGGTTTTTGCAAATATTTGATTTGTAATTATGTAATATCAGCTCATATAAGTCCCACTGTTGGGCTCGAGCCTCCTCCACAATAAGAGCGAAATTGACCTTACTATACCATGCTAGTCAAACGAATTGGTACAGAGTTATATTAAGAACTAGCAACCCGCCCTCGCTTCGCTTCGCTTCGGTTACAGGTTATAGTCGTTTTACCCGCGTAGTTCCCGTTCCCGTGGGAATACCGGGATAAAATATAGCCTAGTTTACGCGCTGATATTATGAGCTTTCCATTGGTGAAAGAATTTTTGAAATCGGTCCATCCGTTTTGAAGATTACCCGGAACAAATAGACAGACAGACAGACAAAAATTTTTTAATTGCTATTTTAGGCATAGGTGTCGTGCAAATAACCGTGTGAGCATGAAAAAAGCATATTATTTTGACATTACAAACAGACACTTCAATTTAATTTATTGGTATATATGTGCCGTCTCTTGCACAGTTTTTTAGCCTTATTGTTATAATGCCTTATTATATGCATATTGAAAAAAAAGAAAGAAAGAAAGAAAGAAATTTTATTTTGTAAACCTCGCACGATATAAACATCAACGAAAGAAATAAGAACTGCTGACTAAAAATCGTCCAGTCGAATATGCGAGGCCAAAATATGGTGCCCATCTCAGCTTATGGTACAGTAAATATGATACTGCACCGCTGATATTCTGATGGACCCGTACAATCAAGTCGCGGAAGCAACAATATATGCAAAACAAATATATTTTAAAAAAATAAAACGGTTGTCTGAACGTGACAAGGTCATAAGAAAATACTGATGGAATGGTTACATTTTTCAAAAGAAAATTTTAATTTTATTTGTTTGATAGATATTTTGTATGGATCAAGTCTTAAATGGAACGCCTCAGAGCGAGGTAACGCCGCATACGTTATGTTTTTTCGTGTGTGCAGC
The DNA here is from genome assembly GCA_032191425.1 of Lymantria dispar. NCBI lineage: Eukaryota > Metazoa > Arthropoda > Insecta > Lepidoptera > Erebidae > Lymantria > Lymantria dispar. The sequence continues at coordinate 12,891,255 of CM063469.1, read as the reverse complement.
CGGCTCCATCGAATTATAAGACGTTGTCACGTCAAAAGTTAAACAGTAATATTTGAAACAGTAACATTAAATTAAGAATAAAATAAATGAATACTATACTATATCATATTCTAGTTTGTAAAAAATATTGTGTTCCATAGTCGTCTTTTACGACACCCATGCACTAGAGAATGAAGTGTATTCTTATTCCGTCACCACACGAATTTTTTGTTTTCATTATCATCTGACCCTATATAAGTCTTTTTAGTGAGATGCTCGGCAACGTCAGGAACTGGGACGCGGTCGGCGCCTTTTGCGAGGCTGTCATCTCGCGGAAGGAGGTGGTGGATTGTATGCGCGAGGGTCGCCTCCACAACGACACGACCCGCCGGCGGCGACTCGGTCGGCATATGTGCGAGTACCTGCGCCTGATGCCGCCCTAGCCAAGGCCGCGAGTGATGTGACTGGGAATTGGTCCGTCACCCGCAGAGAGGCCGACCGCGCGACGAGGGACGTCGGGAGGACACGATACTCCCTTGGGATATTCCGTCGGCTTGACCACTAAAGACAAGGAACTCGACTCCGGTGGTCAGCCCAACGACGAAGGCGACGTGCTATGGCTGGGTTACGGGGCCTCGCGCCGCCCCTCTTTGCCCCGGACGGAGCTGGGCGGCGGGTACATAGACCGTAGCCCATCCCAAAAAAAAGCCTATATAAGTTTCACCGTTGGGCTGAGGCCTCCTCCACAATAGAAGGGTAGGTGACCTACGCTGGTCAGACGTGAATGTATAGGGTTTTATGTTGAGATTTCCTTCTCAATATAGATGCTATATACGTATTATATCCTTCAGTCATCTTTCATCCATCCACGAGCAAGATAAGAAATGGTGAACTGTATTTTCGCTCCGTCACCACTAGATTTTTTCTTTATTAGCGGTTTATTATGTGATTGAATTTATTTATTTGATTGCCATTGGGATAAATAAATATACATTTTTTTAAAGACCCCCGCACTACGGATATAATCCTTGTGTTGCAGTTGGGACTTTACAAACATATAATTAATGAACACAAATTACAAACAGACTCAGTACAACAATTTGTGGATCACACAAAGTATAGTCCTGCATGGGATTCGAACCCGCGACACTGGCATGGTAGATCGGTATCTTAACAAATACGCCATTTGTGCAGTTAGTCAGTCAGTCAGTCTGGGTTGCTCATTTGCTACCAAAATAATTAGGGTAAGAGAAATTTCTTAAGTCATTTGACCAATTTTATAGATTATGTTATAATTTAACTATTCGCCGCCTACTGTTGGATGCAAGACCAGTGTTCTCTTGAATTTCGATTTCAATCCTAAATCCAATTGCAGCTCGAATTTGAGCAAATTTGGTACTCTTGAAAGCGATACTAGCGCATGATTGGAATCAAATTCGGTGGAATATTTTTAAACTAAATGAATTCGACTCTCGTCGATTAAGTCAAATATTTGCTACTCCCGATGTGATTATGACGTAGTTTAAAATCGTTAATGCTGCACAATTTCAAGAAAGCGTCTTTGTGGTGATCGAGTTCGTTTACGTTATTAATTTAAAGTAAGGAAATTCGACACATTTGATGAAAATAACAACGGCATACGCCAAGAATTCATTCTCGATTTTGTTCAAGAGTATCAAATATAAGTTGGGTGAGATTGCAATTGAATCGGATTCGAAATTAGAATTGATTTCAAGAGTAGGCCCACTGACCCTTAAACGTCACTAAGCGCAGTTCTTAACTGCCTTGTTGGCTGTCCAGTAAATTTTATATATTATATAATGAATTAGCAGAACACTTGTTTAATAATTTAGCAAAATAGTTTTAAAATATAATTATTTAACAAAATAATTTTTAAATATAATTACTTGGCAAAACATTTTTTAGATACAATTGTTTAGCAAAAGAATTTATAAATTCAATTACATTAGCAAAATAGCTTTGAAATATAAATATTTGGCAAAAGAATTTTTAAATATAATTATTTAGCAAAACAGTTTTAAAATATAAGTAGGTATTTAGCAAAATAATTTTGAAACATAATTATGTATGAACACAATTTTAGATATAATTATTTAGCAAGACTATTTTGAAATATAATTATTTTTCAAACCAGTTTTAAAATAATATTATCGATACCACCCACAACACTTTTAAATCGTTTCCTTCCGAACGATTAAGCGCGTGGATGTCTCACGATTTTTTCGCAACGATTCGCTTGTAATGGCCGTGAAAATAGTTTAGAAAATGGCTTTTCATTTGTATTGATTTTTAAAATCCAACGCAGTTTAACGTGCTTTTATTGTACTTTAAAATTTTAATGTAATGGAAGATTTAATGTTTAGACTATATAGATAGATTTTTGCCACACAATTTCATTCATCATTATTTCTGCTATTATATCTCTATAATCATTACCATATCCTTTAGTTGTCTTTTACGATATCCACGGGTAGGTTAGGGGGTGGCAAAACGTGGTGGACGCATCGCGGATTAGTCCACCACCCGCAAAAAGGTCTAAGATGTTAGGACGCCGCTCTTGCAACACTGTCTTGTTTCCGAGGCGTCAAATGGTTTGGTAACCGAAAGAGCAACCCGCCAGGTCGGCCACGGATCTTATTGACGATGGGGAAGGAGTACCATAGGTTATGGGGCCCCACGCCGCTCATCCATCACCCCGGACAAATTGATTATAATTTGTATATGTTCCGTGTGGTGACGGAGTAAGAATACAATTCATCACCCTCTTTTTTGCTTGTGGGTGTCGTAAAAGACAACTAAGCCATTAAATATGCATATAACATCTATGCAAGATAAGAAAATATTTGAATTTATAGTTTGGAAGTGAATATGATATAATAGTGGTTGTAGTATCATATTCTACCAAATTTCTCAGAATCATAATTTAGTTTTCAGCGCCCAACTAATGGTAATGACTTGACTTATTGACGTACGATGACTATTAATAAGACTTATATGAAGAGGTGTTAAATAATGAAGTGAAGTGATGAAAATTGTATATGTTTTGGCTGTATGGGACTTGTTCCCTTTGCCTGTCCGAATCGACAAAAAAAAAATATCATGTATGTCTCACTGCTAGGCTCGAGTCTCCTCTACAATAAGAGGGAATTGGCTATACCACGCTGATCAAGGGTTTTAGTACAGGGTTTGATTTCGTGTTCTTTCATCTTTTGCATAAATATTGTATAAAGTTTATATTCCTTATTCGTTTCTGACACCTACAAGCAAAATGGCAGGCGGTGAATTGTATTTGCCACAAAGTACTGTTCTGTGCCGCCTGAATCCAACAACACCGAGCAACTGCTGAGTGATGGCTGCTCTAATAGTTAACTCGTGATTGGGTGCTGCTTGTGGGATCTGGTCCAGCCATATTGTCTTTCTTTTTTTTTTTAATTTTTTCTATGTACTAAATTTTGAAAATTCAAACATGTATACAATTTCGAAGGGCATCACACTGGAGCTAATACCATATATGTTGTACAAAGTATACAATTATATATAAATAAAAGATTTAAACAAATGACAGCCCGCTGAGTTTCTTGCCAGATCTTTTCAGATTGTGGCCGCGTTTCGATCCGGTGGTAGATTATTGTATTGTGTCTAACTATGTATAAATTTGACAATATGTAAGTGCCCTTAAGGTGCTTATGCAGAATAAATTATTTGATTTGACTTACACTAGGTCTTCGGTCCACCTAATTGAATTCTTATACTGCATCGTCCGATACGTGGTCGCCACTTTTCTTCTTCAGCTGGTTGCCGGTACGTCTTGCGATGTGGCCTAACCACTTCAGCGTGCAAATTTTTCGTGCTATCGGTTACATCCGTTACTCAACTGATTGCCGTATTTCAGCTTCTATCTTAACTAAGCAATAAATCCTTGTATTTTTTTTTCTTTTTGTGGCTGGGCCGCGGTCGGCGCGCCTCCGCACCACTCCGTCCGGGGCGACAGAGGGGCTTAAGCACGCAACTCCCGCGACCCACCCGAAAACCACGTCGCCTTCGTCGTTGGGCCGACCACTGGAGCAGCGTTAACTTGTCGTCAGTGGTCGGCCCGACGGAATACCCCCTATTGGGGTACCCTCCCATCGACCGACGTCCCCCCCTCGGGGAGGAAGTCTCCCCGAGGGGGGGACGTCGGTCTTTCCTCACGCGGTCGGCCTCTCGGCGGGTGACGGACTAATCCCCGGTCACGTCACCCGCGGCCTCGGCTAGGGCGGCATGAGGCGCAGATAGTTGCGCCTGCGCCGCCCCAGTAGCAATAAATCCTTGTATAACGATGTATTTTATAAACATATAATTAACAGACAGAAAGAAATTTCCTACCGAAATTCATAATTAAAATTATATAGTCAGCCATCTTTGGTAATTAACGTACATATATGCAATTATCGTTATAGCATATGTGTTACTAATAAGCAGTAGCGATGTTGATAATTATCACGTAATAATACGTTATAGAGGTGTGAAATAACTAGCATGCTTATTATGAAAGCTATTATTATGTTGCTATTAATCATATTCACTGTTGATAGTTTTGAATTATTATTTTCTTGTGATGTAAATAATTAATTAATTTCGTGTGGTGACGGAGTAAGAATATAATTCACCACCCCCTTACCCGTGGATGTCGTAAAAAACGACTAAGGAATATATTAAGCATATAACTTTTACGCATATTCGGCTATTTTGATCGAATTATTGCATTGTCATGGGCCTTTGACGAGTGTGCGAAGTTTAAATAAAATTTGTTCGTTCAAAGTGGGGTAAAATAAAGTTTAAAGATTCAGTTACAAATTTGGATACATACATACATTTGAAATCTTAAAAGCGTGTTAAAAAGATTCGCTCCTAAGTCGCGGCTAAACAGAGTTTTACCTTGAAATTTACCGAACGTTGCCCAAAAGCCCAATACCCCTAATCTTTACACAGTTATCTTTAATTATAAGTAATAAAAACAATAACAATTCTAATTATTTTCATTGCTTTATTAAGGGAAGTCTGACCTGAAACTTAATTGGCGAACTTGTGGCAATTGAAATTTCAACGCGAGGGGTTGAAAAGGAAATTAAGGGGTGAACGAAATGTTCTATAGTTTAGAGTTTATAGGACATTACAACTAATAAATGCGAATGTATGTTTGTTTGTAATGATTTTACGCCTTCAGCTCATGTCCCACTGTTGGGCTTGAGTTTCCTCCACAATAGGTGGGAATTTGGTCTACTGTACCACGCTGGTCAAATGTATTGATATTAGAGTTTCATTTCTAGTTTTCTTTGTCTTGCATGGATGTTATATGCATATTTAATACCTTAGTCGCCTTTTATAATACCCATGGGTAACAGAGGGGGTGGTGACTTGTATTCTTACTGCGTCACCATACGGAACGCCTTAGCCATTTTTTTTTCTGCACGCCGTGCATTCTCTCCGAGGTGATGAAATGCGTGGCCCCATAACCTTCCGTATTCGAACCCCTTTGCTATTGGGCCGACCACTGGTCGACCTGTTCTACCATAAAAAAAAAATAGTTCTATCCTATCTCGAAGGGCATCACACTGGAGCTAAGACTATATATTGAATACGTAATTGTATTCATAAGATGGTAAAAAAAAATGACAGCCCGCCGAGTTCGTTGCCGGATCTTCTCAGCTTGTGGCCGCGTTCCGATCCGGTAGTAGATATTGTATTATATTCAAACGATGTATAAATTTGACAATATGTAAGTGCTCTCAAGGGGCCTATGCAGAATAAATGATTTGATTTGACTGGTGGACCGAGTCCTCGATGTCTATGGTCAGCCCGGCGGGTTATCATTTTGGGTCCCAATAAGCCTCTTTGCGGGTGACAGACTGTTTCTTTGGTCCAGTCTATCCCGGCCTCGGCTAAGGACGCCTTAACCACTAAACCATTTTGGTAAATTCTTTCACCAATGGAAAGCGTTGTTATTATATATACCTATTAGAGGTGGCCGCAGTGGGACGTATATGAGCTGAAATGATGAATGACGATGATCTAAGTTTGGTATTTACTCCAAAACTGTTAGACCGATTTTGATAAAATTTTCACCAAAAATTTCAGATTAGCATAGAAAGTAATTGTAAATTTGATAGCGATCGGATCAATAGATGACTTTTTTGTATTTTTTTATAATCTATATAAATAAAAAAAAATGGATTGTCTGTTTGTAATGTCAAAATAGTAAGTTTTTTGATGCTCACACGGTTATTTACACGATACTTATACTTAAAAACCGCTTTAAGAATTTTTGTCTGCCTACATGTTTTGCCAGGTTTATCTTAAAATCGGTTATCTGTAAAGTCGGTTTACTGACGATAGTTGAACGTGACAACGTCAACGTCGTCGAATATTCGACAATATATCACTGAAAATATATTTAATATCGAAAGAATCATTACCTTTATCGCCGCAATTATCGTTGCTATAAACAATTGACACCATTCACTTTTCACTGCACTTCATACTTGACGAAAACATGTAAATGTATTATTGTATAGCAGCTGTCCACGCGGACGCATCGCTCACTCAAGTACGAAAGAGACAGATGTCGAACGCTACCGAACGCGGAGGCCGATGTGCCTCTTTGTCGCTTGTTCCGCGCTCTCGCTTGCACTTCAAGCCTTAAATGGAACGCCTCAGAGCGAGGTAACGCCGCATGAGTCATGTTTTTTTCGTGCGTGCAGCCGGCTCCATCGAATTATAAGACGTTGTCACGTCAAAAACGGCTGAACCAATTTTCATAATATTTTACTACAAGGTAACTAAGGCTATTTTGCTGCTCAGAAAAAGTTATAAAATTTCGTCCGTTCCGGAACTCAAAAGCTTACGGCCTTTGAATTCCGAAACTGACGAAATTTTATGGCTTAGGAGATATGGCAGATTCAAAATGCAGGGCCACGGCAAATCGCTAGTACATTTAATTATAAAAAAAGAATCAAAGCTCCGTCTCCCTCTATCCTTAAAAGTCAATCAATGTCAAATAGAGACAGCGTGAATTCCTTAAAACTATTTTAATTAAATGCTTTGAGAAAGTTTGTTAAATACTTTAGATTGATACTTTTTTATTACGAAATATACTATATATATTGTTATTCTTCGGCCTATATATAGCCCAATATTGGGTGTGGGCTTCATTCACGCAGACATGGCGGAATGGTAAGTCACATGGAAGATTTAGAGGTAATTGGCTCGGTGAATTCAAATTCAAAATCTGTATATCCTACTAATATTGTAAACGCGAAAGTTAGTGAGTATGTGAAGATGAAGATATGAAGATGTTTGTTGCTATTTCACACAAAAACTACTGAATGGATTTTTATGAAACTTCACAATAATATAGCTTACATATCAGAATAACATATAGGCTAAAATTTATCCCGATATTCCCACGGGAAGAGCTACTGCGGGTGAAACTGCAGGGTGCTGCTAGTTTATTGTATTTACTAGCGATCCGCCATTTTAAATATGAAATATTGCCTAAGATATGGCCTCAAGTTCTATTCCCTCAGATTCGATTCCGTTTTGTCTAAAAGAAAATTTGACTGCACAGATGGCGTAGTAGTTATGATACCTACCGTGCCAGTATCGTGGGTTCGAATCCCACGTAGGACAATATTTTGAGCGATCTACAATTGTTGTTCCGAGTCTGTATGTAATTTGTGTCCGTTAATTATATGTTTGTAAAGTTCCAACGCAATGCAAGGAATATTTATTTAGTGCAGGGTGTAGTTTTATCAAAAAAAAAAAAAAATATATAACCCAAGTTGTATAGACAGCTAACTGGTCTCTTTATATCCTCACTCACTCACACGATATCGGAACAGAAAATATCGATACTGTACCAATGAGTAGTATCGAAACAAAAGTATCAAATATCGATATACTAAATAAATACTTCAAAATATCGAGTACTGAGTACTTTTCCTAGAATCTATGTCGTAATGAGCTTTTTTTAGACATTTCACCGTCTGTGAACGTATTAGAATATTTCGAGGCACGTTTTAGAAGGTTCATTACGTTTGAACTAGATGGCGTTATCATAAACATGTGTCGTATAATTTCTACAATTTATTTGATACGATACCTGCCATAAAGTAGGTACTCATTGAGTAAAAGTATCGAATCCAAAGTATCGAGTACAAAAGTATCGGTATCGAAAGAAAGTATACGATACCTAAAAGTAGCGATACTTTTTTCGTGTCCCTAATCTTCACTAACTTATATCTACCTCTTAACTTCCGTTCGCGTCACTCGATCACACTTTTCGTAATGCTCTCGTTACGCATTCACCAACTTACTCCCTTTTTACTTAAAAACTTCTAACAATACGTAGTCACCCATTGATTTGCAATAATGACTATCCATTCTTACCCTCACAAGTTCATCTGAAGTCAATACTATTGTGACTGCTACAGTCGTAATTAAGCGTCTTCCACATAACTCTACCTCATTCACACCGTACCGTAATGCGATAGCGATCGTTCGGATGTGTAGTGTTTATCTTAATGCGAAATCAGTGTGAAATTATTGGCGATATGTATACTTGTGTGAATATTTCGATTCTATTATTAGCTTAAATTATTTGTAGCTTTGTGTTGAGACACAAAAGTTCCTAAAGGAATATACTCATACTACATGAACTATGTTTAAAGTTAAAACCGCAATAGGCAGATTGTAAATAAAACTAAGAGTTTTATTGCGTTTATATTTGATTAACATGATTTAACATAAAAATTATAACTAATTAGCGGATAGATAATTATAAATATCTGTAATAACGATGACTTGTTGGACGTGAGACATCTTAGTCCGCCCGTGAATGCTGTAAAGTGTTTGAAACGTTAGGGCCGTCCATCCGTAAAAAAGTTCTATTTACAATGTGTAATACTCGTGTAAACGTTAGAGATCATTATGCAATAGGCAGTTTTGAATGGGGAGTATTTCACTGAGTGTGGTATTTTATAAAGACTCCTGAACAGGTCGCGTGGCATGAAGATGTTCCTTTAGATCTTATCTCATATCTGCATCATAGCTAGGTCGCTGCTTACCGCGAAGAAAGTGAAGGAAGTGCAAATACGTGCAATGAGGTTCGGTGATACTAAAGGCATCACTAAAGAACACACACATTTAAGAAGAGTGTTCGTCTGCATCTCTGCAGTGCTGTGTGGTAGCGGCTTCGAATACTACCAACCCTTGCTTTGCTCGTGGGTGTCGTAAAAGACGACTAAGAGCCCTAGATTGACCCGGACCAACTCCATCTGGTACCATTTGGGTCAACGATTACATTCCCAAGGAGGGTTGACGTCAGGCAGGCGGCCGGTCATAAAAGTAATTGCCGAAACTTTTTGCAATATGTCAAAACAGATGACATATTGCGTCGACCCCAAGTAATTGGGATAAGAGCAAGATGATGATGATGATGATGTTCGTCTGCATCTCTTAAACGAGTTGTTAGAATCATCACAAGTGATATAATGTCCTTATAATTATGTATATATACTGTGTATATCTATTTCTGTGTATGTCTATATTTATATATCTCTATATATATATTATATCTATCTATGTATTTGCGTATGTATATATCTTTGGTATATATTAAATATTTTTGTATATACTTATTTATATTTGCAAAATATATTTTCTTTTTAATTTTAGAACAATATAACTATCTCGGTACATGCACTTACCTTTTTTCATCTCTGCATCACCTATGGTTAACTGGTAGAGAATGCCTTTGGCCTTAAGTCCGCCATTGTACTTGTTGCATGAAGATTAATAAATAAATAAATAAAATCCACCACACTCAAACACCCTCAGAAAGTTGGGCTTCCGTCTCTCTCGCTCACCAAACTCAGCTCAGTAACAAATGGCTACTACTCAGACGTCGATTTTCTGCGAGAGTGTGATGATACTACTCCGGACGAACCGGCCCACGGCTGTAGACAACCTTTCCTTCTCTTGCACGGATTTTATATACATATCAATTTTTTAATTTTCATCCACGGGTAAAATAGAGGGTGGTAAATTTCGCTTTTACTCCGAAACCTGTATATGATTGATCCCTTAGAAAATTATATCAAAATAGTTTGTATTCTTTACATAATATTGAAGATAGAATAGTACACAAATCTCGGTGTTATATGGGAGCTTTTTTAATTGATTAGTATCACCATTCAACCTTGCACTGCTCTCCAGGTTTCCTTCATAAACAAGGGAATAGCGGTCTAATTGTCATGGAGGGAAATAGACTTACCATGCTGATCTGTCTAAGATTGGCGATCGTAATAAGGTCGTAATAAGGCGTTATCCAAAAGAGAGTTGCTGCTCACTCCCCTGGTAAATTTCTCTCATGTAAGGTGTGACCGACAGTTATATCCTCATCCTGTTGCCACACGAGGATTATTCAATTTATACTTATATAGGTATGTATGTGTTTCTATAGGTAAAAATGTGGGTTTTAGTTGTTCATACTATATTCAACACTCCAGGGCGAAAAACTTTCATTTTTTTTTTGTTTTTTCTATTTTTTTTATGACAACTCCCTGAACTAAGAAAATCGTCTTTATACTTAGAATAATAACGTATAGAAGGTAAGTCGCGCACAAAAAGTGAAGAATTTCAATTGGAGCCTAATGGAGCTTACGCCGGAACCGTTCCGTAATGTACAAGTCATTGTACTGCACGCACATACGCAACTCTTAAAAAATAAATAGGTAATTATGACGGCTTGAGCATTCAAATGGTGTCACAACACATTTGAAAAACTTAAAAAGTTATTTATTAAGTAATTTTAGATTCATGTTTCGAACGTTGGAAGTAGTGACACTATCCTTCTATACGTTATTATTCTAAGTCCTTGTATATCGGGGAACTTCACAATTTGTGGATCGCACAATGTGTAGTCCTGTGTGAGATTCGAACCCGTGACACTGGTACTGAAGGTCAGTATCTTAATCAATACGCCATATGGTACCCCATAACAATTCCTATCTTCTCCGTCTTTTAAGCAGATGTTTAACTCTTAACTTCGGTATTCTGCTTACCTGAATAACTTTTCGAGCAATTAACCACCGGTATATCACACTTAGTCCCACTACGAGCAGCAAATTAATCTTCAATATTCTATCCCTTAAATTTTGTATCTTAATTGAACAAAAACATTGAATTTAAATACACTATGGTGTAATATAAGGTAGTATTTAAGACGCTTTGACTAATCGTTCGCGTAATTATCCCGCGTTATTGGCAGCGGCAAGATGGCGGCCTGTCAAATTTGACGTTTACAAGTTTCGCGCCATTTCCCACCGCCACTAGCCGTCTTAGTTTATAAAGACTGTGTTATTTTTACAATAATTTAAATACAAAAGTTGCATATAAATGTCTTAACACATAAAGGTTTGAATCATGTGAATTTACCGTGTGGTGACGGAGTAAGAATATAATTCACCCCTCTTCATCTTGTCCATGGGTGTCGTAAAAGACTAAGGGATTAAACTCTATACCCTTAGAATAATAACGTATAGAAGGATAGTGTTGGTACTTCGAACATTCGAAACATGAATCTAAAAACACTACATGCCTGCAGGCGATTACACACGTACACACGCACACCACTATAGATATTATGAAATCAAATTTTGTTTTTATTAACATAAATCGTCGACATACTTTTAAAAGTAATGTTAAAAACCTTTTTAAGATTTTCAAATGTGTTGTGACACCATTTCAATGCACAGACCGTCATGATTACCTATTTATTTTTTAAGAGTTGCTTACGTGCGTGCAGTAGCAAGGTCACTAACCTTTTACATTATGGAACGGTTCCGGCGTAAGCTCCATTAGGCTCCTATTGAAATGCTACACTTTTTGTGCACGAACTTACCTTCTATACGCTATTATTCTAAGTATATATCTATACCCTATATCAATCCGTCTGACTATCTATGAGCCGAGTGTGAATCAAATTTCAGTCAATTTAGCTAAAAGATGAAGTTATTGGTATATAAAAATATGATCAAAAAGTGTAATTTAGAAACGTAAGTTGTTTAACTAATTAAATGGTTTGTGTGATGGTTTGTAATGACAAAACGTCAGATGAGGGAGTATGTCTATGTATGAGATCCTTCTACAGTTGTACATGGATGGCACAAATACAAAATAAAAATAGGTTAATGCTTTGGTTTTGTTTACTACCATATTTAACTCACTTTTGAGGGGACAATTACACTCCGAGCTACAGGTGCATACCTAGTTCGGGTGTAGAAGTCATTATTATGTATTGCGTCCATAATCCAATATCTGATTTGATATTTTGTTAACCCTATAATATTTTACACATTTCTAATGCATGTTAACTTTAAGCTTTACTGTCAAATTATTGAGAAATAAATATTATTATTATGTCCCATATTTTTTAAGTGAATGCTTCTTCTTATTTGATGGCAATGAGCTACAATAATATGAGCTATTGGTGCCAGTGTCAAGTTATTATATTTATTATTCGCGTCTTCAGTCTTCGTCTTTCACTAATCAGTCAGTCGTTAGCATGACTTAGTGCTGATATCCAAGTCATGCCTTCTCTGGGAGTTTTGGCAGAATGGCAAAATACACGCAATTCACTATTATATCATATTCACTACATTTCAGAATTTTATAGGCATTATATTACATAAAATATCAGCTAAATTATTCAATATAACACTTCAAAACACTAAAATAATGAAAAAAAATATAAAAGCGCTACGTGACATTTTGGCATTTGCGTCAAAAAACCAAGTCAAAAAAAAAATATGAATGCTTCTATATGCAATTGTTCTATGCGTAGTAAATGTCATGTAAATCATCATTGACATGTGTCACGTGACGTGTTAACTACTAACTGCGGGCAATCCCTATGACTGCTGTTTTTTTTAATTAGTAGATAATATCACGTCTTTGTTGACGAAGGGGTTAAGGCATAAACAGCCAATTTCGCCACACAATTTATCGTCTTTGATTAACACAGTATTAAACTTCGACCTCGACACTAAGAATTTTCCGACGCATACTTTGAAAAAAAAAGCGAAGAAATATCTAAAAACTTCCAAAGATAATATTGTTCTGGCCGACTGGCCAACCAGATTTGAATTCGTAATCCAGTAACAGTAATACCATAATTGGCCGCTGGATTAATGAGGAAGTTATTAATTAATAATAAATGTACTAAATTTCTACTCATTGTATTCTCATGAATGTTATGTGCGAGGAGGACAACAAATATGACGTCATATCTCACCATCTCGCTCGTGTGCTATCGTTTTATTTTGGACTGCCACGGTATCGGACGCAGAGCCCACCCAGACGCAAGCATAGGGCTGTCAAAATTATTTTACAATATCTTCGATATCAAATTACAAAGTTGGCAAGTTTTAATTATCAATATTTAAATAAATTTCACTCATCCAATTAAGAATGAACTTGATTGAACTTAATTTATTGATATTTAAAAACTTGCTAAGTTAGAAATCTGATATTGAAGTAACAAATTACTTTATTTTTAATTTAGCTGACGGGGTCGCTGGCACAGCTGTGTTGTCATATTGTTACAAAATAAATATAATTAACAGAAATGCCATAAAGATTTTTGATTTTTACGCGTGTAAATCAAAACTATTATACGGATTTTTCCGCGTTTGTATTTGATTTTTGATTGCCTGAGGTTTCGAACAATTTACAGAGTTCATGGTCCCATGAACGTTTTCTTTACAAATGCTATAAATTTTGGCACCTTTTAGATCTTAACTCTTTTTCACGTGAAATCGTTTAACTTGGTCATATGACATTACTACCGAACTTGGATCTTGTTTATTATGATACAGGTCGGCAATCTATTATTATTTTAAAATTGAGGATAAAAAGGGGGTGGTAATGATATGTCCCATGTATTGGCCACATGACAGAGTGACGCTTACCGAGACCTTATTAGTCCGACTAGAGAATCATCGGTTCGATGTTTGGTACATGGAGGTGCTTGGAGTGGGTGGGTCGGCGACATGAGGACATCTCTTTCAGACTGGTGCTGGTGTTGATGTAGCATGGTTGCTTCGGCAAGTACCTGCACATGGTCACGAGGAGGGAAAGGACTCCGTCCTGCCACCACTGCGATTGCGTCGAGGATACGGTGCAGCACACATTCGAGGTGTGCGTGGCCGACAGGGTTAGGAACTGGGACGCGGGTGCCTTCAGCGAGGCAGTCTTCTCACAGAACGAAAGAGTATAGCAGGTTAGAGAAGAGATTATCGACAGTGACACACTCTGCCAGTCGCATATCAAGTATGAGTACCTGCATCTGATGTCGCTTTAGCCGAGGTCCTAGGTGGATAGATCGGGAACTATTCCGCCGCTTGCAGAGAAGCTCACCGTGTGAGGGTCCCAATAACATCGTTTGCCGGGGTATCGATGCGGCTGGAATCTGAAAGGGTAACCCGGCAGGCCGGCCACGCATGTTAAGGATTCGATACCAGTGGTCAGCCTAATGGCCGCGAAGAAATACTGTGGGTTATATGACTGCCACGAATGTAACGGGTAGGTTGTAACTAGACAATTACCTGTCAAACAAAAAAATATGCGGTCGGGGGGACCCCCGTTGGGAACGAAGTTACTTACGCTGTAATTACATGTACAATAAACAAATGTAAACATAAATACTTGTATCAAGTTCTACAATTTTATCAACGTACTTTTCTAAATTTGTATTATACGCATCTGCTGCAGTTTCTATTTTTCAAAACTTAATTGCAATAATAAAATATTCACGTATGTCTTGAGGTTATATGGTAAAAAGAGACAGAGTGAGAGAGATAGAGAGAGATAGAGAGAGAGAGATAGAGAGAGATAGAGAGAGATAGAGAGAGAGAGTTGCACAACGGGTTGCGCGCTCTTGCGTAATAGTTTCGATATACACACACATATACATAGCATACGTCATTTCGTTACGTGACGATTCTACTAAATGGCATTACTCGTAAACCGCGTTAAAAACGTTCGTACCAAAAATTTAATTTAGTGACAGCCCTAGTACAAAATATAATTATCAGTAAAACTCCTGCGCGGAATTAATTTGTCAAAACATACGTCCAGTTAATTATTAATGAAATTGAATAAATTGAATGGAGGATGCGATCTATAATTACTTTTAAGCTACTTTTTTATATTTTAATAATCCTTCTAATAAAATAATTTTGATTTATTTCTGTGCTATTTGAATGTGTGTGAATTTCATTTCATTTCGGCTCATAGACGTCCCAATATTGGGCTCTAGCCTTCTCCACAATAGGAGGGATGACCTACTTACTAGACGCTGGTCAAACGTGTTGATATATTGTTTAATTTCGAGTTTACCTTATCCCTTAATCATCTTTCACGACATCCACGCGCAAGATAGGGAGTGGTGAATTGAATTCTTACTCCGTTAACACACGGAAAGAATGTATGAATAAAAATATTTGATAAAAAAATCTTTCACAAGATATTCTCCGTGTGGTGACGGAGTAAGTATACAATTCGTCGCCTATATTGTCCGTGAGTGTTGTAAAAGATGATTGAGGGGATAATATACAAATAAAATGTCACTTCTGACCAGCATGGCATAGTATTCTATGTAGGAGACTCGAGTCTAGCTGTGGGATGCATAACACCAGAAATGGTTTTCAGCCTAGACCAGGCATTCTCAAAGTGTGTTCCGCGGCACCTAGGGGTTCTGTAGAGTAGTCGTCAGGGTGCCGCAGAAATTAAATAGCTTAGCTTTCGAAATAGGATATTATTTTGTTTCAAAACTAATAAAATAAATATAACTGGATCAATCCAGACAGTCCGTATGATGACGGAGTAAGAATACAATTCAACACTCCCTATCTTGTTCGTGGATGTCAAAGACGACTCATCTCAGTCCATACACGTCCCACTGTTGAGCTCGGGCCTCCTCTTCTATGGCAGGGAAATTGACCTACTACACCACGCTGGTCAGACAAGTTGGTATAGGATTTTCTTTCTACTTTATCTTGTCTTGCATAGATGTTATATGCGTATTATATCCCTTAGCCGTCTTTTACGATATCCACGCAAGACAGTGCCGTATTAGCCATATAGCAAGAGTAGCAAATGCTACGGGCCACGCGAATTCGGGGGGCCTCGCGTTCCAACGCCTGTCTGACTGTTATTAGTAAATATCAATTTAGATAGGAGCGTAAAATATCTTGCATGCCTTAACAGTTTTGTTTTATTTAATACCCTAAACTTGAGAACTGGAAACAAACCAAGGGTCCCTCGACAAAATTTGCTACAGGGCCCACGCTGCCTTAATCCGGCACTGACGCAAGATGGTGAATTCTATTCATACTCCGTCATCACGCGGAAAATGATGCAAATAAAATCTATGCAAGAGATGCAAGCAAAAAGAGTATCTATACAAAAGACAAACTCGGTATGAACACCTATTTTTTTTTTCTATGGTCAGTGCACATTCCTTCCTGCTCCGTCCGGGGCGACGTAGGGGCTCTCCTTCGTCGTTGAGCCGACCACTGGTACCGAGATTCTATCCTCCATGGCCGCCCCGGCGGGATTCCCTGTGGGGTACTCTCCTCCTCGATCGTCCGTCCCTCCCGGGACGTCGATCGCCTTAGCGCGGTCAGCCTTTCTGCGGGTGACGAACTAATGTCTGGTCCGGTCACCTGAACATGAAACTCTATGCCAAAACATTTGACTAACACGGTTTTTATCATCATTATCTCAGCTCACATACGTCCCACTGTTGGGCTTGGGCCTCCTTCACAAGGGAATTTAACCTACTATACCGTGCTGGTCAGACATGTTGATATAGTATTTCATTTCGAGTTTTCTTTCTCTTGCACATCGTATGTGCGTATTATATCCCTTAGTCGTCTTTTATGACATCCACGAGCAAGATAGGGAGTGGTCAGTGGTATTCTTAATTTTCGATCAATTTCCCTCACATTGTGGAGGCAGTTCAGCCCACCAGTGGGACTTATGTGGGCTGATATCATGCTGTATGCTAAAGGTAAAGGGGACGGTGAGAATGTATTCTCACTCAATCATCATAAACTAAAATAATAAATGTATTTTTTCTACATATTTGTCGGATGACAATTTGTCAGTCTTGTATATTCACGACTGGACGTTGGGGCGTGGGCAGAATGAGCCTCAATGACTTTATAGACCTCACACGTTGAAAATATAGATGTCAAACTGGCATATACAGCGTGCTCACTAGTCTACAAAAAATGCGGGACAGTCTTTGGGGCTTACCGATTGAAGTAAAAACTAAGTAATTTTGTCGAGCTATTAGATTAGATTATTATTTTTGATGTAAAACATTTCTATGCGAGGGTGAACCTGATCGTTGGCGTAGCGTTAACGCCACGTTTTGATATGTACATTAGTGTAACAAAACCATAACCTGTTTTAGAAGTTTGTAGAACGCCATCTAGTGAGCTCAAAATAAATTATTCACTTAAACATATACCTATGGTGTATACTAATGAAATAAATGTTCATTGAATAAAAATAATCATTTTCTGGAAAAAATATCGTAATATTTATTAATTATTTATGCCATATTAGTACATGTTGTAATCTGTCCTGAGTGGTGACTCTCTTCTTATTTTTAAATTATTTTTGGTTTGTAGAGAACTGTTAATGACTAATTCAAAATGTAATCTTGATCATAAACATTTCTTTATAAATCAAAAATAATTCGGCTTTTCAAGCAAAGAGCAGGCGTGCATGCGCTTCACGCATATCCGCGCAAGCCCTCAGCGTCGTCTTACGAATTTTTGATCAGTGTTAGACACACACACACTTGAAATCAATTCTAATTTCGAATCCGATGCGATTCCAATCTCACCAAACTTATATTTGGTACTCTTGAACAAAATCGAGATTGAATTTTTCGCGTTCGTCATTGTTATTTTCACCAAATGTGCCATGTTTTCTTACTTTAAATTAATAACGTTATCAAACTCGATCACCACAAAGACGCTTTCTTGAAATTGTGCAACATTAACGATTTTAAAGTACGTCAAAATTACGTCGGGAGTAGCAAATACTTGACTTAATCGACGAGAGTCGAATTCATTTAGTTTAGAAACGTTCCACCGAATTTGATTCCAATCGGGCGCTAGTGTCGCTTTCAAGAGTACCAAATTTGCTCAAATTCGAGCTGCGATTGGATCTAGGATTGGAATCGAGATTCAAGAGTAGGCACACTGGTCACGCGTCCTGACACGAATTTAATATATGTTATCTATTCTAAAAAAAATGCACGACGCCGATTCTTTGGCGAGTATCACTTAAAAAAAAAAGAAAAATGTCAGAACAAATGAACACCATTCATGTGTTTTAACTCATATACTACCTTAACCTACGTCGAACTGGGCTCGACGAGCGGGCTCGAGACTTCCTCCACTATAGGAGAGAAAGAGGAGGAAGACTCGAAATATAATCCTGAACTAACCCATCTGACCAACGTGGTATAGTTAGTCCTCATTCCTCCTATCGCGGAGACGGCTCAAACCTAACAGAGGAATGTATGCGAAATAAAATGGTATTTTATTTTAATTTACAACAATTTATCTTTTAAACAACCAATTTATTTTTATTTATAACAATTTGTTTTTATTAACAAGAAATTTATTTTTAATGCGGCACGCGCGTTTTTCAGAAACAAAGAAACCGCGACAATTGGAACAATTTTGCGATAGGTATGGGTTCAAATCCCGCGTGAGACGTTATTTTTTAAGAAATAAGTTTTTACAAGCACTCTGTATATAAAATACCATAAAGTCGAACTCCCCATAGTCGCCCACGTGCATTTCGCAATAAAATGACAATATTAACGTTATTAAAATTTTATATTCACACCTACTACTATTGAAACATTAGCAGAAATATGCCAACGGACAAATCTGTCCGTTGGCATATGGTCTTTTTTGATTGCAACTATAGTTTAACGACTGCCATTGGTGACGGAGTAAGAATACAATTCACCACCCTCTCTCTTGCCTGTGGATGTAGTAAAAAACGACTAAGGGCTAAAATATGCATACAACATCTATCCAAGAGAAGGGAAACTCGAAACAAAACTCTGTGCCAACACGTCTAACCAACGTGGTATATTAGGACAATTTGCCTTCCATAGTGGAGGAGGTCGGAGCCCAACAGTGGGACGTATATGAGCTGTGATGATCACAATAAACTCTCAGTAAGCTATTTAAAACTAAATTAATTCTTAACCATCTCTAAAACTTTCCCTCAATACATTTATCTTTTTAGACTATTATTAATAGCTGTATTAGTGTTTATCCATCAGCTTGTTACTTATCTACCAAAGTATCCAACCTTTAAAAAAAAAACCAACATACCCAATTTGTCTATGGTAGTTAGTAGGCTGACAATATATTTTTTCCTTTGTCGCATTCTCACCGTAATTAAAAAAGTTAATTGGAGTAGTTATGGGTTCTTTTTTTTAAATTTTTGAATTTAAAGATGGCAGCGGAATGTCGTGGGATGATCGATTAAGAAAAATATTTTGGTTACTTTTTTGTTATTTGTTGCTTGTAGTTGTATTTATTATATTTTTTATACTTTTATAATGTAAATTTGGTAAGGTGCATCAGTGCTGACTTTCACTTTTACTATAAAGATATACAGTAATACCCCGGACTTACGCGATAGGTGGGACCGAGCGATAACCGCGTAAGTCGAATTCGCGTAAGTCGGGATTTAATTTTGCTTATATTTAATGAACAAAAAAAAAATGGTTATTTGAAACTAGTTCAAAGAAGACAATAATTTTTAAGAATATGGTTAAAATATTCATCATCATCATCATCGCAGCCCACATACGTCCCACTGTTGGGCTCGGGCCTCCTCCACAATGGAAGGGAATTTGACCTACTATACCATGCTGATCAGACATGTTGGTATAGGGTTTCATTTCGAGTTTTCCTTCTCTTGCACAGATGTTATGTGCACATTATATCCCATAGTCGTCTTATACGACATCCACGGGCAAGATAGGGAGTGGTGAATTGTATTCTTACTCCGTCTACCACACGGACAATCAAATAAAATTATTATATAAAAAATAATTTAAATTTTATGAATAAACTAGTCAATCTAAGGCCTGACACTCCAAGAGAAAACCGCGTATCTTTGAATTCGCGTAAAACGGGGTAGCGTAAGTCGGGATATTACTGTATTTACTTTAAAGACAGATTTTAATGTATTTCTCCGTGTGGTGACAGAATAACAATACATTTCACCACTCCTTATCTTTACCCGTGGACGTCGTAAAAAACGAAGATGCCGAAGATGACAAGGGATGTACATATAATCATCATCTGATGATGATGAGATGATTCTCATCCTATATATGTCCCACTGTAGGCTTAGATCTGCTCCATTATAGGAGAGGAATTAATATACTACTCCACGCTGGTCAGATGTGGTTGTCATAAATGACGACTAACGGATTAGATGCACCTAACTTCCCCGCGAGAATACCACTCCAAACGGTCTTCCGCGACTTGCATCCAACGGTTCTCTGCAACTTTCAAGACGTTGCCAGTCATATTTTTCCCCCTAGATGGTCGAAAGAAAAAAACAATAACAAGAGCGATTAAATCTGAAAAAAATAGTCTTCGTTTTATCTAAAATAATATACATATTAGTAAATTAATAAATACTCGTTTAAAATGGTGTAGTAAACATTGGTTAGAACATTGAAAATGAACAAGCCGGCCAATTATTTTAATCTGTCAATACAAATTAGCCGTGTCACGCTCCGTTACCTGGTCGTTTGCACATCGCTCGAGTTAAGTGTCTACGTATATACTACATAAATATGTCAGTAATGACATTAGTTGGGGTTTGATAGGCCGCTTGACAGATTTAAATGACAGTAGGGTGACCATCTTCAAAAATATTAATTTAAAATCGGGATGCAATGATTTTTTGCGTATGGTGACGGAAGAATACAATTCAGCACCATCCTATCTTACCTCTGAATGTCTTAAAAAGCGACTAAGAGCTTTACTGGATCAACTCCACCTGATGGCGTCTGGTCAACAATTACATTCCCAAGGAGTGTTGACGTTAGGCAGCTGGTCATAAAACCTTTTACAATAGGTATGTACGTGTGACAGAAGACATATTGAGTCGTAGGGTGATGATGAAGATGATGATGATCAAGTGTCATTACGGGCTTACCGTATTATATACACGGTAAGCCCGTAATGACTGAACTTTTTTTTTTGACGGGACTAATGTCACGCATTCCAACCACTGTAACTCCTGTAAGCCAGGATTCACAATGGTCTCCGTATAAGACACCGATGTTTGACCCTCAGGAAGGCCCAAGAAACGCCTTGGGACCCGCAAAAAATGTAATTAGAAAAGAAAAACAGGAGGAGTTGGAAGGATTCCATTTCCCTCCTATGCAAAGCGGGGGAGACATGAAGCAAAGTTGGCTAATAAGACTATGTACAACTACGTGAATCGCAGCACGCGGATCATGGATCACGGTTTGGACAAAGCATAATGGACCTATATGTGAGCTTTAGGTTTGGTTGCAACAGTAGATATGGCAAAAGCGCCTGCACGTACGGCAATTCTCACGAGTTGCTACAAGGTCCGAATAGTATATCACCCCGATCTTGCAGACTGTCTAATACAGTGAACTATCATTCTGCATGTAAAATTAGCTATAACCACTTAAATACACAAATGGCGTAGTGGTTAAGATATCGACCTACTGTGCCCGTACCGCGAGTTCCAATCTCACGCAGGAGAACACTTTGTCCCTAACCGAGATCCAGGGTAACTTGGACCGGGGATTTAGTCCGTCACCCGCCGAGAGGCCGATCGCCCGACGGCGACCAACGTCCCCGAATGGGTACTCCGCGATCGGGGTATTCCGTGACAAGAAGCTCTGCACTGGTAGTCGGTCCAACGATGAAGGCGAAGTGCTGCGGCTGGATCATGGGGCCGCGCGACGCCCCTCTATCGCCCCGGACGGAGTCGACCATGGCTCACCATGAGCTGACCATGGCTCACCCCCAAAAAAAAGTCATTTCATCTCTAATACGTCCCACTGTTGGACTCGGGCCTCCTCCACTTTGGATGGGAATATGACCTAACATACCACGCTTGCCAGAGGTGTTGGCATAGGGTTTCCTTTCGTGTTTATCATCTCTTGCATAAATGTTAATCTGCATATTACATCCCTTAGTCGTCTTTTACGATACTAACGAACAAGATAGAGGGGTGGTGAATTGTATTTATACTCCATTTTTTTTTTTATTGCCAACGGTGACAAACGAGCAAGCAGCACACGTGATGGTAAGTGACGCTGCCGCACATGGACCTTTGTAATACCAGGGACACAGCCAGGCCGTTACCTACCGTGAAGGAAATACTCTTCTTAAACCTCGTTTAAAGAAGGACATGTCATAGCGCTCGGGAAATACAGCAGCAGGTAGTTCATTCCAGAGCTTGCACGTGCGTGGGAGAAATTATCGCTGGAAACGTACAGTTGAAGACCATAACGTTTCCAGGTGAAATGGATGAACCCTGCTACGATGTCGAGTGGTACGTTGGTAGAATGGTGACGGTGGTACCAAGTCAAACAGTTCCTCGAAGCACTCCCCGTGAAAGAGTCGGTAGAGTACACAGAGTGACCCAAAGTCCCTCCGCTGCTCCAGCGACTCCAATCTGTCCCCTTGCACACTTGCATCTAAATTTTAATAAATATGGTATCTTTCTATTGAATATAATATCTATGCAAGAGAAGGAAAACTGGAATTTAAACTCTATACCAACTCGTTTGACGAACGTGGTATGGTGGGTCGATTTCCCTCTCAATGTGGAGGAGGCTCGAGCCCAGGCGTGAGATGCAGCTGATGATGATTATGACAAAATCTTCTGTCTATAATAGGTATAGGAAAATTTTAATTGTTTTTTGGTTACATTAACTGTAGCTTTCAAGTTATATTACAGATCACTGTGTAATACATTAATGAGCGCAAAATTCACAAGTGTTGCCAGCATAACACTTTCAACACTTATCATAATAACTGCAGGGATGACACCGCACGCTTATATGATTCATAATGACAGCCCTGCTATAAATATAACGTAAAGTAACTTGTATACTTCGAGATATAATTTATATTATCTAGTGGTAGAATCACACTGTTGACAGTTCTCTGTCTACAGCCGCGGGCCAGTCCGTCCGGTGTAGTACCACACTGAGCAGAAAATCAACGTCTGAGTAGTAGCAATTTGCTACTGCACTTCATTTGGTAAGAGAGCCGGCAGCACAACTTTCTGAGGGTGTTTGCTTGTGGGTTTTGGTGATGCCGTCTGTATCACCGAATCTCATTGCACGTATTCACACTCCCTTTACTTTCTTCACGGTTGGCCTAGCAAAGCTCCATGAGCGGTCGCTCTTACGCGGCCAGCCTCTATGCGGGCGAGGGACTATTCCACGGACCAGTCACCAGCGGCCTCGGCTTGGGCAGTGTCAAGCGCAGAGACCCGTGCCTGCGCCGCCCAAGTAGCGGCGGATCGTGTCGTCGTAGAGGATTCCTCTCGCGCACGCTCCGCCGCCGCCTTCTGTGAGGTAACTGTTTCACAGAAAGCGGTGACCACGTTAGCGCAGACCACGAGCATCTTTCTAGCGATGGTCGGTAGCGACGAGTTCGCGCTATTGCTCTGCCTACGCCGCAAACACCTCGTGTGTGTGCTGCATCGTGATCTCGTCACAATCGCAGTGGAATCACTCAGGAACACGGTCCTTGACGAAGCAACCATGCCCCGTCAATACCTGTACCAGTCGGAAGGAATGCACCCCATGTCGCTGACATATTCTACAGTGGGCTCGACCCTACTCCACAGTAGGAGGAAAATGGACCATCTATAACATGCTGATCAAACATGTTGATATAGGATTTTATTTGGAGTTTACTTTCTCTTGCATAGATGTTATATGCGTATCCCTTAGTCGTCTTTTACGACATCCACGTGCAAGATAGAGGAGAGTGGCGAATTGTATTCTTACTCCATCCCCTCATGGATTATCATTATTAGTTGCTATCTGGCAAACTCAAAATTAAACAATATCTTGTACTGGACAAAAACCTTAAAGAAGACCGAATAAAAATGTTTTATGTCAATAAAATGTAATATGGCGACCACACACATTCAAGTATTGCCTCGTTCAAAAATAAAAACTCCCCGACATATCGTGATGGCGCCGTTATTAATAGTATGTTAAATTGGTCACAATTGAATTCGTTATGGTATGTTTAATCTCTTGAAGGGCATAAGAGCTTGTTTTATTAAATTAGACTGAATAGATCAACGTTTATTAACGTGACAATTCTATATGAAACATATGTCGTGATGAATAAAATTATTTTTACAGATTTAATCGCGTTTGTATTTGATTTTTGATTGCTCGACGTTTTGAATACTTTTCAGCGTTTACGGTGACTGGAGGACTAAGATATCTCACGTCCAACAAATCATCGTTATTACAGAGATTACTGAAATTCGTGCTTAATATAGCAGGCATACGCATCGTTAGATGTATTTAAAAAAAATATTTATAATAAGATTATTTAGAACATATATATTCTTCCGTGTGGTGACGGAGTAAGAATACAAATCACCACTCTCTATCTTGCCCGTGGATGTCGTAAAAGATGGCCAAGGGATATAATACGCATATAACATCTATGCAAGAGAAAGACAACTCGAAATAAAATCCTATACCAACCTGTCTGACCAGCATGTTATAGTAAGGTCAATTGCCTTCCTATTGTTGAGCCCAACAGTGGAACGTATAGGAGCTGAAATGATGATGATATATTCTATTATTTTACCCTTTGGTTACGGAGTAAAAATACAGTTTACTACCCTATTTTTTGCACGTGGCTATTGTAAAAGTCGACTAAAGGATATAATATATACTGAAAACATCTATGCAAGAAAAGCAAATCTTGAAATAAAATCCTATACTAACCCACCTGATATATTATATAGTAGGTAGATATGGTATACCTAGTAGGTAATTTTCCCACCCAGAATGGATAAGGTCTATACGGGTACATATACACAAAATTTTATTTAAATTGACCCAGACTTTTAGGAGGAGTAAAGTGGCAAACACACATACAGAAAAATTATATTTAATAAGATTACAAAGAAAGTTCTTAAGTATACTTAATAAGTTCTAACAGTGATTTACATTTGTTTTTATGTTCCATTGTTTAATAGTAGGTACCATTACTAACGACAACTCTGAATAAGGTGCGTAATATGAAGAAATTTATATACCGCACCTATAGGTTATAGAAAAAAATTTGACTCTTGGCTGAATAGGTTTTTTACCTTTGCTTATTCATACATGTAAAACTTACTAAAAAGTTCTGTTTAAATGCTTCGTAAACATTTTGTTTGCTTTTCTAAATATTGAAATATGCCAATATCAAATTAAATTCACTTACATAATCTTAAAAATAGGAAACAAATATCGTCCCATTAACGAAAGCTATTAAACACTTTCTATCATGGCTAACAAATGCTCGCGCTCATTCGGCCATCGTGGACTAATTTGACAGCTGTCAAAATAGCATTTAGTCTATGACGGATGGGTGTGATAGTATTAATGGTAGATTTTGTAATATGCTACTGTGTTTTTTTTTTCGTAAACGATTAAATAACAGTTGCGTTAGGAAGTGGTTCTATTTTTTTTAATGTTGTTTATCTATGACGTGGAGTTTTTATTCGTTCTTTATCGTGTAGTTAATGATTAAACTGGAGTTCTTCTATATCACGTCAGTTTTGGCGGGAATGCGAAGCGTCATGTGGTAGTTTTGTGTTATATTCAATATCTAAGAGTTTTAATGTGTTTTATTACATATTTTTGATGTAATTTTATGTAGGTAATGTAATGCAGATGAACTTCTGAGGTGTAGTGAATATAAAATAAAAGTGCATATAAATGTTTTCTTTTTCCACCAAAATTCATAGAGAATTACTCTGGTTATGCACTGTCACAAACTAAGTAGTACTATGCACTGTTTAAGGTGAGATTTGACATACTGACGGATAATGACTGATATGAAGAAACTGATAATTGGTAAAGAAAATTGTAACTTGAAAACTGACAATAATGAGCTAGTATTAATAGCTGGTTGCCAATCTAAAAAGAAGAAACATTCAATTCTATCTCTCCATTAGTCTGTAAAACTTCACTGATATAGGCCTGCCTATGCTCAAAATTATCAAGTTTTTCAGAAGCCTTGGCAATTCCAGTGGCAAGGTTCCCAAAAGGGCTCTAGAGTTCATTATTTTATTTATTCAAATATATTATGTATTATTTTACAGTTTACACTAAGTCACAACACTTTTATATCGTATTCACTACATCCCAGCATTTCCTCTGCATAAAATTTCATTTAAATTATTTAACACGTTAAAATATTAAGATATTGAATATAATACAAGAACACATTACGATTTCACTTGCCTATAAAAAAACATTTAATATTTATAGAGCCTGGCAGCACAAGGATTTATTCCTTAGTCCAAAGGGTCATTTTTGATATATGTTATTAAAATAAAACAAAAACTGTGACGTCAAATAAACTAATAAAACATCAAGAGAATTGATAGCAAACGATCACCAGATCCAATTCTATGTAACCTCAAAGATATTTGAAGGCTCTGTCAGTCAAACAAAATAAAAAAGTTTGTGTACTTATTTATATAATATACGTGCTTATGCACGTAAGAAGTTAGACTTCTTTGACGTAACAAGATAAAAACATTTATAAAAATGCTTTGCGTTATCCTACGTTTGTAGAAAAAAACGACCCAAATAGAAAAAAAATTGGTCAAGTGCGAGTCGGACTCACGCACGAAGGGTTCCGTACCATTGACTAGATAAACAAGTGCGCCTCCCTATTGCAATTATCGATATGGAGCAAAAAAATCAAGTTTGTTGTATGGGAGCCCCCCCTTAAATATTTATTTTATTTTTAGTATTTGTTATAGCAGCAATAGAAATACATCGTCTGTGAAAATTTCAACTGTCTAGCTATCACTGTTCTTGAGATCCAGCCTGGTGAGAGACGGACGGACGGACAGCGAAGTCTCAGTAATAGGGTCCCGTTTTTATCCTTTGGGTACGGAACCCTAAAAAAGATATTTCATCATCATCATCATCGCAGCCCCCATACGTTTCTCTGTTAGGCTCGGATCTGCCCCACAATGGGAGGGAATTTGACCTACTATACCAGATCTGACATGGGTGGACCAGTGGGTATTCCGGTTGCATAGGTAACCGGCGAGTCCCACACACCCCCCTCGTCTGTTACCGGCAGGGGGCAGTGCGTAAATTGCATTTCCACAGCGTTAAAAAAAAAAGAAATGTGGTGTCGTGGGACACCAGGTAGGAACGAAGTTCCTTCGGCTAATGTAGAATCGACACAATTTGCAAAAAAAAATCAAAATTCAGGGCTCTTTTATTTGGTGTCCTTATTCCGAACATTGTTAGTTTCTAATTATAAAATTTATTGTGACTAAACTATTGCGTGTAGGCTCTTGAAATTTAGGGTTTTTAGTATTAAATCGGTTCTACTGGAAATTCTATGAGGTTTGTCAAAAATCCGGAGTTCCTGCGGTCAAAGATGACTGATTTATGGCAGTTTGGGGTTTGAACGATGTTTCACATCAAAAAAGGGGGAGAGGGAAGTTTCTAATGGGCGGGTAGGGGTAGTTCGGGCGGCAATGTAAGGTACAAGGGGGGTCAAAATTTCTATCAAAAATGGTCTAGCACTTATAGTTTTTGAGATACGGCGGTCAAAACAATTGTAGGTTGAACGAGGTTTCACATCAAAAGAAGGGGGGAGGGCACTTTCTAATGGGGGGTAGGGGTAGTCCGGGTGGCAATGTAGCGTGCAAGAGAGGTCAAAATTTCTATCAAAAATGGTCTAGCACTTATAGTTTTTGAGATACGGCGGTCAAAACAATTGTAGGTTGAACGAGGTTTCACATCAAAAGAAGGGGGGAGGGCAGTTTCTAATGGGGGGTAGGGGTAGTCCGGGTGGCAATGTAGAGTGCAAAGGGGTCAAAATTTTTATCAAAAATGGTCTAGCACTTATAGTTTTTGAGATACGGCGGTCAAAACAATTTCGTCTCATTTAACGGTTTTATTCCACGCACTTTTTCTTACGGTTTTACTATCACATTTTTTTCAGTTCGGTCGCGCAGCAAAATCCCTATCTCCTCCAAGCCTGCCGTAAGGAACTTTGTTCCAAAAAAAAGATCAGACATGTTATAGAGTTTTATTTCGAGTTATCCATCCCTTGTGCAGATGTTATATGCATATTAGTCGTCTTTTACGACATCCACGGGCAAGTTAGGGAGTGGTGAATTGTATTCTTATTCCATCACCACACGGAAAATATATTTAATACATTGAAAATTATATTATAACGTATTATCTAGTTGACATTTGTGACGGAGTGCGCGCGCTAAGTGAAAATTTACTTTCATTTTACGCGCCAAAAATAGTGTAATTTAACGAATCAATTTTTCATAAATACCAATGAGAGAACGAATAAATATGATGCTATCAATCTAATATATAAAAATATTAAAACATTACTTGATATTAATATTCATCAAATATATAGTGGCTATTAATATTTGAGGTTAGGTTTTGAGATTGGTGTAAAGAAATCATATATCACTAGCCGAGTTATAGTAGAGTACAGACAGAGGTGAGAATGGTATTAAAATTATATTTTAGATAATTCAATCGTTTCTCCGTGTGGTAACGGAGTAAGAATACAATAATACCCCAGACTTACACGATAGATGAAACCGAGCGATAATCGGGTAAGTCGAATTCGCGTAAGTCTGGATTTAATTTTGCAAATGTTCAAAATAAATGGTTATTTGAATTACTTCAAAGGAGACAATAATTTTAAAGAATATGGTCAACATGTTAGATAAAAAAAAAACAATTAAAATTTCTGGTTTAAGCGATTAATTTCTCATAAAAGAATAACATAATTCACTTAACACTGAGAAATCACGATAACTTAATACTAATTTACACTTAATACTATTAAGTTATATTATGTTACTACTTAATAGTATTATATTATTCTTTTATGAGAAATAAATGTCTTAAACTAGAAATTTTATGTATAAAAAATCGGTTGTATGTAAAGTCGGTTTACTGACGATAGTTGAATGTGACAACGTCCTAAGAAAATACTGATGGAATGGTTTCATTTTTCAAAAGAAAATTTTTATTTTATTTGTTTGATAGATATTTTGTATGGATCAAGCCTTAAATGGAACGCCTCAAAGCGAGGTAACGCCGCATACGTCATGTTTTTTCGTGTGTGCAGCCGGCTCCATCGATTTATAAGACGTTGTCATGTCAAAAAGGAAACCTAAGGCCCGAGCGCTCAATGAGAAAACCGCGTAGCTTTGAATTCGTGTAAAACGGGGTAGCATAAGTAGAAGTATTAGTGTATCTACTTCCTCACTTGCCAGTGGGCGTCATAAAAGATGATTAAGAGATGTATAGTAATAACATCTATGGAAGAGAAGGAAAACGTGTTGGCCAGAAAAAGGTCACACGTGTATAGGCGGAGCGTGTACTGGCGGAAGAGAAAAGGTCAAACATGTTGACTTACTAATACCAGCATGAACCAGTGTGAACCAAATTCTTTCCTAAAATCGAGGAGGCGTAAGCGTAATAGTGGGACGCGTATGGGCTGAGATGAATCGTTTTTAAATAGAGAGGAAGGAAGATCAATAACGTTTATCAATATACCGTACACCACAAAGAAGGAAGGGCTACGTGATAGGATGAAGGTGAAATAGGGCTTGAGAAAGTTTTTTGTTCCTGTTTTGTGAGCTGTCTCCAGAACTTGGATAAATTTTCTGTAGAACTTCTAATATGGACATGTGTTTGAGCTCTAAATGAGACATTTTGAGAACAGTATAGTGATAGAACCACACTGTCAACAGTCTCCTGTTTACAGCCGTGGATCGGTCCATCTGAGCTGGAACCAACCAATGTTGCAGAAAATCGACGCCTGAGATATAATAATTTGTCACTGCACTCTATTCTGTGAACGAGAGAGCCGGATGTCTAAATTTTTGGGGGTGTTTATGTGAGATGGGTTTAGGTGATATCTTTAGTATCACCGAATCTCTGCATGCATTCATACTCTCTTCACTTTTTTTACGATAGGCAGCGGCTTAGCAAAGGTCCAGGTATCTACTTACCATCAGATGTACTGTTTGCGTTTAATAAGAAAAAAGATTTCGTTTCAAATGTCTATAGTAATTTATTCGTTTTTTTGATTATTCAAATGGCGTGGTTAATTTATCAGCAAGCCGGCCTGGGATGCTAGAAGGCATATCTGGCAACTTTCGCCACCAAAGAGATGGTCAGGCAGATCTAGGCGGAGACACTCTTATTTCATGAACCCCACAATATTTCACCCGCCGGCGCTTCAATCAATCATTTCCAGGCCCAAATCTCAATCTGATGCTCGACGGGCAATGTTGGTTCAGGGAGTATTTTCACAGTATTTTTGACGACAAGTCACCCTGCTCCCGTGGTCGGCCCAACGACGAAGGCGACATGTCACGGGTGGGTTACGGGTGTGCGTGCTTACGCTCGTCTGTCGCCCCAGACGGAGTGGAGCAAGGAGTGCGCCGACCATAACCCACCCCTAAAAAGAAAAGTATACTAACTTATTCTACGGTTTGTCGGCATGGTGTCTGCCTTTTTGTACCTCAAATCGAGTGTGTGTCATACTCCGTCATCAGACGGAACCTGTAACTATCTTAAGTCAATAAACCGTCTGCGATTGCGACGAGGACACGGCGCAGCATACGCTCGAGGTCTGTGCCGCTTGGGCAGAGCCGCGTCGTGAACTCGTCGCAATCATCGGTGCTGACCTGACGCTGCCGACCATCGTTAGGGAAATGCTCGGCAGCATCAGGAATTGGGACCCGGTCGCAGCCTTCTGCGAGGCAGTCATCTCGTAGAAGGAGGCGGCGGGTCACGAGCGCGAGGAGCACAGCCTCGACGAAGCGACCCGCCGCCGGCGACTGGGGCGGCGCAGACGCGACTACCTGCGTGCCATGCCGCCCTAGCCGAGGCCGCGGGTGACGTGACCGGGGATTAGTCCGTCACCGTCCGCGTGAGGAAAGACCGACGTCCTCCCCGAGAGGGGGACGTTGGTCGATGGGAGGTTACCCCACGTAGGGGGTATTCCGTCGAGCCGACCACTGATGACAAGTAACCCTGCTCCAGTGGTCGGCCCAACGACGAAGGCGACGTGGTGTTCGGGTGGGTTGCGGGTGTTGCGTGCTATACGCCCCTCTGTCGCCCCGGACGGAGGGTGCGAGGAGCGCGCCGACTGCAACCCACCCCAAAAAAAAAAGTCAATAAACCGTGATGGAGTTTGATATCAAGTAACACTATAAGTCAGTTTCAACAGCACGTGTACCGGGTCCGGTTACCACGCGGTGGTTCTAAAAATTAAGTCATCACTCACAGCTCTTTGTGGGTTTTTTTATAAATGCCACGCGGGATGGTATTATGTGTTATGTGGCTAATTATTTATTTTCTAATTTAAAATAAAATGTCCTTTTACATAATTGTCGTTTTATAAAATTGTTAATGGCCAAAAAGATCCATCATCGTTATCATTATTATCTCAGCCCATGCATATCCCATTGTAGGGCTCGGGCCTCTTGCATGGTTGTATCTTAGTCATTTTGTACGACAGCCACAGGTATGAGAGGGGGTGGTGATTTGTATTTTTACTCAGTCACCATATGGAAATAGTTATTTCATGTATAATACCAATGAAACGAACAGTAAGAAAGTTTTTTAAAATATATTATAGAGGCTTTTGGCTTATAGAGCAAGTCAGCCTTATTGTACACCAACGTTTATTTCATCGTACAAAAGAAAAATTTAGATTTTTTCACTTCGTTTCGGCGGAATTCAATGTAGAATATTATCTCATCTGTTCTTAATTTTTGCGGCTATTTGTTTCTAATTAGGGAGTGGTAAAGAATAATGAGATTAGAAAATTTCGAGGGTTCGTGAAATCATCATGTCTTGTATTTATTTATTTTTATTTTATCTAATATTTTTGTTTAATTTCTATTAAATAATTTTAAGGCATTTTATGTAATAATATATGATGTAGAGGAGTGTAGAGATTATGATATAATATCTTTACGAATATTTTCGTTTGCTACCAATATTCCCAGAAGATAAACAGTGTGGTCATAATACTGATCAATGTGACGATTGTCTTACTGACAAACAGCGACTAATATGGAGAAACCAAAGATGAGAGAAATTGATAATTATTGAAGAAAATTGTAACACGATACTGGCAATAATGGGCTTCTATTAATAGCAGATTCATCATCATTATCATCTCAGCCCATGCATGTCCCACTGTTGAGCTCGGGTCTTTTCGACTAAGGGAAGGAAATTGACCTACAATACCACGCTGATCAGACGTGTTTGTATATGGTTTTGTTTCGAGTTTTCCTTCTCTTGCATATATGTATATCATATCCCTTAATCATCTTTTGCGACATCCACGGGCAAGAGGGGATGGTGGTGAATTGTATTTTTATTCCATCACCAAACTGATATATAATAGCAGATTATCAACACAAAAGAAAGAAGCAAAGAAACATGTGCGGAGTAGTGCACCAGTGTTAACAGTTAAAAATTAAAGAAATTAAATAACTTTATATCATAACACATCAGCATAAACCCATCCAACTTCTCTTATAATCCTTATTTTGACAGCAAACTCTTCAATGAGTAAAAAAAACATACGCGCAAAAGGGAAGACGCTATACGAGGAAAGGGGATAGAGATATCCTGCTCTTTGGGTGGCACAGTGACTCATGAGCAGATAGTAAAAGGATTAAAATGGTCCTTTAATGTATAGTGTGTTCCATAAATAGGTGATCAAAAGATTAACATAATTTGGGATGTTTTGTAATAATAACTATTATTAATAATTAATTACTCCACGAGTTGATGGAGTAAGAATACAGTTCACCATTTGGCCGTAGGTGTCGTAAAAGACAGCCGAGACCGCGGGTGACTGGACCGGGGAGTTAGTCCGTCATCCGCCGAGAGGCCAACCGCGTGAGGAAAGACCGACGTCCTCGGGGGGACGTCGGTCGATGGCACCCTGCTCCAGTGGTCGGTTCAACGCCGAAGGCGACGTGATACGGGTAGGTTACGGGTGTGCGTGCTTACGCCTCCCCGTCACCCCGGACGGAGGGAGTGCGAGGAGTGCGCCGAACGTTACACAACCAAAAAAAAATAAAAAGGTGTAAAAGACGACTAAGCAATATAATATGCAGATAATATCTATGCAAGGAAAGGATAATTCTAAATAAAACCCTTATATAAACTGGTCTGATTAGCGTAGTAATTAATAATGGAAGGACCACGCTGCCGACAGTAGTCTATCTACAGCCACGGGACGGTCCGTCCGGGTTAGTACCACACTGAACAGAAAATCAATGTCTGATTAGTAGCAATTTGTTATCGCTCTCAGTAAGCGAGAGAGCCGGAAGCCCAACTTTCTGAGGGTGTTTACATGTGGTTTTTAGTATCACTGAGCCTCATTGCACACATTCGCACTTCCTTCACTTTTTTCACAGTAGGCAGCGGCCTAGCAAAGGTCCATGAACGGCAAAAACGTTTACCATCTACTGTTTGCTCGTTTGCCACCGTTGGCAATAAAAAAAAAGTATAGTAGGTCAATCAAAGTCACGTGTGGTATAGAGGAGAAGACTCGAGCCCAGCAGTGCTATGAATATAAGCTGAGGTAATAATGACTGCACAGATGGCGTAGTGTTTAAGAAATTGGAGTGGTAGGACCATACTGTAGACAGTTATCTGTCAACAGCCGCGGGCCGGTCCGTCCGGGGCAGTACCACGCTCTCGCAGAAAATCGACGTCTGAGTAGTAGCAATTTGTTACTGCGCTTCGTTCGGTGAGCGAGAGAGCCGGAAGCCCAACTTTCTGAGGGTGTTTGCGTGTGGAGGGTTTTGATGGTGCCTTTAGTATCACCGAGCCTCAATGCACGCATTCACACTCCCTTCACTTTCTTCGCGGTAGGCAGCGGCCTTGTAAAGGTCCATGAGCGGCAGCAACACTTATCATCAGGTGTAGGTACTGTTTGCTCGTTTGCCACTGCTTGCAATAAAAAAAAAAATTGACCTACACGGTCGGTTATGTAGGTTGGTTTCAGTGACCCAAGTCGGCTTCAATCATCATTCTCATTCTGCCTGTCTACTGGTGAACGCCTCCCTCATGTTTCGGTATAAAGTGTGCTGCTTACATCCAACGACCCCCAGCAACTTTCATTAGGTTTCATCAGAAAGACAATAGTTCTAAAAACGTTTTTGACCACTAAAATAATAGATTAAGCCTTTGTAGACGGCGTTGCGATCGATCTCAAGAAACTATTTCTATTCATTATTTTTTTCAAAATAGCTGTTTGATTGGCTAGTACTTATATAATTTTTCTTTATAATACAGAAAATAACATATAAAATCAGTCATTAAAGACATATTAGACAGTATTCATCCCATCTTTTACACTTCACGTAGAATCTTATAGCATCGGATCATAAGAGTAATTGAAATAAATAAAATATTTTGGTTATAAAAAACATCTGAACATGTACTGATGATTTTCCTCTACCTGCCTCTATAGCCCTATAGGAATAAATATCTATATATTAATACGTGAAGCAAAACTGTACTCCTTTTTACGAAAATTATGCAGATGGATAAATATGAAATTTGGCACAATAGAAGAATATATTGAGGTGAAGTGCAGAAAACTAAAATTTGATTTAATAATGGATTAGAAATACATTAAATTCATTAAAAAGGCATTACGCACACTACTATGCAATCGATACATTGTTTATGTATGCTTATACACTTTTGTTTACGGTTAAAATCTCTGGGCGAACTGAATGTCAAAGAATCATATATTAGTTAGCAGCTTGCTCGATATACAATTTATACCAATAAATAAAATTGAAGTGTCTGTTTGTAATGTCAAAATAATAGGCTTTTTTCATGCTCACACGGTTATTTGCACGACACCTATGCCTAAAATAGCAATTAAAAAATTTTTGTCTGTCTGTCTGTTTGTTCCGGGTAATCTTCAAAACGGCTGGACCGATTTCATAAATTCTTTCACCAATGGAAAGCTATAATATCAGGGCGTAAACTAGGCTATATTTTATCCCGGTATTCCCACGGGAACGGGAACTACGCGGGTAAAACGACTATAACCTATAACCGAAGCGAAGGCGGGTTGCTAGTTATACATATAATTAAAAGAAAATTGTGTAGCAGAAAAATTAATTTAAATGAATTATGGCCGAATTTCGACCACTCGGCAACCCCTAGTAGGAATAAATACACCTAAATCCTATGAAATTTGTTTATTTTTAACGCCGTATAAATGGGGGATGAAGTCACTGTATCGAGTTTTTTAATCTAGATGAAGACAATTCTGTTAAAAGAAAAAACCGTACCCTAAAATCTCTAATCTTTTGCTTATAAACAATAGACTTATAAAGCTTTTTTTTTATTAAAATCTAGCTGACCTAAAGACGCTGTTCTGTACGAATCTAATCAATCATAGCGCCAACTACTGGATGCAATTGTCAATCTAAACTATTTTTGAATCCACATGTATACATATTCTCTAGATTTATAAATCAAATCCTTAAGTCGTTTTTTACGATAACCACGAGCAAAATAATGGTAAACTAATAAAGCGTTTTTTCTTAGTACCCTGGTGCCCTTTTTTGAAAGCTTTTTACTAGACCCATTGGCTAGATATAGTAGTTATTCCTCAACGGTTGCTTGTTCTCTCGTCCAACTAGAGTTACAGAAGAAAGGTTGTCGAGTAGGTAGCGGCCATAAATCGAACGGCGCAGTTTAGGTCTACTAGGACTAACAATATTTTGGAAGTAAGACATAGGGCCGTTACGAGTGATATTCTCGTTTTTTCTTAATGCAAACGGTGGCAAACGATCAATGAGTACACTGATGGTAAGTGTTGCTGCCACTTATGGACCTTTGCTAGGTCACAGTCTACCGTGAAGAAAGTGAAGGGAGTATAAATGGGTGCAATGAGGTACCGTGATACTAATGGCATCAATAAAACCCACCACACGCAAACACCCTCTGAAAGTTGGACTTCCGTGTCTCTCGCTCACTGAACAAAGCGCAGTAACAAATTGTTAATACTCAGACGTCGATTTTCTGCCCAGTGTACTACCTTGGACGGACCGGCCCGCGGCTGTAGACAGACAACTGTCAACAGTATGCTCTTACCACTATCATCGTGAGCGTATGTCCAATAGTGGACCTCTATAGGCTGATGGATGGATGGATGGATGGATTGGGTAGAAAAGCGACACTATATCCGATAAACACTGTCCGGTACTTCACACCAAGACAGCGCAAGTTCGTTCTCATGTGGAGTACTGCTCACATCTCTGGGCAGGCGCGCCTAAATATCAGCTGGACCCACTTGACTCCCTCCAAAGGCGTGCTGTTCGAATCGTCGGGGATCCCAATCTTACGGACAGATTGGAGTCACTGGAGCGGCGAAGAGACTTTGGGTCACTCTGTGTACTCTATCGGCTCTTTCATGGGGAGTGCTCTGAGGAACTGTTTGACTTGGTACCACCGTCACCGTCTTACCAACGTACCACTCGACACTGTAGCAGGGTTCATCCGTTTCACCTGGAAACGATATGGTCTTCAACTGTACGTTTCCAGCGATCATTTCTCCCACGTACGTGCAAGCTCTGGAATGAACTACCTGCTGCTGTGTTTCCCGAGCGCTATGACATGTCCTTCTTTAAACGAGGTTTAAGAAGAGTATTTTCTTCACGGTAGGCAATGGCCTGGCTGTGCCCCCGGTATTGCAAAGGTCCATGTGCGGCTGGATCACTTACCATCAGGTGTGCTGCCTGCTCGTTTGCCACCATCGACAATAAAAAAAAAAACAGAAATAGACGAGTTTTCGAATTAAAAGTTTCTTAATGGAAAGCAAATGAATAGTTTCCACCGAATATTCGAACCCAAGACATAGCACATAGTTTTAAACTTTTAAACCATTGGACCAATGAATCATTAGTAAAAAAAATAAATAATGAGCTTGGTTTTTGATATTTTAATGTATCCTTGACGTCATACGTTTTGATCAGTGATTTTTGGTACGGTTCTCGAGTGTCATCTCGGCGGTCAAGTGGGTTGCCAGTGGAAAAAAAACTGTGAGATAAATATTGTTATATTATTTGTTTAAATGATTTTTTGAGAGGCACAGGAGCTAATGGGTGTGAAAGTTTACTTTGCGGGCTTTTTTTTATATCTGTTACTGATTTATAAATAGTGATTTAACGCAAAAACGAAACAGAAAAAGATTTATAAAAGAATCGGAGTTGTCGATGCAATGAAAAATCCTTACTAATATTATAAATGCGAAAGTAAGAATGTTTGTTACGCTTTCACGCTTAAACCACCGAATCGATTTCAAAAATTCTTCCACCAATGGAAAGCTATAGCATCAGGGAGTAACATAGGCTATATTTTCTCCCGGTATTCCTACGCGAACTACGCGGATAAGACGACTGAACCCGAAGCGAAGCGAGGGCGGGTTGCTAATAGATGTTTAAAAGAAATATGAAAAAGATTTTTCTTGTTTTGCTTTGTCTTTTACCAAACCCACGAGAAGTTAAGAGTGAATTGTATACTTACTACGTCAATACTGAAAATAATGTTACTTACCAATTAACCAAAAAAAAAAAAAATACAATGACGAAATAAGAATAAAATTCACCACCCTCTTTTTGACCGTGGATATTATAAAAGACGACGACTAAGGGATTATTTGCAGATAACAATAGTAAGAGAAGGTAAACTTGAAATGAAATCCTGTACATATCTGTCTGATCAGCGTGGTATACTAATTCAATTACCTTCCCATCGTGGAAAAGGCTCGAACTCAGCAGTGGGACGTAAACGAACTAAGAAAAATAATCATCATCATCATCATTTCAACCTATCGCCGTCCACTGCTGGACGTAGGGCTCCCTCATATTACGCCACAAAGTGCGGTCCTGTGCCGCCTGCATCCGACGACGCCTAGAAACTTTCACCAGGTCCTCGGTCCACCTAGTGGGGGAGAGTCCTACACTGCGTCGTCCGATACGTGGTCGCCACTTGAGAACCTTTCTTCCCCAGCGGTTGTCGCTTCGTCGAGCGATGTGGCCTGTCCATTGCCACTTTAGCGTGCTAATTCTTCGTGCTATGTCGGTTACACCCGTTCTTCTGCGGATTTTCGTATTTCGGATTTTATTTCGCAGAGAAATCCCGAGCATAGCCCAAGAAAAATAATACTTTATTTTAAATAATATTTTTTTCTTTTTGATATCTGATATTGACGTGAATATTTTTGGTAAATAAAAAAGTTAAGCATGCCTCGTGACGGCTAAGTAAAGCCTCAGGAATGTGGTTGGTAGTCATTCTCGCTAATTGCAATTCGATTCGCTACATGCTAAAAATTGATGATTCAATCCACCGAGTTTAGGGTACTGTAGTTTTTTTACAGTTTAAATAAAACCATTCATTTCACTATATTGTTAATTTATAGAGTATTTTTTAATAAATATTTCGGAGTTTTTTTTTTTGGGGTGTGGGCTACGGTTAGTGCACCCGTCGCCTGGCGCCGTACGGGGCGACAGAGAGGCGGCGCGCGGCCCCGTAACCCACGTATGTAGCACGTCGCCTTCGTCGTTGGGTCCACCAGCGGCGCAGATTTCCTTGACTTCAGTGGTCTGCCTGACAGAATACCTCGAGGGAGTACCCTCGAGGGTAATAATTCACACATCGACGTCCTCTTCCCGGGACGCCGATCGCCGTCCCCTTCCCGGGACGCCGATCACCGTCGTGAGGCTAGCCTCACCGCGGGTGCCAGACTAAATCTCGGTCCGGTCACCCGCAGCCGCTGCTAGAGCGGCATCAGGCACAAAATATTAAATATTTCTGGTTTTTTTTTTTAATATATTTTTTGCGGTGGGTTGCGGTCGGCGCACTCCTCGCACCACTCCGTCCGGGGCGACAGAGGGGCGCAAACACGCACACCCACAACCCACCCACGATGCACGTCGCCTTCGTCGTCGGGTTGACCACCGGAGCAAGGTGACTTGACGTCAGTGGTCGGCTCGACGGAATACCCCCTATTTAGGGTACTCTCCCATCGACCGACGTCCCCCCTTCGGTCTTTCCTCACGCGGCCGGCCTCTCGGCGGGTGACGGACTAATCCCCGGTCACGTCACTCGCGACCTCGGCGAAATATTTCTGGGTCACGAGTTCTACCAACTTAAAGCTAGTGGGGGTTGTAGCAGACGACTATATCTCTCTTTTCAGCCTATGTAACTCTTACTCTTAAGCTCAGGCCTCATCTACAATAGGAGGGAAATTCACCTACCATACCGCACAGGTTAGACGTGTTGGCATTGGGTTTATGTCGAGTTTTCCTTCTTTTAATTGGATATGACGTAGGAGGTAGCACCATGTTGTTTTTAAGAGCAATGACGTCAGCATGGCTAACGTCATCTACCTCACTACAATGTTGATAGTGTTGATGGTGTTCCATGATAAACGTAATTGAAACAATAAAGTTGAAACAGTACTCGTGTTATTGAATTCTAGTTTAAAACTAAGTGGAGTCTAGAGCTCCGCACTGTTCGGCTGCTAGCGATCGAATCAATGTCGTACTTTTTTTTTTTGTGTGACTTAGTTGTTAGCCTCAGATGGCTGTGACAACTTTACCCGGACTGGTGGGTGAGCGCTGAGGGCTCTCAACCCGTTTAAAGTTAAGCGACCCATCTCGAGGGCACCCCCTGTGGGGTACGGACCTCGGCTCGGGCGGTCGCTGGCAAAGTGGGCACTCCCACGTTTATGATTTTAACGCGACATGTCTTCCTTCCCCGTCGGCGGGGGCGGTAACATGGATATTTATTACTATTTGTCAAGGCCGCGCGGGCTGTGTATGCCTCAGTCTGGGCGAGCGTAATAATGTCGTCGGGTTCGTCGAGTATTAGTCGCGGTTGTTTAATCGCGGACATTTTAGAGGGGATGTAAGAAGCCGCCCTTACCACTAATGGGTTCGGGTGTGTTGCGGCAGAGTCGAAGTAGCGGCGGGAGCACTGTTTCATGAATTGCCTGATGGTCGGCAAGCCAAGATCTATGTGAAGATCCACATTGCGCATGTACCACGGTGCTCCCGTCGCTCGGCGCATGAACCTATTTTGTAATGCTTGTAGCCGATGTAGCCTGCGTGGCTTCGCTTGTGTGAACACTACACTTGCATACGTCATGATAGGACGTATACAAGCGGTGTATAATCTAACTTTATTACGGAGAGATAGCTTAGACTTTGCGTGTACTAAGCTGTGTAACCATCCTAGCACTAGGGCTGCGCGCGCGCGGAATCGCCCTATGTGAGGACCGAAGGTCAGTCGTCTGTCCAAGGTCACACCCAGATATTTGACCTCCGTTGTCCAGGGGATGGGTTGGTCGAACATCTTTATCTGCGGATATTCAGCCATTGGGTAGCGGCGATCTATCCCCTTATGAAATATGATCGCCTGGCTTTTGGTGGGGTTTATACCGATTCTCCATTTCCTAGTCCATTTAGCTAGGGCGGTAGCCGCAGTTTGGAGAACGGTTGTCACTGTTGAGGAGATTGACCTGCATAGAAGATGGCAGTGTCGTCAGCGAATAATGCTGTTTGTATTCTACTATGTTGGGGAATGTCGTACCAGCAAATGGTCGTATTTATAGTAAGGCCGAGAGCGGGGAACTCCCGATGACAATCTATAAAAACTGTTTTATGATAACATGTGTTGTACTATCTATCTTAAGTATGGGAACTAATTATTTTGAACTAAACCTAATTGTTTTAACTGTAATTATAATTCAAGTTTATAGTCGTGCGCCGATAGATATTATCTGTGTATCATATCATTTAGTCGTTTTTTATGATACCCATGTGCAAGACAGGGGGTGGTGAACTTGTATTCTTACTCCATCACCACACGGAAACTTTCATCATTCATCATCATCATTTCAGCCTATCGTCGTCCACTGCTGGACGTAGGCCTCCCTCATGTTACGTCACAAAGTGCGGTCCTGTGCCGTATGCATCCAACGACGCCCAGCAACTTTCACCAGGTCTCGGTCCACCTTTGTCCTACACTGCGTTATCCGATACGTGGTCGCCACTCGAGAACCTTTCTTCCCCAGCGGTTATCGGTTCTTCGAACGATGTGGCCTGCCCATTACCACTTCAGCGTGCTAATTCTTCGTGCTATGTCGGTCACACCCGTTCTTCTGCGGATTTCCGTATTCCGGATTTTATCTCGCAGAGAAATCTCGAGCATAGCCCGCTCCATAGCACGCCGAGTGACTTTGAGCCTTGTTATGAGGTCTACATTTAGGGACCACGTTTCTGTGCCGTAAGTCATCACTTGTAACATGCATTGGTCGTAGACCTGTGTTTTCAGACACTGAGGTATGTTGGACGAGAAGATCCTCTTAATTTTCCCATACGGAAACTTACGTATAATTTACGTATAAATAATCACAGAACATCTATTTATGGATCGCACAAAATATTGTCTATATTTCTATTATTGCTGTTGGTTGCAAACGAGCAAACAGTACACCTGATGGTAAGTTATTCTGCCGCACATGGACCTTTGCTAGTCCGCTGTCTACCGTGAAGAAAGTAAAGGCAGTGTGAGTTCGTGCAATGACGTTCGGTGATCGCAAACATCCTCAGAAAGTTATGCTACCGTCTCTCTCCTTCAGGTAACCTAGCGCGGTA
Organism: Lymantria dispar; assembly: GCA_032191425.1. Taxonomy (NCBI): domain Eukaryota; kingdom Metazoa; phylum Arthropoda; class Insecta; order Lepidoptera; family Erebidae; genus Lymantria; species Lymantria dispar. The sequence goes on along the minus strand of CM063469.1, from coordinate 12,849,108 downwards.
ACAAATTGTAACTACTCAGACGTTGATTTTCTGCTCAGTGTGGTACTACCCCAGACGGACCAGCTCGTAACTGTAGACAGAACACTGTCTACAGTATACTGGTAACACACAAGTTGGAATCGAATGGACACTTCACAAAATAAATCAGCATCTTAACCACTAAACCATTAGTAGAATTAATTGTGAATATTATATTTTAAGCCGTGTGGTGACGGAGTAAGAATACAATTCACCACTCCCTGTCTTGCACGTGGATATCGTAAAAGACGACTATGGGATATAATATGCATAAAACATCTGTGCAAGAGAAGAAAAACTCGAAATGAAACCCTATATCAACATGTTTGACCAGCATGGTATAGTAGGTCAAATTCCCTCCCATTGTGGAGGAGGCCCGAGCCCAACAGTGGGACATATGTGGGCTGTGATGATGATGATGATTATATTTTCAGAGAACAATGTTTTTTAAAAGGCTCTCACGCTTTTCAATTTTGTATATGTTTAATGGTTTTTTTCTGTATGTCCGTTTAAGTGTTATAACAATTTTATTATCAAGCAATTTGGATTTGGTTGTTTGTTTGTAGAAAACCTGTTTATATATAATTGTCTGAGAGTCTGTTTTTGAGCTGTCTCTAAGGTCTATGACCAGTGAATTTCCAGCAAGTTATGGCACAGAACTTAAGACATTTTTTACTACTCATCTCGGCTCATACACGTTCCAAAGCTGGGCTTGAGTCTCCACCACAATAGGAGGGAAATTGACCTACTATGTCATGCTGGTCAGACATGTTGATATAGGTTTTTATTTCGAGTTTTCATTCTCTTGCTTAGATGTTATATATGTAATATATTCCTTAGTCAGTCTTTTACGACATACACAGGTAAGATAGGTAATGAATTAAATTCCTACCTCATATTTTCATCAAAAAGATTTTAGATAAGACCTTTTTTTAAACCGCACCCTGTATTAAGAAACAACTTCTTGTATTGTTTGTAATTTTACAAACATTTGATTAATATACATAAATAATACTCAAACTTAGAAAAACAATTTGTGGAGCGTTACAAAGAATTATTCTGCACGGGAACCAAACCGACGACACTTAGGCTGCTGTAGTTTTAGTGTGTATTCTGATAGCGTAAGTGATTGACGAGTACTCGATGTATTAGGTCTATATTTTAACTGTTACATTATCTGCATGAGATTAAAAATAAAGGTTAAACATAACCATGAAAGGTCACCGACAGGTTACCATAAACCACAAACACGCAGACAGACAAAAAGACGAGTACGGAAGACGTCTCAATTAGTCCGAGAAATAATCTCCAAATAGATAACTCATTAACAAACAATAATATACCTTATATTTAATAATATTAAGTCTAAAATCAACTAAAGCGTAAATCAATTTGAAATCCCTTAATAAAATCCTTTAAAATCATCTTCAAAACAAAGTTAAACTTATTACAATTGCCATACAGTTGAAATTTCAATGTATGAAAGATTCTTAAGACAACATGAATACATGTTATGCTAATTTATAATGTATTGCGATAAAGATAGAGTATGTTTTAGCTTGTGCTTGTATGTATGGCCGGTCGAGCTTGAAATGTTTTGGTGACATGAACGAACGGCTCGGAACAAAATTATAGAGTGGCTTTAGCTATTTTCTTTTTTGTATTTTAATTTTTAAGGTTTTTATTTTTCAATATGAATAATCACACATCTATACCAATAAATAAAATTGGAGTGTCTGTTTGTAATGTCAAAATAATAGGCTTTTTTCATACTCACACGGTTATTTGCACGACACCTATGCCTAAAATAGCAATTAAAACATTTTTGTCTGTCTGTCTGTCTGTTTGTTCCGGGGAATCTTCAAAACGGCTGGACCGATTTCAAAAATGCTTTCACCAATGGAAAGCTATAATATCAGGACGTAAACTAGGCTATATTTTATCCCGGTATTCCCACGGGAACGGGAACTACGCGGGTAAAACGACTATAACCTATAACCGAAGTGAAGCGAGGGCGGGTTGCTAGTTGTAAATCCTTTAAACCAGAATCTTCTACCACTGCAAATTCTGTAAACCAGGATCGATATAGAGCAAAGAGCTCCATACAAAATATCTATCAAACAAATAAAATTAAAATTTTCTTCTGAAAAATGAAACCATTCCATCAGTATTTTCTTATGACGTTGTCACGTTCCACTATCGTCAGTAAACCGACTTCACAGACAACCGATTTTTTCTATTAATATTGTCGTTTTTTCTACAAATTTACGATAAAAATTTTATAAAGATTTTTATCTTAATGATTTCTGATGTTTACGCAAGTATTTACACATTGTAAATAAAACTACGATTTTATCGTGTTTGTATTTGATTTATGATTGTCCGACGTTTCGAACACTTTACAGCATTCATGGTTGCGAGTGGACAAAGATGTCTCTTTTTATCTTATTACGCCAAAGAAGTGTAACTTCTTACGTGCGTACATAACATACATACACATATTATACATACACATATTATACGAATAGGTACATATTTTTTATTATTTTGTGACATTATATACTTATTTTAAATAAAACTACTTTACGGATTTTATCGCGCGGTTTTTATCACGCGATAAAATCTGTAGTTTTATTTAAAATGTGTAATACTCGCGTAAACATCAGAAGTTATTATTATCTACTTATGTCGCCTTTTAATATATTCACAAAAAATAAGTATAATAATAATAATAAAATCTAACACACCAAAGCAACCATCTTATGTTTTTTTTTTTATTATCGATGGTGGCAAACGAGCAAGCAGCACACCTGATGGTAAGTGATTCAGCCGCACATGGACCTTTGCAAAACCAGGGGCACAACCAGGCCGTTGCTTAACGTGAAGTAAATACTCTTCTTAAACCTCGTTTAAAGAAGGACATGTCATAGCGCTCGGGAAACACAGCAGCAGGTAGTTCATTCCAGAGCCTGCACGTACGTGGGAGAAATGATCGCTGGAAACGTACAGTTGAAGACCATATGGTTTCCAGGTGAAATTATGTTGTAATATACAGTGCAAGAGTTTTGGTAATATTTATTTGACTGGCCGCTTTGTCTGACATCAATCCTCCTTTATATACCGGCGGGTATTCCTCTACTCCTTTATATACTATTGGGCTCAAGTCTCCTCTACAATAGAAGGGAAATTGATCTACCACACAACTTTGGTCATACAATCTTTATTTATAAATTTCTTGCGTACGTATGTATGTCACTGAACTCCTCCCAAACGACTGGACCGATGTTGATGAAATTTTTTGTATGTGTTTAGGGGGATTCAAGAATAGTTTAGATTCACAATTGGACTCAGTAGGTGGCACTTTATTTGAACAGAACAACGTCTGTTGGGTCAGCTAGTTTGATATAAAGTATTATTTCAACATTTTCTTCTCTTAAATTATTATTAGTTGCATATTATAGTCCTTATTACAATATCTACGGACAAAATAAGAGATGGTGAATTGTATTATTACTCTCTTACTAAATGGAAAAGTTAAAAAAAATAATAAATAAAAAATATATAATAGCAATGCGTCTCCATGGTGTTGTATCGTGGGTGGGCTGACCACCCAGCTTCCAGTACTCACATGTTTGCGCTTAAATTAGGCTGTGTGCTCTCAATACCTAATTCTGTACACATTGCTAGGGGGGGTAGGCAGAAACATCACTACAGATTATGTTCATCATCATTTGTGATCACTCTTAGGGAATATTGTAATTAATTATCCTTACTAAAGTAAGTTTGTTTGTTACGCTTTCACGCTTAAACTACCGAACCGATTTCAAAAATTCTTTCACCAATGGAAAGCTATAATATCAGGGAGTAAAATAGGCTATATTTTGTCCCAGCATTTCCACGGGAACGGGCGCTACGCGGGTAAGGCGGTAGTAAGGCTAGTATTAAATACAAGCAACTTGCCTTCGCTTCGCTTCGGTTTCAGTCTTACCAGCGTAGTTCCCGTGGGCATATCGAGATAAAATATAGCCTGTGTTACTCTCTGATATTATAACTTTCCATTGGTGAAAGAATTTTTGAAATCGGTTCTGTGGTTTAACCGTGGAAGCGTAACAAACAAACGTACTTTCGCATTTATAATATCAGTAAGGATTTGAAGTTAAAACTTCTTTAAAAGCGCTGTGTAATTTATTTTCATTGTATTGAATGTCGTCCAACATAGCTCAGTGTCCCAAACCACAGGTCTACGACCAGTGTGTGTTACCAGTGATGACTTACGGCACGAAAACGTGGTCACTGAATGTAGGCCTTATAACCAAACTCAAAATCGCTCAGCGGGCTATGCTCAGGATTTCTTTGTTAGATAGAATCCGAAATACGGTGTAACCGACATAGCACGAAGAATTAGCACGCTGAAGTGGCAATGAGCAGGATATATCGCTCGACGAACCGACAACCGGTGAAGAAGAAAGGTTCTGAAATGATGACCTCGTATCGGACGACGCAGTGTATGACGCCCTAGGACTAGATGGACCGACAATCTGGTGAAAGTTGCTTGGCGTAGTTGAATGCAGGCGGCATAGGAATGCACTCCGTGATATAATATGAGGGAGGACGTATCCAGCAGTGGACGTTGATAGACTGTCACGCTCGATGTAATGCACGTTCGGGTACTCGGCTTTCTTTGAAAGAAATAAAACATTGTTAGAATATGATACAAATGATGATTAGTCGGAACAAAATTGTTCTGTGTACTGACGTAATAAAAATACAATTCACCATCCTCTCTAGTGCCCCTGGGTGTCGTGAAGGACGATTAAGGGATATGATATTATAGGTACAGATAACAACAATGTAAGAAGGAAATTCAGAATAAAATCCTATGCCAACACGACTGAATAGTAAATCAAGTGCCCTCCCCTTTTTTCCCTTCCCTTCCTATTGTGGAGCAGACCAGCTCCCAATCATCATCATCATTTCAGCTCATATACGTCCTACTGCTGGGCTCGATTCTCATCCATAATAGCAGGGAAATGGTCCTTAATACATGCTGGTCAGGTAGGTTGGTATAAGGTTTGCACCTGATGCCGCCCTAGCCGAGGCCGCGGGTGACTGGACCGGGGAGTTAGTCCGTCCCCCGCCGAGAGGCCGACCGCGTGAGGAAAGACCGAAGTCCTCCCCGAGGAGGGACTGACGACAAGTCACCCTGCTCCGTTAGTCGGTCCAACGACGAAGGCGACGTGTCACGGGTGGGTTACGGGTGTGCGTGCTTACGCCCGTCTGTCGCCCCGGAGGAGTGGTGCGAGGCGTGCGCCGACTGTAACCCACACCCAAAAAAAAAACATCTTCATAGATGATTTCCATCTCTTGCATAGATGTCATATGCGTAATATATCTTAGTCGTGGGTGACCGGACTAGGGATCTAGTCCGGTCACCCGTGGAGAGGTGAGCCTCGCGACGGTGTTCGGCGTTCCGGTAGGGGACGTCGACGGGAGAGGGTAGTCTCTAGGGGTATGCCGTCGGGTCGACTAGTGAAGTTAAGGAACTCTGCACCGGTGGTCGATCCAACGATGAAGGCGACGTGCTATACGGGTGTGCGTGCATACGCCCCTTTGTCGCCCCGGACGGAGTAGTGCGAGGAGTGCGCCGCCCGTAACCCAAATAAAAAAAGACCTAGGCTAAACTTCATCTAATGCCTTTGGGTCCACAATTACATTACCAAGGAGGATTGACGTCAGTCAGCCGATCGCTCATAAAACTATTGTCAATAACATTTGCAATATGTACTATGAAAGAAGTGTACATATCGCGAAGGCCCCAAAAAAATTATGTTTTATTTCTAACTAGCAATCCGCCCTCTCTTCGCTTCGGTTTTAGTCGCATTACCCACGTAGTTCCCGTGGGAATATCGTGATAAAATATAGCCTAAGTAACTCCTTATATAGACAGCTATCTGGTAGTGAAATATTATCAAAATCGGTCCAACCGTTTTGAAGATTACCTCAAACAAACGGCCAGGCAGATAGAAAAAAAAATTTAAACTGTATTTTAGGCATAGGTGTCGTTCAAATAACCGTGTGAGCATGAAAAAAGCCTAGTATTTTGACATTACAAACAGACACTTCAATTTTATTTATTTGTATAAATTTTAATATGTAATTATTATATTTATGTTTGCTCAGTTTCTGGGTTTAAATAAAATCTTTTCTGCCTTATTTTTTTGTACATTTAACGTTGGCGCGATAGTTTTAGGGAAGTATAGATGAAAATACAATTACGCCTAATAAGAACATGTATCCGTATACCATTTTTCAATGTCTCAATAAATTTTAATTATGGCGCCATTATAAGTGGAATAATAAATTTAAAAGCATCCAAAATGGCGGTATGTATGCCTAGAAACTAGTTTAACAACTTAATTTAGTTTGTCTGTTATTTATCTGTTTTATTAATGTATTTGCTAGTAAGCGACGGTTATGAGGGTTTGGGTTGTTCTGTGGCGGCAATTCTGTCGTTTTTTTTTCATTGTAAACGGTAGCAAACGAGCAAACAGTACACCTAATGGTAAGTGTTGCTGTCGCTCATAAACCTTTGCAAGGCCGCTGCCTTCCGCGAAGGGAGTGTGAATGAGTGCAATGAGATTTGGTGTAACTAAAGGCATCACTATAACCCACCATACACAAACACTCTCAGAAAGTTGTGCTGCCGTCTCTCTCGCTCACCGAATGAAGCGCAGTAACAAATTGCTACTACTCGGACGTATACCTAATTTCTGCTCAGTGTGGTACTACCCCGGACAGACCGGCCCGCGGCTGTAGACAGACAACTGTCAACAGTGCGCTCCTACCACTACTAAAAAAGTTACAATTTCTAGATGTATGATGAATTTAGAATTTCTAAATGTTAGGTGATCATCATTATCTAGCCCTTATTTTAATTATTTGAAGTAGAAATAATATCAACCTGCCCTGTACATATTACAGTCTCGTTCTTTTTCATCGATCTATTTTACTAATGATTTCTGATGTTTACGCGAATGAATATCGTCATCGTCTCGGTTCTTATAAGATAGAAAACTCGAAACAAAACCCTACATCAACCTGTATGACCAGCATAGTATCGTATCGCCTCATATACGTCCCACTGCTGGGCTTGAGCCTCCTCCATAATAGGAGGGAAATTGACCTTACTATAACATGCTGGTCAGACAGATTGGTAAAGGGTTTCATTTCGAGTTACCATCTCTTACATAGATGTTATGTGCCTATTATATCCCTTAGTCGTCTTTTACAGCACCTACGGGTAAGATCATCATTATCATCTCAGCCCATATACGTTCCACTATTGGGCTCTGGCCTCGTCCACAATAGGAGGGAAATTGACCTTACTATATCATACATGTCAGACAGGTTAGTATAGGGTTTTATTTCGAGTTACCATCTCTTACATAGATGTTATGTGCATATTATATCCCTTAGTCGTCTTTTACGACATCCACGGCCAAGATAGGGAGTGGTGAAATGTATTCTTATTCCGTCACCACACGGAAAAGATTATTAATGTTAAAAATTAGAAAAATCTGCGGTGTGTGCAAACTTATTTACAAAATTAGGCGTATTTAATTAGCGGGGACATTCAGAGATACTGTTTCTTCTGTATATATTAAGCGTCCATTAATTTTATATATGTAAAGACCATACACGGAGATATGTTTGATGTTTAAAAAAATATTAATTTGCCTGCCTGATGAAGCCATTATAGTAATTTTCGTTAATTTAATGATGTTGATACATTAAATTTGCATACGTGTTTTTTGTTTTAATATGTTTTCTTTTTAAATACACGGTTTGATAATCGGGGAGATTTGTTGGGATATTTGTCCGAACATGTTGGACGACGGTGCTGTGTTTATTTTCATTTTCAGTTTACTTTGACAACACCATGCACTAACGAAATACTCCTTGTATTGCGGGGGATTTCCAAAATATAATGGCGCAAATTAAATCCAGACTCAGAACAACAATTTGTGGATCGGATACTGGCTTGGTAGGTCTGTAATTTAATCACTACGCCATTTGTGCAGACGAGAGCTGTCATATCTTTCTTTAAACAATGTTGAAGAACAAGCCTTTTCTTTACGGAAGGCAGTCACCTGGCAGTAGCTCTAGTGTTGCAAAGGTCCTGGAGCAGCAGTATTACCTACCATCAGGTGTGCGAACTAACAGCACACCTAATGGTAAGTGATACTGCCGATGTAAAAATAGTGAAGGGAGTGTAAATACGTGTAATGAGGTCATACTAAAGGCATAACCAAAACCCAACACTCGCAAACACCACCAGAAAGATGTGGTGCCGACTCTCTCAATAACTGAATGAAGTGCAGTAACAAATTGTTAATACTCAGACGTTGATTTTCTGCTCAGTGTGGTACTATCCTGGATGGACCAAGACAGTAGATAGACAACTGTCAACAGTATGCTCCTACACACATTAAGTCAATTAAATATTAATCTATACTAATATTATAAAGAGGTAAAATTTGTAAGTTTGTATGTAACGAATAAACTCAAAAAGTACTGGACCGATTTTAAAAATTCTTTCACCATTGGAAAGCTATAATATCAGGGAGTAACATAGGCTATATTTTATCCCGGTATTCCCACGGGAACGGGAACTACGCGCGTAAGGCGACTGAATCCGAAGCGAAGCGAGGGCGGATTGCTAGTTTTTATATAAAACTAGCTGACCCAATAAACGTTATTCTATTAATAATTTTGTTAATGCTGTTGTTAATTTTTTTTAATTGCCGTCGATGGCAAATGAGCAAACAGCACACCTGATGGTAAGGCATACTGCCGTTCATGAAACTTCACTAGGTTCGTTGATACTAAAGGCATCACCAAAACCCACCACACGCAAACACCCTCTGAAATTTAGCTTTCGGCTTTCTCGCTCAAGTGCAGTAACAAATTGCTACTACTCAAAGTCTATTTTCTGCTGAGTGTGGTACTACCCCAGGAGGACTAGTCCACGGCTGTAGACAGACTAATGTCGACAGTAGACTTATACTATTAATGCCGTTCTATACAAACATGTTTGCAACTATATCGCACCGTATGTTTACACAAAGAAACAAAATAAATTCATCCCAAATATGGCCATAAACACATTTTATGTTAGCTTAATTAAAATTATACAAACTCTTTAACAAAAAAAAACCAGCGCCACTAAGTCCAAACTGTGAATAACTTCTACCTACATAGCTAATTAATATGTAAGCTTAAAATATTAAAGAATACATTTACATATAAGAATACATTACATAACGACTATATGCTCTAATGATTTTAGCTGCCAACTGTTGAATATAGGGTTATCTATTCGAGATGTGGGTAGAATTAAAAATATTTAATTTTGTTGGATTTTTCCAAGAATATTTCGATCCCCCTTTCTCTTACCCGTGGGTGTTGTAAAAGACGACCAAGGGATTCAATATGCTTATCTTTAATTATAAATTTCTTGTGTACGTGTGTAATGTCACTGAACTCCACCTAAACGACTGGACTGATGTTAACGAAATTTTTTGTGCGCGTTCAAGGCGATTCGAGAATGGTTTAGATTTACAATTGGACCCGGTAGGTGGCGCTTTATTTGAACAGAACAACGTCTGTTGGGTCAGCTATTAACATATATGCTAGGGAAAGAAAATTCGAAATAAATCTCTATAGCAACACGTCTGATTAGCGTGGTCATATTATAGAGGAGGCTTAAGCCCAGCAGTGGGAATTATATGAGCGGCGGTGATGATGATGATGGTCCAAAAATATCAACTGTTTGTTTATAGTTTTAAGTTTTCACTTCTGTCAGTTCTCATAATTGCTATTATTGCTTTTTTTTTGACAACATCCTGTAGTATGGAAATAATCTTTGTATGTATACCCGGATTCAGCAACAATTTGTGTATAGCATAATATTATCCTGGGTACGAATCGAATCTGCGATACATAGCACAGCAGATCAGCATCTTAACCACTTTTAACGGTAACCCATCGAAAATTTTTATCTCATTACTGATGCCTTAACCTCGTTATCGTTTAAATATGCGTGCAACTGACCATTAATACGTTTACATGAGCGCGCATAAGGACCCCTGCCGATGGCCACCAACGTCGTCGTAATGAAGACATTCACTCTTAAAATCATGTCCGCTAGGGTTGTCACAATACAGAAAAATATATTTATTTTATTTATGTTGTAGGTGAATACAATTCACCACCCCCCTATCTTACCCGTGGGTGATCGTACGAGACGACTAAGGGATATAAAACGCATATAACATCTATGCGAGAGAAGGAAAACTCGAAATAAAACCCTATACTAACACGTCTGACCAGCGTATAGTATTATAATATCTAAAACGGCAAAAACACTCACGTGCTGAGATCGATTACGTCGACCCGGGTTTCGAGCATATCCGATGCTCATCATCAGGGCGAGTGCGCAGCGGCGTCTGCGAGGCCCCAGCGTGCACTGCGCGATGCATATCGAGCAGCGTGCCTCGACACAGCCATGAGGGGTGCGGGGGAGGTGTTCGCCTCTTGATCGTCCTCGGCGGAAACGTCGGACGAAACTTCACACCCGAAGTTAACAGCATATAGTAGGTCAATTATCCTTCCATTATGGAGGAGGCCCGAGCCCAACAGTGGGACGTATGTGAGCTGAGATGATGATGATGTGGAGTTCACACTCGACAGTTATCTGTCTACAGCCGCGGGCCGGTCCGTCCAGTGTAGTACCACACTGAGCAGAAAATCAACGTCTGAGCAGTAGCAATTGGTTATTGCACTTCGGTGAGCGAGAGAGACGGAAGCACAAATTTTTGAGTTTGTTTGCGTGTGATGGATTTTGTTGTGTTTAGTATCAAATTCAAATCCTTTATTATGCATAAAATCCGCGGGGGCACTTACATATGGTCACTTTTTTACATTTTACCTTAAATTACTACCGGATCGGAACGCGACCGTACTGAAAAGATCCGGCAAGAAACTCAGTGGGATTGTCTTCTTTTTTATTCATTTACTATTTTTTTAAATAAGATAATATACATCAACATGTCTATTAATAGCTCCAGTGTGATGCCTTTCGAACCATCATACAATACAGTTATTAAATATAACGAAAAAGTACCATGGCTGGACCAGATCCCGCAAGCGGCACCCGATCACGAGTTAACGACTAGAGCAGCCATCACTCCCCTCAACCACAATGGAGAGAAGGAAGTGACCCGCTCCTATCATCGAACCTCATTACACGTCTATACTCCCTTTACTGTCTTCACGGCAGCAGTATCACTTACCATCAGGTACTGTTTGCTCGTTTAGCACACCTGATGGTCTGAGTTGCAGCAATTTGTTACTGCACTTCCTTCGGTGAGCGAGAGAGCCGGCAGGCTAAATTTCTGAGGGTGTTTGCATGTAGTGGGTTTTGGTGATATCTTAGTAAGAGTACCAAAGAAAGGATTAGATAAATTAAGTGAAGTATAATTTGGATAGAAATTGAGTGAATGTGGAGATGACATTTGATAGGGTTATGTGAAAACAGAATACATATTGAGTCGACTATTAGTAATTGAGATATCAGCAGGGTAATAATGATGTGAGGAAAGACCGACGTCCTCCCCGAGGGAGGGACGTCAGTTGATGGGAGGGTTACCCCAAATAGGGGGTATTCCGTCGGGCCGACCACTGATGACAAGTAACCCTGCTCCGGTGGTCGGCCCAACGACGAAAGCGACGTGGTGTTCGGGTGGGTTGTGGGTGTGCGTGCTTACGCCTCTCTATTACCCCGGACGGAATGGTGCAAGGAGAGCGCCGACCGCAGCCCATCCCAAAAAAAAAGGTTAATAATGATTTGGGGTGTCAGGGATCGAGTGTCATCAGACGCTCTCTCCGGCGCCCCGTAAAAGCGCGGAAGGGACCGCTGTGGTTTTAGTGCGTATTCTGTCTCGCAGTGGCTGGTGAGTCTCATACACTCCTCCGTCTGTTACCTAGGGGCAGTATGTAAATGCATTTCCACAACGTGAACAAAAAAAAAATGGTATTAATGATGAGTTGTTGATGAGAGAGATAAGCATAAGTTTATCACATTATCATTTCATCAGGTGACCTTTAATTACAGGTCAGCAGTTATTTTCCCAGTCGTAAAATCCTACTGAGGTATTACTGAAAGATTCGGCAATAACTCTTTTGGAAAAGACAACCATAAAAATAATAATTACTATTTATAAGAATACGGAGACAATAATCATCATCATTGAAAGAAAGAAAGAAATTTTATTTTGCAAACCTCACACAATATAGACACCAACGAAACAAATAAGAAGAGACGAATATGTGAGGCCAAAATATGGTGCCCGTCTCAGCTTATGGTACAGTAAATATGATACTACACCATAAGCTCATATATGTCCCACTGTTGGGATCGAGCCTCTTCTCGAGAAAAAAAAAATGACCAACTATACCACGCTGATCGGTTGGGTTGGTATATAGGATTTCATTTCAAGTTTGCCTTCTCTTGCATATATCTTTTATGCATATTATATCCCTTAGTCGTTCACGACACCCATTGACAAGAAAGGAAGTGTTGAATTGTATTCTTACTCCACACGAAAAATAAAAATATGGTTACAATAATAACTTGCCTCGAAAGAGTGGAATTATTTTCTCTTTGGGAGGCCTCTTTGGCTGTGTCAAACAGTAGACGTCAGGAATGGATTAAGATCTTTCTAATCTATTTGAACAGCGTAGTGTAGGTTTCAATAATCGATCATATTACCCCTTTCCGCCTGTTGAGTGGCACTTTAATTGTGATTTCTTGAATGTGATGGATCTTCACGTAGTGGTAATAGACACTGCTGACGGTTTTCTGCCTGTAGCCACAGATAGCCAGCCGTATGCAGTCCTCCATCTCTCATCGTTAAGGTTGAAGATTTAGCTGTGCTTCTTTCAACAAAAAATGTCTTTCATATAAGCTTGACCCCTGGAGACAACCCTAGCGTCATTGGACATTAAATAACTTTATTTCTTGAGATTCCCAAGTTCTCAAATGTAATTATAATAAGGCCTATACAAGCCTAATGAGATGATTTGATCTTAAAATATTCAATAAAGATTCTTTAAAAGTACTGCCACTGTTTTATCTTTGATAACAGAATGCCTGAATTCTTATAGATTCAATCGGAAAATAAAATATGAATCTTTTAAAATTCACATGAAGTCAATTCTGATTGATTTCTTAAATCATTATCCATATTTTTATTATTTTATGTATTTATTTAATTATTTTGTTGGAATTTTTTCGTAATGTAATGCAGAGTAACTGCTAAAGTGTGTTGAAAACGATGTAACAATCATTTTAAATAAGTGGTTTTAGTGTTCAATGTTTAAACAAAGTAGACTTTACTGTCTGGCAGTGATTGTAAACCTAAATGGAAACTTGTTAATATTTATTTTGCAATAACAAATATTGCAAATCTAATAAGAAACAGCTGTCTATAGTAAATTGTAATTAAAATCTCCATATCATAATCATCCCTACATATTCCTCTGGTCGATGCTATATGTAGGGTCATCATCACAGCCCACATACATCTCACTGTTAGGCTCGGACCTCATCCGCAATGGAAGGGAATTTGACCTACTATACCATGCTAGCCAGATGTATTTTTTTTTTTATGGGTGGGCTATGGTAAGCGCACGCGCGGGCCTGTCCGTCCGGGGCGATGAAAGGACGGCGCGCGGGTTCATAACCCACCCCTACCCACGTCACCTCGTTGTTGGGCCGACCATCGGAGCAGATATGACTTGTCATCAGTGGTCGGCCCGACGGAATACCCTTTCGGGTAACCGCACCTCTCGACGTACTGGGACGTCGGTCGCCATCGCGCGGTCAGCCTCTCTGCGGGTGACGGACAATTCCCCGGTCCGATCACCCGCGGCCTCGGCTAGGGCAGATGTGTTAGTATAGGGTTTCATTTCACGTTTTCCTTCTCTTGCACAGCCTTTATGTGCATATTATATCCCTTAGTCGTCTTTTACGACAGTTACGGGCAAGATAGGGAGTGGTGAATTGTATTCTTACTCCGTCACCACACGAATACAAAACTTAACTAGTATGCATGCGTGTTCGTTATACTGCATGGGAATTGAACTCATTAAATTTTAATATAGGAGAGTTAGTACTTAGAATACCATACCCCTTCTTGGAATACCATAGCATAGAAAATATACCTATCATCGTAATCACCCTGTTTTTAACCCCCGACGCAAAAAGAGGGGTGTTATAAATTTGACGTCATTATCTGTCTGTGGCTTCTTAGCTCGCAAACGGTTGGACCGATTTCGATGTTTTTTTTTTATTTGAAAGCCAATTTCCTTGTGGTGGTTCTTGGCTGTGTTTGGTTAATATCGGTCCAGGAATGTAAGAGTATCAGATGTTTAACAAAATTACATAATGTCGTATGATTACTCGATTAAGTGCTTCATGCGTGGCAATATAATCGTTAAATGATAATTAATGGATAATTCCTATTGATGAGAACGTAATACTTTTTTTATTATTTACTAGTTGACCCAGCGAACTTCGTAACGCCATAATTTTTTTCGTAAATATATTTTCTAAATTGCCGAAAATATAGTCTCTAATGGAAGAACCATTACAGCTTTGTCGGGAAAGATTGGATAGTTTTGGTCGCGGCATTGTTAATGATGATTCAAAGAGAATACAAATTACCTACTGATTATTGATTTCTGACCAAATTTTAATTATCAAATTTTCAACCATACTTAACTATAGACAAAATTTCGTTTAGCTGTCATTTGCATTTTATTATATATCAAATGCGCTTTTTATACTAAGTTTCATAGTGACTTGTATTCTCTTTGACATTTTATGACACGTCACACGGGAACGCGATCGAACGGGATAAAAGAGTTATTGCCGAAATCTTGTAAGCATCATTAAAAAAAGAAACGGGATAAAAAGTATCCTATGTCCGTCTCCTGGTTCTAAGCTACCTCTCCGCCAATTTTCAGCTAAATCAGTACAGCCGTTCTTGAGTTATAAATAGTGTAACTAGCACGACTTTATTTTATATACATAAATAGATGTTTAAATTATGTCAGGGGTTATAAAAAAAAATTCAATTTACCTTTTTTATCACATTTAATCGAGTTTGACTTAATATGTACACTTTATTTATAGTATTGTAAAAGTTATTGGCAATAGTTTTATGCCCAGCCGCTTGCCTGATATCAACCCTCCATAGGAATGAAACCGTTAACCAGACGGCATCAGATGGAATTAGTTGTCATCTATGTAAATTAAGAAAACTTACTAAATCAACAATTTAAGGTACACTGACGACATTTAAGGATTTTTTGTGGGATCCTGAAGACGTTATATGGTAACATTGTATTATTTGTTAATTTAATTAAAAAAGAAAAGACAACACCCTGCACTAGGGCAATACTCCTTGTTTTGCGTGTGACTTTACAAACATATTTAAAGGACACAAATTACATATAGACTCAGACCAATTTGTGAATGACACAAAGTATTGCTCTGCGTAGGATTCAAACCCACGACAATGCCACTACGCTGTGTTGTCATTATAACCAATATCTTTAGTGTTTTTGCATGTTATCCTACTAATATTATAAACGCGAACGTTTATGAGTATGTGAGGATGTGAAGATGTTTGTTGCTCTTTCACGCAAAAACTACTGAATGGATTTTGATGAAACTTCACAATAATATAGTTTACATATCAGAATAACACATAGGCTATAATTTATCCCGATATTCCTATGGGAAAGGGTGACTAATAATACGGCTAAAACTGCAGGGCGCTGCTAGTATTAAATATTTTTTGACGTGACAACGTCTTATAATTCGATGGAGCCGGCTGCACGCACGAAAAAACATGACGCATGCGGCGTTACCTCGCTCTGAGGCGTTCCATTTAAGGCTTGAAGTGCAAGCGAGAGCGCGGAACGAGCGACAAAGAGGCACAATCGGCCGCCACGTTCGGTAGCGTTCGACATCTGTCTCTCTCGTACTTGAGTGAGCGATGCGTCCGCGTGGACAGCTGCTATACAATAATACATTTACATGTTTTCATCAAGTATGAAGTGCTGTGAAAAGTGAATGGTGTCAATTGTTTATAGCAACGATAATTGCGGCAATAAAGGTAATGATTCTTTCGATATTAAATATATGTTCAGTGATATAGATATACTGTCGAGTATTCGACGACGTTGACGTTGTCACGTTCATCTATCGTTAGTAAACCGACTTTACAGACAACCGATTTTTTAAGGCATTTTATATACTGTGATTTGGAGGAACTGGGTTGCTGGATATGTGAAATTAAAGAATAATAATTATTAATTATTTAGATTTTGTTCGTTAAATTGCTCAATAAAATTCTAATTGAAATGCTAGAACTAAACCGACACACTATGTAAAAATTCTGTAGTAAATGTTGCGAAAAAGCGTTTGAAAAAGGTATTAAAAACAAGATTTTCCGTATGGCGACGGAGTAAGAATACAATTCACCACCGCCTATCTTGCCCATGGGTGTCGTAAAGGACGACTAAGGGATTAAATATGCATGTAACATCTATGCAAGAGAAGGAAAACTCGATTTAAACTGCTATATCAACACGTCTGATAAGCGTGGTATAGTTGGTTAATTGTCCTGCTATTGTGTAAGGGACTCGAACTCAACAGTGGGTTATGGGTTGAAATGATGATGACGGATCTTAGCTCATATACATCCCACTGTTGAACTCCTTTTTTTTTTATTGCAAGTAAGTTGAAGCTCCGTCAACACAGAGATTATTATTTTATTATTGAAATTATTGTGATATTGATACATCATCACTACATATTATAAAACAAAAGTCGCTTTCTCTGTCCCCATGTCCCAATGTATGCTTAAATCTTTAAAACTACGCAACGGATTTTGATGCGGTTTTTTTTTAATAGATAGAGTGATTAAAGAGGAAGGTTTATATGTATAATAACATCCATTAAATAGTGGATAAATACTGTTATTTTTGAGGTTTCTAATGTGATGTCGTAAATAATTACATTTTTTTCGCTTACATTGCAAACGCAGGCTGAACCCTACGAGATTTATCAAAATAATGTACTAAGTATTGTACACATTGGAAAGGTCTACAGAAAACTCCGCGATGGTATATATCTATCTCTTATGGATATCCCACAATAACATTTTTTCGTTATTTACTTTTTACGACAAATAATGGCTAATTTTCGAAGCGATTTTAACCAATACAGCATTAATCCTTATCCAATTAAATACCTTAAATACATTGTTGATTTAATATAGATCTATATGACCCTTTACAGCATATGATTTAAATGAATATTTTCGAAGATATTACAGATTTAAAAATTGCGGGATGTAGCGTTTGCGAGGAAAATAACAATCTATACCAATAAATAAAATTAGAGTGTCTGTTTGTAATGTCAAAATAATAGGCATTTTTCATGCTCACAGGGTTATTTGCACGACACCAATGTCTAAAATACAGATTAAAAATTTTTTGTCTGTCTGCCTGTTTGTTCCGGGTAATCTTCAAAACCGCTGGACCGATTTCAAAAATTCTTTTACCAATGGAAAGCTATAATATCAGGGACTAAACTAGGCTGTATTTTATCCCGATATTCTCACGGGAACGGGAATTACGCGGGTAAAACCACTAAAACTGAAGCGAAGTGAGGGCGGGTTGTTAGTATTGTAATATTTATAACGGCAAAACACTCGCGTACTGAGATCGAATTACGTCGACCCGATTATTAATTATTATTACTAATTAGATTATTAAGATAGAGATTAGAGATTATTAAATCTAGAGATTATTAATTATTATTACTACTAGCTGACCCAACAGACGTTGTTCAGTTCAAATAAGCGCCACCTACCGGGTCCAATTGTGAATCTAAACCTTTCTCGAATCCAGCCGTTTAGAAGGAGTTCAGTGACATACACGTACACAAGAAATTTATATAAAAAGATAAGCTTATACCGCGTCATTCTATGGTATATCCCTCAAAAACGATAGGAGACTTCTAATACCTTATAAATCATTATAATAATTCAAAACTGCATAGATGGCGTAGTGGTTAAGATAGCGACCTACAGCGCGGGTTCGAATCCCACGCGGGACAACACATTGTGCGGTCCACAAATTGTTGTTCTGAGTCTGGATATAATTTGTGTACCGTTAACTATGTTTGTTAAGTCCCCCACAATACAAGGATTATTTCCTTAGTGCAGGGTGTTGTCTTAAAAATAAATAAATAAAAAAAAAAAAAAAAAAAATTAGCTAACACCATATCAACTCATTTGACCAGCGTGTTGTTATAATATGATAGTGGTAGAAGCACTCTGTCGACAGTTGTCTGTCTACAGCCACGGGCCGGTCCGTCCGGGGTAGTACCACACTGAGCAGAAAATCTACGCTTGAATAGTAGCATTTTGTTACTTCGCTTCGTTCGGTTGAGCGAGTATTGGTGATGCCATTAGTATCACCAAACCTCACTGCACTCATTCACACTCCGTTCACTTTCTTCACCGTAGGCAGTGGCCTAGCAAAGGTCTTTGAGCGCCATTACTTACCATAGTTACCATTAACTCCTCACGCGAAAAACATCGCGGCGCTCTCGAGTGCCCCGCACGCTTGGGTATATTGAAAAAAGTTCAGTGAATTTTATGATTTTACGTAAACTATTATTGTTGCTAACAAGGAAATATGAAATAAAATATATATTAATAGCTTTTGATTGGTTGATTTAAATAAATGTACTAAAAGTAATTGCTAATTGAAAAGTATTTTTTTGGGTCAACGTGTGTCCCAAGAGCGCTTTGAGCACATTTTTTTTGGGTCCCAAAAGCGCTCTAGGGGTTAAGTATGCTGTTTGCAGGTCTGCCATCAACACTGATTAGAAAGTATAGTAGAACAATTTTGCCTCCTATTTCAAACGACGCTCGAGCCCAACAGTGGCATTTATAACATGCTGATATCAAGAAAAATCAATTTAAATCAATTACTATTAATATAGTTACCATACAAATAAGAAATTTTAAATGGTTAATCTTTTATATAAATCTATAAAAAGATAAAAATAAAAAGGAAAGATATAAAAAGATAAAGAAAACCACACTACTAATACAGAATGACTTAATTAACGATGGCCGTGGGTGGTCCTTTTAACATCCGGTTTAAACGCAGAAGTTTAGGGGTAAGCAGAATAAGTTTATACAACGTACAATATCTATTTTTAATAGATTGAATTGCATAAATAATGGAGTAGTATAAACATCTATCTTTCGTGTCTAGTGGTTTAGGTTCTATTTTCACGGATTATATTGCGTTTGAATTTGATTGCCCGACGTTTCAAACACTTTACACTGTTCATGATCACGGGCGGACTAAGTTGTCTCACGTCTAACAAGGCATCGTTATTACAGAGATTTATTATAAGACTAGCTGACCCGGCGAACTTCATAACGCCATAATTTTTTCGTAAATATATTTACTAAATTGCCGAAAATATAGTCTCTGATGGAAGAATCATTACAGCTTTGTCGAGAAATTTGATCGTTTTGATTCGATCGTTTTGATTGCGGCATTGTTAATGATGATTCAAAGAGAATACAAATTACTCATTATTGATTTCTGACAAAATTATAATTATCAAATTTTCAACCATACTTAACTATAGACAAAATTACGTTTAGCTGTTATTTGCGTTTTGTTATTACATATCAAATGCGTTTTTGTTATACTACGTTTCTTTGACATTTTATCGAACGGGAAACGGGAACACAATCGAACGGAATAAAAAGTATCCTATGTCCGTCTCCTGGTTCCAAGCTACCTCCCCACCAATTTTCAGTCAAATCGGTACAGCCGTTCTTGAGTTATAAATAGTGTAACTAACACGACTTTCTTTTATATATATATATATATATAGATTTTATTTAGTTTCACCTGTCCCGTTGTCTGTAATCAAATCTTGCAAGTTAAATTTGATCAACTTCCCGGTTTCTGATTGAGCTGAAATTTTGCATACATGTATAAATCGGATGACAATGCAATATTATTGTGACATAAAGATGATCTAATGATGGACCTCGAAGCTGGCCATAGGAACTCCGTAATTAAACGACGCAACCCCATCGAGTTTGGGCTCATTTGATTCGTCTTGACGAGTACTTTGATACTATATGGTAACCAGCGTCTGATAATGGGCCTGGATTTTTAACTTTTTAATTCATTTTATTAACAAATAAAAGCTTGTTTTAAAAAAAATTTTTCTTTAATTTTATCTACTTGCCACAGAAATTAGTTATACAATTTTGACCCCCATTTTGGTATAAATTTATTGCCAGTGCAAGAAGAAAATAATTCTATATGCAAAAATTATATATTGTTTAATGTTAGTAATTAAACATTAAATTATAGTAATTATTGTGATAATTTATTAATTTAAATCTAACAAATTTAATATACTACCACCGGATCGGAACGCGGCCACATTGAGAACGATCCGGGTGCTTCCAAATTTTAATTTAAGATTAAGTAATTGAATTGGATATCCAAAAATAACAAGCTCATAATTCGTTTCTATATAATTTTATCTTTTCACTACTCTTAGCGCTACTTATGACTGCTTGGTACTCTTTTATATTTTGCATTGTCCAATCGCATTTTTTTTTAAATAAAAAAAAGAAATAGAAATTGCCAGAAGAGACCAGCAGCCAGCCTGCCCAACTAGGTATCGATACTTTTAACCGATACCGTATCGGTCACTAGATATCGGTACTCAATCAGTATCGAATGAAAAGTATTGATACTTGCTGGTATTATGGTACAAGCACAATAATTGTGTTGAGTTTTTTTTTTTAGGAAATCCGAGCCCTAGCGTTCGGTACTGGGCACTATTATCAATTATGTAGTATAAATTGAAAAGTATCGGTACTTACCCCGGTATCGAATCGTTTTTATAGTATCGCGGACTTTTCTTCTGACAGAATTGTTATGAGCTGTTTTTTTTAGGAAATCTGAGCCCTAACATTCGATTTCAAGCACTAGTTTCGATACGTACCATGGTTATCGAATCGTTTTTGAAGTATCGATTCATTCGATACCGATACCATGGTTTTTTCAGACAATAATCAGTATCGAATGGACTAACTTTCGATACCAAGTCATCATCATCTTGCTTTTATCCCAATTACTTGGGGTCGACGCAATATGTCATCTGTTTTGACATATTGCAAAAAGTTTCGGCAATGACTTTTATAACCGGCCACCTGCCTGACGTCAACCCTCCTTGGGAATGTAATCGTTGACCCAAATGGTACCAGATGGAGTTGGTCCGGGTCAATCTAGGGCTCTTAGTCGTCTTTTACGACACCCACGAGCAAAGCAAGGGTTGGTAGTATTCGAAGCCGCTACCACACAGCCACATACTTTCGATACCAAGTACTAGTATCGAATGAAAAGTATCGATACCATATGAGTACTCATTAGTATCGATTCATCCCTACCTATAACTATATGTACTCATTGAACTATAAGTTTTAATTATATTTATTTTCCTTTGTTCCAGGAAGAAGTAAGTACGGGACCCGCTCACGGCAACCACGTGAGATAATTCCATTTATTTTTATATTTGTATTTAGGTTTTTGAGCTTTTGTATTTGTGTATTAGTTTTGAGCTTTTGTATCTGTGTATTTGTTTTTGAGCTTTTGTTTTTATGTATTAACCTTTAAGCTTTTGTATTTGTGTTTTTGTTTTTAAGCTTTTATTTTGATTTACTTGTATTTGTGTTATTGTTTTTGTGCATTTGCCTTTATGTGTGTGTTTTCCTTATTTTAATAATATTTTGAATCTGTTTGCCTCAGTAATCTAGTAGCTAGTAGCATTTTCATATATAAATATGATCGTTAGTTCTCGGGTTCAATTCCCGTAAAATTTACAACCATTCGGTTAATGTTCAGAAAACTGCTTTTTATGTAAGTTATTGCTTGAAAGTTGATATATCGGATACAATATAAAATATTTGATGGCTTTATAAGTAAAAAACTGGTTGTCATTTAAACTTTCCATCGTTATAAGTTAGTACTGTCAAGCGTGAGTAGTAAACATAGTAATGTAACATTTTAACAGCAAACTGTAAGTGGACACTAATGACTTAGTGTTATATATTCTATAGTCCGTTTCCATGGACCAAGTGGATATTGATCCACTATATCACGCTGGTCAGACGGGTTGGTATGGGGTTTTATTTTGAGTTTTCCTTCCCTTGCTTAGATGTTATATGCATATTGTATCAGTTAATCGTCTTTTACCACACTCACGGGCAAGAGAGTTGTGAATTGTATTCACACCATCAATGTGAGTGGTGTTACCACACGGATTTGCTGAAGAGCAATGTCATCATCGTCATCATTGCAGCCCACGTACGTCCCTATTGACCTACTATACCCTGCTCAGGTCAGACATGTTGGTATAGGGTTTCATTTCGAGTTTTCTTTCTCTTGCACATATGTTATGTGATATTATATCCCTTAGTCATCTCTTACGACATACACGGGCAATATAAGGAGTGGTGAATTGTATTCTTACTCCGTCACCACACACCACCACAAGAGCAATGTAGTAGAAATAAACCTGAGGATAACAATTTCTTAGTTTTTTTTTTTTGGGGCGGGCCACGGTCAGCGGACCCACCGCCCGGCTCCGTCCGGGGCGACAGAGGGCTCTGTAACCCACCCAACTATAGCGCGTCACCTTCGTCATTGGGCCGACCACCGGTGCAGTTCCTGGACTTCAGTGGTCGGCCAGACAGAATATCCCCAAGGGAGTACCTTCTCTCGTCATGAGACTAGCCTCTCCGTGGGTTCCGGACTAAATCCCCGGTCTGGTCACCCGCAGTGTCTGCTAGGGCGGCATCAGGCGTTGACAATTTCTTAGATAACAAGCTTAATCCAAAATACCAGTCAGAAATTATCTCAGCTCAACGTACATATATATGAGCTGAAATGAATGAACTTTTTGTTTGGCTAGCTATGGTTCAACTTGTTGAATTGCCATCTAGGCCAGCCGTTCGAAGTGACTGTTCTATAATCTGTAGTTACCCTCAGCTCATTTATCAGGCCCGATGAAAACCTTAGCCTTGACTGCGGTATCCTATCAAATGATTTAGTATTTGATAACTTTTTGATGTGAAACATCTATAGGCGAGGGTGTACCCGATCGCGGCTATTCAGTTTCTGTCGTAATCTGTTTTTTTATGCATATATACTTGTTCTATAAAATAATGTATAATTCTCTAACTACCTAACATAAGTATACCATACCTACCTACAGTACTTTCACGTACGAAAACTGGCCAATCACTTACGCGATTTTGACCCACTTTAAACAGTCAGATTTCATTTAAAATTTGTAGATTTAACAAGGACCAATGACGATAAAATAATTTAAATAGCTTGTCTCATTATCATTACAGGATTAGAGATTTCTTTATAAATTATATTTTATAGCTGAGATTTAGCCTTAGCTCGATAGATGTCGCTGTTTCTGTTTGCTAGATCACACTTTCTTAGTCGATTCCTTTGAACTACGTAGAAGTGTGTGAGCGAGACGGAGCGACGCTATGCTGTTCGTAAGCGGCTGAACGGTGAAATTAATATTATTGCTGTGTAATAATAATAGAAATTGTATTATTTTATTCAATACTTTATGCCATATTAGTTCCTGTCATAATCTATTCTTTTATGCATATTTAAGTAGAAAATAATTTCGATGTTTCACATCTGCCAGGCGTCCTGAGCGATGGCTCACTTTTTTTTATTGCAAACGGTGGCAAAAGAGTAAACACCTGATGGTAAGTGTTGCTGCCGCTCATGAACCTTTGCTAGGCCGCTGTCTACCGCGAAAAAAGTGAAGTGTAATGAGGTTCTTTGATACTAAAGGCTAAAACCCACTACACCCAAACACCAGTACGCAATAATAAATTGCTACTACTCGAACATCGATTTTCTGCTCAGTGTGGACCTCTGGCCGGACCGGCCCTCGGCTGTAGACAGACAACTGTCAATAGTATGCTCCTTTTCTTTTTGGGGTGGGCTACGGTCGGTGCACTCCTCGTCCGCTCCATCCGGGGCGACAGAGGGACGTAAGCACACACACCCGTAACCCACCCGTAAGATATGTCGCCTTCGTCGTTGGGCCGACCACCGGAGCAGGGTGACTTGACGTTAGTGGTTGGCCCGACGGAATTCCTCCTATTTGGGGTACCCTCTCATCGACCAACGTCCCCCTCTCGGGGAGGACATCGGTCTTCCCTCACGCGGTCAGCCTTTCGGCGGGTGATGGACTAATTCCTCAATCCAGTCACCCGCAGCCCCGGCTAGGGCGGCATGATGCGCAGGTAATCGCGCCTGCGCCGCCCCAGTTGCCAGCGATATAGTGTGGTCCTACCACTTTCATTACATTGACATTCCGGATTTTTGGCAATTATTAGCATACGTATTTTCATTACACATTCATCATCATTTGAGCTCATATACGTCCCACTGTTGGGCTCGAGCCTCCTCCACAATAGGAGGGAAATCGACCTTACTATACCATGCTAGTTAGGTTAAAATAGGGTTTAATTTCGCGCTTTCCTTCTCTTCCATGGATGTTATATATGTATTAGTCGTCTTAGATAGGGAGGGCAAGATAGGGAGTGCTGAATTGTATTCTTACTCCGTCACAACACGGACATAACTACACATTACGTTGGTCCAACCGTTCCCCAAAACGTACATCCAGGGAACCCTAAACAGATAACAACAAAAAAAAGTAATGCACTCCATTAAAAATCTCTCGGTACATTCTTAACAATATGTTTAATATAAAAAAAGTTTAATAAAAAACCGAATCGTGACGTTGATTATAATAGAAAAGAAATTGATCCGATGCGCGTAAATTGTGTGGAATTTATTTATTTTTGATGTGAAACATCTAATATAATCATTGTAGGTGAAATGTTCGGATGGTATATCGCACTCTACCATTTTGGTAGCCTCTAACATTGTGATTTTCCGTGTGGTGACGGAATAAGAATACAATTGGCCGTGGGTGTTGTAAAAGACGCTTAAGCGATTAAATATCCCTAGTCGAGGCCGCGGGTGACGTGACTGGGGAATTAGTCCGTCACCCGCCGAGAGGCCGACTGCGTGAGGAAAGACCGACGTCTTCCCCGAGGGGGAGATGTCGGTCGATGGGAGGGTACCTCAAATAGGGGGTATTCCGTCGGGCCGACCACTGACGTCAAGTCACCCTGCTCCGGCCCAACGACGAAGCCGACGTGGTGTTCGGGTGGGTTGCAGGTGTGCGTGCTTACGCCCCTCTGTCGCCCCGGACGGAGTGGTGCGAGGAGTGCGCCGACGGCAGCCCATGCCAAAGAAAAAAAAAAGAAAAAAAAGGATACATGATAATAATCAGAATAATCAGTTTATTGGTAAATGTTATCAGGTCAAATATATATTGTCAAACGTACACAGTCAATCATTTCATTTACAATAGATAATTACACATAACATCAAATATATTAAAACTAATAGAGGTAAGTTAATAACAAATAATAATCAATAATAATAATAAATAAATTGATTTCAACTAATAATATTATATATAATAATAAATTAATTGAAAATAAATAATTACAGCAATGGATATTATCAATACTCGTTTTTATGCAATAACTACGAACCGTTAAGTTTATAATAATTATATTAATTTAGTCACGAAATCCTCAACGCGATAGAAAGCATTTTCAATAAGCCATGATTGGAGGTATTCCGTCGATACCTCCTATAATCGACAGACGTCCCCCTCTCGGGGAGCTTCTGCCATGACACACCCTAACCAACTAGTGGTTGGGTGGCTTCCTATAGACCCTCCAAAATCTCCTCCATCCGACGTCCTCGTCACGTCCTCGACGAAGAGGACGACAATATCACACTCGCTCAACAAAGAGCCTACACGGCCCGCGAGGCCTTAACAAATAAATATCCGCGGTTCCGCCCTCGCCGTCGAGGTGCGAAACCGCGCCGCGCAAAAGTCACTACTAGAAACGTGGGCACGCCCACTTTGCCTCCAGCGACGCCCCAAGCCGAGGTCCGTTCCCCACAGGGGGAGCCCTTGGGCGATGTCGCTTAGCATACTCTTCTCCGGGTTGAGAGCCCTCAGCGCTCACCCATAGTCCGCGTCAAGCTGTCAAGGCCATCTGCGGCCAACAGCTGTACACACAAAAAAAAAAAAAAAAAAATCTCGGGGAGGACGTCGATCTTTTATCACGCGGTTGGCCTCTCGGCGGGTGACGGACTAACTCCCCGGTCACGTCACCCGCGGCCTCGGCTAGGGCGGCATGACGCGCAATTATCATGTCTCCTAGTCGTCTTTTACGATATCGGGGAAGGCAAGCAGTGGTAAATTGTATTCTTACTCCATCACCAAACAATAATCTATGCAAATATATTTTTTAAGTCCAATCTTAACTCGTTGTACCGTTTTATTCGAGACGCTTGTTATAAATAGCCTAGTCCATAAATAGAAATGAAATATTAGCATCAATTGTTTTGGCGTCGACTTATAAACAAATGGTATTTTATTGTTAGCAATTAGAACTTGAAATTGACATTGTAATTGACTGGCTGTCTTCAAGCTTTATTTTCAAAATGTAATAATAGTTTATCTTGGCCTTGGTTGTCGTAAAAGACGACTAAGTGATATAATATGCATATAGAATCTGTAAAAGCATGTTCATTTTTCCGTGTGGTGACGGAGTAAGATAACAATTCACCACTCCCTATCTTACCCGTGGATGTCGTAAAAGACGACTATAGGATATAATATGCACATAACAT
Organism: Lymantria dispar; assembly: GCA_032191425.1. Classification (NCBI taxonomy): domain Eukaryota; kingdom Metazoa; phylum Arthropoda; class Insecta; order Lepidoptera; family Erebidae; genus Lymantria; species Lymantria dispar. Next base: position 12,822,069 of record CM063469.1, on the reverse strand, counting down.
CTGAGCAAGAGAAAGAAAACTCAAAATGAAACCCTATACTAACATGCCTGACCAGCACAGTAGGTCCAAATTCTCTTCCATTGTGAAGGAGGCCCGAGCCCAACTACCCTGGAGGTATGTCCCGCCTGGGGTCCTCAGCGCCGCGACCTGTCGGCGGTTATAGGAACAGACCTGTTGTTGCTGAGCATCACATCAAATATGCTCTACAGCGACAGGTGCTGGTCGTCGATGGCCTCTTTCTGCGAGGAGGTCATCGCTCGGAAGGAGGCTGCGGAGCGGGAACGCGAGGCACTTGCGTCTGCTAACTCGCTCCGTAGGTGGCGACCAGAGAGAAGGAGGCGTCGATACACGCATCTCCTCCCACCGCCTTGAACGATGACAGGACGTGGCCCGACGGCCTTGCGTAGGAGTGCCGGGGATCGAATGTCACTAGACGATCTCTCCGGCACTCCGCAAAAGCGCGGAAGGGACCGCTGTTGGTTTTAGTGGGTATTCCGGTTGCATAGGTGACCGGCGAGTCCCACACACCCCCCTCGTCTGTTACCGGCGGGGGGCAGTGCGCAGGGCAATTGTATTTCCACAGCGTTAAAAAAAAAAGGCCCGAGCCCAACAGTGGGACGTATGTGGGCTGTGATGATGATGAAAATCCGTTAAGTAGTTTTCTTTACAATGCGTAATACTCGCGTAAACATCAGAAATCCAAATCTTCTGCCTTATAATATTACTAGCTGACCCAACAGACGTTGTTAAGACGTTTAGAAGGAATTCAATTACAAACACACGAACAGAAGATTTTTATGTAGAAAGATAGAAAAGATTACATAGTCAAAAAAAGGTTGCATTAGAAAATTATATATATAAACGTTAATTTTTTTAATTTTTTGTGCAACTTTAATTTTATTTTTCGCAAAGACCTTGTTTAAATTATTAGAAAACTTAAAAATAAAGATGGACGTAATCGGTAAAGTCGTTCTCAAGATATGTTATTGTCCTGCCCGAACAGCGCCACCTACCGGGTCCAATTGTAAATCTAAACCATCCTCAAATCCCCTTGAATACACACAAAAAATTTCGTCAACATCGGTCCAGCCGTTTAGGAGGAGTCCAGTGACATACACACGTACACTAGAAATTGATATACAAGACTAGCTGACCCAACAGACGTTTTTCTATTCAAATCTAAAAAAAAATAGTAAAAGAATTCTCCTTGAAATCTAACATTCATAGGAAATAAATATTAATAATAATTTAGTATCATGGTGCTCTAAGTTCTCTGGCCGGGTCATTGTCAGTGGCGCGTTCCAATCCGGTGGAAGTATGTTGGATTAAGACGATTCACACACTGCTCTGCGCTACGTTGCCTGACGCGCAGTGGCAGATTTTAATATTGTATGCAAGTACATCGATTAGTATAGAAAACACGCCAGGTCCAGCATACCGAAAACTTGCCACGGCGCGGGAGCACATCTCGCTAGCAGATTCTGCCGCCAGGCGCGGAGGCACGGGGTGGACCGCAGCAGTAAATCATACTGCGCTCCGCAGTATCGCGCCTGTTTTCGTGCTCTTGTTTACGATGAATCTGGACACAGATAGATTTATATACGAAATTGAACAACGCCCAGTAATTTGGGATATGAAATGCAAAGAATACAATGATCGCGTACAAAAAGTGAAGAAATGAAATGAAAAGAGATAAATAGGTATATTTACGGATAAGGAAAAAATCTTTTAGAGTTGTATAATACATTTATCGAGGAAGTCATTAGGCTATGCTACGACTAATAGAAGCGGAGCATCATTGAAAAATGTTGCAAGAAGTATAAGGTGACTAAGGAGAAGCCTTTTGCGCAATCACCTGGCCAAGCTTTAGTGAACCTCACCGATTTTTACTTCGTACAGGCAAGTAAGCAGACAATAATTGTATTCTTATCCTAGCATCAGAAGGACAGTCTTGACTTAAATATTAAAAGCTTAAAAAAAGAATATGTTTCTGTTAATCCAAATGATTCTAAGGCCCTCCCCGCACATGGAGCTACTCAAAAATGATGGAACTGATCAGTAATTACAATTACAAATTAGTTAGAAACTGGACCTCGCACATGACGCTACTTAAATTTCAAGGTTTCAGTGACTTCTGTTATTTATGCTCTCACAAGCATACGATTAACCAGGATATATTAGGGAAAAATCAAACATGTAGAGTGAGTCAAGCGAGGATAACGACGATAATGTATTTTACCACTATCTTTAATAGACATCGAAGGAATCTTCATAGGTTTTGGATTCACCCGTATATTAGAAATAATGTAAACTGCAGATTATCAGTTGAGTAATCTGCCAACATCTTTCCTTGAGTAATCTGAGTTTATAATTATATAAACATGGATACTTTTCCATCTCCTGCACAAATGATCGTTCATTTTTCACAACAAAAACAGAAAACTCTGGTAACCAGTAGCGCGGCGACCGGCAGGACGGATCATGCGTGATCAGTTGCTAACGCGTTATTAACCGGTTGGTGACTAGTCACGTCGTGTGCGACCCTCAATGAGAATGTATGGACGCTGACGCTCAAGCAACTCGTTAGTAATTTGAGTTTGTAACTAGTACTTTTTCAGTAGCTCCATGTGCGGAGGGCCCAATCCTTTTTACAAACTTTTATTTAGTTTCACCTGTCTCGTTGTCTGTAATCAAATCTTGCAAGTTAAATTTGATCCATTTCCCGGTTTCTAATTGAGATTTTGCATGCGTGTATAAAATCGGATGACAGTGCAATATTATTATGGCATAGAAATGATCTGATGACGGACTTGAAAGCTGGCCATAAGAACTCCGTAATTAAACGACGCAACTCCATCGAGTTTGGGCTCATTTGATTCGTCTTGATAAGTACTTTGGTACTACATATATGGTAACCAGGGTCTGATGATAAACCTGAATTTTTAACTTTTTAGTTCATTTTATTAACAAATAATAAAAGCTTCTTTTTTAAAAGGGGTCTGTTTCATTAATTTATTTTTTATATAGAAATATTTTCTTCTTTTACTGGCACTAATTTTCTTTCAAAATGTGGGTCTTTAATAACTAATGTCTTTAGTGGGTAGATATAAATTTCTGTAAGACGATGACTTATTGGACGTGAGATATCTTAGTCCTTCAGTGATCATGAATGTCGAAAAGTGTTCGAAACGTTGACTAACCAAAAATACAAACGTGATAAAATCCGTAAAATAGCTTTATTTATAACTTTTTAAATTAAAATTAAAACTAAAAACAAATGGATTCATCATAAATACCTATTTATTACTAGCGATTATTAAAACCACTCGAACTAAAGTCTATAAATAAATTTTGTAAAAAAACATTTCTATAAAACTCTTTTAATAATAAAGTTGTAATTAACGGTCACGTAATACGATATATCATATTTATAAGCTCGAATGCCTTTTTTCATTAAAACACTTTGCGTAAATCATGATTTTAATCAGTCGACTCCATATTGAATTATTTAGCGACATGCAAACACTTAGTGTTATGATTGTAATAGTAACCACTTATTGTGCCTTTTTTTCGTAATTTCCTCATTGAATGTATAACAATTTAATTATTAACTAGAGTATTTCAATGTTAAAATGTGGTTTTATAATATAAGCAATGAACTAGAGAGTAAAATGTCAAACTACACGTCAAAAGCAATGAACTTCAGAGGAAACTGTTGTTTTTTTGGTGTGAATGTCAAAATGTCATGTGACTCTCTTACATTTTATTGATTATTTTTGTGTTTTACTGTGTTACATTGCATAATTTTGCTGATATTTTATGTAATATAATGCAGATAAAATGCTGAAATGTAGTGAATATGATATAATAGTGAATTACGTGCATTTTAACATTCTGCCAAATTGCCCAAAGAAAGCATGATTTGATTATCAGCACCAAATCATTGTTAATAACTGACTAAAATACGAAGACTAAAGACGTGAATAATCAATATAATAACTCGACACTGGCACCAATAGCTCATATTATTGCAGTTTATTGCCATTAAGAGAAAGAAGAAGGCGCAACTGTAAAACTACACGACATATTTGCTTAAATTATTCCAATTATATAATTATTCGTGAAAAATGCCAATACTATTGTAATTTTATATGTATAATAATAAATATAAGGTAATTTTACACATTCTTGTCGTGACTGAGTAGGAATACAATTCAACACCTCTCTTGCAAAAAACGACTAAAGGATATGAAATGCAGGTAACATCAATTTAAATTAATCAAAACTTGATATAAAATTCTATACTAACACGTCTGACCAGCGTGGAATAATAGGTCAATTCCCCTTCTATTATGGAGGTGGCATAAGCCCAACAGTAGAACATATTATATAGCCTGAGATGATGATGAAAAAGGTTACATTTCAACAAAAGAAATAATTTAGTAAAATGTTGCCCGCTGTTTTTCATTTGCTTTTTTTTCTATTAAATGAATGAATCTAATGAAGAAATTCGATTCACTTTAAAAATTTTATCTCAAAAAAGTATCAGTAAGAATAGCACAAAGTTGATTTAAACGTTTTCAATCTGGGAATTTTGATGTCAAAGATGCAACTCGCTCTGGTTGCCCTGTCACTGATAAAATGAACGCTATTTTTGTATCAAAACTAGCCCGATATAGTACAACCAAAGAGATTTTATTAATACATTTTCCATCTATTCATTTCAATAAATAAAATTGAAGTGTCTGTTTGTAATGTCAAGATACTGGGCTTTTACCACGCTAACACGGTTATCTGAACGATAACAATTCTTAAAATATAGTTTAAAAATTTTATGTCTGGTTAAGGTAATCTTTAAAACGGCTAGACCGGCTTTTGATAATATTTTACTACCAGAACTGTCTATAAGTATAATAAGGAGTACCTTAGGATATATTATATCCCAGTATTCCCACAGGAACGGCAACTATGCGGGCGACTGATACCGAAGCGAAGGGGCCCTTCCCTTCGTTTCGGTTTTAAGTTACTTTACTAGTACTTTAATTAATAAGCTAGTGGTCGCCGAGTGGTCGAAATTCGGCCATAATTTGTTTAAATTAATTTTACTGCTACACAATTTTCTTTTAATTTTATTTATGTGTAATTGTATATTGATCAAGCTATATTTGAATAATAACTAATAAGTACAAATGTCTATTAGACATTGTCATTATAATTACGATTGTTTGACATTCAGTTCGGACTTTTGACGCGAATGTCAAAAATGTCACGTAACGCTTTTATATATATTTTTTATATTTTTTCATTATTTTAGTGTTTTGAAGTGTTATATTGAATAATTTTGCTGATATATTATGTAATATAATGCAGATAAAATTCTGAAATATAGTGAAAATGATATAATAGCAAATTGCGTGCATTTTGACATTCAGCCAAAATTCTTAGAGATGGCATGACTTGGATATCAGCACCAAATCATGCTAACGACTGACTGAAAGACGAAGACTGAAGACTTGAATAATCAATATAATAACTCGACACTGGCACCAATAGCTCACATTATTGTAGCTCATTGCCATCAAATAAGAAGAAGAAGAAGAAGAAGACATTCAGTTCGACCAGAGATTTTAACCGTAAACAATAACCGTACAAGTGTATAAGCGCTGCTACGGAGTTTTTGGCGGGAATCTGAAGTGTCATGTGGTGTTCTTGTATTATATTCAATATCTTAGTGTTTTAACGTGTTATGTTAAATAATCTTGATGGCATTTTATGTAATATATAGCGACAGAACTGCTGAGGTGTAGTGAATATGATATAAAACTGCTATACATACCTTTGTATTTTCACCAAAATTCTCAGATACCCTTAACAGTGGCCATTACACTGTTGAGGGCGACACTTTGACTTACTGACAGACCATTACTGACATGAAGAAACTGAGACCTTGAAACGATAATTATAACTCGACACTGGCAAAAATGGCTCGTATTTGTAGCTGATTGCCAAGACAAAAAAGAAGAAGAAGAAGAAGCGTTGCTACGCAACACACTCACGCAAACGTGTGTGTGTGTGGTGTGTGTGTAGCGATAGCATTCTAGTGACCGTAATGTCATTTTTAATGAATTGAATGCATTTCTAATCCAATATTATATCAAATTTTAGTTTTCTGCATTTCTCCTCAATATATTCTTTAACCGTGCCAATTTTCATACTTGTACATCCACGTAATTTTCGTAAAAAGGGGTAGGTACAAAGTTTTTGCTTCACGTATTAATATATAGATTATCCAAATAATTTTATGATATGTTTGGCCCACTATAAACAATTCTATAGAAACTAGAGCATTGACAAAAGACAAGTGTAAACCTGTTCTAAGCTGATAAATCGTTCCGTCCGCATCACACATATCTACAATAGTAAAAGACATAAAATATATTATAGTTAGAATATATTGAAACTCGTTTATAATAATATACTAGCAACCCGCCCTCGCTTCGCTTTGGTTATAACCGACTATAGTCGTTTTACCCGCGTAATTCCCATTCCCGTGGGAATACCGGGATAAAATATAGCCTAGTTTACGCCCTGATATTATAGCTTTCCATTAGTGAAAGAATTTTTGAAATCGGTCCAGCTGTTTTGAAGATTACCCGGAACAAACAGACAGACAAATAGACAAAAAATTTTTAATCGCTATTTTAGGCATAGGTGTCGTGCAAATAACCGTGTGAGCATGAAAAAAGCCTATTATTTTGACATTACAAACAGACACTCCAATTTTATTTATTGGTATAGATATAGACTTAAGAATACTTATAGTTAGTTAATAGACTTAAAAATACTTATATTTATTTTTATTAAAAGCTTTTATTTAACTTGCCCTGTTAGTATGTATGTGACAAATCTTGTGAGTTAAATTAGAATTACTTCCTGTCGTTAAATTAGGTTGAAGTTTGGTTTACTTACGTAACTTCAGTAGCAATGCAATAATATGGTACCATGAAGCTGGTCTCAAGATAGCGTTGGAAGGTGGCTATAGGAACTTCTCAACTAAACGAGATAAACCGTCAAGTTTGGACTCGTTTGAATAGTCTTGACAAGCATTCTTCTACTACATGACAGCCAGGTTCTCAAGATAGTGTCAGAAGGTGGCCATAGGAACTAGAGCATTTAAATAAAAGCTTGTTGGAATGCGGAGTTTTAAAGAAAAACACCTATTATACTTAAGATTATGTGGTCAGAGAAAGTGCACTAGTTCCCTTACCTTGTAAGCCAATAGGATTCGGTACGATGTATCAAATGACCATATGTCAAATATTTGACGAAGTAATAATACAATTCATCACCTTTCTTGTCCTTAGGTGTTGTAAAAGACGACTAAAGGATTATAATATGCAGATAACGTCTATAAAAGAAAAGGAAAACTAGAAACAAAGCCATGTATCAACACGTCTAACCAGCGTGATATAAGTTATGGGAGGGTAACCCTCAAGAGGGTATTCCGTCGGGCCGACCACTGACGTCAAGTCACCCTGCTCCGGTGGTCGGCCCAACGACGAAGGCGACGTGTCGCGGGTGGGTTACGAGTGTGCGTGCTTACGCCGGTTTGTCGCCCCGGACGGAGTGATGTGAGGAGCGCGCCGATCGTAACCTAACCTCAAAAAAAAAAAGCATGATATAAGTCCTTCCTATTGTGAAGTAGGCTCGAGCTAGGGTTGCCAACCGTACTTTATAATAAAGTATCCTATTTTATTTTTGATAATTATACTTTATACTTTTGTATACTAATAAAATATGTGAAAATACTTTATTTCCAACCTTTACTGTGATGTTCAAAACAAAACACCCATTATGGGTACTTAACCATTTATCGGTACACATAAGGGAAAACCGACGATGGAAACGATTTATAATTACTAAACGAAATATTAGATGTCATATGTGGTCTGAATGAGACTTTATATTTCACTAGTGGTAGGATCACACTGTCGACAGTTATCTGTCTACAGCCGCGGGCCGGTCCGTCCGGGGTAGTACCACACTGAGCAGAAAATCGACGTCTGAGTAGTAGCAATTTGTTACTGCGCTTCATTCGGTGAGCGAGAGAGCCGGAAGCCCAACTTTCTGAGGGTGTTTGCGTGTGGTGGATTTTGGTGGTGCCCTTGGTATCACCGAGCCTAAATGCACGCATTCACACTCCCTTCACTTTCTTCATGGTAGACAGCGGCCTTGTAAAGGTCCATGAGCGGCAGCAACACCTACCATCAGGTGTACTGTTTGCTCGTTTGCCACTGCTTGCAATAAAAAAAAAATAAAAATAAAGTTATATGTGCTAAAAGCCCCCAAAAATACATTTAAAAGGCAATCATTTCAACATTTGCCTGTCCTCTTCCCACGCTTAGTGGAGTCGGCATAACATGAACTTACCTTCCATAACCCCTTATCGGCCGTCATATCTGCACTCACCCTTTTCATACACATATCTTCATTCACACAGTCCATCTCTTTTTGGGTCTCCCACGCTTCTTACGTGCATCCACATTCATATCGATAACCCGCCTCACCACATGTCCATACTAAGAAAACCTCGCGCTTCTAATCTACTCTGTCACTGGTACCACTTTCAGGCTGCCCATAATATACTCATTTCTTATCTTATCTAATCTTGTGACTCCACACATCTATCTTAGCATACAATCTTCTCTCATCCATCTTTTTCAATGCTCAACATTCAGATCCATACATAGCAACAGGTCTGATGACACTCTTGTATATTTTCCCCTTAAGTTTAAGGGGCAACAAATAGTTCCCGAGACCTGTCGCCACTTCATCCATCCAGCATTCATTCTACATTTAAAAGGCAATAAAAACATTATTTTTTTTATTTTTTTTCAGTAAAATAGGTACTTTATTTTTGTCCTATCTAAATCATTTCATACATTTTTTTGTCAAAAAAATTGGCAATCCTAGTTCGAGCCTAGTATTGGGACTCATATGAGTTGTGATGATAATGAATCAAATATTTATTTACTAGCAACCCGACCTCGCTTCGCTTCGGTTTCAGTCACATTAACTGTATAGTTCCCGTTCCCGTGGGAATACCGGGATAAAATATAGCCTATGTTACTCCCTGATATTATAGCTTTCCATTGGTGAATGAATTTTTGAAATCGGTTCCATGGTTTAAATGTGAAAGCGTAACAAACAAATAAACAAACAAACAAACTTACTTTTGCATTTATAATATTAGTAAAGATAAGGCAAATAAAAACAGTAACTCTAAAATACAAAAATCTATAAAATTCCTAATATATATGGGTAATAAAAATATAAAATTATATTGCCAATTCCATACCGATGGCTTTTTAGTGTCCTAATTAAGACATGAACTGCCTAGATAGACTCATCTCGTGATTTTAAAGCAATAAATTGGTTTCTGATGTTTACGCGAGTATTAAACATTATAAATAATTTTTTTTTTTTTACGGATTTTGTCTCGTTTGTATTTGATTTTTGATTGACCGAAGACTTTTTTGGGCGGACTAGTTTTATTTATAACTAGCTGACCCGGCGAACTTCGTACCGCCATAATATTTTTCGTAAATATATTTTCTCAATTTATGAAAATATAGTGTCTAATAGAAGAACCATTACGACTTTGTCGGGAACACAAATTACTGATTATTGATTTCTGACAAAATTATAATTATCAAAATTTCAACCATACTTAATCATAGACCAAATTATGTTTAGCTGTCATTTGCGTAATGTTACCTATTACATATAAAATGCGTTTTTGTTATACCACGTTTCATATTGACTTGTATTTTCTTTGACGTCTTATGTCACGTCCCATGGAAACGCGATCGAACGGGATAAAAAGTATCCTATGTCCGTCTCCTGGTTCTAAGCTACCTCCCCACCAATTTTCAGCCAAATCGGTACAGTTGATCTTGCGTTATAAATAGTGTAACTAACACGACTTTATTTTTTATATATAGATGTAATAAATTGATGTTATATTCTATCTCTGCTAGAAACTTTGGTTTCGCGAATGAAATGGATGAAACATTCTTTTTTGGGTTTGGGCTATGGTTAGCATATGCTGTTCGCTACGTACAGGACGACGAAAGGGCGGCGCGCGGCCCCATAACACATCGTATCTCCTCTCTTTTGCCCTTGGACCGGTCACTGGTAGCAAGTTCCTTGTCCTCCGTGGCCAGCCCAACGGGATACCCTGTGGAGTACCCTTCCCTCCCGAGGTCCGGTCGACGCGCGGTCAGCCTCTCTGCGGGTGACGGGATGACGGACTAATCCCCGCTCCGGTCACCCGCAGCGTCGGCTAGCGCGGCATGGCGGCGTCGCCCAAGTCGCTGGCGGCGGATTGTGTGGTCGTGGAGGAGTTACTTATTTACGCGAGTATTACACATTGTAAATAAAAGTCCGACCGTGACCATGAACGCTGTAAAGTGTATGAAACGTCGGCCAATCAAAACTCAAATACAAACGCGCTAAAATCCGTAAAGTAGTTTTATTTACAGTGTTTATTGTTTTATTAAGTTTCTATGTCATTTAAAGTAAATACTTCTTGGTTATTATTATTGGACGCTAGATTGAGGAAAAGATATTAGAAATTAGAACTAGACAGATTAGAATATACATATGAATTTAAATAATGTCTATTATTTAAATATATTAAATATATAATTAAACATTAACCAACATATTTGCAAGTCGTATTATATTTTCTGTACGGTGACGAAGTTATTCACAACTCTCAATCAATCAATCAAATTATTTATTTGCGTTGAATGTATGTACATTGATAGGGTCTTATAAAAAAATAGTTTGTTCAGATACATTCTGCCCATTGAGCATGCAAATATTAAAAAAGTCAATGTAATTAATAAAAAGTCACACCATATTCAAATTATACAAACTAAAAATTATACTAAACAAATGTCATATTATTAAAGATTAAACAAATGTCACTATTGAATGTTAAATAAATGTCACATCATACAATAATTAATTAATATATAGGGTAATTCCGGGGCAGATGGCCTTAAGGGAGAGATGGCCTAGTCCAAATAATTCCATTAAATTTGACTAAATGTCGCTAGCGCTCATTTAGTTCGCTTTGAGTCGTGTGTGCAAACACCTGCACGCAAAAATATTGGCGAAAAAAAAGCTAAAAGTAAGTAAAATCCTGTTGTTTTGTTTTGCGTAATGTGAAAATGAAATAAAGAGTTGACGTTCTATGTTGTAGTTGTGCAGTATTTCCTAAAAAACATGTTTTTTAATACTTTTGACTTTCGTGATGGTTCATGAGTCGTGCTAGATTATAACCTCAAAATAACATCACTAGCACGCATATTTTGTCACGTGTCCGGTGTGGCCATCTCTCCCAGAAAATTAGGAGAGATGGCCATATTTTGTCAGGGTGTGATGGCCGTATTTTATTAATATAAGTGATTGCATATTTTTTAAACATAGACCAATTTTTTGGCCTTATTGCAGTTGCCAAATAAATACAAGAGAAAAGCGGTAGCTACTAGAGGGAATTGGAGTAAAGAATCGTTAAAAGCTGCAATCATCGCTTTGATTAGTACGCAAACGGGCTAAGCAAATTGGCACAATTTTGACATCAGCAGAACACATCAACATAAGAAAATGTAAAGAAGATGCTAAAAATGTTAAAGAATTACACATTGCTAAGAAGTTAAAAAAAGAAAACAAGACTGACTTGAAACTAAACAAGACTGAAAATATTATAAAAGAAAATAAGACTAATAAAAAAGAAAAGAAGATTGAGAAGGGAACAATAAAGAAAAGTGTTCCGAGCAAAAGAAAATCGTTACGAAGATTGTCTGATAGTAGCGACGATGATGAAGAACTAGTATTATGCGATGTTTCAGATGAAGAACGTGGAGGAGAAGAAAACATCTGTGTTGGCTGTGGCGAGAATTACTATGAAACACTTCTCGTCTAACTGGCTCCAGTGCAATATTTGTAAACTCTGGGTGCACGGAAATTGCACAGAGTTCGACAATATGTGCTCCAAATGTGAAAGGATGAAACATGATCTCAAAAATAAGAGGTGCTTGGTGAAAATAACTGATGGCCAACTTACCCTTACTGCTAAGGCCATCTCTCCCAGGCACTCTGGGTGAGATGGCCAATTGTGATTTTTATATTATGTTAATTTTAAGAATGATTATATTTGAAGAGATACGTTTTTTGTTAAAAAACCTTTAGTTTATTGTTCAAAGTTTAATTAAAATAATAATTACAACTTACATCCGTGTAGTTTTGTTTCTATATGACTTTTAAAAAACTATGGCCAACTACCCCTGACTTACCCTAATAATAATAAATAAAATAAATTCAAAATATATCATCTAAAAATTTTTTTATTTATTTATTTATTTAAGACAACACCCTGCACTAAGGAAATAATCATTGTATTGTGGGGGACTTTACAAACATATAATTAACGGACACAAATTACATCCAGACTCAGAACAACAATTTGTGGATCGCACAAAGTGTTGTCCCGCGTGGGATTCGAACCCCCGACACTGGCGCTGCAAGTTGCTATCTTAACCACTATGCCATCTGTGCAGTCTTTTATGGAATAATAGCATTTGTCATATGTCAATGTCATGCATATTAAATCAATACAAGAGAAGGAAAGACTCAAAATAAAATCCTATACCAAAATGTCTAATCACCGTGGTATAGAAGGTTAATTTCCCTCCTATTATGAAGGAGGCTGAAGCCCAGTACAGGTATATAGCTAAGATGATGATTGTTTAACCGCATGATTTCTTTGCTAGCTTCTCCTTTAATAGTTTTATTTAATATATTGTGAAAAGAAAGCTTATATTATTAATTGTGTATATGTCCGTGTGCCACTTACCTTATCTAATTAATTTTGAAAAAAATTTTGACGCAGTTGAGGTGTTTTTTTATGAATAAATCTGATGGAAAGTAGGAGCATATTTGATTGTACGCATGTCCGTGCCACTTATCTTTTATAATTAATTTTAAACAAATTTTTTGACGCAGTCGACTTTTATTTCTGGAAAAATAACAGCGTGAAGATGTAACTATTTCAGGCCATCACCAGCTATGTCCATCCCCTTATTTTTATTAGGGTATAAATTTATTTTCGAACTCATTTTTTGAAGCAGTTGAGTTTTATTTTTGGGGAAAAACAGCTTGAAGATATAACGATTTCAGGCCATCACCGTGACGTCAGCCCGCCAGGCGGTAGGTGAAATATTTTGACCAATTTTACTCGTACGATATTCAATGCCTATTTGGGCATGAAAATGAATTGGTTAAGATATTGCATCGTCCGCTTGTGCAGGAACATTCAACGAGGGATATCACCGGCAATTTATTTGGACTTTTGTTTTGTTTTATTTGTGTTTTTGTATTTGGTGCGGTGATTTTGAATTCGTGTATTGTAACTAAATATTTAATATTTTAATATATTAAATATTGCTCATTTATCTAGCTTTTATCTCAGTTTTTTTTAAAGTAGTAGGATAGGACTTTCATTTTATTTTATTTGAGTTTTTGTATCTGATACGGTACCTTTGAGTTGCTGTATTTTATTTAAATACATCATATTTGGATAATAAATATTGTCCAGCTAATTATCTAGGTTTTATCTTAGATTTTTTAGTAGAATCATGATTTTGGAACGATGACGTTTATTCAAAAGTAATTAATTAAATATTCTTTGTATAACATATTATTGAAGTCCCTATGGTGTAATGAAAATTTTTAAACTAAATTTCAGTTATGATTTATACTACCATCGTGAGGCATTTATGTCTCATGGTAGATAGACAGTGATTATCATCAGCACATCTCCTATACATCCCACTGCTAGCCTCGAGCCTCCTCCACAATAGGAGGGAAATTGACCTTACTAAACCTTATACCAACACGTCTGCCCAGCGTGGTATAGTAAGTATAATCCCTCCCATAGTGGAGGACGCCCGAGCCCAACAGTGGGAAGTGTTTGTGGTGAGATGATGATGATGATGAATCACGTCCAAAATACGCGTATGAGGCGTGCCAGTTTAGAATTTTTGAAAAAGATTTTTATTGTTATTAAATATTTTATAGATTAAGAAATTATTATTATGTAAACAAATACACGACTTCAAAATCATCTTTTAACTTAATGTTGATGTTTTTTGTGCATGTGTGTGTTTTGTTTTTGCCTTGTTTTATTTCCATTTTTTCGTTTTTGTGCGTGTTTTTTTTTTTATATTATGTATTTGATTCTATATATTATATTTAACGCTGATTGTACAATCAACATACATACGTATTGTATTTAGTATACAGACTTTTTTATTCACGTTCCCGTGGGTATACCGGGATAAAAAAATAGCCTAAGTTGCTCTTTACATACTACCTACCTACCTGGTTGTAAAACATTATCAAAATCCACCCAGCCGTTTTGAATATTACGCAAAACAAACAAACAGACAGACAAAAAATTTTAAACTGGAGTTTAGGCGTAGGTATCGTGTACAGCATGAAAAAAGCCCATTATTTTGACATTCCAAACAGATACTTCAATTTTATTTATTTGTATAGATTATGGACATACTGAGCCCAATCTGTTCAGGGTGACGGATAGGTGTCGTGCGGCCCCATAACCTACCGTTTTCCCTCCCCATCCCCATTGGGCTGACCACTGGTACCAATTCTTTGACATCCGTGACCAGCCCGGCATACGAACTTCTATCTAAAACACCGACTTCAAAAGATATTCATCATTCATCATCATTTCAGCTCACAAACGTCAGCGTAGCATTCACCAGCTTCCTCCACGATAGTAGGGATATTAAAATAATATGCTGGTCAGACAGGTTGGTATAGGGTTTCATTTCGAGTTTTCCTTCTCATGCATAGATGTTATGTTCATATTATATCCTATAGTCGTCTTTTACGACATCCAAATGCAAGAGAGGGAGTGGTGAATTGTATTCTTACTCTGTCACCACAAGGACTTTAATTCCTTTATATATCTCAATAATTTACTAGTGTATTTCTGAACAGGTCCACGCACGCGGAGACCGAAAAAACCCCCTGGAGATGGCAACAATGATGAGAAAAGACCACGTACAGCATTCTCTGGACCACAGCTTGCGAGATTAAAGGTATCTTCAACAATCTCTTAAATCATTATAATTCGCCTGCCCTCATCCCACGCTAAATGGGGTTGGCACAACATATTTTATCCTTCCATAACCTCCTATCAGCCGTCATATTTGCACTTGCTGCTTTTAAACGCATATCCTCATATCACGTTCCCTGGGCCATAATTTTCAAAGAACTTTCAGCTGGTGCTTTGGAGACCTAAAAGATCTCGTCACTAACCTACGCTTTGGTGCGTTTGAGACCTAATCAGTCCCCTAAAAATACAGTTTTGAAAATAATTTATATACTTTTTTTTGGGGATGGGTTGCGGTCGGCGCGCTCCTCGCACCACTCCGTCCGGGGCGACAGAGGGGCGTAAGCACGCACACTCGCAACCCAAAATAATTTATATACTATTGTGAAAATAATTATACTACTGTGCATTAGGGACCTAATCCATCTCTAATTGTGTTTCCTTATGTCCTTGACTTCACCTTTACGTAGGAAGCAAATATGTAGATTTGTCTTACTCATACTTAAAGTACTTTACATGTTAGCGCCTCCCGCAAGGAGTGAAAAGACACGATTATAGTCGACGCACAAAATAAAAGTCCTGCAAGAGATCTAATAGATCTCGTAACGCAACGAAGGTGATAACTTCTTGGGTCTCCCACGCTTCTTACAACCATCTACAATGATATCGACAACCCTCCTTGTCACATGCCTTTCTTCCCTCCCCATCATATGTCCATACCAAGATTAAACTGAACTTTAAAATTTGTGAATATATGTTTTAATTTGCGAAATGAGGCGATGGATTCATCATAATCGTCATCATGTCATCATCATCATTGCAGCCCACATACGTTCCATTGTTGGGCTCGCGCCTCCTCCACAATGGGAGGGAATTTGACCTACTATACCATGCTGGTCAGACATGCTGATATAGGGTTATATTTCGAGTTTTCCTTCTCTTGCACAGATGTTATGTGCATATTATATCCCATAGACGTCTTTTACGAGATCCACGGGCAAGATAGGGAGTGGTGAATTGTATTCTTACTCCGTCACCACACGGAAAATATCATCATATCAGCTCATATAAATCCCACTTCTCCAAAATAGGAGATAAATTGACTTAGTTATATCGTATTAGTCAGACGGGTTTATATAGAGTTTTATTTCGAGATTTTCTTATTTTGTATTGATGTTATATGCATATTATATCGCGTAGTCGATTTTTACAACATCCACAGGCAAGATATCGAGGCGAATAGGGAGATCGTCATCGTTACCAGTATTTCAGCTTATATAAGTCCCGGCTCGAGCCTCCTCCATAGTAGGAAGAAACTTGACCCACTATACTGCGCTGGTCAGATTGGTATAGAGTTTCATTTCGAATTTTCCTTCTCTTGCATAGATGTTATATGCATATTTTAATCCCTTAGTGATTTTTCATGACACCCTCGTGCAAGAGATGAGATTGTAAATTGTATTATTACTCCGTAACCATACGGAAGATTATTTAATGATAATATTCTTCCCCAGCACGAGTTCGCGGAGAATCGTTACTTAACGGAGCGTCGGCGCCAAAGCCTGGCCGCTGAGCTGGGCCTCGCAGAAGCTCAGATCAAGATCTGGTTCCAGAACAAGCGCGCCAAGATCAAGAAGGCGTCCGGACAACGGAACCCACTCGCCTTGCAACTCATGGCGCAAGGCTTATATAATCACAGCACTGTGCCATTGACTAAGGAAGAAGAAGAATTAGAAATGAAAGCTAGAGAAAGGGAACAACAATTGAATAGAGTTTAGACGGTAGTTTTAACGGTTTACGATTATAATGGACATGTAGCGTAAAACCTAAATATGAATTCAGATACATGTAACATACTAGCTGACCCAATAGACGTTGATCTGTTCAAATCTAAAATAAAAATAGTAAAGGGCTACCTACCGGCTCCACGGGGTGGGGTCATACCAACTCAGAAACCTTCGTGGACTTATGCACAACACTTTACTGAAGACCATCACATGTTCAAATGCATAGTTAACAATTCTATAAAGGACATACAGACAAACATTCATGTATATATATATAGATAATTTAAAAGTTTTTAAACAGATTATTCATATAAGTCAATTCTGTTGCTAAAACTCGTGATTCTGTAAATAAAATACATAATTTGATTGCTATAATATCCGATTTAAGTAAAGCGGTTGATATTTTTGAAGAAAATCTAATTCAACTGCTAATTCTAGAGTTTTTCTAGCTAAAATATATATTTTAGATTCTGCAACTCACGATTCAGTTGCTAAAATATATTTTATTGCTGAAATATGTGATTCTAATATTGAAATGTGCGATTCAGTTGTGTAATGCGGGATTTAGTAGCAAAAATGATTGTGTAGTTACAACGACGTAAACAATTAAAATATCTTTGCAGTCACGAAACCTCCAGACAATACATAGTTAAATTAGGTACCCTAAAGTTAGTCTTTAAAAAAATCTATATACAAATATTACAAAAATTAGTACAATCGATTTTATTTTCAACTAACAATCCTACGTCGCTTTACTTCGGTTTCAGTCGCCTTGCTCACGCATTTTGAATCTCCAATATCTTCTAAAATATTACTACATGACTGCAGCTCATGAGGCTTCGAGTTCGGTTTCTGGACTGGGCAAAATGTTATAGGGGTTTCTTGAGAGGAAATATAGCTAAAATGCTCCTTATATAGACCTAAGTACCTAGTAGTAAAATATAATCAAAATCAGTGCAGCCGTTTGGAAGATTTACCTGAACAAACACACAGACAAACATTTTTTAAAGATATTAGGTATCGCGTGAATAGCCGAGTGAGCATGAAATAAACGTAATATTTTGACATTTCAAACAGACACTTCAATTTTTACTTCGTAACAATAATTAGAGAAAATTATCACACTCGTCAATTCTATATTCATTCTATAATCCGGCTGAAAACTCTTACGCTGTATAAACGGCGTGGTCCAGACTCCAATATCGTGACTTCAATATCCATACAAGACAGTAAATTGTACAGTCCACGGCTGGTTTGATCGATTGATTTATTGAACTATAACCAACAAATTTCTTGCCCATTGTCCAACTTTGCAGCCCTGTCATTACTGTCTCAATTATTATATTTGATTTTCGATTATTACCGATTCGGATTAAAATACTTCATATCCCATCACCAAATTTAATCGCGAGTAAAAAATATATATATTTATTTAGCACTGATATTATTTATCACAAAATATGATTTAATAACATTTTTTAACAGCTTGCATTTACAATTCTTGACTTTTATAAACAAAATAATATTATTTTTGTAAAATAATAAAGTTAGTCGAAAGTTGTCCCACTCGAATTGTGTAAAATAAAAATGTGTAAATAAAATATTAATTAATAAGTTTTATTAACAAAATTTTATTTGTAAGTTATTTATTGTGCAATGTAGCAGTATTAGTATTTTATTTTGTAATTTGGCAACATTATGAAAAAATAAATGAGTTGACATTGCGTATTTCTAAATGCATAATACGTTTCTTATTTAGTTTAAAATGAAGTTTTAATAATATTTAAATACGAAACCAAAATAATTCACTCGATAATAAAACACGTAAAGAAACAAATAAATTATATTTGAAATACACTTAGAATAATAACGAACGAAGGTAAGTTCGCGCACAAAAAGTGAAGCATTTCAATTGGAGCCTAATGGAGCTTACGCCGGATCCGTTCCGTAATATATAAGGTCACTGTACTGCACGTACGTACGCAACTTTTAAAAAATAAATAGGTTATTATGACGGTTTGCGCATTCAAATGGTGTCACAGCACATTTGAAAAACATAAAAAGGTTTTAACATTACTTTTAAAAGTATTTCGACGATTTATGTTAATAAAAACAAAATTTTATTTCATTATTTGTGTAATGGTGTGCGTGTGTACGTGTGTAATCGTCTGCGCGCCATTAGTATTTTTATATTCATGTTTCGATCGTTCGAAGTACCGACACTATCCTTCTATACGTTATTATTCTACGGAAATACAACTATTTTTACGGGAGAACTATTCTTTTGTATTATGATCACTGAAAAGTATTCGAATCGTTGGGGAAATCAATATTCGTAAAAACAATAAAATGAAATCCGTAAAAATAGTTTCAATATTTATAATATTAGAAATCATTAGAGAAAAACCATTTCACAGTTATTATAATACTGTTAATAAATTTTAAGTTCTTTAAAATGATGTAAATAATATCGATGGTTTATAGATATAAATATTTTCTATTTAATTTTTCATTTTTGATTTCAAAATGTTGCCATATTACAAACACCAAAGTAGTGATTTATAGATGAAACTTATTAAAAGAAGTTAAATGATAAAGACGTTTTATTTTTGTTTATTTTTTTTTATTTTTATGTAGCATCATCATCACAGCTCATATACGTCCCACTGATGGGCTCGGGCCTCCTCCATTATGGGAGGGAAATTGACCTACTATGCCACGCTGCGTCTGACCAGCAGCAGCAGCAGCGTCTTGGCATAGGGTTTCGTTTCGAGTTTTCCTTCTGCCCCTGTATATCGGGAAGGCAATTGATCCAGTATACCACGCTGGTTATGCGGGTTGATATAGGGTCGTTTCGGGACATTTAATATAGTGTTTTTATTTCGAGTTTGCCTTCTTTTGCATATGTGCACAAGAGAGGGAGTGGTGAATTGTATTCTTATTTCATCACTACACGGAAAGATCTTACCATAAACAATAGATAATCGTCCTTCTACTCGACCACCGAAAAGAAGGAATCGGTGCTGGTACCGGTCAGCTTCATTAGCGATAGGGAAGTATCTACTACAGCAGATTATAGGGCTTTTTTATGGTGTGCGCTATGATCAGCGCACCTGCTGTCCGGCTCCGTTCGGGGTGACAATGTCCGGGACGGGGTGCCCCATGACCCACTGTAACTCCTCGCCTTCGTCACTGGGCCGACAACCGTTACCGAGTTCCTTGGCCTCCGTGGTCGGCCCAACGGAATACCCTGCGAAGTAACCTCTGCCCCTAACGTCCTTTAAGGGACGTTGGTCGCCGTCGCACGATCAGCCTCTTTGCGGGTGACGCACTAACCCTCGGCCTCATCTAGGGAGATTATAAGACTAGACCGTCCCTCAATTGCCTCGGTGAGTTTTGGGTGGAGAATAATCAGACTATATCATCATTATTTTAGTTCAAATACCTTCGATGTTGGACTCCAGCTTGTTTCACTATTTGAGGAATATTAACCTAATATACCACGCTGGTTTGTGTTGGTTAATCATCTTCATTATCATCATTATCTCAGTCCACAAGTCCCATTGTTAGGCTCGGGCTTTCTTTACAATGAAAGGGAAATTGAACTATGTTCGGTTCTATGTCGAGTTATCCCTCTCTTGCATAGATGTTATATGCATATTATATCCCTTAGTCGTCTTTTACGACATCTACAGGTAAGAGAGGGGTGATGAATTGTATTCTGATTCAGTCACCACACGGAAAAATATTGGTTATAGAGTTTTATATCGAATTTTCCTTCAAATTGCTTGCGAAGTCTGCTCCAGACATAATCCTTTTATATTTTGACTATATAAGTCTTTATAGATACGCTTCATAATAAATGATTTGATTTTAAAAGACTATATAGCTGTACCCATATTTTTTTTTAAGGCGAAACGCGTGAGCGATTGAAATTCGCCAAAAACCATTAGGGAAGAAAGCTTCGAGTGGTAACGACGAATTTGACAACGCAGCGTAGTACGACCCCCTACTAGGTGGACTGACGACAGATTGAAATTCGCAGGGACCCGTAGGATACAAATGTCACAGGACCGTTCCGAGTGGCATTCTCGTGGGGAGGTTTATTTCCAACAGTACGTCTATGGACTGATGGATATTTGGAAACTATAGTTTGTGCAATGAAATACTCAATCCATTTCCAAAGTTCTTCCATAGGCAAATAAGAGCAGAAAACAGGTGTGTAAAGTTTTGACTAGTTTTCAAAACGAGCAGCCTATCTGACACTAACTTTTAAGATTGTAACTTTTCATCACACACTGCAAACGGGCTACAATCAGAAAACTTTGAGCAGTCTAGCTCTACTAATAAGTCTAACTTTCGGAGGATGTGCTACGGATTTTGTTGGTGTGTTTAGTGTCACAGAACTTCACTGCATACATTCACACTCCCTTCATTTTCTTCACGGTAGGCAGTGGCCTAGCAAAGGTCTACGAGCGGCTCTTATGCACTTATCATCAGGTGTGCTGTTTGTTCGTTTACCAGCAACAGCATTGAAAAAGAAATAGAATTAAATAGAAACAAACATGATTTTTTAAATCAAAACCTTACACTAAAGAATCCTTGAATTGCCGGGGATAAACGTACAAAGTTCGTGTGGTGATGGAGTAAGAATACAATTCACTACCCTCTCTCTTACCCGTGGATGCCGTAAAAGCCGACTAAGGGATAAAATATGCATATAACATCTAGACAAGAGAAGGAAAATTTTACATTTTTTTTTGGGTTGGGTTTGGGTTACGCATTCGTCGCACCACAGCATCCGGGGTGACAGAGGGGCGTAAGCACGTACACCCGTAACCCACCCGTATAGCACGTTGCCTTCGTCGTTGGGTCGACCACCGGTGCAGAGTTCCTTAACTTCAGTGGTCGACCCGACGGAATTTCCCGAGGGAGTACCCTCTCCCTTTGACATCCCCTACTGGGACGCCGATCGCCGTCGCGATGCTAACCTCTCCGTGGGTGCCTGGACTAAATCCCCGATCGGTCACCCGAGGAAAATCTATATATACAAAAGAAAGTCGTGTTAGTTACTACATTTATAACTCAAGAACGGCTGTACGGATTTGACTGAAAATTGGTGGGGAAGTAGCGTAGAACCAGGAGACGGACATAGGATACTTTTTATGCCTTTTTTTTTTATTATGAAGTTTACAAGATTTCTCCAATAACTCTTTTATCCCGTTCGATCGCGTTCCCGTGTGACGTGACATAAAATGTCAAAGAGAATACAAGTCACTATGAAACGTAGTATAATAAAACGCATTTGATATACCTATAATGAGTAATAAAAAAACGCAAATGACAGCTAAGAATAATTTTGTCTATAGTTAAGTATGGTTGAAAATTTGATAATTATAATTTTGACAGAAATCAATAAAATCAGTAATTTGTAATCTCTTTGAATCTTCATTAACAATGCCGCGACCAAGACGATCGAATCTTTCCCGACAAAGTTGTAGTACCTAATGGTTCTTCCATTAGAGACTATATTTTTAGAAAATATATTTACGAAAAAATTATAGCGGTACGAAGTTCGCCGGGTCATCTTGCCCGATAAAGCTGTAATGGTTCTTCTATTAGATACTATATTTTCGGAAATTTAGAAAATATATTTACGAAAAAATTATGGCGGTATAAAGTTCGCCGGGTCAGCTAGTTTTACATAAAGTAACATTTATGACCAGTGCAATACACTAGGTCAATTGCCCTCCCATAGTGGAGAAGGCCCGAACCCAATAGTGGGACTTAGGTGGACTGAGATGATGATGATAAAACGTACAATTAACGGACACAAATTACATCCAGCATCAGAATAAAAATTTATAAATCGCAAAAACTCTTCCTGTGTGGGAATCGAAGCTGTGTCACAGTAAGTCGCGTTAACTACTAAACCATTTATATCATCATCATCATCGCAGCCCACGTACATCCCACTGTTGGGCGCCGGCCCCCTCCACAATGGGAGGGAATTTGACCTTCTATACCATGCTGGTCAGACATGTTGGTATAGGGTTTCATTTCGAGTTTTCCTTCTCTTGCACAGATGTTATGTGCACATTATATCCCTTAGTCGTCTTTTACGACATCCACGGCCAAGATAGAGAGTGATGTATTGTCAGAATTAATTTATGTTGTCAAATTTTAACACACTTCAATGACAATTGGTAAGTTAAAAACCCCACATCTTTCAATTCACAAACTCCCTCAGACCCATCGCTTAAAAATGTAATAAAAAGAGCTTGTAAAATTAAAAATTTCACTCGGGAATCGAACGCGAATTCCCGATTCGCAATGCCACAAGTATTTCAATAAAACCCAACCCCCTAACGGCTGTCAGTCTATCGCAAGACGTACTAAATTAAAGGGGTGAAGATGAGAATTAACTGTTAAGGGGTGAAAAGTTTTTGCGATGTGATTGGGGATGAAATATCTTGTAACTAAATGAGGAATTTAAGTGATAATCAAATAATAAATTATATATGCGGGTGGTACTTCTTTTTAACCTACAAAAAGTTGCCTCCCGCCAATTAATGGAGAAAAATTCAAAAGCTTTGCTAATACACCCAAATGGTAAAAACGGGACCCTATTACTAAGACTTCGCTGTCTGTCCGTCCATCTGTCCGTCCGTTTGTCTGTCACCAGGCTGTATCTCAGGAACTGCGATAGCTAGACAGTTGAAATTTTTACAAATTATGTATTTCTGCTGCCGGTATAATAACAAATACTAAAAATAAAATAAATATTTAAGGAGGGCTCCCATACAAAAAAAGGCACTGTTTTACCTATTTTTATAGATGGTACGGAACCCTTCGTGCACGACTCCGACTCGTACTTAGCCGATTTTTTTATACCTCTATGCGCATCATGCATACTAAACGCAACAGATGTAGGGGAGGACGGGGTCCAAAGTGCCGATTTACAGATAACTGGTATTAAGAACGTCGAAAAAAGGTCTGGACTCAAATACTTAGGGATATATGTATTCAACAATTTTTATATATAATTTTTTAACAAATAAATGCAAGCCACACACTAATAGCTATATAATTCTTCAAAACAGACCAAAAACTTACAACACTAAAATATTTACTTACGTGACATAAATTTACCTCCAACCCGCAACCGTTGCTCGCCGTCAAGGTGTCACAAAAATGGTTGCCAAACGAGGGTTATGGTATGACGTTTTGCGACATACTATACACTATTATTGCTATCTTTTTTTTTGGAGAAGCTATTTGCATCGGAACAACTTTGAACCCCGTCCACCCCTATATTTTTTTCTTAATTTTTTTTTAAATTTACGTGATTGGCAGACGAGTAAGTAGCTAATCTAAAGTTAAATTCTAAATATCACTCATAGATCTTCACAATACCAATAGTCAGACCCTGGTTCTTCATCATCTCTATAATAAGAACACAACTGACTACGCTGGTGTCAGATTTAGATCGCTATAGGGTTTAATTTAGAATTTTTCTTGTCTTGCATAGATATTATTTGCATACGTCGTCTTTTACGACACCCACGTACCAGATGTGGGGGTGGTCAATACTTACTCCGTCACCACATAATCACGTGTCTGTCGAAAGGCATTTATTATTGCACATTTTATTTATGTACCTTTTTTTTTGGGAGGTGCGTTACGGTCGGCGCGCTCCTCGCACCACTCCGTCCGGGGCGACAGAGGGGCGTAAGCACGCACACCCACAACCCACCCATGACACGTCGCCTTCATCGTTGGACCGACCAAAAAGCAGGGTCGAGAGGCCCTATGGCCCTGAGGCGAAATCGCATAGAGTTTGACAGTAAATCAATATTTACAACACAGGGCTTAGTTATTTACACCGCCTAATGTATTTATGCACCTGACTCCGAATACCAAAAGAAGCGTAGTATTAAATTGATTATACTCAGACGTAGATAGATAGATAGATAACTATTTATTTGTACACCGATTACAAAACAAAATACAAAAACTTAAATACTAACATAACACAGAATGTACAAAGGGCGGCCTTATCGCTATAAGCGATCTCTTCCAGGCAACCTTGGGATGGAAATGGTAGAACAGAGAGATGGTAGGTAGTTTACTGCTGGTAGTAATGGAGATCAGTGTAAATAATATTTATAAGACATAGATAACGACTATATAATAAATTGTATTACGTATTATACTACTACGAATAAGGCGACACATATTTGACTCCAGATTGAAAACTATCAGTAGCATGGACTTACCGTACCACTAAGAAGCAATTTTTCATAAAACCATATTAAAATTTATGAAAATCAACAATATTAGATTATAATCTCTGTGCTGTGTGGTAGCGGCTTCGAATACTATCAACCCTTGCTTTGCTCGTGGGTGTCGTAAAAGACGACTAAGAGCCCTAGATTGACCCGGACTAACTCCATCTGGTACCATTTGGGTCAACGATTACATTCCCAAGGAGGGTTGACGTCAGGCAGGCGGCCGGTCATAAAAGTCATTGCCGAAACTTTTTGCAATATGTCAAAACAGATGACATATTGCGTCGACCCCAAGTAATTGGGATAAGAGCAAGATGATGATGAATCTCAAATCCTCGATCCATTATTGCTTTTAGAAATAGAAATAAAATTCAAAAATTTTAATTCAATTCAAATATTAAAAAATTCATAATTCAAATTTTTAAAAATGAATTATATTTTTAAAGTATATACTTTATTATATTTTACATCAGGCTATCCTTATCTGGACCAGAGCTGGTCCTGATAGGGCTTGCCGGATCTGGCATGCCGGATCTGGCATGCCTCATTCTATCCTGATCCGGTCCAGATACATGATCTGGTTGAGCCAAATGATTTTTCTACTCGGGTGAAGCCATAATAAGAAGTTGAAATTGAAAAATTAAGCCATTTATTACAGTTTTTTGTAATAAGTTGAAGTTGAAAAAGCAATTTATTATAGTTTTTTCTTTTACATATATGTGGCGACGAATTAAGAATACAAATCATTACCCTATCTTGGCTGTGAGTATTGTAAAACACGACTGAGGGATATAATTATTGCGCCTGGTGCCGCCCTAGCAGTGGCTGCGGGTGACCGGACCGGGGATTTAGTCCGGGCACTCGCAGAGAGGTTAGACTCGCGACGGCGATCGGCGTCCCAGTAGAGGACGTCGACGGGAGAGAGTACTCCCTCGGGGTATTCCGTCAGGCCGACCAATGAAGTCAAGGAATTCTGCACCGGTGGTCGACCCAACAACGAAGGCGACGTGCTATGCGGGTGGGTTACGGGTGTGCGTGCTTACGCCCCTCTGTCACCCCGGATGGAGTGGGGCTAGAAGTGCTGACCGTAACCCATCCCCAAAAAAGGGCTATAATTATAAAATAACATCTATGCAAGAGTAGTAAGGCTCGAAATTAAACCCACTGGTCTGAGCAGCGTGGTGTAGGTAGTGGGTGAATTTTCCTCCTTATTTGTAGACAGAAAGTAGTTAATTATATTTCTACCCTGTCATCGTATAGAAAAAAATATATATTTTACAATAGAAAATAACAATAAAATGACGGAAGGATCTATAAAAAAGACATTTTTAGCGACATGAAAACCAATTATTAAACTAGAGGAATGCGTCGCCAATCTAAAAAAAACCCGGCTAAGTGCGAATCGGCATCGCGCACGTAGCGTTCCATACTATTAATCTATAAAAATCGAGTTTATTATATGGGAGCCCCCTTCAAATATTTATTTTATTGTTTTTAGTATTTGTTGTTAGAGCGGAAACAGAAATACATAATTTGTAAAAATTTCAACTGTCTAACTATTGCGGTTCTTGAGATACAACCTAGTGACAGATAGACGGACGGACAGACAGCGAAGTTTTAGTAATAGAGTCCCGAGAGAGATTTACCCTTTGGATACGGAAGCCTAAAAAATTACTAAATTAGTTTTATTTTTAACTGATGTTAATATTATATGATACTAGGAAATTCCTGCAGTTTGACCCGCATAATGTCTGTTCCCGTAGGAATACGATAAAATATGGTCTATGTTGCTCCCTGATAATGTGGGTTTCCATTGAGAAAGGTTTTTTAAAATCAGTTCAGTGGTCTAGGCATGACAACGTAACAAATAAACTCACATTTGTATTTCTAGTCATCATCTCATCTCAAGTAATATATGTATGGCCTACTGTTAGGCTCGGGCCTTCGTAATTTGGCCTACTATACCACGCTGGTCAGACCTGTTGGCATAGGGTTCCATTTAAAGTTTTCATCTCTTCATTTACGACATCCACGGGCAAGAAAAAGGATGGTGATTTTTTTTTATTAGCACATATACCTAAAACGTATTGATAGTCAGACTATCACAATAGATTAGGTTAATTTCACCCCTATTATAGTGTAGCCTTAAGTCCACCAGTGGGAGTTATGTCTACCAGTGGGAGCTATGTGGTGGAATATGGGGTTCAGATGATTATAAAGGTGACGAATTTCTTTCTATTGCAGTCATATTTTGACCGCATATGGCCTGGGCATAACAAGTCAAAACTAATTAAGGGAACCGGGATTGATTCCCTGACATCAATTGACTTCCACACCCTTACGCGTTCAGTTTTCTTAGAAGTGACCCATCCTCTACCCGACTATCCGCGGTCTTAGCTAGATATTGCTGTTCTCCTAATCGTATTTAATCATCATCATTTCAGCTGTTCACTGCTGAACGCAGGCCTCCCTCATGTTGCGCCACAGAGTGTGGTCCTATGCGGCCTGCATCCAACGACGCCCGGCAATTTTCAACAGATCGTCAG
The DNA here is from genome assembly GCA_032191425.1 of Lymantria dispar. Lineage (NCBI taxonomy): Eukaryota > Metazoa > Arthropoda > Insecta > Lepidoptera > Erebidae > Lymantria > Lymantria dispar. Next base: position 12,794,237 of record CM063469.1, on the reverse strand, counting down.
TGCACCTAGGAGGGCGTTCTACACTGCGTCTGCCGATACGTAGTCGCCACTCGAGAACCTTTCTTCCCCAGCGATGTTGGTTCATCGAGCGATGTGGCCTGCCACTTGCCATTTCAGCGTGCTAATTCATCGTGCTATTTCGGTTACACCCGTCCTTCTGCGGATTTCCCTATGTCGGATTCTATCTCGCAGAGAAATCCCGAGCATAGCCCGCTCTATAGCACGCTGAGCGACTTTGAGCTACCGTAACGAGCGAACCGTATTTCACTTACAACCAATCAATGGAAATTTAAGTTTATTCTTTCGCTCCCATATATCAAGTATAAAAAAAATACGACATAACTTAAAAGAGATTACATACCTACAAGATTGACAGCTTTACGTGCTTGCCTTTGATTATATTACTTACTAGTTCAAGTGAAAAAAAGTAAAAAAAAACTATACAAAATTGTTAACCTTTAAAAAAATGTTATAAATTAAAATAAAAAACACTTTAGCGTTTAATAATATACAGATAGGTGATATTTAAATAATTACCTATCATTACAACAAGCAAAAACATCTATTATTATATTAGAAATATAAAAAGGCTCGTATTCAAAATATGTAGAACATAATAATCATTAATTTATCAACGTTAAAAATATAGTAGGCTGTATGTATCAACATCTTTGCTTGACAATTTTAAAAACACAGGTGTCAAAAAATTATCGGCGCGAGGTGAATGACCTGTTGACGTCAGAATAAAAATTACCGACCACCCACGATGCACGCACCACACTAAACAACTTTGCGACATTGGATTTTACATCTCTTTCTAATATAGAACAGGTTATACATATAACGACTAAATGAAAAGAGATGGCATAAGTTTGAGAGTTCCACCTGAAGAAATTCGAATTTCGTTCGATAAAAACAATCATTACTTGACCTCTCATTTCAAATATATATTTAAGAAACTTAGATCTATTATGTTGGTAATACTCCCAGCATAATATGAGCTGTTTGTAAGAAAATTTAATAAGAAAAGAAGGATCTACCAATAATTACAAGTACCATTATAAATAAAGCTCCGCTTTAGTACTACGGAGAGTATTTCAGAGACATTGTATAAATGGTTAAATAATATAGGCGCGATTATTATGTTGTAGTAATTCAAATTCTTTAGAACGCCTAATTAGAAAAAAAATATCCTAGGCTTTATTATTTCTAATCGTATTCGAGTCAGATTTGCAGTCGATTCTTTTGTAGAACATAATTATTTACATACTTTGCCTGCAGGAAAGCAGGATAAATGCTGTTGAAATGAGAGCGCTGAGGAGCATGATTGATGTGAAATTGAGTGATAGAATTAAGAAGAGAGTGATTAGGGAACGTGGTATGAATGTAGATGTAGTGACAAGGATTGAAAAAGATATGTTAAGTTGGTTTGGTCATATAGAGAGAATGAATGAAAGGAGATTAACAAGAAGAATTTATAGTGGGAATGTAAACGGAAGTGTTGGAAGGGGAAGACCAAGGCCGTCGTTCCACGATCACATCGGGGACGTTCTTAAGAAAGGCCAGGTTAAAAGTACGAGATTAATAAATGTGGAGGAGGCGAAAGTGGTATGTCAAGATCGTAGCAAGTGGAGAGAAGTGGTCTCTGCCTACCCCTATGGGAAAGAGGCGTGAATATATGTATGTATGTTTGCCTGTAATCTTACCTCTATAATATAAAAGTGTTTGCGATATTTTTAAAATGATCTAAGTTTCATGATATTTAAATGTATTATATATTTAAATGATATTTAAATGTATTATATATTTTTAAAAAGCCCACTCATCATTTCAGCTCATATACGTCCCACTGTTGGGCTCGAGCCACCTCCACAATAAGAGAGAAATTGACCTTACCATGCTGGTCAAACAGATTGGTTCAGGATTTTATTTCGAGTTTTCTTTCTCTTGCGCAGATGTTATATGCTTACTATATCCCTTAGTCGTCTTTTACGACATCCACGAGTACCTAGGTAAAAGAGAGGGTGTTGAATCGTATTCTTATTGCGTCACCATACATTATAAATATCGTGAGATAATTAAAAAGAAATAATCACACGTATAGACAATTTTATTACTTTTTTTTAAAGATCAAGATATTGACGGAATGTCTACATCATTAAAGATCGTCTTTCATAATTAAATTAAATTGTTGATTCGTTTTTTGGTAAAATTTTATGTTAAAATGTCAAGCTTCCGGAAATCGGGTCACATTTTTTTCTCGTATATCTTATGGGAAAACGGGCTTTTGATCCACCTGGTGGATAAATATATTTGAATTTAAGTATTTTTGCTTTTATCCATGTGGTGACGGAGTAAGAATACAATTCACCATATCCTTTCTTGCTCGTGGATGTCGTAAAAGACCATTAAGGGATATAATATGCATATAACATCTGTGCAAGAGAAGGAAAACTCGAAATAAAACCCTATACCAACATGTCTGACCAGCATGGTATATTAAGGTCGATTTCCCTCCTATTGTGGCGGAGGCTCGAGCCCAACAGTGGGACATATATGAGCTGACACGATGAGAAGACATACTTTCAGAAGCCCCTCTTTATTGATTAGGGAACAGATTTGTGTTTTGCATTGAAAATTTTTAATATTGCTATTTCTTTTTCATTTTTAGGGTACCGTTTTACCGTACCCAAAGGGCCCTTTTACCCTTTACTAAGAACGGGACCCTAATACTAAGATTTCGCAGTCTGTCCGTCCGTCTGTCCGTCCGTCTCTCTGTCATCAGGCTGTATCTCAAGAACCATGATAGGCATGCTAGGCAGTTGAAATTTTTACAAATTATGTATTTATGTTGCCGCTATAACAACAAATACTAAAAACAAAATAAAATAAATATTTAAGGGCTCCCATACAACAAACGCAATTTTTTATCGATAATGGTACGGAACCTTTCGTGTGCGACTCTGATTCGTATCTAGCGGTTTTTATCTCTTCACAATAAACCAAATTTTAAACAGGACCTCATAAGCTATCCGAGATTAATTAGCCTATTAATTTACATCAACCAGATGATTCGGGAAATAATTTGAATCACTGACATTGCAAGTGACGAAGAACTCGAAACAAATCTTTGTGCTGACCAGTGTGGTGTGGTATCCTGAGCACATCCATGACCACCATTATATAATTACTACGTAAGTTTGTGTTTCCTCTGACCAGAGGAGTGTAATAGGTTAATATCCTGATTAGGGAGGAGGCTCGAGCCCAGCAATGAGAAGTATATGACCTGGGATGATGATAATCATGATATCTTTGAAGGAAAATCACTTTTCCGTTGGAGCCGCGAAAATCTACAATTGAGAAGCATGAGTAAAAGAAGCAGCATTCTTTTGAGAAACTTACAATACTAAAGCATGACCCGCATGCCAAACGGGGCAATCATGGTACTGCGTCCCATGGGGAGGTTTATGTCCAATACCTAGTGGACTATAAGCTAGTGGATGGGTTAGCGACTATTAGGACTAATTACAAATTTTTAGGCTCAAAGACTCAAAGTCACTCAACGAGCCATGGAGATGGCTATGCTCGGTATTTCTCTACGTGATAAAATCCGGAATACAGAAATCCGTGGAAGAACGCAGAATTAGCTCGTTGAAATCGCTATAGGCAGGCCACATCGCTCGTCAAACCGACAACTGTGAAGAAAGATTCTCGAGTGGCGACCACGGGTCGGACAACGCAGCGTAGGACGAACCCTTACTAGGTGGACTGACGACATCTTGAAAGTCGCAGGGAACCGTTGAATGTATAAGGCACAAGACCGTTCCCAGTGACATTCTTGTGGGCTTATGTCCAGCAGTGGACATCAATAGGCTGATGAATGGTTCGATGGACGAATTTTTAATACTAAGAATTTCTTCACATATAACTTCAGTAACAGTAGAATCGGGAATCGATCCTGAGACATTACTTACGAGGCAGCCCGATATATATGAATAATTAATTATCAAAAGATCCTGTCGCTACGCGAGGTTTTTGTGAAGTAGGTTGTATATGCGTTGATGGTAAGGTAGGGTTGTCACGAGCGAGAACGATGTCTTGGTAATATTTGTTACTTGCCGGGATTTCGATAGAGGATAGAATGAAAACCATGTAAAAATATCCCGCAAGGATAAGCCGTCACCAAGGATTTCAAGGTACCAGTGGCCGGTTCAATGACAAAGGGCGAGAATAAGCTGGGTTATAGGACCACGCGCCGCTCTTCCTTTATACCTGACGGTCCATTCTGGATGGCGTGCGTGTTGAGTATAGCCCACCAAAAAAAAACAAAGGTTTAGCCGTCGGGCGGGCCTGATGGCCCTGATAATAGGAGGTAATCAACTTACTATACTACGATCTAGTAGAGGCTGCGGGTGACCGGACCAGGGATTTAGTCCGTCACCCGCGGAGACGCTGACCTCGCGACGGCGATCGGCGCCCCGAGAAGGGGACAGCGATGGGAGAGGGTACTTTCTCGGGGTATTTCGTCGGGCCAATGACTGAAATCAAGGAACTCTGCACCGGTAGTCGGCCCAACGACAAAGGCGATGTGCTATCGGATGGGTTACTGTGCCGCGCGTCGCCCCTTTGTCGCCGCGGACGGAGCCGGGTGGCGGGTGCGCATCACGATAATCAGACGTGTTGGTATAGAGTTTTATTTCGAGTACCCTTCCCTGCATATACGTTATCTGCATATCCTTTAGTAGTTTTTTACGACACCCACGAGCAAGAGAGGATAAGGATCCTTGTGTTGTGGGGGACTTTACAAACATAATTAACGGACACAAATTACATACAGACTCAGACTAACAATTTGTAGACCGCACAAAGTGTTATCCTGCATGGGATTCGAATCCATGACACTGACACGGTAGGTATCTAACAACTACGCTATTTGAGCATTCCAATTCCTACTCCGTTACCACAGGGAAAATTATATAAAACTAGCAATCCACCCTTTAGTTTCGGTTTCAGTCGCCTTACTCGCATAGTGCCCATTCCCGTAGGAATACCAGGATAAAATATAAAGCCTAAGTTACTCCTTATATAGACAGCTACTTGGTAGTAAAATAGTATCAAAATCGGTCCAACCATTTTGAAGATTACCCAAAACAGACTGATAAAAAAATTTTAAACCGGTTTTTAGGTATAAGTGTCGTGCAAATAACCATATCAGCATGAAAAAAGCCCAGTATTTTGACATTACAAACAGACACTTCAAGTTTATTTATTTATATAGATATAATATTAATTATTTTTTTATTGTAAGCGGTAACCCTAAGTTTGAACCAATCGGCGTATGCGCCGATCTATCACAGTACCCCGCAACATAACAAAACTCGTCGCAAGCTGGGTGGCCCCACAAGACTTACGTATCAATTTACAATGTTCAGTTTTAATCAACGTACGAACGATACAAGTTGATATATATTTTAATGCAGCAAGTTTTGCAGATTATAATGTAAATGGGGATGTTTTAATACAATATAGCGACAGATTAAGAACGGAAATATGTCGCCAGCCTTTCATTTCCTTTAACGAAGTTCTAGATTAGTCTATAAGCTATTTAAGCGATTGCTTAGGGCATCCTGCCTGCGGGTGACCGGACCGGAGATTAGTCCATCACCCGTAGAAAGGCTGATTGGATCGCGCGACGGGACCGACGTCTCGGTAAAGGTAGGTCGACCGCGGAGGACAAGGAACTCGATAGCAGTGGTCGGCCCAACGACGAAGGCGACGTGCAACGGTGGTTTATGGAGCCACGCAGCCCCTCTGTCGCCCTGGAAGGAGCCGGGCGGCAGGTGCACTGATCATAACCCACCCCAAAAGAAATCACATCCTGTCTAAGGGCCCCATGGCTACCAAAGAACACAGAGAAAAAAACGTGCCTGCATAGGGGACATAGGTGAAGATTGTTTAGGGCATCAAATTACCTTATTCCGGTACGAAGACGAGGAATTTTAATGGAGAGTGCTTTAAGAAACTGTTTGGCTTGGTATCCCCATCACCGTTTTACCAACATAGCAAGGTTCATCCATTTTACCTGGATTATGGTCTTCAACTATGCGTTTCCAGCGATAATTTCTTCTTCTACGTACAAGATCTGGAATGAACTACCTGCTGCTGGGTTTCTCGAGTCCTATGATATGTCCTTGTTTAAACGAGGTTTAAGAAGAGCACTTTCTTCATAGTAGGCAACGGCCTAGCTCTGCCCCTGGTATTGCAAAGGTCTGTAAAGGTCACGCTAATGAGACGTGTTGGTACAGGGTTTTGTATTTTTTTCGCTCATGGACCTTTACAAGGCCGTTGTCTACCGCGAAGAAAGCGAAGGGAATGTGAATGCGTGCATTGAGGCTTGGTGATACCAAGGGCACCACCAAAACCCTCCACACGCAATCACCCTCAGAAAGTTGGGTTGGTTGTTTCAAGTTATACTTCTCTTGCATGGAAATTATATGCATATTTATTCCTTTAGTCGTCTTTTACGACACCCACGGCCACGAGAGTGGGTGGTAAGTTGTTTTGTTACTCCATCACCCGTCCGTCAGTCTATAAAAATGACAATACCTATGTATTTGCCCCGTGGGGTTTATGCGTAATTAACGATTCGAATTTAAATATAAGCTAGATTGATTTTATCTTATCTTATAAATTAATATTTACTGCCTACTACTTATCAGCCAACTTTGCTTCGTGTCTCCCGCTTTGCATAGGAGGGAAGTGGAATCTTTCCAACTCCTGTTTTTCTTTTCTAATTATATTTGTTTCGGGTCTCAAGATAATTAAAAGCGTTTCCCGAGACTACCTGAGGGTCCAACCACCGTGTCTTATACGGCAATCATTATGGATCCTGGCTTACAGGAGTTACAGTGGAGTATAGTCCCAAAAACAGATTGATTTTATCAACTACTAAGAATAATTACGAACTTTGCCGTGTGGTGACAGAGTAAGAATACAATTCACCACCGCCTATCATGCCCGTGGACGTCGTAAAAGACGACTAATTGTTATATTATTTAAATAACATTTGTAAGATAAGAAAAATCTACATAACACGTCGCTGATTAGGGGTGTAGTATTTCATGTAGTCATTAGCAACCCGCCCTCGCTTCGCTTCGGTTTTAGTCGTTTTACCCGCGTAGTCCCCGTTCCCGTTGGAATACCGGGATAAAATATAGCCTAGTTTACGCCCTGATATTATAGCTTTCCATTGGTGAAAGAATTTTTGAAATCGGTCCAGCCGTTTTGAAGATTACCCGGAACAAACAGACAGAGAGACAGACAAAAATTTTTTAATTGCTATTTTAGGCATAGGTGTCGTGCCAATAATCGTGTGAGCATGAAAAAAGTCTATTATTTTGACATTACAAACAGACGCTCCACTTTTATTTATTGATATAGATTTTGTCGTTTGCCGTCCACTGCTGGACGTATACCTCTCTCACCCTTCGTCAGAACCTGCGGTCCTATACCATCCGATAATCCGAGCAAGTTTCACTATATAATTGCTCCATCTAGTAATAAACATCCTTATCATACATTGTGTCGTCCGATAGGTTTCGCCACTGTAGAACATTTCTTCGCCAGCGGTCATCGTTTCCAGCGGTTCGTGCCTATTGGTGTTTAGCTAATTCCTCGTACTTTTTGATTATACCCGTTCTTCTGCAGATATCAGTATTTCGGATTCTATCTCGCAGAGGAATCCCACTTGACTTAAGACGGTGATATTCGAATTGTCAATGATACCAGTCTTAGGGACGGATTGGAGTCGCTGAAGCACCGGAGATACGCCAAGCTTCTCCGTATCCTATGTCAACTCTTTAATGCTTTTAGACGCTGTTTGAGTTGGTACTAACGTCTCTTTTATATTATTGTACCACAAATGTTGCTAGAGCGGGCTATGCTCGGGATTTCTCTGCGAGATAGAGTCCTAAGCGACAGTTCACTTTTTTTAAGAAAAGGACAACACCTTGCAATAAGGAAATAATTCTTGTATTACGGGAGATTTTACAAACATATAATTAACGGAAACAAATTGTTGTTTTGAGTCTGGTACATCCAGACTCAAAACAACAATTTTTGGATCACAGTGTTGTCCTGTGTGTGTGGCTTTGTAGGTTGGTATCTTAACCACTTCGCCATCTCTGCAGTCAAATCTATATCTATACTCTATATACTAATAAATAAAATTGGAGTGTCTGTTTGTAATGTCAAAATAATAGGCTTTTTCATGCTCGCACGGTTATTTGCACTATACATATACCTAAAATACACTTTATACTTGTCTGTCTATCTGTTTGTTCCGGGTAATCTTCAAAACGGCTGGACCGATTTCAAAAATTCTTTCACCAATGGAAAGCTATAATATCAGGGAGTAAACTAGGCTATATTTTATCCCGGGGTAACGGGAACTACGGGGATAAGGCGACAGAAACCGAAGCGAAGCGAGGGCGGGTTGCTAGTTATAAATATAATCATCATCTCAGCTCATATACCGCCCACTGCTGGGCTCGAGCCTCCTCCAAATTGAGAGAGAAATTGACCTGTTACACCACGCTGGTCAGGCAGGTTAGTATAGGGTTTTATTTCAAGTTTTCCTTCTCTTGCATAGAGGTTATATGTGTATTATATCGCTGAGTCATCTTTTAATACACCTTCAAGCAAAATAGGGGGTGGTGAATTGTATTCTTACTCCGTCATCACACGGAATAAGTCAAATGTATAAATATAATATTTTATTTCTCAAAGAAAAATGGCTTCATCTGATTCTTTGGCGCGCCCATGAGTCTATGAACTTAATATATTATTATCTATGACCCAAAATGCATGTTTTTTTATAACGAGTTCTGTAAAGGTCAAATGCCATATTTAGGGTACCTGTTTATAATTTGGAGGTGGGATTGCAGTTCTATGATGTAAAGATAGCAGTCCACTGACAGCTTTTATTTAGTAATAAATCTTTGACAGCAAAAACAAAATTAAATAAGCAGGATTACTATAATACGCGTAATGCCCCCTTAGCCGAGGCCGCAGTACTAAATATAAGTTTGATGAGATTGGAATTGAATCAGATTCGAAATTAGAATTAATTTCAAGAGTGCGCGCACTGTCGCTGTGAATGGATCTGAATGATGGGCATTGAAAACGGATGAGAGAAGAGTGCATGTTACAGAGATGTTGAGTATGCTAAGGTGGATGTGTGGGGTTACAAGGTTAGATAAGTAATGACTATACATTAGGGGAAGCCTGGAAGTGGTACCAGTGATAGAAAAGATTAAGAGCATGAGATTATCTTGGTACATCCATACTAATATTATAAATGCGAAAGTAAGGATATTTGTTTGTTTGTAACGCTTTCACACTTAAACCACCGAACCGATTTCAAAAATTCTTTCACCAATGGAAAGCTATAATATCAGGGAGTAACATAGGCTATATTTTATCCCGATATTCCCACAGGAACGGGCACTACGCCACGGGTAAAGCGACTGAAACCGAAGCGAAGCGAGGGCGGGTTGCTATTTTTTTCGATAAATTAATATTTATTTGCACACGTTAATTCAAATATTTTCCTATTTCAATTAAACAGATTCATCATCATCATCGCAGCCCACATACGTCCCACTGTTGGACTCGGGCCTCCCCCACAATAGGAGGGAATTTGACCTACTATACCATGCTAGTCAGACATGTTGGTATAGGGTTTTTTTTTCGAGTTTTCCTTCTCTTGCACAGATGTTATATGCATATTATATCCCATAGTCGTCTTTTACGACATCCACGAGCAAGATAGGGAGTGGTGAATTGTATTCTTACTCCGTCACCACCCGGAAACCAAACAGATTAATTAGAAGTAATAATGTCACAAGCCGAACACATAGGCCGATCGTGTTTCTCTATCGTTTGTTCCACGCTGTCGCTTGCACGCTCGGCTCAGGCGGAACGTGACAATGACTCATGCTTTTTCGCACGTGCAGCCGACGTTCGTCAGTTTATAAGACTTTATCACGTCAAAACATAATTTAAAGTCGACGTTAGTACTCCGTGTGATGACGGAGAAAGAATACAATTCGCCACTCCCTATCTTGCCCATGGATGTCGAAAAGGACGACTATGGGATATAATATGCACATAACATGTCTGCAAGAGAAGGGAAACTCGAAATGAAACCCTATACCAACGTATCTGAGCAGCATAGTGGGTCAAATTCCCTCCCATTGTGGAGGAGGCCCGAGCCCAACAGTGGGACGTATGTGGGCTGCAATGATGATGATGATGATGATGAATGTTAGTAATTACATAATATTTGAGATATAAAAGCTATTTTTATATATTATAGCTTTGTCTACTGGCAAAGCATTATAGATTTTATCTGCGCATCAGATCAATTAGTTCGATAGCCGCACGTTTGACATAAGCTATATTTGACAAGTTTGACAGTTGTGACAGCTTTGACAAGTGTCGTGACAGCCGAGTGTGAGCGTGTAAGCAATTAGTGTATTATTTATATGTTACGTCTTTATCTGATGTTAAGGAATTAGTGTTAGGTTGTGAAATGGAGTGATCACCGAGTTTTTTAGAACACCGTATTTAGAAAAATTCTGTACCTTGTGATTATTCTGATATAATCTGTAATCACAATTTGCTTACTTGTGATAGTCGCAAAAGTCATCTTATTTACCCGTGGTAGTCGCAAAAATCATCTTTCTTACCCGTGATAGTCGCAAAAATCATTTTACTTACCCGTAGTAGTCGCAAAAGTCTACTTATTTACCCGTGGTAGTCGCAAAAAGCATCTTGCTTACACCTAATTGTCGCAAAAATCATCTTGCTTACCCGTGATAGTTGCAAAAATCAACTTGCTTATCGGTAGTAGTCCCAAAAATCATCTTTCTTACTCGTAATAGTCGCAAAAATCATCTGAGGCATGACTGGGAAAGTTTTTACTCCTAACCCGTCACTATACGCAGCTCCTTTCTACCGAAAAGCTCGAAATCGGCAGATCTCTATAAAGAATGGTAGAATCAAACAGAGCAAACCGAGGTTCTGTCCATTCTGGTGGTATTTCTCTTAATAAGTATGTCATGAAAATAAAATGGGTGTTATTTAGTTCGAATTTGTTTTTTACTGATAACGCCTATATGTGTGTTTATATGTGTAGTAAACTCATGTAAGTCGTCACCGACATAGTCAAATGACGTGTTTACGATAACAATATAATATATAGATATGACAATGTGTCAAATACAACAGCTAATTGTAAACAGTTTTAATTTACAATTTTTATTAAAGATCAAACGATTAATTTGAATATACAAAAGTATTAAATGTTTTTTCATAGTTTTAAGTTTTCACTTCTGTCGGCAGTCTTCACGACTGATTTCGTGTTATTTTTTTAAATAAAACTATTTTCACAATTTTATTAGATTACTAGCAATCCGCCCTCGCTTCGCGTTGGTTTTAATAGTTTTACCCGCGTAGTTCACGTTCCCGTGGGAATACCGGGATAAAATATAGCCTAGGTTACTTCCTGATAAGCTTTCCATTAGTGAAAGAATTTTTGAAATCGGTCCAACCGTTTTGAAGATTACCCGGAACAAACAGACATACAGACAGACAAAAATTTTTTAATCTGTATTTTAGGCATAGGTGTCGTGCAAATAACCGTGTGAGCATGAAAAAAGCCTATTATTTTGAAATTACAAACAGACACTCCAATTTTATTTATTGGTATAGATTATTTCTTGGACGGAGTAAGAATACAATTCACCGCTCCCTATGTTGCCCGTGGATGTCGTATAAGACGACTAAGAGATATAATAAGCATATAATGTCCACGTAAGAGAAGGAAAACTCGAAAAAAAACCCTGTACTAACCTGTCTGACCAGCGTGGTATAGAAGGTCAACTTCCCTCCCATAGTGCAGGAGGCCCGAGCCCAGCAGTGGGACGTATATAATTCGAGATGATTGCGTTTGTACCTACTAGATTATTAATTTTCAGCGTTTATGTTGACACACACAACATTTTTCAAAAAAAAAATACTGAATTTGAGATATAAAAAAAAAACCTACATTAATCCAAGCAAAATCGCGGACATAGCTAATCTATAAAATAAAAGAATAAAATCACTTCGCGTAAAACAGGTATGAGAGAGAAAGACATCAAAACTTTCTTCGGGAACAGAAAGAGATAGGAATATTAGAGGTCATAGGTGGATGTGTGAAATGGCATCATTTGAAAAATTCGCGCGCGAAAGAGATAGGTGGCGCGAAAAAGATAATGATATTGCAAAGAGTATTATTTATTTGTAGAACTGACCTTCCATTTGGCGACGGATTAAGAATACAGTGATAACCATCTTTTTCCTTTCCATGGGAATGGTAAAAAGCAACTAAAGGGTCATTAGGAGAATAAGCATCAGCTATCTTTTAGAAAACCTGTAACACCAAATACGATTCCGAACTTAACCTATTGTCCTAAAAGTAGCGAATTTTAAAGACAACACTCGGCAGTTACGAGAAGATAAGAATACAATTCACAACCTCATCTCTTACGCGTGGGTGTCGTAAAAGACGACTAAGGGATAAAATATGCATACAACATCTATGTAAGAGCAAAAAAACTCGAAATAAACCCCTATACTAACATGTCTTGGGACGTCGAGAGGTGAGGGTACCCGAAAGGGTATTCCGGCGGGCCGACCACTGACAGCAAGTCACTCTGCTCCGGTGGTCGGCCTAAATCCCCGGTCCGGTCACCCGCATGTTATATCCTCTAGTCGTCTTTTACGACACCCAAGTCCAGGATAGGTGGCAAATTGTATGCTTACTCCATCACCACACAGAAGACGCCATCTGTGTATTAAAAATTACCGCTGCGTCACCACTCATTCAGTAATAGTAATATCCAATAAGCCGCCATTCTCTAACCTTCAGTATTCAATCACGTGTGTGGTCAAACGAAAAAATCAATTACACGAAAAAAATTAAATTGAACTTACGCCAAATCGTACCATAAACAATTGTGATCAACCACTTCCTATGTTTACACACTACTAAGTAAAGGCTTAAAATACAAAGCTTCAAACAAACCATTTCCTTTTTCCCGCCAATAATAGAAAACCATAACTTTTATACTCTATGAAAAGTTACAATGAGCAAATTATCCCAATCAGAATATAAGTGTCCGATAAGATACGAATTAGGCAGGTCTCTAACAGACTTACTCTTTGACAGGGAAGGAGTGGGATAGATATATATCAGTATGCGAGCGTGGAAGCAGGACGGTAGTTCTGTTTAGACCACCCAAGTCGTCGTGTGGTATTCACTAAGCTATTCGTCGGCATTATATTAGTCTTGATCATTGATTTCTTTATTTGTTTTAATTTGTGAATATTTTCGTTTGGTATTGCAGTGAATGCATAATCGTATTATGGGTTACCATACTCAAATATAACTGATTTGTCGCCGTTGTTTTAGTTGGTAATATTTTGTTATAAATTATTATTGTAAATACTCTGAAAGAAATATTGCATAGGTCTTTTGGAAGAGGCAATTGGTTAATTTCGGCCACGTAGAGTGTTGTCTCTATTATACACTACTTTTATGATGTTTGTCAGTTATTGTACAAATGCGAGAGAGTGTAGTTGCGTCCAAACAAAAATACATATGTATATGGTGTTCTTAAAACCGCAACGGCTTAGAAAAAAGCTTGTAGTGCTCTATTAAATAACAAAAACTTCATATACCAGATATGTTAGTGCTTTGCACGATATTATACTGGTAGTGTACAATGCTTTACGAAGCCGAAATTAGACGATTGTATCTTTTTAAAGGTTGATGTGTAGTATTTATTGCCAAGTACCGTATATATATTGGTTAATTGTTGTGGAGATTCCACATATCTATCAGCCATTGTATATAGAATTATTTTTATACCACGCCAATTATATAAATTGGTATAAAATTTTATTTCGAGATTTTCTTATCTTGTAAGGAGTTTATGCTTTATATGATATGTGCATTATATCATTCTCTTGGTTGTCTTTTGCCTCGACATCCACAGTTAAGAAAGGGGGTGATGAATTGTATTTGTTCTCCATCAGCACACGGGCAAGGGATAAGGAATCGCTTACAAGGGCGTTGCCAGCTTATGACTAAGGGGGGGCAATGGGGCAATATTATGGAAGACTAAAAATATGAACGCCTAGTACAGTCGAAAGCATGAAGCGTTACACTTTGGAAGTCGCTTTGCGGCTAGTTACATATAATCCTTTTTCAATTGCCCCCTCCTGCCCACCCTTGGCGACGCCCTTGCTCGCTTACCAAACAGAATGAAGTAACAATTTGCTACTACTCAAGCGTCGATTTTCTGCTGTGTGGTACTACCCCGGACAATGATTATCGACAGTGTGATTCTATCATATAGATGTGATATGCATATTCCTTTAGACTTCTTTTAAAACACCCTTCGACAAGATAGGGCATGGGAAATTGTATATAATAGCACTGTGTTTATCCCCAACACATGGAGGGATGAATTTTAAATTATACTGCTAACCCACCCTCGCTTCGCTTCGGTTTCAGTCTTTCCTGCGTAGTTGCCGTTCCCGTGGGAATACTGGGATAAAATGTAGCCTAGATTACTCCCTGATATTATAGCTATCCATTGGTAAAAGAATTTTTGAAATCGGTCCAGCCGTTTAGAAGATTACCCGAAACAGACAGATAGACAGACGAAAAAAAATATAAAGTGTATTTTAGGCATATGTATAGTGCAAATAACCGTGTGAGCATGAAAAAAGTCTATTATTTTGACATTACAAACAGACACTCCAATTTTATTTATTGGTATAGATAATTTAAATTTAACAAGTATCAATGATATAATTCGTTGTATACAAGTTGTAATAGTCCGAGAGGTTTGCACCAATACATTTTTTGATCTCAGCCATTGATTGTACTTGTGCACAACAATTTTGGAAACACACGAGCGAATAATTCGTACTGTTTATTTTTTATGACACTATGGCCTGGATTTCCGTGTGGAGACAGAGTAGCAATATAAAATGAATAAAGGATGCAATATACAGAGTCTATCAGGTTATGGGACAACTGTTCGAGTATGTTGTAGTTTACCGGTCATAGATGGTAATTAAAATGTATATTACACTAAAAACAATACAACATAAAAGTTATAGTGATTTAAAAAATGTGTGTTAAGCAGTCTATTCCTTAAATGTTACGGCATGTATAGACAAGATACATGTAGGCATGTAAAGCTTCGACAATATGAATAGGTAGGAACTATGCAAACGCTTCAATGGTGGCGTAGGTAAAAACCGCGACTCGATGAAGTTCATTGGCCGATCAGCTGATTTAAAGCGAAGTTTGTTTTGCTTATGCGAACGTAATCATTGATTTTTTTAATTTCTAATGAACATTTAACAAAATACGAATATGTTGCAGACTTTATACATTTCAATCAAATTTACACGAAAAAGCGATGACAAAATTTCTCTAATTCATTAACGAATCAATATATTTTATTCAAATTTTTTTTTATGGGTTCCCACCACCATTGCCTAACTCCCGTTTGACTAACTCCTTACATATACGAGCTGAGATGAATTAAAAATACTAAACGTTTCACATCGGGCCGGTCATAAAATTATTGCCTTTTGAAATATGTACGATGGAAACAGAGTATATATTGGGTCCACTTCAAACAATTAGTTCACACAGTCGAAAGCTTTATGTCTACAGTCGCGGGCTGGTTCGTCCGGGGCAGTACCACACTGAGCAGAAAATCTACAACAGAGTAGTAGCAATTTATAACTGCACTTCGTTCGGTAAGCGAGAGAGATGGAAGCCCAACTTACTGAGGGTGTTTGGTTTTAGCGACGACTTTAGTATCACCGAACCTCATGGCACGCATTCACACTCCCTTCACTTTCTTCACGGTAGGCAGCGGCTCAGAAAAGTTTAATGAGCGGCTTTATCACTTACTACTAGGTGAGCTGTTTGCTCGTTTGGTACCATTATCAATAAAAAAACCGGCTAAGTGCGAGTCGTAGTCGCGCATGAAGGGTTTCGTACCATTATCCATAAAAAGGGCAAAGAAATCATCTTTGTTGTGTGGCAGGTTCCCTTAAATATTTATTTAATTTTGTTTTTAGTATTTGTTGCTATAGCGGCAACAGAAATACATAATTTGTGAAAATTACAACTGTTTAGCTATCGCAGTTCTTGAGATACAGCTTGGTGATAGACAGACTGACAGACAGAGAGCAAAGTCTTAGTATTTTTTTTTCTTTTTTATGGGTGGTCTATGTTAAGCGTACACGCGGTCCATTTCGTCCGGGACGACGAAAGGACGGCGCGCGAGTCCATAACCCGTACCCACGTCGCCTCGTTGTTGGGCCGACCATCGGAGCAGGGTGACTTGTCGTCAGTGGTCGGTCCGACGGAATATCCCTTCGGATACCCTCACCTCTCGACGTTCCTCCGACTTAATTCCCCGGTTCAGTCAACCGCAGCCTCGGCTAGAAAGTCTTAGTAATAGGGTTCCGTTTTTATCCTTTGAGCACAAAACGGCTAGAAGGAGGATGAATAGAACAGTGTCCGTCTTAATTTTTCTCCCGTATGTATGCTCACTAAATGTTTGTTCAAGACTCGATTAGTAAATTTTTAATCAGAGCTCATTGGTTACTATGATTGATGTAGGTACTGCGCTAATGTAAGCATCGGGTAAGCACCGGTAAGGAGCGGTAAACACCGGTAAGCGGCGGTAAGTAGCGGTAAAGCTACACATCTGTAAACCCATTAGCGGTACTAATAACTATTCCGTGATATAAGGTATTTTTTTTTTTTAATTTTTATTTCCGTACTATGAAGTTAAAGAGTTTGTGAATTACTTATTAATATTAGGAACTATCGATTGGACTTGGAAAAATCTGTTTTAAAGTGATTTTTTATGGCAAAATTGATATCTAAATGCCTCTAAAATACCTTTGGATTAATTTTATTTGATAAAACCTAAAGACTAGCTAACCCAACAGACGTTGTTCTGTTCAAATAAAATAAAAGGAATTCTCATTGAAATCGACAGCAGCGCCACCTACCGCCTCCAATTGTGAATTTAAACCATTCTCGAATCCTGAATGTGTTCAATACACACCAAAAATTTCATCAACATCGGTTCAGCCGTTTAGGAGTTTAGCGACACACACGTAGACAAGAATTATATATATATATATATATATAGATAATTCCAATATGTAGTTATAAAGATAATATCAAAAAATAATACAAAGCAGTATTCATGACTGTCGAAAGAAGTGAAAACTCAAAACTGTCAACAAACAGCTATTCCCTACTTTTGGATATTCAAATTAATTGTTGATTTATAATGTAGGTGTCGTAAAAGACGACTAAGGGATATAATGTGCATGTAACATCTATCCAAGAGAAGGAAAACTCGAAATAAAAACCTATACAAACCCTGTTAACCCGTCTAACCAGCGACCCAGTAATCCCTATTGCGGAGGAGGCCCGACCCCAACAGCGATACTTAGGTAGGTTGAAATGAAATATATAGGAATAAAAGCCCGCCATTTTTTGAGGTTTAACAGTATACCTCAAAACAAAAGAGAATCCTTACTTATTATTATAAATGCGAAAGTAAGTTTGCTTGATTGTTACGCTTTCACGCTTAAACTATCGAACCGATTTCAAAAATTATTTCACCAATGGAAAGCTATAATATCAGGGAGTAACATAGGCTATATTTTATCCCGGTATTCTCACGGGAACGGGAACTACGCGGGTAAGGCGACTGAAACCGAAGCGAAGCGAGGGCGGATTGCTAGTACATACATAAAAAAAATTGGTTGCCTGTAAAGTCGGTATACGGGCGAAAGTTTTACGTGACAACGACTTTGAGTGGTAAAATAATTTTAATGTGAATATTCATTCGTATAGTAGGAAGAAGGATGAAATAATAGTAACAATTTAAAACATTTATTTATACAAAGAATTATATTTAAAACATTAATTTATACAAAGAATCTATTTCATTTCTACTCTTTACACTTTTTATGTCTGTCTCTCTCGCTCTTAGGCGGGCTAACCATGCCCGAGTGGAAGGGACGCGTGCCTCTCACTCGCTCTCATTGTGAGCGCATAACGTGAGCGGAGCGTAACGCAGTTTCTTGAAGTGTCACCCGGCAAACCAATTTATAAGACGTTGTCACGTCAAAAATGTATTTATTTATTTATACGGAGGATGAAATAGTCAAATGAGTTAATAAATCCCTTTTCAAGAACATTAAATCCCTTGTAAATAAAACTACTTTTACGGATTATTGAAATTAATATTTGAAATTGGTTCAGCCGTTTTGAAGATTACCCGGAACAAACAGACGCACAGACAAAAAAAAATATAAAGTGTATTTTAGGCATATATAGTGCTTAGGCATAGGTGTCGTGCAAATAACCGTGTGAGCATGAAAAAAGCCTATTATTTTGACATTACAAACAGACACTCCAATTTTATTTATTGGTATAGATTTATATGAATTTCATCATCATCACAGCTCATATAAGTCCCACTGTTGGGCTCGAGCCTCCTCCACAATAGAAGGGAAATTGACCTACTATACATACCCTGCTCAGTTGGTATAGGATTTTATATCAAGTTTTCCTTCAGTTGCAATGTTTTTTTTTTCTGTTTTCTACACATTATATCCCTTAGTCGTCTTATACGACACTCAAGGTTAGATAGAAGGTAGGGGTAGTGCTAAAATTTACACCCAAGGGTAAATAGAGGTAAGATAGAGGTAGTGCTGAAATTTATCCTCACTCCGTCATCACGAGGAAAAATTCTTACTAATATTATAAATGCGAAAGTATAATATAAATATTTGTTTGTTTGTTACGCTTTCACGCTTAAACCACTGAACCGATTTCAAAAATTCTTTCACCAATGGAAAGCTATAATATCAGGGAGTAATACAAGCTATATTTTATCCCGGTATTCCCACGGGAAAGGGAACTATGCCGCGGGTAAAGTCACTGAAACCGAAGTGAAGTGAGAGCGGGTTGCTAGTCCTTACTAATATTGTTTGTTTATTTGTTTGTTTTGTTACGCTTTTACGCTTAAACCACCGGACCAATTTCAAAAATTCTTTCACCGATGGAAAGCTATAATATCAGGGAGTAACATAGGTTATTTTTAATCCCGGTATTCCCATGGGAGCGGTTAAGGTGACTGAAATCGAAGCGAGGGCGGGTTGCTAGTATTATACAAATTTTATTGTAATTAATTTAATTGTTACTGTGTGATGGCGACTATGAATACAAATCAACCCTTCCAACTCTTACACTGTTTGTGGGTGTCGTAAAATATGACTAAGAGCTTTACATATATCTGTACCATCTCCATCTGATTGCCGTCAACAATTATATTCTCAAGGAGCGTTAACGTCAGGCATACGATCGGCCAGATTTACATATATACTCGTATTTAAGTTAGGGTTTAAAGTACAATAATCATTGGTATTACCAGTGATGACTTACGGCACGGAAACGTGCTCCCTAAATGTAGGCCTCATAACATGGCTCAAAGTCGCTCAGCGTGCTATGGAACAGACTATGTCCGGGATTTCTCTGCGAGATAGAATCCGGAATATGGAAATCCGCAGTAGAACGGGTGTAACCGACATAACACGAAGAATTAGCACGCTGAAGTGGCAATGGGCAGGCCACATCGCTGTCGCGACAACCGCTGAGGAAGAAGGGTTCTCGAGTGGCGACCACGTATCGGACGACGCAGTGTAGGACGCCCCCCACTAGTTGGACCGACGATCTGGTGAAAGTTGCTGGGCGTCGTTGGATGCACGCGGCATAGGACCGCACTTTGTCGCGAAACAAGAGGGAGGCCTACGTCCAGCAGTGGACGGCAATAGGCTGAAATGATGATGATGAATGATGAACAAAGGCTGTATTTTATTCCAGTATTCCCACGGGAAAAGGAACTACACGGATAAGGCGACTGAAACCGAAGCGAAACGGAAGCGGGTTGCTAGTATCATAATAAAAACGTTTTGTCAGTCCATGAAAGCTGACTTTTCCCGAAATTGTGCTATACCAACTTTCCGTGTGGTGACGGAGTAAGATTACAATTCACCACCCCCTATCTTACCCGTGGGTGAGCGTACGAGACGACTAAGGGATAAAAAACGCATACAACATCTATGCGAGACAAGGAAAACTTGAAATAAAACCCTATATCAACACGTCTGACCAGCGTGGTATAGTAGGTCAATTACCCTTCTATTATGGAGGAGGCCCGAGCCCAATAGTGGGACGTATATGGGCTGAGATGATGATGATGATGAAAGCCGACTTTTCCCGAAATTGTGTTACATAGTCGAGCGTGACGTCTCAGTCATATTCAATGCACTCAAAATAAAACGCATATCACCTAAGTTTTTAATTCTAAAATGTTAACTGCATCACCTTCAATATAACTTCTCAATTCTTCAATCGTCACCTGTCTGTCCCCCCTCCGTCCCCAATGGGGGGGACTCGATTAGAGTTCGGCTCGGTTGCTATATAAACTATATTATTGTTATTAATATACGTCCATTTATTGCTCCTGAACGATTATTGTTCACGTCGAGATTAGTATGGATAAGATAACTACCAAATACATCTAAATTAAAAAAAAAAAACCTGTTTTTTTATTGTAAACAGTGATAAACGAGCAAACAGTACACCTGATGGTAAGTGTTGCTGTCGCTCGCTCATTAACCTTCGCAATACCAGGGGCACAGCTAGGCTTGCTGCCTACCGCGAAGAAATTGAAGGGAGTGTGAATGCAATGAGGTTCTGTTATACTAAAGACCACTAAAACCCACCACACGCAAATCCTCAGACAGTTGGGTTGACGACTCTCTCACTCACCGAACCAAGCGCAGTAACAAATTGCTACTACTCAGACGTCAATTTTCTGCTCAGTGTGGTACTACCCCGGACGGGCCGGCCCGTGGCTGTAGACAACTGTCAACAGTGTAGTCCTACCGCTACTATGTAACTGATGACGTAAAAGACGACTAAGGAATATAATATGAATCTAACATTTATACAAGAGAAGGAAAAAATCGAAATTAAACTCTATATGCCTAACTAGCATGGTATATTGAAGTCAATTTTCCTCATATTATGGTGAGGGTTCGAGCCCAACAGTGGGATATGTATGGGCTGAGATGGTGATAATGATTTAGAGGAGCCTCGAGCTCAGCAGTGGGTCGTATATGAGCAAATATGTCGAGGATAAGTTTATCATAGATAAATATCTAACCGACATGATCATATTATTCGTAGGAATCGTAAAAGACAACTAAGGGATATAATATGGATATAATATCTATGCAAGAGAAGGAATACTTGCAATGAAACCCTATACCAACCTGTCTGAGTCTATAATAAGAATACAATTCATCAACCTTCTACCCGTGAGCGTCGTAAAAGACGACTAAGGGAATATGCACATAATATCTATGCAAGAAAAGGAAAGCTGGAAATAAAACCCTATACCGACCTGTCCGACCAGCATGGTATAGTAAGATCAATTGTTCTTCTATCGTGGCGGAGGCTCGAATCCAATAGTAGAACGTGTGTGGGCTGCGATGATGATGATGATGACTTCTTTTGACGCTTTAGAGAAAAATGATAAGAGTAAATTTTTACACCGTCACATAAACCGACATCCTAAAGTTAGTTGTAGTTATAGGGAGTGGTGAGTTGTATTCTTACCTCCGTCACCACGTTTTTTTAAATTTATAACGCGTTCTAGTAACGCCTTGTGGTTTCACCTGCAGTTTCTGTTTCCATGAGAATATTGGTATAAATTATAGCCTATGTGTTATTCTGATATCTAAGCTATATTATAGTAAAGTTTCATCAAAACCCATTCAGTAGTTTTTGCGTGAAAGAGCAACAAACATCTTCACACCCTCACAAACAAACTTTCACGGTTATAATCAGTGACGGATTTAGTTTTGATCCAATATTTTTATTTATTTTTTTTTTTTTTTTTTTTTTTTTTATATATTCACGCCTTTTTCCCATAGGGGTAGGCAGAGTCCACTGCCCTCCACCTGCTACGATCTTTGACATATTCAGCGTAGCAAAGCGGTTCTCTGTGGGCCACTTTTCGCCCCCGACGGAAACGAGACGTGACGTGTCGCGAGCCACATCGCCGCCATTCGTACAGTTTTTTTAATTTTTGAAACTCATTGCGTTTCCGCGAGAAATACATACACATATAATTAACGGACACAAATTACATCCAGACTCAGAACAACAATTTGTGGATCGCACAAAGTGTTGTCCTGCGTGGGATTCGAACCCCCGACACTGGCGCTGTAGGTCACTAGCATTAACCACTACGCCATCTGTGCAGTCTTCAGTCTCAATATTTTTATTTCTACTAAATAATAAGCATGAAACACAAAATACAGAAGCTTTAGTTTCTGAATAAATTAATCACTTACGGCATTGAATATCGCCATTTTTCAATGTACTGAAAATGTCCGAGAGACTGTCTTTAGTTTTTTTTCGTCTCTAAAATTTTTATATTTCTAAAATTTTACGGCTAGATTAAATCCAGCACTGTTTATAATATTAGTAAAGAAGGATTGAATATTGAATGGCACTTAACATTTTTTAATATCTCGTATAAAAGTCCCATCCATATATTTACGTCATATTCGAGTCGCGCGCGGCTCGTCGGCGGTCGCGTCGTGTGTGGTCCCTTCGAATGCTAGCAGTATGCTCCATTTGCTTAGTTTCATGGAATATTCTATATTTGGGACGATTTTCCTTCATATTTCTTACAAGATTCTTGTTAGAATATTAGATATATTAACTACTCGCATTCTTCAACAATATAAATATTAAAATACTTTTTTGTCGCGTTAGGGAAAATTATGAGAGTAAATTTTTAAGATTTGCGCGCACATCACGAAAAAGCGACACCTTGAAGTTAACTAGTCAACATTTTTTGCGATGTGCGCTCACATTATCACGAAAATACCGACACCCTGAAGTTAACTAGTCAACATTTTTTACGATGCGCGCGCACATTGTCACGAAAAATCGACACCCTTAAGTTAGCTAGTCAACATTTTTTAAGATGCGCGCGCATATTGTCACGAAAAACCGACACCCTGAAGTTAGCTAGGAAACGTTTTATACGATGCTTGCGCACATTGTCATGAAAAACCAACACGCTGAAGTTAGCTAGCATGCAGCACACTTGATGTATGCGATACTGCCGCACATGGACCTTTGCAATACCAGGGGCACAGCCAGGCCGTTGCCTACCGTGAAGAAAATACTCTTCTTAAACCTCGATTAAAGAATTTTTATTTTTTTTCCATTGCCCTCGGAAAACAGCTGCAGGTAGTTCATTCCAGAGCTTGCACTTACGTTGGAGAAATGATCGCTGGAAACGTACAGTTGAAGACCATAACGTTTCCAGGTGAAATGGATGAACCCCGCTGCGGTGTCGAATGGTACGTTGGTAAAACGGTGACGGTGGTACCAAGTCAAACAGTTCCTCGGAGCACTGCCCATGAAAGAGCCGATAGAGTACACAGAGTGACCGTCTGAGTCTCTCCGCCGCTAGAGCGGCGGAGATCTGTAAAATAATGAGTTATTATAAAACTTTTAATGTTATAAATACATTTTTTTTTCTAATATTAGTGTCGCTTTTTCTACGAACGTAGGATAACGCAAAGGAAAACATTTTTATAAATATTTTTATTTTATTAAGCCAAAGAAAAAATTAGTTTTTTTTTTCAGATTTCAATGTGGTGACGGAGTAAGAATACAAATTACTACTCTCTATTTTGCCCGTGGATGTCCTAAAACACGATTATGTGATATAATATGCACAAAACATTGCACAGATGCAAGAGACGGAAAATTCGAAATGAAACCCTATACATAAATGTCTAACCAGCTTGGTATAGTAGGTCAATTTCCTTCCTATTACGGAGGAGGCTCGAGCCCAGCATTGGGACGTATATAAGCTGTGATGATGAAATAAAAATTATTTATTTGTATAAATTTTCACGACACAATATTTTCTAATGTTTACGCGAGTATTACACTAAAACTATTTTACGAATTTTATCGCGTGTATCGGGTAAATAATTATATTTTTTCTGTAATAACGATGACTTGTTGAACGTGAGACATCTTAGTCCGCCCATGACTATGAACGTTACAAAGTGTTCGAAACGTCACGCAATCAAAAATCAAATACAAACGCGATAAAATCCGTAAAGTAGTTTTATTTCGGGTGACGTGACCGGGGATTAGTCCGTCACCCGCTGAGAGGCCGACCGCGTGAGGAAAGACGATGAAAGAGAAAGAAGAGGAAAGAGTCGATGGGAGGGTACCCCAATTAGGGGTATTCCGTCGGGCCGACCACTGACGACAAGTTAACGCTGCTCCAGTGGTCGGCCCAACGACGAAGGCGACATGGTTTTTGGGTGGGTCGCGGGAGTTGCGTGCTTAAGCCCCTCTGTCGCCCCGGACAGAGTGGTGCGGAGGCGCGCCGACCGCGACCCACCCACAAAAAAAAAAGTAGTTTTATTTACAATTTTCGCCACAGTTAGAGACGAAAGGGACCCACGGCTCCATCAACGATCCTATTCCATCCTCTTCAGGACCACCACTGTTATCGAGTCTCGATGTCCATTAGTACTTAAACTTGCAATTTATTGGAAAATATCTATAATTCAATACGAGTCTTTGAATGAAGTTTGTGGTTGAGGAGAGTGTTGGCTGCTCTAGTAGTTACCTCTTAATCGGGTGCCGCTTGTGGGATTACGTTCAGCCATAATCTTTTGCATTATTCGAGAATTACATCATGGTTCGAAGGGCATCACTTTGGAGCTATTAATAGTCATGTTGTATGTAATTTTATTTAAAATAAAAAATGGATGTCGTAAAAGACGACTAAGGGATATAATATCTAAGTAAATGAAGAAAAAGTTGATATAAAATGATATACCAATTTGTCTGACCAGCATCGTATAGTTAGGTAAATTTTCCTTCTATTGTAGAGGAGGCTCGACCTTACAATAATAATAATAATAATATTGTTTATTCGAGTAACCAAGACTCAAAAAAGTTAGTGAAACTTAAATCTATGTTAGTATGAAACCTTAACATTAAAACAATTATTAATATATATATATATTACATTAAATTAAAATTAAAAATTACTTACAGTCTACACATGATGTGAGCCACTACCGCAACATCCCATGAGAGATGGCGCAGCAGCGCCCCACATATATGCAATCCAGCCTGCTCGATATCATATTCAGGATACTGTTGGCGCTGCCCCGCACCCTGCGCACCAGGGATGCACACCGCTTACGCATTGTTGAATAAAAGCAATTAACATGCGCATGCGCGAACATCCCCGATGCGCTACAGTAGCGAGGCAGCCCCACCAGCACCCTGAACGAATTATTATATTGAACGCGAAGAGCGCTATATGACCTTTGAGTATACCTCGCCCACAGGCTGCATGTGTAAAAAGCTGTACAGTAGGCACGAAATAATGTTATTTTAACATCTAGTGTGCAAACCTGCGAGCCAGCATATTTGCCCGAACAGACAACGCTCTCCGCTCTCGTTCAATATCCTCATCGTCCTTAAGGTCAGGGGTCAATATGTGACCAAGATATTTAAATTTAGTAGTTCTCTGTAACGGCGAACCGTTAAGGTATACAGGAGGTACAAGATTGGGATATTGACCCCCAGCCCCAAAGACCATGAACTCACTTTTATTACAGTTGTACTTCAGTCCATGTAACATCGCATACTGTTCACAACATGCTATTAACCTCCGCAGTCCACAGACCGACGCACTCAGCAGCACCATGTCATCGGCATAACTAATATTATTGACACTAACTCCGTCTATGTGACAGCCAACCTTAGTGCCGCTGAGCTCGCCGATCAAGTCATTTACATAGAGGTTAAAGAGAGTAGGGGAAGTCAGAACTCCCTGTTTTTTTTTTTTTTTTTTTTTTTTTTTTTTTTTTTTTTTTTTTTTTTGGGTGGGCTATGGTAAGCGCACGCGCGGTCCTGTCCGTCCGGGGCGATGAAAGGTCGGCGCGCGGGCCCATAACCCACCCGTACCCACGTCACCTCGTTGTTGGGCCGACCACCGGAGCAGATGTCACTTGTCGTCAGTGGTCAGACCTCCCTGTCTAACACCACACTCCAGCCTATAGGAAAGTGACAATGCTCCCGCCTATACCATGCTGGTCAGACAGATTCGTATAGTGTTTTATTTCGAATTTTTCTTCTCTTGCATAGATGTTATATGCATATTATATCCCTTAGTTGTTTATTACGACATCCATGTGCAAGATAGGGAAATTATAATTTACTACCTATCTACCATTTACTACAACGGACTAAAGATCAACGGGTCATCAAAAAACATTCACCTTCAAATCTATTTGTAAATTTTAAAACAAACATGTCTGCTACAGTTCGGGAATTATCACCAATTTACGGTTATTTGCTGTTAAGCGCCGAGGTTTGCCGAAGGCGCCCGATGTTTGCCGAGCCCTTCCGATGTTTGCCGACCATGATCGACTTAAGGAACACGACTAATATTTACAAATATTGTTTAATACAGTAGGTCTGTCTGTTATTTTGAGATAAATACACAAAATACTTAGAATAATAACGTATAGAAGGTACGTTCGCGCACAAAAAGTGAAGCATTTTAATTGGAGCCTAATGAAGCTTACGCTGGAACCGTTACGTAATGTTCAAGGTCACAGTACTGCACGTACGTATGCAACTCTTAAAAAATAAATAGGTAATTATGACGGTTTGTGCATTTAAATGGTGTTATAACACATTTGAAAAAAAAATAAAAAGTGTATTAACATTACTTTTAAAAGTATTCCGATGATTTATGTCAATAAAAACATAATTTGATTTCATAATTTATATAGTGGTGTGCACACGCACACCACTATATAATGTGTAATCGCTTGCACGCATGTAGTATTGTTTGCTTCATATTTTTGATGGCTTACATCCATATGTAAGCCATCAAAAATATGAAGGATAGTGTATGGACACTATCCTTCTATACGTTATTATTCTAAGACAAAATACATATTCTTTTTCTGTATTCTCTTCGGTCTATTTTATTTGTCCGCTTTAACATCGAACAGAACTTTGCCGCATATTTTTTTAAAATTGCTGTTGGTGGCCAACAAGCAGGCAGCACACCTGATGGTAAGTGATACTGCCGCACATGGACCTTTACAATACCAGGGGCACAGCCAGGCCCCAGGCAAGTTATTAAAGCGAAATTTCATCCCTATTTTATACCCTTAAGGAGAAACATATCTTCCTTTTTAGTGAATCCCTGCATCACAAAAGTAAAAAACTGTCTAGTACTAATTTCTGAAAATTTTTAGTTAAATTTTTATACATATAAATCTTCTGTTCGTGTGTTACAATCACTCTTTGAACACATTGAACTCTTTCACATTGAACTCCTAAACGGCTGGACGATTTAAATGATTTTTGTGGATGTTCCGATGGGTATCAGAATGGTTTAGGTTAATAATATGAGTAGGTGGCGCTGCGATCGATTTCAAGGAGAATTCCTTTTACAATTTTTTTTTTGAGATTTGAAGAGAACAACGTCTGTTTTGTCAGCTAGTAAGAAAGTAAAAATATCACTGTAAAATTATAATCCTCTCCTTTACCGTATAATACCGTTTATTACACCCTCAAAGGATGGAAATTTAATTGAAATATGAGTTTATTTATTTTTAATCAAAACTTATGCTTAATTTTGAAATAATTGATGTTCTAATGCAAAATTTACCTCTTTTTTTTGCGATGGTCCACTATGGTCCGCCCACCAGCCGCTTGGTTCCGTCTGGGGCGGCGCGCGGTCCCATAACCCACCGTAGCTTATCACCTTCACCGTTGGGCCGCCCACCGGTGCCGAGTCCCTTGTCCTTTATGATCAGCCCGATAGAATACCTTAGGAGGTACCCTCTGCTCTCGAAGTCCCTTTCCCGGGACGTCAATTGCCGTCGCGCGTTGCCTCTTTGTGGGTAACGGACTAATCCCAGTCCCGTCACCCGTCCCGCCAAAATGACTGAGTGAGATCACACTGTCGACAATCTTCTGTCTACAGCCTAAAAAATTACTTGCCTGACGTTTCGAACAATTCTAAACGTTCATAGAAGGATCAAACTTTTCTAAAATATTTGAATGTCAAGAGTTTATAGATTTCTTTTGTAATATGCTCCTAAATAAATATTAGCTCTCTATACTAAGGTATTGTTGGGTATCATTAGGACCTTCCAAGTGTTAATTACTTGCAACAATATAGGAACAAACTTTATATGTAGTTCACGATTTTTTCTAATTTTAACGGCTTCTTGATTTACATTATCCACACCAGGGATTCCCAAAGTGTATTCCACGGAACCTAGGGGTTCCGTAGCATAGTTATCAGGGTTCCACCAAAATTAAATAGTTTTTAATTATAGTAATTTTGATCTAAAATAATATTACAGTTACAAATATCAACTTAAAATGGCGTTAAATTAGTGATGAGATTACTATTATGTAAGTAGATAACAAGAATTAGGCCTGAACTATGACACAGAACCGTTCATTGCTGGATATCGTTTGATATAGGGCTCCATAAAATAATAGATATTCGATTGGGGTACCGTTATCTTTAAAGTTTAGGAACCCTTGGTCTTCACAATAGTCATTCATTCACCTCAGCCTATAAAGTCCACGGGCACGGAGCTCCTCTACAATGGAAAGAAAATAGACCTACTACTCAACGCTGGTCAGACGTGTAACATTTCCAAGAAGACAAAACTTTTATAAACAGTATATTGTAAACCATGTGGTGACGGAGTAAGAATACAATTCACCACCCCCTTTCTTGTTCGTGGGTGTCGTAAAAGACGACGACGACGGATTATTACAAACTAGCAATCTGCCCTCCCTTCGCTTCGGTTTCAGTCATCTTAACCGCCTAGTTCCCGTTCCCATGGGTATATCGGGATAAAGTATAGCCTATGTTACTCTCTGATTTTATAGCTTTCTATTGGTGAATTTTCGATATTGGGCCATTAGTTTCGGAGCCTATTCAAAACAAACAAACAAATCTTTCCTCTTTATAATATTAGTATAGATAACATGGCAGGAAATCTCTAAGCATAACTCTATAACAACCTGTCTGGCCAGCATAATATAGTCAGTCAAATTCCCTCCTATTGTGGAGGAGGCTCGAGTCGATCAGTAGCCCACATGTGAGTTCTGATAATGATGTAGAAGAATACATCGACCCTAAGCTATTAAGATAAGAGCAGAGTAATCATCACGCAGGTAGACGCATCAGAGATTAGTCCGCCACCCGTAGAGAGGCCGACCGCGTAAAGACGATGCCCCGGCAATAGATATCTGCAAAAGTAACCGGGTTGGCCACGGATGTTAAGGAATCAGTACCAGTGGTTGGCCCAACATGGCGGTGCACACCGCTCGTCTGTCGCCCTGAAGAGATTGGGGGGAGCGTCCCCAGTAGCCTGATAAAAAAAGGGGTGATTATCACCCTATTCTAGGGAATCAAAGCGATAACACTTCATTTAGTCATTTCAGTCTATCGCCCTCCCCTACTGGACGTAGGCCTCCCTCATGTTATACCACAGACTGCGGTTCTAGGCCGCCGGCATCCAACGACGCCCAAAAACTTTCACCAGGCCGTCGGTCTACCTAGTGGGATTCTACACTGCGTCGTCTGATACGTGGTCGCCACTCGAGAACCTTTCTTCCTCGGCGGTTGTTGGTTCGTCGAGCGATGCCCATTGCCACTTCAGCGTGCTAATTCTTCGTGCTATGTCGGTTCTATTTCTTCTTCTGTGGATTTCTGTATTTCGGATTCTATCTCGCAGAGAAATCCCGAGCAGAGCCTGCTCCATAGTATGCTCAGTGACTTTGAGCTTGGTTATGAGGACTATATTTATGGAGCACGTTTCCGTGCCGTAAGTCATCACTGGTAACACACACTGATCGTAAACCTATGTTTTTTTTTTCTTTTGTTTTTCCTTTTTGGGGTGTTTTGCGGTCAGCGCACCCGCTTACCCGCACCGTCCGGGGCGATAGAGGGGCGGCCCGTAACCCACCTGTGGCACGTCGCCTTCGTCGTTGGGCCGACCACCGGTGCAAAGTAACTTGTCTTCAGTGGTCGGCCCGGCGGAGTACCCTCTCCTCGACCGATGTCCCGGTTGGTCGACCACGGCTAGAGATACCTATGTTGTCGATAACACTTATTATAAGAAATCTTCAGATAAAACGCGCTGTCTGCTTTCGTACGTACATACTTACAAATAATAACGTATCTATATATAGCGCCTCTCAATATAGTTAAAGTGACGTACTGACAGATTTACTTACATTACATTGCACACCAGATGTACAATACACTAGTGGTTTTACTTGGATGCGTTTGTGATATTTTAAAGTTTTTTCTTTTAACGATAGAAGTATTTCTTGTCTTATGTTAGGATTTTACTGGGCTGGGTTCGAGCCTCCCCCAAAATAGGTGGGCAATTGACCTTACTATACCATGCTGGTCAGACAGATTGGTATAGCGTTTTGTTTCGAGCTTTCCTTCTCTTACAACATAACTCTACAAACATAATTAATAGTAATTAATATAAATTTCAACTAAAGAGAATAAAAAATTTAAAATCTCACAAGCTATGTTTTTCGTGGGTATCGAACTCATTCCCTATACACCCACTAGATCGACATTCTAATCGCTACGCCATCTGTGTAATTAATATGATTTACTAGCAGCGCCTTGCGGTTTCAACCGCAGTTCCCCTTCCCGTGGGAATATCGGTATATATTATAGCTTATATGTTATTCTGATATGTAAGCTATATTATTGTGAAGTTTCATCAAAACCCATTCAGTAGTTTTTGCATGAAAGAGCAACAAACATCTTCACATCTTCACATATTTGTAGGATATAATGTACCTATTCCTTATGTGTGGTGACGGAGTGGACGGACGGACCACTCCCTATGTCTTGGATGTCTCTTGGATGTCCTAAGTAAGGTATATAATAAGCAGGTAATACCTATGCAAGAGAAGAAATACTCGAAATAAAATCCTTTTTTTTTTGGTTCGGTTGCGGTCGGCGCGCTCCTCGCACCACTCCGTCCGGGGTGACAGAGGGGCGTAAGCACGCACACCCGCAACCCACCCGCGATGCACGTCGCCTTCGTCCTTGGGCCGACCACCGGAGCAGAGTGACTTGACGTCAGTGGTCGGCCCGACGGAATATTTGGGGTACCCTCCCATCGATCGACGTCTCCCCCTCGGGGAGGACGTCGGTCTTTCCTCACGCGGTCGGCCTCTCGGCGGGTGACGGAGTAATTCCCCGGTCCAGTCACCCGCAAATAAATCCCTATACCAACACATCTGACTAGCGTGGTATAGTAGATCCAATACCCTCCTATAACGAAGGAGGCTCGAGCCTATATTTTATAAGAAGGTACTTGCCTATATAAAGAGTAACATAGGCCATATTTTATCCAGGTATTCCCAAGGGAACAGAAACTATGCAGGTAAAGCGACTTAAACCGAAGCGAAGCGAGGGCAGGTTACTAGTGCAGAATAAATGATTTGATTTGTAATCTTTTTCTATGTATAAAAGACACAAACAAACATGCATCATCATCATCATTTCAGCCTATTGCCGTCCACTGCTGGACGTAGGCTTCTCTCATTTTACGACACAAAGTACGGTCTTGTGCCGCCTGCATCCAACTACGCCCAGCAACTTTCACCAGATCGTCGGTTCACCTAGTGGTTCGTCCTACACTGCGTCGTCAGATACGTGGTCGCCATTCGAGAACCTTTTTAGGGATGGGCGATCTTCCTGAAAAAGATCAATTCTTGAATCGATTTGAATCGTCGTCCAAAGAATCCAATCCCAAAAAATCTAGGTCTGAAGGATCGATTGACGATTAATCGATCTATCGATATTTTTTTCGACCGTATTGTGATGAACTTTTTTTAGGAAATGTGAAAGTATTATTAATCTTATAATATAGTATAAAACGGAGAAAGATATAAATGACGATTTTCTAGGGCAAAGTATCGATTCACCGAATCGATTCAGTGCTTCGTATCGATTTATAAAATCGATTTTTTGGGCCTGAAAGATCGATTCTTCGATTAATCGATCTCAGATCGCCATCTCCTAAACCTTTCTTCCCCAGCGGTCGTCGGTTCGTCGAGCGAGGTGGCTTGCCCATTGCCACTTTAGCGTGCTAATTTTTTTCTAAATTCTTAATGTTTTTCTTAAATTTTTATCTTTGCGTATACTTCTACACTTATTTCTTTATCTACTAAACCATATTTCTTTTCTCCAATTTTTATTATGGTAATATTTTTACGAATTACAAGATACAACCAACAAACATACATATAAAAATATTATTAACAACGTAACTAAATATATCTAAATGTGTTTTTAAGATGGCTATTGACAGGAGCTTTCTTAAACCTCAATATACAATGAGTAATGGGCGCTTATTATTTTAAAATAATTCACTTTGAATATGTTGAAGAATGATATGGGTGCAGACAGGATAATTCAGAAATTATTTTTAGAATTGACTCATTGACTTTCCGTGTGGTGACGGAGTAAGAATACAATTCAAACCCCTTTTACGCATTGATATCGCAGTGGTATCGTACCTACGACATTGGCATGATGGTACCTAACATGCCAGTCGTGGGTTCATATCTTATGCATGATAACACTTGGTGACTGAACCGGGGATTTAGTCCGGCATGCGCGACGAGGTTAGCCTTGCGACGATGATCGGCGTCTCGGAAGGAAGTTGATGTCAAATCAAATCATTTATTTTACATAGGCC
The DNA here is from genome assembly GCA_032191425.1 of Lymantria dispar. Lineage (NCBI taxonomy): Eukaryota > Metazoa > Arthropoda > Insecta > Lepidoptera > Erebidae > Lymantria > Lymantria dispar. Next base: position 12,761,144 of record CM063469.1, on the reverse strand, counting down.
CCTTAAGGGCACTTACATATTGTCAAATTACACGTTTGAACACAATACAATAAACTACCACCGGATCGGAACGCGGCCACAAACTGAGAAGATCCGGCAAGAAACTCAGCGGGCAGTCATTTTTTTCTTTAATCTTTTAAATATACATAATTTTATGCTTCGTACAACATATACGGTATTAGCTCCGAGGGGGGGACGTCGGTCGATGGGAGGGTACTCCTCAGGGGGTATTCCGTCGGGCCGACCACTAACGTCAAGTCACCCTGCTCCGGTGGTCGGTCCAACGACGGAGGCGACGTGGTGTTCGAGTGGGTTGCGAGTGTGCGTGTTTACGCCCCTCTGTCGCCCCGGACGGAGTGGTGCGAGTAGTGCGCCGACCGCAATCCGCTCCAAAACAAAAAAACAAAAAATACCAACATGTCTGACAAGGATGGTATCATAATTTTAGCTCATATACGTCCCACTGTTGAGTTCATGCTGATCAGAAAAGTTGGTATAGTAGTATAGGTATAGATACTTAATTTCGACTTTTCCTTCACTTGCATAGATGTTATATGCGTATTATATCCCTTAGTCGTCTTTTACGACACCCACGGGCAAAATAGTGCTGATTTGTATTCATACTCCGTCATCACACGGAAAATAAATTATTTGAAATTATACCAATCTGACCGGCATGGTATAGTAAGATCATCATTATCATCATCGCAGCCCACATACGTCCCACTATTGGGCTCTGGCCTCCTCCACAATGGCAGAGAATTTGACCTACTATACCATGCTAATCAGACAGGTTGACATAGGGTTTCATTTCGAGTTTTCTTTCTCTTGCACAGATGTTATGTGCATATTATATCCCTTAGTCGTCTTTTACGACATCCACGGGTAAGATAGGGAGTGGTGAATTGTATTCTAACTCCGTCACCACACGGAGACACGACATTTATACCAATCTGTTTGACTAGCATGGTATAGTAAGACGATGCGCGCTACATACTGAAAGTATGCCCCACCTGGGAGCCTCATCGCCACGTCTTGTCCACAGAAATGGGAACAATGGACCTGTCGTTGCCGACCGTCATAACCAAGATGCAGCGACAGCTGTTGGTCGTTGATGGCCTCCTTTTGTGAGGCTGTCATGACAAGGAAGGAGGCCGCGGAGCGGGCACGCGAGGCGCTTGCGACCACTGACTCGCTCCGCCGGCGGCGAGCAGGGAGGAGACGCCGCTATGCGCTTCTCCTCCCACCGCCCTGAATGATGACAGGACGTGGCCAGATGGCCAAGCGGTGGGGTGTCGGGAATAGAATGTCATCAGACGATCTCTCTGGCACCCCGTAAAAGCACGGTAGGGGCCGTTGTGGTTTTAGTGAGTATTTCGGTCCCTTATGTGGCCAGCGAGTCCCACACTCATCCCTCCGTCTACCATCGGCGGAGGGATAGTGCGTAAATGCATTTCCACAGCGAGAAAAAAAAGCATGGTATAGTAAGGTCAATTGCCCTTATATTGTGGAGGAGACTTGAGCCCAGCAGTGGGACAAATATGAGCTAAAACGTCAATAATATTATATAGATAGATCTAAAAGAAATATCTAGATACTTTTAAACATCAAAAAGCAGCTGAAAATATAAAATAAAATAAAAATTGTCTTTGAAAACGTCCCTTTGCTCGTCCAATTTGTCGGCCAACAGTTTAGAGTCGTTTAGAAACATGACGGATGGGACATTACAGTAAATGTCCTGATAATTAACGTTCTGTAAATATAAAGCGATTGACTGAGATAGGCGGAGCGGTGAGCGGAGCGGATATATGAAAACTTCGTTCATATTTAATATATATTTTACCTGATAACCTCATAAAAAACATTGATGAAAAATTGCATACTTTTATTGATTGAATCATTATCACAGAATTAACATTATTTTGTACAATAGGAGTTAATTAAAATCGGCCAAGTGTGAGTCGGACTCGCGCACGAAGGGCTCCGTACCATTGACTAGGTAAACAAGTGCTTCCCTATTGCCATTATCGATATTCAGCAAAAAAATCAAGTTTGTTGTATGGGAGCCCTTCCTAAATATTTATTTTATTTTTAGTATTTGTTGTTATAGCGGCAATAGAAATACAACATCTGTGAAAATTTCAACTGTCTAGCTATCACCGTTCTTGAGATACAGCCTGGTCACAGACGGACGGACGGACGGACGGCGAAGTCTCAGTAATATGGTCCCGTTTTTACCCTTTGGGTACGGAATCGTAAAAATTACATTTTGTGCGATAAATTAACATTTTATTTGCACTTTTGATTCAATTTTTTAACTTAATTTAGCGATAAGTGCATTACAAACCGAACGCATAGCCAATTGTGTCTCTCTATCGCTTGTTCCGCGTTCTCGCTTACACGCTCGGCTCAGGCGGAACGTGACAATGAGTTATACTGTTTCATGCATGCAGACGGCGTTCCTCGATTTAAGATGACTAGTGGTCGCCGTGTAGTCGAAATTCGGCCATTCGTTTCAATTAATTTTTCTGCTATACAATTTTCTTTTAATTTTATTTATGTACTAGCAACCCGCCCTCGCTTCGCTTCGGTTATAGGTTATAGTAGTTTTACCCGCGTAGTTCCCATTCCCGTGGGAATACCGGGATAAAATATAGCCTAGTTTACGCCCTGATATTATAGCTTTCCATTGGTGAAAGAATTTTTGAAATCGGTCCAGCCGTTTTGAAGATTACCCGGAACAAACAAACAGACAGACAGACAAAAATAGATAGATATATATATATAGATAATTGTAAATTGAGTAAGCTGTATTTCACTAATAACTAATATATATAAAATACTATATAAGTACAAATGTCTATTAGACATTGTCATCTATACCAATAAATAAAATTGGAGTGTCTGTTTGTAATGTCAAAATAATAGGCTTTCTTCATGCTCACACGGTTATTTGCACGACACCTATGCCTAAAATAGCAATTAATAAATTTTTGTCTGTCTGTCTGTCTGTATGTTTGTTCCGGGTAATCTTCAAAACGGCTGGACCGATTTTAAAAATTCTTTCACCAATGGAAAGCTATCATATCAGGGCGTAAACTAGGCTATATTTTATCCCGGTATTCCCACGGGAACGGGAACTACGTGGGTAAAACGACTATAACCTATAACCGAAGCGAAGCGAGGGCGGGTTGCTAGTCAAAATTATGATTGTTTGACATTCGGTTCGACCAGAGATTTTAATCGTAAACAAAAGTGTATAATCGTTGGTGTGTGTGTATGTTGTGTAGCGATTGCATGACAGTGTGCGTAATGCCTTTTTTAATGAATTTAATGTGTTTCTAATTCATTATTATATGAAATTTTAGTTTTATGCACTTCTCCTCATTATATACTTTAACTGTGCCAAATTTCATTATTGGTCCATGTGCATAATTTTCGTAAAAAGGGGTACGAAGTTTTTGCTTCATGTATTAATTTGCTTCAAATTTTGAAGCGATATCTATATAAGATATCGCTTCAAAATTTGAATAAAAATAGGTGTTGAATTACGTTCTTACTCCTTCACCATACGAATTAAATATTTACTATTAGTCAAAGCTAAATAAATACTGTTTTAACAATTTTGTTCATAAATCTGTAATAAAACAAGCGATTTTACTGCATATGATTGAAACATACTCTTCCGAGAATTGAACCGCGGATGTTTCGCTAATTGTTCAATAATTAACTGTATCGCTTTGATGTTATTCTTAGAAATACATAACTGTAACAATTTTTAATTGTAACTAAGTTTTGTAGTAATGTTACAACAGACGTGTCTAATAAATGTCTAAATGTATTGAATATTAATGAATCACCCAAAAACTGACTGTGGTTATTATGAGACCTTCGGTATTTATCGCCCTTGAAAAGGCATCAGCTCATATGCGAGTATGTCCCACTGCTGGGCTCGAGCCTCCACCACACTTGAAAAGAAATTGACCTACCGTTCGCAGTGTGGTAACGAAATAAGAATACAATTCACCACCTCCTCTCTTACCCGTGGGTGTCGTAAAAGGCGATTAAGGGATATCTTCTGTATATAACAACGATGAAAGAGAAGGAAAATTCGAAATAAAACCCTATAACAATCCGTCTGACGAGCGTGGTAGAGTAGGTGAACTTCCCTCCCAATATAGAGGAGGCTCAAGCCCGGCAGTGAATTAGCTGTGATGATGATGACTTACTTTTTTTTTTTTTTTTTTATTGCAAGCAGTGGCAAACGAGCAAACAGTACACCTGATGATAAGTGTTGCTGCCGCTCATGGACTTTTACAAGGCCGCTGCCTACCGCGAAGAAAGTGAAGGGAGAGTGAATGCGTGCATTGAGGCTCGGTGATACTAAAGGCACCATCAAAACCCTCCACACGCAAACACCCTCAGAAAGTTGGGCTTCCGGCTCTCTCGCTCACCGAACGAAACGCAGTAACAAATTGCTACTACTCAGACGTCGATTTTCTGCTCAGCGTGGTACTGCCCCGGACGGACCGGCCCGCGGCTGTAGACAGATAACTGTCGACAGTGTGCTCCTACCACTCCTAAAACACACTACAGCACACTTGTCAGATGACTTTATTTCGATTTTTTTTTCGCTTGTTCTATTATATGCGTGTTGCATCCCTTAGTCATTATTTACAATTAGTTCTCTTACATAAACGTTATATGCATAAAACATCTCTTAATCACCTTTTACGACATCCAAGGACAAGATAGGGAGTGGTGATTTACATTCTTACTCCGTCACCACACGGAAATAATATGTTTTACAAATTAATAACAAATTAATATGTCTACTCTACTGACTCTTTCATGGGGAGTGCTCTGAAGAACTGCTTGGTACCAGCGTCACCATTTAACTAACGTACCACTCGATACCGTATAAGGATTCATCCACCTGGAAACGTTATGGTTTTCAACTGTACATTTCCACCGATCATTTCTCCCAAGTACGTGCAAGTTCTGGAATGAATTACCTGCTGCTGTGTTTCCTGAGCGCTATGAAATGTCTTTGTTTAAACGAGGTTTAAGAAGAGTACTCTATTCACGCTAGGCAACGGCTTGGCTGTGCCTCTGATACTGCAAAGGTCTATGTGCGGCAGTATCACTTACTAGGTTAGCCGCTTGCTCGATTGCCATCATTAGCAATGAAAAAAGTTAAAATAAAATAATAGTAGCGTTTTTGTATCCGCTCCGCTTATTACTCCGCTAGTCTCAATCACAGCATTACACAAAGACTATTCGAGTAAGTATTTCGCGGGACATTTGTCGCGATACAAGCGGGTGATATATTACAACATACCTTTATAATTAGCTGCCATTTTGTCATAGAACTAAATTATTACTATAAGTTTTAAGCAGTTTTATTTGGCGTTAAGTTTGAGCATATGGCTAATGGTGGTAAAAGAATGTTGAGGGTTCGATTACCGGATCATATATTATAAACAGTATGGTGACGGAGAGAATACAATTCATCACTCTTTGTATGAGGATGTCGTAAAAGACGACTAAGGGATATACTGTGTTTATAACTATGCAAGAGAAGGAAATCTCGAAATAAAAACTAATGGCAGCATGTCTGATCAGCTTGGTATAGTAAGTCAATTTCCCTCCTATTATGGAGGAGGCTGCCAACACTTACATTGAATATGGTTGTCGAAAAATAGGCTTCACATAGACTTCATTATTTCAGCTCATATACGTTCTATAGTTGTGCTTGAGCCTCCTATACAATAGAAGGGAAATTGACCTTACCATACCATGCTGGTCAGACAGGTTGGTATAAGGTTTTATTTCGAGGTTTCCATCTCTTGCATAAATTTTATACGCAGAAAGCATTCTCTCAGCTGAATATTGTTAAATATTTCTAAGAAAAACATCAAAGACATACAGTTAATTAGCTAATAATTAGCGAAACTATTGCGGTTCGATTCTCGGGAGGAGACGTTTAAATCATAAGCAGTTAAATCGTTTATTTTATTACTGATTTATGAATGTGGCAGTTAAAATTGTTTTTCGTTTTAACTGACAGAGAATATTTAATCTGCGTGGTGATAGAATAAGAATAAAATTCATCACCCTCTCTTTTGCCAGGACTCGATGTCGTAAAAGACGACTTAAGGATCTAATATGCAGAACTGTCCCTTTCGAGAATATCATTCATCGCCCCTTCTATCTTGCATGTGGGTTGGGTAAAAAACTATATGCAGATCCTCCCCTGTCTCAAAAGACGATTAAGGGATGTAATATGCATACTAGGGCTTCCAATCCTGCAGCTTGAATTCAATCTCGGTATTTGCGGAACTATGAATTTTCAATCCCGCGGGATCCCGGTACTTGCGGGTTCCCGCTTATTAAAAATATTCACATTTATATAAGGTAAATAAAACAATGAATTAATCAACTACACATTTATTTACCTATATATTACAATGAAGTTACTGCGTTTATTTATCACAAAACCCTATGAATTGTCAACTAACTATATATTTATTTAAGTATTAGGTACTACTAGTATGATATCAATCAAATTACACCGTTTTTTTCTTCACAAAAAATAGTAACAAATACTGAATAAAAAATAAATCAAAACAAAATAAATCTTCTTCAAAAAATACACAAAATAAATAAAAAAAAAAAAGCCAAAAAAAAAAACACTAAACTGTAAATTTATATAGGATATGTTAATACTTGAGTTCGAGAGTTTATTAAGTTTAAGGTTACATGCAAGCTTTTTCAGTCCCGCAAATCCCGCGAATTGGAAGCCATAATGCATACCTATAATATCAAGAAAAAAAATTGGCCAAGTGCAAGTCGAACTCGCGCACGAAGTGTTCCGTAGCATTGACTAGGTAAACAAGTGCCTCCCTATTGCCATTATCGATATTGAGCAAAAAAATCAAGTTTGTTGTATGGGAGGCCCCCCTTAAATATTTATTTCATTTTTAGTAGTAGTATTTTTATAGAGGCAATAGAAATACATCATCTGTGAAAATTTCAACTGTCTAGCTATCACCGTTCTTAAGAGAGCACCGTTCAAGTGTATTCCGTCGGGCCGAACACTGACGACAAATCCACCTGCTCGGATGGTCAGCGCAACGACGAAGGCGACATGCCTCGGGTGGGTTACGGGGCCACGCGCCGCCCTTCTGTTACCACGAACGAAACGGATGTCGTGCGTCCAGACCAAATTATTTTTGCCACTCGTATTATTTTTTGATAAATAAGACGAATAACATAGATGCAAAAGAAGGAAAACTTATAATAGAACTCTAAGTCAAACCACACTTGACAGTTGTTTGTCTACATTCGGGGGCCGGTCCGTCAAGGATAGTACCACACTCCCACAGGAAATCGACGTCTGAATAGTAGCAATTTATTACTGCGCTTCGTTCGGTGAGCGAGAGAACCGGAAGCACAACTTTCTGAGGGTGTTCGCGCGTGGCGGGTTTTGGTGATGCCTTTAGTTACACCAAACCTCATTGTACGCATTTACACTCCCTTCACTTTCTTCGCGGTAGGCAGTGGCCTAGCAGAGGTCAATGAGCGGCAGCAACACTTACCGTCAGGTGTACTGTTTGCTCGTTTATCACTTTTGCAAAAATAAAAAGAAAATGATCAGCTTTGTGCCGTAGATCAATTTTCCTCCTATTATGAATGGGCTGGAACCCAACAGTGGGACATATACAAGCTGATAATGAATAAATGATGAAATTTACATATCATCAATTTCGAATCACTTTTTTAATAATATTTAAATAGTTTTTAGTTTGCTGTCTGTGCAAAGCGGTACATAGCAAGCTGAAGTGGCAATGGGCACGCCACATCGCTCGACGGACCGACAACCGCTGGGGAAGAAATGTTCTCGAGTCGCTACCACGTATCGGAGGACGCTATTTAGTATGCCCCCTACTAGGTGGACGAACGACCAGATGAAAGTTGCTGGACGTCATTGGATGCAGGCGGCACAGGACTGCATTACGTGGCAAAGCCTGGGGGTGACCTCCAGTTTCATTAAAAGATCCAATTGATAAAAATAGGACAAATAAAAACAAATTTTAAACATAATATATTTTATTTCTATACAATTAAAAACTAACACAGTCACGACACTATTTAATATTTTTAATAAATATTTACATAAAATAAAATAAAAATTAGAAATTGGAAGAAATAGAATGACTAAGTGACAGTTTATTTTCTAATGATAAAAAAAAAATCAAGTTTTTTTATTTTATTTACAAAACAAACACACATAAATTATTAATTAATATTCTCTTAAAATTATTATTGTACATTATTATTTACAAAATTAATTATCTGCAAAATTTCGATATTTTAATTTATTGTTATTATTTACGCGAGTAAAATGTGTGTAGGTAATATTTTTACGGGTTTAATCACGTTTTTATTTCTTTGAATTTTATAAATGACATAATAAAAATCAGAAGTAGACGCAATAAAATCCGTAATTATTTCAATCATATTTTTATTTTTTTACTAATGTTTATTAAATACTGATTGATATATGTAAATAAATATGCTTATAACATTTATGCAAGAGAATTAAAACTTGAAATAAAACCCAACCAGCACGTCTGACCAGCATGGTATAATAGTTAAATTTCCCTCCTATTGTGGAGGAGGCTCGAGCCCAGCAGTAGAACATGTATGAGCTAAAATGGTGATTATTTTCCAGAAATATTTCTAATTTTTCTAATTCATTAATCAAATGCGAAATACGCCATGTTGAATTTAATTTTACTCTGTAATCACGAAAAAAAACTTAAATTTTTAAATTAATATTTTTATTTTATAAAAATCTGTTGTTTATCTTGTTTAACTTTAAATTTTTTCAATGCAATATGTATGAAGAGTATATATTGAATCGATAACAAGTAATTAGGATAAGGTTGGGCTTCAAAGTGTAATAAACATAATATTAAGTAATAGTTACGCATGTAATAAATTCTCTATTAATATTGCGAATTACTCGCACTCGTTTTCTAGTATTTTACATTAGCAAACACAGCTGATGGTAAGGGATACTGCTGCTCATAGAACTTTGTAAGGCCGCTGCCTACCATGATGAAAATGAAGGGAGTGTGAACGCATGGAATTTCGGTGATATAAAAGGCATAACCAAAAACTACCACACGCAAACACCCTCAGAAAACGAGGTTTCCGGCTCTCTCGCTCACCGAACGAAGTGCAGTAACGAATTGCTACTACGACGTCGATTTACACCGGACGGACCAGCTGTAGACAGACAACTATAAACAGTGTCACACATAATTTATTTTACACTATTAATACTTTATATCAAACTAAGTAAATACTTAATTTACTTAAAAACTATTTGGTTACTTTATCGCATCTTATTATAATTAAGATATGTGGACAGAATTATTACATATTTCTAAATTATTTGTGGGGCTAAATTTATATTATATATACAGTAACACCCTGTTTTACGCGAATTCAAATATACGCGTTTTTTTTACTTCGATTGCTCAAGCCTTAGATTTACTTTTTTATTCATAAAATTTCAATTATTTTTTATATAATATTTTGACCATATTCTTTAAAATTATTGTCTTCTTTGAACTAGTTTCAAATAACCTATTTTTTGTGCATTTAATATAAGCAAAATTATATCCCAACTTACGCGTATTCGACTTACGCGATTATCACTCGGTCCCACCTATCGCGTAAGTCCGGGGTATTACTGTATATGGCTAATACTCGATAATTTGTGCCAAATTTATTATTTCTATATATAATAAAACACGAGACAATTATCTAAAATATGTATTTCATACTTTGCTATAGATTTTTTTTTACATTTAAAATTGGTGAACACGATACTGTAATGATTTCTGATTTTTTCGCAAGACACATTTGAAATTAAACTATTTTTACGGATTTTAACCTGACCATTTTTTACGGTCCTGTACTTCCCGTCATGGTTTTTCTGTGACTATGAAAGGCTGGCTTCGACGAAGTAAGAATATTATTACCACCGCCTATATTGCCCGTGGTTATCGTAAAAGACGACCAAGGGATATACCATGGGTAAAATATATATGCAAGAGAAGAAAAACTTTAAAATGGAACAGAATCCCTCTTATCCAGGCTGAGGCTCGAGACCAGCATTGGAATGTATATAAACCAAAATTAAAAAACAAATAAATGATGTAAATTAAGGCTGGAAAGTTTTAGAAAATAAAATTAAAAATTCAAATAAAAACGCGATAAAATCCGTAAAAATATATTAATTTCAAACGATTCCGTAAATTAAATTATTGTGATTTTAAAACGAGAACACTTAAATTAAAAATAAATAAATCTATCATTTTTATTAGACTATCAGGAACATTGTTTTATTTAACTAACAAAATTTAATTTATTGTATGAACTAAATTAATATAAAAATATGAAGTAGTCTCAAAATGGCAATTCAAATCATAACCTGTTACAAATTTATTACAAATATTTTGCTCAAGTAAAATGTTATCATTTTGTGACTAAATGCGGAATTATTTCCGCTGAAACAAACACACATTACCTACATCTAGGTGAATTCTATTCTAGAATAGTGCAATGTATAATTCTAAATAATTATTACATAAATAATATTATTTCATAAGATACTCCGTTGTTACAACTTATTAGTAAGTTAATAAGCTGTCATATGCATGGATTCGCCCTTCCCTTTGTAATGGGATAGTTATCTCACATCAAGAGTCATTTAGCTCTATATACTCGGCAATAATATAGCCTCTTATTTTTAAAAACATTTTAAAGGTTATCACCTTAAATTCAAGCGGACAAAACGTCACATCTTTATGATTTTAATAAAAATTATAAATAGATATGCATATTTGATATTTTTATTGCTTTCCCATTAAACACAAAAATTAATGTGATATTCCGCAAATATTTTCACGTTAATGTCCAATTAATACAGCATTCCGCAAATATTTTTGCGTTAATGTTTAATTAAATTAGCATTCTGCAAATATTTTCGCGTCATCCTCAATTAATACAGCATTACACAAATATTTCTGCGTTAACGTAAATTAATACCGCATTTCACAAAGAAAGACCGGTTTTACGTGACATTAATCTCTTCTTCCTCGTCGCTTTCCGTAACAGTGCTGTGGTTATATAAACCTTGCGCCATGAGTTGCAAGGCGAGTGGGTTCCGTTGTCCGGACGCCTTCTTGATCTTGGCGCGCTTGTTCTGGAACCAGATCTTGATCTGAGCTTCTGCGAGGCCCAGCTCAGCGGCCAGGCTTTGGCGCCGACGCTCCGTTAAGTAACGATTCTCCGCGAACTCGTGCTGGGGAAGAATAAGCTATTGAATAAAGACAGAGTTCATTCTGCTTTTCGCATCATCACAACTCTTATACATCCCACTGCTGGGCTTGACCCTCATCCATAGTGGGAAAGAAATTCACTTATAATACCACGTCTGTCAGACGTATTTTGAGTTCTGATGTTTACGCGAGTATTACACATTTTAAATAAAACTACTTTACGGATTTTATCGCGTTTGTATTTGATTTTTGATTACCCGACGTTTCGAACACTTTGCAGCATTCATAGTCACGGGCGGTTTATGATGTCTCACGTCCAACAAGTTATCATTATTACAAAGATTTATATGTACCCGCTACAGAATTAGTTATTAAATTTTGATACAATTAATTGACAATACAAAAAAAAATATATGTTTCATTATAAAATCAAACACAAAACGCGTAAAAATCCGTAAATATAATATTTATTTCAAAAGTATTACTACACTCCCGTAATTATGAGGAGTTATTCTGTGCCTTTAGGCTGCTATTACGACTTCCACGGTGAGGTAAAAGGTGGTAATACATTCTATTCTTAATCTATACCAAACGGATGTATATCAAACGGATAGTCTACATAATACTAGCTGACCCAACAGACGTTGTTCTGTTTAAATAAGCGCCACCTACCGGATCCAATTGTGAATCTAAACCATTCTCGAATCCCCTTGAACACACACAAAAGATTTCATCAACATCGGTCTATTCATTTAGAAGGAGTTCAATGACATACGTACACAAGAAATTTATATAAAAAGATTAAAATAGATATTTACTTTTAGTCTATTTAGTTGTGCTGAACTAAATGCCGTTCTGGGTCTCTTTTCCTCTGTATTCATCGTTTTCTTAATTCTTCTACTTCTAGGACCTGTTAATAAAGAAAACGTACGTTATTTATTTAAAATCAAAATAAATATTATAGAGCGAATTTTGTTTAGGGAATTGGCACAATACTGGCACGGTAGGAAGAAAAAGTAAGAATACAATTCACCCCCATCACACCCCCTCCCCCCTCTTGCCCGTGGGTGTCGTAAGTCGTAGGTATCGATTTATAAGAGGTTATCACGTCAAAAAGAGACAAAGATAGTAAATATGATTGGAGTATAATAAAATTTTAAATGGCATGAAAAATCTTTCTTCTAAATTAATATTACATAAGCAGGCGTGACCATCAAACCAAAAGGGTTCTTCAAAGCTTTAATAAATAATATAATGATTCCTAATCATAGGGCTGGATACAATAACCGATGTTTGTTTCAACGAATCGGTATTTACCGTAAATACGTATATATATTTTGTTGTTTTATGTATGGTTTTTTTGTTGTAGTAAATATAATTCTATGGTAAATTAAAAATATTGTTTATAATTAACTAAAAAATGTAATTTACTCCACCCCCCTCCCCCCCTCTCGCGCGTGGGTGTTGTAAAAGACGACTAAACGATATAAAATGCATATAATATATATGCAAAAGAAGGAAAACTTGACATAAAACCCTAAAGATGATGATAATGAATTAAAATTTTGCGTTGAAGTTACGGGACATTAAAAATTCTAATTCAAATCATTTATTATGCATAAACCCCGAAAGAGCACTTACATATTGCCAAGTTAACAAAATTTAATCAAATTATCAAAAAGAATTAACTACCACTGTATCGGAACGCGTCCGCTACTGAGCAGACCCGGCAAAAAACAGCGGGCTTGTCTATTATTTTTAATTTTTTTTTTCTTATTTGATATTAAATTGTGTACAACATGTCTTATAAATACTAGCTCCAGTGTAATGGCCTTCGAACTACACAAAATGTAATATAATTTAAACAACTATGGCTTTTTTTTTTGGGGTGGCCTGCGGTCGGTGCACTCCTCGCACCACTCCGTCCGGGGCGACAGAGGAGCGTAAGCACGCACACCCGCAACCCACTCGAACACCACGTCGTCTTCGTCGTTGGGCCGACCACCGGAGCAGGGTTACGGGTCGGTTATCATCAGTGGTCGGCGCGACGGAATACCCCCTAGTGGGGTACCTTCCCATCGACCGACGTCCCCCCCTCGGGGAGGACGTCGGTCTTTTCTCACGCGGTCGGCCTCTCAGTGGGTGACTGCCTAATTCCCCAGTCACGTCAAGCACGGCCTCGGCTAGGGACAAACAACTATGGCTGGACCATATCCCACAAGCGGCACCCGATCACGTGTTAACTACTAGAGCAGCGATCACTACTCTCAACCACTATGGAGGGAAGTGAAAGACAACTTTAAAAAAAATAGGTTTTCATTTCGACTTTTCTTTCTCTTGTATAAATATTATATGCATATAATAGTCCTTAGTCGTCTTTTACGACACCCACGGACAAAAGAGGGGATGGTAAATTGTATTCTCATTCCGTTACCATCTTCTATACCAATAAATAAAATTGGAGTGTCTGTTTGTAATGTCAAAATAATAGGCTTCTTTCATGTTCTCACGGTTTGCACGATACCTCTGCATAAAATAGCGATTAAAAAATTTTTGTCTGTCTGTCTGTTTGTTCCGGGTAATCTTCAAAACGGCTGGACCGATTTCAAAAATTCTTTCACCAATGGAAAGCTATAATATCAGGGCGTAAACTAGGCTATATTTTATTCCGGTATTCCCACGGGAACGGGAACTACGCGGGGACAGACAGACAGACAAAAAATTTTTAATTGCTATTTTAGACATAGGTGTCGTGCAAATAACCGTCTGAGCATGAAAAAAGCCTATTATTTTGACATTACAAACAGACACTCCAATTTTATTTATTGGTATAGATGGCGTCCAATATGGCGCCGTATAGTCGCAAAGCGAAGTGTTAAGTGGGAATATGAATATTTTATTATTATGCCTAATATTGTGTGATTTATGTGGTCGTTATATGACATTCGGTGGTAACATTAATTATTTTAGTTGTTTAATTGTTTTTGAAGGGTGTTAAATAATGCGATATTGTTCGAAAGTTCTAACGACTAGTTGATAGTATTCGTTTTGTTTGAAGTTTGTATTTATTTGTAGATGAAAGTATATTAATCATTATTTTACAAGGCTTAGGCATAATAAAAATATGTATTTTCATACCTATCAACTTAATACGAGCTTTTGATAAAAGAAGCAAAGTTCGAAACAAAATTGGTAGTTATTAAAATTCATTTTGGAGTAAATTCAAACCCTAACTATAGTTAAACTATAGTTTATTTATATTCTGTGAAGTTGCAAGGATTTTGATAAATAAATGTCTCATTCACATATAATATTATTCACATTTTGCATTTCATGCTCACTGAAAGGTATGCTTGCCGTAGCTACGAGGAGCGAGGCACTCTCTTCCCTCCATTATTGTAAAAGAAATATTGAAAAGAACTAGATCTAATGTAAGCAAATGTTATTGGTCCCATATTTGAATTTATGATTAAACCGTATTTCAGTATTCGAGAAAACTTTTCAAAATGTGATCGTTTTTTATTGTTATTTTTTTAATCGTAATTCATCGTCACCTTATACACGTTCTATTACTTTTTTTTTGTATGGGCCATGGTCAGGGCACCCGGCGCCCGGCTCCATCCGGGGCGGCGTGCGGTCCCACGACACACGAGTAGCCATGTCGCCTTCGTCGTTGGGCCGACCACCGTAGCAGGGTTACTTGTCGTCAGTGGTCGGCCCGACGGAATACCCTGGTCGTGGGGTACCCTCTCCTCTCGACGTTCCGCTCGGAGACGTCGGTCGCCGTCGCGCGGTCAGTCTCTCTGCAGGTGACGGACTAAATCCCCGGTTCTGTCACCCGCGGCCTCGGCTAGGGTGGCATAAGGTGCAGATAACACGTTCTATTACTAGGCTTTAATCTCCTTCACATTAAGAAGGAAATTGACCTACTATACCATCCAGGTCAGACGGATTGGTATAGGGTTTTATCTCGAATTTTCCTTCTCTTATATCGGTTTTATCTACATACGATATCTCTTAGTCGTCTTTTACAACATTTGAGAAAGTAAAGGGGTGCTGATTATATTCTTACTCTGTCATTCACAAAAAATCATAATTACCTAATAAACGTTCTTACTAATATAAGTTTCATCATCATCATCATCTCAGCCCACATACGTCCCACTGTTGGGCTCGGGCCTCCTCCATAATGGAAGGGTAATTGACCTACTATACCACGCTGGTCAGACGTGTTGGTATAGGGTTTTATTTCGAGTTTTCCTTCTCTCGCATAGATGTTATATGCGTTTTATATCCCTTAGTCGTCTCGTACGATCACCCACGGGTAAGATAGGGGGTGGTGAATTGTATTCTTACTCCGTCACCACACGGAAAATATAAGTTTAACTTTAACCTAATAGAATGTAAACTTTTTATTAGGTATATATGTAACAATAAAAGAAGGAAAGCTCGAAACAAAACCCTATTCCAACACTTTTGACCAGCGTGGAATAGTAAGTCAATAACCCTCCCATTATGGAGGAGGCCTGAGCCCAACAGTGGGACATATATAGGCTGAGATGATGATGATATAACAAATGCTTATTCAGTATCGCTCGAACCAAAGTCATTATCATCAGCATCAAATTTCAGCTCATATATGGTCGACTCGAGCTCGTCTGACATGATTATCCGCCCCTGACCACGCTGATCAGACGGTTTGGTACAGTATTTTATTTAAATATGGGATATTCCGTCAGGCTGACTACTGACGTCAAGTCACCCTACTCCGGTGGTCGGCCCAACGACGAAGGCGACGTGCATTGCGGGTGAGTTGTGGGTGTGCGTGCTTACACCCCTCTGTCGCCCCGGACGGAGTGGCGCGAGGAGGGCGCCGACCGCAGCCCACCCCCCAAAAAAAAAACAGTATTTTATTTCAAGCTTTTCTTCTCTAGCACAGAAGTTGCGTATTAGTCGTCTTTTACGACACCCACGGGTAAAATGTGGTAAATCAACAGCCATATATAAAAGTAAAAGAAAGCAACCGTTAAAACATCTGTGTATAATAGAAACGATACTTGAAATAAAACAGCGTTGTTTGCAACAACAAATCAACCGTCGCGCATATCAAATTGCCATCAGCCATTCTTCTTCAACCCTATCAACATCAATAGAATTAATCTACTCCGTTCACACTTTGTAACAAATTAAACGTATTACCATTATTCTTGTTCGCGGTACTCGTTAATATATACTGCTTCGTGATTGTGAAGCTATGGTAACTAGTCTATGGAAATGTGGTCTATGGTAATGTTCTGTAAAATAATATAAAAAGCAAAATTTTGCTTAAATTAGAGTATTATATAAAAATAATATCGACATTAATCTATCGTTTGAATTTTTAATTTTGTAAAAATAATAATAATGACCAAGTAAGAATACAGTTCACCACCCCCTCTCTTGCCTGTGGATGTCGTAAAAGACGACTGAGAGATGTAATATGCCTATAACATCTATGCAAGAGAAGAAACACTAGAAATAAAACCCTATACTAACCCATCTAAATAGCGTGGTAGGTACGGTGGGTATCCCTCCTATTACGGAGGGGACACGAGCCCAGCAACGGGACGTATATGAGCCGAAATGATGAAAAATATAATATCGGTATTTTATATATTTTGAATTTTTTCATTTTCCAAAATATTTAAAATTATTTTTACCATTAAACAGACGTGCGACATACAAACACACACATATTCGCATACACGATAAGTTTTGTTAATTATGTTAAAACCAGGTATAGAAAGAATACCAGCACTATTTTTTAGGGTGACATACTCAAGGGAGAAAAACGAAACCCTATTACTAAGACTTCGCTGTCGGTCCGTCCGTCTGTCTGTCTGTCAACACGCTGTATCTTAAGAACTAAACAGTTGAAATTTTTACAAATTATGTACCTATTTATGTTACCGCTATAACAATAAACACTAAAAACAAAATAAAATAAATATTTAAGGGGGGCCCCCGATACAACAAACGCGATTTTTTGCCTTTTTATAGATAATGAGTACGAAACCCTTCGTACGCGACTCCGACTCTTACTTAGCCGATTTTTTTTAAAGAGAAGTAACGAGCTAAGCCAATAACTTTTTTGTTTCTCGTTAAAATTAAAGTATTTTATATAAGAAGTTATTTTTTTTTATGTTTGTGTTTTCTCATAAGATTTAACGAGAACAGAATAAACATTTATTCTTTTTTTTGTCGCATTTATAATGCTTTTTTAAATATATATTTGACCGAATACGAAATATTTATTAATGTAATTAATATAAAATGTCAGTAATAAGAACTGCAACATATAGAAGTCGATATAAAAATATGTAGTTTAAACTATTGCCACAATTTATCAATCGAAAATTCATTAAGAAAAGTAAATTTAAATCTCAAATTTATAAATAGAATTATTTATATTTATACAGAAAACGCTTTTTCAATTCAACAATTAAGCAATTATCGAAATGGCAATGAAAGGAACCAATTTTTTAAATCATTGATTTAAAATACAACACGATACACAAATAATATGCATATTACCTACATCCCTTAATCGTATTTTACGAGATTCACGGGTTAGATAAGGAGTGGTGAATTGTTCTTACTCCGTCACCACACGGATATTTCATAATACATACCTAGTATTATGAAAGTTATTGGCAATATATAATAGTTTTATTACCGGCCGCGTGCCTGTGATCAGCCCTTGAGAATGTAAATTGTTAATCAAACAGCATCAGAGTGAGTTGATCCAGGTTTATGTAAAGCTCTTGGTCATATTTTACAATAGCGTAGTACCTACGTAGTATTCGTAGCCGCTATTTAGCATATTTTAAGTTTGTAAAATCTCTCGTAATACAACAATTTATTCTTTAGCATTTAGCAGGATATTAAAAACAAAATAGTATACTCTAAATTCTTTTGATTGTAGTTCTAGTTATAAAGGTATTTAATAAATAGATTATGTAACATAGCATAAACATAAATTCACAATCATCACAATTTCAGCTCACATATAGTCCCACTGTTGGGCTCGAGCCTCCTCACAATAGGAAGGAAATTGACCCAGTATACCATGCTGGTCAGATGTATAGGTTCAAGTATATGATATACGTTCAAGTTTTCCTTCTTTTTCATAGATGTTATATGCATATTAATTCCTTAATCGTCTTTTACGATACCCACGGCAAGATAGAGAGTGATGAATTGTATTCTTACTCCGTCACTACACGAAAAAAAAATCGTATAGACCCGTGTATTCGAAAGAAAAAAAAAGACGCAAATTTTATGTCAATAGACGATTCTATTAATTGATAGATACGGATTAATTAGTATTAATATTATCCTAAACAATTTTATAAAGAAAACTCGATATTTTAAATAAAGCTTTTGACCAGTTTCATTTAGAAAACAATTTACAATTTAAACGCATATAAAACATTCTATCACAGAGATCGGCTCGGCCATAAATCCACTACATTTAGCACTATCGCAATGCAGACTATAAACACTTCTGTGCTTTCCTGTACGCGATTTATTTTTTTTAGGTAGCAAAAGGAATTCAGTGTACTGCCGTAGAAATAATGGCGGGAATAGTATTTGTTTTAAAATATATATGCCTTCCCTATGGTCATTGTAGTTAATAACGAAATTTAAATAAATTAAAGAAACCTTATTTAAAAACAAGCTTTTATTATTTGTTAATAAAATGAACAAAAAAGTTAAAATCCAGGTCCATCAGCAGACCCTGGTTACCATATAATATCAAAGTACCTACTCGTCAAGATAAATCAAACGAGCCCAAACTCGATGGGGTTGCGTCGTTTAATTACGGAGTTCCTATGCTTCCAGTCCAGATCCATCATCAGATCATCTCTATGTCACATTAATAAGCCGAGGCCGCGGGTGACGTGACCGGGGAATTAGTCCGTCACCCGCCGAGAGGCCGACCTCGTGAGGAAAGACCAACGTCCTCCCCGAGGGTACCCCAAGTAGGGGGTATTCCGTCGGGCCGACCACTGATGATAAGTAACCCTGCTCCGGTGGACGGCCCAACGACGAAGGCGACGTGCATCGTGGGTGGGTTGCAGGTGTGCGTGCGTACACCCCTCTGTCGCCCCGGACGGAGTGGTGTGAGGAGCGCGCTGACCGCAACCCACCCAAAAAAAAAAATGTCACAGTAATATTGCGTTGACATTCGATTTATACATGCATGCAAAATTTCAGCTCAATCGGAAACCTGGAAGTGGAGCAAATTTAATTTGCGAGATTTAATTACAGACAAGGGGACAGGTGAAACTAAATAAAAGCTTGTAAAAAGGCAAGCCTTATAGTAGCCGCATATGACTTTATTGTGTCTTTGTACAACTAAAATCATGTAACAAGTAATTTCATTTCTTAATTCGGTTAAATGTATTTTTATGAGACCCTTAGAATAATAACGTATAGAAGGATAGTGTCCCTACTTCGAACATTCCAAAAATGAATCTAAAAATACTAATGGCGCGCAGACGATTACACACGTACACCGCTATACAAATTATGAAATCAAATTTTGTTTTTATTAACATAAATCGTCGAAATACTTTTAAAGGTAATGTTAAAAACATTTTTACGTTTTTCAAATGTGTTATTACACCATTTAAATGCACAAACTGTTATAATTACCTTTTTATTTTTTAAGAGTAGCGTACGTACCTGTAATACAGTTACATTGACATTACGGAACGATTCAGCGTAAGCTCCATTAGGCTCCAATTGAAATACTTCACTTATTGTGCCCAAACTTACCTTCTACGTTATTATTCTAAGTATGAGGCCATTAATTCTTAGAAGTTGTTACTGCATTTGTAAACGCTTTTTGCATGTCGCCTGACGGTCAAATATGGTGATACATTGTCTACCTGTAACTACTAATATTTTATACTCATATTTCGCAAAATAAATGATTTGATATGACGTGTAACATCAGTCATGTTATCATACTATGAAATTGAGAAGAAATGTGTGTGTTACCAATTTATTCGTTACTAGCAACCCGCCCTCGCTTCGCTTCGGTTTCAGTCGTCTTTTCTGCGTAGTGTCCGTTCCCGTGGAAATACCGGGATAAAATATAGCCTAGATTACGCCATGATATTATAGCTTTCCATTGGTGAAAGAATTTTTGAAATCGGTCCAACCGTTTTGAAGATTATCCGGAACAAACAGACAGACAAAAAAAATATAAAGTGTATTTTAGTCATATATACAGTGCAAATAACCGTGTGAGCATGAAAAAAGCCCATTATTTTGACATTACAAACAGACACTCCAATTTTATTTATTGGTATAGATAATATTAGTCGATGTATTCTAACCATGATAATATATGAAATTCTACATTAAGGCGCGCGCTTGCTCGCCCAAATTTAATTCTAGTCGTGGTAAATAAGTTACTATTGCTTAAATGCAGAAAAAAGAAATAAAAAAATCGGTCATGTGCGATTCGGACTCGCGCACAAAGGGTTCCGTACCGTTGAGCAAAAAAGGGCAAAAAAATCTCGTTTATTGTATGGGAGCCCCCCTTAAATATTTATTTTGTTTTTAGTATTTATTGTTATAGCGACAACAGATATACATAATGTGTAAAAAATTCAACTGTCTAGCTATCGCGCTTCTTGAGATATACAGCCAGACGTGACAGACTGACCGAAGGACAGACAGCGAAGTCTTAGTAATAGGGTCCCGTTCTTACCCTTGGGGTACGAAGCCCTAAAAAGCGAAAATTCACAGGAAAAGGTCGTATAAATACGATTGAAATCGTACGGTTGGCAGAGTTGTATTTCCCTTTACTCTTTCTTTTCACACGCACGCATACACTACATTGGCCAATAGTACCTCATGATACCAACCTCACACAAAATTATTTGTGGGACAACCCCCATTAGGAGAACTGAAGACATTTTAAAAGTCGCGTTCGGAGTTTTTGGCGGGAATCTGAAGTGTCATGTGGTGTTCTTGTATTATATGCAATATCTTAGTGTTTTAACGTGTTATATTAAATAATCTTGATGGCATTTTATGTAATATATAGCGGCAGAGCTGCTGAGGTGTAGTGAATATGATATAAAACTGCTATACATACCTTTGTATTTCCACCAAAATTCTCAGAAGATACCCTTAACAGTGGCCATTACACTGTTGAGGGCGACACTTTGACTTACTGACAGACCATTACTGACATGAAGAAACTGAGAACTTAAAATGATAATTATAACTCGACACTGGCAAAAATGGCTCGTATTTGTAGCTGATTGCCAAGACAAAAAAGAAGAAGAAGAAGAAAAGTTGCGTTCTGAATGGCATTCTCTTGGAAAGGCCTATGCGTAGATGTGTACATCCACGAGCTGATGGATGGATGATAAAAACCTATCAATATAACATAATAATACATAGTAATACAAATATTAAATCATTTACAAAACAAAATGGCTCATAATATTTTCACATTCGCGCCAAAACTAACTAACCACAGACAACTAAAATTAAAATAATATTTTACATTAACATAGCAAATAAAA
Source organism: Lymantria dispar (assembly GCA_032191425.1). NCBI lineage: Eukaryota > Metazoa > Arthropoda > Insecta > Lepidoptera > Erebidae > Lymantria > Lymantria dispar. The sequence continues at coordinate 12,739,192 of CM063469.1, read as the reverse complement.
TTTTAAACATACAACTACAATCGTAAAATAAACTACAAACATAATATTAAAAAGTCAGTTTTTATTTGAACGAAAATAAATATTTAAATACTACGTTTCGTTTATATCTTAGAATCGTATCAAAACATATTTATTTTATTTTTAAAATAACATCAACGCATAAATAATTTTGTTTAAACAATAATAATAATTATATATCAGACTATATTATACATTTTTAACTCGTTTAAATTTCACCTTACTCAGAAATATTTTTGCCGGTGTTACCATAAAGGCAGGTGAATTCTTTATGGAATTTGATACGTTTAGTTCGTTTCCATAATTAGTTAAATATGTGGCGAGCGTTTGCCTAAAAACACGTAAACACTGTAACATGTAGGCAACTGTTTTTATTCCATAATAAATTAAATAAAAAAGATCGTTGAAAAATGAAAATTTCGTCAGATTTTAATTTATGTCCATTGCAACAAGCAACACCAATGTAATTTCATATGTGACAATAGAGAGATGATTCATGTGGTGACGGAGTAAGAATACAATTCAGCACTCGATATCTTACCCGTGGATGTCGTAAGAGACGACTAAGAGATATAATATGCATATAACATCTGTGCAAGAGAAAGAAAACTCGAAATAAATAATCTATACCAATATGTCTGACCTGCTTAGTTCAATTTCCCTTTTTCGACGAGACGGTTTACCGTCTACCTGATGTCAACCCTCCTTGAGAACGTATTTGTTGACCAGACGGCATTGGAGTTAGCCTAGACAGACATGTTGGTATAGGATTTCATTCCGAGTTTTCTTTCTCTTGAACAGATTTTATATGCATATTATATCCCTTAGTCGTCTTTTACGACATCCACGAGTGGTGAATTGTATTCTCACTCCGTCACCACATGAAAAATTTCCTACTATGTGTTTATCGATATTGAATATAACTTCCTTTTGAAAACAATAATTCCGTCAAAAGATTTGACAGATATCTTTTCCAGGAAGATATATATAAGTTTAAAGTATTACCTATTTAAATTGTCTTAAAAATATAATACGTTGTATCTTTAATCATTTTCGCCTAAACCTTATAAATCCCAATTCATTTCGTTCAAAAATCAAAAGGAAAAAACTTTCAGCCGAAACAATAACCATCGCAATCAAAAATGTATTTTATGGCTTTTAGAATAGGACAGGAAATCGTTAAATGCGAACTTTTGAAAAGATTACTCTTTTAAAGTTCAAGAATAACGAGCTTTAGAACCGTAAAATAAAGTTTATTTTTGTTTAACACGTTTAGCGTCTGAGCCATTCATCACTGCGATAAAACGGTAAGTAAAAAATGTTTTTATTCGTGTTTTTAATTAAACAAGACGAAAACGTTTGGGGCATTTTCAGTAACGAGGTGTCGGGAATTGGCGGGAACATTTCGAAAAAAACGGTGGCCATTTTGTGCTTCTAGAAATATTTGAATTTGGAAAGAAATATGGCGCCGTATATCGTGCCGTAGTGTATGATATTTTATAAAAGAGTTCTTTGGTGTTTTCCTTTGATAGTATATTATATAAAATATTTATAGGGCCATGAACATTAGTGATTATGGAGCTAATTTATCATCGAATAGCTTTGTTTTATGCCCTTCTTTTTTAAATTGCACACTTAAAATAATAACATATAGAAGGTAAGTCCACGCACAAAAAGTGAGGCATTTCAATTGGAGCCTAATGGAGCCTACGCCGGAACAGTCCCGTAATGTACAAGTGATTGCACTGCACGAACGTACGCAACTCTTAAAAAATAAATAGGTAATTATGACGGCTTGTGCATTCAAATGGTGCCACAACACATTTGAAAAACATAAAAAGGTTTTTAACATTACTTTTAAAAGTATTTCGACGATTTATGTTAATAAAAACAAAATTTAATTTCATAATTTGTATAGTGGTTTCCGTGTGTACATGTGTAATCGTCTGCGCGCCATTAGTATTTTAGATTCAAATTTTTAAAGTTCGAAGTACACTACACTATCCTTCTATAGGTACGTTATTATTCTAAGATTGCACATTAGTTTGTGATAAAAGTTTTATTTAACACTCAAAGTACAAACCAAAATATAGATACAGCGTACCATATTTATAATACTATCGGTTAAATTAGCCATAATTCGACTACAAATCAAAGCATTATAAACCGGGATCCACGGACAACCATACATTTTGTAGGATAAATATTATTTTTAAATAACTTAGATAACTATCTTGAGATTCGCCAAAAATCACCCAGTTAGTAATACATTTTTGAGAATCACCAAATGGACATATTCTATCCCTCCTGCCCCCGTAACCTTCCACAACTGAGAGTTTTCGTACAGATATTGTTGGGCGTCACATCAAAATGAAGCTACTCACAAAAAATTTGCTTGATAGTAATCAAATGCAAAAATGGACCGTGGATTCCGGACTATTACCGCTATATACCTAATTTGTACGGTATAATTACTTAGAATGAAATGAACTGTTTGAATTGAATGTGAACTGAATGAATTTTGTTTTAAGATGTAACTATTTACGAAAGGGTTTTAAAATTTTAATGAAGTGAAAAATGTATAACGATTACGCGTACAAAAGTCGCTTAAGCTCATTTTCTTGCGAATTTGAAACAAATGAGACATACGCTGTTCTCGCTTTTATCTAAGCTAATATTATAAAGAGGAAAGATTTATATGTAGGTACTCGTAAGTGGGTTTGTAACGAATTGGCTCAAAAAGTACTGGACCGATTTTAAAAATTCTGCCACAATTTGAATGCTACGTTATCCCTGAGTAACTTAGACTATATTTTATCCCGATATGCCCAAGGTAACGGGAACTACGCGGGCAAAGTGACTGAAACCGAAGCGAAGCGAAAGCGAGTTTCTAGTAATTTTATATAAATAAATGAATGATCGTGTAGTGACGAAGTAAGAATACAATTCACCACTACTTTTTTTTGTCCATGGATATCGTAAACAACAAATATGGGATTAAATACGCATATAACATCTATGCAAAAGAAGGGAATCTCGAAAGAAAATAGCAATACGTCTGATCAGCGTGGTTTAATAGGTGATTGGTTAATTTCTCTCTTATTGTGGAGTAATCTCAAGCTCAACAGTAAAACATATGAAGTCAAATAACGAATGATTTTTTCATTCATATTCATTCAACGCCGGCTTTTTAAGTCGAAGCTAATTTAGCGTTACATCACTAAATACTTTTTCAAATCAAGAGTACCATAGATAACGTTAACCCGCCAACATTAACAACATCCCCAACCATAGATCAAAGACTAACTACCCTCAGTTAACAAAACAAATTAAGCAAACATAGACCTATTAAAAGACATAATTTGGATATATTCAGCCCCAAAGTTGGAAACATTAACATTCCTGATACGCCCCTCGGACATAATGCGGACAATGTGATTATATCTAAGTATATATATTATTAATATGGAGTTTTGGCGGATACGTAAAACTGTCACATGACGGTTTTATATTATTTTCTATTTTTAAGAGTTTTAATGTGTTTTTTACATAATTGTACCTATACTATTTTATATAATGTAATGCGGCGAAAGTGTTAAAGTGTAGTTAATAGTTTTGACAGTATAGATAGCATAGTGGTTCAAATATCGATTTACTGTGTCAGTGTCGCGGATTCGAATCCCACGCAGGATAACACTTTGTGCGATCAAAAAATTATTGTGCTAAGTCTGGGTGTAATTTATGTACGTTAATTATATATTTCTAAAGTCCTGCCGCAATACAAGGATTATTACATTAGTGTAGTGCGTTGTCTTTTAAATAAAAGAAAATATTATAGGGAGTGGTAGGACCACACTGTTGAAAGTTGTCTACAGCCGCGGTAGTACCACACTCTCGCAGAAAATCGACATCTGAGTAGCAATTTGTTACTGTGATTTGTTCGGTGAGCGAGAGACTGGAAGCTCAATTTTCTAAGGGTGTTTGCGTATAGTGGGTTTTAGTAATGCCTTTATTATCACCGAGCCTCATTGCACGCATTTACACTCCCTTCAATTTTGTCGCGGTAGGCAGCAGCCTTTTTTTTTTTTTATGGGTTTTTTTTTATGGGTGGGCTATGGTAAGCGCACGCGCGGTCCTGTCCGTCCGGGGCGATGAAAGGACGGCGCGCGGGCCCATAACCCACCCGTACCCACGTCACCTCGTTGTTGGGCCGACCACCGGAGCAGATGTGACATGTCATCAGTGGTCGGCCCGACGGAATACCCTTTCGGGTAACCTCTCACCTCTCGACGATAGGCAGCAGCCTAGCTGTGCCTCTGATATTGCAAAGGTCTATGAGCGATAGCAACACTCACTATCAGATGTCCTGTTTGCCAATCTGCTACCGTGTGCAATAAAAAAAAAAAATAAAGTTTAGGGAAACTAGTATATTTATTATATCATCAAAGACAAAGAATAGTAAACTACATGTTTATTGATTCCATTCACAACATCTGTAACCGCATCGCCGCAAGGCGTCCTACCGCAAAACAAAACCGCAAATATATTATTTCAATAAACATATGTATTTAGAGAAATGATTATCGATTTATAACGATTGTAGTACTGCGTAATCGATATTGCCTTTGGTACACATTTAATTTAATGATGTTTATTGTGTATCTCACTTTTATTGTATTTTTGTGGTACTTTTCCACTTAATCATATCAGAACGAAAGCAAAGCATTTATTCTCACGTTAAATCTAATAAACAAAATCAAATCTATAATTATAGTAAAAAGAACCGTCTTGTAAAGATAAGAAGAAAAAAGAAAGACAAACATTTATTCTGTCGTTAAAAACACATGTAGGTAATTAAAAAAAAGTAGGTACTTCCCACATAAAATAATTTAATTTTAATGAATAACAAAAAATGTTTATGGCTCAACTCGTGCTTCTCTTTAAAAAAAACAGTGCTGATATTCAGCCAACACCTGATATAGGATAGGTATACATTTTATAAATAATTCATCATCATCATCATCTTGCTCTTATCCCAATTACTTGGGGTCGACGCAATATGTCATCTGTTTTGACACATTGCAAAAAGTTTCGGCAATGACTTTTATGACCGGCCGCCTGCCTGACGTCAACCCTCCTTGGACATGTAATCGTTGACCCAAATGGTACCAGATGGAGTTGGTCCGGGTCAATCTAGGGCTCTTAGTCGTCTTTTACGACACCCACGAGCAAAGCAAGGGTTGGTAGTATTCGAAGCCGCTACCACACAGCACAAATATATATTTATATATATATATATTTATAAATAATTATCAAAATTTAATTTATATTATATCAAAAGTGATCTGCGTACTGCGTAAAAAAGGATATTATCCATTCACGCAGTCCATCCATAGTTTTTTCAGTTTACCCTTATATAATCCCCTTCAATATTCATATTTAAAACTTGCCTCACCTTACTATCAGCCCCGTGTCCCTAGCACGCCAAGAAGGGCGTAGGCCGCCCTAAAAAGCGATAATGGTTTATTGACATGCTTGACAAACGGCTTAAATTGTATTCGATTTTTGAAGTGAAACTTCTTTTTTTTTTTTTTTATTGCAAACGGTGGCAAACGAGCGAACAGTACACCTGATGGTAAGTGTTGCTGCCGCTCATGGACCTTTACAAGGCCGTTGCCTACCGCGAAGAAAGCGAAGGGAGTGTGAATGCGTGCATTGAAGCTCGGTGATACCAAGGGCACCACCAAAACCCTCCACACGCAATCACCCTCAGGAAGTTGGGCTTCCGGCTCTCTCGATCATCGAACGAAGCGCAGTAACAAATTGCTACTACTCAGACGTCAATTTTCTGCGAGAGCATGGTACTGCCCCGGACGGACCGGCCCGCGGCTGTAGACAGATAACTGTCGACAGTGTGGTCCTATTGTTGCGCGCATGAGGGTAATTTTTTTACGGATGAAACGCAATTTAGCGTCACGAAGATATGCAGCGTTATTGTCAAAAAAGAGGGAGAGAGCGATTGAGATCGATTGAAAGAGAGTGAGAAAGGGCAAACATAACACGAAGCTCAGCCATGAGGCGAGAGTAGGGAGCAAGAGAGTGAGAAAGATCGAGAGATTTTTTTTATTCTAATTTTTTTCCTTTTTTTTTTAATACTGATAAAAAACACATGGAACCAAAGAAGTGATTCTGTCATGCCTACTTACTACTCACGCTATTTTTTTTTAAGTTTACCAGGAGAATGCAACTTACTTATTTAATTTAATTATAACTTACGAAATAATTTATTCGTCGATAACATTTCAAAGATTTCAGGCAAATATTCCCATCGACTTTCATCTGATCACATAAATACCAAATCATAATTGATTATAAGATAAAAAATATATATATTAACGAGTCCATTGAGTCATTAGCTACGTTTATTAACTTCCAGAGACAATTAATCTACATTTTTAATGTATACCAAATAGAGTTCCGATCGAAATTATTTTGAGTATACTATTTTGAATAGACGCGTAACGGTTTTATGGAATTCAATTGATTTTTACATCGATCTAAGAAATTAAATTGACAAGGTAAGTATTTATATCATCCAGGTAAATAAACGATTTAATAATTTACTCACAACAACTTACTGACTTTCCGTATGGTGACGGAGTAAGAATACAATTCACCACCTCCGCCCTCTTACCCGTTGGTGTCGTAAAAGACTACTAAGGGATATATAACGCATATGACATCTATGCAAGAGATGGAAAACTCGAAACAAAACCCTATACCAACCTATCTGATCAGCAAGGTATATTAAGGTCAATTTCCCTCCTATTATGGAGCAGGCTCGAGCCCAGTAGTGGGACGTATATGAACCGAAATGAAAATGATGAATTTATTGAACGTTTTAATAATAATAGAATGTTCCGTTAATTATTAAATAGTTTTGACGGCTATGTGAACTATCATCTTTACTGTCATAAAATTATATACAACTTTTTGACATGAAAACGTCTTATAAATCGATAAACGCCGTCTGCAATCACAAAAGCATGACTCATTGTCACGTTCCATCTGAGTCAAGCGTGTAAGCGAGAGCTCGAAACAAGCTATAGAGAGACACGATCGGCCTAAGCGTTCAGCTTGTGACGCATATATCACACATATATGTAGGTACATAAGTTGTTAATAGCACATAGATATTTTGATTCTGCCACAACATACCCTAACCCCTTAGTGGTCGCTACGGCCAACTATATCCCGTCTCGAATCTCGAAGGGCCCTCGGCCGAGACTCGCTCACGACGAGCCCGATGACGAGATCACTATAACAAACAGCTTTCACGGCCCGCGAGGCCGCAACAAATAAAATACTACGGTTTCGTCCTCGCTGTCAGGGTAAAAATCAATAAAACTAACGTGGAGATGCCCACATTTCTACGAGCTAACCACTAGTTCACGTAAGGGTGTAACAGCTATCTGAGGCTAACACTCCTAGACTGAACAAAAAAAAAGTTAATCTGTTACTTCTAATTAATTTGTTTAATTTTAATAAAAAATATTCAAATATTAACGGGTGTCAATTAATGTTATTTATCGAAAAAAAATTTAATTTTCAATTAAATCCTCTTTATAACACAAAAAATGATAATTCAGTAATAATAATTCAATTCAGTTCATAAAGTATGCAATTTTTCATCACTGTTTTCTTATGACATTATCAGGTACAATCGTCCTCCGTAAACCGACTTTACAGACAACCATTTATTTGTTTATAAAATAAACTAAAAAGCTAATTTAATTAACATATTTTATCATATTTGCATTTGATTCTTCAATTCTCTTATAAATATGAACGCTGCAGTGTTTGAAACAACGGAAAAGTAAAAATGAAATAGGAACGCGATAAAATAAGTAAAAATAAATCTATACCAATAAATAAAATTGGAGTGTCTGTTTGTAATGTCAAAATAATAGGCTTTTTTCATGCTCACACGGTTATTTGCACAGCACCTATGCCTAAAATAGCAATTAAAAAATTTTTGTCTGTCTGTCTGTCTGTCTGTCTGTCTGTTTGTTCCGGGTAATCTTCAAAACGGCTGGACCGATTTCAAAAATTCTTTCACCAATGGAAAGCTATAATATCAGGGCGTAAACTAGGCTATATTTTATCCCGGTATTCCCACGGGAACGGGAACTACGCGGATAAAACGATTATAGCCTATAACCGAAGCGAAGCGAGGGCGGGTTGCTAGTTGATAATAAAAAATCTAAATAAAATATCATATACCCTGGCCAGGAATGTATAATAGGATGGTTTCATATCCACTAAGAGGTTAGAAGAAAAGATATAATAAATATTACGGACTTGTTAGTCCGTAATATGTAACAACTCTTGGTAATCGTTGAAATTATAATATGTTTTTATGTACACATGAATATGAAAATTTGATTGTGTTACACACAACACATATTTTACGACTTAAATGTTAAGACATTTTATGCGGTTAAGTGAGTTTGATCATTATTATCAACCGCGCCGCCTGCTGTGATTAAATCAGTCCCTAATATGAAGGTCAGGTTATAAAAAGTAACTATTCATTTTTAATTACGTGTACTATTTATTATAATCACCAATTATATTTTAAAAAAAAGTAATTGAATATAATTGCTATTATATTATTTTTATGAAACTCATTTGAGAACCGAAAAAAAGATGGCCACATTGTTATTTTGACAAAATTATACTTGTGGTAATCTCTGCGTGTAGTGACGGAGTAAGAATACAATTCACCACCCTCAATCTTGTCCGTGGGTGTCGTAAAAGAGGACTAAGGGATATAATATACATATAGCACCTATGCAAGAGAAGGAAAACTCCAAATAAAACCCTATACCATCGCGTCTGGCGAGCGTGGTATAATAGGTCGATTTTCCTCCCATTGTGAAGGAGCCTCGAGCCCAACAGTAGGACGTATATGAGCTGTGATGATGAATTTATTTTTTCAAAATGATGCATACGTACGAGATAAGCCATCTATTAATTCCTTAGCCGCTTTAAGAACATTAACAGGCAAATAAGCTGGATTAGCACTTTATTTTTTTAAATCGTTATCACACTGATGACTGTATTATGCACACCTTATGTGGTAGCGGCTACAAATACTACCAACCATTACATTGCTCGCAGGTATTGAAAGAAAGAAAGAAAATCTGTTTATTGTGACGAACAAAACTTCAATTGATTTAAATAGAAGAATAAATAACAATTGAAATTATTGCTCATCACAAAACATCTCCATCTCAGCATGTAGTAGGTTAAAAGAACCTGCACTGATCTTCTGTGGAGGCGCTCTAATGAATATTGTTAAAGATAAGAGCTTTATAACAGCTACGAATTATTATCAATCTGTTTATTAACTACTTGCTCGTGGGTATTGTAAAAGATAACAAATAGCTTTATATAGACTAGGACCAGTTCCATTAGATGCCATGTAGTCTACATTCCCAAGAAGAGTTGACTTCGGACAGACTGACAGTTATAAAGCTATTACCAATAATTTTTGTAATATTGTGTATGTATAATGAAAGAGAACATAGTCAGTCGACCTTAATTAATTGGTATAAGAGCAGAGTGATGTTGATAATAATGATATAGGTATAAAGAATATATGTATTAGTCAACCAGCTTCTTCATTTTTTCTTTATATATACTGTATATAAAAGTACTTCCATGTGGTGACGGCGTAAGAATACAATTTACAATCCCTATCTTGCCCGTGTATGTCGTAAAAGACGACTATGGGATATAATATGCACATAACATCTGTTGCAAGAGAACGAAAACTTGAAATGAAATCCTATACGAACATGTCTGACTAGCATGGTATAGTAGGTCAAATTCCCTCCCATTATGGAGGAGGCCCGAGCCCAACAGTGGGACGTAGGTATATGAGCTGAAATGATGAAAAATGATGATGATGATTTAGAAGCTGTTTAATTAACTTAACGCTGTGTCTAAACTACTGAAACCAAAGACATCAAATATCTACGATATTTTTTATTGTGATATGAAGACTCATTTGAGGAATTTTAATATCAAAAAGGCTGAAACCCTGTGGCAAAGTTTGTATGAGTGAGATAATCTCCACCGCTCATCTTCAAATTATGCACAAAGACTCTCCATGTAAAATAAAGAAATACGCGCCTTTTCATCCTCGATGGATAGAAAACGGAAAAGGATAAATATAGAAAAAAATCGAAGGATGATCATCACCACAGCTTTATAAATATCCCATTACTGGGCCCGAGCCTCCTCCACATCAGGAGGGAACTACTACTATACCACGCTGGTAAGACGGATTGGTTTTATGCCGTTGGTTTTATTTTGGCTTTTATGTCGAGTTTTCTTTTCTTGCCTAATTGTTATATGCACAAGATATGAGGGCAACCCAGTCACTTTTTATGACACCCACAGGCAAGAGAGGGGGTGGTGAATTGTATTCTTACTCTCTCACCATATTGAACAGGATAATAGGATGTAAAATAAGGAGTGAATTTTGGTTTGATATTTTTTACCCTACAACACAAATAATAAAACTCATATTTAAACAAGGTCGTCATACATGGTTTCTACATGGAGAAAGTCGCATATAAAAGCTAGTCTATACTAATATTATAAAGAGGAGAGATCTGTTTGTTTGTATTGAATAGACTCCGACAACTACTGGACAGATTTCAAAAACTTTGTCACCAATGGAAAACTATAATATTAGGGAGTAACATAAGCTATATTTTATCCCGGTATACCTACGGGATTGGGGTCTACGCGGGTAAGGCGACTGAAACGGAAGCGAAGCGAGGGCGGGTTGCTAGTTATAGATAAAACCATTGCAATAACCTGCTCTAATATCTTTGCTTATTGCAAGTCCATTGAAAATCACCGCATCCATCTTTTTAATGTCTTATACACACTTTAATACATCCATGTCATATTAAATATTCGTGTCACGTTTGCATATTATTTACATTCACATATGAACCTTATTTCATGCGCAATAACGCTTAAAATCCCTTGTCTCATTCATATGTTATTTAAATTAAATAATACATTTTAGTTTGTATTACATTCGTGTTAAGGTGCAATTTCCTTTGGTAATACATATAGAAATAGATTTTTTACACTGATTTTTTTTAGGGAGCCTTAAGGGTGGATTTTACTGCGTATTGTTTTATTCTTAACGGTGGTCCTATACCCGATTAAAAAAAAGATTGCTGTGAAACGATTTTGTGTTATCTCTAAATATTTTCAGCCACTGACAATAACCCAAGTAAGAAATACAAATCACCACTCCCTTCTTCTTCTTCTTCTTTAAGGATTTTTGTAAGGATTTTCTTTAAGGATTTCTTCTTTAAGGATCTTTAGGGATTTTGAGGATTAAATATGCCAATAATATCTGTGTAAGAGAAGGAAAACTTGAAGTAAACTAATATACCAACCCATCTGACTAGCGTGGTATAGTAGGTCAATTGCCTTCCTATTATGGAGAATGTTCGAGTGCAACAGTGGGACCATACTACCTACACTCTCAATAAGACAGCGCTAAATACTAATTATCTTTTAATGACCGAAATCAAGTTATTAGCGAGCAAACCTTCCACAACAAAAACTTATGCCCGTGGTGGCCTGTTCTTAGTAGAATAGGGATGGGACATTTACACCGGTTAAAAATATCGATAACTTTATATTCTTCTCAGCCAATAGTCACACCACATTTTTAAATAAACGTCTATAAAAGGAAACATTGGTTTATAATCCCATACTGATTGGTTAGCATATGGTTATTTGGGTTGATTTTTCTTTTTTATATTTTTTTTTTTATTGCAAACGATGGTAAACGAGGAAACAGCACACGTGATGGTAAGTGATATTGCCGCTCATGGACTTTTGCTAGGCCACTGCCTACCGCGAAGAAAATGAAGGGAGTGTGAATGCGTGCAATTAGGTTTGGTGATATTAAAGGCATCACCAAAACTCACCACACGCAAACATCAACAGTTGAGCTGCCGGCTCTCTCGCTCATCGAACGAAGCGCTATAACAAATTGCTACTATTCAGACTTAGATTTTCTGTTCAGTGTGGTACTACCCCGGACGGGCCGGCTCGCAGCTTTAGACAGAAAACTGTCAACAGTGTGGTCCTACCACTACCAACCTACATGACAAATGACGTAGTATCGACCGATACCAAAGATACCGCTCTAACGTACCAATGTCATTCCGTTCGAATCTCATGCAATTGAATACTTCGTGTGATCCACAATTTTTTTCTGAATCTGAATGTAATTTGTGTCCGTTAATTATATATTTCTAAAGTTACACGGCAATACAAGGATTGGAAGGAAAGAAGTTACTTTTTTTATGGAAATATGAGATGTTAAAATCTCATATATATTATTACTCTCTCATTAAACAAAAATAATATTATGATGTGAACCTTTAACATTTACGTATTTAAATCTATGTAAGTAAAATTTAAATTTATTTCATTGGTAGTAATATTTAGTACCTATATTAATCGATGCGGTGAAGGAGTAAGAATACAATTCATGACTCTGTTTCTTCCCCGTGCATTTCATAAAAGGCGCTAAGGTATATCTTGTTCATATAATAACTATGTAAGAGAAGAAAACTCGAAACAAAACCCTATATGAATTCGTCTAACCAGCGTGATATAGTATATCGATGTTGCTCCCAATATGGAGGAGGCTCGAGCCCAACAATAGGTAAAAACACTTTTTTGAGGCCGCGGGTGACGTGACTGGGGCGTTAGTTAGAGGCCGACCGCGTAAGGAAAGACCGACGTCCTGCCCGAGGGGGGGATGTCAGTCGACGAGAGGGTACCCCAAGTAGGGGGTATTCCGTCGGGCCGACCACAGATGACAAGTAACCCTGCTCCGGTGGTCGGCCCAACGACGAAGGCGACGTGGTGTTCGGGTGGGTTGCGGTTGTGCGTACTTACGCACCTCTGTCGCCCCGGACGGAGTGGTGTGAGGAGCGCGCCGATCGCAACCCACCCCAAACAAAAAGCCCAACAATAGGCTGTATATGAGCTGTGATAGTATATTAATTTATTTATTTTCTATGTGGCGACAAGATAAGAATACAACTGTCGCCACTCAGTCTTTTTCTGTGAAATCCATAAAAATCGGTTAGCATACACCAGAAGAATAAGCAGAAATACTGTAATCGTCAACCCAACTGCCAAGCGTGGCAATTACTATTCCTTTATATGGGATAAAAGTATGAGGGAGGCCTGCATCTAGCAAAAGGCTGAAAAATGACGATATGCTTTTATTTCAATATAATGTATAAGGCGAGCCTTAAATAGAAGTTTTTAGATATAATTTTAATAAACATGAAGAAGGCACGAGGCGAAGATACTGCTAAGCAGTATTAAAAATAAACACCAACTAAATTTTAATTAAGTACTATACAAGTCCAAATTGGAGCGTATTAAAGTATTAATAACATTTTATTCTTGCAAAAATGCAAACAAAACCAGCTCTATACGCTAGTATCAAAACGATCCTGTTAAATGCTCATAATTTTTTTTTTCGGCATTTATAGCGCGCAATGGGATATCGAAAAAGCCATTAAAAGTAAAGACCTATTATAAGGATGCGCTGATATTTATCGATATATTATATTTTTGTCGACAGACAATATATACATATATGTATATATGTGTGTGTGTGTGTGTCCTTTTTAATATTATCTTTGTACAATAAACTTAATTTTATTGTAAAACTACAAATTGTTCTGAAATTGCCGTCATCTTGGGGAATTAACATATTTTACGAGCTTTAGAAATTGCAGCAGTAGTTACAGAAATAACATCATCATTATCCTATTTAATTGGAGTCGATTCTCTTCGTTCAAGGGATATATGCACAAACTATTTTTCTTCGCGAAAGTTATTAGTTATTGGCAAGAGTTTTATGACCGACTGCTTACCTAACAACCCTCTTTGGGAAATTATTGACAAAACGGTGTGAAATGGAGTTGGCTCAGGTCTATGTATGGCTTTTAGTCATCTTTTACAGCATCCAAGCAACCACGACAAGCAATGTAGAGGCCAGTAGTATTTGTAACTACTAATATTATAAACGCGAAAGTTTGTGAATATGTGAGGATGTTTGTTGCTCTTTCACGCAAAAACTACTGAATAGATTTTGATGAAACTTCACAATAATACAGCTTACATATCACAATAACACATAGGCTATAATTTATCTCGATATTCCTACGCAAAGGGGAACTATGCGGGTAAAACCGCAGGGCGCTGCTAGTAAAAATATAAATGGATTATTGAGTTGGGACTAATCTCAAAACACACTGCCGCCTCTGTCATGATATTTTCTAGTTGTATCTTCTTTGTGTTTGTATTCTCCCACGCAATGTTTTTGTGCGATGAAAAGTTCGTCTAAAAAGGGCTTAAGCAACTCCTAAATCATGTACTATGAAGTACGTTAATTCGTCAAACATTTTTAAACAGTCTTAGATTTTTAAGTAATTTATGTCTATACAAAACTGATTGACGAATATTTAAAATTGTTTCTTGTAATACAAAAGTTTCACTTCTACAGTGTGTTTTTACAAAACACCCTGTCCTGTTTTTAAGTTATCTATTTATTATTAAATCGTATTGATTCGTAATAATCTGAAATAATTACACACCATGCAGTACAATCAAATACAATATTGTCCAAAAACTAAATTACTTAATAACATAATTATACAAAACACTTGCATAGTTACAAACTACGACAAAGTTATTAAAGTAGCCGTTTACGTAAAATAATCGGGCTACAAAACAGTTATTATGAATAAACAACTTATTTCTTACTTAAGTTACGTATGTAAGTATATGGAATTTGGTGTTACCAACAATTATGTGGAATGATAAAGGTATAATATTTCCGTGTAATAACATAATAAGAATACAATTTACTACCACCTATCTTACAAGAGTGTGTCGTAAAAGACGACTAAGGGACAGATAAAATCAATGTAAGGGAAAGAATACTAAAAATAAAACCCTATACACGTCTGACCAGCATAGCATCATAAGTCAATTTCCCCTATATTGTGGAGGAGCTTCGAGCCCAGCTAGGGGACGTATATGAGTTCAGATGATGATGATAAGAATTAAGAATTTGTGAAGAAGAAGAGATGAGAAAAGAGTCCTTACTCTTAGAAGAAAGGATTTCCTTCATTACATAAAGAAGCAGGTTCAGCTTCATCAACGCCGAGCCGAAACTACTGAAAATCTTATATATAAATTTCTTGTGTATGTCACTGAACTCCTCGTAAACGGCTGGTCCGATGTTGACCAAATTTTTCGTGTGTGTTCAAGGGGATTCGAGGATGGTTTAGATTCACAATTGGACGCGGTAGGTGGCGCTTCATTTTAACAGAACAACGTCTGTTGGGTCAGTTAGTATAAATATGAAATTGAAAGTAATTTGTCTTAGTGACGTAAAGACTCACTAAGAAAGAGTTTTAGAAAACTCGGGGTAAAACATGGAGTGAAATTTTGTAAGAAAAATCTTTACACATTGTCTTCAAATCAAGTGCCTACAAATACTAGTCAGTAAAAACAAATAACCACATGTTTCAGCACTGGTCAATTTTTATTTTTTGAGGATATAAATAATAAAGAAAAGTTTGAAATCTCATCCGCATTTTTTTATGTCCAAAGTAGTGGGGATAAACACTGTGTTGAGTAATAACGGGAGCAGTCTCGCTTGACTTGAGGTATCAGAGAAGAATGACATAAATTTCAAAGAAGATTCACGACTATCGTATGACTTTAGTATTCTGTCTAGTTCTTGACGTGATAACGTCTAATAAATCGCGAAATGCTGCCTGCATGCACGCAAAACCATGACTCATTGTCACGTTCCGCCTGAGCCAAGCATTTAAGCGAGAGCGCGGAACGAGACTAGAGTGGCACTAAGCCTATACGCGTTCGACTTGTGACGCATCTATCTCTAATTTAAGTAAAAAAATATTCGATTTAACGAATGCAAATACACGTTAATTTATCAAAACAATTGTAATATTCAATTAACTCCTTCTTTGTATTATATAAAATTATGATAATTCAGTGATAATAATTCAATACATAAAAGTATGCAACTTTTCATCAATATTTTCTTATGATGTTATCACGTAAAACTATTGTCCTTAAACTGAATTTATAGATGACCATTTTTTTAGTATCAAACTATATCGATAAATGTTATACATCACTGCTTTTCCCTGTACCAATTGTCACAGTAGCGGGCAAATTGCCGTGCTAATGAAGCAGATAATGCTGGCGAAACATGTACAGATATAAACTTAAATAATTAATGAATTATTTTCATTATTGTCATCGTCATCACAGCTTATATACGTCCTACTGCTGAGCTCAAGTCTCCTACATAATGGCAAGAAATAGACCTGTTTTTTTTTTTTGGGCTTGTCCGCGGTCGCCGCGCTCCTCGCACCACTCCGTCCGGGGCGACAGAGGGGCGAAAGCACGCAACACCCGCAACCCACCCGAAAACCACGTCGCCTTCGTCGTTGGGCCGACCACCGGAGCAGAGTTACTTGTCATCAGTGGTCGGCCCGACGGAATACCCCTACGTGGGGTACCCTCCCATCGACCGACGTCCCCCCCTCGGGGAGGACGTCGGTCTTTCCTCACGCGGTCGGCCTCTCGGCGGGTGACGGATTAATCGTCTGCAGTAACCAGATAATAGGTCTAGTTTCATCAAAATCAGCTTACAAGTCGATCCCGAGTAATTTGAATAAGAGCTGGATGATAATCGTTACTAATATTATAAATGCGAAAACAAGTTTGTTTGTTACGCTTTCACGCTTAAACCACTGAACCGATTTCAAAAAAATTCTTTCACCAATGGCAAGCTATAATACCTATCAGGGAGTAACATAGGCTATATTTTATCACGGTATTTCTACGGGAACGGACACTACGCGGGTAATGCGACTGAAAGCGAAACGAAAGCCGGGTGCTTGTCCTTCCTACTAATATTATAAACGCGAAAGTTTGTATGTGAGGATGTGAAGATGTTTGTTGCTCTTTCACGCAAAAACGGCTGAATGGATTTTCATGAAACTTTACAGTAATATAGCGTACATATCAGATTAACATACAGACTATAATTTATCCCGATATTCACACGGGAAAAGGAACTGCGGGTGAAACCGCAGGGCGCTGCTAGTAACTAACAAAACAAATTTAAAACTTTTCTACATCACTGTACCGACATTTTTGTCGTGTTTGTCCAAAATTGGCGTCTCGGTGAGACTATTTGGATGTCTTTAAGTTCTTTGATAACTGGTTGATCAGCTGACGACATATTTGGATTAAGAGTTTTCCTGTACTTTTTTTATATAACTTAATCGTTAATGATTAAATGATGTA
Organism: Lymantria dispar; assembly: GCA_032191425.1. NCBI lineage: Eukaryota > Metazoa > Arthropoda > Insecta > Lepidoptera > Erebidae > Lymantria > Lymantria dispar. The sequence goes on along the minus strand of CM063469.1, from coordinate 12,721,684 downwards.
CAACTTTATTATAAAATAAAATATGTTAATTGTATTTAATCTTGTTATTAGATACTTAATATGAGGTAATAATTTAAGAATTGAGTAGTATTTTTTTATTAATTTACGCATCGGAAATCATAGTAATAAATTTTGTTTGGTTGTATATAATTATTTAATGTTTCCCCCTTTTTAATTGCGGTTTAAGTATGTATAAGTATAATAGTAGTTTCTCGTGGGAAATATAAGAATCGGCTGAAGAATCATCAGGCGTATTATCCTACCACCAGGCTGGTCATGGACGTCAAAGATTCGGTACTAGTGGTCGGCCCGATGAGGAGGGAATACGGCAGGTTATGGGGTTGCGCATCCCCCTCTCATCGCCTCAGACGGGGCGGGTGGCATGCGGCTGCACCATAGGCTGCCAAAAAAAAAAACGCGTATTATCCTATTTTTAACGGACTACAAAAAGGAGGAGATTGTCAATTCGAGTGTATTTTATATGTTTGTTACATCAGAACTTTCGACTGGGTGAAACATCATCATGATTATTTTTTATTTGAAAGCCGGTGCTTCCCGTGTGGTTTTATTTCAATTTGGTCTGGTCTGGTTGAAGTGTTTTTTTAATTATTTTGGTGATAGGCTATAGCGGTAACTCCATAATCAGCCATACACGTACCTCATTATCACCATATGGAGTAGCCACCGGTACTAGAGCCGATCCTTGTCTTCGAAGACCCGTCTTATAAATATCCCCGTATTCATCATATCAGGTCATGTGTATCCCATTGCTGAACTCCTCCACAATACGAGCGAAATTGATCTATTATTCCACGTTGGTCAGATAGTTAGTATTTTTTTTTTTGTTTTAATAGTTATACAGAATAACAAAACAGTTTGTTGATGAACTAGTATTAAAAAAGAAAGTGAGCCGTTGCTAAGGACGCCTGGCAGATGTGAAACATCGAAATTATTTTGTACAAATATTTTTGCATAAAAGAACAGATTACAACAGGAACTAATCGATGGCTCCTACGAATAGTGAGTCATTTGAAAATTCCAATTTTACAGGGCAGCGTTTCAAAATATGTTTACATTTTTTCAAATTCTTGTTCTAGGGTTAAGCTTTTGTATTGATTACGACGTGATTCATTGGACATTTAAATAGTTAACGGGATCAAACCATTCTTTATAGAGTTCAAACATCTTAGGAGACAACAAGGATCCATCCAAATATTTACGATTTGTATCTTTGCGCGTGTAATGCGCTTCCACAGGTGAAAAAGCTTCAATGATTTACTAGAATGATTTTTTTAATTTTTATGATCGAGATTGATAAATAAGGTATTTTTTTTACCATTACATGAAAAAAGTTAAAATACCTGAAAATGTTAATTGACCCACTATACTTAGGAGCCATCGTAATATGGCATAATGTATTTTTCATTAAATATAAGAATTAAAAATTCAAAAATATTTCAAATTGTGACAACTCGATTCTTTTAATCAGTGATTTCTGTAATAATATACTGTACTACTACGTACAGTATATATATTCCGTCATATAGCGTGGCGTTGCGTCGCCGCGACCTGTATACGCCACCCAACAATTAGATTCACCCTCGCATATTCCGTTATATAACGTGACTTTACGTCGCCGCAACCCGACCAGACAGTCAGGTTTACCCTCGCTTAAAGATCTTTAATATCAAAAAAAGGCAAGCATTTTCTATTAGTAGTCTATTAGTAGTATATAAACTAATAATCATTCAGGAAATGAAAGGTATTGAGACGTAACTGTGATGGTATGTGCAACTATTACCATTTTCGGAAAACAGCTTCTACGGTTCAATAATTAATTCGTTTTTAACGCTTCATGGTTTTAGAGATCCGTTAATTAACAACAAAAATATGAAAACCATAGATAATAATTACGTTTCTGACAAATGGATATTCTAGATACTGGGTTCCAAAACACCGAATCGAATATTATTTGAAATAAATAGATTGACTACTGTAAAGATGTCGGACCAAATCCAATCTAAGCAAATTCATATAACATAGAAAATTATATAAAATACTAGCTGATTTTTGTGTGTTTTTCCGCAAGAAATTCAGGTTCTTTAAGCAGGGTGCTTATTTTGGCAGGGTGACATTATGACAATTACTTATTTTAAAATGACTAAAACTTTTTTGCATTTAATTCAGATTTAATGAAATAAAACCTAAATGTTATTTTAAGCCGAGTTTAATCTAAAGACCGTGCGATAAATGTGTTTAGTAGTTTGGATATTACCGTGTACATTAAGGCATATAGACTAGAAGATTAACTTAACTTCTTTGGTCCACTTATTCTTCTCTTCAAGTGCCACTAAATAAAGACTCAGTTACAGTGCTGCCATGACCCTCAAATACCTTGAAGGGAATAATCTTATAATTGCATACGGAACCAAACAATAGTGTTTACGGTTCGGTGCCAACACAAAACCAATGCTCAATAACATACAACTTGTTTAACGATTTCTCAGTAATGGCCGAACTAAAAAACAATACTTGGCTTTGTTGATTGATTAATTGTTTATTGTGTATTTTATATTACACCGGATGGATTTAAGAAGGAATTGCACTGATTTTGATCAAATTTAAATTTTTATATTACATTTCCTGACTGCATTCACGACATATTTATCTATATTAAACATAAGAAAAAAGAAAAAAGAAATATTTGTGTGGCGACCCGACGCCTAGTGGAACGTTGACCTCATATGTGACAGTTCCTTATGCGAACCATAAACGGTTGTTTCGAGTATAAACCGTTTTTTTATTCCGTTAATCGTATGTTTGTCCGTGTGGTGACGGAGTAAAAATACAATTCACCATCAGTGGACTATAGAAAAAGATGGATAACGCATATGGTCATAAAAGGTCTGCTCAAGATAGCTAGTCCTTCGGGCCGTCCACTGACGACAAGTCACCCTGCTCCGGTGGTCGGCCCAACAACGAGGCGACGTGGGTACGGGTGGGTAATGGGCCCGCGCGCCGTCCTTTCGCCGCCCTGGACGGTATGGACCGAGCGTGCGCTTACCATACCCAAAAAAAAAAAATTAAAAAAAAAGCAGTAACTAGCCCTTCCCTCCGTTGTGGTTAATGGAGAAGATAGCTGCTTTAGTGGTTAACTAGTAATCGGTTATTACTTGCGGGATCAGGTTCAAACATAATCCTTTTTATTATATTTGAGAAGCATATATAATAATATATATATAAATTAATATGTATCATGGTTCCAAGAACATCACGCTGGCGCTATTAATAAAAATATTTTTGTATGTAATTTTATTTAAACGTAATTAAAAAATAGAGAAGCCCGCTAAGTTTCTTGCCAGTTTCTTACAAGATAAAGTAAAATGTAAAAAAATTACAATGTCTAAGTTCTCCCGCGGGGTTTATGCACAATAAATGATTTGAATATAATATTCATATAAAATGTATGGAAAAGAAAGAATCGAACAAAACACTATTAACCCGTGTAATCAGCATGGTATAGCAGGACAATTTCCCCCCTATTGTGGAGAAGTCTTGACTTAGAGTAGGTAGAGTTTTATATTTAATAAAATTTAAAGAACATCAATTTCCCTTCCCTTTTGAAGGAGCATAAAAAAAGAAATGAAGCTACGAGCAAGTTAAGTTTAGTTGCACGTAAATTAACCGTATAATTACCAACAAGAATATTGGTAAATTATTGAATTTTATAATTTACTAGCCTACCTACCTACCTTTCTTCTTCGTACCGCTATAATTTTTTTCGTAAATATATTTTCTAAATTATCGAAAATATAGTCTCGGATTATGCCGCGCACCGATCTTACTCAGCGCCATTTAGCTGTCATTTGCCAGATGCGTTTTTGCTATACCACACTTTATAGTGACATGTTTTCTCTTTGACGTTTTATGTCACGTCATACGGAAACCCAGTCGAACGGAATAAAAAGTATTCTATGTCCGTCTCCTGGTTCCAAGCTACCTCCCCACCAATTTTCAGCTAAATCGGTACAGTAGTTCTTGAGTTATAAATAACGTAACTAACACGACTTTCTTTTATATATATAGATTAAGAAAGTCACGAATACTACTACCAACACTTACATTGCTTATGGATGTCGTAAAAGATGACTAAGCTTTACATCGACTTGCGTTAACTCTATCTGATGGCATCTGGTCAATAATTACATTCCAAAGGTGGTTTGACGTCAGGCAGCCAATCACAAAACCATGGCCAGTAATTTTTGCAATATATACGTATGAAAGGAGAGTACCTACCATATTGAGCAGACCACAGGTAATTGAGATAAGATTAATGAAATTAAAATTTCATATAATACAAGTCCATTAAATTCATATTTATTAAACAATATATTAACGAAATCGATCAATTTATTAATATTTCACACCGTTTAAAAACGAGCAGAAAATCGATTGTATCTTCGTCACTACGTTATTAAAAAACAATTACTCCGTAGTGGGATCTCACCTTAAACGCTACTGGGCGTACCTCGATTACATGATACAAAATGGCGGACGCTTGATAAAAAAAAATAATTGCGCCAATAATTGAACCTTAATTGTTTCATTACGCTGTTAATTCTATAAAATTACTTTTGCACTTCGATTTTTATAAATACCTATGCAATTTAATACTTTTAATACCTACCTACATATACCTTACACAGCCTCATGCCTGCTTCCCAGAGGAGTAGTCAAACACTTATTTTTGTTTCTTCTTTTTTTCTTACCAATCGGCTACTAATATGAACCATTTTAGTGACGAGTTATAATTTTCACTACAAATTATCTTTTCTTCGAATTATTCATGGACTAGAATGGCACTCGAACGGTCCTGTGGCACTTACATCCAACAGTTCCCTGCGACTTCCAAAATGTCGTCAGACCACCTAGTAGGAGGTCGTCTTACGCTACGTCGTCCGATTCGTGGTCACCACTCGAGAATCTTTCTTCCCCAACAGTTGTCATGTCGATGAGCAAAGTGGCCTGCCCATTATCATTTCAACGTGCTAATTCTGCGGACTATATCGGTTATACCCGTTTTTCTACTTATAATATATATCTTATAATCTTAGAATAATAACATATAGAAGGTAAGTCCACGCACAAAAAGTGAGGCATTTCAATTGGAGCCTAATGGAGCTTACGCCGGAACAGTCCCGTAATGTACAAGTCATTGCACTGCACGAACGTACGCAACTCTTAAAAAATAAATAGGTAATTATGACGGCTTGTGTATTCAAATGGTGCCACAACACATTTGAAAAACATAAAAAGGTTTTTAACATTACTTTTAAAAGTATTTCGACGATTTATGTTAATAAAAACAAAATTTGATTTCATAATTTGTATAGTGGTTTCCGTGTGTACGTGTGTAATCGTCTGCCCGCCATTAATATTTTTAGATTCAAAGTTTTAAAGTTCGAAGTACTGACACTATCCTTCTATACGTTATTATTCTAAGTATTTTATATTACCTATATGCCTCCCCGTGTATTCATAACGTGTGTCGTAAAAACAGAGTCAAAGTGAAACTTTTATATATAGGTATTACATTGAAACATTTTAATTAATCATCAGTTTTGTATACCACAGATAATTTATTTTAATATCATTATTTTTACTCATATACGTCCCACTGGGCTGAAGTCTCCTCGAAAATAGGAGAGAAAATAACCTGCTAGGATAGGTGGTTTGTTGCTTGTGGGTGTCGTAAAAGACGACTAAGGTTTATATTATGCAGATAAAATCTATGCAAGAGCAAAAAAACTGAATATAAAACCCTATATCAACAAGATTGACCTGCGTGATATAGTACGTCAATTTCCGATTCAAGTACGTCAAATTGTGATGATGATGATAACCTTTAATCTTTATAAATAACCCTCATGGCTATCAGAAATAAAACAATATATAGGTACCAAACGCATAATGTCATATTAATTAAAAACGCCATTTAAATTTACGATCAAATGACATTTCTAATGACATTAATTCTGTGTTGCCAATGAAGAAATAGAACAAGATAAAAACTTGACATTCTATATTCATATTAGTGAATTCTCGACCGAAATTTATTGATTAAATAATACATTTTTTTTGGTCATTGCAATGCGGTAGATGGTCGATAAAATATCGTACAAACCGGAAATTCGTTCCACCTTTTAACACATTATTTAAGTGAAAACGCGTCGAAATTACAAAGAAAGGAATTGTATGCAGGTAATTTAATAAAATAAAAAAACAGTCTTGCTTTTAATTAAGCGGTTTTCATCTAAAGATTATCTGAATAATACGCTGATAAAATTTGACGCGAGTCAGATACAATCAAATAATTTTATCTACAATATCATAATGCTAATGGATATTAATAAACACACTAGGAAACAATTCATATTTAATTTTTTTATTACAAATTATTAAAATTTACATCTGCCTCAAATGCCTTTGTACATAACTACTTACCTACTTACATCTGCCAAGACCCCTTGCCCATCGTCGTTTCTATAAAAATATTTCAAATACCATAAACTCATTATGGATTTTTATCTATGATGGCAACAAAATAAAGATTTGCGAAACATTTCCCGTGCGGTAATAGAGTAAAAATATAATTCACCATCGCCTTTTGTACCATTACTTTGCTCTTATCCCAATTAGGTACTTGTGGTCTACACAATATGTACCCTTCTTTCATAGAATGTAATTGTTGACCTGACGCCATCAGATACCTTTGGCCCAGGTGGAATAAAAGCTTAGTCATTTTATACGATACCCACGAATAGGGTTGGTAGTGTTCATAGCCGCCATAAAACTTTAATTGCAAATTTATTGTGACATGATAATTAGTTTGGCATCAGCCGATATCTGAATACTTTGTGTCCAAATGTAGTTGAAAAGTTTTCGAACAGATTTGATATTTTCAATGCACCGCATCGCGTTTCAATTCATAAAATGAGAGACACTGAGATTATAAAGAAACTTATAGTTTTTTATATGGATTACCCGAACTTTAGAATAATCTCCAATGATTATAGGAATAGAATAGTATTAGAATAGAATACTATTATTTTCTTATTATACCTACGTATATTTTTTCTAATCAATATTCAAAATCTTCATATTTCATTCGATAGTTTCCATAATCTTGATGACTTTCTGTGAATAATAATGTCATTTAGCAGTATTTACCGCAGTAACTTCCGTAGCTCGGACGGATATCGAAGCTCACCTTGTATAACACTTTCCAAAAAGCTTTATTGGCATTTAAAAAAAAATCACAATGTCTTTGGCAAAATGCCTAAGATATAATTTCGACGCAACCAAATCAAAGAGCATAAATTTCAATGAAAATTTTCAAATAAAACTTTCAAATTACGTTCTTTGTTATAAGAAAATGGATAAAAGTAATTACCCTTCACAAACTTGCGTTCATTTTACCCGCGCTAGGTGTCAACTTGACAGCTGTCACCGCCATCTTGCCGACACGAAACGTCAACGAGGTTTGTTGTGGCTTTGAAATTACTGTTTATTTTGACTATAAATAAATGTAACTAGTATTTTGTATTATAGTTTTTGGATAATTTATCTGCACCTTTAGGTCTAAGATCAGAAAAAACTTCTTTAGTAAAGTACCTGTAATGTTTCTACTCTGAAGATATCTATCAGAACAATTTTCTTTTTGATGTGAAACATCTATAGGCGAGGGTGAAGCTGATCGTTGCGTTGGCGTTAACGCCACGCTTCGATATGTACATTTGTGTAACGAAACCATAATCTGTTTTAGAATTTTGTACAACGCCATCTAGGCTCGAAATAATTATTAACCTAAACCCATACCTATATCTAGTGTACCTATACTAATGAAATAAATATTTATTGAATAAAAATCATCATTTTCTGGAAAAATCGTAATATTTTACTAATACTTTATGGCATATTAGTTCCTGTCGTAATCTGTTGTTTTATACATATATACTTGTACAAAATAATTTCGATGTTTCACATCTGCCAGGCGTCCTGAGCGACGGCTCTCTTTTTATTTTTTACTTTAGAGTTTAGCTACTAGGAGCCATTATAGTAATATCGAATAATTTTGTATCAAATAGATTTTATTCTTAGGTTTAAAGTTATTCTGTCTTTAGAGAAGCGGTGGCGTAACGATGATTAATATTGCCTACTAAATTTTTTTAACTTTAACATTACGTAAATAAATTTTCTACATAATATTACTAAAAAGATAACTAAAACTATTCAACGTCTTAAAATATTGAAAATAATATAAAATTGACACATTTTACTTATTTTATACCAATATGTCTGATCAGCATGGTTTGGTAAGTCTTTGACTTACTTAGGGTATTTGACCCTCCCGTTGTGGAGGAGGCCCGAGCCCAACAGTGGGACGTATGTGGGCTGCAATGATGATGATGATGATGAAATGAGGTAAATATTATATCTACAATCATTTTAGGCGCCAAAATTTATTTTAGAAACGCGCCATACACTATTATCATCTAAAATTGTATTAACGTTTTTAAGTCAGGTGGAATGTAATTAAACACTGGCCACGTGTCGCATTCGTGAGATTTTGTAAATTCTTTTAAATAATTACGTTAACGGCGGACATATTTTGTTATAAACAGCTGTTCTAATACCTAAATTAAACTTCAATGAGCAAGCCGTTAAATAATTTATTCAAATTACTAGCAGATATGCAAGGCATTATCCGATTATGCATTTCTTTTCAATTATCAAAAGCCATTAGAAGCGTCGTTTGCAAAGATGACAGATTGTCAAAATGATTTAAATACCGGTCTTCCACGCCGAATGACATAGATTTGAATCCCACGCAAGACAGTTCTTTGCGATCTAAAGATTGTCCCGAGTCTTTTATATTTAATTTTATATCTACCCGCTAAAGAATTAGTTATTAATTTTTTACCCACATTTTGATACAATTCTATGGCCATACTTTCCCAATTTTTGAATCATTTTTCATTGGTGCTCCGTTAATAAATTTATCGATAAATGTACTATCCAACACTAGAATCATTTTTAATTCGAACGAGTAGTTTCTGAGATTAGCGAGTTCAACCAAACAATATGCGCGAGTGAAACCGGCAGATGTTAACCATTTTTTAAGATTCTTATGCCATTGGAAAGCTACGTTATCAGCGAGTTCCTAACATAGGCAATTTTAATCTAGATATTTCCATGGGATTTGATTAATATATGTATATTTTTTTTCACCCATGTAAACTTATAATATCAGCGAGTAACATAGGCAGTTTTATCTCGGCATTCGCATGGGAATGGGGTCTACATGGGTGAAAGCACGAGAGTTTTATTGATATGATTTTTTTTTCACCAATGGAAAGCTACATTATCAGTGACTAAGGAAGGCCATATTTATCATCGTATTTCCCTGCTCCGGTGGTCGGCCCAACGACGAAGGCGACGTGGTTTTCGGGTGGGTTGCGGGAGTTGCGTGCTTAAGCTCCTCTGTCGCCCCGGACGGAGTGGTGCGCAGGGGCGCCGACCGCGGCCCACCCACAAAAAAAAAATCATTGTATTTCCACGTGAATCTGAACAAGGATGGAAGTAATATTCAAATGCGAAAGTTTGTCAAGATATTTGGGTGTCTGTTACTCAATCATGTGTAAGCTGTTGAGCAGATCTGGATGAAAATTAGCACATAGAGTATTTCTTAAGTTAAGAAATATAATAGTTTTTATGTCGATAATATCCCATGAGATAATTTATACGTGGGCAAAAGCTACTTAAGAATAAAATTTAAAAGAGCCATATAACATTTTGGCATTTTCGTCAAAAATCGATAATTTTTATGCATCGCAGCCGCAGAATCATAACCCGCGCGACTTATGCGTTAATAGTCAGTGTATGAATCTTAGAATAATAACGTATAGAAGGATAGTGTCCCTACTTCGAACATTCGAAACATAAATCTAAAAATACGAATGGCGCGCGGACGATTACACACGTACACACGCACACCACTACACATATTATGAAATCAAACTATGTTTTTATTAACATAAATACTGTGTTAAATACAGTGCTGTGTGGTAGCGGCTTCGAATACTACCAACCCTTGCTTTGCTCGTGGGTGTCGTAAAAGACGACTAAGAGCCCTAGATTGACCCGGACCAACTCTATCTGGTACCATTTGGGTCAACGATTACATTCCCAAGGAGGGTTGACGTCAGGCAGGCGGCCGGTCATAAAATTCATTGCCGAAACTTTTTGCAATATGTCAAAACAGATGACATATTGCGTCGACCCCAAGTAATTGGGATAAGAGCAGGATGATGATGATGATGATGTTTTTATTAACATAAATCGTCAAAATAATTTTAAAAGTAATGTTAAAAACCTTATTAAGTTTTTCAAATGTGATGTGACACCATTTGAAAGCACAAATCGTCATAGTTACCTATTTATTATTTAAGAGTTGCGTACGTACGTGCAGTACAATGACCTTGTACATTACGGAACGGTTCCGGCGTAAGCTTCATTAGGTTCCAATTGAAATGCTGCACTTTTTGTGCGCGAACTTACCTTCTATACGTTATTATTCTAAGGTATGAATATGTAAAGCGCCATTTCTGAGGTCTGCGACAGAAACATACGTCAAATGACGTAGGCTACGCCATACATTTACATACTCTAACTATCATAACACTAGCCGCACGCGCCTACCAGACGCGATCGCCTCCGCGATAAGGGGAGTGATGGCTGCTCTAGTAGTTAACTCGTGATCGGGTGCCGCTTGTGGGATCTGGTCCAGCCATAATCGTTTGAATTATATTAAGTGTCTTGCGGTTCGAAGGGCATCACACTGGAGCTAGTTCTTACAAAACATGTACACAATTGTATATCTAAGTAAGAAGAAATAATAGACAAGCCTGCTGAATTTCTTGCCGGATCTTCTCAGTAGCGGTCGCGTTCCGATCCGGTGGCAGTATATTTTTTTTGGCAATTGTAAACCTGACAATATGTAAGTGCCCTCTCGGGGTTTATGCATAATAAATAATTTGAATTTGATCAATGGTGTTCGGTCGACTGCGATGTACGGAAATCGACCTTAAGGGGCTGATTTCCGTGCTGGCCACGTATGTCAAGGACTCTATATTAGTGGTCAGCCCAATGGCGACGGGGAGGGAGCATAGTGGGTTATGGAGTCGCGCACCATACTTTTGTCAGTCGGAACAGACGACGAGCGAACAGACCATTGCCTCATCGCAGCCCACATACGAATTTACAAATTTGACTTACTATACCATGCTGGTCAGACATATTGGTATAGGGTTTCATTTCGAGTTTTCCTTCTCTTGCACAGATGTTATGTGCATACAGGCCCACCGCTAGCTGTTTCATCGCCCGCGTGCAATACCGATGATGCCGCCTTTTTTTTGGAAGGCACACTCATTTCGAGGCGACGGATGAGCGTCGTGCGACCTCATAACTTATCGTATTCCCTCCCCATTGCTATTGGGTCAACCACTTGACAGATACTTATACTATATACTTTACCGATTCCTTGATATCCGTGGCCGGCCCGGTGGGTTACCCTTTCGGATACCGTCCCCTTTGACACCCTGGTAATATTGCAGTGGTGCCAGCTGGAGCGTCGCCCTCACGCCGTCGGACTCTTTGCGGGTAGCGGACTAATCCCCGGTCCATCTACCCGCGACTTCGGCTAAGGCATCATCATGCGCAAGTACTCGCGCCTGCGCCGCCCAACGCTCCGGCAGCGGATTGTGTCGTGGTAGAGGAATTCCTCCCAGACCTACTCCGCTGCCTCGGCGGTGATGACCGCGTCTTAGTTTGCGCATTGTCCAGCAGCACGATGGACCTGTAGGCCGCGGCCGAGTTCGAAGACCGTTCCAGCATCGGCAGGAGCACCAGCCTCCCCTCCTTCCAACACCCAGGGAACTGCGTGGACGCTAAACAGGCGTCGTGCAGTCCCCCGAGGCGTGGTGGACTTAGCATATTACGCCGGGTGGGAGCACCTAGGCTGGGCGTAATTTGCTACGCCGACGTTATGCTCATCACGGCGGCACGCCTGGCAACTCTCAGCACCGAGGAGATTGTCAGGTGGATCGAAGTTCTGGGGTTGAGGGTAGCTCTGGACAAGATGGAGGCCCTATTGTTCCATGGGCTCCATATCAGTCTTCCCACCGGCACTTCGATCACCGTCAATTCGGTTACCATTGTAAGGTTGGGCGTTCGGGATAATAGATTGATATAATACGATCTGACTGCTGTATAATAACTGAACGTTTATTCAACACAGCGGAGATGCTCGTCGGGCTTAACCGGCGGGTGTCACGCGGGTGGGAGGCGGAGCAGTCTTACTGAAGAAGATGGCCGCCTGGCGAGTCGACGCCCGCCACAACGTCATTGCCCGTTGGGCAGTTCGGCTGCAGAGGCCTCGGTACGGTGTTCGGACCGTCGAGGCCTTCTGGCCGGTGCTGATGGAGTGGTTGGATCAGCAGGGTGCTTTCTTTCTGACTGGTGCCGGTTTTGACGGGACACGGTTGCTTCGCCAAGTACCTGCACATAATCGTGAGGAGGGAGAGCATACCATTCTGCCACCACTGCGATTGCGACAAGGACATGGCGCAGCACACGCTCGAGGTGTGTGCCGCGTGGGCAGAGCAGTGCCTTGAACTTGGCGCAATCATCGGTGTCGACCATCGCTAGGGAGATGCTCGACAGCGTCAGGAACTGGGATGCGGTAGACGCCTTCTGTGAGGCCGTCATCACACGGAAGGGGGCAGCGGAGCGTGCGCGAGAGGAACTCCTCTACGGCGACACGGTCCGCCGCCGGCGACTCGGGCGGCGCATGCGCGAGGACTTACACCAGATGCCGCCCTAACCGAGGCCAGGGCTGATTGGACCGGAGATTTTAGTCCATTATCCGCAGAGAGGCTTAACGCGCGACGGCGACGGACGTCCTGGACGTTGAGAGGAGAGAGTACTTAGCAAGGTATTCCGTCGGGCCGACCACCGAGGACAAGGAACTCGGCACTGGTATTCGGCTCAACGACGAAGACGACGAGCTTCGGATGGGTTACGGGCCCGCGCGTCGTCCTTTCGTCGCCCCGGACGGAATGGACGGAGTGTGTGCTGATCATAGACAACACCAAGAAAAAATGGGTATCCGCACAACGTACCCTATTCGGTCCACGTAGAGGACGCTGCGCCGGTGACTGCCTTCATGACTATGTACAGCAAGGCCACGATCGTCGAACATCCCTTTCTTAAATTGAACTAGGCGTCCGACAAATCGGGACCACCGACCCATAAGTGCTGGCTACTAGCAGACGAACGTTTAATATTGCATCCGAGTTTTAACGGATGGCAATTGATGGTGGTGTTAACGCCAATCGGTTCATTTTTTTCCATGCGATGACATTTCTTACAAGTGTAAGAAGGTGGGGTGGATATTATGACATGAATTACATGACGAGTCGCTCGATTTGCCGCCCCCCTGGACGTGCCGCCCGCGTGCGGTGCACGCGTTGCACGCCCGCTTACGGCGGGCCTGTGTGCATATTATATCCCATAGTCATCTTATAAGACATCCACGGACAAGATAGGGAGTGATGAATTGTATTTTTACTCCGTCACCATACGGAAAGACCATTGCCATGCGGAAGGCCTGCTCAAACAAAAAAAACCCAAGTTTTAATTTTTTTTTTAATTTATATTTAGCTTTACTGTTATTTTATTTAAATTATTTTCAAAACATTTCCTTTCGTGTCTCTACGTCACAAACAGACAGATATTTACATGTCTTAATTTGTAAATCTAAATTTAATCCCCTATTTTTATACCCTATTTTTATTCCCTTGGAGAATGAAAATTGACGCAAATTAAAACCAAGTGCTTATTTATTTTTACTGAAAAGTCCATAGGGACACGATATCGAAACGAAAGTATCAATACTGTACTCGTGAGTACCTAGTATCGAAGAAAAAATATCGTACTTGATAAAGTATCGAAACAAAAGTATCGATACTCCAAAGTATTGAGTACTGAGTACTTTTCCTAGAATCCAGTTCGTGATGACCTTTTTTTTAGGAATTTTTTTAGGATTAAAATATGTCAGGCCACTTTATAGAAGGTTCATTACGCTTTAACTAGATGGTAAGGTCAAATTTTCGTGTGGTGACGGAGTAAGAATACAATTCACCACCCCCTATCTTACCCGTGGGTGATCGTACGAGACGACTAAGGGAGATAAAAGGCATATAACATATAGATGTTATTAGCGATGTTAGCGAGAGAAGGCAAATTCGAAATAAAACCCTATACCAACACGTCTGACCAGCGTGGTATAGTAGGTCAATTACCCTTCCGTTATGGAGGAGGCCCGAGCCCAACAGTGGAACGTATATGGGCTGAAATGATGATGAATGATGAAGGTCAATTTAACATGGATACTTTGTGCAATTTGTTGGATACAATACCTGCCTAAAAGTACTCATTGAGTAAAAGTATCGAATAGAAAGTATTGAGTACAAAAGTATCGGATGATGATGATGAGTACAAAAGTATCGGTATCGAAAGACAAGTACTCGATACCTAAAAGTAACGATACTTTTTTCGTGTCCCTAGTTATTCATCATGATCATTTAAGCTTATATGTAAGATATCCCAGGTGTAGGGTGCCTCTGCGATGAGAGGCATATTGACCTTCTATACCGCGCTAGCCAGACATATTTGTATAGATTTTTATTTCGAGTTCTCTTGCATAAATGTCATATGTATATTATCCCTTAGTCGTCTTTTACAACATCCACGGGTAATATAGAGAGTGATGAATTGTATTCTTACTCCGTCACCACACGGAAATAGTTGTTGTCTGCGAAACATATCCCTTAGTCAGCTTTTACGACACCTACGGGTAAGATAGGGGGTGAATAGTATTCTTACTCCATCATACGGAAGTTTCAAACCAAGTTAAAATACCCGTGTTAATAAACATTATTTCATTCTACACAAAATTAATTCAAAACCGAGTAGAAAAAAAACAAACAATGCATGAATAAATAAATATATACAAAATACATTTGTATGTCCGTGTCAACAATGCTGTATAGATTTACGCTCCATTTCACGTAATAATATTCTAATATATACAATTCAGTCCGGTCAAATGCCATCTCGATAGCTACGAATATAACATTGTGTCATGTATGTCGTAAAAGCCGATTAAGAGCTCATTCCAATGTATTGACGAGATTACCTATTATTAAATAAGACAAAATCCTGAAAACTATGATAAGTTTCTTTATACAGGCAATGGGGTTTATTTTAAAAAAATAAATTAGAAAAGGTGATTATAGGATATTTATAAAATTTGAATAGGATCTTTGATGTTTACGCGAGTATTACACAATTTAAATAAAACCACTTTACGGGTTTTAATTATGTCTGTAATAACGATGACTTGTTGGATGTGAGACATCTTAGTCCGCCCGTGACCACGAACGCTGCAAAGTGTTCGAAACGTCGGACAATCAAAAATCAAATACAAACGCGATAAAAGCCGTAGTTTTATTTAAAATTGAATAGGATTATTTTGGAAAACGAAATCCTCTTTCAAATATAAAAAAGTTATGCATGAACGCAAAAAAAAGAACACGAACAATCGAAGTAAGAAAACTCTACATTTTTAAATCACTTAAAGATGATATAATCGTGAAAATTAAAATAAAACCGGTTAAGTGCGAGTCGGGGTCGCGCACGAAGGGCCGTACCAATCTATGCCAATAAATAAAATTGGAGTGTCTGTTTGTAATGTCAAAATAATAGGCTTTTTTCGTGCTCACACGGTTATTTGCACGACACCTATGCCTATAATAGCGATTAAAAAATTTTTGTCTGTCTGTCTGTTTGTTCCGGGTAATCTTTAAAACGGCAGGACCGATTTCAAAAATTCTTTCACCAATGGAAAGCTATAATATCAGGGCGTTAACTAGGCTATATTTTATTCCAGTATTCCCACGGGAACGGGAACTACGCGGGTAAAACGACTATAACCGAAGCGAAGCGAGGGCGGGTTGCTAGTAACTAATAAAAATCGCGTTTGTTGTATGGAAACCCCCCTTAAATATTTATTTTATTATGATTTTAGTATTTGTTATTATAGCGGCAACAGAAATAAATAATTTGTAAAAATTTCAACTGTCTAGGTATCGCGGTTCTTGAGATACAGCCTGGTGACAGACTGACGGACGAACAGACAGCGAAGTCTTAGTAAGGGTAAAAACGGGACCCTATCCCGTTTTTACCCTTTGTATACGGAACCCTAAAAATGCGTATTAATTAATGTTACCTTTTTTTATTTTGCTGTGGTAGGGTTTATTTTTCTTTTATGATCTGGACACACTCTGCCCAGTCTGTCTGAGGCGACGAATGGTCGGCGTGCGGCCTCTTAACCTACCATGCTCCTTCCTCATCACGATTGCGTCGATCAATGGAGCAGCTTCTTTGATACCCGTGACCGAACGGGCGGATTACCATTTCTGGTACCATTCCATTCCCTTCGATGCCCCGGCAACAAAATAGTATTGCCAGGGCGTCGCCCCAGGTTTCTCTGCGGGTGACGGATTAAGCCTGATCCGTCCACCCGTGAAATTTGTGTTCCCTTTAAAAGAAGATCTTTAAAAGAGAGAGAAAAAAGGCGAGTATAAAGTACGCCTGTCAGAAGTGAAACTTCTTTATCTTTCATCCTTCATCATTCATCCTTTATCCTTTATCTCATTCTCTCGTCGGCTGAATCCTATACATTTAAGTGTTTGTGTCTCTATGGACTCGCTTTTTCGTTTCATCGAGTTTGAAATCACAAAGATTCTAATGAAGGTTCACTTCGAAAAAATGAAGTAAAAATGTATCTAAATTTAGCGACCGCATAAAACTGAGTAAAAAATTCCTTTTTATTTTAACGAAGAAAGTGTGTGTGTACACTTAGGTATGCACGTAAGAAGTTATTCTTCTTTAGCGTAACCGCATAAAACTCTTTGTAAAAGTTTTTGACCGACTTCAAAAAAAGGAGGAGGTTCTCAATTCGTCGAAATATTTTTTTATGTATGTTCACCGATTACTCAAAGACGCCTGGACCGATTTGCGAAATTCTTTTTTAGTTTGATAGGGTATATTTTCCAGGTGGTCCCATAATCATCAGGTCAGGATCTGATGATGGTATCCTTGAGAAATTGGTGAAATTCTTAAAGTTTTATAGTCAAATTTTAACGTTTTTAGTTTACTGTTTGAAGTCAGTTTTTTTTTTTAAATTATAATTATATCCTTAGCGTTACGTTCTCTTCAAATGGAATTATTAATTAATTGTCATTTAACGATTATAATGGCATACGTGAAGCATAATCGAGTAATCATACATAATTTTGGAAAAGAGTTGATACTCTTACACTGATGGACCGATATTAACCAAACATAGCTAAAAACCACCGCAAGAAAACTAGGTTTCAAATGAAAAAAAAATAGCGTGAGTACCTACTAAGTACGCATGTCAGAAGTGAAACTTCTTTGGTTCCATGTGTTTTTAATCAGTATTAAAAAAAAATTAAAATATAAAAAAAAATTAAATCCCTCTCACTTTCTCACTCGCTCGCTCCCTACTCTCGCCCCATGGCTGTGCTTCGTGCTATGTTCGCCCTTTCCCACTCTCTCTCAATCTGTCTCAATGGCTCTCTCCCTCTTCTTCGACACAAACGCTGCACATCTTCGTGACGCTAAATTGCGTTTCATCTGTAAAAATTTACCCTCATGCGCGCAAAGACGTTTCACTTCAAAAACCGTATCAAAATCGGTTCTTCCGTTTGAGAGCAACAATGCCACACACACATACACACACCCAGGCAGACAGATATCGATGTCAAACTTATAATACCCCTCGTTTTGCGTTAGAGGTTAAAAAACGACACTAATAATAGATTAAAAAATTGGCCAAGTGTGAAACAGACTCGCGCACGAAGGGTTCCGTACCATTGACTAGGTAAACAAGTGTCTTTTTTTTTGTGGTGGGTTACGCTCGGCGCACTCCTCGCACCACTCCGTCCGGGGCGACAGAGGGGCGTGAGCATGCACACCGTCGTCGTCGGGCCGACCACCGGAGCAGGGTGACTTGACGTCAGTGGTCGTCAGGTAACCAAGTGTCTACCTGTTGCCATTATCGATATCAAGCAGAAAAGCAAAAAAAAAATGCGGTTGTTGTATGGGAGGCCCCCCCTTAAATATTTATTTTATATTATTTTTAGTTATAGCGGCAACAGAATTTGTAAAAATTTTACTGTCTAACTATCGCGGTTATATACAGCCTGATGACAGACAGACGGATGGACAGACAGCGAAGTCTTAGTAATAGGGTCTTTAAGGTGTTGGTTTTTCATGACGCTGTGCGCGAGTGTAATAAAAATTTGCTCTCATCGTTTTATCATAAGTCGCCATTATTGTTTTCAATGTAGCATTATAATAAAACAAGATTATACGTAATACGTATTTATGTTTTACCCCCAATAATCGTTAAAATCAGCTGAGGGTCGACCAAAATTAGAAGCAGGATTCTGTCATATTTATCTCCTACTCGGCTATGGTATTATTTGGAACGGCCTATAAATAAAAATTCCATGTGGTGACGAAGTAAAAATACAATTCACCACTATCTTGCCCGTGGATGTCGTAAAAGACGACTAAGAGATATAATATGCACATAACATTTGTGCAAGAGAAGAAAAACTCGAAATGAAACTCTATACCAACATGTCAACATCGTCACACTGACGACAAGTCACCCTGCTCTGGTGGTCGGCCCAACGACGGAGGCGACGTGGGTACGGATGGGTTATGGGCCCGCGCCGTCCTTTCATCACCCCGGACGGAATGGACCGCGTGTACGCTTACCATAGCCCACTCATAAAAAATAAATACCAACATCTCTGACGACCATATTATAGTAAGTCAAATTCCCTCCCATTGTGGAGGAGGCCCGAGCCCAACAGTGGGACGTATGTGGGCTACAATAATGATGATAATTAATATTTCCACGTGATGACGGAGTAAAAAAACAATTCATCACCCCTTATCTTGCCCGTAGATGTCGTAAATTGATGAGATGCAATTAGCATATAACATCTGTGCAAGAAATGGAAAATTGGAAACCTATGCCAACAAGTCTGAGCAGCATGGTATAGTATGTCAATTTATCTCCCTCAGTGAAGAGGGCTCGAGCCCAACAGAGATGATAATGATTAATATTATCCATCTGCATCCCCCGGTCTCGCCCAGATTAAGACATGCATAGCTCGCGCCCTGACACGAAAGTATCCACGATTCTACCCTCGCCGCTGAGATTGGAAATCATGCCGCGGCAAAATCATAAACGTGGAACTGCCCACTTTACCAGTGACCCCCTTAAAGTCTGTATCCCACAGGGGGTGCCCTCAGTAACGGTTGCTTAAACTTTATTAGGTCAAGAGCCCTCAGCGCTTACCCAGCAGTCTGGATAAAGTTGTTATCTATGGCTAACAACTATAGTCTCCCAAAGAAAAATCTCCCTCGGTTGTCTTTTACGATTAACTATGGATAAGTAACGAATGGTGGACAGTATTCTTACTTTTACAGTAAACAAATTAAATTCTTATTATTTTATCATCATTTCGACTCATATATGTCCCACTGCTGGGCTCAAGCCTCCTTCATAATAGGAGGGCTATTGACCTACTATACTGGTCAAACGGATTGGTATAGGGTTTAATTTCGAGTTTTCCTTCTCTTCCATAGATGTAATATAGGTATTATATCCCTTAGTCGTCTTATACGACATCCCCAGGCAAGATAAGGAGTAATTAATTGTATTCATACTTCGTCACTACACGGCATATTACGCAGTATTATAAAAAAAACTATAAAAAAAGAAACATGGATCTGAACCATGCATATAGCTCTCAATCAATTCACAGCTTGCCGTCGTCAAAGCTTAAGAAAAATAAAAAAAAAAGAACACACTATGAATCATCCTCAAGGCTCACCCTTGCATAATAAAAAAGAAACAAAATAAAAAGCACACGGATATATCATATAGGTACTTAATTATCTGGAAAACAATAAGTCAATCGTAAATAAAAAAAATGCTGTAAATGAAATAATATATGATAGAAATAAAAGAATAAATAATGGTCAAATATTAATAATAATTAATTATTAAAAAGATATTTACGAGCAGAATAACGTATGCCATGAAATATTAAATAATTATCAAAATAATGATTTGTATAAAAATCCTATCATGTCAAAATAAAAAATGTATAATAAATTATATTAAAAAAAAAACATCCGACGGTTACCTATAATTAGTAGGCATAAGGACGTAACACAATAAATTCCCGACGCGCTGTTATTTATATAAATCTCATTCACGAGCACCAAAAAAATTGCTTTAAAAAACCTTACTGTCATTTAAAAATAAAGCTATTCATCATAATCGTAACCTTTATTATTCAAATGACTAAATTCCGCAAAATATCAAATCTTTCTACTTTACATACAACAAAAAATCCATAACAGGTTCTCAAGACAATCTAGTTAGACTAGATATCAGAATATTTGAAGATAATAAGTCCACAAATTAGCTGTTACAAATATTCATCGGCATCCAGACCTTAATAAGGTCAGAGACACTACTTTTACATCTTCGATACCAATGTGTAAAGTTACAGGTTCCCTCATGATGATTTTAATCACTGAGCAACCGATTTCTCTATTATCGGCCATAAATATTTGTAGAATATGAAATGTATCCTGGATTCATTTATCAGCTGTCTATAAATCTAAAAAAAACTGGAGAAACTTACCTGAACTAGGTCTGTCACTGTATCTTGTGCAGTACACCCAAGCAGGCCATAAAGCTCCATTTCCTGACTGACTATTTGTATCTGTACTGCCGCAAGTTGAAGGCGCACCACTAGAAGTCGATGATACAACGGAACTTGCTGAATCTGGCCTCTTTTGAGCCTCAATTACCTTTGGTATTTCCCTTTCTTTAGTAATCTGTTCACCAATTTGTGAAACTGTTTGCCTTAGACCTCCCAAAGGTGGCAAAGAACAAAAATCGGCTTCTTTGGACTTCAAATAATCGAAGCTATATTTCTGGTAGTCGTTTGATTTCGATAGATCATAAGGCTTGTACAAAATACTGTGATTTGGACCAGCTGGTTTAGGTCCTTCGATTTTATTAGTTTTTCTCAACGCGTTCAATCCAAATTCTGGATGTAGGATGTTGCTAATTGAAAATGCTATAGGTGTAGTAGGTTGTTGCCTTTGGTTTCTTATTTTGTCTATGTCAAATCGATGGTTTTCTTGGTTTATTTGCGGTTTAACATCAGGCGTTTCAGGTCTGTAGTAGTTTTGATAATTCTCCATCTCGTTTTGATTTTCTGGACTCGGTGGTGGTGAATTTGGTTGTACTTTAACTATTGTCATATTTGGAGAATTGCGATCGTATCTTGAATCAATAGTTGTGCAAGTATACTGGCTTTGAGGACAGTAGTTTATGGTATTATCTGCGTGAGGGGCTGGCACTCTTCCGGCGACAGGCCCAGGACTGTTCGCTTGGTTCGGACTGCAGCGATCTTCGAAAGCCATTTTTTCCCACCGAACTTTAATTAATACAGTACATCACAGGCACAATAAATGTTTTTAAATTTAAATGAGACACAGAAGTCTTGTTTTAATATTTAACAGGAATTGATTAGCATGATTTCTTAATACCGCACTAGTTTTTTAAGGCAAGGGACGCGTGATGGACAGCCTGAGCTGTCAGATTGAAACGTCAATTGATTTTGACACGGGCACTGCTCCCGGCGGCGGCGGCCGAGCGACTGCGCCCCTCATTTCATGTGGGGGACACGCCCCCGAACAAACAAGCTTTTTACCCTTCCCCGTTTGTTTTGTAGGCGTTACCCGTTCGCTTTTCATTGTTCGACAACATCTTTTGTATATTTTGTCTTTATCTAACTTACTAGCGATTGTGGGAGACGAAAGAGATAGATGTATGCCAATTGATTTAACCTGACTGTGTATTTAGTAGGGCCAAGTAGAGATTTGTAATTCAGTTGTAAATTGCCTCTATGGCTCTTTCGCGCGCTCATAATGTATTAATAATATTGCGGTACGCTTTGTACAGAATTTCAATTAAACTTTGACAGAATTATTATATTGATAGACTTGGATACCATGTTGAATTATTGATCGAATATCATTTGTAATTGAATATTTTTGTTTTTGAACGAAATTATGTCATAAGTTTATAATTAAGTCGTTATATTTAATATTAAATTATTGTGAGAGATAAAAATCTGTATTGTTTTGAATTTATCGCGTAATTCAATTAGTTGTTAACGTGATTTCTGATGTTTATGCGAATAATGTGTAATACATCATAATTAAAATTATTTTCACGCCTTTTACAATCCGCTGAAAATAGTTCGAATCCTTAGGCAACCAAAAAATAAATACAAATGCGGTAAAATCTGTAAAAACAGTTTTATTTATTAGTTAGGGTATCATGGTAATAATTGAATATCTTTTATTTATTTTTTTGAGGTTATAAACCTAGCCAGATTTAGGAAGATTTATTATAAAACAAAAGAATGAACCACCTATTCGAAAACTTATTCAAATAATCCGCTATCAGTAAGCAACGTACCCAGTATGCTGACAGTTTGAATGGCAATGCTCAACCTCTGTGCCTAGTAAAATCGTCCCGGTCGCATGTCGCTTCTATAAGCTTATTAAAAACTGCTAATCAATAAAATTTTCTTTAATATACATAATTTTTCTTTTTCTATTTTTTAAATTACGCATATAAACTTGAATTCATCATTATCTAAGTCTATATACACCTCACTATTAGACTAGAGCCTCCTTCACAATGGGAGCAAAATAGACTTACCATACCCCGCTTTTTTCTTTTTTCCGACAGAGGGACATAAGCATGCACACCCACAACCCAACCACGATGCACGTCGCCTTCGTCGTTGAGCCGACCACCAAAGCAGGGTGACTTGACGTCAGTGGTCGGCCCGACAGAATACCCACTATTTGGGGTACCCTCCCATCGACCGACGTCGGTCTTTCCTCACGCAGTCGACCTCTCGGCGGGTGACGGACTAATCCCCGGTCACGTCACCCGCGGCCTCGGCTAGGGCGGCATGAGGCGCAGGTAGGTATTCGCGCCTAGGCCGCCCCAGTCGCCGGCGGTGGATCGCCTCATCGAGGCTGCGCTCCTCGCGCAGGCGATCCGCCGCCTCAAATATTGACGCCTAACCCTAGGCGTACACATATATATTTTTAAATTGTCATTAGGTACCTTTTTTGGGACTAATCCGACCACACATTTCCATTACTCTAACTCCTGTAAGGCAGAATCCACAATTGTCTTCGTATAAGACACTGAAGTTACAGGAAGTCCTGGGAAACGTTTTTAATTGTCGTGAGGCCTGCATCAAATGTATTTAGAAAAGAATAAGTGCGAATCGAGTCGCGCACGAAGAGTTCCGTACCATTATCTATAAAAAAAATCTCTTTTATTGTATGGGAGCCCCCTTAATTATTTATTTTAATTAATTATATTTAAAGAGAACATAAAACTAAATATTCTGTGAATAGTTAAAGCGTCTACCTGTCACCGTTATTAGTATCGAGCAAGAAACGGTAAAATAATCAAGTTTGTTGTATGGGAGCCCCCCTTAAATATTTATTTTATTTTATTTTTAGTATTTGTTATTATAGCGGCAATAAAAATACATCATCTTTTTTTTTTCGCGGGCGACATGAAGCAAAATTGTCTAATAAGCCAGTAGATTAGAGGATGTACAGCGTAGTTATTTTATACTAGCAACCCGCCCTCGCTTCGCTTCGGTTTTAGTCGTTTTGCCCGCGTAGTTCCCGTTCCCGTGGGAATACTAAGATAAAATATAGCCTAGTTTACGCGCTGATATTGTAGCTTTCCATTGGTGAAAGAATTTTTGAAGATTACCCGGAACAAACAGACAGATAAAAATTTTTTAATCTGTATTTTAGGCATAGGTGTCGTGCAAATAACCGTGTGAGCATGAAAAAAGCCTATTATTTTGACATTACAAACAGACACTCTAATTTTATTTATTGGTAAAGATAGGTTTTTAATAGCGATTCCTTAAGTTCAATAATACCTGAAGCAATATAAAACTAAATGTTTTATAAAATCCGGACCGGGGATTTAGACCGGACACCCGTGGAGAAGTTAGCCTAGCGCTGGCGATCGGCGTCCCAGTAGGGGACGTCGACGGGAGAGGGTACTCCCTCGGGGTATTCCGTCGACCACTGAAGTCAAGGAACTCTGCGCTGGTGGTCGACTCAACGACGAAGGCGACGTGCTATACGGGTGGGTTACGGGTGTGCGTGCTTACGCCCCTCTGTTGCCCCGGACGGAGTTCGGGGAGGAATGCTCCGACCGTAAACAAAAAAAAGGTGTTTTATAAAATAATAATTTTCATTGACAAAAAATTAATTAACCTCAATATAGAATCACCGTTCATATACGTCCCACTGTTGGGCTCGAGCCTCCTCCAAAATGCGAGGGAAATTGGCCTACAAACTAGGCTGGTCAGACGTATACCTATGTGTAGGGTTTTATTTCGAATTTTCTTTCTCTTGCATAGATTTTATATGCATATTACATTTCTTAGTCGTCTTTTACGACATCCACAGGCAAGATAGGGGGTGGTGAATTGTATTCTTACTCCGTCACCATACGGAAAATGTCGATAAAATTTAATAACTAATACTCTAATGGATAGATATAAATTATTCTAATAACGATTACTTATTGTACGTGAGACATCTTAGTCTGCCCGTGAATATCAACGCTATAGGTACCTAAAGTGTTCGAAACATTGGGCAATCAAAAATCAAATACAAACGCAATAAAATCCGTAAAAATTCTTTTATTTATAAATAGCATCACCCTGCGGTTTCACCTGCAGTGCCTCTTCCCGCGGGAATATCGGGATAAATTATAGCCTATGTGTTATTCTGATATCTAAGCTATATTATTGTGAAGTTTCATCAAAATCCATTCAGTGGTTTTTGCGTGAAAGAGCAACAAACATCTTCACATCCTCACAAACTTTTGTGTTTATAATATTAGTAGAATAAATCTACTAAAATAATACTTATAATAAGTGTAATAATAGTTTTCTTTATATTTAACATCACAGATGGCGTAGTGGTTAAGATATCGATATACCGTGCCAGTGCCGGGGTTCGAATCCCACACAGGACAACACTTTGTGCGATCCACAAATTGTTGTTCTGAGTCTGGATGTAATTTGTGTCCGTTAATTATATGTTTATAAAGTCCTGCGTAACGTAAGGATTATTTCCTTAGCCATAAAAAAATTACTCAAGAAAACATCATCATGAATTATTGAAACTATTATCACATTCGCAATCAAATTGCATCCACCATCAATTGGCTACCAATACCGTTATCATCAAGTCTTGGCTGTAGGCACCACGCCGCCTAGACAATGTGTCAATGCAAACAAAAGAAGAAGAAAAAACAACATGGCGTCGCTAACGAGGCGAGCTGTCGCTTCCCGCCTAAATACCTGTCAATGTCAAATAAAGACGCGGTCGCACTGTTAGAGTTTATAGGTAAACGTTACAAGGTTATTCAATAATTATGACTCATCGAAAACTGCTCTTTACTTGTTATCAATACAATACATGCTCTTCTTCCCTCGTACATATTACAAAAGATATTGGCAATTGTTTCATGGCGACTGCTTAGCTGACGTCAACAGGGCCGAATTATCCATAAGGCGAACTAGACAACTGCCTAGGGGCCCCGCACCGACTAGGGGCCTCGAGAATGCATCAAGAAATTATTACATTACATCGAACGATTTTTTTGAAAACTTGTATTCTTGTTCAATATTATTCCTTTTTTTAATTCTGTTGGTGGCAAAAAAGGAAACAGCTAGGTTGCTGTGCTTAAACAACTGCTGTGGTAAGTGATACCACTGTTCATAGACCTTGTACCATGGACCCGAGAATCGCATTGCCTAAGGGCCCTGGTAGGCCTAATCCGGCCCTAGACGTCAACTATTCTTGGCAAGGTAATTATTGACTAGATTGCTTCAGATGAAGTAGACTTAGGTCGATGTAAAGTTCTTAGTCGTTTTTTATAACAGCCATAAGCAGATGGTAATCCAAAACCTTGAAAATGACACGCTGATCAATGATCGCCAATACGGCTTTCGGTATGCTTGGTCGGCTGGTGCACTTCTTGTATACCTCACACACCGTTAGGCAGATTCTTGGAGGGTAAGGGTGAAGCGGTACCCTTGAGCTTAAATGTTACAAACGTTCAATAAGGTCTGGCATAGACCTTTTTTATCGAAGTTGCCATCGCGGATGATTAAAGTATAAAAATTGTCGTGGATGGCTCCTGCTCCGATACTATGATCATTAATACTGGCGTATCACGCGGCTTCATGCTCTCCTCCTGAATATCAACAACTTGCCCCATAAAGAGAGAGAGAGAGAGAGAGAGAGAGAATTTGCGTGTTTACATACCTATAAGTTTTTTATTGCTGTTGGTGGTAAACGAGGAAACAACTCACCTCATGGTGAGTGAGTTTATTAACCTTTATTAGGACACTGCTTACCGTCAAGAAAATAAAGGGAGTGTGAATGCGTGTATTTAGGTTCGATGATATTAAACGCACCACATGCAAACACCCTCAGAAAGTTTGGCTGCCGGCTCTCTCGCTCACGGAATGAAGTGCAGTAACAAACTGCTAATGCTCAGACGTCGATTTTCGACGAGAGTGTGGTACTACCCCGGATAAACCGGCTCGCAGCAGTAGACAGAATAATATAAGTAAGACTTGTTTTAGTGGAAAATTCTAACAAATACCATAATTTAACAGGCTCCGTACAAGGGTATTGTACAAAAGTTTTTGACAATAAGGATGCAATGTTATCCAATTCTCCGCTGTCATAGAGACCTGTCTTCAAACTGTCAAAATATTTGACAACAAGAGTCGTCGGCGCTCTATTGTCTATTGTGACCGAATAGTTTATTTATTTTCATTGATTGTTATCGATTTCTAAACTAATCAATATGTTGTATGCTAATCATTATTGTCATACTCGTAGTATTTCTACCAATACGTTTATATAATCTGTCCATGTGTCTGAATTCCTTTAAAACTGCTGGATCGATTTTGATATTTTTTGTGTATAGATTTGAAAATCGTTTAGATTAAAATTGGACACAGTAGGTGGCACTGCGATCGATTTCAAGGAGAATTTCTTTTTTTTTTTGTTAATTTGATCAGAACAGCGTCTGTTGGGAGCATGTATGTCGTAAAGACACACGTTAGATGTGAAACTATATCTAATGTTGCTTAAAGATCCGTCACTAGGAAATGTTGATTTTCATTTAAATTATGAATATAAACATGTAATGCTAATCATCATGTCGACTCATATACGTCCCACTGCTGGGCTCGAGCCTCCTCCACAATCGGAGGAAAATTGACCTGCTGTAGGTACCACATTGGTTAGGCAGGTTGGCAAATAGTTTTAATTTGAGCTTTCCTTCTTCTTGCACAGATGTTAAACACATATTCAATCCCTTAGTCGTTACGACACCCACGGGCTAGAAAGGGGCTATTGAATTGTTTTCTTACTCTGTTACATATGAATATAAATTTATTTAATAAAACTTATAATAATTCAACTACCTACTATAAATAATATGACATTTTAAACTCCTTACAAAACAATTTTGCACTCCGCCAATTACGTTTAAATAGCAGGTTTCATAAACGCTGTTGATATAGCGTACTAACTAAATACCTGTTATTTACTCGCAAATACTAAGTGACTAGTATTTGCGCGGTTATTTCAGTCATTATATTATGTTAAAATCTAAAATCTAAGTTGATTATATCTTAATAATTGCTGACGTTTACGCTAGTATACATAATATGACATATTGTTTTAAGGATTTTAATCTGTTACAATTTTATTGACGTTTCTCCCTTTCCGTGTGGTGACGGAGTAAGAATATAATTCACCATCCCCTCTCATACCCGTAGGGGTCGTAAAAGACGACTAAGCGATATATTACGCATATGAGATCTATGCAAGAGATGGAAAACTCTAAACCCTATACCAACCTATCTAACCAGCATGGTTAAGCTGCAGCAGTAAGGTCAATTTCCCTCCTATTATGGAGGATGCTCGAGCCCAGTACGTATGTGAGCCGAAATGATAACGTCTTATAAATGTCTGTACGCACGAAATAGCGTGAGTCATTGTCACGTTCCGTCTGAGCTGAGCGTGCAAGTAAGAACGCGGAACAAGCAATAAAAGACACGATCGGCCTATGAAGTAAGTGCAGGGAGTGTGAATGCGTGCAATGAGGTCCGATGATACTAAAGGCATCACCAAAACCCACTACAGGCATCAACTTTAGCTTCCAACTCTCTCGCTCACTGAACACACATACATACATAGGTATATTCACGCCTCTTGCCTACTGGGATAGACAGAGACCACTTCCCTCCACTTGCTACGATCTTGACATAACACTTTCATTGTAAATAAAACTACTTTTACGGATTATATCGCGTTTGTATTTGATTTATGATTGCCCGACGTTTCGAACACTTTGCAGCATTCATGGTCACGGGCGGACTAAGGTGTCTCACGTCCAACAAGTAATCGTTATTACAGACATTTATAATTATAATTATCTATCCGATACAGAAAATTAGTTATAAATTTATTAAATTAAAAATCAATACTAATTTAGCATCATGTCCCCTGAGTTTTCTTGCCGGATCTTTCTCAGTGTGGCCGCGTTCCGATCCGGTGGTAGTATATTAGTTTTGTTAGTTTTAAATCAACAAATTGTAACAATAATTGCTACAAATTTAAGTGTAGTGTAGTGCTCGCGTAAACATCAGATATCATTATGTATACCACTTTCATCTCCTCCACATTAATTAATCTCCTCATGCATGTTCTTCGGTTTAGGGTACTTCTAACGTGGCCTTTTTTAAGAACGTTCCTGATTTGATCGTGAAACATCCGCCTTGGTCTCCTTCCAACACTTCTGTTCACATTCACCCTATAAATTCTCTTTGTTAGTCTCCTTTCATTCATTCTCTCTACATGATCAAACCAGCTTAACATACCTTTCTCAATTCGTGTCACTACATCTACTTTCATACCACAACGTTCTCTAATCACTGTTCTTAATTCTATCACTCAATTTCACATCAATCATGGTCCTCAGCGTTCTCATTTCCACAGCATTTATTTTACTTTTGTGCTTCTTCTGCCATACCCAGCTCTCACTTCCATACATTAGGGTTGGTACAAACACGCCTCCATGCACAGGCAGGTAAGCCTTCTTAGACTGACTCTGGCTGCCCATAAAGGTGCGCAAAGAACTCCATAATTCCCTTTCACATTCTTCTTTCAAAACGCACCGAACGTAGTGCAGTACCAAGTTGCTACTACTCAGACGCAGATTTTCTGCTCAGTGTGCTACTACCCCGGACAGACCGGCCCGCGAACTCTATAAAAACTTGGTGTAGTTGGCTCATTTCCCTCATCTGAAGGTAGCTGGTAACAGTGAAACGTATATATAAAATGAGAAGGAAGTTTAGTATTTTTTTTTTGAAGAAAGTCGTTAACAAATCATTATAAGCCGTGTTGTTTATTATTGGCACTGGGGTCCACCCTCAAATAGCCATAGATAGAGAGAGAGAGAGATAGAGTATAATAATATAAGACGGGTTATGAGGTTGCCCGCCGTTGCATATGCTATCACGGAAAATTTAGGCAGGTAATCAGACCATAGCCTTTCTCCAAAATAAAAGCTATCATCATCATTTCAGTCTATTGCCGTCCACTGCTGGACGTAGGCCTCTCCCATGTTACGCCACAATGTGCGGTTCTGTGCCGCCTGCATCCAACGACGCCCAGCAACTTTTACTAGGTCATCGGTCCACCTAGTGGGGGGGCGTCCTACACTGCGTCGTCCGATACGTGGTCGCCACTCGAGAACTTTTCTTCCCCAGCGGTTGTCGGTTCGTCGAGCGATGTGGCCTGCCTATTGCCACTTCAGCGTGCTAATTCTTAGTGCTATGTCGGTTACACTCGTTCTTCTGCGGATTTCCGTATTCCGGATTCTATCTCGCAGAGAAATCCCGAGCATAGCCCGCTCCATAGCACACTGAGCGACTTTCAGCCTTGTTATGAGGCCTACATTTAGGGACCACGTTTCCGTGCCGTAAGTCATCACTGGTAACACACACTTGTCGTAGACCTGTGTTTTCAGACACTGAGGTAAAAGCTGGACACATATCAAATATTTGTGAATTTTTTTTTTTTTCACGCTGTGGAAATGCATTTACGCACTATCCCCCGCCAGTTACAGACAGGGGCGTGTGTGTGTGGGACTCGCCGGCCACAGAAGTGACCGAAATACGCACTAAAGCCCCTTCCGCGCTTTTACGAGGTGCCGGAGAGATTGTCTGATGACATTCTATCCCCGACACCCCAACGCTTGGCCATCTGGCCACGTCCTGTCATCATTCAGGGCGGTGGGAGGAGGAGCGCCTAATGGCGTCTCCTCCTCCCTGGTCGCCGCCGGCGGAGCGAGTCTGTGGACGCAAGTGCCTCGCGTGGCCGCTCCGCCTCCTCCTTCCTTGTAATGACAGCCTCACAGAAGGAGGCCATCGACGGCCAACAGCTGTCGCTGCCGAGCATCTTCGAGATGATGGTCGACAACGACAGGTCCTCTGTTCCCATGTCCGTTGACAGGACGTGGCACTGAGGCCCCCAGGCGAGGCATACGTCCAGTGTGTGGCGCGCATCGTCGATTAGCGCGCCATACTCATGGCATCCTGGGGCCTCTTCTCTTCCAATTTTGTGCAGGTACTTACCGAAGACCCCATGTCCGGTAAGCACCTGCACCATCCTAAATGTAAGGCTGCCGTGCCTTCTCCTGAGCCAGCGGTGGAGATGCGGCGCAACCACCTCCACAGTCCCGCGCCCTGCTACGGGGGACTCTGGATCCTCCCTCCACCGCCAGATGACTTCCCTTCGGGCCACTTCCTGAACTCTGCCCAATCCCAGTGGAGACTCGCTCGCCGTTGACTCGCGATGTGGCGCGGAACCGGTATATTTCTGCCAACACTTCCACCACCAGTGCCCAAGGAGGGTCGCCCGCCAGCAGTGTTGCCGCAGTCCAGGACACAGTACGGTAGCCCCTAATAGCCCTCACCGCGATGACCCTCTGCGGTCGACGCAGGAGGGCTCTGTTGCGGGCAGTGAGGGACTCCGACCAGATAGGGGCACCATACAGTGCCATGGACCGCAGGATGCCGACGTACAGACGCCGACACGACGACCCAGGACCGCCAGTGTTCGGCAGAAGCCTTCCCAGCGCCGCGGCCGACTTGACGAGCCTCGGGACGAGCTGGGCAAAGTGTGGTCCGAAATTCCACTTTGAATCGAGGTGCAGACCCAAATATTTTATTTGGGCCTGCACCGGCACGGCAACCCCAGACACACTGATGTGTGCTCCTCGGGGGTGACCTCGACGTGGGCCATGAGAAAGGAGGGCCTCGGTTTTGTCAGGTGAAACCCTAGGAGGGAAGTGGCATCTCTCTTTCCAACTCCTCCTCTTTAATCTTTTCTAATTAAATTTGTTGCGGGGTCCCAACACAATTAAAATCATATCCCGGAACTGCCTGAGGGTCAAACCTCGGTGTCATTTATGGAGACCATTGTGGATCCTGGCTTACAGGAGTTATAATGGTGGGAATGTGTGGTGGCATTAGTCCCAAAAAAAAAAGTGAGACCCTCAGACCCAACATCCCAATCCGGTCCACGACGAGCGCCACTCCTTCCTCTGCCAATCGGACAGCCCCCCGGAAGTCCGCCCTCTTCACCGTGATAAGGGTGTCATCTGCATAACAGATGATCCCCATCCCAGGAAGGAGCTAACCCCGTAGGAGCCAGTCGAATCCGACGTTCCACAGCACCGGACCGAGGACCGAGCCCTGTGGGACGCCGCACTCCACCCGATGGTGATGTATACGCCCGTCGCCCCCCTCCCAGAGCACGTGCCTTCCCTCAAGGTACGCCTCCAACAGTCTCACAAGATACGGAGGCACTCCATGGTATCGAAGTGCCTCCTTCAGCGTCTCAAATATTTGTGAAATGTTATCATCATCATTACAGCTCATACACGATCAACTGTTGGGCTCGAGCCTCCTCCACTATAGGAGTGCAATTGACCTACTATACCACGCTGATCAAAGGATCAGCATTTTTTTATGGGTGGGCTATAGTAAGCGCACACGCGGTCCATTCCGTCCGGGGCGACGAAAGGACGGCGCGCGGGCCCATAACACACCCATAACCACGTCGCCTTCGTCGTTGGGCCGACCACCAATGCAAAGTTCCTTGTCGTCAGTGGTCGGCCCGACGGAATACCCTTTCGGGTACCCTCACCTCTCGACGTCCCTGTCCCAGGACGTCGGTCGCCGTCGCGCGGTAAACGTGTCAGTATAGGGTTTTATTTAGAATTTGCCTCCTCTTGCACAGATGTTTTATGCATATTTTATCCCTTTCCGTGTGGTGACGGAGTAAAAATACAATTTATCACCCCTTCTCATATCCGAAGATGTCGCGAAAGACGACTATAGATATAATATACATATGACATCTATGCAAGAAATGGAAAATTCGAAACAAAACCCTATACCAAACTGTCTGACTAGTAAGGTTAATTTCCCTCCTATTATGGAGGAGGCTCGAGCCCAACAGTAGGACGTATATGAGCCGAAATGATGAAGCATTATGATATCCCTTAGTCGTCTTTTACGACACCCACGATCAAGAGAAGGGCGGGGGGAATTGTACTCTTACTCCTTCACCTCACAGAAACACGGAGGACTTAGGCTGAGTGTAATAGTACCATAGCCTCTCTCTAAAAAATCAAAATTTGGACACACATCAAAAATCTGTGAAATGGATGTCAAAAACTCAGAGATATTTTCAACAGCGTGTGAAGATTGCCAACAAAATTACCAACATGATGGTTCTAACGCCTACTCATAGAAAGTTTTAATCATACTGACAGACCTATTATCGCTGTTGTATTAAAAAATAAATCACATATCAAGTGTCAAAGTTGTCAGAATTTTGACAGATGACGTTCTAAACTTACGGCTGATACAGACGACTCGATTTTGAGTATCATATTCGTTTTTACTCTGTGTTATGACGGATTAAGAATACAATTCATCAACCTCTTTCTTATCCGTGGGTGTCGTAAAAGCAGACTGAGGGATATGATATACAGATAACAAAATCTCTCTCAATCGAAATAAAATCCTGTACCCATCTGACCAGCGTGGTGTAGAAGGTCGATTTCTCTCTCATAGTGGAGAAGGTTGAGCCCAGCAGTGGCACGTATATGAGCTGCGATAATGTTTTCACTTCTGTCGTATCTTTAGTCATTAAGTACAGACCAATTTTCATTTTTGTTTTTACGATTATTGGGGAGCCTAAATTAGATATTATTTTTATTATTCATTTACATAATTGCGGCGTTCGAAAAGCCTCTGTATGTTCTTATGAGCTAACTCTGGATAGATCCCGTTTGGGTTGTATCCAAAGCATAACCACACCATCTGTGTCGATAGAAGAGTAGCTTAGGCTCAAATAAACTGATCCCCTCTGACATATGAACAGGCCAACAGTAGGTACCTACCAACTTCTTAATTTCAAGGACGAAATGCATTTATTGCAATTTAAAACTTTTGAAAACATGAAAACTTTCCACTTATAATTTTTTATAAATAAAATTATTTTTACAAACTCCCCTCCATTATGATTGACGGGAGTGATGGCTGCTCTAGGAGTTAACTCGTGATCGGGTGGCGCGGCATCTCATTTAGCCATTATCCTTTCATTATATTTGTGAATTATATCATATATTTCGAAAGGCATCACACTGGACCTATTAATAAGCGTGTTGTTGCATATAATTTTATTTAAATGAAATTAGCAAATGAATAAAAAACAGAATCCCGCTGAGTTTCTTGTCGGATCTTCTCAGTGCTGTCGCGTTTCGATCCGGTGGTAATTTAAGAAAAATGTAATGAAAATGACAACATGTAAGTGTCCCTGTAGGGTTTACACATCCATACTAATATTATAAATGCGAAAGTAAGGATGTTTGTTTGCTTGTTTATTTGTAACGCTTTCACGCTTAAACCACCGAACCCATTTCAAAAATTCTTTCACCAATGGAAAGCTATATTATCAGGGAGTAACATAGGCTATATTTTATCCCGGTATTCCCATAGGAACGGGAACTACGCCGCGGGTAAAGCGACTGAAACCGAAGCGAAGCGAGGGCGAATTGCTAGTAATAAATAAAAAAGAAGGCATTTAAAAACAATGACAATTTAAACTATCAGTTTCTTGTAAACGCCATATTATTGTTACAATTTCTCAAAACCCTACAAAGCCCGGTCGTCTGTATTAGCTATTAATTAATCTAAGAAAAAGATAGATTATTAACATTATTTCAAAATATACGATCTACTTTTAAAGAAAAGTATCTCTGTATAATATTTTAATTACTAAAGTTTACTTGATTTAATTAGGGAGGTGTCTTAAAGAACATAGCATAACAATTCGTGTGGTGACAGAGTAAGAATACAATTCACCACTCCCTATTTTGCCCGTGAATGTTGTTAAAGACGGCTAAGAGATTATAATATGCA
Source organism: Lymantria dispar (assembly GCA_032191425.1). NCBI lineage: Eukaryota > Metazoa > Arthropoda > Insecta > Lepidoptera > Erebidae > Lymantria > Lymantria dispar. The sequence continues at coordinate 12,686,714 of CM063469.1, read as the reverse complement.
GGACACACCTATGTAAGAGAAGGGAAACTCAAAATATAACCCTATACCAACCCATCTAACCACTGTGTAGTAAGGTCAATTTCCTTTCCATTGTGGAGGAGGCCCAAGCCCAGTAGTGGGAGGTATAGGTATGAGCTGTAATGATGATATATTGAAAGATAGAGTGTAGGATAGTCTAGGCACCAGTTGAATTGATTTCATCAAATTCTTTAGACCGCATTTTCTATTTTTGAAGTGAAACTTCTTTGCGCGCATGAGCGTAATTTTTTTTACGGATAAAACGCAATTTAGCGTCACTAAAATGTGCAGCGTTTTTGTCGAAAAAGAGGGAGAGAGCGATTGAGACAGATTGAGAGAGAGTGAGAAAGGGCGAACATAGCACGAAGCACAGGCATGGGGCGAGGGTAGGGAGCGAGCGAGTGAGAAAGTAGATTCTTTTTTTACTTTATTTTTTTTTATTTTTTACTTTTTTTTTATAATGATTAAAAACCCATGCAACCAAAGAAGTTTCACTTCTGACATGCGTACTTAGTACTCACGCCATTTTTTTTTATTGGTTTGATTTCAAATTTTTCCTCTCTTGCATAGATATTACCTATATACATTAGTAATATTTTACGACACCCACGAGCAAGAAAGGGGCTGGTGAATTGTATTCTTATTCCGTCATCACACGGAGAAACTGGCATATAAGAGCAGGAAAAAGTAGAATTTTATTTGCAGATGGCAGCAAACGAGCAAACAGTACACCTGATGGTAGGTGTTGCTGCCGCTCATGGACCTTTGTCGCTGCCTACCGCGAAGAGAGTGAAGGGAGTGTGAATGCGTGCAATAAGGCTCAGTGATACTAAAGGCATCAAACTAAAACCACGCAAACACCCTCAGAAAGATGTGTTTCCGGCTCTCTCACCGAACGAAGCGCAGTAACAAATTACTACTACTCAGACGTCGATTTTCTGCTCAGTGTGGTACTACCCCGGACGGACCGGCCCGCGGCTGTAGACAGATAACTGTCGACAATGTGGTCTTACCACTAAAAGAATATCTCGTAAAGGCTACACATAGTCATCATCTCATGATTATTGCGGCTCGTATATGTCCCACTGCTGAGCTCGAACCTCCTCCATATTAGAAGGGAAATTGACCTTAGTATACCATACTGGTCAGACGTATTAGTATAGAGTATTATTTCGAAATTTCCTTCTCGATATCATGCATATTATCTCTTAATTATCATTCAGCCTATCACCATCCACTGCTGGACGTATACCCTCATGTTTCGCCACAAAGTGTGGTCCTGTGCCGTTTACATCCAACGACACCTAACAATTTTGACTGCGCAAATGGCGTAATGATTAAGATACCAACCTACAGTACCTACCACTGTATGGGGTTCGAAATCCACGCAGGACAACACTTTGTACGATTCACAAATTGTTATCTCGAGTCTGGATGTAATTTATGTCCATTAATTATAGGTATGTTTGTAAAGTCGCCTGCAATACAGTGATTATTTTCTTACTTAAGGCGAAATCTTAAAAAAAAATCTATAAACCTAATAATCTCGTGGACTGATCCGAGCGTGGATATGGAACCTAATAATCTCGTGGTCTTTTAAAAAACAAAAAATAGCATGAGTATTTAGTACGCATGTCAGAGGTGAAACTTCTTTGGTTCCATGTGTTTTTTATCAGTATTAAAAAAAAAAAAAAAAAAAATATTAAAAGCAATCTCTCGATCTTTCTCACTCGCTTGCTCCCTACTCTCGCCCCATGGCTGTGCTATGTTCGCTCTCTCAATCGGTCTCAATCGCTCTCTCTCTCTCTTCTTCGACAAAAACGCTGCACAACTTCGTGACGCTAAATTGCGTTTCATCCGTAAAAAATTTACCCTCATGCGCGCAAAGAAATTTCACTTCAAAAATTGTATGTTTTTACGAAACCTAGTGTGATGTGGAAAAAAAAATAAACTTTTCGCATTACAAAAAAATAGCAACATTTACATTAAACACTGATAAAAACAAACAAATAGCGTGGAGCACTGGCACTAATAGTCTATACGCTACACGGTCCGCTGATGCGAACCATAGGCGCCGCCATATTGCCCTCGGCTGCTCTATCGAGCGTCTTTCACTATACCCCTACTCCGCGGCCGACCGTCACGCGACATGCAATAAATGGACGAAAAAGTTTGAGACGATGTATTACGAGTTTCACCAGGTCGTCGGTCCACCTATTAGGGGAGATATTCTACACTGCGTCATTCGATAGATAGATAGATATAAGACACATACGATGGTAATTTTAGGGGTGAACAGGGATGTTATATCATCCCTGTTCACCCCTAACTATCTAACTAGCGTTGTGATGCCAGGAAACGCAGCCATAATGATAGTTATTACGGACGCGCCCCGAAAACCCAACAAAATAGATTAAGAAAAATGTTGAACAGATTAAAGAATACAAGTCCCCCATTTTGGGGTGATGTAGAGTGACCATGAGAAAATATAATATGAAGACACACAAAAAAAATTGACATAAAATAAAAAACCGGCTAAATGCGAGTCGGAATCGCGTACGAAAGGTTCCGTACTATTATCTATAAAAAAAACAAAAAAATTGCGTTTGTTGTATGGGAAGCCCCCTTAAATATTTTTTTTATGGGTGGGCTATGGTAAGCGCTCGCGTGGCCCATTCCGTCCGGGGCAATGAAAGGACGGCCCGCGGGCTCATAACTCACCCGTACCCACGTCACCTCGTTGTTGGGCCGAGCACCGGAGCAGGGTGACTTGTCGTCAGTGATCGGCCCGACGGAATACCCTTTCGGGTACCCTCACCTTTCGACGTCCTAGGACGTCGGTCGTGCGGTCTGCCTCTCTGCAGGTGACGGACTAAATTCCCGGTCCGGTCACCCGCGGCCTCGGCTAGGGAGGCATTAGGCGTAGATACTCGCGCCTGCCCGCTCGAGTCGCCGGTGGCGGAACGTGTCGCCGAAGAAGAGCTCTACTTGCACACGATCCGCCGCCTCCTTCCGTGAAATTACGGCTTCACAGAAGGCGGCGACCGCGTCCCAGTTCCTGACGCTGCCAGGCATCTCCCTGGCGATGGTCGGCAACGTCAGGTTGGCACCGATAATCACGACGAGTTCACGGCACTCCCCCGCCCACGCGGCACACACCTCGAGCGTGTGCTGCGCCGTGTCCTCGTCGCAATTGCAGTGGTGGCAGGACGGTATGCTCTCCCTCCTGACAATCTTGTGCAGGTACTTGACGAAGCAACCGTGCCTCGTCAGCACCTGCACCAGTCGGAAGGAAAGCACCCCGTGCGTCCGCTCCAACCACTCCATCAGCACCTGCCGGAAGGCCTCAACGGTCCTGACACCGTACCGAGGCGTCTCCAGTCGGACTGCCCAATGGGCAATGACTTCTCATCGGGCGTCGACCCGCCAGGCGGTGATCTCCTAAGGCCCCCTTAAATATATATTTTATTTTGTTTTTAGTATTTGTTGTTATAGCGGCAACGGAAATACATAATTTGTAAAAATTTCAACTGTCTAGCTATCGCGGTTCTTGATATACAATCTGGTGACAGACAGACGGACGGACAGATGGACGGACAGACAGCGAAGTCTCAGTAATAGGTCCCGTTTTTACCCTTTGTACCCAAAGGCACCCTAAAAAGGATCATTGTTTTCATTGCAGCTTATTTACGTTCCACTTTTGGGCTCAATCCTCCTCTACAATGGAAGGTAATTGTCCTACTATACCACGCTGTTCAGACGTGTAGGTGTAGGGTTTCGTTTCAAATTTTCCTTCTCTTTCATAGATTTTATATGCATATTTAATCCCTTAGTTGTCTTTTACGATATACACAAGCAGGAGAGGGGTTGGAAAATTGTATTCTTAGTCCGTCTACACAGGGCAAAACAATAAGTATATAAAATCTCCGTGTCATAACTTGTTTAAGAATATAATGTGTTATCATTATCATCATCAGCTTACATCCCACTACTGAGCAAAAGCCTCCTCCATAATAGGAGGGATATTGACCTAATTTACCGTGCTGATATAGGGTTTTATTTCAAGTTTACCTTCTCTTGCGTTATATACGTATCATATCCCTTAGTCGTCTTTTACGACATCCACGAGTAAGCTAGGGAGAGGTGAATTTTGTTCTCCATCACCACACGGAATCTTAATTATTAAAGCATCATTCATCATCATTTCAGCTCATATACGCCCCACTGCTAGGCACGAGCCTCCTACACAATGAGAGAGTAATTGCCTGTACTGCTGGTCACACAAATTGGTTGGTTTTATTTTGAGTTTACCATCTCTTGCATAGACGTTATATCATATCCCCTAGTCGTCCTTTACTTTTATTAAATAACTAGCAACTCACCCTCGCGTCGCTTCGGTTTCAATCGCTTTACGCGCGTAGTTCCCGTGCCCGTGAGAGTACCGGGATGAAATATAGCCTAAGTTACTCCCTGATATCATAGTTTTACATTGGTGAAAGAATTTTTGAAATCGGTTTGGTGGTTTAAGCGTGAAAGCGTAACAAACAAACTTACTTTCACATTTATAATATTAGTAAGGATTAATTTTAAATATTAATTCAGGACTATCGGCTATTTGTCCCGATTGTATGTTAGAATCATGGTCATCCCATTCGCAATGGGAGTCGCCAGGTGCGACGACAATAGCTTTAATGCACCGCCTCCCGGCGCTGTCCGACATTGTAACACGATTTATAGACCATGATTATTTATTTATATAATAACTAATAATATATATGTCTGTTTGTATTCATTGTATATAGGCAGAGCGCTAATTGAGTTTTCTATAAATATAATATTTTTATCTTAGAATAATAACGTATAGAAGGTAAGTTCGCGCACAAAAAGTGAAGCATTTCAATTGGAGCCTAATGGAGCTTACGCCGGAACCGTTCCGTAATGTATAAGTCATTGTACTGCACGTACGTATGCAACTCTTAAAAAATAAATAGGTAATTATAACGGTTTGTGCATTCAAATGGTGTCACAACACATTTGAAAAACTTAAAAAGGTTTTTAACATTATTTTTAAAAGTATTTCGACGATTTATGTTAATAAAAACAAAATTTGATTTTATAATTTGTATCTAATAGTGGTGTGCGTGTGTACGTGTGTAATCGTCTGCGCGCCATTAGTATTTTTAGATTCATGTTTCGAACTTTCAAAGTATTGACACTATCCTTCTATACGTTTATTTATTATTATTCTAAGATTTTTATATAATTTGTAAAGGTTAGCATATGAATTTACTACTATTTATAGGGTAACAGAAGGGTGACAAAATAAGAATTCAATTTACCATCGTCCACATAATGTAAAATATAACTATACTCGTTCCAACCATTTATTTTACTTTTGGCAGGTCGAATTCTGATCAATTAGTGTTGTACCAATGTATTACGGATACTATGTTTTGTAATAATCGATTTTAGTCAGGAAGAACTTTTAATCGATTTAACACGGATATTTTATTTTTGCTTAAATACATATTTCATATTATTTAAAAACTTCACTTCTGTAAATATATTTGTTATTTGGGCACATTAATTTTTGCATACCCACTAATTCAGTCCTCCCAAAATATTTTACTTTGTACTTTGCAAAATAAAAAATAACTACTTTATGAAGCATTTTTCCATTAAGCGGGGTCCGCTGCTCCAAACTTTACTTAGAGACAATGGCGCCCTCGTCTGCGGTAGTAAATCACTAATTTTCTCATCCAGCCTACCCCTTTTTTTTTTAAGCCGAATTGGCAACACTGAACGGCGCGCCGGCGACGCCATTTTGTTGTGTTGTCTGTCACTCGCAACAAGACTCCCGTGCTAGTCACATTTCTGTTCGCTGAGTGCTCTTTCATATTTTTCATACGCTGTGTTGAGTATTTATATTCCACCGTATTGATTTCATTGTTCTTACTTTGATTGAGTTAAGCGTATCGTTCCTCCCAGTAAGATTTTACTTGCAAAATGCCGAAGGGTATGGTGCTTAAAGGACAATCCAGAGAGTTAGTGCTGCGGCTTCGTGAATTTTTTGAAAAGGAAAGCCGCAATGGCGGATTCCTTATACCAGTAACCCAAGTTAGAGACCGTGTTGCAGCAGCATTAGGTATTAGTGCTCCAACGGTGGCGAAAATCACTAAAGAAGCCTATGACAACACCAAGATTCGAACCGACGCTGTTTGAATGCCAAAAAAACCAATATTTAAACCGATCAGCTTCCCAAATGAGCTATCGTAACTCATGTCGTTGGCAACGAAATTTGAATTCATATTCCTTTAAAATTTAATGTCATTGTATTGTTTTACTAAAAACACGGACAAAACAACATTTTCTATAAATAAAACCTAGCTAGATCGATTTTTGGACCCGAAAGCTGTAGTATGCCAAGTTTCAACAAAATCGTTGGAGCCGTTTCCGAGATCCTGAATATATATATATATATATATATACAAGAATTGCTCGTTTAAAGATATAAGATAAGATAATATGTATCAATCTTACGATAATCTCCATACTATAATATCTATGTACCTAACATATATACAACAGAGAGGATACTCGAAATCAAACGCTATACCAATCTATCTGACTAGCGTGGTAGGTATATCATGGTACATAGTAAGTCAATTTCTCTCATATTGTGGAGGAGCTGGTCGATCGTCATCATCATTTCAGCTCATATACATCCCACTGTTAGTCTCGAGGTCCTCCAGAAAACGATGAAAATTCTCCAACTACACCACGCTGGTAAAACTAAATAGTTCGTTGCAAGTTTTTCATCTCTTACATGGATGTTATGTGCATATTTAATGCCTTAGTCGTCTACGACACCCACGAGTGAGAGAGGGGGTGTTGATTAGCATTCTTACTTCGTCACCACATAGGTAAGAGATTAAATCCATCCATCCATCAGTCTACAGACGTCCACTGCTGGACATAGGCCTCCCCACGAGAATGCCACTCGGAACGGCCCTGCGCCACTTGCATTCAACGGTTCCCTGCGACTTTGAGAATGTCGTCAGTCCAACTAGTGGGGAGTCGTCCTACACTGCGTCGTCCGATTCGTGGTCGCCACTCAAGAACCTTTCTTCCCCAACGGTTGTCGGTTCAACGAGCGATGTGGCCTGCCCATTACCATTTCAACGTGCCAATTCTGCGGGCTATGTCGGTTACACCCGTTCTTCTACGGATTTCCGTGTTCTGGATTTTATCACATAGAGAAATACCGAGCATAGCCCTCTCCATAGCACGCTGAGCGACTTTGAGCTTTTTTACGAGGCCAACATTTAGAGACCACGTTTCAGTGCCGTAAGTCATAGCTGGTAACACACACTGGTTATAAACCTTTGTTTTCAGACACTGCGGAATATTGGACGAGAAGATCGTCTTAAGTTTAGCGAACGCTGCCCAGCCGAGTTGTATTCGTCGGCTGACCGCTTTCTCGAAATTGGATCTACCTACCTGGACTGCTTGTCCTAGGTAAACTGCTTTTAGTAGTTAAATCATCATCATCATCTTGCTCTTATCCCAATTACTTGGGGTCGACGCAATATATCATCTGTTTTGACATATTGCAAAAAGTTTCGGCAGCTTTTAGTAGTTAAATATATAAAATCTATGAAGAAAGAAAATTCGAAATGAAGAGAAGGGGGTGGTGAATTATACCTACTCCATCACCACACGGAAAAATAAGTAAAATGTGTATGATTTAAGAAAAAAAATCTATCCATCCACCGTCACCATTCTACCAACGTACCACTCGACATCGTAACAGGTTTCATCCATTTCACCTGCAAACGTTATGGTCTTCAACTGTATATTTCCAGCGATCATTTCCCCCATGTACGTGCAGGCTCTGGAATGAACTACCTGGTGCTGTGTTTCCCGAACGCTATGACATGTCCTTCTTTAAACGAGATTTAAGAAGAGTATTTTCTTCATAATAGGCAACGGCTTGGCTGTGCCCCTGTGCAAAGGTCCATGTGCGGCACGATCACTTACCATCAGGTGTGCTGCTTGCTCGTTTACCACCGTTGGCAATAAAAAAAAAATTGCTGTACCCCTACTATTGATAAAATTATAAGTGGTTAACCACACAATAAGAGTGGCCTGCTATCCCTTCTACCACCTTTACCATTAAAATAAAACAATTCACTGACCTACAAAATACATCACGATGTCTAACTTATTATTGTTAGCTATCAAGATCACCATAAAACTTTATGGTATTGGCCAGGTAAATTATAGCATAGAGTTTTTTATAGGCAATAATCAAACTCAACAAAATTACGACTCTGCTTGACGCAATATTCGCTTTTATTATCTGTACTATATGCGATGAGATTTTACCGCGAAATTATTATCATTTTATATTCTTCGAATCATTTTATATCCAAATCAGCGGGAATAAAATTATTACCACAATATAAATCGTAAATATATTATTGTGAACGAAAATATTATAATTTTTTGAATTCAAAAGACATAAAAAATGTATTTCAGGCGGCATAAACAACATGTCGGACAAAATATGAGGCGATTAATACATTATTAATAACGTTATCTCTGTCTCGCTTATACATCCATCCCTCTCTAATGCCGTTTTCGAAATTCGAACACACCACGAGTGCATGAAATTAGTACTTACCGCTCTTTCTTTGAATTTTAGATATATTTTTTTATAAACGAAAGGATGCCATGTTGGTTGTGTTTTTTTTTAATTATCTACGTTCGGAAACATACCTACGCTTTGGGATTTTATCGTCCTGCCGGTAGTGTCATTTGGGCTGATTACTTTAGTATATACATGCTGGTATTATTTTTTTGGAAAATTACAATTCATTTATTTTTTTCGTATTAACATCAGAAGCAGATGATAGTTTTTAAGTACAGTTGTAGAGTTTGTAGTTGTAGTATATATTTCAATAAACTAAGATTTAAAAAGAAAAATTCTTGGAAGTTATCTCATATTATAGGTAATATATTGTAATAAAATCCTACGCACTATGACTTTAGCCTTAAATTCATAGTCATGACTATACCTAATAAAAAGTCAAAACGATTCAAAAACAATTCTCTAGTACCTATATTTACTTTTAGTGAGGGATGGTACCAGAAAGAGTATCTTGGCGGGCTCGCCACGTACAACTAGAAACTCAATACCAGTGGTGGACCCAATGGCGCCGGAAAAGGAATACGGTGAGTTATGGGGCCGCACTCTGCCCTTTCGTCATCCCGGATGAAACAAACAACGTGTATGCTGATCATAGCCCACTTCCAAAAAAAAGAATATATTTGCTTAGACGAAAATGGAAGGCAAAAACATTTGTCGCTGACAGAATTTTAGCTAATAAGTTAGTTATATTCTAAAAGATTTTCTAGACATTTATATAGCTAAATATTTGCTGACCTGCTTAGTAGGATTGGCGTCAATCAGCCACTACCGCAAGTCCATATTATAAAGAAATAATATTATAAAGAAATTAAAAATGTCTATAAATTAAAAATAATATTATAAAGAAATTAAAGATGTCTCAATGCAAATCAACAGGCATAAGGATATTATATAAAAACTAGCAACCCGCCCTCGCTTCGCTTCGGTTTCAGTCGCTTTACCCACGGCGTAGTACCCGTTCCTGTGGGAATACCGGGATAAAATATAGCCTATATTACTCCCTGATATTATAGGTTTCCATTGGTGAAATAATTTTTGAAATCGGTTCAGTGGTTTAAGCGTGAAAGCGTAACAAACAAACAAACATCCTTACTTTCGCATTTATAATATTAGTAAGGATGTTATCACTGAATAAGTATACAATTGCTATGTGTTGGCGGCTTCAAATACTACCAACCCTCATATTGCCCGTGGGTGTCTTAAAAAACAACTAAGAGCTTTATATCGCTCTGGGTCAACTCTATCTGATGCTATTTAGTCAATAATTACATTCCAAAAGAGGGTTAGCGTCAGGCAGGCGGCCGGGGATAAAACTTTAATTTTTAATATTAATAAAACAAATTAAAAAAGAAAAGAAAAATTAAACTTTTGCAATCTTCATCGCAGCTAACATACGTCACACTGCTACCGCCACAATGAGAGAGAATTTGACCTACTATACCATGCTGGTCAGACATATTGGTATCGGGTTTCATTTCAAGTTTTCCTTCTCTTGCATACATGTTGTGTATATTATATCCCGTAGTCGTCTTTTACGACATCCACGGGCAAGATAGAGAGTGGTGAATTGTATTCTTACTCCGTCACCACAAGGGAAACTTTGCAATACGTACTATTTAAGAAAAGTACCTACATATTGATTCAACCCCAATTAATAGGGATAAAAGTAGGATGATAATAATGCCTGAATTAGAATGCAATGGTCATCAAAGCTTTCTTTCCCGTCGTTGATCGTAAAAGACGACTAGGGTAAGCAAGCAGATAACACAATAAAAAATTCAAAATAAAACTATGTAATTCATGTGACCGGCGCAGTATGAGAACATCATCTCAGCCCATAAAAGACCACAAGGGCTCAGACCTCCTTCAAAATGGGAGGAGAAATGACCTATTATTCCGCGCTGATCAGACGTGTTGGAATAGGGTTTTTATCGAGTTTTCTTTCTCTTGCACAGGATGTTATATGCATATTATATCCCTTAGCTGTCTTTTACGACATCCACGGGCAAGATAGGAAGTGGCAAATTGTATTCCTACTCCGTCGCCGTACGGATTAGATACATGCTGTATATAAAAAATACCAGAAATCCTAATATCCCAAAATTTCGTTATTAAGTTTTTCTGTTACTGACAGACGCCAGATGGGTTCCGATAATTTATACGATTTCGGTATCACCAATCACAACGATACCAGATATTAATTACCATGAGAAACACCCTGTAGCTTTAAATATTTATCTTTATAGAGTTTTAATACGTTTTCTTGGTTTGTTTAAACGCTATTGTTTATTTTTAATTAAAAAAAGCACATGATAGATGGACTTTTAGCCTATTTATTCATTCTTTTGTTTTTCGTGTAGTGACGGAATAAGAATACAATTCACCCCTTCTCTTGCCAGAAGGTGTAATAAAGTTGAGAGGAAGCCTCCCACCCGGGCTGGGCGTAATTTGCTACGCCGACGATATACTCGTCACAGCCCGGGGTGGGACGCTAGAGGAGGCGGCACGCCTGGCAACTCTCGGCACGAGGAGATTGTCAGGCGGATCGAAGCGCTGGGGTTGAGGGTAGCCCTGGAAAAGACGGAGGCCCTTTTGTTCCATGGCCTCCGTACCGCCGGGCCTCCCGCCGGCGCTTCGATCACCGTGAAGTCGGTCACCATCAGCATCCAGGTCCACATGAAGTACTTGGGCCTGGTGCTCGACGGGCATTTTTGGTTCCGGGAGCATCTCCATCGACTAGTTCCCCGGCTTGTCGGCGCGGCGTCCGCCCTTTCGCGGTTGATGCCGAATGTGGGCGGACCCAGTGCTACGTGCCGACAGCTGTACGTGGGAGTGATCCGGTCGATGGCCCTGTATGGCGCACCGGTGTGGGCGGGGTCCCTGACCGTCCGTCTTAGGGCCCTCCTGTGGCAACCACAGAGGGTCATGGCGATCAGGGCCATACGGGGTTACCGCACGGTGGCGACAGAGGCAGCGTGCCTCCTGGCCGGAACTCCCCCGTGGGACCTGGAGGCGGAGATGCTCGCCGACATTTATCGGCGGGTGTCGGAGACGCGCGCCCGCGGCGACATGGTCTCCATCAAAGAGATCACCGCCTGGCGGGTCGACGCCCGCCAAGAAGTCATTGCCCGTTGGGCAGTTCGGCTGGAGAGTCCTCGGTACGGTGTCAGGACCGTCGAGGCCCTCCGGCCGGTGCTGATGGAGTGGTTGGAGCGGACGCACGGGGTGCTTTCCTTCCGACTGGTGCAGGTGCTGACGGGGCACGGTTGCTTCGGGAAGTACCTGCACAAGATTGTCAGGAGGGAGAGCACACCGTCCTGCCACCACTGCAGTTGTGACGAGGACACGGCGCAGCACACGCTCGAGGAGTGTGCTGCATGGGAGGGGGATCGCCGTGAACTCGTCGCAATTATCGGTGCCGACCTGGCGCTGCCGACCATCGCCAGGGAGATGCTCGTCAGCGTCAGGAACTGGGACGCGGTCGCCGCCTTCTGTGAGGCCGTAATCTCACGGAAGGAGGCGGCGGATCGTGTGCGAGTAGAGCTCCTATTCGGCGACACGTTCCGCCGCCGGCGACTCGGGCGGCGCAGGCGCGAGTATCTGCGCCTAATGCCGTCCTAGCCGAGGCCGCGGGTGATTGGACCGGGGAATTGTCCGTCACCCGCAGAGAGGCTGACCGCACGACGGCGACCGACGTCCCAAGACGTCGAGAGGTGAGGTTACCCGAAAGGGTATTCCGTCAGGCCGACCACTGACGACAAGTCACATCTGCTCCGGTGGTCGGCCCAACAACGAGGTGACGTGGGTACGGGTGGGTTATGGGCCCGCGCGCCGTCCTTTCATCGCCCCGGACGGACTGGACCGCGCGTAATACGCATATAACATCTATAGAAAAGAAAGTAAACTCGAAATAAAACCGTATATCAACACGTCTGACCAGCGTAATATAGTAGGTCAATTTCTCTCCCATTGTAGAGGGGCTCAAGCCTAATAGTGAGACCTTAGAATAATAACGTATAGAAGGATAGTGTCAGTTCTTTGAACGTTCGAAACATGAATCTAAAAATACTAATGGCGTGCAGACGATTACACATGTACACACGCACACCAACTATACAAATTATGAAATCATATTTTGTTTTTATTAACATAAATCGTCGAAATACTTTTAAAAGTAATATTAAAAACCTTTTTAAGCTTTTCAAATGTGTTATGACACCATTTGAATGCACAAACCATCATAATTACCTATTTATTATTTAAGAGTTGCGTACGTAGGTGCAGTACAATGACTTGTACATTACGGAACGGTTCCGGCGTAAGCTCCATTAGGCTCCAATTGAAATGCTTCACTTTTTATGTGCGACCTTCTATACGTTATTATTCTAAGAGTGGGGCGCATATGAACTGTGATGATGATGATTTATTAGTGAGGTGAGTACCAATCTTTTTTATTACATTTAAGGCATAAATTAAAGTTAAAAAAGTAATCACCATCTCTTATTTTATCCTGCCTAAATCTCACAATTTTGAGCTGATGATTGAAGATTGAAGTTACAAAAATTAAAGAAAAAACCCTTTTAAAAACAACCTATCATTAATTGTTACTAAAATAAATTAAAATTTCATTATTTGTTACTAAAAAGTCTATCATCAAACCCTGGCCACCATATAGTACCAAAGTACTCGTCAAGACAAATCAGATGAACCCAAACTCGATGGGGTTGCGTCGTTTATTTAGGGAGTTCCTATGGCCAGCTTCCAAGTCCATCATCAGATCATCTCTATGTAACAATAATATTGCATTTTCATCCGATTTATACATGAATGCAAAATTTCAGCTCAATCAGAAATCGGGAATCCAATTCGCGATTTAACCAAATGAAATTTAACTTTAACCAATCCAAATTTAACTTGCAAGATTTGATTACAGACAACGGGACAGGTGAAACTGAATAAAAGCTTGTAAAATAGGATAGAATACGCATGCTGTGTGGTGGCTATGAATACCACTAACCCTTACATTGCTCGTGGGTGTCGTAAAAGACGACTAAAAGCTTTACGTCAAGCTGAGACTATTTTAAGCCTTTTGATTAACAATTCCAAGTAGCGTTGCTACTTCAGATAGCCGGACAAAAAACTGTAATGCCAATAATGTAGTTACGATGGAAGAGTAATCATGAACAAATTGAAGACCTACCCCGTAACCTATACCTTTTAGAATATTACCAATTATTATTTCAGTTCATATACGTCCCAGTGCTAGGTTCAAGCCTCCTCCACGATAGGAGGGAGATATACAAGAGAGACCTTAATATAACAAGCTGGTCAGATTGGTATAGGATTTTATTTCGAGTTTTTCTTCTCTTGCAAAGATGTTATATGCGTGTTATTAACCTTAGTCGTATTTTACGATATCCATGGGCAAGATGGTGACTTGTATTTTATTCCATCACCAATAATACTAGGCAAATCCCGCAGTTTCACCCGCTTAGTTGCCATTCATGAGGAAACACGCAGATAAAATATAGCCTCGCAGATAATTTATTTTTCCATTACTGAAAGAATTTTTAAAAACGATTTGGTTTTTTAGATTGGGAAGCGTAACGAAAAAACTCACTTTCGCATTTGTAATATTAGTTATGATTTAAAAAGTTACAATTATTATAACTCAAACCCGAAATTACCTATAATTGCTCTCATTTTTACCCAACTAAGGTTAAAGATTTAAATTGTTACGTAAACACATTTCACAACAACAATAAAATATCAATGTGCCATTCCATCATAGAAATTACCCTTTAAGTAGGCCATTAGTCGTAATTAAGTGCAAAAAGGCTAGTTATAGAAGCAGTTATCCCACCTAGCTACATGAAACAAGCATATTAAAATGAAAAAACACATTACTAGCTAGGCTGTATATCAAATTCCTGCGCCACTCGCAACCGTAACGTGGCTAACGACGAATGAAATTAAGTTTTTAACTTGCTTTTCGAACGGATCAAGATGGCGGCCCCGAATATTTCGTTTTTCGTTCCCGCCATAATTATAGTGTAGCTTGTTACATTTCAGGGTTACAAAGGTGTGAACTTTATAAATATTTTAACAGGTAAGTAGATATTATTTCAGTCAAAATTGCGATGTTATTAAAAACATTATTTAATATTACAGAAGTTAACTTCACTATATTATTTATATTCCATAAAGAAATAAATAAATAGTAGTAATCTTTATGTATCTAAACAAAGAAACTCGTCCGTGTGGTGATGGAATAAGAATACAATTGACTACCCCCGCTATCTTAAGTACCCATTAATGTCGTAAAAGATGACTAAGGGATATTATAAGGCGCAGGCGCGAGTACCTGCGCCTGATGCCGCCCTAGCCGAGGCTGCGGGTGACCGGACCGGGGGTTAGTCCGTCACCCGCATAAAGGGTGACAGCGCGACGGCGACTGACGTCCCGGGAAAGGGACGTCGAAAGGAGAGGATATCCCATAGGGTATTTCGTCGCGACGACCACGAAGGGCAAGGAATCGGTACCGGTGGTCGGCCCAACGACGAAGGCGAGGAGCTACAGTGGGTTATGGGGCCACGCGCCGCCTCTTCGTCGCCCCGGATGGAGCCGGACGATGGGTGCGCCGACTGGTTTTGAAACTATTGCCAATAACTTTTACAATATGTGAAGTATATTGAGTCAGCCACAAGTAATTGCGATAAGAGCAGGACGATGATGATGAATTGATTAAGTTAGCTTCCTACGTAATAAAACATTAGAACAGTAACAAAACATTAGAAAAAAAATCACATTATATAACGCAAGAATAGTTGGTACTTTTTCATTGTGATATCGGAGTGAGAATACAATTTATCACCCCCTATCTGGCCTGTGAATATCGTATAAGACGATTAAGGACAACAAGCATAGGTTTGAGTGTGAAAGATGAAAAACTCAAAATAAAACCCTATACTAACCCGTCCGATAAACGAAGTATGTAGTTCATTTCCCTCTCATCAAGAAGGAGATTCGAACGAAGTATTGGGACGTATATCAGCTGAGATGATGAAGATAATTTTATTGTGGCCAACGCAAGATGCTTTTCCACACAATTAGCTGTCGTCTTTGTGGTCTATCTCTGTCTATCCATGTCATGCTTCACGTAGTCCATCCATCTTTTTTTTATATCTGAAGATTACCACTTTCTTCAGAACATTAGTTTCATTCATTCTATGTGATGAGATCCATTCCACGTCATTCGTTCGCGCCTTAACGACACTGGCGCTACTTTCTAACTTTCTCTTATACCGTCATTTCCTATTTTTGTCATCTACCCTCTTATACTCGAATATTTTGATGTTGACGAAACGAAATCTATCCCAGAGATTGTTTTTAATTCATATATTTACGTTTTCTAAACACATAAAGTGTTTAAAACTAGATACAAAAACAAATAACAGAGGCAATTAAACATTTTTAAATATTAAGACAGCATAAATTAAATAATAAAAATAACCTATCAAACATTTTATACAGATAAAATTGAATTCTTTAAATGAGGTCGGATACATAAAATTGTTTCGACAACCCTGGGTCGCTCACACAGCCATAGATTTAAAAACTCACACGTCAAATATTTTTTTATAATATGTAGGTATATAGTTTGAAAGTTATTAGATGGGTTCCGCCATTATATTTTTTTTGTACTAAAAACTATTATCCCCGAAGGAGTAGCTGGCCTGACCACGGACGTCGAGGATTCGGTACTAGTGTTTGACCCATTAGACCCATAAGGGGAGGGCACAGTCTTCTTCTCGCCGCGGACGGAGCGGACAAAGTACTACCAACCGCACCAACCAAAAAACATACCCATCTACCAATTAGCCTCGCAATGGCGATCGGCGTCCCAGTAGGGAACGTCGAAGGGAGAGGGTACTCCCTGGGGGTATTCCGTAGGGTCAACCACTGAAGTCAAGGAACTCTGCGCCGGTGGTCGACCCAACGACGAAGGCGACGTGCCATACGGGTGGGTTACGGGTGTGCGTGTTTACGCCCCTCTCTCGCCTCGGACAAAGTGGTGCGAGGAGTGCGCCGACCGTAACCCATCCCAAAAAAAAACAAAAAAAACCCGCCTACCAAAAAAATCCTCGAAGAGCTAAGAACTGCATTTAACTATACAATCTTGTCTTCATAGTTCATTATCATCATCGCAGTTCCTATACGTCCCTCAGCTGGACTCGAGCCTCCTCCACAATGGTGGGGCCTAGGGAAATTGACCTACTATACTTACTAGTCACACGGGTATAGGGTTTTATTTAAAGTTTTTCTGCTCTTGTATACCTTTTTCTTTATTCGAGGCTATGATCTAGACAAACCAAGCCTAATCTCCCCGGGGCGACGGATGGGCGTCATGCAGCCCCATAACCTACCGTGTTCCCTTCATTCAGAAGGAGAGGACTCCGTGCCGCCGACTCAACCACTCCATCAGCAATGCCCGGAAGGCTTCGACGGTTCGAACATTGAATCGAGGCTCCTCTAACCAGACTGCCCAACAGGCAATAATGTCCCGCCGGGCGTTGCCCAGAGGCGACAAGGGTCGCCGACACCTGCCGGCAAAGACCAGCGAGCATCTCCAGCCCCTGTTCTCTTGCATACCTAAATGTTATCTGCATACTATAATCTCTTAGTCGTCCTTTACGACACCCATGAACAAGTGAATTGTATTCTTACTCAGTCACCACACAGAATAAAAATTGTCATAATACGGGCCAATTGATGATGCAATTTCAATATTCTTACCTATTCTGAATTTTTAGAAATAGGTAAATATTAAAGGCTTAAATCCAGTCCAATTAACAGTATTATCATAGAATTTATGAATAATTGAATACCTATAACTTGAGCAGTTACTTAATGGTTTTTTTTACAACATATTTGTATACCTACCGTATACTTTGAGTGCTCAATTTGCTTTTTGTATTAAATAACAAATTCTTAATTCGATAAATAAAATAGAATCGACAATACATTTTGACAATCATCAATAGCCTTGCTGATAAATAAAAACACGTAGTTTCATGAAATTAAATAAGGCTAACGAATCTTATGAAGTTTATTTTTGGATTGAGTAATTTTCCCCCGCAAATTGTAGCTTATCCGAAAGCAAAACATATACCTAGGTATGTAATCTTGATATCAAAATCTGCAATATGACTGCACTGATGGCATAGTGGTTAAGATACCAAGCTACCGTATCATTGTCACGGGTTCAAATCCCACGCAGGACAACACTTTGTGCAGTCCACAAATTTCTGTTCCATGTCTGGATGTAATTTGTGTCCGTTAATTAGAAGTAGGTATATCTGTAAAGTCGCCCGCAATAGTGATTATTTCCTTACTGAAGCCGATGTCAAAAAAAAATCTATAAACCTAATAATCTCGTGGACCATTAGTAGTTCCTCCTTCAAGGGTACACAATTATTTCTTTAGTGCCCCCGACTAGCCTGATGTTGACCTGAGCAGCCGGAAGTGGGGTTAAGTACAATATTTTCATAAAATAACAAAAGGATACTTAATATAATATACCTAGAAATTAAGGCAACTCTTATATAGAGTAACTTTTATTTACAAACAGGCTTCAAATAATAATGTTAGATAAGCATTACAATTATTACTGTATAAAAATGCGCCATATTAAAATTTTCTATAATAAAATATTCACTCACCGAACCCAATTTCACTTTGTTCTAATCCTATATTCAAAAGCAGTGATTAAAAAAACAAATCTCCATGCATAAATTAATAATGCCATCCCGTAAAATTCATTAGCTTTAAAAATAGAACGATAATCTTTCCAACAGAATGAGAGAGCAATATCGTTAGCGAAACTGTAATATACGAAACTTTAATAGGAGGAACAGAGACGGCATTAGTTTTTCTTTTCCGTGTAAAAAAGAACAGGCTACGCGTCATTGGCTGATATTTCCCGCGCACAGGGCGTCGCCTGTTTCCCGCCATAAATTGAGTTGTTGACACTGTGATAATAAGGTTATGTTTTAATATTAACTTTATATTTTTTTCTCTTGCGGAATTATATGTTGGGGGGAAAATAATTAATGTTATGATTCGTGTTTTAATGAGCTGCGTGTGTGGTCCGTGCTCGCTCGCGGGTAATGGAAGTGTTTTGATTTTGCCGCAGTCGCCATATTTAAATGCGTTTAGTTTCGTAGTTGTTGGCGCACTGGAGTTTTTTATGCGCGTTATTAATTAGATTGGTTTTAAGGTAATTATAATGGTTTAAAGTGAACTGTATTGGATTACCTGCTTTGAATGTTATTCTTTTATGGAATATGTTGAGGTAATTTTGATTTTATTTTAAACTAGTTTTTGTGGCGACAAAAGAGCACGACTGTTTTTTAGAGATAAAAATTGTCGGACGATGAGAATAATAACGATATCTGAGGTTAATGATCGTTATATTAACTCAGTATAAAAAACCTATACCTATACCGAAACTTACTATATTACATTTCGATATATAGGTATCCTCATTTCAGCTCATATACATCCCACTGTTGGGCTCGAGCCTCCTCCACAATGGGAGGGAAATTGACCTTACTATACCATGCTGATCAGACAGATTAGTATAGGTGTTTTTTTCGAGTTTTCCTTCTCTTGCATACATATACGAAAACGTGTGCAATGGGGCATATGTGAGCTGAAATGATGATGAATGATGTAAATGATAAACAAATTAGAATATTGATTACACCTTGTGTTAGCTAAATAAAATAGAGCGGATCTATCAACACGTTTCAGTACACAGTGAATTAAAAGATTTATCCGTGTGATGACGGAATAATAATACAATTCACCACTATCTCCTAACTTGCCCGTGGAAGTCGTGAAAGACGACTAAGGGATACAATACGCATATAACATCTGTGCAAGAAAAGATAAACTCGAATTGAAACCATACACCAACATAGTTCATACTTATAGTAAGTCTATTGCCTTCCTAATGGGGAGGAGGTTCAAGCCCAGCAGCAGGTACGAGCTGAGACAACGAATTAAAGGACCAAAAAAATTTCTTTTCTTTTTTTAGTCCGTTGTAGACTTCGACACCATATACATATTCGTTATATCTCAAAGCCTCAAATCGTTTTAATCGGCAATAATGCGATGTTGGTTTTCATCACAGCTCATATACGTCCCACTTCTGGGCTTGAAGCTTCTCTGGAATGGGAGGGGAATGGACCTACTGTACCATGCTGGTCATACAGGTTGGTTTTATTTCGGATTTATCTTGCATAGTTGTTATATGCACAATAGGTCTATCCCTTAGTCGTCTTTTATGATACCCTCAGGCAAGATATGGGGTTATGAATTGTATTCTTACTCCGTCAACACAGGGCAAGATGATTTTTGACAAATCAAATCAAATCATTTATTCTGCATAGGCCCCTTGAGGGCACTTACATATTGTCAAATTTATACATCGTTTGAATACAATACAATATCTACCACCGGATCGGAACGCGGCCGCAAGCTGAGAAGATCCGGCAAGAAATTCAGCGGACTGTCATTTTTTAACCATCTTTTGAATACAATTATGCATACAACATATAGTCTTCGCTCCAGTGTGATGCTCTTCGAGATAAGATATAACTATTTTTTTTTTTTGATTTAGTTCAAATAAAAAAGGAAAGAAATACATGGTTGGACCAGGTCCCACAAGCAGCACCCGATCACGAGTTACCTACTAGAGCAACCATCACTCCCCGCAACCACATTGGAGGGAAGGGAGAAAATTAAAACAATACATTTTCATTCACTTACCTATTCATCTCAGCCTAAATATGTCCTACTGTTCGGCTCAAGCCTCCTCCATAAAGGACGAGACTTGACTTACTATTCCAGGCCGATCAGTCGTGTTGATATAGTGTTTTTATCGAGTTTTTTTTCACTTGCATCTATGTTACCTAAATATATCCCTTTTTTTGGGATGGGCTACGGTCAGTGCACCCGCCGCTTGGCTCCGTCTGGGGCGACAGAGGGGCGACGCGGCCTCGTAACTCACCCGATAGCACGTCGCCTTCGTCATTAGACCGAACACCGGGACAGAGTTTCTTGACTTCAGTGGTCGGCCCGACGAAATACCTCGAGGGAGTATAGAGGATACTCCCCTTCGACGTCCCCTTCCCGGGACGCACGTCGCCGTATCGATCTGAATATATCCCTAAGTCGTCTTTTAGAACATCCACGGGCAAGTGAGCGAGTGGTGAATTGTTTTCTTACTCTGTCACCACACGGACGAAGTCAGTACCTTCCTATTTCGGCGATAGTCAGTAGCTACCTACTTAATTGTTCGTAATATTTATTCAAATATTTGACTTCAGTGACGTTCCAGCGTAATTCGGAAGTACAACTAGTTTTACGGATTTTATCGCGTTTGTATTTGATTTTTGATTTCTTGTATTTTACCTTCTTTTACTGGCAATAAATTTGTATTAAAAATGTAGGTTAAAATATAATAACTAATGTCTGTAGCGGGTACATATAAATTTCTGTAATTTTTTTTTTTTTTGTGGATGGGTCGCGGTCGGCGCGCCTCCGCACCACTCCGTCCGGGGCGGCGAGGGGCTTAAGCACGCAACTCCCGCGACCCACCTAAAAACCACGTCGCCGTCGTCGTTGGGCCGACCACTGGAGCAGCGTTAACTTGTCGTCAGTGGTCGGCCCGACGGAATACCCCTAATTGGGGTACCCTCCCATCGACCGACATCCCCCCCTCGGGGAGGACGTCGCTCTTTCCTCACGCGGTCGGCCTCTCAGCGGGTGACGGACTAATCCCCGGTCACGTCACCCGCGGCCTCAGCTAGGGCGGCATGAGGCGCAATAAATATCTGTAATAACGATGACTTGTTGGACGTGAGACATCTTAGTCCACCCATGAACATGAACACTGAAAAGTGATCGAAACGTTGGGGCATCAAAAATCAAATACAAACGTGATAAAATTCGTAAAAATTGTTTTATTTATTTAAAATTAGAAATTAATATTTCGGGAAGTCAACCCTACGCTATAGACCTACCAGTGGTTAGCGAAATGTTCCTAAGCTTTTAATTCATGGCCTCAGTTAAGCCGACGGCACTTTAGATCTTGTAAATTTTGATGGTAATGTAGATTGGTGGTGGTTCTTACAGTATTAAATGCGGATAATGATTTAATTTCTCTAAATGTCAATAAATAAAATTAGTTGTCGATAATTTTATGTATCTTTTAGCAGTTTCAGCCCACTCAAGGGAAGCCATCGCTACAAAACCGATCAACTGTCACAAAGACTCGGTTTATCTTTTTAATTTTTCTCTCTCTCCACCTTGACATTGGCAGAATCATCGGTTACCGACGGAGCCATACTTCTAAAAAACTAAACTAATTTTATGTGATAACATCATAAGAAAACATTGATGAAAAATTGCATCCTTCTATGAATGAAATTATTATCAATTAATTATCATTATTTTGTATAATACAAAGGAGTTAATTGAAAATTTTTGCTGTATGATATCAGCTTGAGAATAGTACCACCCCACCTCTTCCTGTGGGTGCCATCAAGGCGACTAAGGGATCCTTATAGGTATCAGAGAATGGGCAACAGCGTTATGTTGTGTACTCCAACTTACTGATCGTCAATCCGCCTGACAAGCGTGGTGATTATGCCAATTCCCCCGAGACCTGTTTATAGGTTCTCTCGCGGTGACCCATGCCCAGTAGAGGGACACTTTATGGGTTAATAAGATGATGATGATGAATTGAAAATTTCAATTTTTAGGATAAATTAAATTTTCAAAGCACTCGGTAATTTAAACATTTTTGAAGTGAAACTTCAAAAATATTTGAATGTGATTTCAAACTCGATGAAACGAAAAAGCGAGTCCATAGAGACACAAACACGTAAATGTATAGGATTCAGCCGGCAATAAAATGGGATAAAGGATGTATGATGAAGGATGAAGGATAAAGGAGTTTCACTTTTGATATGCGTACTTTGTACCTACACACTTTTTTTTTAATGAATGATAGATGCGTCACAAGCCGTAGGTATGCTTAGGTTGATCGCGCCTCTCTATTGCTTGTTTCATGTTTTCCTTTGCAGCCTCGGCTCAGGCGGAACGTGACACAGCAAGAAAAATAGCACATTGTAAGGTTTTACCTATAAATATCTGGGTGACCGAGCTTCGCTCGGAATATTTTTATTGTATTTTTGTCGAATTTATTTAGATATGTAGGGGAGACCGGGGCTGGTAGTGACATTTTTTTTACAAACTGCCATATTTTTTAATTGGTTTGATTGTTTTACCTAGGTATAGGCTCGTTTGGTAAAGTAACTATTTAGGATCTTTATTTAAAATAAATGTTATATTGTCGACTAATAGTGATGACATAACTGTATGATTTGTGGAAAAAAAACCGTGTAATATTCAACCCCGTGCTTGGGGGCTGGTTGTTACACTACACGGGGCAAGTTGTTCCAATAAAAAACAAACGTATTATATAGGTTTTTATTAGGAACAATCGTCATAATTACTTACTTTTATTAATTTAAACAACATATGTCTAAAAAGCAGTCTTGCCTCATTACAACGAAAACATAATAATCTAAAATGAAACGAAAATACATATTTAATATTTGTAAAAATAAAGTGAAGACTCTTGTACATATTCGTTAACAATACGCATGGCCTCTTGCTCATCGTCGAAATTTGTCTATTCCTTTGGTAGCCGACTGAGAGAGATTCCACTGATATGGCCTTCTTTTTTGCTTCTTTTCTTTTTTTTAAGTATCTTGTTAGGGACATATGACATAATTCGAAGTCTTTTGCGATACTACGAATCTTTTTTCGTTTTGTCCTCCTCCAATATAGTTGCTGCTCGTAAATGTCTTTAGATATTTTTTCCCGCTCAGTTTTTCGTACATACGACCTCGTCCTATAAAAAAGACATAATTATGTAACACAAATGATGTCACAACCTGCCCCGAGCAAATGTAACTTTTAGCCCCAACGCCAAATCTGACCATTTAAGGTTATGCAGTAAAAACATCAATAAATATAGCTGTAAAAACGTATATTCATTATAAAACGAAAGCATTAGGGAGTAAAAATCACAACAAGGACATCTCTGACATTATGAAACATAGCTTGTAAACCAATATTACTAAAAGTGTAAAATTTTACTAACTTACAATTTTAATGGCGACATGCGCAGGCTCCTTTCACAAAAATGCTGGCGCCACTGGTTCTCGCGACACGCTAGTCGGTGGCGACGAGAGTATTTGTCTCTTTCTAAAGTTAATATTGCGCTCCCTGTTTCGCAGTCATTGCCACTGTAACAACCTGCCCCTGTAACATCCAGCCCCGGTCTCCCCTATTAATAAAAAATAAAAATTAAATAATGAAAAAAATATCAAAAGTTACAAAAAGAGATTAATAATAACACCGAGATTCGATCCCACGCTGTTTGAATGCCAAAACAAAACAACAAAAAAAACTGGACAACTTCCCAACTGAGTTATCGTCACTCACGATGTCAACGGCGAAATTTGAATCCATATTCTATTGACATTTTATGTCATTGTATTGATTAGCTAAAACACGGACAAAACAACATTTTCTGTAAATAAAACATAGCTAGATCGAGTTTTTGGCCTGAAACCTCTAGTATGCGAAATTTCATCAAAATCGTTGCAGCCGTTTCCGAGATCCTGAATATATATATATATATATATATATATATATATATATATATATATATATATATATACACACACAAGAATTGATTGTTTAAAGATATAAGATAAATACAACAATACTTCATAACTATATATTTACCTATTTTGACTAATGAAATTGTTCATTCTTGTGTTCGTAACCCGCAAAATTAAAAATATATTGTGTCAAGGTTCCTCACTATTTTTACTTTTTTAATTTTTTGTAGTGTCAATCAGCTGCTCACAACAATACAAGCGCAAATACAAGTCTATTATATGGTAATAATATTTATGCAAAAGGAAAAAAAAACTCATCATAAAACCCTATACTAACAGATCTGACCAGCACGGTAAAGTAAGTCAATTGCCTTACCGTTTCAATGGTGGCCTAAACTCAATAGGACATCTGATTTTCCGAAGATGAGGTTCTGTAGTTAACCTAAATGGGGACACCGAAGTACAGTACGCCATGTTTTGGTTTCCATCTCGAACAAATTAGCGGGACGTAACCGAAACATTTGCCTCCAAAAAAAAAAGGAAAAAGATACCGAATTGGGATATGATTTTACAAGCGTAATTACTATATAACGACTTAATTAAAAAAATAACGACAGACTTAATTTCTATGAAAACTTGGAAATATAACTAATATTCTTCTATTTGTCTCTAAATAAATGTGCTGTGTGGTAGCGGCTTCGAATACTACCAACCCTTGCTTTGCTCGTGGGTGTCGTAAAAGACGACTAAGAGCCCTAGATTGACCCGGACCAACTCCATCTGGTACTATTTGGGTCAACAATTACATTCCCAAGGAGGGTTGACGTCAGGAAGGCGGCTGGTCATAAAAGTCATTGCCGAAACTTTTTGCAATATGTCAAAACAGATGACATATTGCGTCGACCCCAAGTAATTGGGCTAAGAGCAAGATGATGATGATTTGTCTCTAAATAAATGCTGAAACAACGCGAAATTATTTTAAAAAGAAAAATACAGTTTTTATGCAGACAATTGATGAGCTTTGGCGAAAACGCGAAAACCTCGTGTGGTGCTCTAGTGTTATCTACATTAGTATTATAAAGAGGAGAGGACGTTGTATTTTTGTATGTTTGTTACGAATAAACTCAAAAACTACTGGACGGATTTCGATAATTGTTTCACCATTAGAATGCTACATTATCCCTGGTAACATATGACATTTTGTGCAAGATGGCTGTGCCAATTGAGCGGTTATAGGTACCTTATAGAGAGGAATAGCTTTTATTGACGTCCGTCTCCAGCCCGGCAGAACACTCTTTCGGGTACCGTCCCTCCCTGACACCGCTCTCGTGGCGTCGTGCTCACGCAGTCGGCCTCTTTGTGGATGACGTACTATTCCCCTATTCAGTCTCCCGCGGCCTCGGCTGGAGCAGCATCACTCGCGCCTGCGCTGCCAAAGTCGCCGTCGTAGATGGCTCCTGCTCCGATACCATGACCATTAATGCTGGTGTACCACAAGGCTCGGTGCTCTCCCCGACGTTGTTTATCCTGCATATCAATGACATGCTCTCTATCGAGAGTATGCGTTGCTATGCGGATGACAGTACGGGTGATGAGCGGTACACTGAGCAACGGAATATCCCTCGGAGTATTCAGGAAAGAAGGGTTCAACTTGTGTCTGAAGTCGAGCGCTCTCTGGGGCGGGCCTCGGAATGGGGTGAACGGAACCTAGTCCAGTTCAACCCCACAAAGACACAAGTTTGCGCGTTCACTGCAAAGAAGGACCCATTTGTCATGGCGCCTCAGTTCCAAAGAGTAACTCTTCCAATTTCTGAGAGTATTGGGATTCTCGGCGTCAAAATATCGAGCAAAGTCCAGTTTGGGAGTCATTTGGAGGACAAAGCCAAATTGGCAAGCAAAAAGTTGGGCGTCCTGAACAGAGCCAGGCGGTACTTCACACCGAGACAGCGTCTTGTGCTATACAAAGCACAAGTTCGTCCTCATGTGGAGTACTGCTCACATCTCTGGGCAGGTGCGCCCAAATATCAGCTAGACCCACTTGACTCCCTGCAAAGACGGGCTGTTCGAATCGTCGGGGATCCCAATCTTACGGACAGATTGGAGTCGCTGGAGCAGCGGAGAGACTTTGGGTCACTCTGTGTACTCTACCGACTCTTTCACGGGGAGTGCTCCGAGGAACTGTTTGACTTGGTACCACCGTCACCATTCTACCAACGTACCACTCGACATCGCAGCAGGGTTCATCCATTTCACCTGGAAACGTTATGGTCTTCAACTGTACGTTTTCAGCGATCATTTCTCCCACGTACGTGCAAGCTCTGGAATGAACTACTTGCTGCTGTGTTTCCCGAGCGCTATGACATGTCCTTCTTTAAACGAGGTTTAAGAAGAGTATTTCCTTCACGGTAGGCAGCGGCTTGGCTGTGCCCCTGGTATTGCAATGGTCCATGTGCAGCAGTTTCACTTACCATCAGGTGTGCTGCTTGCTCGTTTGCCACCGTTGGCAATAAAAAAAAAAAAAAAAAATCATTTCACCCTAAAGAAGTTCCTCTTGCGCACAATCCGCCACCTTCTTCCGTGACTGCCTCACATAAGGCAGCGATCGCGTTCCAGTTCCTGAAGCTGTCGAGCATCGCCCTAGCGATGGTCGGAAACGTGAGGTCGGCACCGATGATTGCGACGAGTTTACGGCGCTGTGTGTAAGTGTAAATTATATAAAAATGTTTTATATATATATATTGGTTATACACCATAATTTCTAGAAGATAGCTACCACTAACAGTGTTGCCAATAGCACTGTTGAAGGGAGAAAGAAATAAAGTTATGCAGAAACTGATAATTTATAAAGAAAATTGAAACTCGAGACTAGCAACAATGAGCTCATATTAGTAGGTTGCCTACATAAAAAGGAGAAGAAATAGAAAAATACTATTAGAAAAACAAAACAAAATGGCGGACTCCTAAATTCCAGCGTTTTCTTTATGGCTACCATTCATTCAATTTTCCCAACGTATTAAACAAGTATCGCAAACGATATTATTGTTGTAGCTGCTATTGTTCAAATATTAAATTACATTTCACGGATGCGTAGAAATCCATCTGGGGTTAACGAGGCACCGAGATTAATAAAAAGATTTCAATTGAAAGAAATAATCGTAGCCATAACAAGAGTTTGCGGTGCCGCCATATTGTATTTGGTTTTATTTCTTTTTTTTATAATTTCCCAGACGACTGGCTAAAATTCTTTCTAGTATACAGCCTATTTTTATTTAGAACACTGTTCAGAAACAAGATTTTCGTTTTGTTTTACCATCTATTAATTTCGAAACCAATAGAGTTATGTTAAGACTACTTGATTTTGAAATTTTTCACAGTTATCACGAATACAAAAAAAAATACCAAATCATCTACATTCTATATCTGCATAGACCACTGTACTCTAAATATCATTTATTCCTTTGCCATTTAGTATTACTTTTGGTTACTTCAAGACATAATACAATGGGCTCCATCTGTATTCATCTTTTGATCAGCGCTACAATTCTTTTCTCATTATCTTCTACTGCTGGTCAGACGGCTTAGAATAAGGTTTTATCTCCATATTCTCCATATTATATCCCGTAGGCACTTTTGTGGCTCGCTGAGATAGGCACTGATTAATTAGTAGGTAATAATTTAGATAGGCATTGAGTTGTCTCGGACCGGGGATTAGTCCGTCACCCGCAGAGAGGCTGTGCGCGCGACAGATAGACCTTGAAGGGAGGGTACCCGAAAGGGTATCCCGCCAGGCTGGCCACGGACGATTAGGAACTCGGTATCGGTGGTTGGCCCAATGGCAAAGGAGAGGGAAGACGTTGGATTATGGGGCCACGCGCCGCCCTTTCGTCGCCCGGACGGAATAGACGGCGAGTGCGCTGACCATAGCCCACCCAAAAAGGCATTGAGATGTCTAGATCCATTATGTTCTCACCTTAGAATAATAACGTATAGAAGGTAAGTTCACGCACAAAAAGTGAGGCATTTCAATTGGAGCCTAATGGAGCTTACACCGGAACAGTTCCGTAATGTACAAGTCATTGTACTGCACGAACGTACGCAACTCTTAAAAAATAAATAGGTAATTATGGCGGTTTGTGCGTTCAAATGGTGACGCAACACATTTGAAAAATATAAAAAGATTATTAACATTACTTTTAAAGGTAATTCGACGATTTATATTAATAAAAACAAAATTTGATTTCATAATTTGTATAGTGGTGTGCGTGTGTACGTGTGTAATCGTCTGCGCGCCATTAGTATTTTTAGATTCAAATTTTGAAAGTTCGAAGTATTGACACTATCCTTCTATACGTTATTATTCTAAGGTTCTCACTTATATGTGATTGAAAAATGATTGCCGCGTCGTGCGTGGAATTTCAACCTACTTCTATTTCATAAATATCTCTAACATTAACATCATCATCTCAGCTCATATACTCTCGAGTCTTCCCTACAAAAGGAGGTAAATTGACCTCCTATACGAGACTGGCTATAGTGTCGGTATAGGGTTTTATTTTTCTCCTTAAACCAGAATCAAACTTGCAGTCGAATAAAGTGAAATGACTAACCCATTTCGACATATCTGCGGTCACACCTTAATCATTTAATAAGAATTTCACCTTTCATACGTCCATTAGTGCGAAACCATGAAAATCTTTTCGTAACACTCTCAAGCGTATCAAAACATTCCAAAAAATCTTATTTTGTTTGTCCAATATATACCACAGCGCATTACTAGACGGTATTTCAAATTTTCAAACTCCCACAGCGTTACAAATCGCGCCAAAATATTGACGTTAAGTTTGACAGCTCATGGAAAAAAAATACAATTGTCAATCTCACCTGCCATAGACAGTTTTTTTTCTTCGATTCATCCATTCGAACCGGCCATGGCGTGGACAATACTGTTGACACCGTCGGGATTTGACTCTAACACGACTTACCGTATTGAAAAACAAAAATATTTTTAAACGTGAGGTAAACACAATATTATACTTTTGTATTATTGTTTTACCTTTTGTTTGAAAATCAACTACCGGGATGAGCGTTACGCGTGCCAAATTTTATTGTTTTCTTCGTTGAAATACAGCATTGACGTCGATCATAGTGTGGTTTTTACTTGTAAATGGAGAATCTCTTAGCTATTTTGTGTATATTTTTCTGTAGTATTAATGTCTACTTATTTTTTTAATTCAATTTAAATTTAGTAAGTTCGGATGTTTACACGGGTATTATACATTTGAAATAAAACTATTTTTTTACGGCTTTTATCGCGCTTGTTTGGTTTTTGATTTGCCGACGCTTCGAACACTTTTCAGCTTTCATTGTCCCTGGAAGACTTCAAGAGTTCTTATTGAACTATGAATTACAAACGCTTAAAATTGTTTCATTTTTAAATACAATTTTAATTTTTGAAGAAATTTAATGAAAGGAAAATCTGTTTGGGATGTCATTAAATATACGATCATAATACTACATAATCGTTTAATGACAATTTACCGTCCCTCCCTGTTCTGAGGAGGCCTATAAATAACAACATTGAAAAAGAGCAGAGGAAATAAAAACTTAACTGGTATAATACCTACAGTAGAACAAGTCTCTCATTGAGAGGACTATCTGTCCCTAAAAAGTGCATGTATCTAAATATAAAAAAGCATGTGCTGTTCAAATTTTATGTCATCCTATTCCTAATAATCATCTTCTTGAGTGGCGACCACGAATCGGAAGGCGCAGTGTAGGATGACCCCCCACTAGATGGACTGATGACATTCTCAAAGTCGTAGGGAACCGTTGGATGCAAGTGGCGCAGGACCGTTCCGAGTGGCATTCTCGTGAGGAGGCCTATGTCCAGCAGTGGACGTCTGTAGGCTGATGGATGGATGGAATAATCATTTCAGCCTCTACTTACATCCTACTACTGGAGGAGTCTCGAACTCGAAAAGATATGTCTATATTATAAAATTTGTTTAATTAGATCCCCGATCGTGGATGTAATGATTCCCCACCCCGTCTCTTACCCGTGGATGTCATACACGATAGGCATATAATGTGCAAATAATATCAATGCAAGAGAAGGAAAATTCGGCATAAAACTCTATTCGTCTGACCAGCGCCGTATAGTAGGTCAATTTCTCTTCCATTATGGAGGATTCTCGAGCCTTACAATGGGACTTATATGGCCTAAAATGTATAATTTGTTATATTATTTCACGTTTAAAATAATTGAATATTTATAACAAAGAATAATAAAGTTACAAGTTTTGAACCTCTACAATTTACAACATTTAAAATGTTTCGTTTAAAAACATGCAATAAGTTTAATAGTAACACAAGCAATGTAAGTAATTGCAAAACCAATCCTTTCTTATCCGTAAAATTTTAAGTCAAACATGAAATCAAGTGAAAAACTTTAATCGATTGGCATAGTTACGGCTCACAGACTTAAAATACATTGAGTCAAACACGAAAATAATCAATTTTACCGCGAAAATGTACCTACGCTAAAAATTGCCAAATTTGTTATAGAAAATCCGACGTAAATATATCATAATAGAATTCATTTTACCATTTAATCCCTCCAAAATGCCGAACAATTTTATTATTTGCAGTTACCAACCAAATAATTTTGAATAATACTATAGACCTGCAACTTGACAACTGCAATTTTAAAATGGCGTATTGGCAATGTATTCTTAGAATTTTTATAGTGATTTTTAAATCCGATTCATTAGCGACAACCATATCTTATTAGTTATAAGAATGCATCACAAAATGGACAATACAAGTCGTATTTTACAGAACAAACAATATTTTTGTGTTTAACGATGTTTTTAGTTAAATTTGGTACAGTTAAATTATTCGTAAAATACTTATGTTATTTTCCGCGTGGCAACGGCGTAAGAATACAATTCGCCACCCTGTATCTTAGCCGTGGGTGTCGTAAAAGGTGACTAAGTGATTAAATTAGACTATAAGATCTATTCAATTGAAGAAAACTCGAAATGAAACCCTACACTAGCGCGGCCCAAATTAGGTTAATGTCCCTCCTATTGTGGAGGAAGCTCGAGCCCAGCAAGTTGATGTTAATGATCTTATTATTTTTTATTTTATCTTCTATCACCTATATTACTCTTATTCTATACCTGCTTGACAGATGACATAGTAGTTTTAACTAACAACATTGGGCTCAGTGCGACTATTAGCCGCGTAGTTCACCGTGGGAATACCGCATTAAAATATTGCCTAAGTTATTCCTTATACAGACAGTTACGTGGTTGTAAAATATTATCAAAATCAGTCCAGCGATTTTGAAGGTTACGCGGAACAAGAAAACGGGACAGACAAATAGACAGACATAAATTTAAACTGGTTTTTAAGCATAGATTGTCATGCTCACAAGGCTCACAAAGCATAAGTTTTGCATGCTCACAAGGTTATTTGCACAATTGCAAATAACCTTGTCAGTGTGAAAGAAACCCACCTACTTTTGTTTTTGTTTTTTATTGCCAACGTTGGCAAACGAGCAAGCAGCACACCTGATGGTAAGTGAAACTGCTGCACATGGACCTTTGCAATACCAGGGGCACAGCTAGGCCGCTGCCTACCGTGAAGGAAATACTCTTCTTAAACCTCGTTTAAAGAAGGACATGTCATAGCGCTCGGGAAACACAGCAGCAGGTCATTCCAGAGCTTGCACGTACGTGGGAGAAATGATCGCTGGAAACGTACAGTTGAAGACCATAACGTTTCCAGGTGAAATGGATGAACTCTGCTGCGATGTCGAGTGGTATGTTGGTAGAATGGTGAACTATTATTACTATTTTGACATAACAAACAGACACTTTAATTTTATTTATTTGTATATATACACGATGTAAGATTAAGCCAATGTAATTAACTTAAACTTATCTAACCTAAAATAAACAGCAATTAACGTACAAAAAACTTGTTATTTAATTTGCTACTGAGACCCACATCTAATTGTCATGACAAACGTAAACTTCCAAACCAAAACTGTCCAAATACATACCACAAGAAATCTTAAATAAGTGTTAGGCATTTTTCATTTATCACGCCTCACGTAAAAACGAAAACAAAACAATCCTAACATATTCAAATAGCGAACAATATCACGCGTGTAATCGAAACCAAACGGGCACTTGACGTTTGACAGACGAGTGCGTTCTTATTTCAAATATTTCCCCGCCAAATTGATACCCGCCAAAGAAAAAAATGTCTTTGTCTATGCAAATTCTTCAAACCAATATCATGTAGTATTTCATGAATGCAACTTTAATATTATTTTATTTATATACTAGGTATATATAAGTTTTGTTTTATACGTTGTTATCTACTTGAGAATATTGTAGTTTATTTTTAACTTTATGCTTATCAAAATATGTTATTACTTGGTCATCAGTTTGATTCGGTCACCCGCAGAGAGGCCGCGCGACGGCGACCGACGTCCTGGACGTCGAGAGGAGAGGGTACCTCGCAGGGTATTCCGTCGGGCTGATCACGAAGGACAAGGTACTCGGTACTGTTAGTCGGCCCAATAATGAGGGCGACATGCTACGGTGGGTTATGGAGCCGCGCACCGCCCCTCTGGCCCCGGACGGAGCCGGGCAGCGGGTGACCATAGCGCACACCAAAAAATAAAAGCAGTTTCATTCTACCTCTAACATAGACTTTGAATACTCCTTGTCCTTTGCATCTCTTTCCAGCAACGCATTTTACTTTACATACCTTATTTCAAGATTAATTCGTAATCAATAATAAATTGAGTAGAGACTTAAAACCACATTTTAACCTTTTGCGAACATACAAGCGGTTTTCAACAAAAATAAACACCTGAAAAGTTATCAAGAAGATCTTACCAAAAAACGCGCCTTTTGAAACCCAATTTTCGCCGCCTCGGTCGGGTGGCAATGTAAAAAGGACTATAAAAAAAAAGAAATATTTTGACAGGTACACACAATAGACCGCGCGCCACATGTAGCCTCTAATCGTTTAGACTTAGTTTATGGTAATGTAGCGGTTTATTTTATATAGATAAAATATATTTAGTTATATTTTCGACCTTTGCCAAAAATAGGTGCTTATTTAATGACTTATATTTACATAAAGTGACCTTTCTGTTCTGTTTTCTGTAATGCATTTTGGAGAAATATCAAAACCACCTAGAATCTAGATAGAGAATTACGCCATATTTTCTAAAATATGAAGAACTCAGCGGGATATAACAGAATATAAATGTGTAGACTCATATGACTCGGGATTTCATAAAAAAAAAATATTTATTTACGATTTTTTTTTCAGACTTAATGAAATACAAATTAACAAATGCTGTAATTTTTTTATTATATTTAATTAAAAATTTCATTGCGGTCTATTCTTTCGCTGTCTTTACATGATATTAACAGGTATCAATACTATAGAATATGAAAATCAGGGGGTTTAAAAACTATTTAAAAATACAATATAATCTATAGAAACCATTGTAGATGTTGTTTTACAGGCGTCTAAATACAGGGTTTTATTCCTTTTATTGATGTGGGTGGCAACCGTGGCAACAACACACCCGATGGTAAATGAAACCGTCGCTCATATACCATTGCTAGGCCGCTGCCCAACGCGAAGAAAGTGAAGGAAGTCTGAATGTATGCAATGAGGATGTCACCAAAACCCACCACACACAAAATGACTCAAAAAAGACCTCAGAAAGATAGCTTCTGGCTCTCTCGCTCACCGAACAAAGCGCAGTAACAAATTACTACTACGTGGAGCTATCTCGGACGGAACGGACCGTGGCTGTGGACAGACTACTATCTATAGGTGCTCCTACCATCTGAATTTTAAATTATCTGGTGTATTATTGCCATCAAAAAACCTCAATTCTAAAGAGTTATCCTTCACTTTCCTTCCGCACAGAAATAGGCAGAGTTTTAGACATATATTTGCCGTGGCTGACCGAAAGACTATAAAAAGATGTACCTGATAGTATACTTTTAGGTTAACTTTATTATCAACTTTAGAAAAATAATCGTTTCAAATAATTAAAATTGTTAGTTTCAATTTATGCTATGATAATAGTTGAGAAGGGTTTTTACTTCTTTTAATGATAGACAAGCAAGAAGTCAGCCTGATAATATTTAGACTATGCCACGCATAGACCCCTGATTTACCAGGGACCCAGTCTGACTATCTAGAAAGGAATATTCTGAATTTCAACGCCTCAGAGGTTACAGGTTTTACAAAACAGGAGATGAGTTACGGTTTGATAATTAAAATCGCTACAGCTTATCGCTCCTCGCTGCTATAGGCTAACCCTATCTCTCAGTGTTACCACACTTGGGCATACTCACTCGCAATAGAAATAATTAGGTCACAGCATGCCTCCCAATATTTCTTTGTGATCATACATATAGGAGGGGACAAATAATGAAAATTACTTTCGTGTTCAATGCTATATTAATTCTTTTCTTTAAGAATACAATTTTGATTTGAAGATAAAAAGACAGGGTATACAGTTATTATTGATATAAACATTGTTTTGGTTTTTAACGACTCCATGCTTTGGTAGTTTCAGCGGGAATATGGAAGTATCATGTTCGTACACGTTCTTGAATTATATTCCTTTTTTATTATTTTATAGCGTTATATTGAATAATTTTGCTGATATTTTATAAATTATAATACAGTTAAAGTGCTGAAGTGTTGCGAACATGGTATAATAGTGGTTTACGTATATATTCTACTGCAATTCCCGGTGGAGAATTTGGTTTTCAGCGTACAATTAACCGTAACGACTTGACTTACTGACTGACGATGACTATTAATAAGGCACTCAATATGAAGAAGTAAATAATATATGCAGAAAATTATAAAAGACTTAGCTGTATGGGCTTTGTTCCCTTTACCTGTCCGAATGGATAAACAAAAAGAACTGCTTCGAAAGACCACTATCATATCTTTTGACGTTTATTATGTTAGAATGATTTTGCCTGATGTCGGCCTAGCAGAGGGTGCGGGTGACCAGACCGGGCATTTAGTCTGTCATCCACGGAGACACTGACTTCGCAGCGGAAACCGACCTCCTGGGAAGGAAATATCGATGGGAGAGGCTACTCCCTTGGAGTATTCCGTCGGGCCGACCACTGAATTCAAGGAATTCTCTACCGGTGGTCGGCTCAGCGACGAAGGCGACGTGCTATCCATCTGTCGCCTCTGACGGAGTTGGGCGGCAGGTGCGCTGACCGTAGCCCACCTTCAAAAAAAAAGGAATGGTTTTCTATTCTTGCTGTGCTATGTGGTAGTGGCTACAAATATTACCAACCCTTATATTCCTCTTGGGTGTCGTAAAAGAAAACTAATAGCTTTACATAGACCTGGACCAACTCCATCTGATATCGTCTGGTCAACAATTACACCCTACGGAATATTGACATCAGGCAGGCGGTCGGTCATAAATCTATAGCCAATAACTTTAATATATACTATGGAAAAGGAATACATGTTGCGTCGACCCCAAGTAATTGGGATAAGAGAAAGATCATGATAATCCTTCGAAAAACACCTGTCATATTGTTTGACCATTATTATCTTGGAAATATTTGTGTGGTAACTGAGTAAGAATACAATTCACCACTCCCTATCTTGCCCTTGGATGTCGTAAAAAACGGCTAAGAGATATAATATACACATAAGATCTGTCCAGAAGAAGGAAAACTCGAAATGAAACCCTAAACCAACATGTCTGACCAGCATTGTATAGTAGGTCAAATTCCCTCCCATTGTGGAGGAAGCCCAAGCCCAGCAGTGGGACGTATGTGGCCTGCGATGATGATGATGATGATTTGTTAGGCTGTGAAATTATTATAGAAGTATTTTAAAACTAGTCAAAGACAGCATTTTTGAGGTTATAGGTATTTATTTTGGCGCGTTAGGGAAAAATGATGAGAGTAAATTTTTACGACGCGCGCGTCGATACCGACACGAAAAACCGACACCCTGAAGTTAGTTGACATTTACACGACACATTACATTTTTTTCTATTATTAGGGTCGTTTTATTAAGGTTTTGTACCGAAAGGGTAATAATGGAACCCTATTACTAAGACTTCGCTGTCTGTCCGTCCGTCTGTCTGTCACCAGGCTGTCTCAATAACCGCGATAGCTAAACAGTTGAAAAAAAATTATGTATTTCTGTTGCCGCTATAATAACAAATACTAAAAATAAAATAAATATTTAAGGGCGGCACCCATACAACAAACGCAATTTTTATAGAACGGTACGGAACCCTATGTGCGCGACTCTGACTCGCACTTAGCCGATTTTTTTACAAACTTAGGATAACGCGAACGATAAATTAGAAAATTTTTTAAAGATTTTTATATTGTACATAAGTACACACTCGTTTTTTTTTTACTTTCTAATGCTTCACGCCTTTATCTTTAAAAAGGGTAAGTAGAAATATCATCATACAGCCCTTCATCTTCCATCACAGGATTTAGGCCGCTCTATATAACTCCGAAAAGCACAATTCTTTATTAGCTATCATCCAGCGACTCACTAATGTGTAGCTTACATTGTAGTGTACATTTTACATGAACACCAACTTGTCTGGAGTTGGGAGAGGCTGGTAATCTGTCATACAGGTTTTCTTAGTACAGATGCCAGTCTCTCACACAGATGTTCACAATATTAAAATAAAAATAATAATAATAATAAAAATAATAATAATAAAATAACACTTAGATTAAGGTTTATTTTTGTTACTTTTCTGTGTGAGAGAAAAATAAATGAACTATTATTATTGGAGGCCGTCTCAAAATGTATACGTCCGAGGATATTTCTTCCCCAGCGATCATAGATTCGTATAGCAATGTGCTACAGCGTGCTACTTCTACATCGGTTACACCCGTTCTTCTACGAATTACCGTATTACGAATGGTATTTTGCAGGGATATCCTTAACCTTTTTTTTTTTGTTCACGCTATGGCAATGCATTTACACACTATCCCCAGCCGGGGACAGATAGGGGAGTATGTATGGGACTTGCCAGTCACAAAAGCGACCGAAATACTCACTAAAACCACATAAATAACTGCAACCTAAGCCGCCTCGTAAAATTATATTGTTATATAGTTTTGCAAATGTTTTGACCCATTGCGATTTATGTGCAGTGACAGAGTAAGAAAACCGTTCACCAACGTTTACCTTATTCGCCAGTGTCGTTATAGACAACTAAGGGATATATTACGCACATAACATCTATGCAAGAGAAAGAAAACTCAAAATAAAACCTTATACCAACTTGCCGGCCCAGCGATATAGTAAGATCAATATCCCTTCTATTGGACATAAATGAGTTGAGACGTTGAAAAAGACACCAGCGTGATAACGTTTGGTGACGGAGTAAGAATACAATTTCCACTGTCTTTCCTGTGGATGTCGTCTTTTACGGGATATAATATTCATATAAGACCTGTGCCAGAGAAGAAAATTCAAAATAAAACCTTTACAAATATGTCTGACCAGCATGGTATGAAAGGTCAATATCCCTGAACTGATGAAGCTGAAACGGTGGAAGAAGCACTAGAGTGGTAATAGATAAAGCATGACATTTTCTCTATCATCATTGAAAAGTTTTATGGCCAACAATAACTCGTATATAATAATAATAACTAAAGATAATTTTATAAATTAAAACCTTTTTAGTAACATAAAGTAAGCCGCCTTCAAAATTAACTTTAATTTAGCATCATGTTACCTGAGTTTTCTTGCCGGATCTTTCTCAGTGTAACCGTGTTCCGATCCGGTGGTAGTATACTAGATTATTAGTTAGTTTTTAAATATAATTACTATTAATTTTAATGTTTAATTATTACTAACCATAAACAATATAATTTTTTCATATAGAATCATTTTCTTCTTACACTGGCAATAAATTTTGTATCAAAATGTGGGTCAATATTTAATACCTAATTTCTGTATCGGGTAGATAATTATAAAATTTTCTGCAGTAACGATGACTTGTTGGACGTGAGACATCTTAGTCCACCCGTGATCATGAACGCTGTAAAGTGTTCGAAACGTCGGGTAATCAAAAATCAAATACAAACGCGATAAAATCCGTAAAGTAGTTTTATTTAAAATGTATAATACTCGCGTAAACATCAGAAATCAACTCGTATATAAGCTGAAATGGAATCCATTAATATCGTATAAATTAATCTCCATAATAAAAAATAGGCTCAAAAACCTAATACCAAAACGTAGCATAGTAATACCAGCGTTTATATATGACTTATTTACAAGAGCGTTAATGGTATAATGACAGTGTTGCCAGGTATGGCGTGCAGGCTAATTGTGTGAGCGAGTCATTTAATTAACAGGGTTGCCATGTTTTAAATAGAGTGCTGCGTTGTTTGTCAAGCAGTTTTTTTAGTACGATTCCAGTTATTTGTCGAGTTATAGGCTCCACGCAATGCGCTTAGTGGTTCTTACATAATATATAAAAAAAAAAAAATATTGCAACGGGCTTTCTCTAGAGAAATAGATACAGTTTAAGTTTTTGGTTCCTGTTAAATATCATAGAGGTATAAGGATTTTTTCCGTGTGATGAGGGAGTTAGAATACAATTTACCACTCCCTCTTCAATCAATCCCATCTTGCCCATGGCTGTTGCAAAAGACGACTAAGGGTTTAAACATGCATATAACATCTGAGCAAAAGAAGGAAAACTTGAAATGAAACCCTATACCAACACGTCTGATCAGCGGAGTGTAGTAAGTCAGTTTCTCTCCTATTGCGGAGTAGGTTCGAGCCCAACAGTGGGACATACATGAGCTGAAATTATGATGATAGGAATAGTTTAGAATTTTAAGAGTGGTAAGAGCACACTGTCGACAGTTATCTGTCTACAGCCGCGGGCCGGTCCGTCCGGGGTAGTACCACACTGAGCAGAAAATCGACGTCTGAGTAGTAGCAATTAGTTATTGCTGTTCGTTCGGTGAGCGAGAGAGCCGGAAGCCCAAATTTCTGAGGGTGTTTGCGTGTGGAGGGTTCTGGTGGTGCCCTTGGTATCACCGAGCCTCAATGCACTCATTCACACTCCCTTCACTTTCTTCGCGGTAGACAGCGGCCTTGTAAAGATCCATGAGAGGCAGCAACACTTACCATCAGATGTACTGTTTGCTCATTTGCCACCGTTTACAATAAAAAAAAAAGTCACCGCATGGTGATGCAGTAAGAATACAATTCAACACACTCTTTCTTGCCCATTGGTGTCGTAAAAAAAAAAAGACGGAGAGGATTTCTTTTTGGCACTATCATCGTCATCATCATTTCAGCTCATATACGTCCCACTGTTGGGCTCGAGCCTCCACAATAGGAGGGAGATGACCTTACTATATAATGCTGATCAGACAGGTTGGTATAGGGTTCTATTTCGATTTTCCCTTCTCTTGCATAGATGTTATATGCGTATTATATCCATTTTTCTTATGGGGCGATGAAAGGACGACGCGCGGGCCCATAACCCACCCGAACCCACGTCACCTCGTTGTTGGGCCGACCACCGGAGCAGGGTGACTTGTCGTCAGTGGTCGGCCCGACGGAATACCCTTTTGGGTACCTTTACCTCTCGACGTCCTGGGACGTCGGTCGCCGTCGCGCGGTCAACCTCTCTGTGGGTGACGGACAATTCCCCGGTCCGATCACCCGCGGCCTCGGCTAGGGCGGCATTAGGCGCAGATACTCGCGCCTGCGCCGCCCGAGTCGCCGGCGGCGGAACGTGTCGCCGAATAGGAGCTCTACTCGCACACGATCCGCCGCCTCCTTTCGTGAGATTGTATTATATCCCTTAGTCGTCTTTTACGACATCCGTAGGCAAGATAGGGAGTGGTGAATTGTATTCTTGTCTGATCAGCATGGTATAGGTCAATTTCCCTCCTATAGGGAAGGAAGCTCGAGCCCAACAGTGGGACGTTTAAGAGCTGAGACGAACCAAAAGACTTTTTTGTTTCTCGTTAAAATCAAATTATTTTATGTAAGTTCTTTTCTTTAGTTACGAGTATGTTTATTTTTTACTAGCAATCCGCCCTCGCTTCGCTTCGGTTTCAGTCGCCTTCCCTTTCCCGTGGGAATACCGGGTTAAAATATAGCTTATGTTACTGATATTATAGCTTTCCATTGGTGAAAGAATTTTTGAAATCGGTCCAGTAATTTTGGGGCCTCTTCAATACAAACAAACAAACAAATCTTTCCTCTTAATAATATTAGTATAGATGTTGAATTGTATTATTACTCCATTACCACGCGGAAAAGAGCTCGAGTGACATTGAATATAAAACTAAATGCAAATGAATAAAAATAAATTCAAACGTCACTAGTCAAATCGGTTTGTAACTGATTGTTGAAACTTAAAAAAAATGTAGGTGACAGTTTTTTGCCGATGTCAATGAACTTACTTACGCGCTGTACCTAATGTTTTGTGCAATTGAAGGAGATTCGGCGCGAATATGGAAATGTCATGTTAAGCACTTGTATATTCATTTTTTAGTGTTGTATAGTGTTATATTAAATAATTTTGCTGATGTTTTATGTAATGTAATACAATTAAGGTGCTGAAGTGTGGTGAATGTGATATAATAGTGGTTTACGAGTATTTTCATATTTCAGCGCCTAGTTAATGATAACGACTTGATTTACTGACGGACAATGACTATTAATAAGTTACACAATATGAATAAGTATCTAAATAATATGTAAAGAAAATTATTTGTAAGCTACATAAGACAAGGCAGTATGGTCGACAAGACTTTAGCCTGCCCGTAAGGGCGATCCAAACAAAAAAATGACTTAACACTGTTAACTCTCGTCATTGTGATCAAAATATTTGAAACTAACTAAATTCGGTCTTAATTCCGACAAAATTGCTGACCTCCAAAAATATATCCTCTTAGAATAATAACGTATAGAAGGATAGTGTTGGTATTTCGAACGTTCAAAATATGAATCTAAAAATACTACATGCGCGCAGACGATTACACACGTACACACGCACACCACTATACAAATTATGAAATCAAATTTTGTTTTAATTAACATAAATCGTCAAAATACTTTTAAAAGTAAGGTTAAAAACCTTTTTATGTTTTTAAAATATGTTGTGATACCATTTGAATGCACAAACCGTCATAATTACCTATTTATTTTTTAAGAGTTGCGTACGTACGTGCAGTAAAGTGACCTTGTACATTACGAAACGGTTCCGGCGTAAGCTCCATTAGGCTCCAATTGAAATGCTTCACTTTTTGTTCGCGAACTTACCTTCTATGCGTTTTTATTCTAAGTATATCATTTTCTTATTTTTATTGGCATAAGCTACAATAATATGCGCTATTGGTGCCAGTGTCTAGTTAAAAACAAATTAATGCGTCTTTATATCGCACGTTTAATCAAATACTAAACGATTTTGTTCGAAAAACTGTTTTTAATGCCATCTGTTTGCTGAGCACTGCATTTATATATTGCTTCGATTCCTAAATTTTAATTCGACTTAACATTTGCTTTTTTTTTTCGAATATAGTAGTCACTATAATTTTAAATTATTTATATATCTACTAATTAATAACAATTAAAATGAAAAAGAAACATGTGTTTTATTAGGAATGATAGCTATTAATAAAATTAGAATAAAAAAAATATTCCAGAAAAGCTAATATACCCTTATTTATATTGGTTAATATTTGTTATAATTCTTTAAATAGCTCTCTTGTATAATTTGCTTATTTATGATAGTGACGGTATTGGAATAAAGGTGCGCTATATTAATAGTCATATTAGTTTTAGTCGTTGCCATTGATCAGGAGCTGATAACCAAATGAGTGGTTTCTCTGGAAATTTTGCAGAACATGAAAATGCACGCAATTCAGAATTAAATATTATTTACTACACTTCAGAATTTTCTTTGCGTTATATTACATAAAATACCAGAAAATTATTCAATATAACACTGTAAAACACGAAAGTAATAAATAAAATTTAGAAGCGCTACATGACATTTTGACATTCCCTAAAAAAATCCCAAAAATTATATCTATAACATTCTGAGCAAAGTCGAAATGACAGATCTACATATTTGTGACAATTGCTATTCATGCAATGACTGTCTATTCTCATAAAGCCAGTTTAGAAAAAAAAAACTCAATCCTTATAATTTCAATTTAAAATTCATAGTACTCAAATCTCAATTATTCAAATTTCTTAATTTAACAAAAGGAAACCAACCAATTTACTAAGCCGTCCGATGACTCCTTTTCTACATTAAGCGGTTCTCGAA
The DNA here is from genome assembly GCA_032191425.1 of Lymantria dispar. Taxonomy (NCBI): domain Eukaryota; kingdom Metazoa; phylum Arthropoda; class Insecta; order Lepidoptera; family Erebidae; genus Lymantria; species Lymantria dispar. Next base: position 12,643,831 of record CM063469.1, on the reverse strand, counting down.
CGAAACAAGTAATAAGGCAACCGCAACGCAATTTTTTTAACGTTAAATATTAATAATTAAAGAATCCGTTACCGGGCTTTATAATAATTTCGCGAAATAAGTAACAAGCAAGCTCAACGTAGACATAATTAAACGGCAAGCTATTAAGTCATACCGATTTCAAAAATATCAAAACAACACACACATTCACGAAATAAAAATTACACTATACAATTTTCTACCAATTAAGTTCCTGAACGGCTCAAATAAGTATACATACTATAGGAAACATTCTCATCTATTGTAACACTCAAAAACCAATCTTATGTTGTTTAATCAAAGTATATATTTCTTTACGTAAAACACGAATGGACCACACACGTCGTGGTTTTTAAAAAAGGAACGCGCCAACCGCGCCTCGTTCGTTACCTCATCGTCGGCTGTTTTTTTTTTAATTTTCTTTTTTTAAACGCAAAGGCATCGACGCTAGTTATGTATACGCCTTCTGATGTAGAGGGGAGTTTGGTAGCCGATTTAAAAAGGTTCGATTTTATAATCCATGGTGATGCGGTCTTTATCAAACCAGGTAAGCGTCACAAACGAGAAAAATCTCTAATTGTTAAAGTATTTTTATAATCGCAGCCCAGGTACGTCCCACTGTTGGGCTCAGGCCTCCTCCACAATTGGAGGGTATTTGACCTACTATTCCGTACTAGTCAGATATGTTGGTATAGGGTTTCATTTCAAGTTTTCCTTCTCTTGCACTGCTGTGATGTGCATATTATATCTCTTAGTAATACAATAAATTAATGAGGCTATTTAAAGGTAACCAAGGTAATATAACGATAATCTTAAATTCAAAAAATTTCTGTGCCCTATCAGGGTTCATGTTGATCTGTAATGTATTTGTAACACCAAAATGTACGCATGAATGCAATAAACTATTTGAATTTGAATTTAAATTTGACTTAGTCGTCTTTTACGACATCCACGGGCAAGATCCATCCAACATCCACGGGAGTCATCATCATCATCATTTCAGCCTATTGCCGTCCACTGCTGGACGTAGGCCTCCCTCATGTTACGCCACAAAGTGCGGTCCTCTGCCGTCTACACCCAACGACACCCAGCAACTTTCACCAGGTCGTCGGTCCACCTAGTGGGGGGCGTCCTACACTGCGTCGTCCAATACGTGGTCGCCACTCAAGAACCTTTCTTCCCCAGCGGTTGTCAGTTCTTCGAGCGATGTGGCCTGCCCATTGCCACTTCAGCGATAGGGAGTGGTAAATTGTATTCTTACTCCGTCACCACACGAACTTTATTAAAGTATTTTAACAACCTTAATTACTAAAACTTATTTGCGAGCCAATAATATATACCATTTTTTTTTCGGCGAGCTCCTCGCACCACTCCGTCCGGGGCGACAGAGGGGTCACCCACGATGCACGTCGCCTTCGTCGTTGGGCCGAACCACCGCAGCAGGGTGACTTGAGGTCAGTAGTCGGCCCGACGGAATACCGCCTATTTGGGATATCCTCCCATCGACCGACGTCCCCCCCTCGGGGATGACGTCGGTTGATCCTCACGCGGTTGGCCTCTCAGCGGGTGATGGACTAATTCCCCCGTCACGTCACCCGGCCTCGGCTAGGGCGGCATGAGGCGCAGGTATTCCTACGCTGCCCCAGACGCCGGCGGCGGATCGCCTCATCGAGGCTGCGCTCCTCGCGCAAGCGATCCGCCGCCTCCTTCCGCGAGACTATTGCCTTGCAGAAGGCTGCGACCGCGTCCCAGTTCCTGACGTTGCCGACCATCGCCCTGGCGATAGTCGGCAGCGTCAGGTCGGCACCGATTATTGCGACGAGTTCACAACGCTGCTCTACCCAAGCGTCACAGACCTCGAGCGTATGCTGCGCCGTGTCCTCGTCGCAATCGCAGTGTTGGCAGGACGACGTCCCAACGACCTTGTACAGGTATTTGGAGAAACATCCATGCCCCGTCAACATCTGCACCAGTCGGAAGGAGAGCACCCCGTGCCGCCGTTTCAACCACTGCATCAGCACCGGCCGGCAGGCCTCCACGATCCGCACCCCGAACCGAGGCCTCTCCAGCCGGACTGCCCAACGGGCAATGACGTTCCGGCGGGCGTCGACGCGCCAGGCGGTGAGCTCCCTCAACGAGACCACACCGCCCTCCGCTCGCACCCCCGACACCCGCCGATACAAACCGGCGAGCTTTTCCGCCTCCAAGTCCCACGGGGGAGTCCCGGCCAACAGGCACGCTGCCTCTGTCGCCACCGTGCGGTAAATAATATCTACCATAAGGTATAATTCTACCACAATTTATTGGAAATCCTTTTCTATCACCTTCAAACTAGTTCAAGTACCGCGTAAATGATTTATTACCCGAAAAAAGGTAATAAATAACCTAGCATGAAAAATATTTAAATATCAATATTGAAACCGTAATTATTTAATTACAAATTTAAAATTTCATCACTTGACAATTAATTCAGCTAATTTACGTTCCACTGTTGAACTCAATCCTTCACAATAGGAGAAAAATGAACCTAATATATGGTCAAACGTGTTGGTATAGGGTTTCATTTTGAATTTTCCTTCTGTTGTATAGATATTGTATATTTAATCCCTTGGTCGTCTTTTACGACACCCACGGGCAAGAGTGGGATGGTAAATTGTATTCTTACTCTGTCACCACACAGAAAGACAAAAATCTCAAACTTAATAAATTAATAAATCATTTTTCAAAATAATAAAAACTAATAACTCGATTATGCTTCATTTTAATGTAGATTTTAGTAATCAATTTGTTAAACAAGTGGCTTAATTACTAAACTAAATCTGTATGCAGCAAGTTTTTATTTTTCAGCCACAAGTATTTTAGAAAGATGAAAATTTTTATGCCTATCACGTGTAAATTAAGGCACCTTATTACATTACTCGTGGGTGTCGTAAAAGGCGACTAAGAGCTTTACATCGACCAGTGGCAACTCCATTGCCGTCCGGTCAACAATTACATTCCGAAGAAGGGTTGACGTCAGGCAGTGGGTCGGTCATGAAACTATTGCTAAAACCTTTTGCTATATGTACTATGGAAACAGAGTAATGCGTAGACCCCGGGTAATCTGTGTAAGAGCAGATTGAATAATGATAGTTTCATACAAAAAATTGTAGTACTTATATAGGATTCTTTAGAGAAAGGAGAATGATAATTTCCTTTAAACTGCCCCGCCTTCTAACGCGACTGCCAACAAGTTACAAGATATTTGACTCAAAATGTCATTATGCGAACTGTGAACGCAAAGAGATTTCAACTAATAGAAGTAGTCTTCGATTACTGCAGCGAATTTTCGGCATGCCTAGGCTTTTTTTGGGGGGTGGGCCATGGTTAGTGCACTCGCCGCCTGGCTCCATCTGGGGCGATAAAGGGGCGGCACGCGGACCCATAACCCACCCGTAGCACGTCGCCTTCTTCATTGGACCGACCACCGGTGCAGAGTGCCTTGTCTTCAATGGTCGGCCCGACGGAATACCCCAGTCGCGGGGTACCCGGTCGTACCGTCGGTCGGCGTCGCGCGGTCTGCCTCTCGACGGGTGACGGACTAAATCCCCGGGCCAGTCACCCGACCCTGCCTAGGCTACGCAAACCTTGAGAGTATAATGCGCTGAACCCTTGCTACTGTAGTAATCCAAAAACGGAAAGGTTTTAAAAGCGACTATAATGCTGCCATCCGTATGGAGAGTAAGAATACCATTCAGCACCCTCTTTTTCACCTGATATCAGAAGAGAAGACTAAGGTGTCTGGTATAAAATAAAGTACTCACCAATATGCAGGTCAGGAACTGGGGAAGCACAGACATGGTGTCTTTTGTATTCTAGATATTGATTTTCGGCACTAATTGTCTATAATGATGGGTTTGTGACCGAGCGGCGTACGCGACTGACACACGCGTGGCGGGGGGAAAGGGAAGCACATAGCAAGTACCTGTCACCACCGTTCAGAAATGATCCGACTAGATCTGTTGTGCAAATCTTATAATTAGGCGGCAACATAAGGGATATGGCACGCTAATAAAACCCTTTATCAACATGTCTGATTAGCGTGGTATAGTAAGTACAGTTCACCACCCCCGGGTGTTTCGCGGGTAACAGATATCCATGGGTGTCGTAAAAGACGACTAAGGGGTTACAATATGCGAATAGCATTATCTAAGAGAAAAAAACTCAACCCTAGTATAGGATTTTATTTTCGCCTCATGCCGCCCTAGTCGAGACCGCGGGTGACGTGACCGGGGATTAGTCCGTCACCCGCCGAGAGGCCGACCGCGTGAGGAAAGACCCCCCCTTGGGGAGGACGTCGGTCGATGGGAGGCTACCCCAAGTAGGGGGTATTCCGTCGGGCCGACCACTGATGACAAGTTAACCCTGGTCCGGTAGTCGGCCCAACGACGAAGGCGAGGTGGTTTTCGGGTGGGTTGCGGGAGTTGCGTGCTTAAGTCACTCTGTCGCCCCGGACGGAGTGGTGCGGAGGCGCGCCGACCGCAGCCCACCCACAAAAAAAAAAAAACAAAAAAGGGTTTTATATTGAGTCGTCGTGATATAGTAGGTCATAGGGGCAGGAGCACACTGTTGACAGTTGTCTGTCTACAGCCGCGGGTCGGTCCGTCCGGAGTAGTACCACACTGAACTGAACAGAAAATTGACGTCTGAGTAGTAGCAATTTATTACTGCACTTCGTTTGGTGAGCGAGAGAGTCGGAAGCCCAACTTTCTGAGGATGTTTGCGTTCTACTAAATGCATCACTAAAACCCACCACGGGTTTTAGTGATGCATTTAATATCACTGAATCTTATTGCACGCATTCACACTCCCTTCACTTTCTTCACGGTAGACAGCCGCCTAGCAAATGTCCATGAGCGGCTGCAATATTTACCATCAGGTGTACTGTTTGCTCGTTTGCCACCATTTGCAATGAAAAAAGAAAAACAATTTTCTTCCTATTATAGGAGAGCCTCGAGCCATGCAGTGGGTTTTATATGACCTGTGATGATAATGATGATTCTAATCCCTTAGTCGCTGACACACTCGGAGAAAAGGGGGGTGGTCAATTGTATTCTTACTCCGTCACCACACGGAAAGACTAGATAAAGGCGAAATAATAAAGACTAGGATAAAGGAGGACAAAAATCATCATAATTTCAGCCCATATACGTCCCACTGTTAGGCTCAAGCCTCCTTCATTATGGGAGGGAATTTAACCTTCTATATGGTCAGCCGTGTTGGTTAAGGGTTTCATTTTGAGTTTATATTCTCTACTAGCTTCTGCGCGCGACTTCTTTCGCGTGGAATAGTTACTTTGGGCTAACTTTAACCCGCGATTTTGTTAACGTAGAAGGTGAATATAAACTCATTTGCAAAAAAAACGGGCACCTAAGCAATGAACCATTTCAAATGTTAATATTTCTTTGTTTGATAATTATAGGTAGTTTTATCCACACAATTTGCTAAATTAATAAGAAAATAATCGTTTTCATCAGTATTTCATAAAATTTAGATACAATTTATGGGAAATAATGCTAAACCTCGCTAGTAGTGTATATTCGCTAGTAGTGCATATGCTCATGAAGTAAAAATAAAAAAGTTTTTTTGTTTGTTTTTCTTTAATAAAGTAAAAGCAGATAAATGTTTAGTATCGAGTGTGACCCCCTCTAGCTAAAATCACAGCTTGAATTCGTCTGGGCATGCTAGCGAGTATATCCCGGATACTTGCTTGCGGAATACGTTCCCACTCCGCAGTAATCACATTCTTCAGCTCTCTGATGGTCTGCGGAGCCGGGTGTACTGATCTCACACGCCGTTTCAGAACGTCCCAGACATGCTCTATGGGATTGAGGTCGGGACTTCGAGCTGGCCAATCCAAACGACGAATGCCGACCTCTTGCACATACGCATTAACATCGCGGGATCGGTGGGCGCGAGCATTGTCGTCCATAAAAATCGAGTCTTCACCTAGAGCGGCCAATGCGGGTTGTGCATGAGAAATTAGAACTTCCGTTATGTATCGATGCCCAGTCAGTGAGCCGTTTTCAATGAAGACTAACTCTGTACGATCCATTGAATTTATTCCTGCCCAAAACATAACAGAGCCCCCACCATAAGGTGTGATTTCTTCGAAACATGCCTCTGCAAAGCGTTCTCCTTGTCTTCTTAGCACTCGCCGACGTCGATCTTCACCGAACAGAGATATCCTGGCTTCATCAGAGAACAAAACCCTATTCCAATCGTCTTGAGTCCATGATTCACAATTTCTAGCGAACCTAAGCCTGTGAACTCTGTGCTCACGGAGTAATTTGGGGCCGCGGGCCGGGCGGTGACTGCGTATATTGGCAGCGAGAAGCCTCCTCCTGACCGTCCATAGACTAATATGCACATTTCTTACTTCTTGGAGGTTGTTCTTAAGATCCACATACGAAGATTTGCGATTTCTCAATGCGCGACTCACAAGAAAACGATCATCCCGTGGTTGGGTACATGGTTTTCTTCCAGAACCAGGCCTTCTCTCGACGGAACCAGTCTCCTGATATCGCTGCCAGGTCCTTTGGACTGTCGAGCGACTAACATTTAGCCTCCTAGCCACGAAACATTGGCTGCAACCCTCTTCAAGCAGCGCGATAATTTTGGTAGCTTTTACCACTTTATCTACCATTTTTGATACAGCCAAACAGCATTAAATAAAGCTTTGACAGTCAAGGATATGAAATTAATCGATAAAAATTGAATAAAAGTTATGAAAGTCGATGTTAACTTCTGGAACTTCGCGCCAAAAATGTAGGATAAAAAGGGGTTTTCTGTAAAAATGAACATCAAATGAAAAATTGAATTTAGAACGTACTTTTTTAAATACCACAGCATTTTTAAAACCGGCCAGTAACGTGTACAAACGATTGAAACCTTTTTGGTATTGTATCTTTTTAAATATGAATGAAAATCAAAACCGCCCGTTTTTTTTGCAAATGAGTTTATTAAAAAAAAGTGTGTGTACAAAGTATGCATATGAGAAGTGAAACTCCTTTATCCATTATCCTTCATCCTTCATATTTCATCCTTCATCCTAAAATTTATAAAACCCTAATAAGACCTTGCCGTACTGTATGGATCAGCATGTTGGGCGACAAAAGCGAAGGATGAGAGGCGACTGCACGCCGCGTAGATGCGAATGTTGAGATGGATGTGTGGATAAAGTGAGGAATGAGCACATTAGAGGAAGTTTGAAAGTTGCGCCAGTGACGGAAAAGTTAAAGAGTGAACGGCTGACATGGTATGGACATGTGATGAGGCGGGATGAAAGTAATGATGTAAGGAAAGTTTTGGGTATGAATGTTGAAGGCTTTAGGGGGAAAGGAAGACCGAGGGAAAGACGGATGGACTGCGTGAGGCATGACATGGATAGCCTGGGAGTGACTGCAGAGATGACGTCTGATAGGACCGTATGGAAGAAGATGACATATTGCGTCGACCCCAAGTAATTGGGATAAGAGCAAGATGATGATGACCCTTCATCCTCCATCCTTCATCCTTTATCCACTATCCTTTATCTCCTTCTCTCGTCGGCTGAATCCTATACATTTACATGTTTGTGTCTCTATGGACTCACTTTTTTGTTACATCGAGTTTGAAATCACGATTCTAAAGAAGTTTCACTTCAATAATACGATTCACATATGATTTTTGTAAAACTTTAACCTTTTATGCAGTGCACGCAGAAATTCTCAAAAGGAAAAAATATAATTCTGAAATATTTTTTATTAGCGCTCCGCTCATCTTGGTCTTAACGTGATGGTATAAAGCCTTGCTCGATAAATGGACTATCAAACACTGAAAGAATTTTTCAAATCGGGCCAGTAATTCGTGAGATTAGCTCGTTCAAACAACTCTGCCGCTTTATATATTTGTATAGATATGCATATTATATCCCTTAGTCATATTTTACGACACCCACGGCCAAGAAGAGGGTGATGAATTGTATTCTTACTCCATCATCACACAGAAAAAAATATAGAGTATAAAAATAATGGTTTATATACGTATGCACATTGGATTATAAAAAATGTAAAGGTGCTATTTTAAATTGGCTAAATGAAATGTAAATGTCACTATATGTGACAGAGACAGTCAATCAACACTTAAAAACATATATATTTATAAATTAATAATAAATAAAGCGGCAAAACGCTCCTAAATAATAATAAAAGGGCAACACCTTTACCATAGATAAATTATATTACATTTTTAATGAAGTCTTTTTTTTATATGGTAGGTGTAAAAGTTCGCGTATTACATACATAGTTAATTAGCATTTTTTGTATATGTATTTATTTCGTGTATTTGAAATTGATTTAAATAAATTTTACATAGATATGAGGCTCGATCCGTCGCCTCCTTCCGTGAGATGACGAGCCCACAAAAGGCGGCGACCGCGTTCAAGTTCCTGACGCTGTCGAGCATCTTCCCGACTATGGTCGGCAGCGTCAGGTCGGCACCGATGATTGCGTCAAGTTTAAAGCGTTACTCTGCCCACGCGGCACACACCTCAAGCGTTTCCTGCACCGTGTCCTCGTCGCAATCGCAGGGGTGGCAAGACTATCAGCAGACTCTCCCTCCTCAGGACCGTGTGCAGGTTTGGCGAAGCTACCGTATCCTGTCAATATCTGCGCCAGTCGGAAGGTAAGCACCAAGCCGCCGACCCAACCACTCTATCAGCACCGACGGGATGTCCTTGACGATTCGATCACCGTCCAATACCCTACCAGCCAGTCTGCCCAACGGGCAATGACATCGCGACGCACATTTCCTCGCTAGGCGGCCATCTCGCTTGGCGAGACTAAGCCGCCCCTCGCCCGCACATCTGACTGGCTTAGGTCAATTTTTCTCCTATTATGGAAGAGAAAAATTAAAAAAAGCCTATTTCGATAAGTATCAACACTTGCGCTAATTATGCATGTTATATACATACAATTTTATTTAAAAGAAATAATTTAAAAAATAACGAGCATTCAGTTCCTTGCCGGGTCTTTTCAGCTTGTAACAACGTTCCTATCCGATGATAAATATGTTTTTGTGTATGTGTATGCGTGTGTATGTATATGTGTATACTCTTGTTTTTGTAGCAGCGTAAAAATACAACGGCGTAAGGTACTGATTATCAGCGCCAATGACGGCATATCTATAACTATACAGGAAGATTGAGATCCGAAATGAAATATGACCAAACGATAGCCGTCAAAAACAATTCATTTTTTCAAATGATTATTCGCCCGTTTTCATAAATTCCAAGAAAGTTAACTCAGCATCCATCATCTCATATACGTCCAACTGTCTTCAAGCTTCCTCAACTATAGGAGTGAAATAAAACTATTATCGCTCGTCGAAAGGACGAGTTGGGTTTATTTCAAGTTTTTTATCTCTTGCATAGATGCTGTATGCATATTCTAACCTTTAATCGTCTTTTAATACACCCAAGGAAAATAGGGGTGATGAAAAGTATTCTTATGCCGTCACCACATGGAATATTTGATTGGAAGTCATCATCATCTTGCTCTTTTCCCAATTATTTGGGGTCGACGCAATATGTCATCTTCTTCCATACGGTCCTATCAGACGTCATCTCTACAGTCACTCCCAGGCTATCCATGTCATGTCTCACGCACTCCATCCATCTTTTCCTCGGTCTCCCTTTACCCCTAAAACCTTCAACATTCATACCCAAAGCTTTTCTCACAATATTACTTTCATCCCGCCTCATCACATGTCCATATGATGTCAGACGTTCACTCCTTAACTTTCCGTCACTGACGCAACTTTCAAACTTTCTCTAAAGTGTTCATTTCTTACTTCTTCATTGGAAGTATTATCTATATATTAATACGTGAAGCAAAAACTTTGCACAACTTTTTACGAAAATTACCTGGATAGACAATTATGAAATTTGGCACAGTTGAAGTATATAATGAGGAGAAGTGCATAAAATTGAAATTTCATATAATAATGGATTAGAAATATATTAAATTCATTAAAAAGGGCATTACGCACACTACCATGGAATCGATACACACACGCACACCAACGCTAATACACTTTTGTTTACAGTTAAAATCTCTGGTCGAACTAAATGTCAAAAAATCATTATTATTATGACAATGTCTAATAGATGTTTGTACTTATATATTAGTTATTAGCGAAATACAACTTACTCAATTTACAATTACCTATACATAAATAAGATTAAAAGAAAATTGTGTAGCAGAAATTTAAATGAATTATGGTCGAATTTCGACCACTCGACGACCACTAGTTTGATTTAAAATGATTATACTAAGGTAACAAGATTATTCTCCCTTACTTAAGAACATCCCACATAATATATCCCAAATCTAATATAAATCATGTAATACAATAGCAAAACTGGGGCGAGCCACAATTAGTAGTTAACTAGACAAAATTACCCACATGTATAAGGGGTATAACTGAACGTATATTGTTATTGGTGAAACGAAACGTAATAGGGGAGTGACGATGCGTTTTTAATTAAAATGGCGGATACTTTAATGGAAAAATATAACTTATTTTGTGAAATTTTTAGCTGTTTGTTTCGCCGCATGGTGACGGAGTAAAAATACAATTCACCACTCCCTATCCTGCCCGTGGATGTCGTAAAAGACGACTAAGGGATATAATATGCATATAACATCTGTGCAAGAGAAGGAATTCGAAACAAAACCCTATTTCAACACGTCTGACCAGCGTAAAATCGTAAGTCACTTCCCCTCTCACTATGGAGGAGGCTTGAGCCGAACAGCGGGATGTACCTATATGGGCTGAAATGAATACGTTACACCGGTCAACAAAAAAAAATATTTTTTGGGTTTCTGGTTCTAATGATTGAATTCTGATTCCAAACGTCGAAAAACACTCGGATATCTATTTTTAACTCTTAAAGTTTGCTTTTGTCTGATATATGTTGATAAATACATTTTGAAGATTTTAATTGATTTTTATGAGCAATAGGTGGTAACACTTTGATAATCTTAATTGTAAATTGTGTATTCTTTCTGAAGGGCACTAGTGAGTGTTTACTTGTATATTACTAATACAAAAACATCCAATACAGTTGTAACTCCGACTTGTACGTCGTATTTAGTTAGAAAATGTCAACAGGACTGGGAAAGTCAAAATATACAGAATACACTTAATAGGCCAGTAATAGGTGATTTAAAAATTCTACAAAAGCAAACTTTGATCGGAACAGATATTTTTTAATTTATTTGTAACATAAGAGAAACCAAAATTTTACATTCAGGAGCCAAACCCAGAAATCGTGTTGACCGGTGTTATGAATTTTCAACTGATAGTGTAAATGATTTATCTTCATAAAATTTAAATTCAAAATTATTTCTTATCATTATCAGTGTGGTGATGGAGTAAGCGCCTTCTATCTTGCCGATGAGTGTCGAAAAGATGACTGAGATATATGTTATGCAGATAATATCTATGCAAGAGAAGGTTAACTTGACATCAAACCGACGGCCAACATGTCTAACCAGAGCGATAGCGATAGGTCAATATCCCTCCCATTGTGGAGGAGGCCAGAACCCAAGATCAATTTTGATATTATAACATTTAAATTAATTCTTTTACTGTATAAAATCATTCATTCGTGTAGTGACGGAGTGAGAATACAATTCACCACCCCCTCTCATACCCGTGGGTGTCGTAAAAGACGACTAAGGGATTAATATTTAGATAACATCGATGCAAGAGAAGGAAATCTCAAGAAAAATAATTTAAACTGTATTTCAGGCATAGGTGTCGTGCGGGTGACTGGACCGGGGAATTAGTCCATCACCCGCCAAGAGGCTGACCGCGTGAGGAAAGAACGACGTCCTCCCCGAGGGGGGGACGTCGGTCAAGGAGAGGATACTCCTCAAGGGGTATTCCGTCGGGTCGTCAACTCACGTCAAGTCACCCTGCTCTGGTGGTCGGCTCAACGACGAAGGCGACGTATCGCGGGTGGGTTACGGGTGTGCGTGCTTACGTCCCTCTGTCGCCCCGCACGGAGTGGAGCAAGGAGCGCGACCGTGACCCACCCACCAAAAAAAAAATGTCATAGGTGTCGCAAATAACCGTGTGAGCATGAAAATAGCCCATTATTTTGATATTACACACAGACACTTCAATTTTATTTATTTGTATAGATTGCAAAAGTTATTGGCATAGTTTTATGAGTGGCCGCCTACCTGAGAACAACCTACTCGGCAATAACCTTTAAAAATACCGCCTATAAAGATTAATAATTTAAATATCTGTATTATAAGTACACAATATTTAATTAATAATATCATACGGCCATAAATAATTCGAACATCGTATTGCGAACGCCGGGCGGCGAAAGACTGAGACAAAAAAAAAGAAAATTTAAAACCCCGATTCCACGTAACTCCCAACAAAAAAAAAATAAAAACCAAAGCCCGTACCCGCAGCTATTTTATTACACTCAGATAACAAACTAATCTTCAAACAGACCACATACTTATGGATATTTAAAAAACTATAAAAAGTAACTGGCGATGGCGGTAAGCAGCGGATCTTTGTAATAAAAAAAAAGAAAAACAAGTTATTTATGTCTATGGTACGGCCTTTATGTAGAAGTTTCGTTTCGGTCCCAATCTGATTGGTCTGTATTTAAAAAGATTAGATTCTCTTTACCATCTCTTTTATATAAACCTGGATCAACTCCATCTAATTCTGTCAACAATTACATACCGAAGGAGGGTTTGACGTCAGTCAGGCGGCCGATCATATAACTATTGTCAATAACTTTTAAAATATATACTATGAGAGAAGAGCACATCTTGAATCGATCCCAAGCAATTTTTTTTATTGTAAACGGTGGCCAACGAGCAAACAGTACACCTGATGGTAAGTGTTGCTGCCGCTCATGGACTTTTACTAGGTCGCTGTCTACCGCGAAGAAAGTGAAGGGAGTGTGAATGCGTGCATTGAGGCTCGGTGATACCAAAGGCATCGCTAAAACCCACCACACGCAAACACCCTCAGAAAGTTGGGATTCCGGCTCTCTCACTCATCGAACGAAGCGCAGTAACAAATTTCTACTACTCGGACGTTGATTTTCTGCTCAGTGTGGTACTACCCCGGACGGACCGACCCGTGGCTGTAGACAAACAACTGTCAACAGTATGCTCCTACCATTATTCATTTTTTGGATGTGTTACTCAATTACTTGTGGCATAATATGTTACCAGCGATGACAGACAGCACGGTAACTTGATCTCAAAATGTCGGCCTCATAAAATGACTCAAAGTCGCGCAACGTGCTGTAGAGAGGGCTATGCTCAATATTTCTCTACATGATAAAATCTAAAATACGGAAATCCGTAGAAGAATTAGCACGTTGAAATGGCAATGGATAGGCCACATCGCTCGTCGAACCAACAACCGTTAAGGAAGAAAGGTTCTTGAGTGGCGACCACGAATTGGACGACGTAGCGTAAGACGACCGCCTTCTAGATGAACTGAAGACATTTTTAAAGTAGCAGGTAATCGTTCTATGCAAGTGGCACAGATCCGTTCCGAGTTGCATTCTCGTAGCGAGACCTATGTCCAGCATTGGACGTCTGTAGGCTGGAATTAGGATAAGACCAGGATAATGGTGTAATGGTAATAATGGCCTATCACGGACTAGCAGGGACACATTTAAGATACGGCATCATCTTTTGGGGCAATTCCACAGATTTTGACGTCGCATTTAAAGCCCAAAAAAGATGCATTAGATCTATGTTCGGGTTGAAATCAATAGAAACATGCAAACCATATTTTAAAAAATACAAATTATTGACTTTGCCCTGTATTTATATCCTGGAAACTGCAATGTTCGTAAAGAATAATCCTAATATATTTCCTCGCATACAAAACACGGTTACGCGTAATAGACGCGATATTACCAGAGTCTGTGTACACCCAGCTAGAACTGCACTCATGCAAAAAAGTATTGTTTGTATGGCTCCAAATATATTCAATAAATTCCCTAAACTTTGGAGGGAGCTGAGCGGCAAGGCATTCAAACGTCTCGTAATACAATTTTTAGTACATAAAATATATTATAATGTTGCTGAATTTCTAGCCGAAAAAGACTGGACTTGACCGAATTAAATTGACTACTATAATAAAACTAATGGACATATTTGTAAAATTTAAATAAGTATGATTTGACAATTTTCTATTTTCTAATATGACATTTGTAAAAATTAATTACTTATTTGACATGTAACATTAATATTCTTGACTTTGACATTTATATTATTTTATTATTATTATTATTTTTTTTTTTATTTAATTAGGGAATAGTAATTTATTTAGACTGATTTATTTAGTGTTCTACTTGTATTAAAGCCATTGATGGTATAATTAATGTAGATAATAATTAATACCGAAATGAAATATTTGTACGCCGATACAAACGGCCAAACATGAATGGACTCTCTACTAATTCCATCTTGCATGCTTTGTTGTATGTATACACGTGTTTGAACAAATAAAATTTTATTATTATTATTATTATTATTATTATTATGGTGATGATGAGATTTCCTTTGCCGTGGTTTAAAAAAAAAAATCAGAAAACGTAAAATTCTAGTTACAATTAACAAAATGGATTTATGGCAGAAACGAGACGTAGTTATTTCTTTTCTGCTCATACACGTTTCACTACTGAGCTCGGGCCTCCTCCACAATAAGAGAGAAATTGAACTACTATGCTGGTCAGACGAATTTGTATAGTTTTATTTCGAGGTATCCCTCTCTTGCATAGATGTTATATGCATATGTATATCCCTTAGCCGTCTTTTACGATAACCGCGGACGAGATAGGGAGCAGTGGCGGCTGTACCTTAAGGGCGTTCGTGCGCTGAACCACCAAATCAAAATATTTAAAAACTACAAAATTTAACTTCATCCTTAGAATAATAACGTATAGAAGATAGTGTCAATACTTCGAAGGTTTGAAATTTGAATCTAAAAACACTAATGGCGCGCAGACGATTACACACGTACACACGCACACCCACACTATACAAATTATGAAATCAAATTTTGTTTTTATTAACATAAATCGTCGAAATACTTTTAAAAGTGACGTTAAAAACCTTTTTAAGTTTTACAAATGTGTTATGACACCATTTGAATGCACAAACCGTCATAATTACCTATTTATTTTTTAAGAGTTGCGTACGTACGTGCAGTACAATGACTTGTACATTACGGAACGGTTCCGGCGTAAGCTCCATTAGGCTCCAATTGAAATGCTTCACTTTTTGTGCGTGGACTTACCTTCTATATGTTATTATTCTAAGACTTCATCTTTATTTTTAAATTACCATTAATATTTATTCTTTGAAAATAAAAAACATATAACAAATAAAATTTCAAATTATGACGAAACAATATAAGTGCATTACTAAACTATTAAAACTTATATCCCCTGTAAAAAAAATCTCGTGCGCTGTGGCGAGCGCACGGGGACTGCCCATACAACTTGTATTAGATATGAGTTAAAACGCCTGGCGCGTGAGACAGAAGATAGTTCATAGAAATATACTGAAAAATGAGTCTGTTCCCGTACGGTGCACGGGCGAACCGAACGTTGCCGAGAGAACTCGACTTACGACGAAATTCGTCGATGATGTCTCGTTAAGTACAGTAAGTAGATATAGTTTCGATGTATCTGTGACGAGTTAAATATGGTTTGTTTACATTAATTGTTTTTTTTTTATTTTGGTCTTAGTTCGATTTTATACTGCGTATACAGTGGGTGAAAATAAGCATAAATATAGACTATATTAAAGACAATAACAAAACTTTTTAAAATAAAGTTGATATAAATTGGCGGGCCCGCCAAGGCCTTCTTTTATAAATATTTTTTGAAGTGTGAAAAACAAACAAAATACCTATTTTTCTTCGCAAGTACACCTACAAAATGTAATGGGTACAAAAAAAATTAAAAAAAAAAATTAAGTAAATTGTTGTTCCATTGCAATTTCTGATCTTAATACTTAGTGAGGAAGTAAAGTAAGTAACTTTGATGACCCACCAGCCACCACTGATAGGGAGTGAAATATTTAAAAAAATCACGCTCCACTAAAGAATTATTCCTTGTGTTGTTCCTTGTGTTCCTTTACAAAACAGAGAAGGAATACTCCGAAATAAAACCCTATTCTTACTCCGTCACCACACGGAAAATTATTTTCCGTGTGGTGACGGACTAAGAATACAATTCACCACCCCCTATCTTACCCGTGGGTGATCGTACGAGACGACTAAGGGATATAAAACGCATATAACATCTATGCGAGAGAAGTAAAACTCGAAATAAAACCCTATACCAACACGTCTGACCAGCGTGGTATAGTAGGTCAAGTACCCTTCCATTATGGAGGAGGCCCGAGCCCAACAGTGGGACGTATGTGGGCTGAGATGATGATGATGATGAAAACCCTATACCATGTCTGACCAGTATGATATAGTAAGTCAATTTCCCACCTAATGTGAAGGAGGCTCGAGTCCAACAGTGGGACGAGTATGGGCTGCGATGAATGAAAGTTAAGTAAAGTTTTACATAAACCGCGATTAAAGTTTACACGCACTCATTTCCTTATCTATATATCAATACATGAAGCAAAAACTTTGTCCCCCTTTTTACGAAAATTACGTGGATGGACAAGTATGAAATTTGGCACAGTTGAAGTATACAGAGTGTATCAGGTTATGGAGCAACTGTTCGAGTATGTTGTAGTTTAACGGTCATAGATCATAATTAGAATGCACATTACACAAAAAACAATATAACATAAAAGTTATAGTGATTACAAAAATGTGTCTAAGAGTCTATGCCTTAAATGTTACGTATTATGTAGGCATGTACAGACAGAATACATGTAGGCATGTAAAGTTTCGACAGTATAAATTCATTCATTCATACCTAGAATTGCGCAAACGTTTCAATGACAGTGTAGGTTTGTACCTACGAGCGGCGAGCGGTCAACGGTCATAGGCCGATCAGCTGTTTTAAAGCGAAGTTTGTTTTGTTTATGTGAATGTAATTATTGATTTATTCAATTTCTAATGAACATTTAACAAAGTATGAATATGTTGCGTATTAATTATCATTGACTTTATACATTTCAATCAGATTTACACGAAAAAGCGACGACAAAATTGAAAACTTTACATGTCACTAATTCCTTAACGAATCGATATTTTTCGTTCAAATCTTTTTCATGAGTTCCTACCACCATTGCCTAGCTCCCTTTTGACCAATTGCCGGATAACATGATACACTCTGTATAATAAGGAGAAGTGCATAAAACTCAAATTTCATATAATAATGGATTAGAAATGCATTAAATTCATTAGAAAAGGCATTACGCACACTACAACGCAATCGCTACACACTGCACATATGCGCACACAACAACGCTTATACACTTTTGTTTACGATTAAAATCTCTGGTCGAAGTGAATGTCAAACAATCATAATTATGATGACAATGTCTAATAGACATTTGTACTTATAGATTAGTTATTAGTGAAATACAGCTTGCTCAATTACAATCTGTAGCAATAAATAAAATTGGAGTGTCTGTTTGTAATGTCAAAATAATAGGCTTTTTTCATGCTCACACGGTTATTTGCACGACATCTATGCCTAAAATACAGATTAAAAAATTTTTGTCTGTCTGTTTGTTCCGGGTAATCTTCAAAACGGCTGGACCGATTACAAAAATTCTTTCACCAATGTAAAGCTATAATATCAGGGCTATATTTTATCCCGGTATTCCCACGGGAACGGGAACTACGCGGGTAAAACGACTAAAACAGAAGCGAAGCGAGGGCGGGTTGCTAGTTATACATAAATATAATTAAAAGAAAATTGTGTAGCAGAATAATTAGATAATTTAAATGAATTATGGCCGAATTTCGAATACTCGGCGACACAGTAGGTATAATAAGTATAATTAAATTTATTTACAAATTTTTCAGAAAACACGTGTCAATTTTAAATGTCGTTCCATTTTTGGAAGAGCATAATTAAAATCTTAATTTATTTTTAAATTAGTTCTATATATAGATAATACATTCTTCATTTATCTGCGAACGAATGAATGCACAGATAATATATATGAAACCTACTCTTTTGCTACTAAAATTATCAATATTAAAACAAGTTTATTTCACAACAGTAGGTAACCATGTATAATATAATCGTAGCGTGCCTTATCGCCGCGGTGCCTCAGCTTGACAAATATCAATTTATATGTTAATAATTTTGGGTTTTACGAGCGTCGGGATGTTCATACTGACAGGAGTTACTGTGCTGTTTTTGAACGTTTTTTTTTCTCGTAAGCAATATGGCGGCGGTTTCAATTCAATTAATTGTAAATAAAAGAAATTACTATTTCTTCTACCATTCTACCATTTCTCATACCATTTTTATACTTATTGACATCAGACAATTTCTTTTCTTAAAGAATTTCACTTGCTTTCTTAGAATAATAACATATAGAAGGATAGTGGCATTATTTCAAACGTTCGAAACATGAATCTAAAAATACTAATGGTGCGCAGACGATTACACACGCACACCACTATACAAATTATAGGCCGCGGGTGACGTGACCGGGGAATTAGTCCGTCACCCGCCGAGAAGCCGACCGCGTGAGGAAAGACCGACGTCCTTCCCGAGGGGGGGACGTCGGTCGATGGGAGGGTGGGTACCCCAATAAGGGGTATTCCGTCGGGTCGACCACTGATGTCAAGTAACCCTGCTCCGGTGGTCGGCCCAACGACGAAGGCGACGTGGTTTTCGGGTGGGTTGCGGGTATTGCGTGCTTACGCCCCTCTGTCGCCCCGGACGGAGTGGTGCGAGGAGCGCGCCGACCGCAGCCCACCCCAAAAAAAAAAAACTATACAAATTATGAAATCAAATTTTGTTTTTATTAACATAAATCGTCGAAATACTTTTAAAAGTAATGTTAAAAACCTATTTAAGTTTTTCAAATGTGTTGTGACACCATTTGAATGCACAAACCGTCATAAATAACTATTTATTTTTTAAGAGTTGCGTACGTACGTGCAGTACAATGACTTGTACATTACGAAACGATTCCGGCGTAAGCTCCATTAGGCTCCAATTGAAATGCTTCACTTTTTGTGCACGAACTTACCTTCTATACGTTATTATTCTAAGCTTGCTTTCTTCTTTAAACAAGGTTTAAGAAAAACACTTCACGGTAGGCAACAGCATAGATGGCCCTGGTATTGGAAAGGTCTATGTGCGGCATCACTTGCCATCAAATGTGCTGCTTGTTCGTTTGCCACCATTATCTCAGCCCATACACGCCCCACTATTGGGCTTGGGCCTCCTTCACATTGGAAAGGCAATTGACTTCCTTTTCTTTTGGGGGATGGGTTACGGTCGTCCACTCCGTCCAGGGCGACGGAGGGGCATAAGCACGCACACCCGTAGCCTATCCGTGACCGACCACCGGAGCAGGGTGACTTGTTGTCAGTGGTCGGCCCGATGGAATATCCCCTGAGGAGTACCGTCTCCTCGACCGACGTCCCCTCCTCGGGAAGGAGTCTTTCCTCCGGCCTCTCGGCGGATGACGGACTAATTCCCCGGTCCAAGGAAATTTACGCTTGATCAAATGTGTGGGCAGTGTGGGCATAGTATTTTTGTCGAGCTTTCCCTCTTTTATATAAATATTACGTGCATATTTATATCTCTTAGTAGTTTTTACGACATCCATGAGCTCTTGCCCATGCATGCCATGTGTTCGGGTGTCGGGGATAGAATGTCACCAGATGATCTCTCCGGCACCCCGTAAAAGCGCGGAAGGGGCCGCTGTGGTTTTAATGGGTATCTTGGTCACTATTGTGGCCGGCGAGTCCCACACACACACTCCCCTGTCTGTAACCGGCGCGGGATAGTGCGTAAATGTATTTCCACAGCGTGAAAAAAAAAAGACGTGTTGGTATAGGGTTTTATTTCGAATTTTCTTTCTCTTGCATAGATGTTATATGCGTACATCCCTTGGTCGTCTTTACAACATCCACGGGCAAGATAGGGAATGGTGATTTGTATTCTTACTCCGACACCACACGGAAATTAGAGCCTTAGAGCCTTAATCATCAAAATTTCAATATGCCAGCATTAATTTTAAGAAGAGTGCACCGAAAATAACGATATGAGCTGAAATGAAGTTCGAAACTTTGGCCAATCGAAAATCAAATACAAACGCGATAAAATCCATAAAAATAATTTTATTAATCGTTTAAACATCATTAATTATAAAATATATTATTTAAAATTAAAATACATACCAGAAACAACGTGGTCTTTATTTTCTTGTTGCAAATTGATAATACAATTCTGCCGTTTTCATTACTTATACAACACAAATGTTTAATTGAAAGAAAATAATTTATTCCATTAGAAGATAAAAATGTTAATTCGTATAAACTAAGTATTTAAAATAGAAACTGTATGTTTCCGTCTGGTGACGTAATACATTATTATCATCATCATTTCAGGCCACATACCTCCAACTATTGGTCACGGCCTTCCTCCCCTAATGGCTAATACGTCCCGTATATGGACTGAGCCATTAGCATAACTGCTGGGCTCGGGCCTCCTTCATAATGGAAGGGTAATTGACCTACTAGATCACGCTGGTCAGACGTGTTGGTATAGCACTATACACATGCCTAAAAATCACTTTATATTTTTTTTGTCTAACTGTCTATTTGTTCCGGGTAATCTTCAAAACGGCTGAACCGATTTCAAAAATTCTTTCACCAATGGAAAGCTGGGAGTAAGTAAGTAAGGAGTATCAGGGAGTAATATAGGCTATATTTTATCGTGGTATTCCTACGGGAACGGGAACTACGCGGGTAAAACGACTAAAACCGAAGCGAAGAGAGGGCAGGTTGCTAGTTTACTATAAAAACACAATATTTTAAGAGTGCTATACAAAGCTATCATTCAAACATTAAAATTATACGAGTGATCGGGACAGCCCTATTAATAGAAGGGTGCCGGAACCCTCTCGAGATGAATCTGAACTAAAGGTATTTATTTATTTCGAATTTTCTTTCTCTTGCATAGATGTTATATGCGTACATCCCTTGGTCGTCTTTACAACATCCACGGGCTAGATAGGGAATGGTGATTTGTATTCTTACTCCGTCACCACACGGAAATTAGAGCCTTAGAGCCTTAATCATCAAAATTTCAATATGTAATCGTTATTAATAACAGTTTTGTGTTTATTAATTGAATCTCCGTGTGAAAAGTGGATGAAAACACGATAAAAGAGAGGAGGAAAAAGCTCGTGGAGAGTATTTATTGGATTTCTTTTATAATGTCATCATCATCGTAATTACAGCTCATATACGTCCCACTGCTGGGCTCGAGCCTCCTCCACAATAGGAGGGAAATTGATCTACTATACATACTAGTGAGATGGGTTGGTATATTTCTTCTCTTATCTTATATCTTTAAATGAGCAATTCTTGTATATATATATATTCAGGATCTCTGAAACGGCTCCAATGGTTTTCATGAAATTTAGCATACTAGAGGTTTCGGGGCCAAAAACGATCTAGCTAGGTTTTATTTATTGAAAATGTTGTTTTGTCACTGCTTTTAGCTAATCAAAACAATGAAATAAAATGTCAAAATTCAAATTTCGCCGTCGCCATTAAGAGTGACAATAACTCAGTTGGGAAGTTGTCCAGTCGCATTCAAACAGCGTGAGATCAAATCTCGGTGTTCTTGTTATTCTCTTTTTGTAATGTTTGATATTTTTTCATTATTTCATCATTTTTATTTTTTATTCATATACATCTAAACGAGTTCGGCAAAAATACAAAAAAAAATGTACCGGTCAACCAGTATTAAATATTATCTGCAATAATTCTTCAGTCATCTTTTATGACACCCACTGCTAAGGGAGGGGGTGGTGAATTGTATTAGCCATATATCTAGTTAGTAATCATGATTATTATCATCGCAGCCCACTATAGGGCTCGGGTCTTCTCCACAATGGGAGGGAATTTGACCTACTATACCATGCTGGTTAGACATGTTGGTATTTTTTTTATGGGTGGGCTATAGTAAGCGCACACGCGGTCCATTCCGTCCGGGGCGACGAAAGGACGGCGCGCGGGCCCATAACCCACCCGTACCCACGTCGCCTTCATCGTTGAGCCGACCACCGGAACAGGGTGACTTGTCGTCAGTGGTCGGCCCGACGGAATACCATTTCAGGTACTCTCACTTTTCGACGTCCCTGTCCCGGGACGTCGGTCGCCGTCGCGCGAGACATGTTGGTATAGGATTGCATTTCGAGTTTTCCTTTTCTTGCACAGATCTTATGTGCATGTTATGTCCCGCAGACGGTGTGGTGAATTTTATTCTTACTTCGTCACCACACGGGGCTTGTAAACTGTATTATTATTATAATCCCAAGTGTAAGCTCTCATTCCTCAGAAGTCCTAACTATAGTTGACAAACCGACAGCCAAGGTTGGCGATTATGATATTGTCACTTATTGAGATGGCTTATATCCAAGAGTGGACGTTAAAAGGCTCGAATTGTATTGTCCGATGGTTTATTAGCTAGAAATAAGAAAATTAAAATAAATAGTTTATTATTCGTCCATTTTTATATGAAACGATGAGTGGATAGAAACCCTGAAGGGTGTAAGAGGGGTAAGCACCCTTGTAAACAAGGAGGATCAAATAAACAAACCCTAGCGGTGAATGTTTACGAATATTCACCCTCAACCCTCGAGGTGTAATGGATTTTGTGGGGATTGTATCAAGGTATAAGAGGTAGCGGATTTTATTTAATTAATTAAATCTATCTAAGAAAGATTTACCTATATTCCGTGTGGTGACGGAGTAAGAATACAATTCATCACACCCTATCTTGTCCGTGGATATCGTAGAAGGCGACTAAGAGATATAATACGCATATAACAACTACTTATGAAAGAGAAGGGAAACTCGAAACAAAACTCTAGAGGAGAATCGAGCCCAACAGCGGGACGTGTATGAACTGAAATGATGATGATGAAATAACTTGGTGTCGATAAAGAAAATCTTAAAATAATATACCCTATTTCAAACTGTATAACTGGCTTGACTACTATAGTAGACCATTTTCCCTTCTATTGGACCTAAAATGTGTTCCTGATAACTAAAAAAACCTGTGAGAATACCTGTATGATATTTTAAAAATATGTAAATGCATACCGGTGCTCCTCCCATATGGTGCCAGAGCGAGGAAGATTATGGGCTTGCCCGCCAACACCTCCTCCACCCCGGTTAGATCGAATGGCGTGTAACTACACGATAGCCTGCCACCAAAAAAGAAAGACATACGGATATATATATGTATATATTTTTTGCTGCAGAATTAAAAAACTCTGGACACCAACCATCCTACCAACCTAGTCATCTGCCGTTATTCATCAACAGTTTGGAATCCCATCGTGGCCATCGTCTTACGCCGGGGCCTCGCAGAGGCCGCTGCGCACATGCTCTGATGTCGGATATGCTCGAAACCCGGGTCAACGTAATTGATCTCAGTACATGAGTGTTTTGCCGTTATAGATATTATAGTGGTAAATTGTATTCTTACTCCGTCACCACACAGCCACCACTGTCACCAAGTAATAAGGATAAAAGCGGAATGATGATGAGAACGCTGAGACGTCTTGTACCCACGAGCTGATAATGCTGAATTACATTCTTACTCCATCATCACACGGTTCTGGCGATGATCACTAATGGTATTGTATTTTTAATCAATTATAAATGGAAATTTTGTTATTACGCCATTCTCATATGCCTTAAACCAACAACAAGTTTGTAAGGTGTGTCGCTGTGATTCTTAATATCACTTACATTGCGTCATGTTCAAACATTCAATCTTCGTGAAACTTTGTTTGAATCTAAATACAAGTCTCTCCGTGTGGTGACGGAGTAGAATGAAGAATACAATTCACCACTCCCTATCTTACGCGTGGGTGTCGTAAAAGACGACTATGGGATAATAGCTGCTGCCCGCGACTACGTTCGCGTGAAATGCGATTTTAAAACATTTTTCATTGGTGCTCCGCTCCCATTTGTCTTAGCGTGATGATATATAACCTATAGCCTTCCTCGATAAATGGCCTAGCTAACACCACAAGAGTTTTTCAAATCGGACCAGTAATTCCTGAGATTAGCGCGTTCAAACAAACAAACTCATCAGCTTTATATATTAGTATAGGTAATATCATATAATAGAGAAGAAAAACTTGAAATAAAATCCTATATTAATATGTCTTACCAGCATGGTATAGTAGGTTAATTACCCACTTATTGAGGAGGAAGCTCGTGCCCAGCATTGGGACGTGTATGAACTGAAACATAAATTTACGTGGTGAGGGTATCTGAATGTAATTTTATCACCTTAATATCGTGGCGAATGAGCAGTCCATATCGCTCAACGAACCGACAACCGCTGGGGAAGAAAGGTTCTCAAGTGGCGATCACGTATCGGACGACGCAGTGTAGGACGCCTTCCCACTAGATGGACAGACGACCTGGTGAAAGTTGCTGGGTGTAGGTGGGTGAAGACGGCACAGCAGCGGTACTGTGCAGTCGAAACATGAAGGAGGCCTACATCCAGTAGACGGCGATTCGCTGAATAATGATTATGATAAGTGTAATAAAAATAGTACGGCACTCCATAGGTCCTTTTATTAAATTTTATGTGGTACGGATACTACCAACTCATTGTACGTCGTAAAAGACGACTAAGATCTTTATATAGACCTAAGCCAACTCTATTTGATGCCATTTAGCCAACAATTACATTCCCAAGGAGTGTTGACATCAGTCTGGCGGTCATTTATATAACTATTGCCAATAACTTTTATAATATAATATGTACTAGAGGTCGCCGAGTGGTCGAAATTCGGCCATAATGCATTTAAAATAATTTTTGACGAGACAACGTCTTATAATTCGATGGAGCCGGCTGCACGCACGAAAAAAACATGACTCATGCGGCGTTACCTCGCTCTGAGGCGTTCCATTTAAGACTTGAAGTGCAAGCGAGAGCGCGGAACGAGCGACAAAGAGGCACAATCGGCCTCCGCGTTCGACATCTGTCTCTCTCGTACTTGAGTGAGCGATGCGTCCGCGTGGACAACTGCTATACAATAATACATTTACATGTTTTCGTCAAGTATGAAGTGCAGTGAAAAGTGAATGTGGTGTCAATTGTTTATAGCAACGATAATTGCGGCGATAAAGGTTGTAAATTAAAATTTTCTTTTGAAAAATGAAACCATTCCATCAGTATTTTCTTATGACGTTGTCACGTTCAACTATTGTCAGTAAACCGACTTTACAGACAACCGATTTTTTAAAGCTACACAATTTTCTTGTATATTGAGCAAGCTGTATTTCATTAATAACTAATATATAAGTACAAATGTCTATTAGACATTGTCATCATAATCAA
This sequence comes from Lymantria dispar, assembly GCA_032191425.1. NCBI lineage: Eukaryota > Metazoa > Arthropoda > Insecta > Lepidoptera > Erebidae > Lymantria > Lymantria dispar. The sequence continues at coordinate 12,618,180 of CM063469.1, read as the reverse complement.
TTTGGCATTTAGTTCGACCAGAGATTTTAATCGTAAACAAAAGTGTATAAGTGTTGCAGTGAGAGTCGAGTCGCAGAGTCGACCACATTAGGAAAAGAGCAAGGTGATGATGATAAGGTCCTTTTATAAAAATGCAATTTTTATAATAAAAATAAAAGCACTGTACAATTTAGGTATTGAATGTGACTGAATGCATATTCTGGTAAAGTCGGCTCTCATGGATTATGGAAGCATTTAAAGTACGCGAATGACGATCAATTAAAGTAATTTATACAAAATTATCTATACCAATAAATAAAATTGGAGTGTCTGTTTGTAATATCAAAATAATAGACTTTTTTCATACTCACACGATTATTTGCACTATACACATGCCTAAAAATCACTTTACATTTTTTTTGTCTGTCTGTCTGTCTGTTTGTTCCGGGTAATCTTCAAAACGGCTAGACCGATTTCAAAAATTCTTTCACCAATGGAAAGCTATAATATCAGGGCGTAAACTAGGCTATATTTTATCCCGGTATTCCCACGGGAACGAGAACTACGCGAGTAAAACGACTAAAACCGAAACGAAGCGAGGGCGGGTTGCTAGTAATTATATATATTGTAAATATTATCTCATGGATTAAGGAAGCATTTAAAATACACGAATGACGATCAGTTAAAGTAATTTATACACAATTATATATATTGAAAATATTATTACTTGAAATCTTAATTTCTGTCCTGTGGTTCATTGCTCAACATTTTTTTTGTTTTTTTCTTACTGCTGACTGAGTAAGAATACAATTCACTATTTGGCTACATCTCGTAAGTTGATGAGTCTATGGTAAGGAGTTTATAAATTCGTGCGCCCGTCTATAAACGTCAATAACTTTATGAATGTTATTGGTGTATAATTAACGCTCATTTTCTCTGACCACGCCCTATGCAACAATATTTTTTGCGTCTTAAATTCAAAATTTCAATGGTGTATATTTTCGTGTTGACGGTGTAAGAATACAATTCACCATCTCTTACCCGTGGATATTGTAAAAGACGACTCGACGACGAAAGGATTAGATAAGCATATAACATCTGTGCGAGAAAAGGAAAAGTTCAAATAAAACCTTATACCAACACGTCTGACTGACCGATTGTAGTACATTAGGTCAATTTCCCTCCTCTTTTAGAGGAAGCTCGAGCCCAATAGTGAAATTTATATGAGCTGAAATGATGATTAAAAATTTGAATATTAAATAATTTTGTTACTATAATATATTCGAGTGGTAGGACCACACTGTCGACAGTTATCTGTCTACAGCCGCGGGCCGGTCCGTCCGGGGTAGTACCACACTGAGCAGAAAATCGACGTGTGAGTAGAAGCAATTTGTTACTGCGCTTCGTTCGGTGAGCAAGAGAGCCGAAAGCCCAACTTTCTGAGGGTGTGTATGAAGGGTTTTGGTGGTGTCCTTGATATCACCGAGCCTCAATGGACGCATTCACACTCCCTTCACCTTCTTCGCGGTAGGCAGCGGCCTGTAAGGGTCCATGAGCGGCAGCAACACTTACCATCAGGTGTACTATTTGCTCGATTGCCACCGATTGCAATAAAAATAAATATTCTATAATCTAGAGAACATGTGAAAGTGTATTGAATATGATGTAACAGTGTTTTACATGCTCTGCGCAAATTGCCAAAGTAAACTTTTAGCATCGTACTGACTCATCGCTAATAAAGGTAACAATTTAAATGACAATGACTTTATAAAGTACCTAAGTTCAAAACAATATGTGAAGCAAATTCTTGGACAATAGCAATTCAATTAGTGGCTGATGATCAAAAATAAAAAGGAGAAATGTAAAGACCGGTCTTAATTTATTAAAAAAATATAACTTCATTTCTCAATCTTTGCATCTATACCTTAGAATAATAACGTATAGAAGGATAGTGTCGGTACTTTGAGCGAACGAAAACATGAAGCCAAAAATACTACATGCGCGTAGGCGATTACACACGTACACACGCACACCACTATACAAATTATGAAATAAAATTTTGTTTTTATTAACATAAATCGTCGAAATACCTTTAAAAGTAATGTTAAAAACCTTTTAATTTTTTCAAATGTGTTGTGACAACATTTGAATACACAAATTGTCATAATTACCTATTTATTTTTAAGAATTGCGTAATACGTGCAGTACAGTAACCTTGTACATTACGGAACGGTTCCGGCGTAAGCTCCATTAGGCTCCAATTAAAATACTTCATTTTTTGTGCGTGGACTTACCTTCTATACGTTATTATTCTAAGATCTATACATATATAATAATATACAAAGATACAAATAAATGTTGCATGCTTAGAATAATAACGTATAGAAGGTAATGTAAAGTTATTATACTGCACGTACGTACGCAACTCTTAAAAAATAAATAGGTAATTATGACGGTTTGTGCATTTAAATCGTGTCACAACACATTTGAAAAACTTAAAAAGGTTTTTAAAATTAGGTTTTAAAAGTATTTTGACGATTTATGGTAAGAAAAACAAAATTTGATTTCATAATTTGTATAGTGGTGTACGCGTGCATGTGTGTAATCATCTGCGCGCCATTATTATTGACAGTATCCTTCTATACGTTGTTATTCTAAGGTTGCATGCTTATTAAAGATCTAAAAATTACTATAGATACTATGTATAAATTGCTGAAAATCAATGACGTGACCATATTCAATAATATCGCGCCAAAAGTAATAAATCGGCGGCCATATTGGCGCGACACATGTGCTAAATGTCCGCATTGTCTATGGTTACATTTTTTATATGCGGATGGTTATTGGATGTATCCGCTGACTAAGTTTGGGGGTTATGATTTCTGATATTGTAGTTTTTATTGCGTAGAAACGCAATTTCTGTCTGTATACTATATATTAGGTATTTAAGTAAAGGTGGAAATATTATAGTGCGTGTGAAGCTCTTCTGCAGATAATTTTGTTTTCAAAGTTTGTGTCAGTGTAATTTTAACAACACTTTTTTTGACTACGCAGATGGCGTAGTGGTTAAGATCCTGACCAACCGTTGATATTGTCGTGGATTCCATTCCTACGTGGGACAATACTTTATGCGATCCACAATTTGTGGTTCTGAGTCTGTGTAAATCCCCACAGTACAAGGATTATTTCTTTAGTGTAAGATATTGCTCTCTTGGAAAATTATATTATCAGATACAGCTTAAGCTAATAATAAAAGTGAGAAAGTGCACTACCATAGTCAAATAAAAAAATATATCTTTTAATATCAAAGGAAAGAAATTCCCATTCAGGCATCTTTATTTTTACACAGTATTTATATAAAATCTGTTAGGTATGTGAAACATAAAAGGAGATATTTTCTTGCTTGTTTTACATTTAAACACGATCATTTCAGTGCTAACGCAATTTTAAAATTCACAACAAATAAATCTATCCAATAAACTCACAAAAGCGTCCATTTAATTGAATACGCGTACGGGAACGACAAAAAAATTGCACGTACAAAGGGACGACACAGCTTCAACACAAATTGCAGCGACAATTTACATAGAAAAAGTGACAAGAAAAGCCCGACTACATTTGTTAGGGCCATTGTGTTGAGAGGTATTATACTCCAGGGATTTTAGAGATCCGTATACACAATTATATAGTTGAGTCTTACCGTAACCCTGAACGTTAAAGATGTTTGAAACATCGGATAATTTAAAATCAAATACAAAAATGCAATAAAATCTTTAAAAATATTTCAATTTCAAGTATGTAATTCTCCCTTAAACATCATAAGTCGTATCATAAGTAAGTTATTCTCTGAGGTCGGGCTAGTAAAAATATTTTTTTATCGTTATTAGTGTCAAACCAGCAAAGAGCACACATGATGACCTTTGCTAGGCGGCTGTCTACCGTGAAGAAAATGACGGGAGTGTGAATACGTGCAATGAGGTTCGGTGGTACTAAAAGCATCACTAAAACCCACCACGAGCAAACACACTTACAAAGTTGGGCTTCCGGCTTTCTTGTCCACCAAACGAAGTACTGTAAGAATTGCTACTAATTACTCAGACGTAGATTTTCCGCGAGAGTGTCATACTTCCTTAGACGGACCGCTTCTCAGCTGTAGACAGATGACTGTCGACAGGGTGAGTCTACCACATAAAAATAATATGAACAGGCTTCAAATCCGCAAAAAATCTGAGCATTTCATGATTGTATTTGGTAGAAATAACTGTTTATACAAATAGCTGCAGGTGACAAGTTAAATATGTATGTTTCAACAATTGCCATAGCTTAAACTTATGTTGGATACTATTTTGTGTGGCTATTTAAATATTAGACACTGATCATATTAAATTAGATTCAACTATTGAATTGTATATTTGTATAATATTTTTAAGTACCTAAGCAGACATTTTCTATAGTTTTTCTTAGTAATTCATTCTTCATTAATTTACACATCAAAAATCCGTCGTATAAATAATTTAATTTCATAACATAATTGATTATTATTCAATGAATCGCTTTCTAACTAAATACATACATATACCTAAAGTCTGTAGATCTATGAAATTTAAAAACTTTTAATTAATTTCTCATACAATTGAAATCGATTCAAGTTAAAGACAAACTATCAAAGACAAAAATTCAAAAATTATTATTTTATAATTATAATTATTCAATATAAACGGAACCTATACATATATACCTTATTCAAACTTAACAATGTTTTTTTTTTCGCCTTATTTATATTTATAATACGTTCGTATTTGGTACAGGCTAACAAGATGTTCGTGTCAAACAAACCGCCATGTTTCCATAGACAATCTTTCGACTTTCTTTTCGGCAAAGGCACTCGATGCAGCCTGAGGTAGATCCAACTAGATTGTATATAATCTGTTTTTGTTACGTGATTTGATATTATGATTAAATTTGACGGAAAATTGTTATTGTAATAGGATTGGAGTGAGATTGTGTTTTCGTTCAAGTGGTTTTGACAGTAAAAGGCTTTCGTCATAAGCTGTTAAGGGTGTAAGTTTAGACAGCTTAAAAGTTACAATAACAAGATTTTTTTAGACGAACTAGTTGAATCTTTTGTAGTAATTGCATAAATCCGACCATTTCGGATTAGGAAAATGGCTGTGATATTTTTTGTATTATGAAGTAAAGTTATTATAGGGTACTGCAAGATAGTAAGAAATATAAAATTGTTTTCTTTTTCTAGAGTTAGGGACACTTTTTAATATTAGATATTAGAGTTATATGACAATGAACCGTAGAGTAGAAAAGCATGTGTCGCAAACGCCCAATAATTGCGATAAAAACAGGCGAACCACAATGATAATTTTTAGGAAGTAAAAATCATCAGAAACTCAAGGAATCGGTTCCACTAGTCCATTGAATAGGCGAAAAGAGTACATACATATGTATAACAGGTTATGGTACCTCACTTCGTCTTTCCATCGCACGGACATTTTGGGCGGGTGTGGTCATAGCATAGACACTGAAAATAAAAAAGTATATTAACAATTAGCTACGACCAGATTCAGAATAAAATAAAATCGAATTAACATCAAATGTTAATAAAATTTTATCTATTGATTAATACGAAACAATATAACCGTTTTAATATGCTGTGCTAATTAGCATAAATATTTAATTTCGAGTGCACCACACGAACTTTTTTGTATTATTTGTTTATCAGCGCTTAAATGGATAATACGGTTTATTATATAAAAGCGTGTTAAAATGGCTTCTAATATTTATGCAAAAAAGTGATATCTGAAATGAACTGTTTATGTAATGTATTCAACATGTTACAGTTAATGATATCTGATGTTTACGCGAGCACTACACATCTATACCAATAAATAAAATTGGAGTGTCTGTTTGTAATGTCAAAATAATAGGCTTTTTTCATGCTCACACGGTTATTTGCACGACACCTATGCCTAAAATAGCAATTAAAAAATTTTTATCTGTCTGTCTGTCTGTTTGTTCCGGGTAATCCTCAAAACGGCTGGACCGATTTCAAAAATTCTTTCACCAATGGAAAGCTATAATATCAGGGCGTAAACTAGGCTATATTTTATCCCGGTATTCCCACGGGAACGGGAACTACGCGGGTAAAACGACTATTACCTATAACCGAAGCGAAGCGAGGGCGGATTGCTAGTTGTAAATAAAACTATTTTTACGGATTATATCGCGTTTGTATTTGATTTATGATTGCCCGACGAAAGATTTTTGATTTATAAAATTATCTTTAACTAGATTTGACCCACAATAATAATAGTTAAAGATAATTTTATAAATCAAAAATATTTTAGTAAGACAAAGTAAGCCGCATCTAAAATTAAAAATCAATATTAATTTAGCATCATGCCCCCTGAGTTTTCTTGCCGGATCTTTCTCAGTGTGGCCGCGTTCCGATCCGGTGGTAGTATATTAGTTTTGTTAGTTTTAAATCAACAAATTGTAACAATAATTGCTACAAATTTAATAATTAATAATTACTAACCATAAACAATATAATTTTTTCATATAGAGTCATTTTCTTCTTACACTGGCAATAAATTTGTACTAAAATGTGGGTCACAATTTAATAAATAGATTTTCTGTATCGGGTAGACAACTATAAATGTCTGTAATAACGATTACTTATTGGACGTGAGACACCTTAGTCCGCCCGTGACCATGAATGCTGCAAAGTGTTCGAAACGTCAGGCAATCATAAATCAAATACAAACGCGATATAATCCGTAAAAGTAGTTTTATTTACAATGTTATAGTTACATTAACCAAAGGAATATCCGGCCAACTAAAATTATAAACGAATCGTATTTTTTTTATCCATTTCATAAACTTATTAATAACTTGCCAGCGGGTAAAAACTAGTCACAAAAATTATAGGTTTGTGAAAAATAAAGGTGATTTTGACTTTTGGCGGGCATGTGGAAGTGTCATGTAGTTTTCTTGTGTTATATTCAATATCTTAGTATTTTAACGAGTTGTATTAAATATTTTTATAGCATTCTATGTACTGGAATAACTACTGGAGTGTAGTGAATATGATATAAAAGTGATTTTACATACCTTTTTGTTTTCACCAAAATTCTCAGGATACCGTTAACAGTGGCCATAATACTTGTTGAAAGCGACAATTTGATTTATTGACGAGCGTTTACTAATATAAAGAAAATAATAATTTGTAAAGAAAATTATAACTTAACACTGGCCGAAATGGCCCTTATTAGTAGGTGATTGCCAGGACAAAAAAAAAAGAAAAGAAAGATGATTTAATTTGATTTAGGAATTGTAATGTACCTATTCCGTACGAACGAAATCCTGGCGTACTTCGGACGTTTCAGTTCTTATCGTTATCGACCATAGGCCAGATGGCCAATAGTGATAGTCCTTTCAAAGAGTGTTGCTTTAACTGCATCCTGTTTTAACCCCCGAGACTCTTTTGCGTCGAAATATATATGTCTATAGACCCATCCACCTCTAAATCCACGGTATTCGATTACTACACATCCTATGTCAGACAAAATCGTTATTTAAATTTAAGACAACAATTTTCATATTTTTTTTAGATCGGTCATAATTATCCGATAGATTACAAGGTAATCATCAAGGTCATCAAAAAGGTGATGTGGAGACCTACAACCCATAACCTGGTTATACTTTGCATACACCCTTCCTAATCCATCTTGGGTGACGGAAGGACGGTGTGCACCCTCGCAATCTACCGTGCTTCCTCTCCATCGCCGTTTGATTGACCTCTGATACTGATTCCTTGACTTCAGTGGCCAACCCGGTGGATTATCCTTTCTAGTAACATCGCCATTAACGCCCCGGCACTAAACAACAGTCGCTAGGGCGTCTCCTTCATGCAATTGGCTTCTCTGTGAGTGATGAATTAGTCCATCCATCCGCGACTAAGGTTAGGCAAAGCCCTCTAGCATGTCCATATTTCCCCACTTTGCTTAGGTATTAAGCAGGTCAAAAGAACCAATTCATTAAATGTGTGATTGGACACCACGCGCACCAAAGCCGTAAATATGGTATTTATGGCTATGGTGAAATATTCGACAGAAACAAATTGTTAGCTCTGTCTTTTTGAAATTATAAGTGCATTTAATTGTAAATGTACCATTTCGATTCCTGGCTTAGGTCTCTTATATATGGCCGGAGACCCTGCATATGGCGGATTATTCCGTAGTTCCAATATCATCTAGTCTAATAAAAGTTTCACTAGTTATTTCCTTAAAAATAAACACATAAATAACACACAAACACTTAAATGTAGGTATAATATTAACGTTATTTATTGAACGCAAAAATTTCACTTTTGTTTATGCCTTCGCATGTCATAAACATATAAAATTCACTTCTGTTAGCCATTAATACCTAACAAATGTTATAATATCTAAAGAGTCGTAAACACAACATTTTATTGCCCGACATAAATACGTAATATTTGTAAAAATGGCGGTAACAAAAATAAAGATGACAGATGCCACTAATGTGGCCCGCCATTGCCGACCAATGATAACGCGTCTAACTTTTTTCATAGCAACGACAGCTGCACGTATTCAGCCTTCATTAACGCATGTTATTGGTTATTTTATATAAATATCTTGGGGATGTTAGGGGTGCTTTTTTTTATAACAATAATGATGTTATATTGATGTAAATAGATTTTTGGAATGAGAATGCTTTATAGAATTTTGATGTTTGTGTATAAATGTGTTCGTTATAAGAAATTTGTTTCAATAGAACACGTTGCACGCTTCTATAAGTAACTAGTTAATTATCAATTACTCGACAGTCAATTATCAACTACTCGACAGTTTTATGTTGTTTTAAAGACATTGTAGGAATTATATTAATGCCGTCAGCCGTCATTTTTAGAGAATTTTAAAAAAGCGTCATGTGGTAGAATTCTATTAGGCATAATCAATATTTTAGTGTTTTAACGTGTTATATTAAACAATTTTGATGACATTTTACATATATATATATATATATATATATATATATGTAAAATGTCATCAAAATTGTATATATATATATATATATATATATATATATAGTGGATGCGGCGGAACTGATGAATTGTAGTGAATATAATATAGAAGTGCTTTTTTTTAATTTACCACTAAAATTGCCAGTGGATACCGCTAATAGTGTGGCCATAGCGCTTTGAAGGTGTCGATTTGACTTACTGACTAATATAACTAATACGAAGATGTGAAGAAAATGGTAAATCGATACTGGCAACAATGGGCCCATATTGGTAGCTGATTGCCAATACAAGAAGAAGACCGCATATACCACGCCCCAATCATAATCATCAAATCTGATACCTGTCCCACTACTGGACTCGAGCCTCCTTCACAATGAGAGGAAAATTGACCTACTATACCAAGCCGGTCCGACGGGTTGGTATAAGGTTTTATTTGGAGTTTTACTTCTCTCGCATAGATGTTATCTCCATATTATTATATAATTAATCTCTTAGTCCTCTCTTACAGCACCCACGGGTAAGAAAGGGTATCGTGAATTGTATTCTTACGCTCAAGCGGCAAACACATGTCTCAAACTGATATAAAATTAGATTAACAAATATAGCTTTAAAATATTATCGTAAAAAATCATAAAATTCAATTGTACAGCTTAAACATAAAAACCGAGGTTTAATAGATGCCACTTTTAATGAACGTTGATAATAACCTATTGGTTAAAATAGCGAGCTTATTATAACGTACTTAAAAGTCACTGTTTCATTTTTTTTAAACATACGCCATCTATACCTTAAAACTTAAAGGGTTAGTTTATGGATGCTTCTATTTAATTACATGTCAAGTTTAAAATAAGTATATACATATTGAAAGAGTGTATAGTTAATATCTTTTAATTTATTAGGTATGTCTATATAATATCTACTTAGGGGAGTCAATTGCCTCGAAACAAGCCAGTCGCCACCAAGCTGGTCTCATTTGGTTAGTCAGATGTACCCAACCTGAAAGGATGGAAAGATTCATGGGGAGAGCGTTCGAGCGGTCTTCTCTTCGAGTATGAATACAATTCGGCTGCTCTAGTAGTTAACTCGTGATCGGATGCTGCTTGTGGGATCTGGTCCAGCCATAATCGTTTGAATTATATTAAGTATCTTACATTTCGAAGGGCATCACACTGGAGGTAGTTCTTACAAAACATGTACATAATTGTATATCTAGTAAAAAGAAAAAAAATTTATTAAAAACAATAGACAAGCCCGCTGAGTTTCTTGCCGGATCTTCTCAGTAACGGTCGCGTTCCGATCCGGTGGTAGTCTATTTTTTTTTTGGATAATTTAATTTAATTTTGTAAAATTGACAATATGTTAGTGGCCTCTCGAGGTCTATGCGTAATAAATGATTTGAATTTGAATTCGCCACCCCCTCTCATGCCCGTGGGTGTCGTAAAGACGACTAAAGGATATAATATTCATATAACATCTATGCAAGAGAAGGAAAACTCGTAATAAAACTCTATAACAACACGTTTGACCGGCGTGGCTTAGTAGATTAATTTCCCTCCCATTATGAAGAAAGCTCGAGCCCAGCAGTGGTACACGAATGAGCTGTGATGGTGATGTAAATAATACTTCGTTCAGTGAGCGAAAGAATCAGAAACGCAACTTTCCGAAGGTGTTTGCGTGTAGCGGCTTTTTATAATACGTTAGTATCACCGAACTTCATTGCACGCATTCACATTGCATTTATTTTCTTCACGATAGGCAAAGGCCTAGCAAAGGTTACGACGACGTGAACGAGGGCAAGGACGAGTACGACAGCGAGGAGGACAACGGACTTTTTCAAGGTTACAAAATTTTACTTCGAATAAATTGAGTGCAAATTTATACATATACGGTCTGATAAAAGTAACAAGTACTTCATTTCAGCTCATATACGTCCCACTGCTGGGCTCGAGCCTGCTCCTTGATAGGAATGAGTCAGACAGGTTGGTATAGGATTTTATTTCGAGTTTTTCTTCTTCTGCACAGATCATCGCAGCCCACCTACGTTCCACTGTTGGGCTCGGCCTCCTCCACAACGGAAGGGAAATTTGACCAATACCATGCTGGTCAGACATGTTGGTATAGGGTTTAATTTTGACTTTTCCATCTCTTGCACAGATGTTGTGTGCATGTTATATACTTTGGTCGTCTTTTACGACATCCTGTCGTAGTTTAAGAAACTACCTATAATATCATCAAATAATCCGGGAGGCTTAGAATAATAACGTATAGAAGGATAGTGTCGCTACTTCGAACGATCGAAATATGAATCTAAAAATACTAATGGTGCGCAGGCGATTACACACATACACACGCACACCACTATATAAATTATGAAATCAAATTTTGTTTTTATTAACATAAATCGTCGAAATACTTTTAAAAGTAATGTTAAAAACCTTTTTAAGTTTTCAAATGTGTTGTGACACCATTTGAATGCACAAACCGTCATAATTACCTATTTATTTTTTAAGAGTTGCACACGTACGTGCAGTACAGTGACCTTGTACATTACGGAACGATTCCGGCATAAGCTCCATTAGGCTCCGATTGAAATGCTTCACTTTTTGTGCGCGAACATACCTTCTATACGTTATTATTCTAAGCCGGGAGGTTATAAATATGATTGTTCCAATGAATTTTGTGTGTGTATGAATGTGTATATTCGTATACATCATATACACAAAACGTGATCATACGTCTCTTTTTAAACGGGACAGTCCCATTTTCAATTTATCTGTGCCGTTGTTCTAAACAGTCCGTGTGGTGACGGAGTAAGAATACAATTCACCACTCCCTATCTTGCCCGTGGATGTTGTACATAAGATCTATGCAAGAGAAAGAAAACTCAAAATGAAACCCTATACCAACATATCTGACCAGCATGGTATAGTAGGTCAAATTCCCTCCCATTGTGGAGGAGACCCGAGCCCAACAGTGGGACGTATGTGGGCTGTGATGATGATGATGTAGTTCTAAGCTGTACAAAAATAACCTGTTTTTACAAACAGTAATTTTTTTAGAGTGGACGGATCGGGGATTATTCCGCCACTCGTTGAGAGGCCGACCATGTGAGGGCGCTGCTTCGGCAACACAGGCAGTGTTGTTGCATCGAATGGTACGGTACCCGAAAAAGTAACCCGCCGGCCATGGAAGTAAAGGAATCGATACCAGTGGTCGACCCAATGGCAATAGGAAGGAAATACGGTAGGTTATGGATCTAACGTGGGTACGGGTGGGTTATGGGCCCGCGCGACGTCCTTTCATCCCGGACGGACTGGACCGCGCGTGCGCTTAGCCCACCCATAAAAAAAAAAGTTATGGATCTGGACGCTGCTCATCCGCGAACAAATTAGACGGGATGTGTCTAGAATATAGCGCAATAAAAGTGTGCGTGTACTTATTATGTAGACACGTATGAAGATCTTAGAATAATAACGCGCACACAAAAATTGAAGCATTTCATTGGAGCCTAATGGAGCTTACGCCGGAACCGTTCCGTAATGTACAAGGTCACTGTACTATACACACGTACACAACTCTTAAAAAATAAATAGTGAGTAAATAGTGATGAAAATAAATGACGCTTTGTGCATTCAAATGATGTCACAACACATTTGAAAAACAAAAAAAAATGTGGTGTCGTGGGACACCAGGTAGGAACGAAGTTCCTTCGGCTAATGTAGAATCGACACAATTTGCAAAAATTCAAAATTCAGGGCTCTTTTAGTTGGTGTCCTTGTTCCGAACATTGTTAGTTTCTAATTATAAAATTTATTGCGACTAAACTATTGGGTGTAGGCTCTTGAAATTTAGGTTTTTTAGTATTAAATCGGTTTTACTGGAAATTCTATGAGGTTTGTCAAAAATCCGGAGTTCCTGTGGTCAATGATGACTGATTTATGGCAGTTTGGGGTTTGAACGATGTTTCACATCAAAAAAGGGGGAGAGGGAAGTTTCTAATGGGGTGGTAGGGGTAGTCCGAGCGACAATGTCGGGTGCAAGGGGGGTCAAAATTTCTATCAAAAATGGTCTAGCACTTATAGTTTTTGAGATACGGCGGTCAAAACAATTGTAGGTTGAACGATGTTTCACATCAAAATACTATCACATTTTTCTTCGTACTTCGTCTCATTTAACGGTTTTATTCCTCCCACTTTTTCTTACGGTTTTTACTATCACATTTTTTTCAGTTCGGTCGCGCAGCAAAATCCCTATCTCCTCCAAGCCTGCCGTAAGGAACTTCGTTCCAAAAAGGTTTTTAACATTACTTTTAAAAGTATTCCGACGATTTAAATTAATAAAAACAAAATTTGATTCCATAATTTGTATAGTGGTGTGCGTGTGTACGTGTCTAATCGTCTGCGTGCATGTAGTATTTTTAGATTCATGTTTCGATCGTTCGAAGTACCGACACTATCCTTCTATACGTTATTATTCTAAAATGAAGATATACCTCTTTGGCGTAACAAGATAAAAATCTCAATAAAAATGTAGTGGTAGGACCACACTGTTGACAGTTATCTGTCTAAAGCTGCGGGCCCATCCGTCCTGAGTAGTACCACACTGAGCAGAAAATCTACGTCTGAGTAGTAGCAATTTGTTACTGCGCTTCGTTCGGTGAGCGAGAGAGCCGGCAGCCCAACTTTCTGAGTGTATTTGCGTGTGGTGCGTTTTGATGATGCCTTTAGTTTCACCGAACCTCATTGCACGTATTCACACTCCCTTCACTTTTTTCACGGTAGCAGCAACACTTACCACCAGGTGTACCTACTGTTCACGCTGACACCGTGACGTGTCGTGCGATGTCGGTTAACTCCGCCTAGATTCGTTCATTCGATCGCCGCTCGGACAGCGTGCGCCCCGCCATTTTGACATTCTAGTATTGAGACTCTCGCGAAAGTATCGCGATGTAGTTGTTACGCGGCACCCGCGTCTACCGCTCAGCATAAGAAAGGAAAATGGTACCACGCTGGTCAGCCTATCCGCACGCGAGTGTATATACTATACCGTAATAGTGATATTAAATAGACAATAACTTCAGTGCCCGCATTCAGCCTAACCTAGCTCGTCGTGAACACCACCTTCAGCCCGGCAAGTCTGCAGCACCACCAAAACACAGGAAAGACGAGGTAACTTCTCTGATTACTTCCTAACGTTTCCCTACAAACCCCCATTTTGTGGGAACCAGTCCCGCTAGTGGGATTGGCTCCCGCTGGTCCTTCGGCAAGCCCACGTCGTTATGTTGCTGGCATAAACCACCTCATACAGTCCACTAAGCCACAACATAACACCTACTGTTTGTTCGTTTGCCACCATTTGCAACCGTCATAATTCCTACCTATTTCTGCAAGTGTACCGTACTAGCACAGAAAATAACAAGACAAAATAAAATGTATCATAATCAAATGTATTTTATTAAATAAATGTTTTGTCTTTAAGCTCCATTATTATTCAGCCCATTACCGTTCACTACCAAACCTACGCCTCCTTCATTTTTCGCCGCAAAGTACGGTCCTATGCCGCATCCAATGACGACCAGCAATCTTCACCGGGTCACCGATCCACCTAGTTTCAGCGTCCGATAACGTAAGTTAACCAAAAATTTATCAAAGTATTTTAATTCTTCAATAAACATTTCAGATTTAGCAACCCTCATAATATTCTACCCTCATAAACGGATTAACATAGGGCTGCGGTTCATCTGTTTATTCAATGTATACTAATAATTGTTTTATTACTGACAAGGGATTCGGAGCGGCTGGGGACTGATTACACAGGGGACTGTATAAAGCTTCAAAATCACTCGTTAATTGGCTTCTGTAAAATACTATTTATTGTTCCACTACGATTACAAGACAAAACCTTTTAAATTAGGTACTGAAATTATGCATGCTAGATTGTTTATAAAAATAAGAAGCGTGTGTCTCTTGCACTTAAGATGTTAATATCTGGTTGACTGAGCTTTGCTCGGTATAATTTTTTTGTAAATTGTACTTTTGACGAACTCATTTAAATATATATTTAAAAAATGTAACTATGAAATAATATTAAAAATTAAAAAACAGTATAATAATAACACTGAGATTCGATCTCATGCTATTTGAATGCGACTGGACAACTTCCCAACTGAGCTAGGGTCACTTTTGACGGCGACGGCTAAATTTATATTCCTATTCTAATGACATTTTATTTATTAACTAAAAGCACCGACATTTTCTATAAATAAAACCTAGCTCGATCGATTTTTTGCCTCCAAATCCTCTAGTATACTAAATTTCATGAAAATCATTGGTGCCGTTGTCGAGATTCTAAAAATATAGAAACATATATATATATATATATATATATATAAACGTAGAAATATACAAGAATTGTACGTTTAAAGATAGTAGTGGTCGCAGAGTGGTCGAAATTCGGCCCTAATTTATTTAAATTAATTTTTCTGCTACACAATTTTCTTTTAATTTTATTTATGTGTAATTGTACATTGAGCAAGCTGTATATCAATAATAACTATAGTCCATAAAATATAGCTTGATCTCTGTGACAGATGTCAACGAAACTAACGAAATAAGTTTGAACGAGCGACATGTTTACAATTTCATTTTGGATCAAATATATTTTCATGCTTTTCGTACCAGTTTTGCAATATATTATAAATATAAAAGTATTAATATTCATGCCTAAAATGTGCCTCGTAAGTACTGAAATACCTAGTAAACATTTTATACATAAATGACGCTTACACACGTACAAGGTCATACTGGACTGAAAATAAAAAAGAAATGGGACAGTCGATATACGTAAATCGACAACCGATATTTATTAAATTATTCATAAAAGAAATAAACCCAATACAATGCCTATATATAACTTTTATTTGTGTCCGTTTTAATTGTAATTTTTTTACAATTAAAAGGGACAGTTACATTATAAAATACATACATGGAACTAATTAAACATTAAAGAACTACTTTTTGTCTCAGAGTAAATTATAATAATTGATGTACGCATTATTGTCAATAAACTAATCATGTTTATTCATAAAACAGTCGCAATTGATCGATTAATATAACGAATGTCCTATTTAGGCAAAAAATTATAAATGTTCTAGCAGGCAAGCTCCAGTGATGGCGATAATAGTGACCTAGACCTTGATTGTACTCCTTTTGAATAATTAAAACAGTCAAAAAACAGTTTCTGTTTGAAATAACTTCAAAAGGATTTTCATTAATTGTATTTTAATTATAATAGAAAATCACAATTATAAAAATAAAGAGTGTTATCGATAAATACTACGCACTTTATCGTAAGCATGACAGCACTAGGGACAACTGTCACAGAGATCATCCTATATTTTATGGACTATAATAAGTAGTGTGTGTGTGTGTGTGTGTGTGTGTGTGTGCGTGCGTGCGTGCGTGCGTGCGTGCGTGCGTGCGTGCGTGCGTGCGTGCGTGCGTGCGTGCGTGCGTGCGTGCGTGCGTGCGTGCGTGCGTGCGTGCGTGCGTGCGTGCGTGCGTGCGTGCGTGCGTGCGTGCGTGCGTGCGTGCGTGCGTGCGTGCGTGCGTGCGTGCGTGCGTGCGTGCGTGCGTGCGTGCGTGCGTGCGTGCGTGCGTGCGTGCGTGCGTGCGTGCGTGCGTGTGTGTGTGTGTGTATCAAATTTTAGTTTTAGTGCACTTCTCATTAAATACCTCAACTGTGCCAAATTTCATACTTGTCCATCCATGTAATTTTCGTAAAAAGGGGTACAAAGTTTTTGCTTCACGTATTTATATATAGATACCTAAGATACTTCTTTGATGTATCAAGATAAAAATCTTTAATAAAATTTAACCCTGTGCATTATCCTACGTTTGCAGAAAACCAACACTAATAATAGGAAAAAAAATATTTCCTATATTTCAAATTTTATAATAACACATTATCTAGTTTTTCCTGTGGTGACAGAGTAAGAATGCAATTCACCGCCCCATTTCTTGATATCGTGGGCATATAACAACAATGCAAGAGAAGGAAAACTCGAAATAAAACCCTCTATCAACCCGCCTGATCAACGTGGTAAGTCAATTACTCTTCCTAATCTTCTTATTTTTCCGTGTAGTGACAGAGTGTTTTAAAGAATAAGAACCTACAAGAATAACAACTATTAAATTAAAAATTAAAAAAGAAATCTAAATAGACCAAATTTTGAAAAAAAGCTGATAATAGCAATTTTTTTTAAATATTACACTTAAAATACGTTATTTTGTCTTGCAATATCGCATGAAATAACAATGCCTTATCTTAAATATTATAAGGAATATAAACGAAAATTTTCTTTTTTAAAATTCAAGCATAAGGTAACACCGGTAGTCTGTTTATTCAAAACAATCACTCAAAGAGCCCAGCGCATCTTTTGTGTCCGAACAATTGATAAAAAAAACACTCGACTTCAATAAGTCGGCACGCAATACCTCTTAAGTAAACCAAGTAACCAATTGTAAAAGAAACGTTTAACTTCTTTTATTTTTCTTTTGTCCTACTTTGCAACAATAAATTTTCGATGATTAATAAGTAATTACTTGAAAATAGTTGCAACAAACATCTTTGTAGTGATGTAGTTAGGATACATTGGCCACTAACTCTTGATTCTCCGTGTTTTTGATATTATTCATGTCATCCGGTGTCAGTTCGAAAGCCCTTCGGATATCCTACAAAATGATTTCTGGGACGTCTTTACTATAGTACCGAATTAGCTGGAATCTGAAATCTTGGATTAAGCCGAAAATAGTATTTTAGGATGATTTATTTAACGGGCCATATAACCTTTCGACTTCACCGAAGATCTCACTTTGGAAGGAAATTAAAGTGCCGTCATCGGTCTTTAGCTTAGTCATGTGGCCCAATAGGCAGACCTTGTGCGAACACTTTGAATTCACAGTTCTGCTCTATCGCTTCTTTAATACGGAGTGTATCATTTCGTCGAATATTGCATCGCACATACTTAAAGATATGGTTGTTTATTATGTCCGGAGCAATCGACTAAAGACTTCGTTTCTTTTCTCTGCTTCATGAGCTTAAGAGTCTAATCTCTTTTTTAGGTCATCAGAGCGGTGCGCTTCCAAAAATTTCAACCCAACCGCGTGAACAGTTTCCATCAACCCGTTGTTCATATCATTTAATGATTCAACACTCGTCTAGACATTAAAAACGATTGTGTAGTTCAAATTGAAAGCATTTGAGGCTTTGATATTGGATAGGTGTAGTTGGAGTAGGTCAGCCCACTACCAATATGGGTTCGTAGAATAGCGGAGCTGCTGTGACTGGGAGCTATTTTTTCTTTGTCTGTTATATGAATAGATGATGCCGTAATCGCCACACTGAGCAGGCGAGTCATCACAGTGAGGTGTGTTGTTGCTTGTTATACGTTTTCCAGGAGGGAGCTGCTGCCCGCTCTCCTGGTGAAACCTTTTTATTTTTTTTTTGGGGTGAAACCCTTAGGCAATTTTTACGACCCACTATACGGGATTTTATTAATGTTGATATTATGAAGGCCATAATATAGTGGCTTTCATGCAAATTATGACATTAAATACCTAGTTTCCGTGTGGTGATGGAGTAAGAATACAATTCACTCCCTCTCTTGCCTGCAGGTATTATAAAAGATTACTAAGGGATACAATACGCATGTGGCTTCTATATTCCTGTAGCAAGAATGGGAATACTCAAAATAAAACTCTACAATCAACCCGTTTCAACAGCGTGAGTTAGTGGGTAAATTTCTCTCCTATTATGGAGGAAGCTTTAACCCAGCAGTGGATATATGAGCTAAGGTGATGATGATGATGAAATATCTTCGTTCTTATCAATGCAAGTGAAGTTGACACAGCTGGTATTAATCTCCTCATGCATAATCTTCGGTTTAGGATACTTTTAATCTAGCCTTCCCCTTCCAACACTTATATCCACATTCGCCTTATAAATTCTCCTTAACAATCTCCTTTCATATATTCTCTACACTCTATTGCGTCGAGCAATCGACGAGCCTCCTCAACAATAATAGGAAAATTAACTTTAATATACCACGCTGGTCAGGCGTGTTGGTATAGACCCTATACTTCTGGCGGCCCGCCATCAGTTCATGATTTGCCCGAGTGGCCCCTAGTCTTAATAAGTCTGTGCATCCCTGGTATAGGGTTTTATTTCGAATTTTCCTTCTCTTGTATAGTTGTTATATGCACAAGATATCCCTTAGTCGTTTTTTACAACACCCACGGGCAAGAAAGGGGATGGTGAATTGTATTCTTATTCTGTCACCACACGGACAAGTTAGGTTTAGTTATATAATTTGCTTACAACAATACAAAATTGTGGACATTATTTTGTTACCACTGGTCAGTTTGTGGTCGACAGCTGACGTATACCAGTAAGTTTTTTATTTATTATAGGTAGGTAATAATTTTTAGTCATTGTTCAATTTGCAATAGGGATTGGCAATAAGTAATATTAATAAAATAAATATAATAATTTTAAAGGCCAAAGAAATTACAGTGAAATTTTTGTGAATAACTTTTCAATAAAGCTCCTTCATTCCCTCTGCCAATGATGAAAATATTATTTTTTACTAATATTATAAATGCGAAAGTAAGTTTGTTTGTTTGTTACGCTTTCACACTTAAACCACCGAACCGATTTCATGATCAAAAATTCTTTCAGGAACTATGAGAGTGAGGCGACTGAAACCGAAGCGAAGCGAGGGCAGGTTGCTAGTGTTTAAATAAATACTAGCAACCCGCCCTCGCTTCGTTTCGGTTTCAGTGACCTTATCCGCGTAGTTCCTGTAGGAATATTGGAATAAAATAGCTTATGTTATTCCCTGATATATTATAGCTTTCAATTGGTGAAAGAATTTTTGAAATCGGTTCGATGGTTTAAGCATGAAAGCTTAACGTACAAACAAACTTATTTTCGCATTTATTATATTAGTAAGGGTTAGTAAATATAGAATACTTAGTTCATATCTATAGATTTAAAAATATAAATAGAAAATAGCAATAAAATGTTAATTGTGATAAATAATAATAATATTTCTTAAGGATACTATGTAAGTATTCGAAAATTTTATTTGTAAAATTGTGAAATTTATAAAAAAAAATAGTTCTAATCTCTTAAAAATATAGAAATTTAGAGCATTCCTTTTAAACACAAAGGGCGCATCCCTACGCAAGTATAGGAAAGCACTTTGACGTTTCCGCGCGCGGGAAAAATGACAGCTGTCAAGCTTGACCATAAATTATATATATATATTTTTTAAGAAAGCTACACGGCAAAGGTTTTGCGGCGGTCAACCGTTTCCTGCCAGGGTGTGATGTTGTTTGCATTGTACATTTGAGACACGTGTTGTTAAAAGTAAATAGCAATCTAACATTTGTAATGAAATGCGATTACAATGCATGTTTGCTTTTGTGATGTGATGACTTGTAATGGAAAAAAATAGCGGTTTTGACTTTTGTGTAATAGGCAGCTTTGAATTGAATGAAAAGGATGCGTATGTTCAAAACGTTTGTAAAAGACACTTGAAGACAGAATAATATGATTTGTACAAAAAGGAAAGCACATTTGCAACTAAAATTGCAGGTCATTAAAGTTGCCTACAAAATTCTTTATTGATTTACAAATTGGTATAATGTAGTGGCTACGAATGCTATAAACCCTTAAATTAATCATGGGAGTCGTAAAAGACGACTAAGTACTTTCCGTGTGGTGAGTAAAACGAGTAAAAATACAATTCACTACACCCTCTTTTGTCCGTGGGTGTCGTAAAAGACTATTAAGGGATATGGTACGCTTATAACATCTATGCAAGAGAAGGATAACTCGAAACAAAACCCTATGCCAACACGTCTGACCAATGTGGTATAGTAGGTCAATTTCCCCCTCATAATGCAGGCGGTTTAAGACCAACAGTGGGATGTATATCGATTGAGATGATGATGTACTGACGAACTGACTCAACTCCATCTGATGTCGATTGTTCAATAATCACGTGTACTGACACCAAGCTGGCGACCGGTCATAAAACTATTTTTTTTTAGGACTAATCCCACCACACATTCCCACCGTTGTAACTCCTGTAAGCCAGGATCCACAATGGTCTCCATAAATGACACCGAGGTTTGACCCTCAGGCAGTCCCAGGACATGATTTTAATTGTCTTGGGACCCGCAACAAATTTAATTAGAAGAGATTAAAGAGGAGGAGTTGGAAAGAGAGATTCCACTTCCCTCTTAGGCAAAGCGAGACAGGAAAACAAAATGACTAGTCAACCAATAAGTAAAAAGGTGTACAGCTACGATAGCGCAGCAGTACGGCACCACGGATACGGAAGAGCTTAACGGAGCCTATATGTGAGCGTTAAGATTGATTGCTACAGTAGGTATGGCAGAAACGCATGAACGCACGGAAATTTTCTCGAGTTGCTACAAGGTCCGTATAGTATACTACCCCACAGGTGACTTGCAAACTGTTTAACATAAGGTAGATCATAAAACTATTACTAAATCTTTTGCAATACGTACAAATTGTAGAAGAGTACATATTAGGTACGTGGCCCCTAACCCTAAATGGGTTACAACTTTTATCCATTGTAGTTTTATTTCAAATGTGGTGACTGACCATCAACAAATTGCCACTCGGTATTATAATGATATTCAAGTACTAATTATGTAGATTAAAAAAAAAATATCTAAATATTAATACGTGAGGCAAAAACTTTGTGCCCCTTTTTACAAAAATTATGTGGATGGACAAGTATGAAATTTGGCACAGCTGAAGTATGTACTGAGAAGAAATGCATAAACTGAAATTTCATATAATAATGGATAAGAAATACATTAAATTCATTAAAAAAGGTATTACGCACACTACCATTCAATCGCTACACACACACACACACAAACACACACCAACACTTATACACTTTTGTTTACGGTGAAAATCTCTGGTCGAAAATGTCAAACAACCATAATTATGATGACAATGTCTAATATAAATTTGTCCTTTTCTATTAGTTATTAGTCAAATACAGCTTGCTCAATATACAATTATACATTAATTAAATTTAAAAAATTGTGCAGCGGAAAAATTCATTTAAATGAATTATGGCCGAATTTCGACCACTCGGCGACCACTATTCAACTGAAATATGTCAAAAACTTTGGGAAAATAAAACAAATTAATATGGTTGTAATATTGCATATCAACCGTTTTTGGTTTCGATTTATTAGTTTAATTATTTTTTAATGAGTAGGTGTGTGTTATTTGCGTCTGATAATACACCTATCCCTCGATTTACATTAAAATGCTTTGGCGGGCATGTCAAAATCTCACGCAGCGCTTTTATATTTTATTCATTACTAGCAACCCGCCCTCGCTTCGCTTCGGTTTGAGCCGCTTTACCCACGTAGTTCCCGTTCCCGTGGGCATACCAGGATAAAATCACCACACGGACGTAATGATTATGAACATGAAATCGTTTTGGTTGTCAGCACCCAATCAATGGTAACGACTACTCTTCCTGACAGACTATTTTTGTGAATTGGTAAGTTAATGATGTATTCGACTGAAGAACTTTTTATATATGGGCATAAATAAATTTTAGCAACAAAATCGATTTACACTGAAGATTAAAACGCTTCACGATAAAAACGTATAAAACGAAATAAACTCTCATTTGGGCGTTTCGTTTTCATGCTTAGTCAATTATGACTTATTTAAGTAAAACTAAATTAAAACATAAACCCTACCAAGTCATTTTAGGTTGACACTGAAAATCAGCGCCGTGTTGTGCCCTCACAACGCAGCATCATGCTGAGTGTACGCCTCGTTGACACGCTCACGACACATGCAATTGCCAACTTTTTATTTTTTTTTTCTTTTTTATTTATTTAAGGTTTGCCGGCCGGCGCCTGCGGTGCAATCGCTGGCGCCGGCCGCGGCCCGGCCTTGGCGGGAGCCGGCACTTTGCCGGCCTTCTTGGCCCCCTTGGGTCCCGCCGCGGCCGCAGCGTAGCTCACCACGCGGCCACCCTGACAGGGCAGCGGGGTGGGAGCCGACGCTTGCGGCCGCCTCGTCTTGTCCGCGGCGAGCGGCGGTCGGAGGGGCGGCTCAGGCGGAAGCCTGGCCGCTACGGCCTCGATACGCGCATCCATCATTAGCCCTACTCGGGCTAGGATGACGCGTATCGCCGACTCCGACACGCCATGCACCTCGTCGGGCGGCGGCTCCTCCCCCTTCCGAGGTCTCCCGCGGTCACGAGCCGGCGGAGGGACCACGACGAGGGGAGGCAGCGGCGAAGGCGCGACGGGCGCAGCCGGCGCAGCGGCCGCGACGGGCGCAGCCGGCGCCACGGGCGCAGACGACGGGCCCACCCTCACTGGCGCGGCCCGCTTCGGCGGCGGGGCTGGCGCCGGCAGCGCAGCCGGCACCAGGCGCTCAAATTGGGACCGCAGGTCAGCCGTGTCTTTGGCCAACCCGCGGTTCTCCCTGCGCACCGCCTCCAACTCCGTCTCCAGCTTGCGGTTGCGTTCCCGCAAGCCGGAGACCTCCTTGCTAAGGCGGGCGTTCGCAGCCTAAAGGGCCGCTACCCCGCCTTTCCGGTCGGCTGAACCCGGCGTCGCCGGTCTCGTCGCCACCGCACCGCCCCGACCCCTGCGCCCCCGGCGCGCGGTCGGCACCTTAGGCCTGATAAAGTTGCTCCCATCCGATTCGAATGCGGAGCTGCCACCCTTTGGCAGGGGGCACTTCCGATCCCTCGTCGGGGGCCGGGCCTCCTCCCTTCCCCTCCCAACACTAAGAGCCGCCGTTAGAGTAGCGGCCCCCCTATCCACCACCTCCCTATCACCGACATCCCTATCTACCATCCCGGACGACCCACCAACCATCATCCCGGACGGCCCTGCTGAACACAGCCCTTCGTCATCGGACGGCCCTGCGGTCCCACCGCCCTCGCCCGTGGACATCTCCTCGGCCGCATCTGGACCTTGTAACGGCCCTGCAGCACTGCAGCCCTCCTCCCGCGACGGCTCTGCGGCTGTGCCGCCCTCGTCGCTCGACAGCGAGATGTTTGTGCTGTCGCTCAGTCGCGAGTCACTCCGCTCTGGGCCGGAGTCACTCCCACCATCTTGCCTGGACGGTCCTGCGGCTCTGCCGCCCTCGTCCCGCGACGGTCCTGCGGCTAATCCGCCCTCGTCGCTCGACAGGCCCGAGCTGTCACTGTTCTCCTTCGGCGCCCCGGCGATATCGCCGTTTCCGCCCCGCGACGGCTCTGCGGTAGCTGCGGATGCACCGCCCTCGTCGCGCGCGGCCACGGCGGCATCCTTTTGTGCCCGCCGTTCCGCTTCCCGCTTTAGGCGCAACCTGCGTTGATGCGCAGTCTCCACGGCGCCCCTCCTCTTCCTCCTCCTTTTTGGAGCCACCTGTTTCGCCGGGCTCGCGGCTGCTGCAGAAGATGCTCCCCACCCATACGAACGGGAGCTGACTGTACCGGAACTTAGGTGCGACTCATCGTCGTTCGTAAGCACCGGCACAGCAAGGGACTCCCCGGCTTGGCCGGGACCCTCTGGTGAAGTCGTACGTTGTTTCACTTCTGCCATGTCGGGTTGGAAGTTTAAGTCCTCCTTGACTACCACTCTAGCGGCTGGACGCTTTTTTTTTTCACGCGCGCTTCTTAACCCACCAGCCATACATCTCCTCGCCGAGTGGCCAAACTTGAGATTTGGGGTAATTTTTTATAGGGGTTTTCTTCCCCGCAGTCCGAAGACCCCCGGTCCTGACCCCCTACTCAGGATTACGGTTTGGGCCTTCCGGGTCTGGCCGCTCGCGAGCGACCGACCCGTCACGCCCCCGGGCCGTGACGCAACCGTCCCTGACGACGGAGTGCCATGAGACACATCCGCCCCATTGGCCCCGGGCCAAATCCGCCGTGCGCTCTGCCTTCAGAGTCGGCACGCGGAGACCCCTCCTCCCGCCGGAATCTTGGCCGTCCAAATTGACGTTTCCAGGGTGCACCACGTGGAGGTGCCCCGGCCTCGCACCCCAAATTCAATCCCTAAGAGGGTGAAAGTGTATAGCCAAAGATACTGGGCCTAAGAATGTGAAATTTTGTATACCGATCAGTTATTTGGGGTAAGCACTCACTAAGAAACAATTTTGGGCTGCCCCAAAGGGATAAAACGCATATAGTCGAAGACACCCAGCCAATGATATATGATCATTATTTTGCGCTTATCCTAATTACTTTGGATCGACGTGATATGAAGGCACTCTTCTGCCATCGTAGATATATTGCAAAGGTTCTAGCAACATTTTATGACCTGGCGGACGACATTGTTGGCCAGACGGCATCACCAATTGGTCCAGGTTGATGTAAATCTTTGTCTTAGTAGTATTTTGCGACACCCACGAACAATGAAAGCGTGGTAATATTTCTAGCAGCTACCAGACAGTAAGTTACAATCAAGATATTATTCCAATTTTCTATCTCTACAAATAAATAAATTTGAAGCGTCTGTTTGTCTATCAAAATAATATGAAATTTATGACAAGTATGAAATTTGGCACAGCTGAAGTATGTACTGAGAAGAAATGCATAAACTGAAATTTCATATAATAATGGATAAGAAATACATTAAATTCATTAAAAAAGGTATTACGCACACTACCATTCAATCGCTACACACACACACATACAAACACACACCAACACTTATACACTTTTGTTTACGGTGAAAATCTCTGGTCGAAAATGTCAAACAACCATAATTATGATGACAATGTCTAATATAAATTTGTCCTTTTCTATTAGTTATTAGTCAAATACAGCTTGCTCAATATACAATTATACATTAATTAAATTTAAAAAATTGTGCAGCGGAAAAATTCATTTAAATGAATTATGGCCGAATTTCGACCACTCGGCGACCACTATTCAACTGAAATATGTCAAAAACTTTGGGAAAATAAAACAAATTAATATGGTTGTAATATTGCATATCAACCGTTTTTGGTTTCGATTTATTAGTTTAATTATTTTTTAATGAGTAGGTGTGTGTTATTTGCGTCTGATAATACACCTATCCCTCGATTTACATTAAAATGCTTTGGCGGGCATGTCAAAATCTCACGCAGCGCTTTTATATTTTATTCATTACTAGCAACCCGCCCTCGCTTCGCTTCGGTTTGAGCCGCTTTACCCACGTAGTTCCCGTTCCCGTGGGCATACCAGGATAAAATCACCACACGGACGTAATGATTATGAACATGAAATCGTTTTGGTTGTCAGCACCCAATCAATGGTAACGACTACTCTTCCTGACAGACTATTTTTGTGAATTGGTAAGTTAATGATGTATTCGACTGAAGAACTTTTTATATATGGGCATAAATAAATTTTAGCAACAAAATCGATTTACACTGAAGATTAAAACGCTTCACGATAAAAACGTATAAAACGAAATAAACTCTCATTTGGGCGTTTCGTTTTCATGCTTAGTCAATTATGACTTATTTAAGTAAAACTAAATTAAAACATAAACCCTACCAAGTCATTTTAGGTTGACACTGAAAATCAGCGCCGTGTTGTGCCCTCACAACGCAGCATCATGCTGAGTGTACGCCTCGTTGACACGCTCACGACACATGCAATTGCCAAATTTTTATTTTTTTTTTCTTTTTTATTTAAGCATAATCTGTGTTTAGGAGTGTTGCTATTATTGTTGTGTCGAGACCGTGAAAATAAAAGCTTTTTCTTTCTTTCTTTCTTTACCTTTACTAATTCTAGATTAGGAACAAAAATAAAGCAAAGAAATCTTCAAAAAACAAAATATGTAGTCCATTGAACTGGATTCTCCTTCACAATGGGAGGAAATTGATATGCTATACCACGCTGGTCAAACCTGTTGGTATAGAGTTTTATTCCTAGTCTTCCTTCTCTTGCATAGATTTTATATGCATATTTTATCTTTTATGATACCCACGGCCAAGGGACAACACGGGGATGGTGAATTGTATTCCTACTCCGTCACCACACGGAAGATTACCTATAGTTAATATAAACTATAAAGGCCCGCACGAGAGCATGGCATTCAAGCATGGCATTTAACGGGATATCCAACATGGTTACCCAAACTAAAACTCGTCAGATGGGCCACTGAATTAAGGAAACCGTTCAAATAGTCATCTTTATAGGCGAAGAGGACCTTGTAGCAGTCCTTGCAAATTTTCTTGAGATCAAGCATTTCTGCTATACTCACTATATACAGCACTGGTTCCCAACCAGTGATCCGTGGACCACCAGTGGTCCGCAGAAGCTAAAATATAGTCCGCGAATGTTTATTTATTACACAATTTATTTATGTGAACAAGATTTTTCTGTTTCATTGGTAATTAAAAAAAAAGCGAGGCATCGCTTAAAAGTATGTGATGATTTGCGTCTAACTGTAAGTAACAATATTAGGCTTAAGATAGCCGAACCGTGCAAAAGATGCAACCTCAAAAATCACATTTAAACAAAATAAGTTTATCTTAAAAATATTATTGTTTCTTTTTATGTAATTTCCTAATGAGTTTTTAATTAATGTTTCAGTTTGATTATTACAGTTTATTTTTATTATACTTACATAGTGGGCTCTGCTAACAAGAATAATACAAAAGTGGTCCATGACCAAAAAAAGGTTGGGAACCTCTAATATACAGTGTGTATCAGGTTATGGAACAACTGGTTAAACGGGAGTTAGGCAATGATTGGAAGGAACTCATAAAAAAATTAATAAAAATATCGATTTATTAATGAATTAGATACATGTAAATTTTTCAACACGAAATTTTTTACATGGAGAACAATATAATGAATGGTATAGAGGTATATATATGTTTTATTTCACGTTTTCCTTCTCTTTCGTAGATGTTATCTGCATATTTCACTATCTTTCACATTTAAAATATTAAATAAGATTAGTAGGATGGAAGGTATTGCTTAAAACAAAAAAAAATCGATCTAGAAAGACTTTAAAAGTGACCAAATCAATTAAACACCTACAAACGACCACCCAGCTCCACAAACGGAACGCCGAAGCTATTAATGTCACCAATACAAAATATACACACACAAAAAAATACAATATTACCTTAACTTTACGTGTGCCGATTGCAAAAGAAAAATGGCCGACAATACTTCACAGCGGACATCAAAAAGAGCTATTACAGTCAAAATATTTTGAAAGTACGCGTTCAACGCCCAAGGGTAAACTTTGAAATGCCGACTTGAAACTTTTAAAACATTAAATCCTCTATGGATTTGTTATTTTTTTTATGTCAGCCATATTTGTAAAAATGTCATTTGGATTTATTATCTACTTTATAATTTAAAAATAGAATTAGAGTATATGAATATTTATGTCAAAATATATTTAAAATCTTTCTTAGATATTTAATAAGAACAAGTTTTAAAAATAAATGCAGCCATCGGCAAATGAGTAAGAATTTATCATCATTCATCATCACGTCCTACTGCTGGGCTCGAACCTCCTCCAAAATAGAATAGAAATTGACCTTACAATACCATTTTTTTTTTAGGATACGGGCTCGGGGCGACCGACTGGCGGCGCGCGGCCACATGACCCACCCGTAGCACTTCGCCTTCGTCGTGGGGCCAACCACCATTGCAGAGTTCCTTGTCTTTAATGGTCGGCCCGACGCAATACCATACTCGCAGGGTACCATCTCCTTTCGACGTTCCCTCTCGGAGACGTCGGTTGCCGTCGCGCGGACCTTACTATACCATGCTGGTCAGACAATTGGTATAGTGTTTTATTTCATGTTTTTCATTGTATCCCTTAGTCGTCTTTTACGACATTCACAGGTAAAATAGGGAGTGTTGAATTTATATTCTCACTCCGTCATTACACGGGATCATTTATCATCATTTCGGCCGATATTCATCCCCCTACTGGGCTCGAGCCACCTCCATAATAGGAGGGATATTGACCTTACTATACCACAATTGTTGATAGTATCCATATCAGCCACCACACAACCAGACGAGTTTTATTTATCTTGCCAAGACAAATACGATGCAAAAATAAATCCATGTGATGACGAAGTACGAATACAATTGACCACTCTCTATCTTGTGCATGGATGTCATAAAAGACGACCAAGGGATATAATATGCACATAACATACTTAGCAAAACTCGAAAGAACATCTTATATCAAACAGTCTGACAAGCGTGGTATGGTATATCAATGTGTTGAAAGAGGCTCGAGCCCAATAGTGGGACGTATATGAGCTGCGAGGATGATGATTATTAAATAAATTCTACTCTTACATAAATATTATTTTTAAATAAACTCTAATAGATTCTGTAAACCATAGAATACATTACGAAACAAAATATTGAAATAAAAAGATCTATAAAGAGAAAAATAATTCATTATCATCATCTCAGCCCACATTCATCCCAGTTTTGGGCTCGGGTCCCCTTCATTATATAAGGAAAAATTACCTATTATACCACACGGTCAAACGTATTGGCATAGAGTTTTGTTTCGGGCTTTTCTTCTATTGCATAGATCATCATCATCATCTTGCTCTTATCCCAATTACTTGGGGTCGACGCAATATGTCATCTGTTTTGACATATTGCAAAAAGTTTCGGCAATGACTTTTATGACCGGCCGCCTGCCTGACGTCAACCCTCCTTGGGAATGTAATCGTTGACCCAAATGGTACCAGATGGAGTTGGTCCGGGTCAATCTAGGGCTCTTAGTCGTCTTTTACGACACCCACGAGCAAAGCAAGGGTTGGTAGTATTCAAAGCCGCTACCACACAGCAATTCTATTGCATAGATATTATATGCATATTAGTCGTCTTTTACGATACAACCGAGCAAGAGCGGGAGTGTTAAATTGTATTCTTACTCCATTATCACAGAAAGAAAATAAATAACTAATTTAATAACTTTAACCCCCATATTTACATTCCTTTTTCAGGTACAAAAGGCTGAAAATAAATCAAAATACAGAACGGTAATAATCGCAAATCATATCAAATTCTATTTCTTAAACTTATTTCTTCATCAAAATTTTAACATTTATATAATAAACCAAT
Organism: Lymantria dispar; assembly: GCA_032191425.1. Classification (NCBI taxonomy): domain Eukaryota; kingdom Metazoa; phylum Arthropoda; class Insecta; order Lepidoptera; family Erebidae; genus Lymantria; species Lymantria dispar. The sequence continues at coordinate 12,587,950 of CM063469.1, read as the reverse complement.
TATATGTAATAACTCGTATACAAACAGTTATAAATATAATAACAATAAAATAAGCACAATTTAAATGATAGAAACATTTAACAAAACAACATAATGGCACCCAAAAAATTCGGTCGAAGTAATTTAAATAATTCGTATAAAAACTGACGTCTGACAGCAATTGGTCTAATCGCTTATTTAAAAAAAATACCGGTGTCTATGTTTAACTACTGTTCTTATGTGTTCAGGGTCACCACATATAATAAATTTATAAGAAATTGTAGACAATGTCGACAATCTTTTACTAGAATTTATGTAATATAAAAATTTTATGTAACTAATTCTATAGTACTACTACTTAGTACTTGGAATTTCGGCAGGAATGTGGAAGTATCGTGCCATGCTCTTGAATTATATATTTTTTGTGTTTTATAGTGTTATATTGACTAACTTTGCTGATGTTTTATGTAATATAGTACAGTTAAGGTGCTAAAGTATTTCGAATATGATATAATAGTGTTTAACGTCTGTTTTCGTTTTCTACCGAAATTATGTTTTCAGCGCCCAATTAATAGTAACGACTTAACTTACTGACGGACGATGACTATTAATAAGCTACTCAATATTAAAAACCGTTAAATAATATGTGTAGAAAAATGTATAAGCTTGTTACCTTTGCCTGTCCGAATGGCCAAACAGAACCAAAAAAAACTCTATAGTCCTGAATCCAATGCCGTTAATCTATATAATATATAATATTATAAAGCTGAAGAGATATTTGGTTGAACGCGCTAATCTCAAGAACTAATGGTTCCAAAAAAGTGAGGCATTTCAATTGGAGCCTAATGGAGCTTACGCCGGAACCGTTCTGTAATGTACAAGTCATTGTACTGCACGCACGTACGTACGTACGCAACTCTTAAAAATAAATTGATAATTATGACGGTTTGTGCATTCAAATGGTGTCACAACACATTTGAAAAACTTAAAAAGGTTTTTAACATTACTTTTAAAAATATTTCGACGATTTATGTTAATAAAAACAAAATTTGATTTCATAATTTGTATAGTGGTGTGCGTGTGTACGTGTGTAATCGTCTGCGCGCCATTAGTATTTTTAGATTCAAATTTTGAAAGTTCGAAGTATTGACACTATTCTTCTATACGTTATTATTCTAAGGGTTCCAATTGAAAAATTATTTTAATGTGGGATAGCCCATTTATGGAAGAAGGCTATAGGCATAATATAACAATACAACCCATAGTAGCGAAACATTACTGCAAAATGTTGCAAAGATGGGGAAAATTTACTCCTTTTGATGGCTTCCGTTGCATGCGCTACACATTTTAGGTGCCTACGACGTACTCTCCCTAACTCTCTCTCTCTCTCTTATCGCAGACGAAGTTGTGCAGGTATTAGTCATCAAATACATTGGCCTGACCATGAAAATGAATGCTGAAAAATATTTGAAACATCAGTATAATAGATACAATAATAAAACTCGATAGAATCCGAAAAATGTTTTATTTTGTTACTAACAATCTCATAATCGTTACAATTCGTTACTTTTTAATTTATTTTTAGGTATATAAATTTAGCTACTTCTAACTAATTGGAGTCATGGATAATTATAACAATATTATATTCCTGGTTGCATTGTATGAATAGCTTATGACCTTTCCGTGTTGTGACGGAGTAAGAACACAATTCACAACCTCTGCTAGGTATCGTATAAGACGACTTAGGGATATGATCCGTATATGACATCTATGCAAGGAATAAAAAACATGGAATGAAATCCTATACCAACACGTCTGACTAACATGGTATAGTATAGATCAATTTCTGTCATATTGTGTAGGAGGCTCGAGCCCAGCAGTGGGACGTATCTGAGCTGTACTGATGATGACTCATTATGACCTTGTTGTTCTTCGATAAGCTCAATTGGAACTCCAATTATCAGTATTACAGCTTCAAGGCTAGGATATTTTACCCGCTATTGAGATATACGAATATTCTTAGTGCTAGTAGAAGTCCATCTAATAATAAGCCTTTAATATCGCTCCTTTATCAGACAATACAAAAAATAGCCAAGCTCTTGCTTACTGCAAAAAGCCAAAATAATTTCTACCCTCAGTGGAAAAAGCTTGCAAGTACACTGGGACTGATTTATTTAAACACATTTGTGTATGTGTTTTTTTTTTCAGGCAGATAAAAGAATTAATTCCATTGCCAAAAAAATTTAAACTCTATTACAATGTCTCCTTTATTAATACACCTACTGTTACCTTGATTAATAAATACTACCTACTCATAAATAATCTAATGCGTGTCATGTCATCATCTCAGCCCATATACGTCCCACTGTTGGGCTCGAGCCTCCTCCATAGTGGAAGGGTAATTGACCTACTATACCAGGCTGGTCAGACGTGTTGGTATAGGGTTTTATTTCGAGTTTTCCTTCTCTCGCATAGATGTTATATGCGTTTTATATCCCTTAGTCGTCTCGTACGATCACCCACGGGTAAGATAGGGGGTGGTGAATTGTATTCTTACTCCGTCGCCACACGGACTATGTACCACGCATGTCATGTAATTTATACATAATCATAAGTTTAAAGTATCATGTAAAAAACTATTCTACAACCCTAAAAGTAACTCATCCCTACTGAACCAAAACAATTTTCTATTATTAATACTTAACCGGATGTTGTAGGCATTATGGCGGCCAAAAAACGCAACTTCCGCTCTTAAAACTATGTGACACGAATATAAATGGGAGAATTAAAATTAATCGTTCGGATTTAACAACCCCGATCTGCGCTATTGTGGTGTAAAAAAAAGATTAAACCCTTTATCTATGGTTGCAAGCGCGCGAAATGTTATGTCAGCGTGACATTTGTACAAAATGGCGACGCTAATGTGGAAAATATTATGAATAAAATATACAGTTGCAATATTGATGTGAATGGTTCTTATTTTTATATATTCTATGCACATGCTCCTACTTAATCTCTAATCGAGTTAATGCAGCTATTGAGGTGGTAAAGACGAAAAAATGATAACTTCTCAACAGTGCTATACAGTAGCTTTGATTATACGCGTCATATAATCAAAGTACAGTAGCGTAGTTTGCGTTACACGGGCCCTGTATCAAAATTTGTTGGAAGACCCAAAGAAAAGGTTAACGTTTTTAAATAATAAGAAGAAAAGATAATGGGATTTTAAAATAAAATCATCCTAGCAGTTGTCTCAAAAATGTTTTAATCATTATAACAATTTAGGAATTTTTGCTTGCACATACTTATAGATTATTCCTGGCCTCTATCATCGATATATATGTACTATGTACTAGATTTCGCGATCCGAACATTTGTTTTGTTCGACTGAACTGTACTGCAATCCGTACACCTTACTTTAGTGCGCCTACGACCTTCATGTAGTGTGGATGCATACAGAGCAGCGGTATTAATACGAAAACTCGGATGATTCGAATCAAAACGTGAACCTGGATGTGAATAAAAATTCTTTACTCATTTAAGTAAAATGTGTTGTTATTAAAGCGAATAAATAAGTAATTATATCGAAATAACACAATAAAAACAAAATATTCAAATGTATTATATATTTAAATGTCACACCATCTTTGATCATAGATTAAAACACGCAGATGTTCAATTCCACAACTCGTTGAGGTAAAAATATATATGACTAAAAACAGACTTAACATGATGTTTCACCAAACTATTTTGATTGCTTATATTCTTTTTTCTATAGTATATATATTATCAACTAGCTTTTGCCCGCGGCTTCGCCCGCGTAAAATTTACTTGAATATTGAACTATTATCGCAAAGAATATTATCGGCATAAAAAGTATTGCATTTCTTAATTTAAGAAATACTCTATCTACGTGTCAATTTTCATCCAAATCTGCTCAACAGTTTAAGCGTGATTGAGTAACAAACATCCAAATATCTTCACAAACTTTCACATTTGAATATTACTTTCAGCCTTATAGTTCAGATTCCCGTGGAAATACGATGATAAATATGCCTTTCCTTAGTTTCTGATAACTTAATTTTCCATTGGTGAAAAAAAATTATATCAATCAAACACCCACAGTTTCATTTACGTAGACCCCATTTTCATGCCAATACCGAGATAAAAAATGCCTATGTTACTCGCCGATATTATAAATTTACATGGGTGAAAAAAAAAAAATATAAATCCCAGAAATATCAGAGATAAAAATTGCCTATGTTACTCGCTGATAACATCGGTAGCATTCCATTGGTGAAAGAATTTTAAAAATTGGTCGTCATCCCCCGGTTTAGTTCTCGTTCCCGGGCAAATACTGGGATGAAAATAGCCTTTATATGGTATTCACTGATAATATAGCTTTTCATTAGTGAATTAATTTTTAAAACCATTAAATTCCCGTGATTTCACCGGCATTGTACCCGATCCCGTAGGAATATCAGGATAAAAATAGCTTAAATATGTTACTGGCTTAAAAATAGCTTTCCATTAGTGAAATAATTTTAAATCGACCTAATTCTCAAGGTTGCTCCAGCCACACCGGGATAAAATATAGCCTGGGATAAAATATAGTCTTAAGTTATTCCTTATGTACGCCTGGTAGATCTGATGGCAAAATGTAATCAATATGGGTCCAGGCATTTTGATGATTAACTGTAACGAATAGACAGACAGACAAAAAGAAACTTGAGAGGTGTCAAGGGACACCCGGATGGAACGAAGTTCCTTTCGATTAATTAGTGAAGGAATTGTAATAAAATTTTATTTTTTTTTAAGTTATAATAATATTTTTTTTATTATTAACAAATATAATGTTATGTAAACTTAATCAGTAGGCTCAATTTTCGTAATAATTGGCTTGTGGTAACTGAAGTAGGAAACATATGTTTGGGATTCTATTTTATTTAAATGTCTTGAAAAAACTGCATCAATGGTAGTATTATATTTTGTTGTTGTATACACTCAACAAAAATAATCGTCGCGACACCACACTGTTCAATGCGAAATAGAAATGAAAATATCTGGCTTGGTTTCTATAAGAGAGAGAGAGACAGACAGAGAAACATACGACGCCGCACAGCTTACAATAGCTTACTATAGCAAAAAGTGTCGTGACAACTTTTCGTAAGAATTTTTTCCGTCTAGCCCCCTTTCACAACGCGCGATAAGGAACTTCGTTCCAAAAATTTGGACCGTATTATGTGAGCATAAATAAAACCTATTATTTTGATAGACAAACAGACGCTTCAAATTTATTTATTTGTAGAGATAGAAAATTGGAATAATATCTTGATTGTAACTTACTGTCTGGTAGCTGCTAGAAATATTACCACGCTTTCATTGTTCGTGGGTGTCGCAAAATACTACTAAGACAAAGATTTACATCAACCTGGACCAATTGGTGATGCCGTCTGGCCAACAATGTCGTCCGCCAGGTCATAAAATGTTGCTAGAACCTTTGCAATATATCTACGATGGCAGAAGAGTGCCTTCATGTCACGTCGATCCAAAGTAATTAGGATAAGCGCAAAATAATGATCATATATCATTGGCTGGGTGTCTTCGACTATATGCGTTTTATCCCTTTGGGGCAGCCCAAAATTGTTTCTTAGTGAGTGCTTACCCCAAATAACTGATCGGTATACAAAATTTCACATTCTTAGGCCCAGTATCTTTGGCTATACACTTTCACCCTCTTAGGGATTGAATTTGGGGTGCGAGGCCGGGGCACCTCCATGTGGTGCACCCTGGAAACGTCAATTTGGACGGCCAAGATTCCGGCGGGAGGAGGGGTCTCCGCGTGCCGACTCTGAAGGCAGAGCGCACGGCGGATTTGGCCCGGGGCCAATGGGGCGGATGTGTCTCATGGCACTCCGTCGTCAGGGACGGTTGCGTCACGGCCCGGGGGCGTGACGGGTCGGTCGCTCGCGAGCGGCCAGACCCGGAAGGCCCAAACCGTAATCCTGAGTAGGGGGTCAGGACCGGGGGTCTTCGGACTGCGGGGAAGAAAACCCCTATAAAAAATTACCCCAAATCTCAAGTTTGGCCACTCGGCGAGGAGATGTATGGCTGGTGGGTTAAGAAGCGCGCGTGAAAAAAAAAAGCGTCCAGCCGCTAGAGTGGTAGTCAAGGAGGACTTAAACTTCCAACCCGACATGGCAGAAGTGAAACAACGTACGACTTCACCAGAGGGTCCCGGCCAAGCCGGGGAGTCCCTTGCTGTGCCGGTGCTTACGAACGACGATGAGTCGCACCTAAGTTCCGGTACAGTCAGCTCCCGTTCGTATGGGTGGGGAGCATCTTCTGCAGCAGCCGCGAGCCCGGCGAAACAGGTGGCTCCAAAAAGGAGGAGGAAGAGGAGGGGCGCCGTGGAGACTGCGCATCAACGCAGGTTGCGCCTAAAGCGGGAAGCGGAACGGCGGGCACAAAAGGATGCCGCCGTGGCCGCGCGCGACGAGGGCGGTGCATCCGCAGCTACCGCAGAGCCGTCGCGGGGCGGAAACGGCGATATCGCCGGGGCGCCGAAGGAGAACAGTGACAGCTCGGGCCTGTCGAGCGACGAGGGCGGATTAGCCGCAGGACCGTCGCGGGACGAGGGCGGCAGAGCCGCAGGACCGTCCAGGCAAGATGGTGGGAGTGACTCCGGCCCAGAGCGGAGTGACTCGCGACTGAGCGACAGCACAAACATCTCGCTGTCGAGCGACGAGGGCGGCACAGCCGCAGAGCCGTCGCGGGAGGAGGGCTGCAGTGCTGCAGGGCCGTTACAAGGTCCAGATGCGGCCGAGGAGATGTCCACGGGCGAGGGCGGTGGGACCGCAGGGCCGTCCGATGACGAAGGGCTGTGTTCAGCAGGGCCGTCCGGGATGATGGTTGGTGGGTCGTCCGGGATGGTAGATAGGGATGTCGGTGATAGGGAGGTGGTGGATAGGGGGGCCGCTACTCTAACGGCGGCTCTTAGTGTTGGGAGGGGAAGGGAGGAGGCCCGGCCCCCGACGAGGGATCGGAAGTGCCCCCTGCCAAAGGGTGGCAGCTCCGCATTCGAATCGGATGGGAGCAACTTTATCAGGCCTAAGGTGCCGACCGCGCGCCGGGGGCGCAGGGGTCGGGGCGGTGCGGTGGCGACGAGACCGGCGACGCCGGGTTCAGCCGACCGGAAAGGCGGGGTAGCGGCCCTTTAGGCTGCGAACGCCCGCCTTAGCAAGGAGGTCTCCGGCTTGCGGGAACGCAACCGCAAGCTGGAGACGGAGTTGGAGGCGGTGCGCAGGGAGAACCGCGGGTTGGCCAAAGACACGGCTGACCTGCGGTCCCAATTTGAGCGCCTGGTGCCGGCTGCGCTGCCGGCGCCAGCCCCGCCGCCGAAGCGGGCCGCGCCAGTGAGGGTGGGCCCGTCGTCTGCGCCCGTGGCGCCGGCTGCGCCCGTCGCGGCCGCTGCGCCGGCTGCGCCCGTCGCGGCCGCTGCGCCGGCTGCGCCCGTCGCGCCTTCGCCGCTGCCTCCCCTCGTCGTGGTCCCTCCGCCGGCTCGTGACCGCGGGAGACCTCGGAAGGGGGAGGAGCCGCCGCCCGACGAGGTGCATGGCGTGTCGGAGTCGGCGATACGCGTCATCCTAGCCCGAGTAGGGCTAATGATGGATGCGCGTATCGAGGCCGTAGCGGCCAGGCTTCCGCCTGAGCCGCCCCTCCGACCGCCGCTCGCCGCGGACAAGACGAGGCGGCCGCAAGCGTCGGCTCCCACCCCGCTGCCCTGTCAGGGTGGCCGCGTGGTGAGCTACGCTGCGGCCGCGGCGGGACCCAAGGGGGCCAAGAAGGCCGGCAAAGTGCCGGCTCCCGCCAAGGCCGGGCCGCGGCCGGCGCCAGCGATTGCACCGCAGGCGCCGGCCGGCAAACCTGCGACTGCGCCTGCTGCGCTCAGCGCTGCTGCTAGGCTCGAACAGGGCTGGCAGGTGGCTGAGCGTAGCAGGAAGGCACGTGGCCAAAAGCGGAGAGCGGCGGCCAAGAGTGCCGCTGTGGCCGCCGCTCCCCAGGCGGGAGCCGGCGGAAAGGGGAAAAGGTCGCGTAGGGGCCTCAAGTCGCCGAAGACGGCTGCGGTGGTAATCACCGTATTGCCTGAGGCAGCTGAGAGGGGCCTAAACTATGAGGCCGTCCTAAGACGCGCCCGGCGGGAGCTGGACGTCTCCGACATCGGGGGCGTCGAGGCGAGGACCCGCAAAGCCCGGACAGGGGCTCGAATACTCGAGATCCCTGGGGCCGAGGGCGCGAAGACAGCCGATAGTTTGGCCACGATGCTGAGGGGGCTGTTCGGACCGGAGGATGGAGTCCGAATCGCCAGGCCCGTCAAGTGCGCAGATATGCGCCTCACGGGTCTGGACGACTCCGTGGCGGTGGAGGACATCCGGGAGGCCATTATGGCGCGTACCGGGTGTGCCTCGGACACCGTCCGGATTGGAACCATCCGCCCTGGTCCGGGCGGCGTCGGTGCTGTCTGGGTGCAGTGCCCAGTGGAGTCGGTCAAGCAATTGGCCGACTCAGGCAGGCTCCTCGTGGGCTGGAGTTCGGCGCGGGTAACCGTGTTGGAGCCCCGGCCCGCGAGGTGTTATAAGTGCATAGCGGTCGGGCATACCCGACCGACGTGTCGCAACTGCTTTGACTGCAGCGGGCTATGTTTCCGTTGCGGTCAGACCGGACACCAGGCGGCATCGTGCTCTGCGGTGCCCCACTACCCCGCGTGTGCGGCGGGCAATAAGCCTGCCAAACACCGCATGGGCTCTGGGGACTGCAGACCCCCGGCATCGGCCCCAAAGGGGTGGGGCGGCCCATCGACCGGGCCAGTCCCCGCTCCGAGCGCGGCCCGATCGCCCGTTAGCGCGGAGGAGGTGACGATGGATACGGACCGTTAATGGACCCCGTATCCATTCGTCTTCTCCAGGCCAATCTCAACCACTCCGCCGGTGCGCAGGACGTGTTCCTGCAAGCCATGGCGGAGTGGTTGATAGGAGTAGCCGTAGTCGCGGAGCCGTACGTGGTGCCCGACCGGATTAACTGATTGGGTAGCGCCGATGGCACCGTGGCAATCGTCGCCTCCACGTCGTGGCCTTCGTCGTCTCTGACCCTTAGGGACAGGGGCGTCGGATACGTCGCGGCGGACAGGGGGGAGATTACGCTCTTCGGAGTCTATCTCTCCCCTAACTGGAGTGTGACCGATTTCGAGGCCTTCCTCACCATCATGGAGGCCTCGTTACGGCGACTGGCATCGCGCCAGGTCTTCGTCCTGGGGGACTTTAACGCCAAGTCCGTGGCGTGGGGGACCCCTAGGACGGATGACCGAGGACGGGCGATCGAGGAGTGGGCGGCGGCACTGGGCCTCTGTTTGCTGAACAGGGGCTCGGTGCATACGTGCGTGCGACAACGGGGCGGGTCGATAGTGGACCATTCGTTCGCTAGCCCCGAGGTCGCCGCACGCGTGGGGAGCTGGCGCGTCGTGGAGGAGGTGGAGACTTTGTCGGACCACCGGTATATCCGGATGGAGGTCTCCCCTGCAATCCCGACGCCCAGCAGGGGTCACGGGGCGGATGGGCGTCCTGCGTTCCCGCGATGGGCTGTGGGTCGCTTAGACCGGGACCAGCTGGCGGAGACAGCCATCGTATACTCGTGGCTGTCCTTTGCCCACCAGTCGGACGGGGTGGACGCCGAGGCTGGCCGCATCCGCAGTCCGTTGACGCAGATCTGCGATGCGGCCATGCCCCGGGTACGGCGTCTGCCCCCGAGGAGGGGTGTCCACTGGTGGTCCCGGGAGCTGGCGGATCTCTGGGCCGCGTGTATCCGCGCCCGGAGGGCCTACACCCGCAGCCGGCGGCGCCATCGCGACGCGGAGCGGGAGGCCGTGCTTTACGAGGGCTACCGCAATGCGCGGTCGGCCTTCAGGCTGGCCGTCCGCTCCGCCAAGGACGTCAGTCGGCAGGAGATGCTGGACGGTCTCGACCGTGACCCCTGGGGACGCCCCTATCGCGCGGTGCTGAATAGGCTACGCGCGCGGGGCCCTCCCCTCACCGAGACTCTCCAGCCCGGCCTTCTCACCCGGGTCATCGAGGACCTGTTCCCGCGGCGGGCGGAACACACGCCCCCGGTCATGGCTCCGCCAGACACTGACCGGGAGGCCGAGGACGACAGTGTTCCGCCCATCACGGAACCCGAGATGGGGGTGGCGGTGACGCGCATGCGCGCAAAGTCTACCGCCCTCGGGCCCGAGGGGTCGTTCGACGATCGCGGCTCTGTTGCGCCTGAGGGCCGTGGCGACTGAGGCCGTCACCGGCGGGGGAGTGCTGTTGGTGGTGTCCCTAGACATCGCCAACGCATTCAATAGTCTGCCATTCAGCTGCATCAGGGAGGCGCTCCGGTATCACGGGGTGCCAGTTTACCTGAGGCAGCTAGTGGCAGACTATTTGGAGGGGCGCAGCGTCCTCTGCACCGACCGAGCAGGGGACGTTGTGCGGACGCCCATGACGTGCGGTGTCCCACAGGGGTCGGTCCTCGGACCCACCCTGTGGAACATCGGCTACGACTGGGCGTTGAGGGGGAGCCTCCCGCCCGGGCTGGGCGTGATTTATTACGCCGACGACACGCTCGTCACAGCCCGCGGTGGGACGCTAGAAGAGACGGTAAGCCTGGCGACCTCGGGTACCGAGGAGGTCGTCAGACGGATCGAGGCGCTGGGGTTGAGGGTCGCCCTGGACAAGACGGAGGCCCTCTTGTTCCATGGGCGCACTATGAGCCCTCCCATCGGCGTCTCGATCACCGTCCACTCGGTCGACATCAGCATCCGGGCCCATATGAGGTACTTGGGCCTGGTGCTCGACGGGCGATGGTGGTTCCGGGAGCATTTCCGTAGGCTCGCTCCGCGGCTCGTCGGCACGGCGTCCGCCCTATCGTGGCTTATGCCGAACGTGGGCGGACCGAGCGCTGCGTGCCGACGGCTGTACGCGGGGGTCATCCGGTCGATGGCCCTGTACGGCGCACCGGTGTGGGCGGGGTCCATGACCGCCCGACTTAGGGCCCTTCTGTGGCGACCACAGAGGGTCACGGCGGTCAGGGCCATCCGCGGATACCGCACGGTGGCGACGGAGGCAGCGTGCCTGTTGGCCGGGACTCCCCCGTGGGACCTGGAGGCGGAGATGCTCGCCGGACTATATCGGCGGGTGACGAGGGGTGCGAGCGGAGGGCGGTGTGGTCTCGTTAAGGGATCTCACCGCCTGGCGCGTCGACGCCCGCCGAGACGTCATCGCCCGTTGGGCAGTCCGGTTGGAGAGGCCTCGGTTCGGGGTGCGAACCGTGGAGGCCTTCCGGCCGGTGCTGATGCAGTGGTTGGAGAGGCGGCACGGGGTGCTCTCCTTCCGACTGGTGCAGGTTTTGACGGGGCATGGGTGCTTCGCCAAATACCTGCACAAGGTCGTTAGGAGGGAGAGTACACCGTCCTGCCACCACTGCGATTGCGACGAGGACACGGCGCGCCATACGCTCGAGGCCTGCGGGGCTTGGGCAGTGCAGCGCTGTGAACTCGTCGCAATCATCGGTACGGACCTGACGCTGCCGGCTATCGCTAGGGCGATGGTCGACAGCGTCGGGAATTGGGACGCGGTCGCAGCCTTCTACGAGACAGTGATCTCGCGGAAGGAGGCGGCGTGAGGAGCGCAGCCTCGATGAGGATATCCGCCGCCGGCGACTGGGGCGGCGCAGGCGCAACTATCTGCGCCTCATGCCGCCCTAGCCGAGGCCGCGGGTGACGTGACCGGGGATTAGTCCGTCACCCACTGAGAGGCCGACCGCGTGAGGAAAGACCGACGTCCTCCCCGAGGGGGGGACGTCGGTCGATGGGAGGGTACCCCAACAGGGGGTATTCCGTCGGGCCGACCATTGACGACAAGTTAACGCTGCTCCAGTGGTCGGCCCAACGACGAAGGCGACGTGGTTTTCGGGTGGGTCGCGGGAGTTGCGTTCTTAAGCCCCTCTGTCGCCCCGGACGGAGTGGTGCGGAGGCGTGCCGACCGCGGCCCACCCACAAAAAAAAAAAAAAAAAGGGATTGAATTTCCAAAAATTCTTTGTTAGAGCTCGCTTATCCTTGCCAAAAATTTTTTCATAGTGCATTAAGAATATCTTGGGGTAATCCAAGAAAGCCGACCGTGTACTAAAATGATCCTTCGTAGGCTCAGTGATTTCGGTTAAACGCTGTTCACCCCCTTAGGGCTAAAATTGCAAAAATCTCTCTTTCCCCAAGAAAAGCAACTTTATACAAAATTCCATGTTTCTAAGCCTAATGATTTCGGCTATATATTTTGCACCCCTTTAGGAGTTGATTTTAATAAAATAATTTCTTAGAACTCACAACAAAAGAAAGAGAATTGCATAGAAAGTTTTACGTTCCTAGCACTAATAGTTTAGTCTATACGCTTTTCACCCCCTTCAGGGGGTGATTTTCCAAAAATCCTTTGCTAGTGCTCGTATACCCCAAGAAATAAGACGATGTAAAAAGAAAATACTTTCCCCTATTTCAACCCCTTATACCTATTTTTTCGCGATAAAAAGTAGCCTTATATCTTTTCTCAAGCTTTAGTACATATCTGTATCAAATTTAATCAAAATTGGTTAAGTGGTTTCGACGTAAAAGGCTATATGCTTTTCAACCCCTTAAGAGAGTGAATTTCCAAAAATCCTTTGCTAGTGCTCGTGAACCCCAAGAAATACGATGGTGTAAAAAAATACGTTTCTAAGCCCAGTGGTTTCAGCTGTATGCTTTTGATATTTTAGGGGTTGAATTTCATCCCCATGTAAGTGAAACTACCAAAACGCTAGAACGAATATTTATTTATTTATTATCAGGAGCCTTAATACAAAGATTCACGGTTCTATCATCGAAAATAACGAATTTCCATACAAAATGTCATCCCCTATTTCAACCCCTTATACCCATTTTTTCGCAATAAAAAGTAACCTATATCTTTTCTCAAGCTTTAGTCCATCTCTGTACCAAATTTCATCAAAATCGGTTTAGACGTGAAAGACTATATGCTTTTCACCCCCTTAAGGGGGTGAATTTCCAAAAATCCTTTGCTAGTGCTCGTGCACCCCAAGAAATACGATGGTGTAAAAAATAAAATACGTTTCTAGGCCCAGTGGTTTCGGCTGTATGCTTTTTGGTATTTTAGGGGTTGAATTTCATCCCCATGTAAAAGAAATTTCTAAAACGCTTGAACGAATATTTATTTATTTATTATCAGGTACCTTAATACAAAAATTCGTGGTTCTATCATCGAAAATGACGAATTTCCATACAAAATGTCATCCCCTATTTCAACCCCTTATACCCATTTTTTCGCAATAAAAAGTAGCCTATGTCCTTTCTCAAGCTTTAGTCCATCTCTGTACCAAATTTCATCAAAATCGGTCCAGTGGTTTAGACGTGAAAGCGTAGCAGACAGACAGACAGACAGACAGAGTTACTTTCGCATTTATAATATTAGTAAGGATTAATACTTATTTGTGAAAATACGACAACGTGCCCCATTGGAATAGAGTATGTGTTTTATTTATGAATGTAAGTACAAAAATTGTCACGTCTGTAGTGTAAAATCGTTGTGTAACTATAGTAACCACACGTTACACAACTTTAAAGCGATCTAGCGCTGTGTGCCTCAATGTTTGGGTTAGACTACTATTTATTGTTTCAGCGCTGCAGCGAACTTTAGTGTAATTAATAACTGTTATCAAAATGGAACAAAATATTTATTCGGGATAGCTTCTCTATATATATATATATATATATATATATATATATATTATATATATATATATATAACTTTATAGTTATATATATATATTATATATATATATATAACTTTTTGTAATCCGTGTGGTGACGGAGTAAGAATACAATTCACCACCCCCTATCTTACCCGTGGGTGATCGTACGAGACGACTAAGGGATATAAAACGCATATAACATCTATGCGAAAGAAGGAAAACACGAAATAAAACCCTATACCAACACGTCTGACCAGCGTGGTATAGTAGGTCAATTACCCTTCCATTATGGAGGAGGCCCGAGCCCAACAGTGGGAAGTATATGGGCTGAGATGATGATGATGATGATATAACTTTATGGCCTCTATACTATAGGCGCCCGGTATTATTCATACAGCTGATACGATAGGCAGCAATGTGAAATGAAGCTTCACTAACCGGCTGGTTGTGAAAACAAAGCGTAGGAAAAGATGTGTTGTGAATGATATATTGATGATCATATGATTTTAATATCGTCATAAGATCCTTAGATCTCAAAACGACTTGAATAATCTGAATATATTTTAAATGTATAAAAAATAATGTGCGGTGACGGAGTAAGAATACAATTCACCACTCCCTATCTTGTTATCTTGTTCGTGGGTGTCGTAAAAGACGGCTAAGGGATAGGAAAATCCGAAATAAAGCCCTACTCCAAGCCGACTAACTAGCGTGGTTTAGTAGATAATTTTTTCTCGGCGTACCACTGCGGTTCCCCCACAAATTACTTTCAAGTGAGAGTGCTAACTACCGACTGAACAGCAAGACAATGCATAGCAATAATCTTTTGTATTCCTCCGTGCCTTCTGTATTGAGAATTTTGGTGAAAATAAAGCGTATGTAAAACACTTTTATATCATATTCTCTACACTCCAGCCGTTCCTCCGCATCACATTACATAAAATGCCATCTAAATTATTTAATTCAACCCATTTAAACACTAAGATATTGAATATAATAAAGAACACCACATAACACTAATATTCCCTCCAAAAGTTCAATATTGTTGTCAATAAAAAATTCCATATAATTTCTTCATAACCATAGAGTATAACTAATCTATTATTACATAGATTATAAGGTAACCATGTTCAAATATTATATCAATATATCTATCTATTCCATATCTCGGCGTTTTAAACACCTTGCTACATATTTTTGTTACAGTTTTATGTTAAACTATGTAGGTACAGCAAAATTATTTAACTATCTTTCCATTGATCAAAATTCCTTTTTTTTTAATATTCTAACGAAACCACTATAGTATGTAGAATGTAATATTGTTTGTAAAGTCGGTTTACAGACGATAATATTACCTGATAAAGTCATAAGATAACATTGATGAAAAAATGTATACTTTTATGAATTTAATTGAATTATTATCATTATCGCAGCCCACATACATCCCACTGTTGGGCTCATGCCTCCTTCACAATGGGAGGGAATTTGACCTACTATACAATGCTGGTCAGAAATGGTGGTAAAAGTTTTCATTTCGAGTTTTTCTTCTCTTGCACAGGTTTTATGTGCATATTATATTTCCTTAATCATTAATTAGAACTAAAATTAAAATTGGGGTCGATATTAGTAGTTAAGCTCCCAAGGACATCCAATACTTAAGATTTAATAACATTGACAGAAACAATAACTGTGATACGCAAGTTAATTGATTGAAATTATAGCTAATGTTGTTACAAATATGTACAACTGAATTTTGAGAAAAGTATTAGATTTTAAACTTGTGCTGTGTGGTAGCGGCTTCGAATACTACCAACCCTTGCTTTGCTCGTGGGTGTCGTAAAAGACGACTAAGAGCCCTAGATTGACCCGGACCAACTCCATCTGGTACCATTTGAGTCAACGATTACATTCCCAAGGAGGGTTGGCGTCAGGCAGGCGGCCGGTCATAAAAGTCATTGCCGAAACTTTTTGCAATATGTCAAAACAGATGACATATTGCGTCGACCCCAAGTAATTGGGATAAGAGCAAGATGATGATGATTATATTCCTTAATCGTCTTTTACGACATCCACGGACAAGATAGGGAGTGGTGAAGTGTATTCTTACTCCGTTACCACACAAACACACAAAAATAACACACAAAATGTATGTCTTCTACTTTTCTTTTTGTTTTGCCAATATTTATTAAGATGAGCCCGATATTGCCAATGCCGAGTTACAATTTTCTTCACAAATTATCAGTTTCTTCACTTCTTCCTTTTCATCATATTACTCATCGTTTCTCAGTTAATCAAATGAATCCATTCAATAATGCTATGGTCACAGTATTAATGGTTTATACTGAGAATTTTCGTGGAAATGAAAATATTTGTAAAGCAGTTTTATATCATAATGACGAAACTCTAGCAGTACCTCCGTCTCAATTATACAAAACGCTATCACATGAATATAAGTAATAATGATGCTTTCATATTTCAAATATTCAATTACTTTTCTTCTTTTCTTCATAATCTATGATAATGAATAAACTATTATTACAAGGACATGTATAAGGCGACCATATTCAAATATTTTATCAATGTATCTATTACATATCTCGTTATCAACACCTTTCTTTATATTCCTGTTACAATTTTATACTGAACATTGTACAGCAAAATTCTTTAACTATCTTCCCGTTGATCAAAATTCCATTTATGTTTATATTCTAACGAAGGCATAGACACTATAGAATATAGAACGTAAAAGAGCGCGTAAAAAACATTATTTATCATTCATAATAATAACATAAGTTGTATTTTTATTAAAAAGATCACAGTTCTCATATCTAGTTGATAATATGAATAAAGGTAACAGCTGTCTACCTATCAGCCAATCAACGTTCACGGACGAACATAGTACACTCCAATACAGAGTCCTCCTGACTAATCTACAACCCAACAGCCTCTATTCTGTTCACTACCACCATTTCAACCTACATACCTCCCACTTATGGGCTCAGGCCTCCTCCACAATGGGAGGGAATCTGACCTACTGTAAGTGTTTGTTCCGGGTAGGTAATCTTCCAAATGGCTGGACCCATTTTTTTTTTTATTGCAAACGGTGGCAAACGAGCAAACAGTACACCTGATGGTAAGTGTTGCTGCCGCTCATGGACCTTTACAAGGCCGTTGCCTACCGCGAAGAAAGCGAAGGGAGTGTGAATGCGTGCATTGAGGCTCGGTGATACCAAGGGCACCACCAAAACCCTCCCTCCACACACGCAATCACCCTCAGAAAATTGGGCTCCCGGCTCTCTCGCTCACCGAACGAAGCGCAGTAACAAATTGCTACTACTCAGACGTCGATTTTCTGCGAGAGCATGGTACTGCCCCGGACGGACCGGCCCGCGGCTGTAGACATAACTGTCAACAGTGTGGTCCTACCACTCCTTAACCTTACCGATTTTAGTAATATTTAACTACCAGATACCTGTCTATATAAGGAGCAACTTAGGCAATTATTTCTCCCAAGAAACTCCTATAAAATCGAAGCCTCATGGACTGCAGTCGCGTAATGTAATATTTTAGAAGATATTGAAGATTTTAAATGCGGGGCCAAGGCGACTGGAACTGAAGCGAACCGAGGACGCATTGAGAGTCTATACATCTATACAAATAAATAAAACTGAAGTGTCTGTTTGTAATGTCAAAATAATGGGCTTTTTTCATCCTGATACAGTTATTTGCACGATATCTATGCCTAAAAACCGGTTTAAAAAAATTTTGACGGCCTATATGTTTTGGGTAATCTTCAAAACGCTGGAACGATTTTGATAATATTTTACCACCAGGTAGCTGTCTATATAAGGAGTAACTTATATTTTATCCCGGTATGCCCATGGGAACAGGAACTATACGGGTAAGGCAACTAAAACCGAAGCCGGGTTGCTAGTCTATACCAATAAATAAAATTGGAGTGTCTGTTTGTAATGTCAAAATAATAGACTTTTTTCATGCTCACACGGTTATTTGCACGACACCTATGCCTAAAATAGCAATTAAAAAATTTTTGTCTGTCTGTCTGTCTGTTTATTCTGGGTAATCTTCAAAACGGCTGGACCGATTTCAAAAATTCTTTCACCAATGGAAAGCTATAATATCAGGGCGTAAACTAGGCTATATTTTATTCCGGTATTCCCACGGGAACGGGAACTACGCGGGTAAAACGATTATAACCTATACCCGAAGCGAAGCGAGGGCGGGTTACTAGTTTATTAATAAATCTTCACACTGTGTAAGTAAACCACTTATCTATCTATAATATAATACACAAAAACATGTTATAGATTAATATTAAATTTTTCCTACAATTTGCGTTGAAAACACTTATTAATGTTCATTATCGCACGAAGCTTTCATAATTACGTTCAGCTAATACTTATACTGATACATATTTCATTATCTTCAAACTCCCATAGATAATTGAGCCATAGACTATGAAGAGTAATTTTTTTTGCTAACTTTCTAACTCGTGTCTGTGATTTTTTTGTCTATTTTATAAGAAATAATGACGGAGTGAATCAGTAATTTTTATGTTAAACGGTAACTGTTCTTCTTCTTTTTTTTTATGTAGTGGCTTAACGTAATCAAAGTATTCAACTACTAATACGAACTCATTGTAGCCAAGTGAAATTACAATTTTCTTCATAAATTATTTTGTTTTTTCACGTGTTTAGTAAATACTCCGCCACCGTACGGAATAATACTAGATTTTTGTAATTATTAGATGATACAAAAATAAAAAAACAATCATCATCATAGCTTGCATACGTCCCACTGCTGGGCTTGAGCCTCCTCCACAATGAGAGGGAAATTGACCTACTATACCATGCTGGTCAGGTGTTGGTATAAGGTTTTATTTGGTGTTTTCCTTGTCTTGCATATATGTTGTACTCTTTTTTTTTTTGGAGTTTAAGGCTCGGTTACCACGACGTTTAAGCCAAATTTTTATTTATTGATAAAACTTCATTTAAAGTAATTGTCACTCGGTAAGTTCGTCGTCTTCAACAGCTAGACAACTAATAAATATCACAACTTTACAAAAAAATTAAAAAAAAAATATGAAGTAAACGTGGTGGAAACGACTTGGTGGAAGAACAGTTTCCTCGATGTCACATCATCCATACAAATAAATACGCCCATGAAGTGCGGTGTCCCACAGGGGTCGGTCCTCGGAGCCACACTGTAGAACATCGGCTACGACTGGACGTTGAGAGGGAGTCTCCCGCCCGGGCTGGGCGTAATCTGTTACGCCGCGCCGACGATACGCTCGTCACAGCCCGCGGTGGGACGCTGGAGAAGGCGGCAAGCCTGAAGCTCTCGGCACCGAGGAGATCGTCAGGCGGATCGAGGCGCTGGGGTTGAGGGTGGTCTTGAACAAGACAGAGGCTCTCATGTTCCACGGGCCCCGCGTGGCCCCTCCCGACGGCGTCTCGATCACCGTCACTCGGTCGATATCTGCATGGTGCCCGACGGGCGTTGATGGTTCCGGGAGCATTACCGCCGCTTTTCTCCGCAGCTCGTCGGCGCTACGTCCGCCCTCTCTTGGCTCATGCCAAACGTGGGCGGTCCTAGCACTGCGTGTCGACGCCTGCACGCGGGTTCATCCGGTCGATGGCCCTGTACGGTGCACCGGTGAGGGCGGGATCCCTGACCGTCCATCTCAGGGCTCTTCTAGGGCGTCCGCAGAGAGCCATGGCGGCCAGGGCCATACGTGTTTACCGCATGGTGGCGGCGGAGGCAGCATGCCTGTTGGCCGGGACTCCCTCATGGGACCTGGAGGCGGAAATGCGCGCCGGATTGTATCGACAGATGTCGGAGACGTGAGCCTGGAGTGGTATGGTTTCCTTGCAGGAGCTTACCGCCTGGTGGGTGAAACCCCGCCGAGACGTCATTGCCCGTTGGGCAGTCCGGCTGGAGAGGCATCAGTTCGGTGTCCGGACCGTCGAGGCCTTGCGGCCAGTGCTGATGCAGTGGTTGGAGTGGCGGCACGGGGTGCTTTCCTTCCAACTGGTGCAGATGTTAACGGGGCACGGATGCTTCGTTAAGTACCTGTACACGGTCGTGAGGAGGGAGAGCACACCGTCCTGGCACCACTGCGATTGCGACGAGGGGATAGACTCGAGGTGTGTGCCGCGTGGGCCGTGAACTCGTCACAATCATCGGTGCCGACCTACCGCTGCCGACCATCGCTTGGAAGAAGTATTCTCGAGCGGCGACCACGTACCGGATGCCGCAGTGTAGCAAGCCATTCATCATCATCATCATCATGTCAAGCCATACACGTGATGGCATAGGGGTTTATTTCGAGTTTTCCTTCTCTGGCATAGATGTTATATGCATATCGGATCATTTAGTCGTTTTTTACGACACCCACAAGCAAGAGAGGGGGGGTGGTGAATTGTATTCTTATTCTGTCACCACACAGACTAGAAAATATTACGCTTCTGCAATTGTATTTTTTCTGACAACTGCTTCTAGTACCTACCGTACCTTTTGTGATGGAAATTTGAACGGAATTTTAAGATATTTTAGGGGAGAATGAAGTCCAATTTGCATTTACTGCAATGAATTTTTTGCATTACATTATTATTTGCATACATGTTTCCGATGCGGTTTCTACTAAAATGACGGTACTATATAAATACATGTAAACTATTTTTAAATCATATCAACCTACACTTTAGCATCTTTTTTACGAATGAAAAATTATTGTCACACGTTCAAACAAGATATTTTAAATTACCTAGCATGTTAACTGCTAAATCGCAGTAATTTAAATTTTAGCACTCTCTCTGTCTTACAACACGTTAAAATTTTATTCAATGTAGGACTATAAAGGATTAAATTATTTAATAAAATTTAAGAGTTCCCACCAAAATCGTTGTCAATTATTGAGATATTGCCATTTCACAGCTTAAATGTCAAATTTCAATCGATTAGAACATCGAAATGTCAGCTAATAAATTAGAATCATTTCAAATATTTAAAATCGGAACGTGTCCACAGACCTCACACGTAGCTAAATGCGTGCGAAACTCGAACAGTCACGTAATTGCATGCGAACAAACGATAGGACTATTTTATTTATACAAACATGTTAGTAAATTAATTATAGTATTATTTACAACATTAAAAAGTATAATATGTATGCAGATGGATTATCCCGTTAAGTATTGAGAGAGTTAAATTTTTAATTTTTCTTTCTTTTTTATATTGGTAAGCAGCTAGTAATACGAGCCATTGTTGCCAGTGTAGAGTTATAATTTTCTTTACGTCTTTAGTTTCATTATATTATCTTTGTCCGTCGGGAAATCTAATCGTCGCTTTCAACATTGTAATGGCTACACTGTTAATGGTATCTTATGACAGTTTTGGTGGAAAGTGAAAACTTTTGTAAAGCACTTTTATATTATATTCACTACATCTCAGTGCTTCATCCGCATCACATTAGGTACATAAAATGCTATCAATATTGCGATACGTTAAAATAATGAAAATAATACAAGACCACCACATGATACAACCAAATGCCCGCCAAAAGATTGTTTTTATTTTTTTTGTGCCTGATGGTAAGTGGCAATATTAGCTTTTAGATACATAAACATAAATTAATAAGCATAGTTCTGTCAACAAATCGAACTTCCGATTGATGTGAGTAATCATTTCTTGCTCGCTAATGAACTTTTTAGAAATAGCCTAGCATGTCAAATGCTAGATCTCAGTAATTTAGGCAAGGGAATGTTGATAATTCGTATTCCATTACCACACTATATGATTTTCATTATCATCATCATCTCGGCTCATACACATACCACTGCTAGGTTCGAACCTCTTCCACAATAGGAAGGGAATTGACGTATCGACTATACCATGCGGGTCAGACAGGTTCGTATAGGGTTTTATTTCGAATTTTCCTTTTCTTGCATAGAATTTATATTTGTGTATTATGTCACTTAGTTGCGAAGGCGACGGCGAAGGTCGTAGAAGTACGACATCCACGGGTAAGATAAGGAGTGGTGAATTGTATTCTTACTCCGTCATCACACGAATAGAAATATCTTAACAATTAAAATATAATTAGTTAATAATGCGTTTAGAATCTTTTAATTTAATGGTTTTATTTTATTGAAATTTTAGCATCGCAGCAATCTCTGTTCATCGCAGATATTCAAAATATCCTATGGGAATTTTGGCAGACAACAAAAATACACCTAAACCACTATTATATCATATTCACCACACTTCAACAGTTTCTCTGTACTACATTACGAAAACATCATCAAAATATTCAAATGTTTGTTTTTATAAAACAATACAATATATAATATAATACTGCCATGTGACAGTTTCGCATACCCGCCAAAACTCTTTTTTTAACTTGACAGCCTGGCGGGCATTAGAGACAGTTAAGTTAATCTTCAGATAAAGGCTTATAGATTAAGGTTTGTCTATCGCATTAAACTTTACTATCAAAACTTTAAAATCATTTGATCAGTGCCACCTAAATAAAAAAAGACGTATAAAACGTTCGGAAATTCAAAAAAGTCATTACTATCCGTCGCTAGATGTTTATCAACCTAATGGCCCATTGTTGAACGCGGTCCTGAACGTTTTTCTATCCAAAATTTTAATTATGGCAATTTTTATTTGAATACTTAAAACAGATACGGGCGACACTTTGACTTGTTTAGTTTTAAAATGCATTGATAGTGAACAAATTTGGACATTACTCAATGACAAATAGAATCTTGGAAGTATTTTAACGTATTTTTTACGAAGCATACGGAAGGTCTTCGACTTTGATAGAATTCACAGTTTATGCATCTTAATAAAAATATTGGAGATTCAAGATGATGTTTAGTAAAATAATCTGAGCATTAAACATGACCTTTTTATCTTAATTTGTGTTTTTAAACAAATTTTTTTTGGCAGCCTATGATGCGGGTGGCGAAAGACGCGCGACTCCACAACCGCCGTATTTCTTCCCCTTCGCCATTGGGCTGGCCATTATCATCATCATTTCAGCCCATACATGTCCCACTGTTCGGCTCGGCCCTCCTCCACTATGGGAGGGATATTGAATTAATACACTATGGTGGTACTACTAGACGTGTTGGTATAGGGTTTTGTTTCAAATTTTCCTTCTCTTACATAGATGCTGTATGTATATTATAATCCCTTAGTCATCTTTTATGATACCCACGGGTAAGGGAGGGGGTGGTGAATTATATTCTCACTCCATCACCACAAGGAAAACTTTGGCTGACCACTGGCACCGAAACCTGGACGCCCGTAGCTAGCCCGGCGGGATACCCTTTCGGGTACCTTCTCCGATGCCCAAACCCTCACATATTAAATGTTAATTTCAAATCGTATAATAAAGAAAATTTCTCTTATATTCACGCGACAATTACATATCTATAGGTACCAATAAATAAAATAAAAATAATAAGGTACCAATAAATAAAATTGGAGTGTCTGTTTGTAATGTCAAAATAATGGGCTTTTTTCATGCTCACACGGTTATTTGCACTATACATATGCCTAAAAAACACTTTATATTATTTTTGTCTGTCTGTCTATTTGTTCCGGGTAATCTTCAAAACGGCTGGACTGATTTCAAAAATTCTTTCACCAAGGGAAAGCTATAATATCAGGGAGTAATATAGGCTATATTTTATCGCGGTATGCCCACGGGATTGCGAACCACGCGGGTAAGGCCACTGAAGCGAAGCGAGGGCGGGTTGCTAGTCTATACCGATAAATAAAATTGGAGTGTCTGTTTGTAATGTCAAAATAATAGGCTTTTTTCATGCTCACACAGTTATTTGCACGACACCTATGCCTAAAATACAGATTAAAAAATTTTTGTCTGTCTGTCTGTCTGTTTGTTCCGGGTAATCTTCAAAACGGCTGGACCGATTTCAAAAATTCTTTCACCAAGGGAAAGCTATAATATCAGGGAGTAATATAGGCTATATTTTATCCCAGCATTCCCACGGGATTGCGAACCACGCGGGAAAGACCACTGAAGCGAAGCGAAAGCGGGTTGCTAGTTCTAAATAAAACTATTCTTACGGGTTATATCGCAATTGTATGTGATTTTTGATTGCACGATGAATCGAACACTTTACAGCACTCATAGCTTAAAGGTCTGAAAGGTCTGGAAGGTCTGATAATCATGAACCTCGTCAAATATAAACGCCATAAAATGTTTAAAAGTATATTAGCTTTTTTTTTTTTTTATTGCTAACGGTGGCACACGAGCAAACAGTACACCTGATGGTAAGTGTTGCTGCCGCTCATGGACCTTTACAAGGCCGTTGCCTACCGTGAAGAAAGTGAAGAGAGTGTGAATGCGTGCATCGAGGCTCGGTGATACAAAGGGCACCACCAAAACCCTCTAGACGCAAACACCCTCAGAAAGTCAGGCTGCCGGCTCTCTCGCTCACCGAACGAAGCGTAGTAACAAATCGCTACTACTCAGACGTCTATTTTCTGCTCAGTGTAGTACTACCCCGGACGGACCGGCCCGCGGCTGTAGACAGATAACTGTCGACAGTGGGGTCCTACCACTCTTAAGCTACCACTCTAGCTAAAAACTTATTTAAAAAAAAATCACTTCATTGTATTTATTTTTATTTTTTTTTTTTGGTGTGGTGACGGCGGAAGTAGAATATAATTCACCACACCCTATTTTGCCCGTGGGTGTCGTAAAAGACGACTAAGGGATATAATATGAGAGAGAAGGAGCACTCTAAACTAAACAGCATGTAAAGTCTGTATAATAAAGTCAATATCCCTCCTATTGTGGAGCAGGCTCGAGCCCAACAATGGGACGTATATAAGTCCAGATGGATCTTAAATGATTTATACATTCATTCAAAAACTAATCTAAGCCGAATCATAGCTTTTGTATAACAGAAAAGTCGATTTAAAATCTAACAATCGCTTAATTAATTGAAGTTTTAATTATATTAAGGTAAATAAATAAAATATCAGCCGATTTGAGGTCGTTCAAAGGTGACCGTTTGAATCATAGACGGTTCCATGGATAGATCGAAAACCTTGAAAAAAGAGAAAACCGTTAGATATTTCGTACTTCTTCTTTTTTATTGGTAAAAAGTTACAATATTATGTGTTATTGATGCCAGTGTCAAGTTAAAAATAATTTAATACGTCTTTATATGAATAGTCATATTAGTCTTAGCCATTGCCATTGATCGGGTGCTGATAACCAAATTATGTTTTCTCTGAAAATTTTGCAGAACATGAAAATGCACGCAATTCACCATTAAATCATAAAGGCCTCACCAACAACCCACCACACGCAAACACCCTCAGTAACACATTGCTACTACTCGGACGTCGATTTTCTGCTCAGTGTGGTACTACCCCGGACAGACCGGCCTGCGGCTGTAGACAGACAACTGTCAACAGTATGGTCCTACCACTAAAACAATATGCGCAATTCCTATCACCGCCTTCAATGACGATAAGACGTGGCCAGATGGCCATGCATTGAGGTATCGGGGATTGAATGTTATCAGACGATCTCTCCGGCACCCCGTAAGAGCGCGGAAGGAGCCGCTGTGGTTTTAGTGGGTATTACAGTTGCTTGATGACTGGAGAATCCCACATACTCCTCCCTTTGTCACCGGCGGGGGATAGTGAGTAAACGCAAACGTAAGGATTTCCGTATGGTGATGTAAAGGATTTTCTTAAATACTTTATTAAACATCCTCTCTATTTTTTATAATGAAATATAAAAGTTTATTAAAAACATATTTTCAACTAGCAACCGCCCAGTTTAAGTCGCCTTATCCGTATAGTTCCAGTTTCCATGGGAATACCGGGATAAAATATAGCCCAAGTTACTCCTTATATAGACAGCTACCTGGTAGTAAAATATTAACAAAATCCGTCCGGCCGTTTCGGAGATTACCCCAAACACACAGAGATATAAAATTTTTAAACTGTATTTTCGACGTAGGTATCGTGCAAATAACCGTGTAAGCATGAAAAAAAAAACACTGTGTACATTACAAACAGACACTTCAATTTTATTTATTTGTATAGATGATAATATAGGCATCTAAATACATAAGTCAAGATATTACCTTGAACTTAAAAAACAAACTTGATGTTATAGTTTCCCATAGATAATAGTTTATCAACGGCCATTTTTCTTTTACTGTATTTAACCTGAGCCGTCGGCAGTGACTGCTATCTCTATGGGACATAAAATAAATTGATAAAAACCAAAAAAGAAATACGAGTAACAAACAACTCGACTCTCTAAATCTCAAATTTCAAAATTCAGTAGGACATTAAGTATCAGGGTTCCTCATTGGTCAGTTTAAAAATAAATGGTTTTTTTCTCATTGGTCCGTTTATTCTTTTTTTTTCAATCGCCCTTATGGGTAAGCTATAGTCTTTTCGACCATACTGTCTTGTCTTACATAGCTTACAAATAATTTTCTTCACATATTATTTACCACTTCTTCATATTGAGTAGCTTATTAAAAGTTATCGTCCGTCACTCAGTCAAGTCGTTACCATTAATTAGGCGCTAAAAATCAAATTAAATGATTTTTCTGGGAATTTCGGTAGAATACGAAAATACACATAAACCACCCTTAAATCACAATCAACACACTTTAGCACCTTAACTTTATTACATTTCATAAAATAACAACAAAATTATTCAATATAACACTATAAAACACTAAAACAAATTAATATAATACAAGAGCGTCACATGACATTTCCATATTCGCGCCTAGTCCGTTTAAAAAAAAATAACGTGTGTTTTTTTTTCAACGCAACGACATAAACTACGCAGCCTTGTTTATATCGCGCCGACTTTTTTAAAATGCATTTACTTAATTGAGCTTTATTTTTTTTTATTATTTCTTAAAAGAAGATGGAGGTTTTGGGGAAGTTTTTATTTTTAATGTAGTATTTTGTAATTTAGTTTATGTATTCATTTATATGTTAATGTTTAGTAAATTTGTTATTTATTATAATTATACGCATAATAAATAGAATTTTTGTTAATCACCCTAGCTTGGTGTATGATACGAAGCTTTAACTTTTTCTTTTATATTTCGATTTTTCATTTTCTTGCATAGACGTTGTATGCATTTTATAATCCCTTAGTCATCTTTTACGACACCCACAGGTAAGAATAGGGGTGGTGAATTGTATTTAAACGTAAATACGGAATACTCAATTAAGAAAAAAATAAACAAACTTTTCTCGCTACAGACGTTAAGCGCGTTACATTCCCTAAGGTAAAGTGTACGCTAACGACAGTACATACCTGGCTAATATACAAAATAAAGACGAAAAAATAATGTGTCTATGGAAGCAATTAGTTTCGCCGCGGGCTTTTTAATACAAATCCCACGAATCGATGGAATATTTTTATGGGTTCCGTAGATTGACATTAACTATATTTCAAGGGGAGGGAATACAATGGGTTTAGGTGGCTGCACGTCGCCCATGCATCACCCCGGATGGAACCAACGGCATTGCATTTAGACCATCATTATCATCATCATCATCGCAGCCCAAATACGTCCCACTATTAAGCTCGGGCTTCCTCCATAATGGGAGGGAATTCGACCTACTATGCATTGCTGGTCAGACATGTTGGTATACGGTTTCATTTCGAGTTTTCCTTCTCTTGCACAGATCTTATGTGCATATTACATCCCTTAGTCGTTTTTTACGACACCCACGGGCAAGATAGGGAGTGGTGAATTGTATTCTTACTTCGTCACGGTATCTTTGCTCTCTCTCTTTCATAGTATTGCAAACGTTATTCGCAATATAAATAAATAGTCTTATGACCGGCCGCCGTCTGATATCAACCCTTCTTGAGAATATAATTATTCAACAGGCGACATCATATAGAGTTGGTCCAGGTCTATGTAGTGCTCTTAGTCGGCTTTTACTACACCCACGAGCACTGTGAAACTATTCGTAGGCGCTATCACACAGCTAAATACCAAAAAAAGAAATACACATATACTTAAAACAAAAATTATACATTCTCAAAACAAAAATTTCTGAATTCGAACAAAATTTCTGAGCTGAACTCACGACATTTGGCATAGTATGTCAGTATCTTAATCACTACGATATCTTTGCAAATTTAATAGAATAAATCACAAAATTTAAGGACTTCTTTAAAATTATAAGCATATTAAAACGGATCCCTAATAACACAGCCGGCCAATAAATAAAAACATTATACAGTCTGTCTGTACGTATGTGTGCGTGATCTCTGAAACTAAATTATCACATTTGTTAGCGCGCCGTATTTATAATACAGGTTGATATAAAAATTACTTAATAAAATATGATCCAAACGGGAGGGAAGAGGGAATACAGTAGAATAATAACTTATAGAAGGTAACTTCGCGCCCAAAAAATTGAAGCATCTAAATTGGAGCCAATTGGAGCCATACGCCGGACCGTTCCGTAGTGTACAAGGTCCATGGCATACGCAAGGCAACTCTATTGTATAGTGGTGTGCGTGTTTGTGTGTGTAATCGCTTGCACACATGTAGTATTATTATTTTCACGATTTTGATCGCTTAAGTACCGACACTATCCTTCTATACGTTATTATTCTAAGACAGTAGGTTATGAGACCTCATTACCAGTGGTCGGCCCAATAGGGAAGGAGAGGGAATACGGTGGATTATGGAGACACACTTCACCCTTTCGTCATCCCGAAGGGAACGGACGGCGTCTGCGATAACCATAACCCAACTCAAAAAAAGGTTATGGGACCTCATACCATACTTTCGTCTCTCTAGACGGTAAGGCCAGGATGTGCCCCGTGGAAACTTTCTCTAATAGACTATGCATTCATAGTAACATTATTATCATCATTAACATTATCATTATCATCCTTTCAGCCAACATATGTAAGTCCCACTGTTGGATTCGGGCCACCTCTTCAATGGAAAAAAAATTGACCTACTATTATGTGCTGGCCAGACGATAAGGTTATACGTTGAATTTTCCTTCTCATGCAAATAGTTTACATGAATATCATAAACCAAGCGTCTATTACGTACTCTTTTACCACTAAACCCTCTAAATTCTCTACGTTCATTCCATTTGTAATCTTTTCTATTTATTCATTCATTCACACTATATGTCTCTCTTTTCTTCGGTCTTTCTATATTTCTAAAGTCCGCTGCTTGTCGCTCACCACAAGAAAGCCACTCAGAATAATCCAGTGCAGTAAGTTTTCAAGATAACTTGAGATGTTGTGAATCCACCTGGTACAGGAACTGGTATTCTACATCGCATAATAGACTATCAAAAGTGTTTTGCAATTATCGATAAGGTATAATTGGTTTAAGTTAATTTAAGTTATAATGATTTTCCGTGTGGTGACAGCAAAAATACAATCCATCACTCCCTATCTTGCACATAAAAAAGTGGTAAGAGTTATGCAAATATCATCTATACAAGAGAAGAAAACTCGATTTTAAACCACATACCAGTCCCTCCGATCAGCGGTCGATATTTCGTCAGTTTCCCTCGTATTGTGAAGAGACTCAAACCCACCAGACGTACATGAGCTGAGATGCTGATGATGTCGATTGATTTGTTTGACGCCCTTATAAATAACTAGCAATCCGCCCTCGCTTCGCTTCGGTTATAGGTTATAGTCGTTTTACCCGCGTAGTTCACGTTCCCGTGGGAATACCGGGATAAAATATAGCCTAGTTTACGCCCTGATATTATAGCTTTCCATTGGTGAAAGAATTTTTGAAATCGATCCAGCCGTTTTGAAGATTACCCGGAACAAACAGACAGACAGACAGACAGACAAAAATTTTTTAATTGCTATTTTAGGCATAGGTGTCGTGCAAATAATCGTGTGAGCATGAAAAAAGCCTATTATTTTGACATTACAAACAGACACTCCAATTTTATTTATTGGTATAGATTATAACACAAGATTGTCAGCTAGACTAGCAGACTAGAACATGTGGGTAGATTGTCCACAATACAGCAAAAATAGTATCGGTAGACATTTCTACAAACGGTCTAATAACAGAGAGCCTCGACCAACTTCCTAAGAAGCTCACATTGTGTAGTTGGATTTTAGGTCTAATACAGAATGTGGCGTTCTGGAATTGTGAGAAAGTTCGTTTCTTTGGAGCCCTAACCACCGACAGCTTGGTTCTTGTATCCGCTGCATCTCACTTTCTATACTTTTAAATCTTCATCAGCTTCATAAGCCTCCACTTATATCACCCCAGCCCTTCATAAGCCTCCCCCATATCACTTCAGCTCTTCATAAGACTTCTCCATTATCACCACATGACGCAGTCCACTCATATGATGGATGCCGTGATTGCCATGCTTGGCAAGCGCGTTGGCGAACGCGGTGAGATTATACATTCTACAGGAGAAAGCCGCTGCTTATGGAGGCACCCACCGCCCCACGCAGGTATATAAAAATACAAAATTATTAATTGGCTTTTTGAAATAACAACACTCTGTATATAAAAACAATAATCACCAAAGCAACACCGCCCATGCACTCCGATGGAATAAAAAAAGTATTCTCTCACCCACTCTAACACTTACTAATAGCTATACCCGTCTCTTTCATACCCGAAAGAAATTAATAAGTTGATATACCAAGTTATCTTGAGCCTTAATCGCCTAGTATTTGGTTTGTTCTAAGGTTCATAGTAAAGCGGATGCTTTGTCTATTTTCTAGTCTATGGCTTACATATAATTTACTTGGGTGCGGTAAAATAATAATTATCTCTGAAATCATTTTGTCTGTCTTTTTTTTTGGTTTTGAAATTAGGTAGGGTGACGATGTTTTTAGGGAAATGGCCGACATACTCTTTTTAAAATAAATTAAATCGAACCATTTTTTTTTTTTAATTTAACTGGTAGCTAATTTTTGGCCAGTTTTGTTTTATAGACAAGCATCACGTAAAATTTTATTTATTATTTTGTTGTTTTACAGTGTTATATTGAATAATTGAATTAGTATTTTATGTAATATAATGCAGAGAAAATATTGAAGTGTAATTAATATGATACAATAGTGAATTGCATGCATTTTCATGTTCTGCCAAAGTTCCCAATCAGAGATTTGGTTATCAGCACCCAAAACAATGGTAACGACTATTACTATATAAAGAGACTAAATACGTAAAAAACTAATATAGATACCGGCACCAATAACTCATAATTGTAGTATATTTCCAATACATATAAAAAAGATAAAATTTTAGCAACAAAAACTCTTTAACGATGAATGGATTCGGAGTCTTAAATAGACTCCCGAGTCTATATATATATATATATATATATATATATATATATATATATATATATATATATATATATATATCTATAAATAATGAATATCAACGTTAATTAAAATGGACTAAAATTGCATTACGAAATTTGATGGTGTTGTACCTTTTTTCAATCCATTTTAAGTCTTTATAACTTAAAAAAAACTCTCTATTTTATGGGATAAATTCTTTATAACATGCAAAAATACTCTTACACTTTAAATAGTTTAACATAAAAATATTTGAAAAGAATACAATTAAAACACAAATAGAATTAATTCCTTTTTTTTTTGAGGTGGGTTGAGGTCGGCGCAATCCTCGCACCACTCCGTGCGGGACGACAGAGGGGCGTAAGCACGCACACCCGCAACCCACCCGCGCGGCACGTCGCCTTCGTCGTTGGGCCGACCACCGGAGCAGGGTGACTTGACGTCAGTGGTCGGCCCGACGGAATACCCCCTATTTGGGGTACCTTCCCAGTACCGGATACTTTCCCAGGTGTGAAGATTTTTGTTTCACGCTAAAATTACAGAATGGATTTTGATGAAAATTCAGAATAATCTAGCTTACATATCAGAATAACACATAGGTTATAATTTATCCCGATATTCCCACGGGAAGAGGAACTGCGGGTGAAACCGCAGGGCGTTGCTAGTATCGTATATTTTTTTTAAACAGTGTGCTAATCAAATTGTTTGGTGTAAGATCGAAGTTGGAGAAATGGATTCCATTTCGTTTAATTTTATTTTTTTGACGTGATTATGAAAATGCAATGTGGCAGTCTTAAATTATATTCAACAACCTTTTTACTAGTTTTACCTTATCTATATATATATATATACTAGCAATCCGCCCTCGCTTCGCTTCGGATTCAGTCGCCTTACGCGCGCAGTTCCCGTTCCCGTGGGAATACCGGGATAAAATATAGCCTATGTTACTCCCTGATATTATATGAAAGGATGAAAGGATTTTTAAAATCAGTCCAGTACTTTTTGAGTTTATTCGTTACATACAAAAATACAAATCTTTCCTCTTTATAATATTAGTGTAGATATATATATATATATATATATATATAGGAGAGGCGGGTTTTGCGAGCGATATATTGACTCATCACCATATCTTTGGAACCATAAGGCGTACGGACTTGAAATTTGGCAGGAATATTCCTTTCGCTGAGTGTAGGTCAGCTAAGAACGGATTTTACGAAATTCCACCTGCAAGGGGGGTTGCGGGGTCTTTAACAATAATATACATTTTAAGGAACAGAGTGAGCCGAACCTACTGAAACTAGAGAAATGAAATTTGGACCGTAGTTTTATTTTGTGACGTAGGCACCCACATTGAAAGGCTTTTTTGAAATTCCACCTCTAAAGGGGTGAAATGCAACGATAAAGTCTGTATGGAATGAATAAAAAATCTTTAGCTACTGTCTTCAGATTAAGCACAAATATTCTTTAATAAAAATAAATAAACACGTGTTTCAGCGTTTGTCCATTTTCTTCCTCGAAGGGTGTAAAATAGGTATAAAGATGTTAGTTTACTGACTCATCACAGAACCGAAACTACTGAAGCCAGAAACATGAACTTTTGACATTAGTTTATTTGCGTGACGTAGAAACCCATTAAGAAAGGATTTTTTTGAAATTCAACCCCTAGGGGGTAAACCGCAGTAACAAAGTTTGTATAGGGAGAAAAAAATCTACATCGATGTTCTTCAAATTCTCTATAAATACTATTTAATAAATATAAATGAACACGAGTTTCAGCATTTCTTAATTTTCACCCTCTAAGGGTGTAAATAGGTATGAAAAAGTTGGTCGACTAACTCATTAACGCAGAGCTGAAACTACTGAAGCTAGAAACATGAAATTTTGACTATAATTTTATTTTGTGACGTAAAGATCTATTAAGAAAGGATATTTTGGAATTCAACCCCTAAGAGGTAAACCGCAGTAGTATAGTTTGTATAAGGAGACAAAATTCGTCATCGATTATCTTCAATTTTTGCTTAAGTACTCTTCATTAATCATTTGTTTCATCATTAAAACCCTTATACCTACATCCCACTGTTCAACTCCTCCATAATGAGAGCGAAAATGTCCTACTATACCACGCTGGTCAGACGTGTGGCCATAGGTTTCAGTTTCGAACTTTTCTTATCTTGCATAGATGTAGTATGCATATTAGTAGTAGTTAGTAGTAACCCTTAGTCGTCGCCTACGACAGCCACGGGTAGGAGAAGGGGTGGTGAATTGTATTCTTATTCCGTCATCACACGGAAAATCTCTTCAGTAAAAATGAATAAAGAGCATTTGTCAATTTTTACCTTCTAAGGAAATCTTTGGAACCATAAGGCGTACAGACTTGAAATTTGGCAGAAACATTCCTTTCGTCGAGTAGAGGTCAGCTAAGAACGGATTTTATGAAATTCCACCTGCAAGGGTTGTTGTGGGGGCGTTAACAATAATATACATATAAAGCAGTGATGGGCAAAGTACGGCCCGCGGGCCAACTCCGGCCCGCGTAAGTATTTAATCCGGCCCGCCGAGAGTCCATCCATCCTAAATATTCTAGTCAGCATTTTGGCGCGAATAATAAAATCTGACGTTTATAATTAAACATCTCTGAATTTTTAATGAAAGCCAATTCGTCAGGGGTGTTTTGAACTTGCATTATCACATAATTAATATGCCATAATTATAATTATCTCGGCAGTCTGTCACAGGTATTAGTTTATTTATTGGAAAAATTCCATTCTCTTCACCTATCGGTGAAGCTAAACTAGCCGCGCAGTTCATGTGTTGGGAAATACGGGGTGAAAAGCGTGGTGAAATATGAGGCGCAGGCGGCAAGGGCGAGAACGGAAAAACTCAATCAGAAACCGACTGACTGTTGAACACCTTTTCGCACTGCTGAAAGTTGCTTCGTCACGGATGGAACCTGCTTTCGAAAATATTATGGAAAATCAAAAACAATTTCATATGTCTCACACGCCTAACAGCTAATAACGCCTAAAAGCTTTAATACAAAAGCGCGGCCGCGGCCTCGGCTAGGGAAATTCAACCCCTAGAGGGTAAACCGCAGTAACAAAGTTTGTATAGGGAGAAAAAAAATGTACATCGATTTTCTTTAAATCCTCCAAAAATACTCTTTAGTAAAAATAAATCAACACGTGTTTCAGCATTTTTTAATTTTCCGCGAGATCACTGTCTCGCAGAAGGCTGCGACCGCGTCCCAATTCCCGACGCTGTCGACCATCGCCCTAGCGATAGCCGGCAGCGTCAGGTTCGTACCGATGATTGCGACGAGTTCACAGCGCTGCACTGCCCAAGCCCCGCAGGCCTCGAGCGTATGGCGCGCCGTGTCCTCGTCGCAATCGCAGTGGTGGCAGGACGGTGTACTCTCCCTCCTAACGACCTTGTGCAGGTATTTGGCGAAGCACCCATGCCCCGTCAAAACCTGCACCAGTCGGAAGGAGAGCACCCCGTGCCGCCTCTCCAACCACTGCATCAGCACCGGCCGGAAGGCCTCCACTGTTCGCACCCCGAACCGAGGGCTCTCCAGCCGGACTGCCCAACGGGCGATGACGTCTCGGCGGGCGTCGACGCGCCAGGCGGTGAGATCCCTTAACGAGACCAATTTTCACCCTCTAAGTGTGTAATCTACACTAATATTATAAAGAGAAAACGTTCTTTACGAATAAACTCAAAAACTCCTGGACGGATTTCAATAATTCTTTCACCATTAGAATGTTACAGTATCCCTGAGTAACATAGGCTATATTTTATCCCAGTATACCCACGGGAACGGGAACTACGCGAGTAAGACGACTGAAACCGAAGCGAAGCGAGGGCGGGTTGCTAGTACTATATAATTTAATGTCATTTTATGTAATATAGAGAAGATAATGTGTAGAAAATATAAAATAACAGAGCTTTATTTGAATTTTCGTATTCATTAATTTTTTTAGAAAACTTACATTAATTTGCTATATTCTACTTAAGCGGACGAGTTGAGCAGACGAGTTAATATGAAGAGACTAACGATGTATTAAGAAGGATATTAATAAGTCTTTAGTCTGGCACCAATAGCTTATATTATTGTAGCTTATTGCCATTACTAAAGAAGATGTTTTAAGTGTTTACGGGCATGATTTATAACAATATAAAAAATGAACTTCGAAAATAAATTAACTCGACACTGAGCAATCGTCATTATTTCCTCAGCTAATCTACTTTACACTGTAGAGTTCGAGCCTTCTCCACAATATGAAGGAAACTGATATACCAAATCAAATCATTTATTCTGCATAGGCCCCTTGAGGCCACTTACATATTGTCATATTTATACGTCGTTTGAATACAATGAGAAGAATCTGAGAAGATCTGTCAAGAAACTCAGCGGGCTCAAACTGGGACGCATCGCAGCCTTCTGTGAGGCAGTAGTCTCGCGGAAGGAGGCGTCGGTGTGCGTGTGTAAGGAGTGTTTCCTCGACGACGCGAACCGCCGCTGGTGACTGGGGCGGCGCAGACGCGAGTACCTGCGCCTGATGCCGCTCTAGCCGAGGCCGCGGGTGACTGGACCGGGAAATTAGTCCGTCACCCGCCGAAAGGCCGACCGCGCGAGCAAAGACCGACGTCCTCCCCGAGGGGGGACGTTGGTCTTTGCTTACTTAATAGGCCATCAAGGCTTTACTTGATAAATAGGCTATCAAATAATGAAAGAAGTTTTCAAATCGAACCAGTGGTTCCTGAGATTAGTGCGTTCAAACAAACTTTTCAGGTTTATATTTTAGTATAGATGTAGATATGTAATACCAGAATAAAATAAATATCAATTAAAAAAACATCTTTATTCTTTACACCAAAATAAGTGGTAGAAGCACTCTGTCGACAGTCATCTGTCTGCAGCTGCAGGCCGGTCCGTCCGGGATAGTACCACACTGAGCAGAAAATCGACGTCCGAGTAGTAGCAATTTGTTACTGCACTTCGTTCAGGGACCAAGGAAGCTGGCCCAACTTTCTCAGGGTGTTTGCATGTGTTGGGTTTAGGTGATGCATTTAGTATCAGGTGTGCTGTTTGCTAGTTTGCCACCAACAGCAATAAGAATTAAAAAAAGTGCCTTAATAAATATTGTATAAAATAATCTTTAGATATTATTGTGAGTTAAATCTATACAATAAGTGCTTACAGTGACTTGCAGTTTTTTGGTGGTCTTAGCTTTATTTTTAATTAGGTGGAACATGTACCACTTTAACCCTAGCATAATAACCATGCGGGTGACCGGGCCGGGGATTTTAGTCCGTCACCCACAGAGAGGCTGATCACGCGACGGCGAACGACGTCCGGGTAGTCGACCCTACGACGAAGGCGACGTGCTACGGGCGGGTTATGGGGCCGCGCGCTGCCCCTCTGTCTCCCCGGATGAAATCGGGTGGCGAATGACCATAGCCCACCCCCAAAAAAACATAATAACCATGATTGACAAGCGGTTTGACGATAGTAGGTACTGGAGTTTATAAATTTTGTAAAAAAAATATTATTGCCCTTCGAATAATAACGTATAGAAGGTAAGCTCACGCTCAAAAAGTGAGGCATTTCAATTGGAGCCTAATGGAGCTTACGCCGGAACCGTTCCGTAATGTACAAGTCATTGTACTGCACGTACGTACGCAACTCTTAAAAAATAAATTGATAATTATGACGGTTTGTGCATTCAAATGTGTTGTACATTTCAAAAACTTAAAAGGTTTTTAACATTATTTTTAAAAGTATTTCGACGATTTATGTTAATAAAAACAAAATTTGATTTCATAATTTGTATAGTGGTTTGCGTGTGTACGTGTGTAATCGTCTGCGCGCTATTACTATTTTTAGATTAAAATTTTGAAAGTTCGAAGTATTGACACTATCCTTCTATACGTTATTATTCTAAGTTATTGCCCTTTCTTAGAGGCAACTGAACCAGGTTTTTACAGCTTCCTCAGAAAAAAAGAGAGGTGAAAAATTCCCTTTATTCTTAACCCACGCGAACAAATAAGATTACCTACTTAATATTATAATAACTATATATTACATAGGTTTTAATCTTTGATATTTGGTCACCTTATCAAAATAGTCCGCCATATTGAATTTTTTCCCTCCAAATAATAATGGCGGCGCGATCTGTAGCCGCGGGATGACTTCATATAATCTATGGTATACCCGATGACTCTATATTAACTTTTTTTTTACTTTTTTCGTTCTAACTTCAAATTATTAGGTAATATAGGTTTTTTTGTGTGTGTGGGAATTTAAGAAAAAGTTTTAAGTAATCAGATGTTTTTAAATTGTTGTGGCAAAGGGAAATGTTTTCTACTGTCTGTTGATCGTTTAAAGAGGGTCACCTATTATATATTTCTATTGTTGATTTCAATTATAATAACGTCAAAAGATACACCTTACGCCATCTTTCATAATGTGAAAAGAAATTAAACAATCTGTTTGGATTTATTTACACGTTTAGATAATTATAAATTGGTTATCGTAAAGGTGTAAGTGCATTGTTAAACTAATTTAGTTTGTTATCTAAGACGATAAGAGCTCTTTAATATCTTTAATAAAATTTACAACAATAGAAGTAACATTCAGTAGAATGCTACTAATTAAACATCTGCGACATTCCGCGATATTAGATAATGATAATAATATAGGTAGAAAGAAAGAACAAGAAAAGAATGATGAGAGTCCGCCCGTAACTATGAACGCTATAAAGTGTTTGAAATGTCGGGCAATCAAAAATCAAATATAAACGCGATAAAATCCGCAAAAATAGTTTTATTTAAAAAAAACTTAACTTAGTGTTTTGACGTGTTATGGGGATTTTTTTTATTATTTCTATGTAAAGTTATACGGAGGAACTGCTGGGCTGTAGTGAATCTATACCAATAAATAAAATTGGAGTGTCTGTTTGTAATGTCAAAATAATGGACTTTTTTCATGCTCACACGGTTATTTACACTATACATATGCCTAAAATACACTTTATATTTTTTGTCTGTCTGTCTGCTTGTTCCGGATAATCTTCAAAACGGTTGGACCGATTTCAAAAATTCTTTCACCAATGGAAAGCTATAATATCAGGGAGTAAACTAGGATATATTGTATCCCAGTATTGCCACGGGAACGGGCACTACGCAGGAAAGACGACTGAAACCGAAGCGAAGCGAGGGCGGGTTGCTATTATGATATAAAAGTGCTTTACGAATGTTTTCGTTTGCAACGAGAATTCCTAGAAAATATCATTATTAATGTTGAACACTGTTAAAGGTGGCGATTTGGCTTACTGATGGACGATGACTAATGTGAAGAAACTGAAAATTTGTGATAAAATGCGACACTGGCAACAATGGGCGTATATTAGAAGTTAGAGTGCTAATACAAAAAAGGAAAAGAAGAGAAGGGGAGTCGCACAGAAATTGTAATCGACGGGGTTGAGATGGACAATTCCCTACAAGGGTTGCTGAAAGTCAGACTTGAGGAAGAAGAGGCCACCGTATACAAGAACCAAACAGGCGAGGTCATGGCGGGTAAACCCATCTCAACCCACATGGCAGCGTTTAGCGCCACCGAAGGCTTCGTAGACTTCGATGAAGAAGCCACAAAGGAGACCGGTAGAATTACATTTCACACCGGAACACGATCCCATTGTAGTCACCGCAAAATTCACCGAGATCTGGCTCACAGAGAAAATCCTAAAACGAGCCAGGGATTTGGAAGCGAGTACATGGGAACTACCGGACAAGATCACCCTGGTAAATGGAGCCCCAGGATGCGGCAAATCAACCTGGATTGTGAACAATTTCAACCCCGCACACGATGTCGTTATAACATCACTGCTCAAAGCAAAAGAAGATCTGAAAAATAGAATTACCCAATGCATGGGCGAAAAGGCGGTCAAGAACGTCTATACAGTAGCATCAGCCTTGACAAACGGAGTCAGAACGATCAAAAAGCAAGCGCTCCATCGGTTAATAATAGATGAAGCGCTTATAAACCACTTCAGCTCCATAGTTCTACTAATGTGAACTGTTAAGGCTAAAGAACTCCTCCTCATTGGCGACACCAACCAAATCCCTTTTATAGATCGGGATAACCTATTTGAGTTGAGACGCGATAAGCCACCATCGGCAACGCAAGAACTGTTGTGTACGCATCGGTGCCCCATGGACGTAGCATATGCCGTACAAAGCTCAACTGATAATGGTTGTCATCGGTGACTCAAATGATGACGTTTGTTATCGGTGACTCCTTTGATAACAGTTGTTATCGGTGACTCAACTGATAACGGTTGTCATCGGTGACTCAACTGATTACGTTTGTTATCAGTGACTCAACTGACAGCGGTTGTTATCGGTGACTCAACTGATAACGTTTGTTATCGGTGACGCAACTGATAACGGTTGTTATCGGGTGACTCAACTCATAACGGTTGTTATCGGTGAATCAACTGATAACGGTTGTAATCTGTGACTCGGCTGATAACGTTTGTTATCGGTGGCTCAATTGATAACGGTTGATATCAGTGACTCAACTGATAACGGTTGTTATCGGTGACTCACTCAACTGATAACAGTAATTTATTTGTGCAAGTCTAAGCTTACATAGGTAAATTACCATATGTTTGGCTGCATTAAGGTGTCTAAACATATAACTATTAATTACATTTGTTTTTTAATTATATGTTAAAAGAGGATGGATGTTAATATATACATTTCCTTGATCGAGTTATGCTATATTTACCGGACAAGGGCGCTGACATCTTATCCTCCTCTTAAATCCTTTTAAAACTTACTAAATTTCATAACTATGGAGGAACAATTACCAGCACCTCTTTAGTAAGTAAGAGCGTCTTACCGAGTCAGGTGTCGTTGAGTCGATTTTTAACCAATACTTTGTGCGATCCACGAATTGTTGAAAAATGTTTTGAGTCCGAGTGTAATTTGTGTCTGTTAGTAGCATATTTGTAACTGTCCCTCGCTCTGCAAAAAAATATTTCCTTAGTGAAGGTCTTAAAAATCCTCTCATTTTGAAGTTTGAGCCCAGCAATGGGATGGCTATGAGCTAAAATAATGCCAATGATTTTTGGGCTCACAGAATTATAACAGTGCAAAAAATAAGAAGTTGGAAATATTAAATATTAATTACTTTTCAGCTATCGAATGACATCTGTAATATTAAATTGTAATTGAAAAAAATGTTGAAGAAACTGATTTGTCCCTTGAATATGAAGTAATTTATTTTGATAAAGACCAAGGTAAAAAATAAAGAGTTTTTAAGCGACGGCATTTAAATTATATAGAAAAATTCAAAAAACACTTATTGTGAAATAACTACAATAGTTAGACATATGGTGTTGTGATATTTTTTATAGATAATTATATTTTCTATAAAGTTGTAGTACATTGTTTTGTTCTATAGTCAATAGTTTTCGCAGCACACGCGATGTAAGGATTTTTTCGGGACATTTTTTTACACCTTGGGTTACATTATTGGACTTTTAGTACGGATCCCTAATTTTTTTGAAAATATTATATAGCCTTTCTCGATAATTAGACTATCCAACACTGAAATAATTTTTCAAATCGGACTAGCGGTTTCTGAGATTAGCGCGTTCAAACAAACAAACAAACTCTTCAGCTTTATAATATTAGTATACATGTGACGGAGGAACTGCTGGGGTATAGTGAATATAATATAAAAGTGCTTTACACACCTTTTCATTTCAACCTAAAATTTCAGAAGATACCCTTAACTGTGGCCATAATACTTTTGAAGGCGACAATTTGATTTACTGACGGAAAAAATTAATAATTTGTAAAGAAAATTATAACTCCACACGGGCAAAATGACTCGTATTAGTAGCTAATTGCCAAAACAAAAAAGAAGAAATATTTATCTAAAAGCGAGAAGAGCCTATGTCTCACTCTCTTGTCAAGTTCGCGAGAACAAAATCTTAAGCGACCGCTATATAACGCTTTTACGCATATTCGTCGCACTATTTTCACATAAACTAAAACTTAACCTCCATAAAAAGTTCACTTCAAAACCTAAAAAATCATTGCAACCATCAAACGCAATTAATTTATCAACATTATTACCAGCCCACATTAAAAATCACGATACAAAAAAACTACCATAAATTATCGGACAAAAAGGCTGGCTTTTGTAAAATTTTGTCACTTCGACCACCCGTATTAAAAGCTTACCGCCTAACCTTGTCCCTTGATATATGAGGTGTACAGGTAGATTTCTATTCAGTTAACAGGCAAAAGACGCCGCAACAAAGTCATTGCGAACGATAAATTTGATGCCATTGTTATCGGCATGTCAAAATATTTTGAGTCAAGCTGGTGTTGCGTTTAATTTCTTCTGATTGTATTTCTTTTTTTATTGTAGAAATGTTTACGGTTTATATTTTTATAAATTGTGATATGTTTTGAGCTAAAAAATATTCTAGACTGGCCAATGAGGCAATCGTCTCTCGGAAGGAGGCGGTGGATCGTGCGCGGGAGGAACTCCTCCACGGCGACTCGATCCGCCGCCACCGCCTTAGGTGGCGCAGGCGCGAGTACCTGCATCTAC
Source organism: Lymantria dispar (assembly GCA_032191425.1). NCBI lineage: Eukaryota > Metazoa > Arthropoda > Insecta > Lepidoptera > Erebidae > Lymantria > Lymantria dispar. The sequence continues at coordinate 12,546,112 of CM063469.1, read as the reverse complement.
TTCCGCCCTAGCTGAGGCTGCAGGTGATCGGACTAGAAAATAGTCCGTCCGGGGCGCATCCAAAAGGGTATCCCGCCAGACTGGCCACGAAGGTCAAGATTCGGTACTAGTAGTCGCCTCAATGGCGAAGAGTAAATACAGCGAATTATGGGGTCATGCGTCGCCCTCTCGCGCGCGGTCACATTATAGCCTGTCAAAAAAGACTGGGCAACCAGTTCTAAGACTTACGCCGCCTTAACATCACCCCATATAGATTGGGTGGGGTGTTTACAGACCACATCATCATTATTTCAGCTCCTATATGTCTATTGGGCTCGAACCACAACAGGAGGAAAATTGTGTACTACACCATGCTGGTCAGACGTGTTGGTATAGGGGTTCTTTTTTTTATTGCAAGCAGTGGCAAACGAGCAAACAGTACACCTGATGGTAAGTCTTGCTGCCGCTCATGGACCTTTACAAGGACGCTGCCTACCGCGAAGAAAGTGAAGGAAGTGTGAATGCGTGCATTGAGGCTCGGTGATACCAAAGGCCACCAAAATACTCCACACGCGAACACCCTCAGAAAGTTAGGCTGCCGGCTCTCTCGCTCACCGAACGAAGCGCAGTAACAAAATGCTACTACTCGGATGTCGATTTTCTGGGAGAGCGTGGTACTATCCCGGACGGACCGGACTGCGGCTGTAGACAGATAACTGTCGACAGGTTGGTCCTACCACTAGTAATTTCTTTTTTATTTCGAGTTTTCTCCTCTAAATCGTCTTTTACGGCACTCACGGGCAAGAGAGGTCTGGTGAATTGTATTCTTACTCCTTTCCCACACAAAAAATTATATAGATTTCAATGCATATAAATTTTAAGAGATATAAAAAATATGTATTTGAAAGATAAAACAAATAGATAGCAAAGACACTAAATGTGTAAGATTAGCTTTAAGATCGACATCTCGACGCTTATTGCGTGCTAAATTATCGCAACTAAGACTCATTACTCAAGCTTGTTGCTTAATTTTTTCCTTTCGTCATCATCATCGTTTGGGCTCATATACGTCCCACTGTTGGGCTCGAACTTCCTCCATAACAGGAGGCAAATTGATCTCACTACACCGTGCTGGTCAGACAGGTTTGTATAGGGTTTAGTTTATAATTTGCAGTAGAAGAACGAGTGTAACTAACAAAGCACGTAGAATTAGCACGCTGAAGTGGCAATGGACAGGCCACATTGCTCAACGAACGGAAAAACGCTGAGAAAGAAAGGTTCTTAAGGGGCGACCACGTATTGAACGACACAGTGTAGGACGCCCCCCCTATTAGGTGGACCGACGACCTGGTGAAAGCTGCGGGGCGCCATTGAATGCAGGCGGCACAGCATCACATTTTATGGCAAAATATGATGATTATCAAATTGGTAGAGATACATTTTCAGAATTATTTAACAAGACACAATTTATTCAACCGCATAATTATTACTAATCAACATCCTTACTAATATTATAAATGCGAAAGTAAGTTTGTTTGTTACGCTTTCACGGTTAAACCACCGAAACGATTTCAAAACTTCTTTCACCAATGTATAGCTATAATATCAGGGAGTAACATAGGCTATTTTTATCCCGGTATTCCCACGAACGAGAACTACGTGGGTAACGCTACTGAAACCGAAGCGAAGCGAGGATGAGTTGCTAGTTTAAAATAAAATACAAAATAAACTGTTTTTAACTTTCAAAAGCGCTCTTCTCAACGAGATCTTTTATATGGCAACATATAATACAATATAACATCGAAACCATTGATTATTTCAACCATAATCATTCTTAACTTTGTATTTAATGGCATGTCGGTTTTTATTTGTAAATATATTTGCTAAGAATAACTTGTACTTAAACATGTTACTTAAACGGTCAGCAGATGGACACTACAAATTAGGTATATAGCTTCCGTTGTATCCGTTGTAAAAAAAAAATCCGTCAAGCATGAGCGGATCTCGTCAAAGGGTTTCGTATAGTTTTCGTTTTATATCTAAAAAGTACTCTGTACTAAAGAAATAACCCTTCTATTGCAAGAGGACTTTATAAACATACTAGCAACCCGCCCTCGCTTCGTTTCGGTTTCTGTTACCTTACCCGCGTAGTTCCCGTTGCCGTAGGAACACCGAGATAAAATATAGCCTATATTACTCCCTGATATTATAGCTTTCCATTGACCATTGACAAAAATACACACACACAAAAATACAAAGTTTGCCTCTTTATAAAATTAGTGTAGATAATTCATCATCATTCCAGGCCATATACGTCCCACTGTTGGGCTCCAGTGTCTTGCACAATGGAAGGGAAATTGATCTAATATACTACGCTGGTTTAATGTCTTGGTACAGCATTTTCTTTCCAATGTTCCTTCTAGAATAGATGTTATATGCAAATCGTACCTAATCAAATGTGTACGAGCTGATAAACGCCAATGATCCCTAAATATTCGCCTTTAACAAGATTCAAAATAACTAATGAGGCGAAATTCTTACTCTATAAATGAAAGCCTTTCAAGTGGCCATTTGCGGTTTAGTGCCCGCATATGTCATCCGGTGGTCAAACAATCTCGCGGACGCAATAACATACTAAAATATCAAATAATGATATATTTCGATGTCATATCTCAAAAATATTGGTCTCCGGTCATTATTTTCTTATTTTTTTTAATGTTATTTTCATGTCTGTGGTCAATCACAGGTCTGATAGAATACAATGACATAAGTTTTGGCTTTTTGACGTGAACGTCAAAATTTCACGTAGCGCTTTTAAATTTTATTCATAATCTTAGTGTTTTACAGTGTTACATAGAACAATATTGCTGATATTTTATGTAATATAATGCAGATAAAATGCTGAAATGTAGTGAATATGATATAAGAGCGAATTGCGTTCATTTTTACATTCTGCTAAAATTACCAGAGGAAACTGATTTGATTGTCAGCGCCAAATCAATGCTAACGACCGCCTAAAATACGAAGACCAAAGATGTTAATAATAAATATTATAACTCGATACTGGCAACAATAGCTCATATTGTAGCGTATTGCCACTATGCAAGAAGAAGATCATTAGGCGTTAGGGAAAATCATGAGAGTAAATTTCTATGAGGCGCGCGCACACCGTCACGAAAACCGACACCCTGAAATTACCTAGGCGGCATAGTTTGGAATGCGTGCATACACCGTCACAAATGTCAACTAGATAATGCGTTATAATAAACCTTTCAATGTATTAAATAACTTTATTTCTATTATTAGTGCCGTTTATTCTACAAACGTAGTACTCGAATGATAAAATTTTAAGACAGATTTTTATCTTGTTACCCCAAAGTAATAATAGTACCGACCCCTGAAGACAAGGAACTCTGCGCCGGTGGTCAGTCCAACGACAAAGGCGACGTGTTATCGAGTAGGTTACGGAGCCCGCCCCTCTGTCTTCTCGGGCGGAGCCGGGCGGGAGCGCTGACGGTATATCACCCGAAAAAAAGGAATAATAGTATCAATGGCACAGATGGTGTAAGGATTCTAATGCCGACCTACCGTAGCAGTGTAGTGGGTTCGAATCCCACACAGGGCATCACTGTGCGATCCACAAATTGGTGTTCTGAGTCTGTATGTAATTTATGTCCGTTAACGTTAAAATATGTTTTTAAAGTAACACCTCAATACAAGAACTATTATATAAAAAAATACGAAAATGTGGTCCCTAAATGTAAGCCTCAAAACCCAGCTTAAAGTCGCTCAGCGTCCTATGAAGCGGCTATGCTCAGGATTTCTCTATGAGATAGAATCTGAAAGACAGAACTACGTTGAAGAACGGGTGTTACCGGCATAGCACTAAGCATTAGCACATTGAAGTGGCAATGAGCAGCCCACATCGCTCGACGAACCAACAACCGCTGAGGAAGAAAGGTTCTCGAGTAGCGAACACAATTATCTGACGACGCAGTGTACGCCCCAACTAGATCTAGTGAAAAACTGAAAGTTGCTGGGCGTCGTTAGATGCAGGCGGCATAGGAAAATTTAATAATATCCAAAAACTTATTCAAATAATACGCTGCCATTGGAGAACGTGAATGCAATACCTATATCCAGCATTGATACATTGAATGACAATTCTTAAACTCTGTGCCAAGTAAATGATGGCCACGTGTCGATCTTTATTACGGAAGATTTTCATTCATTCATCTCAAAGTCCTACATACGTTACAGATTATATACGTCTCACTGTTGAGCTCGAGCCTCCTCCACAATAGGAGAAAAATTGACCTTACTATATCATGCTTGACAGACAGGTTGGTATAGGGTATCATTTCGAGTTTCCCCTCTCTTGCATAGATGTTATATGCATATTATATCCTTTAGTCGTCTTTTACGACATCCACGGGTAAGATAGGGAGTTATGAATTGAATACTTACTCCGTCACCACACGGAAATGAAAGCCTATGGTTATTTATGGTTTGTATGTAACGGAATTTTTTAACATATTTTTCACCCCCCTTCTAAACGTCTGATTAATTTGTAACCGCACACTTATCAAGGACCGATAACAATGTATTAATTAATAAATAATTAAAATCACTAGTGGTAGGACCATACTGTTGACAGTTATCTACAGCCGCGGGCCGGTCCGTCCAGGGTAGTAACACACTGAGCAGAAAATCGACGTCTGAGTAGTAGCATTTTGTTACTGCGCTTCGTTCGGTGAGCGAGAGAGCCGGAAGCCCAACTTTCTGAGGGTGTTTGCGTGTGGAGGGTTTTGGTGGTGCCCTTGGTATCACCGAGCCTCAATGCACGCATTCACACTCCCTTCACTCTCTTCGCGGTAGGCAGCGGCCTTGTAAAGGTCCATGAGCGGCAGCAACACTTACCATCAGGTGTACTGTTTGCTCGTTTGCCACTGCTTACAATAAAAAAAAAAATATGTCACATATTCACACAGGATTAGCGATGATTTTTTTTAACCGCGGCTGTGATTTTAACCTGACTCGATAGATGTCACTATTCTTATATTCTGCATCGTACTTTTTAATTCCATCGTCCACAAAAGCTTTTTATTTTTTTACTACTTATTTCTTGATAGGCTGTTCTGAACACACCTCAGTACGGTGAAAGCAAACTATAAGACCCCATAACCCTCTTATCCCTCACCGCATCTTTTTACAAACTGCCAATAGGGACTTATTCTATTATATTACATGGCAGGGTACGTCCCAGTGTCAGGCTCGGGTCTCCTCCACGATGGAAGGGAATTTGACCTACTATACCATGCTGGTCAGACGTGTTGGTATAGGGTTTCATTTCGAGTTTTTCTCCTCTTGCACAGATGTTATGTGCATATGATATCCCTTAGTCGTCTTTTACGACATCAATGGGCAAGATAGGGATTGGATGAGAAGTACATTTTATTCCGGTAACGCTGCACAGATGGCGTAGTGGTTAAGATAGCGACCTACAGCGCCAGTGTCGGGGGTTCGAATCCCACGCGGGACAACACTTTGTGCAAACCACAAATTGTTGTTCTGAGTCTGGATGTAATTTGTGTCCGTTAATTATATGTTTGTAAAGTCCTCCGCAATACAAGGATTATTTCCTTAGAGCTGGGTGTTGTCTTAAAAAAAAAATCTCTTGGGAACGGGAACTATGTGGGTAGGACGACTGAAACCGAAGCGAAATGAGAGTAGGTTGCTAGTGAATTAATAAAATTTTTAAGTGTCTGTTTTTGTAATGTCAAATAACATGTTTTAAGCCTTTTCTATACAACTGGGCGTACAATCGAAGTCAAATTCAAATAGTCATAATCAATTATTATGGTGCCGGGTGGCAAGTAGACTTAGAGATCATTAATGTTCAAAAGCCGTAACTGTTATTATTTATTTTAACTAATACCAATTTCAGCTACAACTAATAAAGACGATCAATTTTATATCCAGACTTAAATGATATTGTTTTTACTGTCATCTTGTAGGGAAAGGCTACATTATAATTACAAGCCATCTACCGTGTAGTAGAATAACTACTAAGATCATGTTTCTTTAACTTGACAACATATTTAGTCAACTCACCAATAGATGGCGTGATTTGAATAATTCACGCTTACTAGATGGCGTTGTAATCAATAATTCAATGAATTTGTTTTCTAAATTTCACCATTCCTTCCCAATGTATTAAAAATTAAATTTACCATTATCATTTCTGCGGTTATCGCGAAAACAAAGAAGGATTTTAGCGACAAATAAATATTTATTTTTATTCTTTTTATTTTAATTTTATATAACCACCCCATTTCTTACCCGTGGATGTAGTAACAGTCGCTAAGGGATATAATATGCACATAATATCTACGCAAGAGATGAAAACCTGGAAATAAAACGCTAAACCAACGCATCGGACCAGCGTGGTATATAAGTATTCAATATTCTAAGCAGGTCAATTTCTCTTCCATTATGGAGGTCAAGCAGTAAGGCATGTAAGTCGAGATGAAAATATTATAACTTTTTTTTTTTTTTAATAAAACTAAAGTATAACATAAAATATATATTTCTTATTTACTAATTAGATAATTACATTGATTAAGCTAGCTATAAACTAAAACCGCCAACGTGGACGCCATAATCACGTTAATAACACAATTTAGACAGGGGAATGCTTCAAAAAAATTTTATACTATAATTATAAAGTATAAGCAAATAATGTACTAAAAATTATAATCATTATATACTAACAATATCTGTGGCTATGCTCGCCTAGTATTGCCCGCGATTACGTCAAAATTATCAATTTCTTACTTATAGGGAACAAAGTACTTTTTTGTATGCAAAATCTAACGATAATCGGTTGACTAGTTAAAGGGTGACAGATAAATAGACAAATATACAAAAAGCTGCATTTGTTAGTGCGAATTACATTTTCTAACCTTTACCACTTAGGTGATGCATATCCAATTTACCACTTAAATGATGAAAGCAACACCAACATAAAAGACTTTTTTAATTTAACACACCAAAGAAATATTGGACCATATAAACTAAGAATACTAAGTTCATCAACCCTTCCTCTTCCACATAAGGATAAAAACACTGCAAGAGCAGGCAAACTCAAACCCAAACATTATACCATACCATCGGACCAGAGTGGTATCTCTCACCTTACAAGTCTCAAATGGGTTAGTAGTTTTATTTCGAGTCTTCCTTCTTTTGCAGTGATATTTTTAAAAGACAAGCACTAAAGAAATAATCCTTGTATTGCGGTGTGACTTTACAAACATATAATTAACGGACACAAATTACATACAGACACAAAACAACAATTTGTCGATCGCACAAAGTGTTGTCCTGCATGGGATTCGAACCACTAGCACTGTAGGCCGGTATCTTAACGAGTACGCTATCTGTGCAGTACCATTAACATGTTCGTTGCGTTACGCGATCTATCAGTAGGCCTACTCTTGAAATCAATTCTAATTTCGAATCCGATTCGATTCCAATCTCACCAAACTTATATTTGGTACTCTTGAACAAAATCGAGAATGAATTCTTCGCGTTCTTCGTTGTTATTTTCACCAAATGTGCCTTGTTTTCTTACTTTAAATTAATAACGTTATCGAACTCGATCACCACAAAGACGCTTTCTTGAAATTGTGTAACATTAACGATTTTAAACTGCGTCAAAATCCCGTCGGGAGTAGCAAATATTTGACTTAATCGACGAGAGTCGAACTCATGTAGTTTAGAAACGTTCCACCTAATTTGATTCCAATCGGGCGCTAGTGTCGCTTTCAAGAGTACCAAATTTGCTCAAATTCGAGCTGCGATTGGATTTAGAATTGGAATCGAGATTCAAGAGTAGGCACACAGATCTCTAGCAGGACTTTTGTATTGTGCGTTGACTAAAATCGTGTTTTTCACTCATTGCGGGAGGCGCTAACGTGTAAAGTACTTTAAGTATGAGTAAGACAAATATACATAATTACTTCCTACGTAAAGGTGAATTCAAGGACATAAAAAAACCAATTAGAGATGGATTAAGTCCCTAACGCACATTAGTATAATTATTTCCAAATCCGTATTTTTAGGAGACCGATTAGGTCACCAAAGGTAGGTTAGTTACGAGCTCTTTTAGGTCTCCAAAGCACCAGCTGAAAGTTCTTTGAAGATGATGGCGCAGGGAACCTGTTAACCATGGGTAGGTGGGGGTGAATTGTATTCTTACCTCACCATATATGGTATAGTGTAGGCCTATTTTCATTTAGGACGTGGCCAGACGGCCAAGCATTGTGGTGTCGGGGATAGAATGTTATTAGACGATCTCTCCGGCACCTCGTAAAAGTGCGGAAGGGGCCACTGTGGTTTTAGTGGGTATTTCGATCTCCCCTGACTGTAACCAGCGGGGGATAGTGCGTAAATGCATTTCCACAGCGTGAAAAACAAAAAAAAAAGGCCTATTTTCATTTGTACTAGTGCAAACCATCTTTTTTTTATAAAACCTTATTATTTTTTTTAGCATAATAAAATATCTTAGAATATTGTCAATCAAACTTAGTTATTTGATATCTGCTCAAATTCTCCGAGTCATTATCTTGGTTAAAACATTGAATGCCATGGAAGTCACAATGTGAGCCTCACTTATCTATACAAATAAATAAAATTCAAGTGTCTGTTTGTAATGTCAAAAACTGGACTTTTTTTCATGCTCACACAGTTATTTGCACGACACCTGTGCCTAAAATACAGTTTAAAAAGTTTTTGTCTGTCTGTTTGAGGTAATCTTCAAAATGGCAGGACCGTTTTTGTTTATATTTTACTACCAGGTAACTGTCTATATGAGGAGTAACTTAGGCTACATAGTATCTCGGTATTCCCACGGGAACGGTAACTATGCGTCTAAGGCGAGTGAAACTGTAGCGAAGCGAGGGCGGGTTGCTAGTTGTAAATAACATAACGAATTTTATCGCGTTTGTATTTGGGCATTTTCATAAAAATGTACAAGGGCATTTTCAGGCCTGTCCCTCAAAAACATTACCTTTTTTTAAACAATTAATTCTAATTGAAACTAGCACAAAATTTTACATTAGGTTTATTGTACATTTAAGTAATATTTTATAATATTATTTAAGCCAATTATAGTATAATTTTTCGATTAAAAAATAATATAACAAGAGATTGTTATCATTTTATCGTGTCCCTTTGTAGCCAGACGATATTTCAACACTGAATTTACATATTAGTTGTAATAATTTGCTCAGTGCCGTATTTTATTTTTCTGGTAGATAGTGTAGGGTCAATTTATTAAAAATATATATTAACTAGACGTAACATAAATAAATTAAATAGAATTTGATTACCGTAGTGCGTTTTTAAAAATCCTGACACATCAGTTTTGTTATATTTTCTCCGAAATACTACTCTTTTTGTAGATGTTTTATGTAATAATAACACTAACAGTCTTTTATTCAGCGGCTGATTTGTAAATATTGTTTAGTTTCTTCCAAAATTTCGTGTCAGGTGCACGTTTGATTCAGTGCTTCGCGCGGACGTACATTTTTTGTCAAGGTAAGTTACTAATATTTCTTAATGCATTAATTAGTAAACATATTTTTGTGGTTATTTTCAAAATATTTATCATCTAATACAACTTATAAAACTCGTGATGAGTCGTCACCACAGTCGTATATTTTTTAAATAATTAATCATCTTGCGAGGGTAAGATAGCGTTACGTCAGTTTTGTATGGTAACATATAGTATGACCTTAAAAGTAACAAAACTGACCATAAAGAAGACTGGACATTACACTTTTTACCAACTTACCAAAGAAGGTACCTATGTATGCCTACCATTTTATTTTATTATAGAGATTTTAGAACTTATTATTGGATTCTGATGAGAATGTAAATGTTTCTTTACAATTTTGTTACCGTCAGTATTGTTACTGTCCCCCAAATATGTCAACTTAAATTCTGGCTATTTTCTATATTTCGGGCTTTAATACCGTAATTTAACTTAACTTAAGTTCAGAAATATGATAACTGTTTTATTATTATAATTATATTAAAAGAACCATAGCTTTACATAAAAAAAAAATTAAAGTGTTCCTTCTGTTACCAATGGTAACACAGTTTTGAATTTATGTGTCATATTTTTAGTAATTTTTTAAGTTTCTTTTACGAATCTATATGATTAGGTAGTTCAACCATGTTCTTTTCGTTTTTTATTAAAAAAAAGATATTCCATTTATTGTTTCATTTTAATCATGTTATAAAAAAGTATCAAACCTGACATCTTTTTGTCTGACTAGGCCCACATTTTTGCTTATTTTTAATAAATTATGCAATGAATCCAAGTTAAAAATTGAATTTCGTTAAATATATAAATTAGACCATTTCTAACATACATAATACCAACTAGAAATGAAAGTTAAAAAAATTCACAAGTTTTTTTTGTACTGCTTATTTTTGTGAAAATGCCCATTTGATTTTTGATTACCCGACATTTCGAACACTTTGCAACGTCCATGGTCACGAGCAGACCTAGATGTCTTACGTCAATGTTATCACAGAGATTTATAATTATCTAGATAGAAGGAATGGTGAATTGTATTCTTACTCCGTCACAATACTTGAAATTTAAACAGATTTAAAATCTAAGTCCAATTGACAATATAATTTCAATTTTATAATTCCTTTGCAAGACTATATACTAAAGACTAATAATTCCTCTACATTACTTCTTAACACTCTTCTTCTTCTTCTTTCTCCTTCTAACTTCTGTATAATTATGCTCAACGTTGATCCCGCTTAAATCTTGATAGCCATCAGATTTTTGACTTTCATAATCGGCGAAATTCACTCCTTCAGTTGGTTGGTAGTTTTCTGAAAATGTCTCTGAGAACCTGGCACTCAGGGTCTCCGAACCAAAGAACTTGTTGGCGAAATTCTCCGATGGTTTTTGCATGTTTTGATATTTTTCTGATTGTGGGTAGATTGTATTTAATATATTAGTGGCGATGACGACCGGTGTGGCGGGGTAACTCCCCTGATGCAGCGGTCAGAATTTCAGATCCTGAAATATAGAAAAAGAAAACAAGTAATGAAAAATATGGTGACAGAGTAAGAATACAATTCACCGCATCCTTTCTTTCCCGTGGGTGTCGTAAAAGACGACTAAAGAATACAACATACGCATAATATCTATGCAAGAGAAGCCAGGAGGTAAACTCAAAATAGAACGCCATACCAACAAGTCTGACCAGCATGGTACATTAAGTCAATTTCCCTCCTATTGTGGGGAAAACTCATGCTCAACAATGGGACATATATATTAAAATCATTATGATGTAGAAACCTTGCAGGGACATATATATATTGTCAATTTTAATATTGAAAACCTCCAAAGCAAAAAACTCAGCAGATTTGTCTTTTCTTAATTATATAAAATTGTATACAACATGTTTAATTTACTAATAATATTCTAAGCGTGGAGTAAGAAGCCCGTAGGTGTAACAGACTATAAATAGGTAATCCTACTAATCCTTACTAATATTATAAATGCGAAAGTAACTTTGTTACGCTTTCAAGCTTAAACCACAGAACCGATTTTAAATATTTTTCACCAATGGATATCTATAATATCAGGGAGTAACATAGGCTATATTTTATCCCGATATTCCCACGGGAACGAGAACTACGCAGGTACGGCGACTAAAATCGAAGCGGGGGCGGATTGCTAGTTGTAAATAAAATTACGAATTTTATCGAATTTGTATTTGATTTTAGATTGCCAGACGTTTCGAACACTTAGCAGCGTTCATGGTCAAGATGTCTCACGTCATCGTTATCACAGAGATTTATAATTCTATCCGCCACAGAAATTAGTTATTAAATGACTCTCATTCCGATACAAATTTATTGCCAGTATAAAAAGAAAATGATTCTATATAAAAAAGGTCCCATAGTATGTGTATGAATATCTCTAAAAAGTAAATCTCCTGAAGGAGTACCGATACTCATTCCCTGGTTAACCCTCAATTAATTTTTACAACTTCCCCTGGCAAACTAAGCGATAGGCACAAATTGTATTTTTAATGTAATGCATTGCATGTGGTGAAGTCTCTATTAATTTCGTGATTGCCTAGATCTTCCTTAGCTTCTTCAAACTAGTCTCTTATAAATGTGGTGATGGAGTAAGAATACCATTCAGAATCCCTTATCTTCCCCATGGATGTGTCTTTTAGACAACTAAGGAATACAGCATGCAGATAACATCTATGCAAGATAAAGGAAAACTCAAAATAAATGCCTATACCAAACAGTTTGACCAGTGTGGTATAACAGGTCGATTTTCTCCAATTGTAGTCCTGAACCCAGCAAGTGGGACGTATAAGAGCTGAAGTGATGATAGTCTCCTTGAAAATAATTAATAGTCCATTCCAAAAGACATCTAAATATTGAGATATAAGTAAATACGTAACTGATCATGAACTCTTAAGGTGGTGGAATGTGCTGAAATCATAATAGTCTCCATAAAAATAATGTATAGTCCCTTCCAAAAGATATCTAAATATTCAGATTTAAATAAAACCATAACTGATGATGAACTCTTAAGGTGTACATGGAAAGTGTTAGTTACCTTGATGGCCTGAGGGAGGTCTGGCAGTTTCATGTCTCGGAGCTGCTGGGGCAGGTTCATGCTTTTAACAGCTGAGACCGCTCTAGCAGGCGCCGCAGATATACCAGCCTGTGGAGACAATCACCATACATACTTTAGTTTATCGACTTCCACTATCAGATTTGAGTGTGTTTAAGAGGAGAAAATGCCATAATTGCCATATTTGATAGGTAGATTCAAGATTTGTGACATATTTTTCTGTAGAGAAGCCTACCGTCCACCAGGAGATGCTACTTCTTCTGGTTTGCATGATAACTGACAATGATATAATTGGTCTAGGGTAGATATCGTAGATTTGATTCCCAATCTTCTGCGAGGCAGTTATCTCAAAGAATTAGGATGCAAAGTATCCAGGTCGACCCATACGAATTACAAGAAATGTGTGTATATCCTTAAGATCATCATTATTGTTGTAATTCTCTCTCTCTCTCTCTTACTCACTCTCTCACTCTCTCTCTCTCACGCTCTCTCTCTCTCACTATCTCTCTCTCTCTCTCTCTCTCTCTCTCTCTCTCTCTCTCTCTCTCTCTCTCTCTCTCTCTCTCTCTCTCTCTCTCTCTCTCTCTCTCTCTCACTCTCTCTCTCTCTCACTCTCTCTCTCACTCTCTCTCTCACTCTCTCTCTCTCTCTCTCTCTCTCTCTCTCTCACTCTCTCTCTCACTCTCTCACTCTCTCTCTCTCACTCTCTCACTCTCACTCTCTCTCTCTCACTCTCTCTCTCTCACTCTCTCTCTCTCACTCTCTCTCTCTCACTCTCTCACTCTCACTCTCTCTCTCTCACTCTCTCTCTCTCACTCTCTCTCTCTCCTCACTCTCTCTCTCTCACTCTCTCTCTCTCTCTCTCTCTCTCTCACTCTCTCTCTCTCTCTCACTCTCTATAATAATTATTATTATGATTGACAAAACCATTTAAAATGGTGCAATTATTTTCACGTGCCTCTCTACAGACAAGCAAGTTTGGCTCATCTATAAGCCAAACTAACACACTCAACATCTAATATACTCTATTTTGTGTGAAATAAATCATTTCATTTCATTACTCTACTGTCATTGGCAGATTTAACCTACTTCCTAATAATGTTATATGTATACGCGAAAATTTGTATGTGAGGATGTTTGTTGCTCTTTCATGCAAAAACTACTGAATGGATTTTGATGAAACTTCACAATAATATAGCTTACATATCAGAATAACACATAGGCTATAATTTATCTCGATATTTCCACGGGAAAGGGAACTATGCGGGTAAAACCTCAGGACGCTGCTAGTCATGAATAAAAATGTCTTCCATGTGGAGACAGAATAGGAATACAATTCACCACTCCCTCTCTTGCCCATGAGTATTATAATATGAGATTAAGGATTAAATATATAAGAGAAGGAAAACTTGAAATGATTCTACACCAACATGTCTGACCAATGTGGTACAGTAAGTCGATTTCACTCTACAATAGTGGAGGAGTCTCTAGCCCAGCAGTGGGACGAGTATGAGTTGAAATGATGTGAAATATCTTTGTAAACTTATTTATAGCTTTATTATTATTAATGACTATATCATGTTTTACTATTGTATTACTATGGTGCTGTGTGGTAGCGGCTTCGAATACTACCAACCCTTGCTTTGCTCGTGGGTGTCGTAAAAGACGACTAAGAGCCCTAGATTGACCCGGACCAACTCCATCTGGTACCATTTGGGTCAACGATTACATTCCCAAGGAGAGTTGACGTCAGGCAGGCGGCCGGTCATAAAAGTCATTGCCGAAACTTTTTGCAATATGTCAAAACAGATGACATATTGCGTCGACCCCAAGTAATTGGGATAAGAGCAAGATGATGATGATCATGTTTTACTATTCAAGCCCCTCACCTCGGCTTTCTGCATCTTATTCTGCTCCTGAAGTCTACATAGTATATCGGCCATGTTCGTTTGAAGTACCATGCCACCCATTACCAGTTCATCTAGTACTTGGTGTGCAGCATCAGCATGGAAGATCAGGTCCAACTCGCACACATTTTCAAAACATTTGTCTAGAGTTTCTACAAAAACCTGTAAAATATATTTTTTAACAACTAAATAAACACATAAATAATATTTCTTTGGTTTCAATGATTGTATTTAATTATGTCAGTGATGGTATCGAGGCATTGACAGATATGGTACATGTAATACCACTGATCACTGGTGACGGAGTAAGAATACAGTTCACAGCCAATTATCTTGCCCATGGGTGTAAGAGAATTCTCATCATTCTGTTCTTATCACAATCACTTGGGGGTCGACACAATATGTACCTTTCTTAAATTAATTGATTGAATTAGCATAGCGGAAACCCATTTTATTTTAATTTCAAAAATGGAAGGAAGGGAGGGAAGAGAGACACTTTCCCCCGGTAATCAATATACCGCACACCACAATGGAAGGAGTACTGGATAGGATTACTTTGATTGGTCACACAGCTTTGATTAATCACACAGCTTTTAATCGGTCACACAGCTTTGATTGGTCACACAGCTTTGATTGGTCACACAGTTTTGATTGGTCACACAGCTTTGATTGGTCACACAGCTTTGTGTGTGTATGTGTGTGTGTGTGTGTGGCACCGATTAAAGCTGCATGACGTCAATCAAAGCTGTGTGAGGTCGACAAAGCTGTGTGACCAATTAAAGCTGTAGTGGATTACCGTGGGAAAGTGGTGGGTCTCCCTTCCCTCCCTTCCGTTTGGGAAATTAAAAAAAAACTATCTTAAATTGTACATAAGTAATGTAAAAGCTATTGGCATTAGTTTTATAGCCGTCGCCTGATGTTAAACCCTCTTGGGAATGTAATTTTTGACCAAACAACATCATATGCTGTTGGCCCAGATGCATATAAAGCTCTTAGTGGGTTTTTACAACTTCCACGAGGAATATAAGGGTGGTAGTATTCGAAGCCCACCACAATCCTTAAAGAGGGGCGTTGTGAAATAAATAGTAATAAAAATATACTGTCTCGTACTGCATCACCGTCGGATGGGTCAGACATCGCGATGGAATCGAAATAATACTTCGGATGGCTTTTAAACTGTATTCAACGATTAGCGACGACATGTTCTATTACGACCACTAATTACCCCGATGTCGACAGATAAATTACAAGTTGGAAACGCGGTGATTTCGATGCAACATGGCAACAACTACAACGGATCGCCCTCGAGTCTCATTCCCATCTCCTTATTCATAGGACCTCCTTAAAACAAACTCTCATAAAAACATTCCAAATGTAAATGGTCATGTCAAAAGGTCATAAATTATTGCCAATCGCTGTATCGACTCCACCAAAGTATAGCACTTTACGTTTCCATAATCGCGTGTTTCTTAAGTATTAAGAATGACGCTGCGACAAATATATTACCTGTATCAAATCTAAAATACCAAGCTCGCTCTCCGATGAATCCACACAGAATACAAAATATAAAGTTGCGTAATGTCTGTATATGAGTTTGTAGTCAGAGCCGCCAATCAAACTGAAAATAAATTAACTCTATTAAATAATATCTTCATCTCTTACTCTACTTGTTCTTGGGACAGAGTAAGAACACAATTCACTATCCCATATCTTGCCAGTGGGTGTCGTAAAAGGCGACTAAGGCATCAAATATGCATGCAACATCTATCCAAGAGAAGGAAAATTCGAAATAAAAACTTATACCAACACATCTGACCAGTGTGGTATAGTAGGTCAATTTCCCTCCCATTGTGGAGGAGGCTCAAGCCCAACAGTAAAATGAATATAAGCTGTAATGATTATAATGGCCAGGACTCCCACTTAGAGTTATCCTATCCTTTCTTTAGTTGCTATATTTGTACAACTGCACTTACTATTTATACGGCCTCTTTGTGATAATCCTTAAGTATCTATCACAATATCTTCTGCATTGTGTAGGAGGGAAGTGGCATCAATCTCTTCCAACTCCTATTAAATGGGGTCTGCCTGAGGGTCAAACCTCGGTGTGATCTATGGAGACCATTGTGGATCCTGGCTTACAGGAGTTGCAATGATAGAAATGTGTGAAGAAAAATTTACATTATATTTACCTGCCTCCTTCAAGAAAATTACACACATTATCCTCTCTTTTCGAGACAAGTTGGAATGTCTCCTTTATAATCTGCTGTTGCATGTCTTCATTCTGTAAGAAATAAAATGAAAAAACAGTGATTAACTGTCAAATATAGGCATTCCTACAAAGGGGGGCTAGGGCCACAATTGCCAGCCTTGACCGAGAACTGGTTAAAAGTTACTGTTATAAATGTGCCCTGATGTTTTGTTCCTATTTTTCTTGTAATTAGTTAGCCTGTTTCTACAATTTTCCTGGGAAAATAAAGAATAATGTACTTTTAACCCATCCGCACACATACTATGACTTAAATTACTAAATTCTTTTAGCGTGCTGTAACTTTTGAAGTGCAAAAAGACTTTTGCAAGTGATAAATAAAAAAACCGGCTAAGTGAGAGTTGGAATCGTGCATGTAGGGTTCCCCATACCTTTATCTATAAAAATCGCGTTTGTTGTATAGGAGCCCCCCTTAAATATTTATTTTGTTTTGTTTTTAGTATTTGTTCTTATAGCAACAACAGACATAATTTGTAAAAATTTCAACTGTCTAGCTATTGCAGTTCTTGAGATACAGTCTGGTGACAGACAGACACATGGACAGACAGATGGATGGACAGACAGCGAAGTCTTAGTAATAGGGTCCCGTCTTTACCCTTTGGATACAGAACCCTAAAAAACAGACAACACTTGTCAAACCGACAATCATTGGGGGTTCTTGAGTGGAACCATGAATCTGACAACCCAGTGTTAGATGGCCCTCTATAAGGTTCTAGGTGAAAGTGGTACAGGATTGTTCTGAATGGTATTCTAATGGGGTGGCTTATTTCAACCAGTGGACGTATATAGGCTGATGAATGGATGGATAATCATTGTTACCATTTCCAATATATGAAGTTGCATTATAAGTCAAAAATAACAATTAAGATCTTGTAGTGGTGGGACCACACTGTTGACAGTTATCTGTCTACAGCCGCGGGCCAGTCCGGGGTAGTACCACACTGAACAGAAAATTGACATCTTGAGTAGTAGCAATTTGTTACTGTGCTTCGTTCAGCAAGAGAGCCAGAAGCCTAATTTTCTGAGGATGTTTGCATGTGGTGGGTTTTGGTGATGCCTTAAGTTTCACCGAACCACATTGCATGCAGTCACACTTTCTTCACGCTAGGCAGTGGCCTAGAAAAGGTTCATGAGCAGCAGCAACACTTGCCATCAGGTTTACTGTTTGCTTGTTTGGTACTGATTGCATTAAAAGAATAATGATAATAATATAACATAATAAATGAAATGCTCAAAGTACCAACACTTCATGTCAAGTGTCGTAAATGCCTGAATTGAATTTGCAGACTTAGCACAGGCCATTTTTTGTAGACTGCGCAATTTACAAATTATTGTTTCAAATCAAAGTGTTTATTAGTGTCCATTAATTAGGTATTTGTAAAGTCACCAATTATGAAATGATTTATTACTTAGGGTCTTAATACAAAAAATACTTCAACTACAACCAAGCAATATTTAAAGGTAAGGTAAATATTGAATTTTATTAAATATAGCAACCTGCCCTCTCTTCACTTCAGTTTCAGTCGTCTTACCCCGCGTAGTTCCCGTGGGAATACCGGGATAAAAAATAGCCTATGTTATGCCCCGATATTACAGCTTTCCATTGGTGAAAGAATTTTTGAAATCGATCCAGTAGTTTCAGAGCCTAGTCAATACAAATAAAACTTACTTCTTTATAATATTAGTATAGATTTGTCCGTTAGTTACTAAATTGAAGTTAAAAGTTCCTTAGTGCTGGGGACATTGTTGTGCTCTATAACACAAGAAATATTTCGGTAGTATATGGTCTTTTGACAAAAAAAAATCGATATAAAGCTTTTAATATCTCTTAAAATAGGGGAAAATCTAAAGCTCTCTAAGGTTTCAGTTCCAGACCTTAAAATTTTAGACTGTATATGTACATGCCCAAACATCTTATTCACAACCAGCCCAGACAATCAGACGCGCTTGATAATTCTAATAAACTAATAATGCAATACGTTTAACTCAATGAATATACGTAAAGTATATACGTAATTTTATGTAGAGGAAAGAATATGTTATACCTAACTAATTTTTAATAAGCATGTGTAGCATGTATCGTTTATAGTTATCTTTATAAAAACCCTGGTGTTACATTCAGAAAATCATGTAGTGTAATAAATACCGCCCACTACAATAAACATCAGATAAGTAATCTACAAACAATATGAAGGTTTGATCGAAAAATTTAATTAGTTAAAATCGCCATAATCCATTTAATAAATAAGATACTATAAATGAAATATTGCTTTTGGTAATTACTACGGGAAATAAATCACAAATCAAGCGTGGACAATATTCATAAATAGACCTCTACGAAAATTAAAAATAAAACTTTCACTTACAAAATACTGGTAAAATTTGGATAACCGCGGCTTTCCATGATTGTTGAACACTAATATAGCTTTGATCATTATTATAAACTATTAATTATTTACCACAAAAAATTTTACAGTGCAGTAAAAGCAATTTCATCGATATTTATCGATTTGGGGACGAATTCCGATTTGTATTCACAAAGCGACGTTATACCATTCGTTCTGAATTTGAAAAAATCTGAGTTAGGTGCTCTGTGCATTGAAAACTGGGTTATTGAACTTTTGTCTTTTTACGCGCTTTTCAAGGAGTATAAAACTTTATTGATATGTCATAAAAAGTCTTGAATTGATTTACCATTAAAAATCTCGAAGATTTTTTATCGTAAAAAAATTGTAGAAAATACAAATACAGAAGTGATATGTTTATAACTCCACATTCTTTCATTCATGACAAGCTGCCATTGCCCATTATTATCAATTTTCTATTATGATATTAATATCTTGCTCATGGATGTCGTAAAAGATCATTAAGGGATACAACATGCGTATTACATCTGTCCGAAAGAAGGAAACCTCAAAATAAAACTCTATATCAATATGTCTGGCCACCACGCCAAAGTAGGTCCATTTTTCTCCTATTGGTGAGGAGGCTCAAGGCATTGGGAAGTTTATGAGCTGAGAAGAGAGTTCATATAATAGTTTTTAGAAGAAACTAAAATAATACATAATCTTCTTTATTTTAGTTTCACATCTATTTGATATTTGTGATGTCTTTATTGCTAAAACATTAGTTACTAATTGATTAAAACTTCTTACCTGTTACATAATATATCGACTCTTGATATTTAACTACTGTAATATAAAAGCACAACAATGGATGTATTATAAGCTTATTTTTATTTATTGAATAATTCTTTAAAGTTCATTTATTTTTATTAAATTCTCTGTTTTGTGACAAAGTAAGAATATAAAAGTAGTGTCTTCCTTTCCCGTGAACATTGTAGAAATCTAATACTGGATATTAAAATCAATTTCACCACATATTTCAAGTTTTTGACAAAATTTACATAAATATATACTCGATGATTGACTTCGTCAATTAATCAGAGAGTATCTTGCAATTTTCCATCAGTATGTCTTCCCTTTCATCATAATCATCATCATTTCAGCCTATACACGTCTCAGTGTTAGGCTCGGGCCTCCTCTATAATGGGAGAGGAATTGACCTACTATTCCATGCTGGTCAGATATGTTGGAATAGGATTTTGGTTCGAGTTTTCCTTCTCTTACACATATGTAATATACTTATTATATCTCTTAGTCGTCTTTTACGACATTCACGGGTAAGATAAGGAGTGGTGAATAGTATTCTTACACCTTTACCACACGGATCTTTTTCACTTTAGATAACGTAAAATATATTTTACCTTTTGTTTATTAATATTTGGCTGCCAAGCACATTTTTGAAAAATCATCCATTCATTTTGAAAATTGTCCCCTAACAGCTTATCTATCGTCTGAAATAGCTCACCAGAACTGGCAGCCCTGGTCAAAATTTATTTTGTGTGAATAGTACCTACTTAATGGTAGTTATAGTAGTTAATTATTTAGACTAAATAATTGGATGCTAGCAACACTAAAGACCTCGCGAACGCGTTAGGCTGTCGGCTATAATCCGCGAGTGTCACAATAAGAAAAATCGTGAAAACTGAATGATTATTGTGAGAAATAAACATTTATTGTTAACTTTCACATTCTGTATAGTGTTGAATATTTCATGGAAGCTCATTATCGCGCCGCAGATGTTTCACAAACGTTATACAGGTCAGTGAAATAGAAGATGGATATGGTATATTTTGTTGTCTTTATTTGGATGTCCATAGGGTTCTGATAGTATTGTGTGGCGTATTATAATTGTCTGTCACTATGAAACTCTTTTGGGTACCATACGCGTAGCCGTAAGGTGTACTTGCGTAAAAATGTTTCTATATTCGGATAGCCGATTTTTAATGTTACGTTTGGAAAGTGTGTCTGATACAGCTTTAAAGGCGGTTAAGGTAGATAAAAGTCTAATTACCGCTACCGTTTCAGTACCGGTAGAAGGCTGTGCGGCTAATTTACTCAGTTAACTCTGTGACTAATGTTTTATATTTAAAAATGTCAGTATTATGTTATAACATTTACTTTGCTCTACCACATGTTGCATTTATAGATTTATTATCGTTATGAAATTAAATTCAAGCTTACGGGAGGTCCTATCGTTTCATGAATTCAGAAAAGTGTTCAAAACTCCAGAATAGTGATTAAACAAATGTAAAAGCAATAAAACCTCTATAAAATACAAAAAATATTAATTCAAATGTGTAAAACTCGCGTAAATATTAGAAGTTATGAATTAACTTTATTATATATATATTTTTTAATGTATTTTGGTGACAAGCAAGCTGTACATGTAACGGTAACGTTTGGGTGCTGTTTACAGCCCAGGGGCACAGCCATGTCATACACAGTTTGCTTATAGTGACTATAATAAATTACTAATTAAAAAAATCTTACATTATCATGTTTATAATCAGCGGCGGCCTTACCCATTGCTGGGCTCCGGGCGGCAGGTCTTTGCGAGGCCCTGGGCGGCAGGTCTTTGCGAGGCCTTTTGTCCTTCGTGAAAAGTATGAGATACGAAAGTAGGTCTGGTTGTTTGGTTTAGGGATTTGTCATGTTTAATGAAAAATACTAAAGTTGTACAAATAAATAAAATTTAAGTTTTATAATATTGAAAACAAAGTCAAAAATATAATTAATAAGTAAAAATGTAATTTAAAATCTATATTTTTTTAAATTTGCTTGGGTTGTTGCGTGAGGCCGCTGTAAGCGCGAGGCCCCTGTAAGCGCGAGGCCCCAGGCGATTGCCCTGTTCGCCACCCCCTAAGGCCGCTACTGTTTATAATGATGTATTAAATTGTTGATCTATAAAAATTGACATATATTTATGTAAAGATATAAAGTTATTTATAATCTTGTGAATTATTTGTAATTAATCTTACAAGATGCATATTGTTCATAATATTTCAATGTTGTTATCATTTCAGCTCATATGTAGTTCGTGTATATATGTCCCACTGTGGGGCTCAAGCCTCCTACATATTGGGAGGGAAATTGATTGACTATACCATGCTGGTCAGAGAGGTGGGTATGGGGTTTTGTTTCGAGTTTTCCTTCCATTGCATAGATGTTATATATGTAATATATCCCTCAGTCGTCTTTTACGACATCCACGGGCAAGGCAGGGAGTGGAATTTAACAGCTGAAATGTTTAGACTTCTGGAGACTGGATGTTTAAAAGTAGAGCACAATATTTATCCTTTAGAAAATTATGCTTGGTAGAATAAGTAGTACATACTAGTTTTGGTTTTAACGTTATACCTCTTTTCGTGCTTTAGGAAAAAAAAATGAGAGTAAATTTTGTAAATAAAACTTTTACGGATTATATTGCGTTTACTTTTATGGATTATATCACGTTTGTATTTGATTTATGATTGCCCAATGTTTCAAATACTTTACAGCATTTATGGTCACAGATGGACTAAGATGTAACGTTGACTTGTTTGGACATATTCGAAACGTTGGGCAATCATAAACCAAATACAAACGCGATATAATCCGTAAAAGTAGTTTTATTTACAATGTGTAGTGCTCGCATAAACATCAAATATCATTAGAGTAAATTTTTACAATGTGCGCATACACCTTCAGGAAGAACCAGCACTCTTAAGTTCATTATTAGTTAGTATTCATTTGTGTCACAAATTACACTTAGACAATATTTTTTTTTATTAGTATTGTTGTATTTCTACAAACATAGGATACCGTGAAGGATAAAATTTTTAGATAGATTTTTATCTTGTTAAAGCCAAAAATGTATAACTTCTTATGTGCATACATAAGTATGCACACCCTTTTAATTTTAATTACACTATATTTATTATTAAAGGATGTATCTAACTTTATATCGCTTTATGGATCGGTACATGGATTTTATTTTGAGTTTTCCTACTCTTGCATAGATGTTGTATGCATGTTATGTTCTCTTACTCGTCTTTTAAAACACTCACAGATAAAAAAGATGGTGGTGATTTTTACTCTCACCACACAGAGTACTTTTTATACCATCCATCCATCAGCCTTCAGACGACTGCTGGACATAGGCCTCCTCACAGGAATGCCACTCGGAACGGTCCTGCGCCACCTGCATTCAACTGTGCCCTGCGACTTTGAGAATGTCGTCAGTCCACCTAGTGAGGGGTCGTCCTACACTGCGCCGTCCGATTCGTGGTCGCCACTCAAGAACCTTTCTTCCCCAACGGTTGTCGGTTCGACGAGCGATGTGGCCTGCCCATTACCATTTCAAGGTGCTAATTCTGCAGGCTATGTTGGTTACTTTTTATGCACTTATTAGTAATTAAAATTACACAGAAAAATAATAATTATAAAAACAAAGCTGAATAAATATTGTGTAGTTGACTTTATCTAAACAAATGCTATATTGTATTTATAATATATAGTGGTAATAAAGATTATTCAAGGTTAAGTAAATAAATCTTAATATATATAAATTACGTGTTACATTGTCCGCGATGGACTCCTAAACTACTTAACCGATTTTAATCAAATTTGCACACCGTGTGCAGTTTGATCCAACTTGAAAAATAGCTTACATTTTAATTTATAGTCGCAATATTATTTTATTGCAAATTATTTGTCTATTATTTGACATTCACAATTATCTGTTAACTCCAAACGATTTTAACAGATGGCGATATCTGTTGACTGGATTGAGTAATTAATTAATAGATGGCGCTGCTATGTCAAACCTACAAACGTGCCATATACAATTTTAACTTGCTTTTTTACATAGATGTCATTTGTAAAAAAATATGACGACCTCCATGACAGATGTTCTCCTGCAGTTCCACTTAAATAGTTTAATAAAATGTAATATAACAAAAACATTAGCCACAGCAATGCATGGCCGGGTCTGCTAGTAATATATAAAATACTAGCAACCGGCCCTCGCTTCGCTTCGGTTTCAGTCGTCTTGCCTGCGTAGTTCCTGTTTCCGTGGGTATACCGCAAATATAGCCTATATTACTCCCTGATATTATAGCTTTCCACTGGTGAAAAAATTTTTAAAATCGATTCGGTGGTTTAAGCGTGAAAGTGTAACAAATAAATAAACAAACTTGTGCATTTATAATATTAGTAAAGATGTACCAGTGACACACATCGTAAAATTAATTTAACCATAATTTTCTTTATTAAAATAGTTGTTATTAATTACGATTTTACATAAATACATACATATGTTCACGCCTCTTTCCCATAAGGGTAGGCGGAGACCACTTCCCTCCACTTCTTGACATACAATTTTCACCTCCTCCACATTCATTAATCTCTTCATGCATATTCTTCTGTTCAGGGTACTTCTAACCTGGCCTTTCTTAAGAACGCCCCAGATTTGATCGTGGAACGTCTGCCTTAATCTTCCCCTCCCAATACTTCTATTCACATTCGCGCTATAAATTCTCCTTGTTAGTCTCCTTTGATTCATTCTCTCTACATGACCAAACCAACTTAACATACCTTTCACAATCCTTAATATTAATGTTAGTTAGTAATTCCTTGTGGGGACAAATTGAGAATACAACTCACCACTCCACTGACACCTGCTCTTAACCCTCTTTGCGGATGTAATAATCAGACAAGGTAGTGCGGTCAGCTGATTAGTCTGCTTACGGGCGAAATATTAATAATAATAATCAGACGAGGTCACTTGGAAATTGACCTTAGTGCATGCCTTCCGTGTGGTGACGGAGTAAGAATACAATTCACCACCCCCTATCTTACCCGTGGGTGATCGTACGAGACGACTAAGGGATATAAAACGCATATAACTTCTAAAACCCTATACCAACACGTCTGACCAGCGTGGTATAGTAGGTCAATTACCCTTCCGTTATGGAGGAGGCCCGTGCCCAACAGTGGGATGTATATGGGCTGAAATGATGATGATGATGAATGACATGCTGATCAAAGATTTCTTCTCTCTCATATATATTATTACCCTTAGTCGTTTTTTACGATGGCGCTTGATGCCGTCCTAGCAGAGGCTGCGGGTGACTGGACCGGGGATTTAGTCCAGCACCCGCGGCAAGGTTAGTCTTGCGACGGCGATCGGCGTCCCGCGGGACGTCGATGTCAAGGAACTCTGCACTGGTGGTCGGCCCAACAACAAAGGCGACATGCTTTATGGTGGGTTACGAGGCCGCGCGCCGCCTCTCTGTCGCCCCGGACAGAGCCGTGCGGCGGCGACCGTAGACCACCTCAAAAAAAAAATAAGGTCATCTTTTACGACATTCACGGGCATGATAGGGAGTAATGAATTGTATTCTTATTTCTGTCTCTACATGGAAACTTGTCTATAAGTATTATTGTTATGTGGGCAATACCGAATCAATGAAATTGATTAATATTGATTGACAAGTAAATGGAAGTCTGTTAGTGTAAGGCATTGATAAATGAATACCAAACAACTATACAAAGAAATTACATTGAAAATGGCCATTTGTAATGTTAAAATAACGTTATACATTATGAATATTACATATTTTCTGTGTGGTGACGTAGTAAGAATACAATTCATCACTCCCTATCTTGCTCGTGGATGTCGTAAAAGACGACTAAGGGATGTAATATGCCTATATCTCTATGCAAGAGATGGAAAGCTCGAAATAAAACACTATACTAACATGTCTGATCAGCATGGTGTAGTAGGTCAAATTCCCTCCCATTGTGGAGGAGGCTCGAGCCCAACAGTGGGACGTATGTGGGCTGCGATGATGGTGATGATGAAATGCGTAACAAGTCGAACGCTTAGGCCGATTGTGCCTCTCTATCGCTTGCTCCGCGTTCTCGCTTACACGCTCGGCTCAGGCGGAACGTGACAATGAGTCCTACTTTTTCGTGCGTGCAGTCGACTTTCACCGATTTACAAGACGTTATCACGTCAAATTATAGTAATAAAGAGGTCTCTTAGAGGGATTTTATTATATTGATAAAACTAAAATCCATGAAATGGTAAATATTTCTATAGCGTTATCGCTACAAAAATAAAAAAACTCAAAGTTGCTCAACGTGCTATGGAGAGGGCTATGCTCAGTATTTCTCTAAGTGATAAAATCCGAAACACAGAAATCCGTAGAAGAACGGGTGTAACCGACATAGCTCGCAGAATTAGCACGTTGAAATGGCCATGGGCAGCTGCCACATCGCTCGTCGAACCGACAACCGCTGGGGAAGAAAGGTTCTTGAGTGGCGACCACGAATCGGACGTTGCAGTGTAGGACGACCCCCCACTAGGTGGACTGATGACATTTACAAAGTCGCAGGGAACCGTTGAATGCAAGTGGCGGAGGACCGCTCCGAGTGGCATTCTCGTGGGGAGGCCTATGTCCAGCAGTGGACGTCTGTAGGCTGATGGATGGATCGATCGCTACTTAAGCCATTTGCGCTGTCGATATAATCCATCATTGTTACGCATTTGATGTCTGATAGGGCTCATATTCGCTATGAGGCATACTCTTAACGCGGTACGATGCGATATTTACAAACATTTACTTCGCACGTTAGGTTTGGCGTAAATATTTAAAGATAGTATGTATAGAATAGATAGTATGAAAGATAGTAGTTATGTAAGGAATGATCGCATTCATATGTGCTAATCATCATCATCTCAACCATCATCTTATCCGTGTGGTGATGGAGTAAGAATACAATTCATCACCCCCTCTCTTCCCCGTGGGTGTCGTATAAGACGACTAATTTGTATAGTCATTTACTATCAGGCGGGCTACTCGTCAGTCATCAGTTCATCACTAAAGGCAATAAAATAAAATTAATAAAATGTCAATACCCTGCACTAAGGGAATAATGCGGGTGACCGGACCGGGAATTTAGTCCGACACTCGCGGAGAGGTACACCTCGCGACCGCAATCGACGGGAGAGGGTAATCCCTCGGGGTATTCCGTCGGGCCGACCACTTAAGTCAAAGAAATCTGCACCGGCGGTCGGCCCAACGACGAAGGCGACGTAGTATCGGGTGAGTTACGTGGCCGCGCGCCACCCCTCTGTCGCCCCGGACCCCAGAAAAAAAAAAGTAAGGTAATAATCCTTGTATTGCGGTGGGACTTTATAAACATATAATTAACGGAACACAAATTACATACAAACTAAGAACAACAATTTGCGGATCGTACAAAGTGTTGTCCCTAATTCGAACCCGCGACACTGGCATGATAGTTCGGTATTTTAATCACTTCCTACGCTATCTGTGCAGTTAATAAAAGAAACATAATATATGTAATGATAGCTTTTAAATGAATCTGTGTGTTATCTGCATCTACCAAGAAAATGATTAGATAAAGCCGTGATTCTTTCGTCATTGTCACGTGTAATGTAGAATCATTTTTAATCTTTCATTCGTCATTTCAGCTCATATATGTCTCGCTACTGGACTCGAGCCTCTTCCACAACAGGAGAGAATTCGACTTACTGCACCATGTAGGTCAAACGGGTTATTTTAATCGAACACTTAATCGATTCTAATATTTTTTTTTATACATAAGGACACTTATATATTATCAATTTTACATTTTATATGAACTTAATCTTATAAACATCTACCGGATTTGAATGCGGGCGCAAACTGAGACATTCCGCCTTCTGCGAGGCAGTCGTCTTGCGGAAGGAGGAGGTGGGGCGCGTGCGGAAGGAAAACCGAGGCCGCGGGTGACTGGCTCGGGGATTTTGTCCGCCCGCAGAGAGACTGACCGCGTAACGGCGACTGACGTCCCCGTGGGGGGACGTCGAGAGGGGAGAGTACCCTGCGACTGGGGTATTCCGTCGGGCCGACTACTGACGACAAGGTGTGTCTGCACCAGTGGTCGACCTAACGACGAAGGCGACGTGCTACGGGTGGGTCATGGAGCCGCGCGGCGCCGCTCTGTCGCCCCGGACGGGGCTGGGCGGCGAGTGCGCTGACCCATGGCCCCAAAAAAAAGCTGGGACATGCCAGCAAGACACTCATCGTCATTTTTTAAAATTCTGTCATCACATGTATATTAGTCTGCCCGTGACCTTGAACGGTGTAAAGTGTTCGAAACGTCGGGCAATCAAAAATTAAATTCAAACGCGATACAATCCGTAAAATAGTTTTATTTACAACGTGTAATGCTCGCATGAACATCAGAAATCATTATATATTTAATCCCTTTAGTCGTCTTTTACGATACTCGCGGGCAAGATAGAGGGTAATGAATGGTGGAGGTAATGTGCTCGCGTAAACATCAGAAATCATCATGTACGTTCCACTATTAGGGTCCAGCCTTCTCCACAATAAACAGCACAGTTGTATTCTTAATATACATGTGGCCATGCCTCTAACTTATCGATATTGATATAACTAATAATGTCACTTATCTAGCTACAAACAACTAACGATAACGGGACGCTGTCAACTAACAATATCATAACAATAATTGGTTTCATGCTGTGATTATCGTTAATAAGTGTAATGAGCAAAATAATTATGCCATTTCTCTCTTTTTACGTGACTCCAAACGTGCAAAACTGAGAGAGAGCGGTTATTGGCTAGCGGCTTAATAACAAGCATCATTTCACGAATATTTATATAAACGAAATACGCTCTTATTTCTATGAACTTAACTGTTATAAACGTTGTTAAATCAAACTGCAAGGAAAAGTGTTTGTTTTTCGTTGCTATCGTATGCTACGAAAACGGTTCATTGTAGTTTCACCTAAAGTCTAACTTTTTATTAGCTGCAGTAAAATGACGTTTCTAAATGTCATTCCGTAAAATAATGTTGACAGCCTAATCTCAATAGGGATGTGATTCCTTTCACAAAAGTTTACAGAATATCTAATCGTTCCATAGCTGACTCATAATGATCATACTAAATTCTATTTAATATTAATGTAAATAAAAGGCTGTATAAACGTTGATCCTTTTAGACATATACAAGGTAACACTCAAGAAAACGCTCTCTCAAGTTGGTAGTACTGGTTTTTGGTTACGGTGCTACGATGACGCTTGACCGCCATTTTGTTTCGGTTGTCATTCGCTCATTCGGCTTCATACTTCTGTTTTGAGTGCATGAATAACTTTGATTTGCCCACTGCGCGTTGTTTTTGTTATCATTATTGTTAAACTTATGTTACGTTGTGTTTGTTTTTCATTACCTGTTTTCGTTAATCGTGTTAGTTTTTTTTGTTTGATACATTGAAGACATGGATGCTCTGCCGAGCACATCGCAAGATGGAGACACATTTTTATCTCCTAAGAAAAAAAGGCCACGTGTAGCTCTAAGTGCAACTGAAAAACTTTGGGTCCAAAACGTTTACAAATATGTGTTTGAAGTGAAATCTTCAGAATCAAACATTGAAGTTCCAAAAACAAGTGAATGCGTTAACAAGGTGGCTGAAGTCTTGGGAATATCCGTCCGCACAGTTTATTCCGTTTTAAAGGAGCACAAGGAGAGCGACAGCGAATCACCAAACCTCCCGAAAAAACGGGCCCAAAACTTACATTTAAAGATAAACTTGATGATTTCACATTCACTGCTGTTAGACGAATTGTACAACAGTTCTTTCATAGAAATGAAATACCCACCATCGCAAAAGTTAGTTTACACATGTCGTCACTCATCTTTTTATTATACGTTATGTATGTTTTCTCCCATCCCATGTGTAATCTTAACCAATTAGGTAATAACTTTAATCATTTTTAGGTGCTGCAAGTTGTAAATGATGACCCAGGATTGCCCAACTTCTCGAAAGAGACATTGAGAAAAATTATGAAGCATCTTAATTTCGAATTCGCTACTCGATCACGCAAGAGTGTGCTTATTGATAGACAAGATATCATATCATTGAATGTACCTCCCTATACTTCCACTAAAAAAGATCAATCCTCTAGTATAGTAATAATAATAGGTTAAAAAATACATTACAACTTAATATTAAATCTCAAAAAAAGAAAACAAAACTGATTATTCATTTATGATTCACTCATTTAGCTACATCCCTATTTATTTTTCTTCAAAAACCGGCAACCCACAAAACGTCATTTTACTGCAGCTAATAAAAAGTTAGACTATATGCAAGGTTATAATGGTTAAACTGTTTCAATAATTTAGAAATATGGTCGCGATTACTATACGTGTATTCATCAGCTTAAAATACTTTGATACCGATATCCAGCAACGGTTATCGATATCGGCATTGACACTAAATATTGCTTACTAGTAATTACTAGAAATAATAACGCCCTAGAGATTGCAACCCGGTATGTTTCTCAACCCGGCCGGGCCTGGTTGCAATTGTCGCCAACCCGGCCGGGTCCGCCGGGACCGGCCGGGTTGTATTAGCGATGAAACCTTTAAAGTATTTTATGAAAATTTTCTATATATGAGTGAAAAAAGACAAGGATTCAAGGGTAATATATATTTCAAACTGGCTTATGAACAGTCATCACAATAACCAGTCTCACTCAAGTCTCAAAATCACACTTAATACATAATTGATTACTTTTACTTATGGACGGAAAAGTAACATTAGTATTAGTAATTATTCATTTTTATAAGTTTAAACAAGCAGGCCATTTTCTTTACTCCTTATGGTGTCTATTTGAAAACATGGTATTAAAGTAAGAAACTAATAACGCAGCTTAAAGTACTAAACGTGGCATAACAACTTAGATTAGATAGATAGATAAACTTTGGTAGCTTTGATATAAACAAAACAAATTCCTATCTGCTAAAAGTACAGTATTATGTTTTTTCTTAAACTTTGGTTAAGACTAGTAAGTGTTACTATTACTAATTGAGCAAATAGCGAATTCTTCTAGGGCAAGGCTGTATTGTAACTGTAAACAACCAAACTTGTACAGTCTTAACTAACAAATTTTTTTTTTTTTTTTTTATATATTCACGCCTTTTTCCCATAGGGGTAGGCAGAGTCCACTGCCCTCCACCTGCTACGATCTTTGACATATTCAGCGTAGCAGAGCGGTTCTCTGTGGGCCACTTTTCGCCCCCGACGGAAACGAGACGTGACGTGTCGCGAACCACATCGCCGCCATTCGTAGTTTTTTTTTTTTTTTTTTTTTTTTTTTTTTTTAATTTTTTGAAACTCATTGCGTTTCCGCGAGAAATACATACACATATAATTAACAAAATGTAACGTAAAATTGATTATTTTACGTAAATAAGTATATTATAACAAAACAAAAAGTATATTCTATCTTGCATAAGGCAAAACAATTATTTTTCAGTCTGAAAGAATGCACTTAAAAAGCTGGCCATTATTACCGGGTCTGGTGACCGGGCCCGGTTTGCAATCTCTATAACGCCCATATCTAATTCTTACTCCATCACACGGATAAATTTATCAGCCTTATAATATCAGTAGTGGCGGCTGTACCTTAAGTGCGCTCGTACGCTGAACCACCAAATCAAAAAATTTAAAAATTACAAAATGTTACTTCATCTTTATTTTTAAATTACCATATTATCATTTCTTTTTTAAACATACCAAAAACATATAACAATTAAAATTTCAAATTATGACGAAACAATTTAAGCACTTTACTAAACTATTAAAGCTTATTTTCCCTGTAAAAAAATCTCGTGCGCTTAGGCGAATACACGGGGACTGCCAGTACAACTTGTATTAGATACGAGTTGAAACGCATGGCGCATGAGACAGAAGATAGTTCATAGAAAAATACTGAAAAATGAGTCAGTTCCCGTGCGGCGCACGGGCGACCCGAACATTGTCGAGAGAGCTCGACTTTCGACGAAATTCGTTGATAGCATCTCGTAAGTGTGACAAAAAAAAATATATTTTGCTTCACAAGTACCTACACCTACAAAATGCGCGTTCAAATATAATAAAAAAATATTGTTTTTTAAGTAAATCGTTGTTCCATTGCAATTTCTATTCTTAATACTTAGTGAGCAAGTAAAGTGCACCACCACTATGATGACCCACCAGCCGCCACTGAATATTAGTATAGATAATAGCATTGGTTTCGGCAATAACCGTTTGCAATTGCTGTAACTAATGACCGTGTTAATAGTCTATTGTTCGTGTTATACTGTTATTTTTTTCCATCATTTGTTGGCCAATAAAATATGTCTCAATTCATTTAGCTTCTGGCAGTAGTGAAAAATAACTGAGAGATTAATTATCACGAGAATGGGTAACATTGAGGTACACTAGATTGCCCGAATTTTTGTATATACATTGCCCAAAAGTAGTCGAAATTACTGCTTATAGGTTAATATAGGTACAACATATTTATATTTTTCCGTGTGGTGACGGTGTAAGAATACAATTCACCACTCCCTATCTTGCCCGTGGATGTCGTACAAGACGACTATGGGATATAATATGCACATAACATCTGTGCAAGAGAAGGAAAATTCTAAATAAAACCTTATATCAACATGTTTGACCAGCATGGTATAGTAGGTCAAATTCTCTCCCATTGTGGAGGAGGTCCGAGCCCAATAGTGAGACGTATGTGGGCTGCGATGATGATGATGATGATGATATTTATACTCCGGATATGAAGAAAAACAGCCAATTGCCACTGGATTTTGATAGTATTTTACTACCAAGTATATACCGTGTAACTTAGGCTATTTTTACTCTCAGAAAAACTTTATAAAAATTCGCCCAGTGTAGACACAAACCTGGGACCATATCTTAGGAGTTATTGCAGCTTTAAAATACGGGGCCAAAGGAGCTGGTACTGAGGACGGGCTGCTGGTTATAATATACAATTAGTATACATACATGCATATATAGTCTCACGTCTGCTTCCCTAAGGGGTAGGTAGAGACTACAGATTACCACAAATCACGATTATACTGTCTACTTCCATCACTTCACTCACACTCTTCAAAGTCTTCATGCATTCTCTACGGTTACGCGTACTCTTAACATGATCTTTCACCAGCGCGTCTCCAATTTGATCCAGAAACGTACGGCGTGGTCTTACTCTTATAAGTGTGAGTGGGATCAATCACACTTGCTTTGTATACTTGCTTCGTCAACCTCTTCACTCATTCTTTCTACATGTCCAAACCACCTAAAAGTACTTTTTCTGATCTTGATTATTAGTATAGGTATAATCTATATATATAAAAGAAAGTCGTGTTAGTTACACTATTTATAACTCAAGAACAGCTGTACCGATTTGGATGAAAATTGGTGGGGAGGTAGCTTAGAGCCAGGAGACGGACATATTACTTACCGTCTTTTTTTTAATGGTGTTTACAAGATTTCGCCAATAACTCTTTTATCCAGTTCGATCGCGTTCCCGTGTGACGTAACATAAATGTCAAAGAGAATAAAAGTCATTATGAAACGTACTATAATAAAAAAACTCATTTGATATGTAATAACAAAACGCTATTTTGTCTATAGTTATAGTCCATAAAATATAGCTTGATCTGTGACAGATGTCAACGAAACCAACGAAGTTAGTTTGAACGAGCGACATGTTTACAATTTCATTTTGTATCAAATATATTTTCATTCTTTTCGTATCAGTTTTATTGCAACTGAATTGCAATATATTATAAATATAAAAATAGTAATATTCATGTCTAAAATGTACCTCGTAAGTACTGAAATACCTAGTAAACATTTTATACATAAATGACGCTTACACACGTACAAGGTCATTCTGGACTGAAAATAAAAAGGAGATGGGACAGTCGATATACGTAATTCGATAACCGATTTTTATTAAATTATTCATAAAAGAAATAAACCCAATACAGTACCTATATAAAACTCAACATATTTTTTACAATTAAAACAGACAGTTACATTATAAAATACATAAATTGAATTAATTAAACATTAAAAAACTACTTTTTGTCTCATAGTAAATGATAATATTATGTACGCATTATTGTCAATAAACTAGACATATTTATTTATAAAACAGTCGTAGTTGATCCATTTGATCTAACGACTGTCCCTATTTTGGCAAAAAATTATAAATGTTCTAGCAGGAACGCTCCAGTGATGACGATAATAGTGAACTAGACCCTGATTGTCTTGACCTTTTGAATAGTTAAAACAGTCAAAAAACAGTTTTGTTTGATATAAATTCAAAAAGATTTTCATTGATTTTATTTAAATTATAATAAAAAATCACAATTATAAAAATTATAGAGTTTTATCGATAAAAAACTACGGACTTTATCGTAAGCGTGACAGCACTAGGAACAACTGTCACAGAGATCGTCCTTTACTTTATGGACTAGAAGTATGGTTGAAAATTTTGATAATTATAATTTTGTCAGAAATGAGAAATTTGTATTCCCTTTGAATCATCATTAACAATTCTCGACCAAAACGATCGAATCTTGCCCGACAAAGCTGTAATGGCTCTTCTATTAGAGACTATATTTGCAGATATTTAGAAAATATATTTTCGAAAAAAATTATGGCGGTACGAAGTTCGCCGGGTCAGCTAGTCTATACCAATAAATAAAATTGGAGTGTCTGTTTGTAATGTCAAAATAATAGGCTTTTTCATGCTCACACGGTTATTTGCACGACACCTATGCCTAAAATAGTAATTAAAATTTTTTTGTCTGTCTGTTTGTTCCGGGTAATCTTCAAAACGGCTGGACCGATTTCAAAAATTCTTTCACCAATGGAAAGCTATAATATCAGGGCGTAAACTAGGCTATATTTTATCCCGGTATTCCCACGGGAACGGGAACTACGCGGGTAAAACGACTATAACCGAAGCGAAGCGAGGGCAGATTGCTAGTATACAAATAAAAAAAATGGCGATGGTGAGTCGATACGGCAGTTTATGGGGCCGCAGGGCCACCCGCAACGGACAGGGTGTGTCCAGACAATAGCTTGCCACAGAAAGGAAGTTTTGGCCTATTTTTGCAGATGGGCGGTTATGAGCGCGGCGTGAACGAAAACATTGACGTCATTAGTGACGTATTACCCACGACCACTGTGATAGTTATTTGGAACGGCTGAAGGGGTATTTCAACATCCCAGTTTCTATACGTCCCACTATAGGGCTCAAGCCTCCTCGATATTGGCAGGAAATTTGACCTACTATAATGAATTCTGATGTTTACGCGAGTACTACGCATTGTAAATTAAACTACTTCACGGATTTTATCGCGTTTGTATTCGGTTTTTGATGGCTCGACGTTTCGAACACTTTGCAGCGTTCACAGTCCGCCCTTGACTAGACCGATCTTTGCGACCTTATCAAAGACAAACGCGATAAAATCCGTTGAGTTTTTTGACCTAATATACCACGCTGGTGAGAAGGGTTGAAATAGGATTTCATTTCGAGTTTTCTCTTGCATAGTTGGTATATGTACAAGAAATGTGTTTGTGTTTCCCGAGCGCTATGACATGCCCTTCTTTAAACGAGGTTTAAGAAGAGCTTTTTCTTCACGGTAGGCAACGGCCTGGCTGTGCCCCTGATATTGCAAAGGTCCATGTGCGGCAGCGTCACTTACCATCAGGTGTGCTGCTTTCTCGTTTGCCACTAACGGCAATAAAAAAAAAATCTATGCCTTAGTCGTCTTATGTCCACGTGCAAGATAGGGAGAGAATTCTATTCTTACTCCGTCACCACACGGATAAGGGGTATTTGGGGCGTTGTAAATGCTGGGCATACATATATACCACGCTAGTCGCACGGGTTATTAAATATATCCAAAAATAACCGTTTGGTTGTGTAAAACGGCTATTTCTGTCTCTCCACGTGGGACGTAGCGACGACTACATTCGATTTATCGTCTAGTGAGTAAGAATACAATTTACCACCGCCCTACCTTGCCCGTCGGTGTCGTAAAAGATGACTAAGGGATATGATATGCAAATAATATCTATGTAAGAGAAGAAAAACCCGATATTGTGTGATAGAAGCACACTCGACAGACTTCTGTCTACAGCCGCAGGCCGGTCCGTCCGGTGTAGTACCACACTGAGCAGAAAATCGACATCTGAGTAGTAGCAATTTGTTACTGCGCTTCGTTCGGTGAGCGAGAGAGCCGAAAGCCCTTTCTGAAGGTATTTTCGTTTTTTTTTGTGTGTGTTTAGCTGTTGGTCGCAGATGACCTTGACAGCTTAGCCGGGGGCTATGGCCCGGGCTATGGGTGAACGCTGATGGCTCTCTACCCGGAACCCGGTAAGGTATTTTCGTGTGGTGGATTTTTGCCTTCAATATCATCGAACCTCATTGCACGCATTCACACTCCCTTTACTTTCTTCGCGATAGACAGCGGCCTAGCGTAAGTCCATGTGCGGCAGAATCACTTACCATCAGGTGTGTTGTTAGCTTGTTTGCCACCAACAGCTATAAAAATAAGATACTATGCCAGCATGTCTGACCAGCGCGGTATAGTAGGTCAATTTCCCTCCTATTGTGGAGGAAACTCAGTTCAGCAATGCGTCGTATATGAACTGAATTGAAGACATATTAATGGCGTTAAAAAGTGAAATTGAGTTCTCATCATCATCGTTACAGCTCATATACGTCCCACTGTTAGGCTCGAGCCTCCTCCACAATAGGAGGGAAATAGACTTATATCATGCTAGTCAAACGGGTTGATATAGGGTTTTATTTCAAGCTTTCCTCCCCTTACATAGATGTTATATGCATATTATATCCCTTTGTCGTCTTTTACGACACTCACTGGTAAGAGAGAGGGTAATGAATTGTATTCTTACTCCGTCACCACATGGAATATTAGGTCAATTGACTTCCTATTGTGGAGGAGTCTTAGATCAGCAGTCGGACGTATGATGAGATAATGATGAAGATATGCGAATGCCGTAAAAAAGTGAAATTATTCCGTCTGGTGACGGAGTAAGACTACAATTCACCACCGTCTTACCAGTGGGTGATGTAAAAGACGACTAAGAGATATAATATGCATATAACGTCTATTCAAGGGAAGGAAAATTTGAAATAAAACCCTATGCCACCCCGTTTGACCAGCTTGCTATAGTAGGTCGTACTCCTATTATGGAGGAGGATCGATCCCAGCAGTGGGACGTATATGAGCCGAAATGATGAATAAATGAAATGGAGCTCTATATCGCATTATTAATGTCGTCATAGTATGCCGGTTTATTTTAAAACGTGTGGCCGCCTGTAGGTCAGTGGGCTGGCAATGTACGTCATTTTACGTGATAATATAACACACGTAACGAATGTGTATATTTTTGTCAGACATTGTACAGACAGATATAATGTCAGAAGGTTAAGTTTGTACATCTTAAAAAAATCTGCCAAGTGCAAGTCGGACTCGCGCACGAAGGGTTACGTACCATTGACTAGGTAAACAAGTGCCTCCCTATTGCCGTTATCGATATTGAGCAAAAAAATCAATTTTGTTGTATGGAAGCCCCCCTTAAATATTTATTTTATTTTTAGTATTATTAGCGGCAATAGAAATACATCATCTGTGAAAATTTCAACTGTCTAGCTATCACCGTTCTTGAGATACAGCCTGGTGAAAGACGGACGGACAGCGAAATCTCAGTAATAGGGTCCCGTTTTTACCCTTTGCGTACGGAACCCTAAAAATATCTTGTGGTGGAGGGCATATTGACGTATGTCATGGGGTAAGACGTATTGGTATAGGGTTTTATTTTGAGTTTTCCTTCACTTGCATAGATATTATATGCATATCATATCCCTTAGTCGTCTTTTTAACCGACTTCAAAAAAAGAGGAGGTTTTTAACTGACTTCAAAAAAGGAGGCGGTTTCTTAATTCGACCGTATATATGCTTTTTTGTTTGTTCGCGGATAACTTCGTCATTTATGAACCGATTTTGATGATTCTTTTTTTTTGTGGGCAGGGTATACTTCCCAAATGGTTCCAGGAAAATTTTATCAAAATCGGACAAGCGATTTTTGAAAAATCAATAAAAATCTAAAAATGTATCTATTGAAGACTGTTACTTTTTTGCAAAAAATAATACGATACTCACAGGCAAGGGGTGGTGAATAGGGATGATCGATGTTAGATGTTAACATTTATGTTACAATGTTCTTCATTGTTCTTCTGCCCATAGCAACATCGATGTGTTTTCCTTTCAACATCGATGTTTTCCCTTCAACATCGATGTTTCCTTTTCTGTGCTGTGTGGTAGCGGCTTCAAATACTACCAACCCTTGCTTTGCTCGTGGGTGTCGTAAAAGACGACTAAGAGCCCTAGATTGACCCGGACCAACTCTATCTGGCACCATTTGGGTCAACGATTACATTCCCAAGGAGGGTTGACGTCAGGCAGGCGGCCGGTCATAAAAGTCATTGCCGAAACTT
This sequence comes from Lymantria dispar, assembly GCA_032191425.1. Classification (NCBI taxonomy): domain Eukaryota; kingdom Metazoa; phylum Arthropoda; class Insecta; order Lepidoptera; family Erebidae; genus Lymantria; species Lymantria dispar. The sequence goes on along the minus strand of CM063469.1, from coordinate 12,507,453 downwards.
TTTGCAATATGACAAAACAGATGACATATTGCGTCGACCCCAAGTAATTGGGATAAGAGCAAGATGATGATGATGATCGATGTTTCCTTTTCAACATCGATATTTTCCTTTCAACATCGATGTTAAAAACAGTTAAATTCGATGTTACGATGTTTTGCCTGTAGCAACATCGATGTTAAAACATCAATGTTTTTCCTTTCAACATCGATGATCATCGAACATCGATGTTCATCGATCATCCCTAGTGGTGAATTGTATTCTTCCTCGGTCATCACACGGAAAGAGTGTAGCCTGGCCGGCAAATTAATTTATTCACTCAATTCTGGTTTTCTTGAAATTATCACATAATCAATTTACCTAATTTCATATTTTTATAAAGGTGAACAGCTGACATTTGATTAATTATTACTTGATGTAATTACTTTTTATGACATCAGTGTTGACGGTTCTTGTTATTTTCTACTAATTTGGTAAGTCGATTAATTTTATGGTATTTTTTTTATTTATACAGTATAGTGTCAAGTGGTTATTAAATGTGTTATTGAAAGTCTTGTCTTTTAAATTCTTTAAAAACTATAGTATTATATTCTCAAAGACAGCGATGCTGCCTGTTCTCCTTGTTACGACTTCCATGGTCAAAAGAGGGGGTGGCCACAACAATCCTTATTGCGTCACTGAACGGCTGAAATAGATTCACACTGTGTAACATACTGTTGTCAGTTGTGTGTCTACAGCCAGGGGCCGATTCGGCCGTGGTAGTACCACACTTAAAATTGACGTCTAACGACGCAATTAGGGATGTGACCTGGAGGGAAAATAATCGATTTTTTGTTCGTTAAAATAAATCGATTATAAAATAATCGATTATTTAAAACAATAATCGATTTTAAAATAATCGATTTTATCTGCCAACAGGATTGTGATGACCTTTTTTTTTGTATGAAATGTGAGCTTTTTTTAGGAAATCTGGCTATGAATAATCGCTTAATTTCGAATAGTAAAAAATCGATTAATAATTGATTTTTCTCATTTTCATAATCGATTATAAAAATCGATTATTACAAAAAAATAATCGATCAATAATCGATTTTTATAAAAATCGATTATTTTTTCACATCCCTAGTAGCAATTTGTTACGGCACTTCGTTCGGTGAGCGAGAGAGCCGGCAGCCCAACTGCTTGCGTGTGATGGATTTAGGTGATACCTCATTTCACGCATTCATACTCCCTTCACCCTCAGCAGAGGCCCAGCAAAGATCCGTGAGCTGCAGTATCACTATCAGGTGTGCTGTTCCTATGCCACCAACAGCAATAAAAAAATTGTTGGCCTGTAAAGTCTGTTTACGGACGATAATTTTAAGTGATAACGTCATAAGAAAACGTTGATGAAAATTGCATACTTTTATATGTTGAATTATTGTCACTAAATTATAATTTTATAAAAAAAAATTATGTAACGAAAATAATATGAAAATTACAAATTTTTCTATAAATAACATTTATTTGCGCTCGTCAATTTAAATATTTCTTTCTTTTTTCTTTTGCAGGTGGGTTTAGGGATGTGACCTGGGGGGCAAATAATCGATTTTCTGTTTTTTAAAATAAATCGATTTTAAAATAATCGATTTTTTTCTCCCAACAAGGATCGTGATGACTTTTTTTTTTTAGGAGATGCGAGCTTTTTTTTCTAATATATTATGAAACAATCGTGCGTGATGACCTTTTTTTTAGGAAATCTGGCCGTTAATAATCGATTAATTTCGAATAGTCGAATTAATAATCGATTTTTATTTAAATCGATTAATTTTTGACATCCCTAGGTGGGTTACGGTCGGCGACAGAGGGGTGTAAGCAGGCACCTCGTATAGCACGTCGCCTTCGTCGTTGGGTCGACCAATATATTTTTACTTATTGTTAGAGATAAATGCGAAGCCGATCGTGCCTCTCTATCGCATGTTTTACGCTCTCGCTTGCATGCTCGGCTCAGGCGGAACGTGACAATGAGTAATGCTTTTTCCTACGTGCAGCCGGAGTTCATCAATTTATAAGACGTTATCACGTCAATTATAGTAATTGGGATAAGACCACGATAATCTTTCAGCTCATATTCATTCCACTTATGGCCTAAAGATGCTTCCATAATCGGTCGAAAAAAGACCTTACTATAAACATGCTGGTTGGTATAGGGTTGTATTTTGAGATTTCTTTCTTTTGCATAGATATTATACGCGTATTATATCCCTTAGTCGTCTTTTACGACATCCACAGGCAAGATAGGAAGTGGTGAAGCGATGATATATTTTTAAATTAGGCACAAATTTTATCTGATAAGTAGATATTACAGTCTTGTATGAATGTAACGCCTTTATCGCTCGGACTATCCAAACGAACCAGTGACCTCGCGGTCATGGCCCAATCAATGTCGTACTTGTTATTCAATAGGCATACAGTTACAAAACATTATTCATTATGTAGATGTGATGTAGCATATAAGGTTAATGAAGGGATTTTCCGTGTATCTTGCCCGCGGGTGTCGTACAAGACGATCAAGGGTTATGGAGATAACAAGCTATGCAAGAGAAAGAGAACTAGCCTGGTATAGTCGATCAATTTGCGGAGGACTGCTGTCCTTCACAATGGAAGTGGTAATGTTGTTAAAAAAATCAAACCTATCCTTACATTCATCTTCATTTCAGCTCGTATACGTCCCACTGTTGGACTTATGCCTCCTCCACAATGGAGTGGAATTGACCTACTATACCACGCTGGTCAGACGTGTTCGTATAGGGTTTTATATCAAATTTTCCTTCTCTTGCATAGATGTTAAATATCTGCATATATAGCCTTCGTCGTCTTTTATGACAACCACGAGCAAGAAAGGGGGTGGTGAAGTGTATTCTTACCTTTTCACCACGCGGACGAACTGTCTATATAAAAAGTAACTTAGGCTCTTAGAATAAACGTATAGAAGGATAGTGTCGGTACTTCGAGCGATCGAAAACTTGAAGCCAAAAATACTACATGCGCGCAGGCGATTGCACACGTACACACGCACACCACTATACAAATTATGAAATCAAATTTTGTTTTTATTAACATAAATCGTCGAAATACTTTTAAAAGTAATGTTCAAAACCTTTTTAAGATTTTTCAAATGTGTAGTGACACCATTTGAATGCACAAACCATCATAATTACCTATTTATTTTTTAAGAGTTGCTTACGTACGTGCAGTACAATGACCTTGTACATTCGGGAACGATTCCGGCGTAAGCTCCAATAGGCTCCAATTGAAATGCTTCATTTTTTGTGCGCAGACTTACCTTCTATACGTTATTATTCTAAGCTTAGGCAATTTTACTACAGAAAACACACTATACAATTTTGGCTGTTCTGGGACTTGAAACCGAGAAGCCTTGAATATCTTAGGAGATATTGGAGATGCGGTTCTAAAGTGACTGCAACCGAAGCAAACCGAGGGCGGATCACACTAGTTCATAATATATATTTTTATTTCCTTGTAATCCAAACATTGAGTCGGTATTGCTTGAAATAGTAACAAAACTTAGGCACTGTGCAAAACTTTCACATTTATGTGTTATACTCATTGATTTTATTTTTGGCGTGTTTAAATTAATGTATCTAGCTTTCTTTTCGCTTTAAATATAACGGCGTATGCATTAGGGGGCGTTCATAAAATACGTGAGATATTTAAGGGGGGGAAGGGGTCGAGTCAAATCTCATCTAATCTTACGTTTGTCTCGACAAATATCACGCAATTTTTTTTCTGATTGAAACAAAAAAAAAATGTTCAATTTTTATTACACTTATAATTAAACTCTCAGCAATATTGATTACTAGTCTTAACTAGTCGTAAATAAAAGCATGAAGCAATTTTTTTTTTCACAATAACAATCCAACGCGTTTACGTAAGAAACCCACATTTTGAAAAATCTCACGTGAGATTGGGTGATGGGGGAGGGGGTTGAATAAAATCTCACGACATCTCACCCTTTGAGGGAGGTACAGAAAATTTAAAAACACCTCACGTAATTTATGGACGCCCCCTTAGCAAAGAAACGTAACGAACTTCGCATTACATAAAATGATTACACAGATGGCGTAGTGGTTAAATACCGACTTACAGCACCAGTATCGCGGGTTCGAATCCCATGCGGACTACATTTTGTGCGATCAACAAATTGTTGTTCCGAGTCTGTAATTTGTGTCCGTTAATTATATGTTTGTAAAGTCCCCCGCAATACAATGATTATTTCCTTAGTGCATTGTGTTGTCTTTTTCGTGCCTATTGGCCGCCACTCCCCCGTGGGACTTGGAGGAGGAGATGCTCGTGGGTCTTTACCATCGGGTATCAGCGATGCTGGCAGGGGGCGGCTATGTCTCGCTCCGCGAGCTGGCCGCCTGGCGGGGTAACGCCTGCCGGCATGTCATTTCCCGTTGAGCAGTCCGGCTGGAAAGGTACGGTGTTCGTACCCTCGAAGCCTTCCGGCCAGTGCTGATGGATAGTTGGGTCGGCGGCACGGGGTCCACTCCTTCCGACTGGTGTAGGTTGTGTCGAGGCGTGCAGGGGCGGCTTTACCTATAATGCAGAGGGTGCGGTGCACCCGGGCGCCAAGTGGTAAGGGGCGCCGAGAGCCGCTCGCGACGCATACAGCCTCCAAATCTATTCCATTTTATTCGGGCATTTTAATACAAGAGGGCGCCAGGTTATTAATTGCACACGGGCGCCACGTGAGCTAAAGCCGCGACTGGGGAGCATGGTTGTTTCGGCAAGTACCTGCACAAGATCGCGAGGAGGGAAAGGACACCGTCCTGCCACTACTGAGATTGCAACGAGGAAACGGCGCATCACACGCTCAGGGTCTGCGTGGGCTGGGCAGACAGTGCTCTGAAGTCGTTGCAGTCATCGATGCTGACCTAACGCTGCCGACGTTCTTCTCTTGCATAGATGTTATATGCATATTAAATCCCTTAGTTGTCTTTTACGAAACCCACGGGCAGGAGAGAGGCTGGTGAATTGTATTCATACCCCGTCACCATACGACAAATAGATACATTAATAATGTTTAATTACAATAAATATTTAATTGATTTCAGGTAATTTACGAAAATGAAGACCGAATGCGAGTCCTTGGGGTGAACCTATAGGTATAGTAAATGTAAAATGAATTTATATCTATTTTTTATTGTTTAATGTCTGTTTTATTGCAATAAAACATTCAATAGTCTTTGTCAGGCTGGTTTTAGAGTCACGCTGACCGTTCGCTGACCGTCGGCGCTGATAGCCAAAATGTATGTTCGCTGACCATCGGCGCTGATAACCAAAATGTATGAACGTCTAGGAAGCGTTTTAGAATAACGCGTAGGTATCAGCGCGTGCGGTGGTCCGCGCTGACAGGTCAGCGGCAGTACGCGTCGGCGCCGCGTAGCTATCGGTGCTGACCGCCACACACACGCCTCTGCTTTCAGTGAGCGTTTTTGCGCCTTCTTGTTTTTTTTATATAATACAAAGCAGCAATAATTAACGCACTTCGCATTTTTGTGCGTCTGTACTAAGCAGTGGTCAGCACGATAATGGAACGTCATGCGCTGAACTTTAACGCTAACAAGTGACGCGTTGAACTGTCGGCGCCGACAGTCAGCGTGATTCTAAAACCAGCCTCATATATGTATACAGATGTCAGCTTATGGAACAACTGTTCGAGTATGTTGTAGTTTAATGGTCATAGCTCGTAATTAGAATGTATATTAAACAAAACACAATATAACAATAATTACAGTGATTTAAAAAATGTGTCTCTAAGAGTATATGCCTTAAATGTTACCTATTATGAATATGATACATTTAGGCATTTAAGTCGCGTCGGCGGTATAAATAGTTACGAACGAAGGCGCCGTCGCGTCCGGGTTGAAAACCATCAGCGCTCACCCACAGTCCGGGCTAAGCTGTCAAGGCCACTTGCGGCCAACAGCTATACACACTAGTGATGTAACGAATGTTAGGATTGAGACATTCGCGAATGCGAATGTGAGTGCGAATATTTATCTCCAACATTGCCACACAACATTCCACAGCGAATATGCGAATATAATATATATGAATGTTGACTTTCAAATAAAGTGCGTGCAAAATATCATACGGGTTTAACATTTCGTACCAGCCATGTTTAAGCCAAATATAGCAAAGGTTAACCGTTACAAGTTGAACGAATGAAACTAATCAGATTCGTTCGAAAATATTCGTTGTAATTTGAGATTAGTTTATTATTATTATTGTATTTATCAAATTTACAAACATGAGTAAAGCACATGTTACTGAAGTGTGGAGTTATTTCACAATTTGTGACGCTGAGAGTGTTAAATGCATGGTATGTCAAAAAGTTTAATGATTACTTAACAAAAATAATGTAATTTTTTCATATAGAATCATGTTCTTTTTTTATTGGCAAAATTCATTATTCATTCACACAAAAAATCGTTTACTGACGATAGTTGAACGTGACAACGTCATAAGAAAATACTGATGGAATGGTTTCATTTTTCAAAAGAAAATTTAAATTTTATTTGTTTGATAGATATTTTGTATGGCAAGCCTTAAATGGAACTGGAGGCGGAAGTGCTCGCCGAATTGTATCGGCGGGTGTCGGGGGTGCGAGGGGAGGGCTGTGTTGTTTTTTCCTTAAGGAAGCTCACCGCCTGGCGCGTCGACGCCCGCCAAGATGTCATCGCCCGTTGGGCAGACCGGCTGGAGAGGCCTCGATACGGTGTCTGGACCGTGGAGGCCTTCCGGCCGGTGCTGATGCAGTGGTTGGAACGGCGGCACGGTGTGCTCTCCTTCCGACTCGTGCAGGTTTTGACGGGGTATGGATGCTTCGACAAGTACCTATACAGGGTCGCTAGGAGGGAGAGAACACCGTCCTGCCACCACTGCGATTCCGATGAGGACACGGCGCAGCATACGCTTGAGATCTGTGCCGCTTGGGCAGAGCAGCGTCGTGAACTCGTCGCAATCATCGGTGCCGACCTGACGCTGCCAACCATCGCTAGATAGATGCTCGGCAGCATCAGGAACTGGGACGCGGTTGCATCCTTCTGCGAGGCAGTTATCTCGCAGAAGGAGGCGGCGGGTCGCGAACGCGAGGAGCACAGCCTCAACGAAGCGACCCGCCGCCAGCGACTGGGGCGGCGCAGGCACCTGCGTCCCATGCCGCCCTAGCCGAGGCCGCAGGTGACGTGACCGAGGAGTCAGTCCGTCACCCGCCGAGAGGCCGACCGCGTGAGGAAAGACCGACGTCCTCCCCGAGCGGGGGACATCGGTCGAATGGAGGGTACCCCGGGTAGGGGGTATTCCGTCGGGCCGACCACTGATGACAAGTAACCCTGCTCCGGTGGTCGGTCCAACGACGAAGGCGACGTGGTGTTCGGGTGGGTTGCGGGTGTTGCGTGCTTAAGCCCCTCTGTCGCCCCGGATAGAGTGGTGAGGAAGCGCGCCGACCGCAGCCCACCCCAAAAAAAAAGCCTTAAATGGAACTCCTCAGAGCGAGGTAACGCCGCATACGTCATGTTTTTTCATGTGTGCAGCCGGCTCCATCGAATTATAAGACGTTGTCACGTCAAAAACAAATATAAATTTGTAATTTAGTTGCCGACCTGAGTGTTCCATAATATTGTTTTATTCAAATATTATGAGTAAATAAAAATAATAAATATTATCATATCATTACACAATTACATATATAATTTGCTTTTAGTTTGTCAAATATATTCGCCAAACATTCGCATCGTTCCTTGCGAATGCGATTGCGAATGTCAGAAACATATGCGAATATTCGTTACATCACTAATACACACACAAAAAAAAGCGCCGCCGCGCCGTCGCGTGCGAATAAGCGTCATCAGCCGATCAACTGGTATTAAGGCGAAGTCTGTCTTGCTTATGTGATTATCATTGATGTTCAATTTCTAATGAACATTTAACAAAGTATGAATATGGTGCAAATTAAGTATCATTGACTTTATACATTTCAATCAGATAGGCACGAAAAAGCGATGACAAAATTGAAAATTTAAATGTCCCTAATTCATTAACGAATCGGTATTTTTACTTCAAATTTTGTTCATGGCTATCTACCACCATTGCCGTTTAACTAATTGTTCCATAACCTTCGACACCCCTTATATTAATTAATAAACTTCGTAATTAGTTACGTTTAACACTATCGAAAGCAAGTATGAAATCACAATAATTTTCTAGGCTCCTTTAATTAATGTATAATAACTTTATCATTACAATTGTTAATGATTAGTTTTGGCTTTTAAATTTCATATGTCATATAAGTTATAATTTCATTATAATTAAAGTATTCAAGGCTTTATAGTATTAGTTTATTAGAATATTTTATAAGTATGTATACAGTTTTGCTAGTAATTTAGGGAATAACACCTGGTTTTGAATATGTGTTTATTATTATAATTGGTCAAGCAGCACTTCAGAATATTTCACATAATTACATAAACCCAGTAACGACGCTGAATTGAAAGTCGGTTAATTTAAAAATATGAGAATGTTTTTCATGTATTCTATTATAATGAATTAAAGAGTGTTTTTCACAAACGCGTTCGACGAATGCGAATACACTGAAGGAATGATCGGAATGCTATAGCTAAAAGTTGTAACAGGGGCAACAATTGATAGCTGCCAGTAAACCACTAGTGACTGCGATTTTTAGCTGCGTCTAGTAGACACTAGACTTGCTGCATCAGCTCCAAATAGGCTGGTCCACCAGTGGTTACCACTAGTACCTCAATGTGTGAGCTCCCTAATTCTTACTATTGGGCACGAGTACTGAAGGATTTATGTCCTTCAAATGTTATCATCATCATGGTTCAGCCTTTAACCGTACACTGCTTTATGTACATATGCCTCCCTCAGGTTTCGCTACTAAGTGCGCTTCTGTACCAACCGCATCTAATCCTTTACTTGTATGTTGGTAAAATCATTCGTACCTTGATTTAATTTTAATTTGGGTAAATAATAATAAGAAAAGTCCAAATACTATGCTATATTACTCACGTGTTTCGCTTTTCCATATAACGATTTCTTCTTCGTCCTCTTGTTTTCTTCTGTTCCAAAAGTTAATAAAGGATCGAAAGAACTTTTTTAATCCGAAAGGCGTATCGCATGCCATAGTTGCTCGTAGAGAGTTATTTCTGGCACTATCTAGGTTTTTGGTGTTAAAATTCTAATACAATATTTAAAAGATATGAAATACTGTTAATATTCTCTAATTAGGGATTTTTGGAAAAATCAATCTTGACAATTTGTAGGCTCAAAATTCTAGTATCACTCAAATTTGGATGGTGGTTGAATGCCAAGCAATAAAGTTATTAATTGAAATAATTTAGTATCTGGTTAGATTACAATAAAGAAAATCCTTATTTTTTTTAATTGCAAATTCAAAAAGGCAAAAAGGAACTTATTCGAAAAAATATATCTCGTTTTTACCGAATATATTTGTGGCTCCACTTTTCGGAAACTGCAATCTTTCTGCGATGTTCCAATTTTATAATTTCACTGAAATTTTTTTATAAATGCATTTCACTTCACAATTTGATTTATTATGATTTTTTGAACTGAAACAGTTTAGATGTGCTGTTCAATTGAGTAAAGAATTCGTACTGTCTCATAAAGTTAACGAAGCTTGCATTTCTTACAGATGCAAGGATTTCACGAATAAAAAGCTGACAAAAGACTCGTGTCAATACGAAAGACATTTTTTAACTGTGCGAATTCAATTAGTGTGGATGAGAAAAAAAGTTAATCTGCATTCAACAAAGGGCGGGAACAATTTGTCTAATGAAGCGTTCGAATTTCAAATCGAATTGAAATAAAAACACATCCTTCCTTCTTCCGTATTGGTCTGTTCGTTTTTCCCGCGTTTGTTTTTGTATAAAACGATCGTTGGTGACATATTGGCATCAGTGGTGGAATGTCAGGCATCCCCTAAGGTTGTGGAGTGCATTGAGAGAGCTATTACGGATTTCTGCACAATCGGGTGAGTGCCCATCTTTTCCTATTATTTCGAAATTATCGTGTTTGAACACTTTTACAACTATAATAGTTGCAGCACGTATACCATTGCCATTAACCGAGGGTTTATTACGTACATAACTGTAATATTGTAACCTGCGTTCTCAAAGGTTGATAGGCGCAAAAGAATGGATGATTCGTTGAATGAAAACATTTAAAAATATTTACTTGTATTTCGTCAATGGACAGTCAGGGGACGTCATTTCAAAATAGTAAATTAAATTAATTCAGTATTATGGAAGAAAGTACAGATCATAATAACAAAAAAACATAATTGATGACTTATAAATAAACAACACCATATATTTTTTGCCGGAATCTTACGAACATTGTCGAAGAAAGCGTTAGAAGGAAGTGTTAGAAGGGGAAGACCAAGGCGGATGTTCCACGATCAAATCGGGTACGTTCTTAAGAAAAGCCAGGTTAGAAGTACCCTAAACGCGAAGAATATGCATGAAGAGATTAATGAATGTGGAGGAGGCGAAAGTGGTATGTCAAGATCGTAGCAAGTGGAGGGAAGTAGTCTCTGCTTACCCCTATGGGAAAAAAGGCGTGAATATATGTATGTATGTATGTATGTATGTATTGTCGAAGAAAGACGATCTTGCACGGAGGGTTTTCATCTTTATGTACACTTGGTAACATTTTGATTAATTCCTGCGCGGTCGTCTCTCGGTAAATGGTATCCTGTGACGCTGATAACATCGTCGTCATACCCATCGAAGCCATGTCAGCAGACATTAACCTCTAAATGGTTTGCAAATTTAGACAGTTCTGGACAGATAGCGTTGTTCTCACGCTTGAAAAGTCAAAGCAGCAGTTTCCGCACTAGAACGAAGATGAAAAAAAAACATTGAAGAAAATATTTTTTATAAAATCACGCTAGAAATCTTTACAATACTTCAATTCGCTGACGCTTTAAGTTTGTCTAATTAAGTAATATATCTGAAAAAAAAAATGCAAAAATATAGCCGAACTGAACATAATCGCTCCATTGAGATAGTAGAAAAAAAAAACTCCATTTTAAATTATTGAATAGTTTTTGTTGATTTTGACATGCTACTTTTTATACCACTCCCTACTGGATAGACTGACGACATCTTCAAAGTCGCAGGGAACCGTTGGATGTATTCTCGTGGGGAGGCATATGTATGTATGTTCAACGGTGGAATGATTATCTACCCGCTACAGAGATTAGTTATTAAATTTTGACCCACTAATTTATTGCCCATACAAGAAGAATCTTGCTAGTACAAGGAAGAATAATTATAAGTATCTGTAATAACGATGACTTGTTGGACGTCAGACATCTTAGGCCACCATGAACGCTGTAAAGTGTTCGAAACGTCGGGCAATCGAAAATCAAAAGAAAATGCTTCTTTACCTATTAGAACGACCATTGAATTTGTTTGCAAAAACGTGAAATTTTTTACGGGTCAGTAAACTTGAAAACGCAATGTATGATTATTTTATGTACGTACTAGGGCTGTTGATAAAATATCGATATTATTATTTAAAAATATCGATACTTATCGCCGATATTTTTTGGACGATATATCGATAGTTCGATACTAAAAAGTAAGTATCAAGGGTCGTATATTTATTTGAATAAATTTGTTGTTTTATCGTTTTTTTGTAAAGTATGTATTCTATAAAATCAGCGTAAACTTAATCTAGTGTAACAATGCCGACATGAAATTGATGATAAGTTATCACTTACGCCTAGAGTTTAGCTAAAAAAAAAGCTCATCACGGCAACTCAGCAAAGAACGAAGGTAAAAGTGGTCATGCGTAAAAATATCGATATATCGAAATATCGATATTTTTTTCGATATATCAAACTCCGATATAAATGAAATATTTCAAAATATATATCGGTATATCGGAAATAAAAATATTTTAAAAGATATCAACAGCCCTAGTATGTACTGTCATTTTATTTCGCGATTCTGCAATTTAAAATTGATATTGAATCGTTCAGATATGCTTAAACAATAACCGCATTCCTCAATATGATGTTATGAAATGGTGTCGCATTGAATGATAATTATTGATGATTGATGCACTTTTATATATGAAAACAATTTCATATAGATTGGTTAGCGTAATTCTTTGTGCAGCCACGGAGTAAGAATACTATTAACCAATCATCGCCTTGCTCCCGAGTGTCGTAAAAGATCTAGGCATGTGCACTTATAACATCTGCGCCACAGAAGGTAAATTCGAAATAAAACGATTCTAGGGAACCCGGTGTCATTTGGACTTCAATGATTTTAATCCAAAAGAAAAAAAGGTGATTGAATAATAACTTTTAACTTGTGTACGATATAAAATGTATAAATTAATTGTTTATGTAATTATTATGTTGACATTAACAAATAATGTTATAAATGGTTTATGTTGACTTACACTATTGTATTGGAGAAACTGAAAACACAGGTCTACGACCAGTGTGTGTTACCAGTGATGACTTACGGCACGGAAACGTGGTCCCTAAATGTAGGCCTCATATCAAGGCTCAAAGTCGCTCAGCGTGCTATGGAGCGGGCTATGCTCGGGATTTCTCTGCGAGATAGAATCCGGAATACGGAAATCCGCAGAAGAACGGGTGTAACCGACATAGCACGAAGAATTAGCACGCTGAAGTGGCAATGGGCAGGCCACATCGCTCGACGAACCGACAACCGGTGGGGAAGAAAGGTTCTCGAGTGGCGACCACGTATCGGACGACGCAGTGTAGGACGCCCCCCCCCACTAGGTGGACCGATGACCTAGTGAAAGTTGCTGGGCGTCGTTGGATGCAGGCGGCATAGGACCGCATATTGTGGCGTAACATGAGGGAGGCCTATGTCCAGCAGTGGACGGCAATGGGCTGAAATGATGATGATGATTGGAGAAACCTGTAATAATAGATGTAATTTTTAAATAAATAAATATTTTTATACCCTCACCAAGTCACCGCACGTTTAGCGGATTAAAGTGACGGATAAAGATGCCTTGTCAGGATCCTAGATCATAGATTAGACACGAAAATGAAACATCTTTTTTACCTATTTTTCTTTGCCTATAACTTTTATAATACGTTAGCCAGTCTAGCGGTCGTTACCGTGTGCGGTCATCGAACTTGGATCAGTCTTGAATATTGAAGGCCATACAGATCAGACGAGACTTGCGTAATTTTTTTGCTATGAATATTGTTGCTATGAGTATTGTTTAATATTAATTTATGTGATGGCGGCTATGAATACAATCCTTACAGAGCTCGTGGGTGTCGTAAAAGACGACTAAGAACTTTACATAGACCATTCTTTTTTTTGTTTGTGTGTGCTGATCATCGCACACGCCGTCCGAGGCAACGAAGAAAAGACAGCGCGCGGCCACATAATCCACCGTACTCTCTTTCACTCGTAGGGACTCGATAGTATCCATATTGTACTCATGAGTAGTATCGAAGAAAAAGCATCGTACTCAGTAAAGTATCAAAATAAAAGTATCGATGCTTCAAAGTATCGAGTAATGAGTATACTAAGAATCTATGAGCTTTCTGTTTTTTTTTTTAATAGAAATTTGACCGTCTGTGAATATTTCGAGCCACGTTTTAGAAGATTTATTAGGTTTGAACTAGATGGCGTTATTATAAACATGTGTCGTAAGGTCAAGTTTAACATGAATACATTCTACATTTATTCGATACGATACCTGCCATACAGTACTCATTGAGTAAAAGTATCGAATCCAAAGTATCGAGTACAAAAGTATCGGTATTGAAAGAAAAGTACTCGATACATAAAAGTATCGATACTTTTTTCGTGTCCCTATCCCCTCGCCATTGGGCCGACCACCGTTACCGAGTTCCTTGTTGTCCGTGGCCAGCCCGGCGGGATATCACTTTTTCGTGTATGCATAATATATCTCTTAGTCACCTTTAACGACACCCATGGACAAAATGGGTGGTGCATTGTATTCTTATTTAGTCACCACACGGAAAGGTAAGTAGGACCACATACGGACACGGACTAAAGTCCCCGGTCCGGTCACCCGCGGCCTCGGCTAGGGCGTCATCAGGTGCAATATTATATCCCTTAATCGTTTTTTATATCACCTATAGACCCCATAGTCAAGATAAGGGGTGGTGAATTGTATTCTTACTTCGTCACTACACGGAAATTCATATACCTTCAACTTATTTTAAATTTTTGCTCATCTTCGTCCCATTTTTAGGCACTAGCCTTCTGTAAAGGAGGGAAAACTTAAAATACCACGTCAGCTAGATGGTTAAAATTTTATACATTGCTTGATACAAGCGGACGGTATGACCTTGGTGTTTTGTCCTCAGATCACACATATGGTAAAGGTTGAATTAGGTAGAAAAGGAAGTTTTCCCTCTATGAGGCACGTGTGGATACACATACAAATGATTGTATATAAATATAATATGTCCTTTTAAATATCGTGCGTGAACTTTTGAGGTTTTCTATTTGACTGTACATAAATTTTACAATAAACTGATTTATTTACTCACTGTGAAGTGTATTGGAAAAATAAATACTTAATTTGCTTTTGAGTAGCTTTGCTATTAATGTTGCAAAATATCTATTTTTGAACTGATATTTCTTTAGAATCGTTGTGATTTCAAACTCGATGAAACGAAAAAGCGAGTCCATAGAGACGCAAACACGTAAATGTATAGGATTCATCCGGCGAGGGAATGAGATAAAGGAGTTTCACTTCTGATATGGGTACTTTGTACACACACTCTTTTTGTTTGGGCTTTTCTTTGTTTCGTAAAGATTCTAATTCACCCTCAAAAGGTTAAGTTAGGTCGATTTTCTGCTCAGTGTGGCACTACCCCGGACGAACCGGCCCGCGGCTGTAGACAGACTACTGTCGCCAGTGTTTTCCTACCACTAAACGTCCACTAGGTCCTTCCTATATTGGACGTAGTTAAAAACTAGAACGTTTTAACTAACGTTTAAACTAGAACCAACCCTCAAAAATTCACTTTCGAGTTATTGAGGTTTTTGTTTCAAATATCTGTTGAAAAGAATGGAACAGTTATTTTGAAAAACAAATTTTTAATGATATTCTGTTTTGGGTTAGTTTTTGACCAGGATATTTTTTGAGTAGGTGCACAGCACGGTTGAGGGTCTACTTTTATACTTAATTCAGTTTCACTCAAGGTGTGGGTTGGTTCTAGTTTGCTTAACTACGTCCAATTGTATGTAACTCGTAGGTACAAAACTCACAGTTGGTCCATCTGTCTGTATATTATATTCTATGTTCGTTACGTGTTACGCGTCGTTATAGCGACTGAACGTAACGACATTATCGCAACGATAGCGAAGAGTTCGGACCGGGCGGCGCGCGCGCAGATATATCAAAACTGTGAGTTTATGAATATTTTTGTTATTATAAATATTGTCCGTGTGGTGACGGAGTAAGAATACAATTCACCACCCCCTATCGTGTCTGTATATGTTGTAAAAGAAGGCTAAGGAATTAAATATGCATATAACATCAATTTTAGTATTGAAATTATCGGGAGACTGATCCATCCATATTATAATATCTATAACGGCAAAAACACTCACGTGCTGAGATCGTTTACGTCGACCCGGGTTTCGAGCATATCCGATGCTCATCATCAGGGCGAGTGTGCAGCGGCGTCTGCGAGGCCCCGGGTTTCGAGAAGTGAGTGTTTTTGCCGTTATAGATATTATAACATCATTTTTTTTTTATCGGGCTGGGTTACGATCGGCGCACTCCTCGCACCACTCCGTCCGGGGTGACAAAGCACGCACACCCGTAACCCATCCGTGACATGTCGCCTCCGTCGTTGGGCCGACCACCGGAGCAGGGCGACTTGACGTCAGTGGTCGGCCCGACGGCATACCCCCTGAGGAGTACCCTCTCCTCGACCGACGTCCCCCCCTCGGGGAGGACGATATAACATCTATGCAAGGAAAACTCAAAACAAACCCGCATTATTGTTGTGATAATGAATATATCTGAGCAGTTTATTTGTTTGATCTCTTATCTTATTATCTTTATCAGCTCATATTTGTGGCATGGTTGGGCTCGGGCTTCTCCAATATGGGAGGAAAATTTTACCTATTATACCACGCTGGTCAGACGTCAGCACAGGCTTTTGTTTCGAGTTTTCCATCTCTTGCATAGATGTTATATTACGTCCTTTAGTCGTCTTTTACGACATCCACCATGATTCTATTAGGCAATTTGTATAAACTGCACAGATGGCGTAGTGGTTAAGATAGCGACCTACAGCGCCAGTGTCGGGGATTCGAATCCCACGCGGGACAACACTTTGTGCGATCCACAAATTGTTGTTCTGACTCTGGATGTAATTTGTGTCCGTTAATTGTATGTTTGTAAAGTCCCTCGCAATACAAGGATTGTTTCCTTAGTGCAGGGTGTTGTCTTAAATAAATTAAAAAAAAAAATTGTATAAATGGAAAAGAGAAAATATAGATCCGATACCTCGTTCCGAATCTCCTTCTTCATCTTCACTTCATCATCATCTCGGCCCATACACGTCCCACGGTTGCGGTCGAGCCTCCTCTACAATAGAAGGGAAATTGACCTAATATGCCACGCTGGTCAGACGTGTTACCATAGGGTTTTGTTTCGAGTTTTCCTTCTCTTGCATAGATATTATATGCGTATTATATCCCTTAGTCGTCCTTTACGACATCCACAGGCAAGATAGGCAGTGGTGATTTGTATTCTTACTTACGTCACAACATAGAAAGTTTGAAATCTAATTTCGGATAATCTATTACGAAAATTCTATTTTTGATTGTGTAATATTCATTTTTTTAATTAATTTTTTTTTTGGCTCGTGTCATAAGATTGCATGATAATATTTTGTTTGATATATGTCCAAGTTTTTTTTATTCATTGCATTTAAAGCTTGCCGTATGGTGACGGAGTAAGAATACAATTCATCACCCCTTATCTTGACCATGGGTGATATAAAAGACGGCTAAGGGATATAATATTGCGCCTGATGACGCCCTAGGCGAGGCCGCGGGTGACCGGACCGGGGACTTTAATCCGTTACCCGCAGAGAGGCTGACCGCGCGACGGCGCTGAGGTGAGGGTACCCGAAACGGTACTCCGTCGGGCCGACCACTGTGGAGTCGGCCCAACGACGAAGGCGATGTGGGTACGGGTGGGTTATGGGCCCGCGCGCCGTCCTTTCGTCGCCCCGGACGGAATAGACCGCGTTTGGGATTTAATATTACATCTATGCAAAAGAAGGGAAACTCTAAATGAAAGCCTATATACCAACACGTCCGACCAGTATGGTATAGTAGGTCAAATTGTCTCATAATGTAGAAGGGGCTCAAGTGCTGTGTGGTAGCGGCTTCGAATACTACCAACCCTTGCTTTGCTCTTAGGTGTCGTAAAAGACGACTAAGAGCCCTAGATTGACCCGGACCAACTCCATCTGGTACCATTTGGGTCAACGATTACATTCCCAAGGAGGGTTGACGTCAGGCAGGCGGCCGGTCATAAAAGTCATTGCCGAAACTTTTTGCAATATGTCAAAACAGATGACATATTGCGTCGACCCCAAGTAATTGGGATAAGAGCAAGATGATGATGATGTAGAAGGGGCTCAAGCCCAACAGTGGGACGTATATGTGTTGTGATGAATACAAAATAACTTTCAATATCTGTATTTATCTATACCAATAAATAAAATTGGAGTGTCTGTTTGTAATGTCAAAATAATAGGCCTTTTTCATGCTCACACGGTTATTTGCACTATACACATGCCTGAAAATCACTTTATATTTTTTTTGTCTGTCTGTTTGTTCCGGGTAATCTTCAAAACAGGTGGACCGATATCAAAAATTCTTTCACCAATAGAAAGCTATAATATCAAGGCGTAAACTAGGCTATATTTTATCCCGGTATTCCCACGGGAACGGGAACTACGCGGGTAAAACGACTAAAACCGAAGCGAAGCGAGGGCGGGTTGCTAGTCTTATATATATATATATATATATATATATATATATATATATATTATACTAGTTGACCCAACAGACGTTGTTCTGTTCTAATAAAATAAAACGAATTCTCCTTGAAATCGACAGCAGCGCCACCTACAGGGTCCAATTGTGAATCTAAACCATTCTCGAATCCCCTTGAACACAGCCGTTTAGGAGGAATTCAGTGACATACACACGTACACAATAAATTTATATACAAAGATACATGTATATTATAAGGAATGTTGTTGGCATCGGGCCGGGATTTGATTCTCCGTCGAGATAACATACAATTTTAAGTTTTTTTTGTATGTCTGCCTTTCTGAGAATGGCGATCCTTAAATAAAATTGCCGTGTGAATTTTAAAATTATTTAGTCATTTGAAATTGTAAATAAATGATAATCATTTTTTGTATGGTTTTTATCATGGTAGTTTTTTTTATTTCTTATTGGGCCGGCTGTGGCCCGGTTTGACTCCACCCACGCGTCCAGGGCTATGGAAGGTTAAGTCCACTGTTAGACTCGAACTATGGGAGGGAAATTGACCTACTATGCCACGCCGGTCAGACATGTCGGTATAGGGTTTTATTTTCAGCTTTTCTTCTCTTGCATAAGTGTTATATGCATATTGCCTCTTGGCTGTCTTTTACAACACCCACGAACAAGAGAGAAGGTGGGTAAATTGTATTTTTACTTCGTCACCACGCGGACTGATTGCAGGATGCCTATGCCTGGGGTGGATGGGCCGGGAATTAGTACGTCATCCGCAGAGAGGCCGACCGCGTGAGGGCGATACTCCGACAATACTGTGTTGTAGCTGGGGCGTCAAATTGAACGACATCCAAAAGAGAGGAATCGGTACCAATGGTCGGACTATGCCTAAAACCAGGTTAAAAAAAACTGGTTTTGTCGTCATAATAATCGTGTGAGCATGACAGAAAACGCTACTATTTTGTAGGGATGTGAGTTGGAGGTGAAAAAATCGATTAATAAATAATCGATTTTTATTACTTTAAAATAAATCGATTTGTAAAAAAATCGATTACGTTTTAAAATAATCGATTTTTTCTATCTATTTGTAAGGTTGGATTATTATTTGTACATAAGAATAAAATTAAATAAAAGTCGATAATACCTAAAACAAAAATGTGTTTGTTTTAAAACTGAAAAAAAAAAAGTTTTTTTTTGGTGGCAGTTTGGCAGTTTCATGTGGTGTTCTTGTATTATAAACAAATACCATAGAAAACTTTAACTTCAAACAATTAAAAAAACAAATAGCAATATAATCTATTTATTTTGATATTAAAAAATCGATTTTTAAATCGAGTTTTATTATTTTAATAATCGATTATACAAAAAAAACAATCAATTAATATAAAAATCGATTATTTTTCACGACCTACTATTTTGATATTACAAACAGACATTTCAATTTTATTTAATTGTATATATATGTCACAAGACGAAATGGTTGTTCAAACAAAATAATAATATAAGTATAGCCAAACAAAGTTGATGATACGGCTCTTCTAAATATATGCGTAATCATCATTAATCATGTTGATCTTATCTTACGCTATTTGATTTCAAAGAGACGAACTGTTTTGTATTATATTCTTAATAACATATCGTAATAAAAGATTGACGTTTGTTGATAAAACAATCTTTGTGTCATTTTATTTGGTGTATATAAATATTTCGAAGAGTAATCTTTTCGTGTGGTGACGGAGTAAGAATACAATTCGCCATCTATCATACCCGTGAATATCGTAAAAGTAGGATTAAGTACGCATATAATATACAGAAAAGGAAAACTTGTGTCGTAAAATACAACTAAGGTATTAAAGCAGATAAAATCTATGCAAGAAAACTCGAAATAATTAACTCATCTGACCAATAATGTCATTATCTAAACTACAAATAAATAAAATACTACAAATACTAAATGCGTGCAAGCGATTACACACGTACACACGCACACCACTATACAACAGAGTTGCCTTGTACGCAGTGACCCTGTACAATACGTCACGATCCGGCGTAGGGTGCCATCTGACTCCAATTTAAATGCTTCATTTTTTGTGCGCGTCGTTACATTCTAAGAGTTATTATTTTAAGGGTAGTGGGACTAGCCGAGGCCACGGGTGACGTGACCGGAGAGTTAGTCCGTCACCCGCCGAGAAGCCGACCGCGTAAGGAAAGACCGACATCTTTCCCAAGGGGCAGACGTCGGTCGATGGGAGGATACCCCAAATAGGGGGTATTCCGTCGGGCCGACCACTGATGACAAGTAACCCTGCTCCGGTGGTCGGCCCAACGACGAAGGCGACGTGGTGTTCGGGTGGGTTGCGGGTGTGTGTGCTTACGCCCCTCTGTCGCCCCGGACGGAGTGGCGCATGGAAGGCGCCGACGGCAGCCCACCCCAAAAAAAAAATTCCTTCTTTTTTGGAGATGACTCTAACCCAGCAGGGCGAAGTATTCGTGCTTAGGCGATACCTTCCCATTGGTTGTCGTAACAAGGAACGTAAGTTGTAAGTTTGATAATAGGGTTCTACCATTTTTTTTTCGCGTAGGAAAATGCAATCTTTACGCATGCCTACCTCTAATAGGGTATGCTTGGCTCAACGTTGATTTAGTATCAGCGCCACTACCAGCTAAAATCCATACGCTATTCCTGTCCCTCGATTACGTCGCAGTCATAGTAGCATTTTCACATGCAACACAACTCCGGAAATAGGGTTCTACCCTATGCCAACCCCTATAATCTAGGTAGCATAGTAATCCAACTTACGGGCTATATTTCAATAGACTGATGATTAAAAATAGAATATGAATTGATATGAAGAGGAAGGACCTTGTAACTGTCAAGGTGACCTTCAAAAGTTTCGGACTGCGTGTAGGTAGGCGGTTCTATATTGGTAAGGATCGATGTTGGCTGCCACCACAGTAGGCTCTAGCTAAGTAAGCAGAAAGGAACGTATGAAATATTTTGTGAGTTTTGGTGGGTTTGAGAATGGTTTTGATTTAAGGCGGTATTCTCGTGTAAACGCATAAATTTTACCTCTTTTTAGAATTTTTTTTTTCATAATACAATTAAATTCAATCATTTTAATTTTTTTCTAGGTTTTTATATGTATTTTAAACTGGATAAAAAAAAATTTTTTTCTTATTTTTAATTTTTTATATTTTTTTTTCTAATTAAATTAGACACCAAAATAAAAAAGTGTGACCTCCACTGGTCATGGTAATAGCGGCTGTTCATGTTGTCTGAAATAAAAAAATCGAATGGCTCATTGTTCAGTAGATCTGTCGCTATCGGCCCTACCAGAATTAATCAATTTCATTAAAAAATGGCGGACTGTAGAAAAAAAATTTGGTTTTTTTGTAAACATTTTTGTTAAAATCGTTTTAAAAAAATAAGAAAATATTTTCGAATATAAACAATTTTGGTACGGCCGATAACCATTAATAAGTAGACAAATATGTATAAATTTCAAAGCAATCGGTTGAATACTTTTTTTTAGGACCATGACAGTTTTAGAAAATGATATTTCCAGAAAAATGCGTTTAAAGTTTCAAGAGCAGAATTTTTGTGGAATATTTATACTTACACTAATCTGCTATTTTCACAGCATATTTTCGATAGGTTTTACTAATGAAATATGAAAAAAAAAACGATTTTTCGAAGTGGGTACATGAGAATACCCCCTTAATTGTTTTTGGACCCATTACTAGCACCTAGTAAGAATTCTTTTTTCGTTTGGTGGGACCTACGGTGAAAAGTTTTCTGTGTGGTGACGGAATTAGAATTTAATTCACTACTCCCAATCTTGCCCGTGGATGTAGTAAAGGTCAATTAAGGGATATGATGCGCATATAACATCTTCTTCATCGTCAAGAGAAGGAAAACTCGAAATAAAATCCTATACCAGCGTGTCTGACTGGCGTGGTAAGTCAATTTCTCTTCTGTTGTGGTGCTGCGATGCTGCTTCTGAGATGATGATAGAACAGGGTTTACCGTGTGGTGACGAAGTAAGAATACAATTCACCACTCCCAATCTTGCCTGTAGATATCGTATAAGACTAGAAATATAATAAGCATATAACATTTGTGCAAGAGAAGAAAAACTCGAAACAAAACCCTATTCCATCACGTCTGATCAGCGTGGAATAGTAGGTCAATTCCTATCATGCTCACGTGTGTCGTAAAACATATAATATCTATGCAAAATAAGTAAAACTCTAAAAGAATATAAGGGTATCAAAAATACCATGCTCAGTCAAAGTTGGATTTTGCCCGCGTGCTACGGATCACCCATGGGTGGAGAAGGTTAAAATCTATGATCTCCAGAAGACTAAATGAAAAGAAGTTAAATTGAATATAGAATATTAATTAATATCTATAAGTTATTTGGATTATTACACTTTAATTAAATTATATGCCGATTAAAACATGTTTTATGCGAACCAATGTCGATAGCGTTGAATAAATTAAATGATAAAATCGTATACATTACTCAGTTCGACCGTAGTTCTAACGAATCGATCACGTTGCGTTTCGTTATTCCGTTTAACGACGCTGAATCATACGCCAAGTAAAAATAGATGTTATGCAACAAAACTTTTTCCTGTTAGATGTAAATAAACGCGCGAGTATATAACCTCTGTTCAGTGCGCAGAGTCGTTTTTTCAAATTTCGAACGCCAATTTTGCAAGTCAATGTCAAATTTTAAATCGTAGTAGCGTTCCATTATATTCATTAAATTTAAATATGTTATACAGTGTTTTATGTATTCCAATTTGTGATTTATTTCTATTGCTTTAGAGTGTATTTTAGTTTCACATACGTTGTCATATGACTATTTAGATCTCGCATGTATTTTAGACACGTTTTAGTTTTCATGCACTCCACTTGTGGTGTTAATTTTTATTATGAACTTTATTTACTTTTGGGTAAGGTATAATTTTAGAGTGTACGTGTTAACGTGTTCTATTTCAAGTGCCGCTCCTCGTCCGTATAACGCCGCGCGTCGTATAACGAATAGATAAAATTCGTTTATCTAAAGATATATGATATTTGATAAATAACTAACTGCATTTAATAAGTGCTTATTTGTGCGTGTAACGGACAATTGTAAAGTGAGGTAAGTTTATTTTGAAAATGGAATTTTGAAAATACTTTGATTTAAATTATATACAGGCTGTATTTTGTTGGTTAATTCTTAATTTATTTTTTATTTATGGGGCAATGGACATTGGCTTTGTGAAATCCTTAATTTCTATATCTATATGGGAAGCTTATAGTGCTTATTAATCTAAATTGTGATACACTTTACGCATTTTAATCGGAATAATCAATTACAACCACGTGTTCAAATTTCTGCATAAATCAGAATATAAGTAATTCTATACTAATTGCGATTCATATATAGTTATTTCCTGAATCATCCTTATCCAGTGCAAATTCGTCATATCATCCAAAATAAATTCTTCATTGTGACGAACATATTGACTTTGAGCTTAGTTTAACAAACCGCATGCAACCAGTTCGAATCTCTGGCACTTTAAAATGTTTTTTATTAATACATTTCACGCATCATGATTTAGTAACGCCTCGCTGTTTGTTCACGTAGACATATAGAGACCAAATCCCACAAGAATATTGTGCGCATATTAATTTAATACGTTATTACGCTTTTCAGCCATTTTAGTTACGTTAACCTCGTTACAAGGCCACGTGTAGCCATTTCGGTCTCCGCTTTGACAAAAACGTTAGCGATTACATACATGGTGTTTAGATAAGGTTATCCTCGTTACAAAACTGTCACGACTTCGATTCCGGGTTCTATATAAAGATAATTTGATACACTTACGCGATTTTTGCTCGTGTGATGACGGGTTAAAAATGCAATTCACCTCCTTTCTTGTCTGTGGGTGTCGTAAAAGACTACTATGAAATATAATGTGCACATTATATTTAAGGGGTGAAAGGCTATTTGGTTTAAGTGACATATAGCGTGATATTGAGTTATATACATATTCGGAATCAACGAATTTTTCTCCGTCGAATGATACCGAATTCATTAAAATCAGAGCACTTTTTTGTCGTTTTAAATCTTTTTTCCATACGCTGAAAAACGAGGGCTTAAGCGAGGGCAATTTGTATGAAGCGACATTTATCTTTGTAACTAAAGTTTTATTTAGTATTAGCAATAAGAATTCGATGTTTTTAATTGAATTTTAATTAAATTTACCCCATTCAAATAACTCGAGAAGTTTTTTGTTATGATTTTTTTTCTAAAATTTTATACTTTAAATAGCTCTCCTGTAAAGTTACAAAAATGTCGCTTAAACCAAATAGCCTTTCACCCCACGATATAATCTTAAGAAGAGATGGAACTGGATTAAAATATATACCAACCTGTCTGACCGTAGACCCAGTCCTGTCTGACCAGTAGGTCAATAGCCCTCCTATTTTCTCGAGCTCAGCAGTGGGACATATATGAGGTGAAATGATAATGATGATGTCGTCTGATATTTTAGTAATAAATGCACAGATGGCGTAATAGCAACCTTTAGTGCCAAGCGTCATGGCCTCAATTCTTTTGCAGAATAGTTATTTCTGTAATACACAAATGGTTGTTTTGTATCTCGATGTAATTAGTGTCCGTTAATTGTTTTAACGTAATTCAGCGACACTACGGTTATTTATTTAAAGACACATGCTAATGAGTTGGACCTGTATTGCAAGGGACAAACATGTAATTATTGGCATAGTAGATTGATATCTTAACCACTACGCCTTCTATGCAATTAAAAAAAAAATAACTGCTATTCCCGTATTCCTGAAAAAAAAAACACTATTGGTTTGTGTTTTCAGAGCGTATACTTCAGGTAATTTAAGTTTAGCAGCATTGTTGTGGCAATAACCAAATGTTCATGGAATAAGAATACAATTTAACGCTCCCTTTTTGCCTGGGAGTGTTCGTAAGAGGCAGGCAAGGCGGCGATTGCAACATAATTAATAGCTCGCCAGGATACCGCTGCTTCATTGGAGTGGGTTTTTACCACTTCCACTGGAAAGTAGAAGAGTGGTGATACATTGTTTTCTTAACCCTTTTCTTGGCTTTTCCACAATAGGACGTAAATTGTCCTATTTTCTCACGCTCGTCAGACGTGTTAGTATAGGGTATTATTTCGAGTTTTCCTCTACCTGTGCAGGTTTTATATGAATTAGTCACATCGTTTCATATACGTAACACTGTTGGGCTTTTCCACAATAGGACGTAAATTGTCCTATTTTATCACGCTCGTCAAACGTGTTAGTATAGGGTATTATTTCAAGTTTTCCTCTTCCTGTGTAGATTTTAGATTTTATATGAAAGACGATTAAGGTGTAGTATACACCTTACGTCTTTTACGACACCCGCGTACAAAATAGAGGGTGAAATGTACTTTCACTCCGTCCCCACACGATAATCACCATATCACACACAAAAAAAAGTCATCAACCTGTGTATAAACACGTGATAATAGTACGATGACCCCGTTTGAAATGTAGAACGAAATTTACGTAATGTGACACAAATAACGTTATTAACGTTTTTTTTTTGTTTTTCGATTATTTATATCGTATCGATCACGCGATTATAAATCAAATGTCGATTAAATATGCGCTATTATTTATTGATGTGTGCGATACGTGACCCAGTACTCGGCAAATAAGTGATTCTTTTTTTAAATGAAAAACGATAGGCGCGCTGCGACAAAAGCCGATTCTTTTTTTGAAATGAAAACTTTAGGCACGCTGCGACAAATTTTAATTATTTTTTGAAATGCAAAGTTTTGGCGCGCTGCGGCAAATAATTCTTTTTTTGAAATGAAAACTTTATACTTTAGTCGCGCTGCACCAAATATTGATTCTTTTTTTTTATTGAAATCTTTAGGCGTGCTGCCGCAAATATTTTTTTTTTTTTATTTTAGGCACGCTACGTCAAATGCTGATTCTTTTTTTGAAATGAAAACATTTTTAGGAGCGTTGCGCACTATTTTTCTTGTTTGTTTCTTAATCTTAATGACTTATCGCCCTTGTCTTTAAAAAAATTGTTTTCTGATGACAAAAATAACCGCGTGGTGACGGAGTAGGTACTACAAAATCTTACAAATCTTACACGTGTGAAAGACGAAATTAAAGGATGTACTGTTTATAAAATATTTATGCAAGAGACAGAAAACCAGCGTGGTATAGTAGGGCAATTTCCTTCTTATGGAGGAAACTCGAGTAGCTTCCTCCATAAGAGGGCAATTGACCTACCTCCTCGGTCGTGGGACGTATATGAGCTGTGATGATGATAAATAAATATTGAATAATACCCTATACCAACACGTTCTCCCTCCTATCCGTCCCTCCTATTATGGACAAGGCTCAAGTCCAGCAGTGAGACATGAGTTGAGATGATGATGAAAAATAATCGGCCCGGCCGCCTTCGTCGTTGGACCGACCACCGGAGCAGGGTGACTTGTCGTCAGTGATCGGCGACGGAATACCCCTAGAGGAGTACCCTCTCCTCCACCGACGTCCCCCCCTCGGGGAGGATGTCGGTCTTCGTCGCGCGGTAAAATAATCGTGTAACCGCTGTTACAGCTAATATTTACAACTGCATTCATAGAAAGGATATTATACAGATTATCTAAACCGGCTATCTACAATAAAAAAAAATGAAAGTTATTTTTTTTTATAAATATGGTTATGTCTCAATATGGAATAAACGTTTTTGCTTTCGCTTTTTAATTTTGGAGTTACGTAGGTGTTTGAATAATAATAATTAATTAGGGGATAGAATGTTATGCAGAGTTATTGCCGGGCTGGTCATGGACCTCTAGAAACTCGGTACCAATTTTTTTTAAAGACGAATCCCTGCACCAATGTAATTATTCTTGAATTGCTAGGGACTTTACAAACATGTAGATTAACGGACACAAATTACATACAGACTCGGAACAACAATTTGTGGATCGCACAAAGTGTTGTCCTGCGTGGGATTCGAACCCTCGACACTGGCGCAGCAGGTCTATATCTTAATCACTACGTCATCTGTGCAGTCACCAATTGCGAAGGGGATCATCATCATCGTTATAGCTTACCACCCTTACATCCCACTGCTGGGCTTGAGCCTTCTCTACAATGAAGGGGAAGTTGACCTACTGTACCACGCTAGTCAAACGGGTTTAGTACAGGCTTTTATTTCGAGTTTGATTTCTTTTGTATAGATGCTATACGCATATCCCTTAGTCGTCATTTACAACATCCACGGGCAAGAAATGTGGTATGAATTTTTGACGTGACAACGTATAATAAATCGATGAACGCTGGCTGCATGCACGAAAAGGTATCCCGTTACGCTACTTGTCACGTTACGCTCATTGTTTTATTACTAAGTAGTATGCGATTCAGCTGTACTAAAGCGCGCCATCTATCGATGCGAAAGGATTTCAAATATATTCATTTAGTACAATGCGATTCAGCTAAACCGAACAGCGCCATCTATCGAGACTTACGGTAATTGCCGACCAAAGTATGCAGTCATTTCATCAATGTTTTGTTATGACGTTGTCACGTTAAAGTGCTGTGTGGTAGCGGCTTCGAATCCTACCAACCCTTGCTTTGCTCGTGGGTGTCGTAAAAGACGACTAAGAGCCCTAGATTGATCCGGACCAACTCCATCTGGTACCATTTGGGTCAACGATTACATTCTCAAGGAGGGTTGACGTCAGGCAGGCGGCCGGTCATAAAAGTCATTGCCGAAACTTTTTGCAATATGTCAAAACAGATGACATATTGCGTCGACCCCAAGTAATTGAGATAAGAGCAAGATGATGATGATGATGTTGTCACGTTAAACTATCGTCCGTAAACGGACATTACAGACAACCATGTTATTTTCTTACTCCGTCACCTCACGGATATTTTTATAAATAAACAAAATGGTGTGAATGTGATCAAAACAAATCATTTTCTAAGTGTTAACTAACGTCAGATATATAACTGACTAGCAACCCGCCTTCGCTTCGCTTCGGTTCAGTCGCGGGTAACGCGTAGTAGTAGTAGGTTCGGTAGTTTAAACGTGAAAGCGTAACAAATAAACAAACTTACTTCTGATCCTATCACTATAGTAGGTCAATTTCGCTCCCATAGTGGAGGAGGCCCGAGCCCAACAGTGGGGCGTACATTTTGGCTATGATGATATCACGACATCCAACGGCTAGATAGTGGTGAATTGTATTCTTACCTAGTCACCACACGGCAAATAAACAATAAAAATTGAAAACAACTGTGATAAAATTTATAAAAATAAAAATATTTTTATTTCCAAATAACAGGTTGTTTTTATAACCGTTATCGCAAACACACCTTGCATTTCCGATCGACGGTTTTAAAATCGATTGAGCAAACAACGTTATCGATATTGCGCGAATTTAATCGATATAAAAATATATTTTTTCAAATGTCCACTATCTATTTACTTATCTTGCTTCCTTCCGCTGTTTTCGGCGAAGTTTTTTTTTTAAATTCGCGTAGGCAAAGGAAATATATTTTTTTAATCTTGTTTGTTTAAATACGTTTCGATTATTGGCTGAAGGACTGTTTCCTGTTGTTTTTAGGGTTCCTTAGCCAAAGGGTAAAAACGGGACCCTATTACTGAGACTTCGCTGTCCGTCCGTCTATCACCAGGCTGTATCTCAAGAACAGTGATAGCTAGACAGTTGAAATGTTCACAGATGATGTATTTCTATTGCCGCTAATAATACTAAAAATAAAATAAATATTTAAGGGGGGCTCCCATACAACAAACTTGATTTTTTTGCTCAATATCGATAATGGCAATAGGGAGGCACTTGTTTACCTAGTCAAAGGTACGGAACCCTTCGTGCGCGAGTCCGACTCGCACTTGGCCGATTTTTTTAAACTTCTATAGGTTCATGTTATTTAATACGAGCTTCATACAACGCTTTGTAAGTAATGTCGTAAGGTGATACAAGAAATGCAGTGATATTAAGTGACTTGATGCTCATGACAGTACGTAGGTATAATTATTGACCACACACGATTTGATTCCACCCATCCATCAATCAGTCTCATCATATAGGCTCATATAAGTCCCACTGCCAGGTTCGAGCCTTCTCCGAGTAGAAGACGACTAAGGGATATATGTCATCTCAGCTATATGCCCTACTTTTGGCCTCGAGTCTCCTCCAAAATAGAAGGGAAATTGACCTTAACCTGTTAACCGGGCAAGACGCATAAATGCGTCAG
Organism: Lymantria dispar; assembly: GCA_032191425.1. Taxonomy (NCBI): domain Eukaryota; kingdom Metazoa; phylum Arthropoda; class Insecta; order Lepidoptera; family Erebidae; genus Lymantria; species Lymantria dispar. The sequence continues at coordinate 12,478,008 of CM063469.1, read as the reverse complement.
GCGTAAACAATATCGTGTATGGGTAGGACATATGCATACGTCCTCGAAAATTCATTTGCGCACTGGAACGGGCGGGACGTATATCCGATGCTTGTCTCGATATGAATCGACATGCGTATGGAATCGGAACAATTTCGCTATTGTGAGTGATCGACTTTTTTTTTTTTTTTGTTTGTCGGCCGCAGATGGCCTTAACAGCTTGACGCAGACTATGGGTGAGCGCTGAGGGCTCTCAACCCGGAGCGAGTGATCGACGTGTTTTGTGTGATAGAAATATGAAATGACATGTCCTAGCGAAACAATACGCGCCCGGCACATGTTGCATAATTTGAACGGGAACTCCCCGGTTAACAGGTTAATATACCATGCTGGTCAGATTGGTATAGGGTTTATTTCGAGTTTTCTTTCTCTTGCATAGATGTTATATGCGTATTATATCTCACTAGGTGGACCGATGACCTAGTGAAAGTTGCTGGGCGTCATGGATGCAGGCGGCACACGACCGCACATTATGGCGCAACATGAGCGAGGCCTACGTCCAGCAGTGAACGGCAATAGGCTGAAATGATGATGATATCCCTTAGTCGTCTTTTACGTTATTCACGGCTAAGGAGGGGGGGAGGGTTGAATTTTATTCTTATTCCGTCACCACACGGCAAATGGTCACCATAAATTACGAATATTTTTCTTAGGCTTCATCATCATCGCAGCCTACATACGTCCCACTGTTGGGCTCGGGCCTCCACCACAGTGGGAGGGAATTTGACCTACTATACCATGCTGGTCAGACATGTTGGTATAGGGTTTCATTTCGAGTTTTCCATCTCTTGCACAGATGTTATGTGCATATTATATCCCATAGTCGTCTTATACGATATCCAGGGGAAAGATAGGGAGTGGTGATTTCTTAGGCTTAATTTAATATATTTTTCATATCTTTTTGTTTTTTTTTATCTTATTTTTGTAAGCATTTCGTGTTGAAGAAAAAAATAATGGTTTCGGTAATAACAACACCCTAGATAGTCGTAGGCGTGGTGGATTGTATTCTTACTGCGTCAACAATTTGATTAGTTTTATACAGATTATGTCGTAACGGGTTCGTAAGCTTGGCTTACATTTTAAATTCAATTTTTCTTGTTGTGATTTTATCCGCTTACGTCTCTTAAAGCAATCTATACCAATAAATAAAATTGGAGTGTCTGTAATGTCAAAATAATAGGCATTTTTCATGCTCACACGGTTATTTGCACGACACCTATGCCTAAAATACAGATTAATTTTTTTTTGTCTGTTTGTTCCGGGTAATCTTCAAAACGGCTGGACCGATTTCAAAAATTCTTTCACCAGAGAAAGCTATAATATCAGGGCGTAAACTAGGCTATATTTTATCCCGGTATTCCCACGGGAACAGGAACTACACGGGTAAAACGACTAAAACTAAAGGGAAGCGAGGGCGGGTTGCTAGTATTTAATAATATTAATTCTTTTCTGATGTTTACGCGAGTATTACACATCTCTATTTTAAAGAGAAAATATTTGTTTGTATTGAATAGGCTCCGAAACTGCTGGACCGATTTCAAAATTCGATTCGATTTCTTCGCTTCGGTTTCAGTTGCCTTACCCGCGTAGTTCCCGTTTTCGTGGTAATACTGCGATAAAATATGGAACTATGTTCTAGAACTACTTTACGGATTTTATCGCTTTTGTATTTGATATTTGATTGCCCGAGGTTTCGAACACTTTGCGCTGTTCATAGTCACGGGCGGACTAAGATATCTCACGTCTAATAAGTCATCGCTATTACAGAAAATTTATAATTACCTACCCGATACAAAAAAATAGTTATTAAATATTGACCCACATCTTGATATAAATTTATTGCCAGTGTAAGAAGAAAGAAAATTATTCTATATGAAAAATTTTCTGTAATAACGATGACTCGTTGGATGTGAGACATCTTAGTCCGCCCGTGAACATTAAGGCTGCAAAGTGTTCGAAAACGTCGGGTCAAAAATCAAATACAAAAGTGATAAAATCCGTAGTTTTATTTACAACTAGCAACCCGCCCTCGCGAAGCGAACTTCGATTTCAGTCGCCTTACCCGCGGCGTAGTTCCCGTTCCCGTGGGAATACCGGGATAAAATATAGCCTATGTTATTCCCTGATATTATAGCTTTCCATTGGTGAAAGAATTTTTGAAATCGGTTAGGTGGTTTAAGCGTGAATGCATAACAAACAAACAACCTTACTTTCACATTTATAATATTAGTAATACTCGCGTAAACCTCAGAAATCATTATCAGAAGTAATTTTTTAAACTATCATCATAGTGGTATCAATCTCGAGTACCGAGTGGAATGTATCAGCGTCAAGCTCATTGACCACGACCAATTGATCAGTCAACGTCAGACGAGACGCAAAAACTGTTTACCTAAAACCAATTATTTCACTTCGCTCAGTCTAGTTTAACTTATTACTGTCATATAAAAAAAAAATAATTAATTGATTGTAATGACGAAATTGAATAGAGTGGACATTTTGTTTAATTTTTTTTTTAACTTAATTTGTACGTAATTGGGCAAGCAAAGTCCTGCTAATATTATAAACGCGAAAGTTTGTATGTGAAGATGTTTGATGCTGTTTCACGCAAAAACTACTGAATGGATTTTGATGAAATTTCACAATAATACAGCTTACATATCAGAATAACACATAGGCTATAATTTATCCCGATATTTCCACGTGAAGAGGAACTATGCGGGTAAAACCGCAGGACGCTGCTAGTTTCAAATATATTTCTAACTAGCGTCTCACCTTCGCTTTGATTTCAATCACATTTTAAATCTCCAATATCTCCTGAGAGATACTATGTACGATATAGGTTTGAGTCCCGGACCGGGTGAAATTTTCTAGGGTTATTCTAAAAAGAAAAATAGCCAAAGTCAGCTCAACAACTTTCACTAGATTGTCGGTCCACCTAGTAGGGGGCGTCCTACACAGCGTCATACATGGTCGCCCCTCGAGAACGTTTTTTCCCCAGCAGTTTTCGATTCGTCGATGAATGTGGCCTTGCCCATTGCCACTTCAGCGTGCTAATTCTTCGTACTATGTCGGTTACACCCAGTTCTTCTACGGATATCCGTATATCGGATTCTATCGGCAGAGAGATGCCGAGCATAGCCCGCTCCATATCACGTTGAGCGACTTTGAGCTTGGTTATGAGGCCTATATTTAGGGACATAAGTCATGCCGTAAGTCATCACTGGTAACATACACTGGTCGTAGACCTGTTTTCAGACACTGAGGTATGTTGGACGAGAAGTTCCTCGAATACTTTGACGCAAATATTCGTGCTAAGCCCACTGTAACGCGGTCGAAGCGACAGTTGTTATTCCTATGATTATTAAGACCACAACGAACGAAGCGAGACGAATGTTGTACAAACTTGTTTATTTAATACTAGCCACCTGCCCTCGCTTCCCTTCGATGTCAGTCGCCTTACTGGCGTGCTCCCGTTCTCGTTGGAATACCAGGATAAAATATAGCCTAACTACTCCCTATATATACAACTATTTGATATTAAAATATTTTCAAAATCGGCTGAGCCGTTTCGAATATTATCTAAAACAAACAAACAGACAGACAAAAAGAATTAAATTGATTTTTAGGGTTCCGTACCCAAAGGGTAAAAACGGGACCCTATTACTAAGACTTCGCTGTGTGTCCGTCCGTCTGTCTGTCACCAGGCTGTATATCAAGAACCGCGATAGCTAGACGGTTGAAATATTTACAAATTGTGTATTTCTGTTGCCGGTATAACATCAAATACTAAAACCAAATATTTAAGGGGGTTCCCATTTACAAACGCGATTTTTATAAATAACTAGCAACCCGCCCTCGCATCGGTTTCTGTCGCCTTATCCCCGTAGTGCCCGTTCTCTTGGGAATACCGGGATAAAATATAGCCTAGTTTACTCCCTAATATTATAGCTTTCCATTGGTGAAACAGCTTTTTAAATCGGTCCAGCCGTTTTGAAGATTACCCGGAACAAACAGAGACAGACAAAAAAAATATGAAGTGATTTTTAAGGATATGTATAGTTCAAATAACCGTGTGAGCATGAAAAAAGGCTATTATTTTGACATTACAAACAGACACTCCATTTTTATTTATTGGTATAGATGGTACGGAACCCTACGTGCGCGACTCCGACTCGAACTTAGCTCGTTTTTAGGCATATGTATCGTGCAAATAACCATATGAGCATGAAAAAATACCATTATTTTGATATTACAAACAGACACCGCAATTTTATTTATTTGTATAGATAGATATAATTTATTCACTGGTATTTTTATTTCGAAATTGGTAACTTGCCGTCGCTTCGCTACGATTTCAGTCGCCTTGCCCCCGCATTTAAGATCTTCAATATGTAAAGATTTCTGATGTTTACGCGAATATTCATCATCATCATCTTGCTCTTATCCCAATTACTTGGGGTCGACGCAATATGACATCTGTTTTGACATATTGCAAAAAGTTTCGGCAATGACTTTTATGACCGGCCGCTTGCCTGACGTCAACCCTCCTTGGGAATGTAATCGTTGACCCAAATGGTACCAGATGGAGTTGGTCCGGGTCAATCTAGGGCTCTTAGTCGTCTTTTACGACACCCACGAGCAAAGCAAGGGTTCTTAGTATACGAAATGTTTACGCGAATATTACACATTTTAAATTAAACTACGGATTTTATCGCGTTTGTATTTGATTTTTGATTGCCCGACGTTTCGAACACTTTGCAGCGTTCATGGTCACGGGCGGACTGCGGAGTCGGGCAAACAAAAATCAAATAGAAACGCGATAAAATCCGTAAAGTAGTTTAATTTAAAATGTGTAATATGTTCAATATGATGCGCGACGACTATAATGTCTCGAGTTCGATTCTCAGACTCAATTTTATAAGTGTTCCTTGATAGGAAAAATAGCCTAATTTACTCCTTATATAGACAGGTACCTCTTAGAAAAATAATATTAAAATCGGTGCAGCCGTTTGGAAGATTACCCGAAACAAACAGACAGAAAAAAAAAGTAGATTTTATATATAGGTATCGTGTAAATAACCGTGTGAGCATGACAAAAAACGCATTACAGACAGACACTTCAATTTTATTTATTTGTATAGATAATCTAAAGTCTTTGACCCAGTAAATGGACCGTTAGTATTAGTGGTTATCTGGTTCAGTGGCTATTTTTTTTTTAATATTAGCTCTTCCAGCAAATTTCATTATTATCGTCTCAGCTCGTATATTTACTACTGACCTCGAGCCTCCTTCACAATGGGAGGTAAATTGACCTACTATATCACTCTGATCAGAGGAGTCAGTAAAGGGTTTATATCGATTTGCCTTTTCTGGTATAGATGTTGTGTAGTCATATGCCGTAGTTGCCTTTTACGACACCCACGTGCAAGATCGGGAGTCCTAAATTTAAGAATACAAAAGTAATGCCAAAAGTTTCGAGTTAACAAGTAATTCGAGATACAGAGGATTTGAATTTTGAAATTTCGACTTATTGTTAGAGTGATATTTAAGTAGCTCAAAAGTGCACAGTGCATTCATTCATTGGACCTCTAGGTAGGACAAACAAACAAATAGAAACGGAGAGCATTCCTTTTACATTTTATTGCTCTGATTTTAGGAAATTCCACATAAGACTTCATTATTTCCTTGACTACTAGTTAGGCAGTTTGTATTTTGAAATTCGCTTTGTAGAGTATAGACGTAATGTAGATCTACTATCAATATCTCACGGGGAAAAAGCATCGATTCGACGTACGAATTATAAATGATTTGAGATAACGCGTATTTAGGGGTACAGTGGAACGGAATGGATTTTTTTCGACTTATTGAGGATTAGAATGTTCGAGTAGAGTAAAAATAAGAAAATTGAAAATTTTTAGCTTTATTGTCCTACTGCCGGGCTCAAGCTTCCTCTACTGAGGGAAACTAACCTACTGCGTCAAACTTGATAGACGTATTGCCACCAATAACAGGAGATTTTATGTCGAGGTTTCCTTTTCTCACATCGACGTTATTTGCATATCGTATCCCTTGGTCATCTTTTACGACACCAATGAGCAAGGCAATTATATACATACTGAGTGACCATATGCAAAAAAAACCTTACCCAGTTAAAACAGAAAAATAGTTTGAATATATTTTAGACATTATAAAGTAATTCTGCATAATTTTCTCTTTGCAACTTTTTTTAATGTTTTTTTTTATTCTTTGTCCACAGATCAGTAAAATCCAACTTGAACTCTCTCCACAACAAATGGATTAACCCAATTACAATATAAGCCGTATTTAGAGTAAGCTTTAAGATGTCTCATCACTTTGTCACCGTCTGCATGTTCTGTCTACTTTGCGCGGCCCACACCTGCGGCTCTCATATAGACATCCAAAAAGATGGCGTTCTCACTTACGATTCAAATATAAACGATGCACACGAATTAATAAATTTAGAAGAGAAAAGAAGAATACCAAGATACCATCAGAAACTACAGAAGATCCGACAAGGAAGGTCGAAAAGAGAGGTCAAAGTGAATCCGGACACTTACGTGACACAAATTTTCCGGTTGTATGGCGATGAAGGTAGTATGACAATGAATTTGTCAGGCTTTAATAAGATGCTCGAGGAATTGCATCTGGATAAGTTGGTTGAAGGTGGAGAGAGGAAAGAGAAATATCTTGAATTGTATGTTAAGGAGGAAGTAGTCAATGTAAGTTTATTTTCTTATTTAGTTTTTCATGTTACTGAACTTGAAATGTTTGTGTTGGTGGCAAACGACTTAATGGTAAGTGGTACTGCCGCTCATGGCAGGCTTTGCTAGGCTGTAAAGAAAATAAAGGGAGTGTGAATACATGCTACAAGGTTGGATGATAATAAAAGCATCAGTAAAACTCATCACATGCAAACACCCTCAGAAAGTTAGGCTTCCTGCTCTCTCGTTCATCGAATGAAGTGCAAGAACAAATGGCTTCGATTTTCTGCGAGAATGTGGTACTATCCCGGACGGTCTGGCCCGCGGCTGTAGACAGAAGACCGTGTGCTTCTACCACTTTATTTAGTCTTAAAATAATAATCTCCTAAATTTTCGAAGAAGTTTTCGATATTTTTAATGAAACTTGAAAGCTAGACGGCGAGGCATGTGTTGGCCGCAAACGCGTGTCTTGAAGGCAAAAATAAACGTGAAATCCATTCCCCAGGGTAATGGCAACAAACAGTGGCATCTAGCCGGGTGTTTAGCGAAAGGGCAACGTCAAAACAAGTCGTACTTGTCTGGCGTCTATTCTGAAGGAATCTTGTCTCCAACAGTGGAATCTATGTGGCCTAAATAAGAATAAAATACTTCAAAATATTTAAAAAACAAATTTTTGTAGATAATCGTACTAAAATCGACGTCTGAATAGTAGCAATTTGTTACTGCGCTTCGTTTAGTGAGCGAGAAAGTTGAAAGCCCAACTTTCTGAGGGTGTTTGCGTGTGGTGGGTTTTGGTGATGTCTTTAGTTTCACCGAACCTCATTTCATGCATTCACACTCCCTTCACTTTATTCGCGGTGGGCAGCAGCCTAACAAAGGTTCATGAGCGGCAGCAACACTGACCACCAGGTGTACTGTTTGCTCGTTTGCCAACGTTAGCAATTAAAAAAAATGCTATGCAGAAAATAGTTATAGTGACATTTATGGACTCACGCTAATATCTTAGCTGCGCATATAAAAAAATTGCAAATTCTGTAAGGATAAGTTGCATCGTATTGCCGTGTGGTGACGGAGTAAGAATACCATTCACCACCCCCTTTCTTATGGGTGTCGTAAAAAACGACTAAGGGATTATAGTATATAAATATCATCTATCCAAGAGACAGATACTTGGAAAAAAGCCCTATACCAACTCGTCTGATCAGCGTGGTTCCTTCCAATTGTGGAAAGGGCTCGAGTCCAGTAGTGGTACATATATGACCTGTGATTAGCGTTGCCAGGCATCCGGATAAAGCCGGACATAGGTAGGCTTTTTAATTGCGTGTCCGGCCAAAATAATCGATCTCCGGCTCGTCCGGCTTTTATTAGGCTTTTTACATTTCGCAAAATAGCTAGGGTCGAGCGTGGCGGAGCGCAGGCGAGTCGACTGTTGTCATAATAATCCAAAAGCTTAATTTTACATAATTTTTTTTGTCGTACCTAATAATACTATAACATAAAATCCTTAATAATGTAGGGTGTCCGGCCTTTCTACCCAAATGTCTGGCCAAACTAGCTGGTCTGTCCGGCTATTAGGTTTGACGACCTGGCAACCCTACCTGTGATGATGATTATGAAATAATAAAATAATGATTTTATTTTTTTCAGTGCATGAATAGTTCAGAACTAATCACAACAGTTAACACAAGGTTAAAACCCCACGGCCACGATCACCATGATCATCACCATCACCACGATACAGACTCTATAATCACAAAAGCTACCCTGCAAGCGGTATGTCCAATATTACTGTATCAGAAATTAGCCAATACATCCACGGAAAGAACAGGATGTCTCAGGGAAATCATTGCCAATAATGGAACTGATATTTCCACTAAACAGGTGGAATCAAAAGGTGCCCCCGACAAAAGCATGTACGCGGTGTGGTTATATTCTTCTTTGAGTATCTTCGCCATCAGTGCGTGCGGTCTTCTAGGAGTAGCTGTGATTCCTATCATGCATAAAACTTATTACAATCATATTCTTCAATTTTTAGTGGCATTAGCAGTAGGTACTTTATGCGGTGATGCGTTACTGCATCTGATGCCGCATGCCATGAGCCCTGCTCATGATCACGATAATCCTCATAGTACAGAGGTAGATGCCAAATCCTCTCACGATGATGGAATGTGGAAAGGATTAGCTGCTATGCTTGGAGTAGTATTCTTCTACTTCACAGAGAAGGGATTAACAGTGGTTGTTGAATGGAGAAAACGTCGCCAGAAATTGGAAGAAGATAAACTACCCTCAAGGGTTCGTGTATTAAAAGACGAGACTGTCGGTGGGTGCTCTGGTGGCTCCAAAGCACCTGTAACTAACTCCACTTCGAATTCTTTAATGAAGATCTTTAAGAGAGATGAAAAAGGAGATCCTACAACAAAGACTTGTAAGCATAAATACTCCGAATATCCTTACTGCTATGATGAAATAGACACGGATACTCATGATGACCATCACTTGAGAGACGGAATCCCATCAAGTCCGAAACATGTAAAGAAGAACAGTAATTCCGTTAGCGTAGTATCATCTAATGCTCTCAATTCTGAGGGTAAGGAGGAACCTACGGCGAAGGACTGGCTTCTGAAGGGCGAGGGTCCAACGGTAGTGGAAATGAATAATATGAAGCATAAAGAGGATGGTGTCAAAGATCCGAAAGATGGAGATAGTTATACTGTTATATTGAGGTATGTATCAGTCATTTCAATGATACCATTTTTGTCATTTGTGATGCCCTGGATTTATTCATTGCAACCATCGAATAACAGTTTATGACATTATTCGATATCTATAAATTGGAATTGGAACATTCCGTCCTTTCCATCTACCCAAAGAGTTAGGAGCTAGTAAAAAAAATACTTGCTACACACATTATTATTTTGCTTGAATTTAAAAACTTAATTTCTACACATACCATTTTAATCCTGAATTTTTAAACATTTCATTCCTACATATACTATTTTGTCTGAATTTAAAAACGTTATTCCTACACATACTATTCTTTTGCCTGAATTTAAAAATTTTATTTCTACACATACTATTATTTTGCCTGAATTTAAAACTCCTTTTCTACACGTAGTATTCTTTTGCTTGAATTTAAAAACTTCATTTCTACTCATACTATTCTAATGCCTGAATTTAAATATTCTACACATACTTCTGTCCTCCTCCTGTCTGTTTTCAAAATCTTTACCCATATCCATAATGTGCTTTTGTCTATAGTAATAGAGTGACTAATATTTGCTATCTAAAAATGGATTCTTGTCCACATCTAGGGAACATTCGCGAGCACACCATGGCCACTCGCATGCGCATGGGCATGTCCACGCTCCTCCTTCGTCCATCGCCTCTGTCGCCTGGATGGTCATCATGGGTGATGGTCTACATAACTTCACTGATGGAATGGCTATCGGTAAGTTAAAATACCACTAGTAAGGAAAATGTATGTTACCTAAAATTTAAGGGTTTTTATTTAACACTGACCTTATAGAAGAAGCAAATCATCATCATCATCACAGCTCGTATACGTCCTACTACTGGGCTCAAGCCTCCTCCGCATTTGGAGACATACTGACCTACTATATCACGCTGGTCCGGCGGGTTATATGTCAAGTTGTCTTTTTCTTACATATGTATCCCTTAGTCCCTGCATATCATATCCCTTAGTCGTCTTTTACGATACCCACGGGTTAAAATTGGAGGGTTGGACTGTATTCTTACTCTGTCATCATATGGAAACTACCATAGGTGTTACCTACATTTTAAGTGCTTTTGTTTAAAACTGACATTATAGAAGAAACCCAACTGGGTTCTTATCCGCTGTGTTCCATCACGTAACGCAGATACGTCACGTTATTCACGTGAAACGAATATGAAACAATATTTATCATAGACAATATTTTGACGTCATTTCCTTTTACGTTTGAGTTGAAAGCGTGTTATGACGTCACGCGTTTGTGTGGCGTTTCCGTTACATCCTGTCAGGGCGCCGAAATAGTATTTTTTAAATTATAAAAATAGAACATACAAACTTATGTAATAACAACATCGAATACATGAAGCAGCCGTAGCATGTAAAGCGCGAGTGGCTGTCAGTCTTAATGTTTATATCTGGCACTAGTTTCATCATAATCATGTCCCACTGTTGCGTTTGGGCCTTTTTATTTATGAGAAGAAATTTGACGTACGACGTACCATCGTCAGACGTGCTGGCAATAGGATTTTATTTCGAGTTTACCTTCTCTTGCATTTATGTAATCTGCATATTATATCCCTTAGTCGTCTTATACGACACCCAAGGGCAAGATAGGGAGTGGTGAATTGTATTCTTACTCGGTCAACACACGGGAAAACGGCACTAATTTAGTAGCGTGGAATTAAGATTCTAGAATGTGATAGTTTACTTCTTCAAAACCTTATACGTCGCTTATTACCTTAAATGTAAAAGAAATTAAACCAATCTACTACATTCTAGTCGGACGTATTGGTATAAGCTTTTATTTTGGGTGTTTAACCGACTTTAAATAAATATAATAGTTCAAAAAAACTAAAAAAAATACGTTTAAATCGCTAATCCTGATTATCCTAGTAAGGATAACGGGTCAAACTGTTTAGAATACTGAACTGTCATCGGTCTTTAATAAGTATGCCAAATTTCGAGTTAATCCGACGTTTTGAAGGGGGTTAAAATCATGTTCAAAGATTGCGTTACATACTAACATAGATACGTCTGAAGCTAATAAAAGCGTATTAAAAAGGAGGATGTTTGCCATTCGACTCTAGTTTTTTTTTTTATTTGTTACCTCGGCACTTTCGACTGGGTGAACCGATTTTAATTATTCTTTTTTATTTGAAAGCTGGTGCTTCCCGTGTGGTTCCAGTTCTGATAATGGAACCAATGAGAAAACGGTTGAAACCTTTTTTTTTTATTAAAACAACACCCTGCACTAAGGAAATAATTCTTGTATTGTGGTGGGACTTTACAGCCATATTTATGGAACGCGTGCGTTCCATAAATATGGCTGCCGAAGCGTCGCCCCCTTTTTTTTGGGGGGTGGGCTATGGTCAGCGCACCCGGCTCCGTCCGGGGCGATAGAGGGGCGGCACGTCGCCTTCGTCGTTGGGCCGACCACCGGTGCAGGGTTGTCTTCAGTGGTCGGCCCCACGGAATACCCCTGAGGAGTACCCTCTCCTCGACCGACGTTCACCCCTCTTCTCCCCTCGGGGCCGTCGATCGCCGTCGCGCGGTCGGTCTCTCTGCAGGTGACGGACTAACTCAGAAGGCAGCCGAACGGCCTCGACTACGAAACGTCGCCCTGAGTAGGTTGCCGCGCCACTGGCACGGGAGGGCAGTATCTTGACCACTACGCCATCTATGCAGTCAAATTCTGTTTTGTTTCAAAATTTCTTTTTTTTTTGTCAGAATTATCCTAGAAAAAAAAATACTATTAAGTAACAAATGATTCAGTTCTAAATGCTAAGCTTGACGTAATATGTTTCCAGGTGCTGCATTTGCTTCGAACATAGCCGGAGGTTTTTCGACGGCCATTGCCGTTTTGTGTCACGAACTGCCACATGAGTTAGGTAAGAGAAGACAGTATTCATCATCATCATCTCAGCCCACATGAGACTTGCTGTTGGGGCTCGGACCTACTTCGCAATTTGAGAGCAATTGACCTATTATACCGCACGGGTTGGCATAGAGTTTTATGTCGAGTTTTCTTTCTCTTGCATAGATATTTTCTGAAGATAATATCCTTTTATCATCATCATATCAGCTCACATACATCCCACTGTTGGGCTCGAGCCTCCTCCACAATAGGAGGGAAATTGATCTTACTATACCATACTGGTCAGACAGGTTGGTATAGGGTTTTATTTCAAGTTTCCCATCTCTTGCCTATGCAAGATCTATACGTTACGAGTATATGCATATTATATCCCTTAGTCGTCTTTTACGACATCCACGTGTAAGATAGGGACAATAGGAGGGAAATTGATCTACTATACCACGCTGCTTAGACGTGTTGGTAGGGATGTGAAAAATAATCGATTTTTATAATCGATTATTACAAAAAAAATAATCGATTTTTACAATCGATTATCAAAATAATAAAAATCTATTATTCGAAATTCGATCGAGGTTAATCGATTATTCACTGCCAGATTTCCTAAAAAAAGTCATCACGATGGTGTCATACTACCTATATTAGAAAATAAAGCTTACATTTCCTAAAAAAAAAGGTCATCATAATCCTGTTGGGAGAAAAAATCGATTATTTTATAATCGATTATTTATGTTTAATTAATCGATTATTTTATAATTGATTTATTTTAAAGAACAAAAAATCGATTATTTTCCCTCCAAGTCACATCCCTACGTGTTGGGGTTTTATGTTTCGGGCCGACTGCTGAAGTCAAGGAACTCGGCACTGGTGGTCGGCCCAATAACGAAAGCGACGTGCTATACGGGTGCCCACCCCGAATAAAAAGGGGGTTTTATGTTGAATTTACCTACTCTTACTAGATGTTATCTACATAATCATATCCCTTGTCATCTTTTACGACACCCTAGAGAGTAGATGAATTGTATTTTTACTCCGTCACCACATGGAAATAATTATACATTGTTATTTTTTTTTAAGGGGACTTTGCGGTATTATTGAAAGCGGGTATGTCCGTGAAACGTGCTGTCTGTTACAACGTGCTGTCTTCAGCTTTATGCCTAGCTGGCATGATATGTGGTGTCCTCGCCGGGCATACACCAGAAGCTACCCGTTGGCTGTTCGCAGCAGCCGCCGGGATGTTCCTCTACATCGCCCTCGTTGATATGGTAAGAAATGGACACTTCTAACACTTTTGAGTTTCGTCTATACCAGACAAGGTTATAACATGGTTATAACGCCCTGTTGGTAAAATAATCGTTTTTGTTTAATAATCGATTATCTAACTAATAAAAATCGATTTAAAATAAATCGATTTCTTTTTTCATATTAAAATTAATCGATTATTTTGCTATTTGTTTTTTGTTTAAATTTAAAGTTTTCTATTGTATTTTAGAAAATAAACATCACTCAGATTTCCTAAAATAAAATCACAATTCTGTCAGGAAAAGTACTTGATCGAATGTCAGTGTTTTATACTATATCAGAAAATTTTGTTATGTCCAAATAAATCCAACCTTACGAATAATAATAAAATCGATTATATAAACAATCGATTAATAAAAAATAATTTTAAATCGATTTTTTGCAAATCGATTCCTCGATCGATTCCACTCCAAGCCACATCCCTACCTGTTGGCCTTCTACTAGCAGAGAAATTGACCTACTATACCATACTGATCGTATGAACTTTGATTTCGAACTTTCGACCTTAGTCATCTCAGCCCACAGAAATCCCACTGCTGGACCCTGACCTCCACCGCAATTGGAGGGAAATTCACAGTGCTAGTCAGACGTGCTGGTATAAAGTTTTATGTCGAGTTTTCCTTCTCTTGTATAGATATTATGTACTTGTATAGATATTATATGCCTTAGTCGTCTTTTACGACACCCAAGGGTATGATAGGGGGTGAATTTTATTCTTACTCCATCACCATGCGGATTCGGTTTTCTTTTACCTCAATATTATAATGTCGGTTTTCGTTTACCACAATATTATATGTATATTATTACCTCTCAATCCTCTTTTACGACACAAACGGACAAGGTGGTGATTTGTAGGTATTCTTACACACGTCACCATTTGGAAAATATAGTAAACTAAACTTTCCGTGTGGTGACGGAGTAAGAATACAATTCACCATTCCATATATTGTCTGTGAGTATCGTAAAAAGTTACTTAAGGATTAAATATGGATATAACATTATACAAGAGAAGAATAACTCAAAATAAAACCCTATACCAAACCGTCTGACCAGCGTAGTATCATCGTCATCATTTCGGCTCATATACGTCCCACTGCTGGGATCGAGCCTCCTCCATAATAGGCAGGAAATTGACCTTACTATACCATGCTGATCAGACAGGTATACTGGGGTAATTTCCCTCCCAATATGAAGGAGGCCCTAGCCCAAAAATTGGCTAGGGCCTCCTTCCTTACAAGCTGAATAATTTAGTAAACTGGACAATTTAATTAATAAACAAATTATTTTGCAGATGCCAGAACTAAGTACCTCGCATAGCAATGAAGGCACTCTATGCCAATGTATACTGCAGCTGATGGGTCTGGCAACTGGCATAGGAATAATGCTGGTAATCGCTCTATACGAGGAGAAACTCAAAACATTATTCGGTCAAGAGAAAAAGTGACAATGAAAACTATTAAAAAGTGATATTAAAAATAAAAAAAATTGAAAAAAAGTGCTAATTATTATGGACCAGTGATATAGTGATCAGTGCCAATTGGATTCAGAAAATGTGACTGCTTCGATTCCATTAAAACTATCAAACTTCAGGGTTTTGGAACTCGTAAACCCATTATGTAAAAAAAATGTGAATATTAATTATTAAAAAGTGCATCTTTTAAAAAAAATATAATAATGTAAGTTAAGGCCTTTGAAAGATAATCTTTCTCACTTATTAAGTTAAGATCTCGAATATTTTCGTTTTGCTTTTTTTTTGTCATTTCTGGTGCTAGCCGATTGCAGCTCGGCGGTTTTGGAGGAAATCGTCACATACAAACAGAATATTGTCAGTAAAAATGTGACTAAACCGTTTTCACTGGTGACTCCTAAATTTTAGATGACAGTTAAGGCCATAAAATTGTCGCCCTTTCAAATTTTATTTAAGTGTAATAATCAAAAGAGTAATCAATATTAATATACATTGTCTTAAGTATCAACTAAAATTTAGAGGTTGGTGAAAACGGATATTTAAACTACTTAATTTAGTACTTAATGGCTATTATTCATAATTATTAACCGTTAGTTAATAAAATAATATGAAACAAATTTTAGTGCCTCACTGATGAGTTTTTTTAGTATTATAAATATTAAAAAAATAACCTTAAAACCTATTTCGTCCTAAAATTGAGAAAAAATTGTCGCCGCCTCTTTTCTACTTGTATGGGGCCTTCCATTAATCACGTGATGCTTGAATGGGATAATAGTTTGACAAAAATCACGAAATATCACAAGGGGGGTGTAGTAAGATATCACGTGTATTTACCACGTATCACATCCGTCGGGGGTTAAAAATGCTTTAAAAAAGATCACGTGATTAATGGACGGCCCCTAAGGCTGATGGAGTGGTAGAGAGATAGATGCGTCACAAGCCGATCGCTTAGGCCGATCGTGCCTCCCTATCGCTTGTTCTACGTTCTCGCTTACACGCTCGGCTCAGGCGGAACGTGACAATGAGTCATGCTTTTTCATGCGTACAGGCGTTATCGCGTCAAAAAATGTCATATCAATAGTAATCTTTGTAGAAGTTAATTTATCTTTGAAATTAATTTCCAAATGTATCAAATTATAATTGAAAAATATACAAATAAGATTTAATGGTCATCGTCTTGGCTCATATAGATCCCACTGCCGGGATTGAGTCTCCTCCATGATAAGAGTATTATACTGTACCTTGCTGGTCAGACATGTTGGTATAAGATTTCATTTCGGCTTCTCTTACATGTTATATGCATATATATATCCTTTACTCATCTTTTATGACACACGTTGCTAATATTCTTCTTCTTAAACCATACACTGTCCCACTGTTGGGCATGTACCGGATTCATCATCATCGAAGCCCACGTCAGTATCCGTGTAGTTGCTGAGATGATGGTCGCAGCCCACATACGCCCCACTGTTGGGCTCGGGCCTCCTCCATAATGGAAGGGTAATGACCTACTATACCACGCTGGTCAGACGTGTTGGTATAGGGTTTTATTTCGAGTTTGCCTTCTCTCGCATAGATGTTATATGCGTTTTATATCCCTTAGTCGTCTCGTACGATCACCCACGGGTAAGATAGGGGGGTAGTGAATTGTATTCTTACTCCGTCACCACATGGAAAATTGTACCTACCGGATTCATTTGATGGAAATCAACATACTAGAACACTCTGAACACAGGTTGACATAGGTTTTTATTTCGAGTTTTCCTACTCTCACAATGTTTTTTGTGCCTTAATCCCTATCCTGCCCATGCGTGCCGTAAAAGACGACTAAGTGATATAATATATATGCAACAGAAGGAAAAAATGGCAAACCCTATACTGATCGATTTGACCAGCGTGGTATTTAAGGTAAATTCCCTCTCACGGTGCAGGCGGCTTGAGCCCTGCAGTGCGTTCTATATGACCAGAGTTGAACGTGAAAGGAAAATGATCAGTATACGTTTACTCCGTCTAGTTTCTTTCGTCGTCGAGAGTTTAAAAATTAGTTATAAAACTCTATACCAATACGTCTAATCAGCGTGGTAAAGTAGGTCAATTACCCTCCAATAGTGAAGGAGGCTCAAGTCCAACAGTGGGACTTATGTAGGCTAAATGATGAAGAGAAAGAAATGGATCCCTATGCCAACATATCTAAACAGGGTGGCATAGTAGGTCAATTTCTTTTCCATTATATAGGAGATTCAAGTTAAGCAGAGAGATGTAACATGTCTCCTTCTCTTTCCTAATCACTACTGGGCACATTTCAAAAAAGTTCCTACTTAACTTATTAAACGTTTATGAATTCGAACCAGTACTGGCAACACTAGGATGTTTTTTTTTTGTATAGACGACCAAAAAAAATTATGGGCTGATTACACACCCCACCAATACACTTTTGAGTGGGCCACCAATACCTTGCCTGCCTAAGTTATTGCTACATTTATTGTACTTCAATAGATTTTGTTGTCTTAATTACATAAGACATAACCTTCTAACCCAGAAATTCTCAATGCTAATACAACAACTAAAAATTTTATTTAGTTGTAATTATCTTAATTGTAATGGAATAAATAAAATTCTACTATTAAAATTAATAGGAAATATAACTAATTGGTTTCATTTCGTATTTTCTATAAAACAATATGAATTTTGAAAAAGCCAAGTAATCACTTTATCATGGATCGTTTGGCTATTTTAATATTAAAAAAAAATGTTCAAATAAATATTACGAAGAAATGAAAATTACCAAAAATCACACACACAAGGAATCAGAATAACAATAATATGCATATTGGCAAGTGGAGCAAATTTAAAACATGGGAATTCAATAAATTAGGGAAAATTATAAATATAATTAAATATCAGGAACGTTTAATTGGAAAAAAAAAATGTGTGTGTGTGTGCAAGTCACTCACGGTAGAAATGAAACTTTTTGAAAAGTCCGTGATTAAAAATACTTATTGATAAGTATTGAAAGAATAAACAGTCTCTTCATGGAAACTGTATACAGTGGACCCGCGGTAATCTGGCCCCTGTCTAATCCGGCACCCTTTGTAATTCGACATGTCTAGTATTATTGAATATTTTTTCGTCAACTTTTGCTAATGTAAGTTACACATGATTGAATACAATAAATAAAATTGGAGTGTCTGTTTGTAATGTCAAAATAATAGGCTTTTTTCATGCTCACACGTTTATTTGCACGACATCTATGCCTAAAATAGCAATAAAAAAATTTTTGTCTGTCTGTCTGTTTGTTCCGGGTAATCTTCAAAACGGGTGGACCGATTTCAAAAATTCTTTCACCAATGGAAAGCTATAATATCAGGGCGTAAACTAGGCTATATTTTATCCCGGTATTCCCACGGGAACTACGCGGGTAAAACAACTATAACCGAAGCGAAGCGAGGGCGGATTGCTAGTGATTGAATAAGTTACAACTTGTACGCGGCACTAATATTGTGCTTTTGTTTTGATTCTGATTATTTAGTTTAAATTTGACAAGTTGACTAGATAGATGTAATAGCGTTAAGGCCTAACGTGCGTTCATTGTTTAATTTTTCATTATATATTACGTATACGTTGTACCTGTTGGATTACAAGTTAACTTTTGAAAAAAATGCCGGACTATAAGGGGTTCTTAGGCAGTACTCTATAATCCGACAAATTCGATAATCCGACACTACAAAGCGTTTGTCGTATTACCCCCCGGTAGTCCACTGTATTTATAAATACATAAACAATATATATATTGATTATCCCATTACACAGGAGCATATATTTGGACAATGCTTAGTAGACGATATACACGAATGTGTTCTATCTCATTCTTTCGCCGGCTAAATCCTATACATTTATTTGTTTGTCTCACACACTCACTCGCTTATCACGAAATCACAACAACTCTAAAGAAGTTTAACTTCAAAAATAAATGGGTGTGGAAATGAAAAATAAATATGAAAAAAGCATGGTATACGGAATTATTACGTTCATACTCGCCTCGAAGTACACATTCACATTTTAGGAGTGGTAGGACCACACTGTCGACAGTTATCTGTCTACAGCCGCGGGCCGGTCCGTCCGGGGTAGTACCACGCTCTCGCAGAAAATCGACGTTTGAGTAGTAGCAATTTGTTACTGCGCTTCGTTCGGTGAGCGAGAGAACCGGAAGCCCAACTTTCTGAGGGTGATTGCGTGTGGAGGGTTTTGGTGGTGCCCTTGGTATCACCGAGCCTCAATGCACGCATTCACACTCCCTTCGCTTTCTTCGCGGTAGGCAACGGCCTTGTAAAGGTCCATGAGCGGCAGCAACACTTACCATCAGGTGTACTGTTTGCTCGTTTGCCACCGTTTGCAATAAAAAAAAAACATGGAGCAATTAGTTTTTTCCTTCCTCATACAAAAAAATAAGTAGTTTAAAAAAATCACGCTTTTGCAGATAACCGAACTAAAAAATGCGATGCAAAAAGAGGGATAGCGACATCTATCGAATTACGCCAAAATCACAGTCATAAAAAAGTCGTTAATCCTGAATATCCTGTGCTATAGTATATGGTCTAAAGATGTAATTATTATCCAGTGACCTATTATACCGAAAGAGCTGTTCGTTCAAATCGCAAGTTGCAACAAAATAGTCTTTTTCCCCACAGGGGCAACTCTTGGACGATGTCGCTTAGTCTTTACCGGATTTAGAGCCCTCAACGCTCACCCATAGTCCGGGTTGCTGTGAAAGCCGTCTGCGGATAACACACAAAAAATAAATTTAAATCCTGTTAAGAATAACGGGACAAACTATTAAAATTAAGGATCAACAGTCCTTGATAAATGTGAAAAATTTCTTATTCAGCCGACTTTTGTAGGGAGTTCAAAATAACGTTCAAAGATTTCATTACATACAAAACAAGCGTGTTATAAAATGACCTTTGTAACAACGATGTTTAGTCCGTTATTCATTTGTACTACACGGTAGTTGGCAAGTCATTGCGGAACTGAGACGATTCAAGCCGTCATTTGCTTATTTGCAAATCTATCTTTCCAGTGATTAATTTTCATGGCAATACTATAGTGTTTAGAATCATCATCATTATTTCAGCCCATTGCCGTCCACTGCTGGACGTGGGCCTCCCGCATGTTGCGCCACAATGTGCGGTCCTGTGCCGCCTGCATCCAATGACGCCCAGCAACTTTCACTAGGTCATCGGTCCACCTGTGGGGGGCGTCCTACACTGCGTCGTCCGATACGTGGTCGCCACTCGAGAACCTTTCTTCCCCAGCGGTTGTCGGTTCGTCGAGTGATGTGGCCTGCCCATTGCCACTTCAGCGTGCTAATTCTTCGTGCTATGTCGATTACACCCGTTCTTCTGCGGATTTCCGTATTCCGGATTCTATCTCGCAGAGAAATCCCGAGCATAGCCCGCTCCACAGCACGCTGAGCAACTTTCAGCCTTGTTATGAGGCCTACATTTAGGGACCACGTTTCCGTGCCGTAAGTCATCACTGGTCGTAGACCTGTGTTTTCAGACACTGAGGTATGTTGGACGAGAAGATCCTCTTAAGTTTCCCGAAGTGTTTAGAATATGTTATTATATTTCTATAAGTAAAATAAATTAGAAAGAGTTACAAAATATGTTTTCATTGAACATATTAAACTACAGGTTCTTCCTTAACTTAGCTCATATGCGTCCCATGGTTTAGCTCGAGTCTCCTCTAAAATAGAAGGAAAATTAACCTACTGTAACACGCTGGTCACACCAGATGACCAGTTTTGTTTTGAAATAGAGCCATCCCTTGCATAGATATTAGTTGCCTTTTACCTGCGGACAGGCAAATGGGTCATAAATTATATTCTTGCTCTGTTTCCATACGAAAACTAGTGCTTAGAAAATAAATAAAACCAGTTGTATTTATTTTAATTATAAATCAACTAGAAGATGAACGCTCGAATTTTTCATACTACGAGTAGATATGATTCAACAACATTAATACACTTTTTTAGACGAGAACTATAAAAATTTGTGAAAACACATTTTTAAAATATTTCGTTTTTTGTGTTGGCAATCATCTACTACTTTTAGCCCATTGTTGCCAGTGTCGAGTTCTTTACATTTTTAGTTGCTTCATATTAGTCATTGACCATCAGTAAGTCAAATCATTGCCTTCAACAGTTCTATGGCTAATTGGCTACAATGTTAATAATAATCTTCTTGTATTTTGGTCAAAAACATTTGTATAGCCCTTTTATATTGTATTCACTACACCCCAGCAGTTCTTTCGCGTTACATAAAATGCCATCAAATTTATTTATAACAAGTTGAAACACGACGCTGTATTATTTTTTTTATTTTTCATGTTATTGCTTTTATTTTAATTATTTCTGATGAAATTCGTAATTTTACACTATTTTTCTAATAAAATATATTTCTTTATCAGAAATAATTAAAATAAAAGCAGTAACATGAAAAAATAAAAAAAAATAATACAGCGTCTAAAAATAGGACAGTGGGGAGGAATGGGTAAGATACTGAATATAATACAAAAGCGGAGACTCTTAAAATATTTAAATAATTTTCATTATTAGAAGGAATCAAGCAAAATGTCGTATTAAATATTCAAGTGGATGCTGTATTATGAAAGTAACATCATAATAATAAAAAAAGAATCTTTAAAAAATAATACACAGATGAGGGCAAAGTATGGAAACTATTGAAGAGAAAATCAAAATACGAAAAAAACGTCAAAGAAAAATTTCAATCAGGAATGCCGTTGTAATTTTAAATGCGACCTTGAACTGAATTGTCAAGGTCATTTCAAATACAAAGTATATATCAAGATAATTCCTGAAGGTTTCTGGACTTACTTGGACAAACGTTTAAAAAAGCTATTTGAAAAAAACATATTTGATGATGAAATACCCTTGGAATTAAAGTTCATGGTTGGTTCACATCTAAGGTCACCATGAGATCCGATTATCTTCAGGGATTGCCATACTTTTTTCCTCATACTGTACCTATATATAGATAGATCGTAACAAAACTACTTCCTATTAAAATAAATGCTTTAATTAACTTTCTACTATTACATTTAAAACATTTGTATATACATTTTCAAATATTTGTATTCAATACACTGTATTTTGTAATACAATTTATGTATTTTATTTTTTCGCTTAACATAAGTTTGAAATGATGGTTGTAATTTTCATATCCGATACAAAGTTCATTTTGCATCGCAGCCCACATACGTCCCACTGTTGGGCTCGGGCCTCCTCCACAATGGGAGCGAAATTGACCTACTATACCATACTGGTCAAACATATTACTATAGGGTTTCATTTCGAGTTTTCCATCTCTTGCACAGATATTATGTGCATATTATATCCCATAGTCGTCTTTTACGACATCCAAGGGCAAGATGAGGAGTGGTGAATTGTATTCTTACTCCGTCACCACACGGGAGTTATGGCCAAATGTTTGTGGTATAAAATTATAAATGATTTTCATATTAGCGTAATAGACTAACTTCTACGTGTGGTGACGGAGTAAGAATACAATTTACCACCCACTCTCTTGTCCATTGGTGTCGTAAAAGACGACTAAGGAATATATTATGCATAGAACATCTATGCAAGAGAAGAAAATCTTGAAACAAAACGCTATGCCAACACGTCTAACCAGCGAAGGTCAAGGTCAAGGCTCCCATAGTGGACGAGGCCCGAGCCCAACATTGAAACGTATGTGGGCTAAGACTATGATGATAAAAAGACTTAAATAAGTATCTAGACAGGTATGAGTGTAAGTCATGGGGTAATTTAACTCTGGGCCTAATTTACACTTAAGTTTTTCTGTATAATTTACCAATTATGGATTTCTCGATCCCTTGGCAAATCGCATATGAATGGTTATTTCTATTAACAATTGACGTTGGGATAACCTTCCAAGGTCACATTACAAAAAAAAATATTAACAATTTTTATCGCCTTAAACTTCAAATAGCTAACATAGTTTTAGAGTTCATCAATATCTGAATTTATGTTGATATGCCCTAATTAATTTTGAGGCAATCTCTAGTACATTATATACAACACCATTGAAATAAAAATAGGACTAATGTTTTCTTGACAGCCTGTCTGACGAGCATAATCTGGCCACATTCCGCCTAAATAGGCCAGAGCAACGGAAGGGTGGCGTGTGGTTTCGTAACCTGGGTTTCCCTTTTTCGCTTATTGATCGGGCTAAATGCTAATTTTTGAATATATGTATGTAGTATCAACACAAAAAAATCATCTAAATCTGTTCATAAAAAAAAGGACTTATAACTCACAAAAATATACACGTGACTTAAGAACCTTTTTATTTTTGAAGTCGGTAAAAATAAATATATGTTTCTGTCAACAACTGAATTTTGTATCGGATACCATATATTGTAAATAAGTATTTTAAAAAGAACTAGGTACTCACGGTGGCATATGACTTAATTTATACCAAGTGTAAAATGCATTTTGTAAACATTGGTTGAATTGTTTATAATATATATAACGGGAGGTTTTAAAATTTGTATATTTGTCTTTGGACCTGGGACTATTAATATTTACCTTAAAATTTATTTTAAATCAATATTTTACATATTGGCTGCACATATAGTGTACTATAGATTAAGTTAATTGACCTACTATATCACGTTAATTGACTTCTATAACACGTTAATTGACTGCTATTGCAAGTTAATTTACCTACTATAAGACGTTAATTGACTTTTATAGCAAGTTAATTGATTTCTATAATACGTTAATTGACTTCTGTAGCAAATTAATTGACCAATTAATAACACGTTAAATTAATTCTATTGCACGTTAATTGACTACTATAACATAATAATTGACATATGCTGTGTGGTAGCGGCATCGAATACTACCAACCCTTGCTTTGCTCGTGGGTGTCGTAAAAGACGACTAAGAGCCCTAGATTGACCCGGACCAACTCCATCTGGTACCATTTGGGTCAACGATTACATTCCCAAGGAGGGTTGACGTCAGGGAGGCGGCCGGTCATAAAAGTCATTGCCGAAACTTTTTGCAATATGTCAAAACAGATGACATATTGCGTCGACCCCAAGGAATTGGGATAAGAGCAAGATGATGATGATGATGAACATAATAATTGACATAATATTCTGTAGACGGTGATGATGGTGGTAACCATCGATGCAGTCATATTGTACTATTTTAAAATCATTCTGAATTATATCGATACTTTTTAATCTATATAGTATCGATCATAGCTCAACACTATTTTCGAGCTGTGATTAAATCGAATAATCGTGAATCGTTTAATTAAACTATGTATGAGGCTAACGTTAAAAGTAATGGACCATTGAAACTTGTATATTAGTTATTAAGATATGTTTGTTCGTGGCAATTACTAAACGCAGGGCTTAAAAATATTAAAAACAATTATATATATAGTTTAATGAGAGCGTGGAAGTTTTTTTTTTTACTCCATCCGACGTCCTCGTCACATCCTCGACGAAGAGGACGACAATATCATACTCGCTCAACAAAGCGCCTACACGGCCCGCGAGGCCTTAACAAATAAATATCCGCGGTTCCGCCCTCGCCGTCGAGGTGCGAAACCGCGCCGTGCAAAAATCATTAATCAAAACGTGGGCACGCCCACTTTGCCTCCAGCGACGCCCCAAGCCGAGGTCCGTTCCCCACAGGGGGAGCCCTTGGGCGATGTCGCTTAGCATACTTTTCTCCGGGTTGAGAGCCCTCAGCGCTCACCCATAGTCCGCGTCAAACTGTCAAGGCCATCTGCGGCCAACAGCTGTACACAAAAAAAAAAGCGTGGCAGTTTGACATTAAATTTTATATCATAATTGTTCACGTAGGGGCCACAAAATCAGTGATAAAATTAAACACTACTATGTTGCTGCGTTTAAAAATGATTTTTACCACTTCCCACTTAATTGCATATCTTTCTAATATAAGAAAGAAAAAAAAACGCATTACATTACAGCACCTTTGACCGAAAATACAACGAATTCGGAATTAAAAACCCATTTGAAGTCAGTTAAAAAGTTACCAATACTGTTAAATAAATATTGGCGCCTTATCTATGGCCAGTTTTCGCGAACAAACATATAAAATACAAATATTTTTAAAACGTAATCAATTACGTAGGAACTGTAATTTTATGTAATAATAAGATTAACATAGGTAAGTATTTAAAATTTTTTTTGGTGTTTCGCAATTTCTTGTATGTGGTCGACTGACAGCTACTGTCAAGTGTGACTGACAGTTACGTCAGACTTTTGACAGCTATCGTCAGGCGTGCGTTGTAAAGAAGAATATTGAATATTGTGTAAAATGTGATCGCTGATGCGAGAAGTGTGATATGAAGTTGGACTTACTTTGCTATACATTATAATACAATGTAATTTGAATTTATTATGTTTTCTTATTTATTATCTTCACACCTTTTATTCCTAGAAATGGTAACTGGAGTCGTATTTTGAAGTAAAACTTCTTTTAGCGGGGTTTGGCGTCGGAATCTGGTCACGAGAG
Source organism: Lymantria dispar (assembly GCA_032191425.1). Taxonomy (NCBI): domain Eukaryota; kingdom Metazoa; phylum Arthropoda; class Insecta; order Lepidoptera; family Erebidae; genus Lymantria; species Lymantria dispar. Next base: position 12,452,271 of record CM063469.1, on the reverse strand, counting down.
CAACAATATTTAATAAAAACATCAGCAGCCAAATCGATACTGTCGTGAGACTTTTTAGTTTATCTTTTTACCAAAATATATATTTCATTTTACTACTTTAGGTGGATGGATAGACAACCGACTTTGCCCGATAACCCCATTCTTCATTTTTTTCACATTTCTTCTTTTGTTTTGGCAATCAGCTACTAATATGAGCCATTTTGCCAGTGTCGAGTTATAATTATTTTTTTTTTAATTATCAGTTTCTTCTAGTTAATCATCGTCCATCAGTAAATCAAATTGTTGCCTTCAACAGTGCTATGACCACTGTTAACGGTATCTTCTGAGTTTTGGTGGAAACGAAAAAGCATTTTTATATGATACTAGCAATCCGCCCTCGCTTCTCTTCGGTTTCAGTCGCCTTACCCGCGTAGTTCGCGTGCCCGTGGGAATATCGGGATAAAATATAGCCTATGTTACTCCCTGATATTTTAGCTTAGCGTAACAAACAAACATACTTTCGTATTTATAATATTAGTAAGGATTCACCATACCCCAGCAGTTCCTCCCTCACATATTACATGATGTGCCATCAAAATTATTTAATATAGCACATTAAACCACTAAGATAAAACAAAACCACCACATGGCACTTCCACGTGCCCGCCAAAAAACCTTTTTCAAATTTTACCTTATTTGGGCATGGAAATTTTGGTGGTAGCATGACTTATTTATTTTTAAAGTTTGTCTGTTGTTTTTAATCAAACTTGCAGAAGAGTCTTTGTCTCTACAAACATATTGTACTAGCTTCTGCTCGCGAATTTGTCCGCGTGGTATAGATCCTTTGGGCTAACCCCAACTTTAACCTAAGACTTTACGTAGAAGGTGAAAATATTTTTTAATAATACTATTTGTCACACATGATTTTTGCGAAAATTTAGCCGTTACGCAGCGGCAACTGTCAAAAGGAAAAAAACGCCGATTTTGAAGCATTCTTCATTGGTGGTCCGCTCCTGTTGGTCTTAGCGTGATGATATAGAGCCTATAGCGTTACTCGATAAATGAGCTATCTAACACCGAAAGAATTTTTCAAATCGGACGAGTAGTTTCTGATATTAGCACGTTGAAACAAACAAATTTCAGCTTTATATATTAGTATAGATTTCTTTCTTTCAGCCCATATATGTGTTACTAGGTGTTTAACCTATCAGAGAGGTTACCAGCAGAGTACGCAAGAATAGTGAAATGTTATCATAGGAGTCATCAGAAAAATATTGTACCGCCAACTCGCCATAATTTCCAGGCTGGTCATAAGGGCACAGCAGCCGTGACCTCATTACTTTTTCATATTAAAAATGACTTTACTATTACTTAACACTAAATTGCCCGAGGAAGTTCTTTTGACTTCTTTTCGATTTTAACATAAAAAGAGGCGATTAAAAAATAACATTTAAAAAAGAGACCATACTTCATATGTTTCTTTTTAATAATTGGTTTGTTTTTTCCCTTTTTTTAACAAGATAATACCGTACACTAAGGAAATAATGCGTGGGACTTTACATACGTATAATTAACGGACGCAAATAAAATATATTAACCACTTTATCAACAGTGGCAATTGTCTCTTTTTCTTTATATCAGGAATATAAAAGTACACTATATTTTAAATAAAACTACGGATTTTATCGCGTTTGTATTTGATTTTTGATTGCACGACGCGACGTTTCGAACATTTTGCAGCGTTCATGGTCACGGGCGGACTAAGATGTCTCACGTCCAACAAGTCATCGTTATTGCAGAAAATTTGTAATTATCTATCCGATACAGAAAATAGTTATTTAATATTGACCCACATTTTGATACAAATTTATTGCCAGTGTAAGAAAATAATTCTATATGAAAAAAATAAATTGTTTATGGTTAGTAATTATTTAACATTAAAATTAATAGTGATTATATTTAAATATCTAACAATCTAGTATACTACCATGGATCGGAACGCGGCCACACTGAGTAGTAGTACTAGGTCAGTCATTTTGACTGTTTTTGGGCAATTACAAATTTATAAAACCACGACAAAAGTAAAACTTTTTTGCATTGCAAACATATATACATAGTTAAATACTAAACATTTTTGGGAAAATTTAGGGTATTAAAATCGCATCATTCGTTGTTTATCAAAATAAAAAAAAATAGCAACATTTACATTAAACACATAAAAACAAACAAATAGCGTGGAGCACTGGCACAAATGAGTACTAGTCTATACACTACTCGGTCAGCTGACGCGAACCGTAGGCGCCGCCATATTGGGCTCGGCTCACTTTACACCTACTCCACGCTCAACCATCACGCGACATGCAATAGATGGATGAAAAAGTTTGAGGCGATGTAATAAGTTTCACTTTAAAAAAAATCGGGCAATCTAGTGTTAATATATTTTCAATTTTTCTTTAAATATATGTATTTAATACATTAATTATTGAAATAAAAAAAATGTATTTTATAAAACATTTATTAATAAAATCGCAGTCATAACAATATAAAGCACTTGTTAGTGTATGTATTGTACACGGGGTCTCCTTAGGGGGTGACACGTTTGGGGTCCCTCGGGAACATGGATGTTTTGCGAATGTTGTCTAGACCCAAATACAGCATAACAACACGCTCAAGACCGATACCACCACCTGAAAAATTATATAGTTAGTCAAGTATTGACCTCTCATATTAAGTGTTATGGGTTCAATCCTCACGCAGGACGATTATTTGTGCGACTTAAACGTAATCGTCCTAAGTCTCACTGTGATTTATCTCTTTTTATATACAGGGTGTATCTGGTTATGGGTTATTATAACTGTTCGAGTATGTTGTAATTTAACGGTCATAAATCGTAATTAGAATGTATATTACACAAAAAACAATATAACATAAAAGTTATAATGATTACAAAAATGTGTGTTTTTTTTTTTTTGCCAACGGTGGCAAACGAGCAAGCAGCACACCTGATGGTAAGTGAAACTGCTGCACATGGACCATTGCAATACCAGGGGCACAGCCAGGCCGCTGCCTACCGTGAAGGAAATACTCTTCCTAAACCTCGTTTAAAGAAGGACATGTCATAGCGCTCGGGAAACACAGCAGCAGGTAGTTCATTCCAGAGCTTGCACGTACGTGGGAGAAATGATCGCTGAAAACGTACAGTTGAAGACCATAACGTTTCCAGGTGAAATGGATGAACCCTGCTGCGATGTCGAGTGGTACGTTGGTAGAATGGTGACGGTGGTACCAAGTCAAACAGTTCCTCGGAGCACTCCCCGTGAAAGAGTCGGTAGAGTACACAGAGTGACCCAAAGTCTCTCCGCTGCTCCAGCGACTCCAATCTGTCCGTAAGATTGGGATCCCCGACGATTCGAACAGCCCGTCTTTGCAGGGAGTCAAGTGGGTCTAGCTGATATTTGGGCGCACCTGCCCAGAGATGTGAGCAGTACTCCACATGAGGACGAACTTGTGCTTTGTATAGCACAAGACGCTGTCTCGGTGTGAAGTACCGCCTGGCTCTGTTCAGGACGCCCAACTTTTTGCTTGCCAATTTGGCTTTGTCCTCCAAATGACTCCCAAACTGGACTTTGCTCGATATTTTGACGCCGAGAATCCCAATACTCTCAGAAATTGGAAGAGTTACTCCTTGGAACTGAGGCGCCATGACAAATGGGTCCTTCTTTGCAGTGAACGCGCAAACTTGTGTCTTTGTGGGGTTGAACTGGACTAGGTTCCGTTCACCCCATTCCGAGGCCCGCCCCAGAGAGCGCTCGACTTCAGACACAAGTTGAACCCTTCTTTCCTGAATACTCCGAGGGATATTCCGTTGCTCAGTGTACCGCTCATCACCCGTACTGTCATCCGCATAGCAACGCATACTCTCGATAGAGAGCATGTCATTGATATGCAGGATAAACAACGTCGGGGAGAGCACCGAGCCTTGTGGTACACCAGCATTAATGGTCATGGTATCGGAGCAGGAGCCATCTACGACGACTTTTATACTCCGACCATCCAAAAAGCTGGCAATCCAATTACAGAGTCCCTCGGGGATTCCGTATGATGGTAGCTTCGATAGAAGTGCCCTGTGCCAGACCCTATCGAACGCCTTTGCGATATCTAGGCTGAACGCCAGCGCCTCACCCTTGCCCTCCAAGGCCTCTGCCCAACGGTGTGTGAGGTACACAAGAAGATCACCAGCCGACCGACCATGACGAAAACCGTATTGGCGATCACTGATAAGCTGGCGATCCTCAAGGTACTGCAGAAGCTGGCGGTTTATAACCTTCTCCATTATCTTGGAGAGCAAGGATGTTATCGCAATTGGCCTGTAATTCGATGGGTCAGACCGGTCTCCCTTTTTAGGGATCGGGTGGACATGGGCTACCTTCCACGAAGACGGAACCCTATTAGTAGCGTAGGAAAGTCGGTATAGGCGCGTGAGGATGGGAGTCAATTCAGGGGCGCACGTCTTTAGTACCACTGCAGGGATGCCATCCGGTCCACTCGACTTATGGACGTCTAAAAGCCGCAGCTCCCGCCTAACCGCTCGCTGCGTGATGCGGATTTCGGGCAGTGAGCTTTCACACCGTGGGATGGTAGGTGGTGTGGCAGCTCCGGCATCCAAAGTCGAGTTACAGGCAAAGAATTGACCTAGAAGATCGGCCTTCTCCTTTGCGCTGTGGGCCAGACTACCATCGTGTTTCTGCAGTGGTGGGAGATTGGGCTGGCAGAAGTTGCCTTGTGCAGCCTTGGCGAGCGACCAGAATGCACGACTCCCAGCGGGATAGCTTTGCAATCGCTCGCCAATTCTGGCAACATGTTCCGCCTTGGCTCTGGCAATAGCCTTCTTACTAGATCTAGAAGCGGCGTTAAATTTCCGCTTCACCTCTTTGGCGTTCGGGTCCTGGCATTTTTTGGCCCTATTCCAGGCCCGATATGCGGACTGTTTCTGGCATGCAGCCGTCCTGCAGGTTTTGTTAAACCAGGGTCGGCTGCGGCCACCGACGGGTATTTTGGTGTTGGGGATGAATAATTCCATCCCCGTAATAACCGTTTCGGTAACGCAGTCCGCACAGACGCCAGGGTCCCCAGAGGCGAAGCAAAGCCGCTTCCATGGGTAGGATGCGTAAAACTCGCGCAGTCCATCCCAATCTGCCGACTTATATTGCCAGACTCTGCGAGTCCCAGTCGCCTTAGAACGACTAGGCCTTACAACAGGGGCACTGCTACGGACCAAGCAGTGGTCAGAAGACCCAAGAGGCGCTTCAACCACTACCTGATATCCGTGCTGGTGTGTAGTCAGCAGAAGATCCAGTAAAGAAGACTCATGGCTCTCAATATCTGGGATACGGGTGGGCTGTGTCACCAGTTGTGAGAGACCATAGGCCGAGACCATATTGAAGAGATGTCGACCCTGGAGGTCAGTGGTTCGGGACCCCAGCCACTCTTTATGATGAGCGTTGAAGTCTCCAAGAACCACCACCTCCGCTGATGGACACTGCTCCAATATTTCGTCAATCCCCCATTGGACGTTCTCAAATAATTGAATTGACCCCGGATCACTGCCATGGGACCTGTAGAGGCATGCGTAGATGCGGGTAAGCCCTCCATAGTCTACGCGTAGCCACAGGATTGACAAGTCACCATGTTCGAGGGCCCGAAGGCGGCGACAGCAGATATCACCTCGGATGAATACGCACACCCCGGCTTTACGACGGAAGGTATGCTCCAACTCGTAGCCGGGGTAATTTAGGTACGAAATGTCATCCGGAGCACCTATCTGCGTCTCCGTTAAAAAGAGTAAGGCAGGCTGCGCCGTCTCGAGGTGATGGTGGACGGCGTCGAGATTGCTATGTAAACCCCTGATATTGCAAAAATCCACATCAAATGTGGATAAGGGGACCGCCGTAGAAAATCGTCTCTTTTTAATTTTCTTGGCCATGATTTTTAATTTAAGAAGAGGAGGAAGGGAGTGTGAATGTGTATAACGGAGTTTGGTGATACCAAAAAAAAAAGGCAGGGCATAGTACATGGTCGAGGAGTGAGTGTTGTGAGGAGCTGACACGAAGCACGGAAGGGCCCCCGATGCCCCCCCGTGTGTAGCCGCCGAGGTCCACTCCGGTTTCCCACACCGGCACGACGACTACCCAACGGGATTTTCGCCGGTTGGTGGGACAGCCTCCCAGGGAGGATGATCCTGGGTTCGGGTCCCCTGCTGACCGGCAGGTGGCCGGCGGTGACCATTCCCATCGGGTCTCCCTGTACACCATGCCAGCCCCTCACGCTCAATACCCCGACCAAGACCTCACCACCGCTGGTTTCAGGCCTCACCAAAACCCGCCACACACAAACACACCCAGAAAGTTGGGCTCCCGGCTCTCTCGCTCACCGAACGAAGTGCAGCAGTAAATTGCTACTACTCAAACGTCGATCTTCTGCGAGAGTGTGGTACTGCCCCGGACGGACCGGCCCGCGACTGCAGACAAAAGACTGTCTACAGTGTGGTCCTACCACCAATAGAGTCCATGCCTTGTCCAAGAGTCTATGCCTTAAATGCTACGTATTATGTAGACATGTACAGACAGGATATATGTAGGCATGTAAAGCTTCGACAGTATAAATAGGTATGAATTGCGCAAACGCAAATGGTAACGTAAGTACAAAGGCGCCTCGTCGACGGTCATCGGCCGATCATCTGATTTAAGGTGAAGTTTGTCTTGCTTATGCGAACGTAATCATTGATTTATTCAATTTCTAATGAACATTTAACAAAATACGAATATGTTGCAGATTAATTATCACCGACTTAATACATTTCAAGCAGATTTAAATGAAAAAGCGATGACAAAATTGCAAACTTTACATGTCTCTAATTCATTAACGAATCGATATTTTGCCTTCAAATTTTTTTCATGGGTTGCTACTACCATTGCCTAACTCCCATTTGACCAGTTGCCTCATAACCTGATACATACTGTATATTCTTACTTTTGCGATGTTATGCAACTCCGTATCCAAAATTATCGAATATCCAAAACCGTAACTAATATAGAAGTTTCGAATAATGTCGGATAGGGTGTCTATGAGACACATTACAACAGGTTTCCTATCAACCAGCCGAACTCACAGAATAAACACAAGCCCCTCCAAAGGGAATGCCCTATTAATTCTAATATATGTAGTTGTATACATATTTGAAACTTCGTATTCATGACATCATTCAGTCTATTGCTGTTCACTGTTGGACGAAGGCGTCCCTTATGTGGGGTCTCGGGCCATCTGCATTCAACAACGATCAGCAATTTTCACCGGGTCATCGGCCCACAATTTGGGGTTGGTTTGGGGGTCCGTCGTGCATTGCGTGGTTCGATACGTGATTACCACTCGAGCATTTCTTCCCCAGCGGTGGTCGATTCGTCGAGCGATGTGTCCTCCCCATTGCCACTTCTGCGTGCTAATTCTTCGTGATATATCGGTTACTCTTTTCGTATTCCGGTTTCTGTCTCGTAGAGTAATCCCGAGTATTATCAGCTTTTTAGCACGCTAAGCGACTTTGAGCTTAGTTAGGAAACCTACATTTAGGGACCACGAAAAGATCTTAAAAATTAGACGTAAGTCTAATTTATAAGATCTTTTTTTTGTTTCAAGTGGATTAAAGAATGATTTAGATTATCAATTGGCCCGGCAGGTGACGTTACAATTGGATCGGTATGTGGCGTAACAATAATTGGACTGGTTCGATTGATTTAAAAGGATATCTTTACTAGTGTTATTACATACCTGCATGCGGTGGACATCCGACCCTGAACGCTTCAATATAGGCGGCTATCTTGCTGATATCTGAAATTAAAACATATGTTGTAAATATTTTGCAGTTATTCATGTAATGATAAAATTCACCATACTCTATCTTGCTCATGGTGTAGTAAAAGGACAACTAAATGATGTAAAAGGATAACGACAGAGGGGCGTAAGCACGCACACCCGCAACCCACCCGTGACAAGTCGCCTTCGTCGTTGGACCGACCACCGGAGCAGGGTGACTTGTAGTCAGTGGTCGGCCCTACTGAAACCCCATACCAACACATCAGACGGCGTGGTGAAGTAGGTCAATTTCTCTCCCATTGTGGAGGAGGTTTCAGCCCAGCAGTGAGACGTATATGAGATATGATGATAATCTTACAATGATGACATGGCCAATACATGACATATGACATGGTAAAAAGTTTCCTGTAAAGATGATAATGTCAATAGAAAATCAATTATTCATCATCATCGCGGCTTATTTACGTCGTGCTGGGCTCGAGCCTCCTCCACAATAATAGAGAAATTGATCTTACTACACCATGTTTTTTTTGGGTTGGGTCGCGGTCGGCGCACTCCTCGCACCACTCCGTCCGGGGCGACAGAGGGACGTAAGCACGCACACCCGCAACCCACCCGAACACCACGTCGCCTTCGTCGTTGGACCGACCACCGGAGCAGGGTTACTTGTCATCAGTGGTCAGCTCGACGTTATATCCCCTAGTGGGAGGGTTCCCATCGACCCCCCTCGGGGAGGACGTCGGTCTTTCCTCACGCGGTCGGCCTCTCGGCGGGTGACGGACTAATTCCCCGGTCGCGTCACCGGCGGCCTCGGCTAGGGCAGCATGAGGCGCAGATAGTCGCGCCTACGCCGCCCCAGTCGCCGGCGGCGGGTCGCTTCGACGACGCTGCGCTCCTCGCGCGCACGACCCGCCGCCTACTATACCATGCTGGTCAGACATGTTGGTATAGGATTAACTATCGAATTTTCCTTCTCTTGTATAGATGTTATATGGATATCACATATCTTAGCGGTCTTTAAAGATACCCGTAGTCAAGATTGGGGCGGTGAATTGTATTCTCCGCCACTACACGAAGTTCACCATCCGTCCATACCCGCCCATTGTTGGACATAGGCCCCCACAAATACCACACAGAACGATCCTCTGCTGCCTGCATCCAGCAGTTCCTTGCAGCTTTTAAATCAGTCCAACTAAGGTTCGTCTTACGCTGCGACTACTTGCTGGTGGCCACTAGACAGATGCCCGTGTCTTTTAATTACTTTATATATATATATATATTACTTGTGTACGTCACTGAACTCCTCCTAAACGGCTGGACCGATGTTGATGAAAATTTTTGTGCGTGTTCAAAAGGGTTCAACAATGGTATAGATTAATAATTAGAACCGGTAAGTGGCGTGGTGATCGATTTTAAGGAACCTTTTACTATTTTTTTAGATTTGAACAGAACAACGTTGGTTCAGCTAGTTACTTGTAATAATGGTACTTACCAACGCCGTGGTGTTTCGCCCTCTCAGTGAGGAAGTCAGGGTCGTGTATCCTCTGAGCACCAGATAGTATTTCTTCACCACGCATGAACATGTCGTAAGAATTTGATACACGCTGTAAATATTAATATAGAATATAATTTACTGGTAGGTTCGATTCCTACACAAGACATTATTTTGAGCACAAATTATTGTTTTATGTGTAAATTTGCAAAGAATTTTGTATTTGATCTTTGATTGCCCGACGTTTCAAACACTTTGCATCTTTCATGTCCACGGGCGGACTAAGATGTTTTTAGTTCTTAGTTCGTTTTTTAGTTTTATTTACTATGTGTAATGGTCACATAAGTATCTGAAATTAGTGTATATAATTTGTTATTTGTATGTTTTTTTTTTATTGCAAGCAGTGGCAAACGAGCAAACAGTACACCTGATGGTAAGTGTTGCTGCCGCTCATGGACCTTTACAAGGCCGCTGCCTACCGCGAAGAAAGTGAAGGGAGTGTGAATGCGTGCATTGAGGCTCAGTGATACCAAGGACACTACCAAAACCCTCCACACGCAAACACCCTCAGAAAGTTGGGCTTCCGGCTCTCTCGCTCACCGAACGAAGCGCAGTAACAAATTGCTACTACTCAGACCTCGATTTTCTGCGAGAGCGTGGTACTACCCCGGACGGACCGGCCCGCGGCTGTAGACAGATAACTGTCGACAGTGTGGTCCTACCACTAAAAAATGTTATGTAAAAAATGTATGTTTGTAAAGTCATCAACAACGCGGCCAAGTCCGTCCGGGATAGTACCACACTGAGCGGAAAATCAACGTCTGTTAGCAATTTATTACTGCGCTTCGTTCGGTGAGCGAGAGCGTAAAAAGTACAATTTTCTAATAGTGTTTGCGCGTGGTGGGTTTTCGTGATGCCTTTAGTATCACCAAATTACATTTAACGCATTCATACTCCCTTCACGGTAGGCAGTGGCCTAGCAAAGATTCATGAGCGGCAGTAAAAATACAATTCACCACCTTGAAATTACTAAATCCGTGTGGTGACGGAGTAAGAATACAAACCACCACTCCATATCTTGCCTGTGGATGTCATAAAAGACGATTAAGCGATATAATACGCATACAACATCTATGCAAGAGAAGGAAAACCCGAAATAAAACCCTATACCAACCTGTCTGATCAATATGGTATAGTAAGCTCAATTTACCTCCTATTATGGAGGAGTTTCGAGCCCAACAGTGGGAGATATATGAGCTGAAATGATGATGAATTTTTTTTTCTAATTATGATATAATTTAACAGTTGTCTCATAATAATTACAATCTAGCCATGAGGGTAATAAGTAATTTAAATTTAACTTAATTTGCTAAGATTTATAGAGTAAGAATGTATCCATTGGCAGTTTTCTTAGTCTCTAGTAATAATAAAAAACACTTTGTTGCTGTGTTATTCAATGATAACATTTACTGCACTACTTATCACTAATTTCACTAAGGCTTACTAGGTAGACATGGGCGTTACTGGTTATTTATGGCAACAGCTACTAACCGTTTATTTGGTGTCAATACCGATAATCGTTGCCAAATATCGATATAATACGCGTAAAATAATCGCGATCTTATTTCTATTAATGCATGGTGTAACCATTATAACCTTTCATAGGTCAAACTATAGTAAACACTTTTCATAGCATACCTATGATGGCAACGAGAAACAAAACTACCATTACAGTTTGATTTATCAAAGTTTATGACAGTTAAGTCTTACGTTAATACAAATAAGAGCCGTCTTTCCCTTTTATCAATATTCGTGAAATGTGGCTTGTTATTAAGCCACTAGCCAATACCCTACCCTGTCTGTTTTGCACGTCAGGGATCGCGTAGAAAGAGAGAGATAGCATAATTATTTTGGTTATTCGACTTATTGGTGATCGTTATTAGTTACATCAATACCGATACAATAAGTTAGAAGCATATCAACGGTTTTCAGTTACGTTTTGCTATAGCGGACACGTCTATTACTAGGTAGTTGTGTGGCACTACCTTCTAGTTTTTTCAATCTTCTATCAAAAGAAGCTAAAATATTTAATATTTTATATATATTGTTATTTAAATCGGAGCCTCCTATCTTGATTGATTGTGTATTGTGTACCAGTGTCTGTATATGTGGCTGCTGTGCTTTCGTGGCTTGGGCATATGACACATTTTTGTGTTAATTGATTGAATTAGGCGATACATAGCGGAAATCCATTATTATTCTAAAATGGAAGGAAGGAAAGGAGACCCACCACTTTCTTACGGCAATCAATATACCGCGCACACCACAATAAAAGGAATGCGAATTTGAAGCCGAACCGTCCTGAGGATGCCTCGTTTATGGCGAAACACGTGTCGAATGAAGATTCGAAGTTCTGCGACAAATTGCAAATTGATGTTCTGGAAGGTGCTCATCACGTGAGAGTAAGATTTCCTTATTTCCTAGTCCATCTTAATTCATCCGTCCATCTTAAACTCGGTCACCATGCCGTGTCTAAATCACTGACGTTGGGCTGTCCTCAAGGATCAGTGTTAAGCCCATACTTGTGGAATCTAGGGTTTGATGACCTTCTTGAGCTACCTCTACCGCAAAATTGCTCATTGATTGGCTATGCTGACGACGGTCTTCTACTTATACAGTCAAACACTAGAGACGGACTGGAGAAATTGGCGGATATATGTCTCAACTCAATACAAAAATTGGGCATACAAAATCGACTTACTTTCGCCCCCCACAAAACGTATCATCTTTTACTGAAAGGTAATTTACAGTCGAGCCCCCGTATAAAATTTAACAACACTGTAGTTAAAAAGAAGTCAGTATGTTACCTCGGCCTGGTCCTAGAGAAAAATTTTTCGTTCATTGAACATATTAAAACTGCAGGTGAAAAAGCCAAACGAAATTTCTATGCGCTTACCAGAATTTCAACTTCCACCTGGGGCCTTCGTTTTAACACACTTAAAATTATATATACAGCCACATATCTGGGCTGTATCTGTTACGGTGCACCGGCCTGGGCTGATCGTACTACCATAGGCGCGGCTCGGCGTAAGTTACTACAGAGTCAACGATTAGCGCTAATATTTCTGTATAAGGCATACCGAACAGTTAGCACCGAAGCCTTACCAGTACTTGCAGGTGTACTTCCGGTCGACTTAGAGATACAAAAACGTGCGTCCATGTATTATTCCACTAGGGAAAACATGACTAACAATTTTCTTTTACCACGCGATCGTAATAAAATTACTAGACTTTTTGCACCGCAATCCGTATTTAACGATAAGCTCCTGACCGAATGGCAGGCAAGATGGGATTCGTCAACAAAAGGTCGTCATCTATTCTTTCCATCTGTTCGTGAACGTTTGGAGAGAACTTGGCTAGAAATTGACCACTATGTAGCCCAATTCCTCACAGGCCATGGGAATTTTAGAAGTAAATTATTCTATTTTACACTAGTAGATTCACCATTTTGTCAATGTTCGACCTCAAACTCCAATTTTGAACAAACAGCTCATCACATCCTTTGGGAGTGCATTCTCTGGCGCAACGAGCGGAACGTCATGTTAGATAATATGCATGTCACGTCTGGGGTAGTATACTATTCGGATCTTGTAGCAACTCGAGAAAATTTCCGTGCGTTTAGGCGTTTTTGCCATACCTATTACTGTAATCAAACCTAAAGCTCACAAATAGGTCCATTAAGCTTTGTCCAATCCGTGGTGCTGTACCGCTGCGTTTCACGTGGTTGTACAAACTCTTATTTACTGGCTTATCAGCCAACTTTGCTTCATGTCTCCCGCTTTGCATAGGAGGGAAGTGGAATCTTTCCAACTCCTCCTGTTTTCTTTTCTAATTAAATTTGTTGCGGGTCCCAAGACAATTAAAAGCGATTCCCGGGACTTCCTGAGGGTCAAACCTCAGTGTCTTGTACAGAGACCATTGTGGATCCTGGCTTACAGGAGTTACAGTGGTGGGAATGTGTGGTGGGATTAGTCCCAACGTAAAAGTCCATCTTAATCCTATCCCATATTCCTTTTATTGTGGTGTGCAGTATATTGATTACCATAGGAAAGTGGTGGGTCTCCCTTCCTTCCTCCCATTTTAGAATACATTTTTGCGTGTAAAACGATAATGATATATTTTAAATCATTCTGCACTCCCATTCCCGCCCCTGTGACCAATAGTGATATTTTATTGTTTGTCTGTAAAGTCGGTTTACGAAGGATAACGTTCTGTGAAACTTCATAAGAAAATTTTGAAGAAAATTGCATACTTTTATGAATCATAATCACGGAATTACCATTATTTTGTATAATACAATGGGGTCGTTCATAATATACGTTTGCATACAAGGGGGTTGGGTCTTGCTGAATGTGAGAAGATGTGACAAGGAGGGATGGAGAGATCTACAGCAACGTGGTGTTCGTCGTTCTCTCGTAGGTTTTTGAAGTGAAACTTCTTTAGAATCGTGATTTCAAACTTGATGAAACGAAAAAGCGAGTCCATAGAGACACAAACATGTAAATATATAGGATTCAGCCGGCGAGAGAATGAGATAAAGGATAGAGGAAAAAGAAGTTTTACTTCTAATATGCGTACGAAGTACAAACTCTTTTTTTTCGGATAGATGACCATGAAGTGGACGGTAGTTTTGAAGATAAAGAAGATGTTACAATACCAATTATAGATATTTAGACGCATTTAAAGAATACTTGGACTTCTGATAAATAGAATTATTTATTTGTTCTTTATAAATGATTTTTATTAATTTATTCAAGTTTTATTATAGAACCCAAATAAATATTTCTAATTCTTAAAATTTGTGTACTATCCATTGAAATTTAATTTAAATGGGACTGGTGGTCTTAGTTTTTGTGACATATTTACATGGGGGTTGTTGAGTCATGCAACTCAACACGACTGGACCACGGCGGAGTCCACGGTGAGGGGACGCCAGCAGCGGTTCGTCGCGCGCCGCGTCGAGCCGTCGACCGATTACATTAAGCTTACATACATTGTAACGCTTGCGCACATCACTTATTTACCTTACCTTCTACATTTTTAAATACTTGCCGTAGTAACGACATTCATTGTTATCTTTTTAATAGATTCTTTTAAATTACAATTATATACAGTCCACGGCTTTTATTCCGCCCACCAACTAAGGTATCACCCCAATAGGAGTCAAAAAATGTGTGACACAGCGTGACAAAAGGAGGGGAACTGTTAAAAAAAATGAATGTGTGTACAAAGTACGCATAGCAGAAGTGAAACTTCTCTATCCTTTGTCCCTTATCCCTTTATACCTTTATCCCTTTATGTCCGCTTAAACAACATGCTATCCCTACTCCACTGGAGCCGAGGCCGCGGGTGATCGGACCGGGGAATTATCCGTCACCCGCAGAGAGGCTGACCGCGCGACGGCGTCCGACGTCCCAGTACGTCGAGAGGTGAGAGGTTACCCGAAAGGGTATTCCGTCGGGCCGGCCACTGATGACAAGTCACATCTGCTCCGGTGGTCGGCCCGACAACGAGGTGACGTGAGTACGGGTGGGTTATGGGCCCGCGCGCCGTTCTATCATCGCCCCGGACGGACAGGACCGCGCGTACGCTTACCATAGCCCACCCATAAAAAAAAAAAAAATAATCCCTACTCCACTGGAGAAAGTACTCTTTATTCGAATCGACCGTGGTGGGGACGAGAAAAAGATGGCGCGTAACAAAAAAATGTGACGCTTAACCGAAAAATGTGACGGTCAATTTTTTTCCAACGCCGATAAAGAAGTTTCACTTCAAAAAGTTGATTGTAGCGCGACGTATTTTATGAACGGTCCCAAATGAGATAATAGATTCTTTTTCGATATATTAATGTTTTATTTACACTCGTTAACTCAAATATTTTTTTAAAGAGCAATATATGTGTCACAAGGCACTCGCTTGCACTGAGGCAGAACGTGACAATGAGTCATATTTTATCGTGCGTGCAACCGGTGTTCATCGACATCAAGTACAATAATAAAGTCTTACTCACAGGGTTATTGGGGTCCGGCATGGTGTAGAACGGCCTCACGGCTAATGGATATTTGTCCAGAATATAGAAGTCTGTGTCGTACTTCGCTCGCACCAATCTCCCTAATAACTTCTCATCGGGTGTCGATAAATCATCCTCTTCGCCAACCGTCACTCCTGCCAAAAGAAAGCAATTAAGTTCATCTAACATTTTTCGTGTGGTGACAAAGAATACAATTCACCACTCCCTATCTTGCCCGTGGATGTCAAAACAGACGACTAAGGGATATTCACATAACATCTGTGCAAGAGAAGGAAAACTCGAAATGAAACCCTATACCAACATGTCTGATCAGCATGGTATAGTAGGTTAAATTCCTTCCAATTGTGGAAGAGGCCCGAGCCCAACAGTGGGACATATGTGGGCTGTGATGATGATGATAGAATTGTTAACGAGTCAATCATATTGTTGATAATATTATAAAATTGTTGACAATTGAGAGAGAGAGAATTTTCTATAAATAATAAAAACCGCATTTCAACTGTTTTAAAGATAATAAAATGTAAAAATTAAATTATATATTCCTTACCTGCTTCTCTTAACATCTCTATTGCTTGCGGGAACTCCAGCCGTAGTGGTGGGTCCAAGAACTTGAACGGTTCAACTTTGAACTGTTGACCAACTGTCGCTATTTCTGATGCATATCTGAAACAAATAATTGAATTTTGATATTTTCTTAAGTATTTTTTCATAGTAGTAGAATTATAATTTTAGCGATTTTTTTACTGCAAATGGTGGCAAACGGGCAGACAGTACCCCTGATGGTAAGTGTTGCTGCTGCTCATGGACCTTTGCAAGGCTGCGAAGAAAAGTGTATGAATGTGTGAATGAGGTTCGTTGATACTAAAGGCATCACTAAAACCCACCACATGCAAACACCCTCCTAAAGTTGGGCTTCCGGCTCTCTCGCTCACCGAACGAAGCGCGGTAACAAATTGCTACTACTCAGACATTGATTTTCTACTCGGTACTGCCCTGGACGGAGCGGCCCATGGCTGTAGACGGATAACTATCAACAGTATGCTACTAATTTAATGAACGAACGATTGGAATGTATTGGCTTTAATTGACATATCTGTACATCAGTTCCGGTGGTGACCAATCCCCACACGGAACATTCACCACCTTTTACCTAGCATATGATTATACTACAAAACGGCCAAGTGATATAAAATGCATATAAAATCTATTTAAGGAAGAAAACTCGAAATAAATACCTATACCAACCTTTTTGCCCGATGAGCGGCGTCATCAACATGTCCCCCTGTTGGGTTTAAGCCTCCTCCACAATAGGAGAGAAATTGACCTACTATACCACGCTGGTCAGACGTGTTGATATAGGTAATAATTTCAAACAGATTTTATATTATCCCCCTTAGTCTTTGCGTGTGATGACAGAGTAAGAATGAAATTCACCACCCCCCTCTCTTGCTCGTGGGTGTCGTAAAAGGTGACAAAGGGATATACTATGCATATAACAACTATGCAAGAGAAGGAAAACTCGAAATTAAACCCATCTGATCAGCATGACATAGTAGATTAAATTTCCCTCCCAATGTAGAAAAAGCCCAATAGTGCGAGCCCAGTAGTGGGACATATATGAGCTATCATGATGATTTCTTAGTCGTCTTTTACGACATACACACAGACAAGAGGTGATTGTATTCTTACTCCGCCACCACATCGAAAACATATTTTACTAGCAGCCCGCGATCGCTTCGGTTTCAATCGCCTTACTCGCGTAGTTCCCGTTCCCGTGGGAATATCGGGATAAAATATAGCCTATGTTACTCCCTGATATTATAGCTTTCCATTGGTGAAAGAATTTTTGAAATCAGTTTGGTGATTTAAGCGTGAATGCATAACAAACAAACTTAGTTTCACATTGATAATATAAGGATACTCACTGGTCTTTCAATCCCCGGAACATCTCCGTGAAGGTGTTCCCTATTGTCTCCAGTACTTCATGGTAATGATGTTTGAAGGACATTTCCATATCAAGACCAACGAATTCTGTTAGATGACGATGCGTATTCGAATCCTCGGCACGAAATACCGCACCCACTGTGAACACCTGGAAAATACAAAAAAAAAATCAATGATCAACCACCTGTACCCATCAAATCTGGTATTGTTTATAGGTATCGTACAATGCCAACTATAATGTTTTGATGTGATCTATAGGCGAGTGTAAACATGATCGTTGGCGTGGCGTAAACAGGCCGGCGACGTAACGCCACGTTATATGATGGAATATATGTACTATACGTAGTAGTGTGTGTGAGACAGAGCGACGCGATATTGTGCGTAAGCGTTTGTGCGGTGAATTAATTATGATTGTTGTGTAATATTTTAAATAATAATCTCTCTTTATATATAAATTTCTTGTGTACGTGTGTATGTCACTGAAGTCCTAAACGGCTGGACCGATGTTGATGAAATTTTATGTGCATGTTCAAGGGGATTCAAAAATGATTTAGATTCACAATTGGATCCGTCAGTTGGCGCTTATTTAAACAGAACAACGTCTGTTGGGTTAGCTAGTATAAATATAAATCGTGATATTTTATTTATACATCATGCCATATTAGTTCCTGTCGTTCTTTTATGCATTTCACTTCACTTATACAAAATAACACATTTGCCGGGCGGCCGGAGCGACTGCTCACTTATTTTTGAGAGTAATACCACCATTTTCACTACTGTAACTCTTATAAAATCACAATCATTCATCATTTCGGACCATATACATCACACTTTTGGACTTAAGCTTCCTCTACAACTGGAGGGAAATTGGCCTACTATACCACCCTAGTCAGACGGGTTGTTATAAGGCTTTATTTCGAGTTTTCCTTCTCTTGCATAGATGTTGTCTGTATATTGTATCCCTTAGTCGTCTTTTACGACATACACAGGCAAGATAGGGAGTGGTAAATTGTATTCTTACCGTCACCATACGAAAAATTAGGCAATTAACGGACCCAAATTACAACCAAACTCGGCACAATCAAATTTGATACACTGCACCAGAGATATTTAGACCATTTTATTAACTATGAAGTCGTATGTTACCTTGTCGAAGTCAGCAGCTATAGCCATCTGCTTATACAGTTGCGGACTTTGTGCTAGGTATGCTGATGACTTGAAGTAGGAGACCGTAAACACATTGGCACCACCTTCAGATGCCGCTGAGATGATTTTTGGAGTGTGGATCTCTACAAACCCTGAAATATTATAATAATATTATTAGAAAAATATATACCCAATCTCACTATGGTGATGGAGTATTCTACAACTTACCACCCCCTGTAGGTAACCCACAAAATGTGGGTAACAATTTAATAACTAATTTTGTAGAGGGTAGATATAAATATCTGTAATAACAATGACTTGTTGGACGTGAGATGTAGGATGGCGTGTGGAGATTAGCCACCCTACAATTGTGTTGTAGTCGGTGCAGATAGGTGTGAGAAGAAGGCGAAGAAGAACGAAGAGAGTTATTTCTAAGACTGACGATTTATTTACATTTCATAAATTATGTACAATAAATTGATAATAGAACTAGTGACGACCGTACAAGTGTGTGAGTTAATATTGTATGTCGACTGAATGAATAGACAGCAAAAGGCGGTGTATATATACTAGCATTCAGTCTGCGTGTGGTCCGAATGTGCACGTGTTCCAACAGGTGCAAATGATATCACCGCAGGTGCGAACGCAGGTGTCAGCTGTGTCGTCAGCTGCGTCGCACATCTGTCAGCTGTGCACGCCAGCTGCCTCGCACCTGCGTCTTCTTGTATGGGCCAATCTTCATTAGCGAAGCGGATTGCATTGCATTGTTGGGTTGTGGTCCAAGTTATCTTAGTGGCGGATAGTCGCCACAGAGACATCTTAGTCCGCCCATGAACACTGTAGTGTTCGAAATGTCAGGCAATCAAAAATTAAATAAAAACACGATAAAATCCGTAAAACTAGTTTGTGTTTATATTTTTTTTATATTGCAAGCAGTGGCAAACGAGCAAACAGTACACCTGTTGGTAAGTATTGCTGCCGCTCATGGACCTTTACAAGGCCGCTGCCTACCGTGAAAAAAGTGAAGAGAGTGTGAATACGTGCATTGAGTCTCGGTGATACCAAAGGCACCACCAAAACACTCCACACGCGAACATCCTCAGAAAGTTAGGCTTCCGGCTCTTTCGCTCATCGAACGAAGTAGTAGTAGCAAAATGCTACTACTCAGGCGTCGATTTTCTGCTCTGTGGTACTGCTCCGGACGGACCGGCCCGCGGCTGTAGACAGATAACTTCCGACAGTGTGGTCCTACCACTAGTAGGACTTTTGACTTACCTTTTCTAGTGAGGATGTCTCTAAACAATTTACACACTCCAGCTTCGAGTCTAAAGATGGCCTGGTTGGCTGGTGTCCTCAGATCCAGGACACGGTTATCCAAGCGTGTGTCTTGGTTCACACGGATCTTAATGGCTTCAGGGTCCTGAAAACAGGAAATATTCTAAATTTTAACCCTTGGTGACTGAGTAAGAATACAATTCACCACCCCTCTTCTTGTCCGTGAGCGTCGTACAAGACGACTAAAGTATATACTATGCATATAACATCTATGCAAGAGAAGGAAAATTCGATATGAAACCCTATACCAACCCGTCTTATTAGGATGGTATAGTAAGGTCAATTTCCCTGTTATTGTGGAGGAGGCTTGAGGCCAACAGTGGGATGTATATGAGCTGAAATGATGCTGAAACTAGCTTTAGCAACTTCGTCCACAAAGAAATTTAAAATGGTTGGTAAATAGGATTAAAAGGTTATATCAAAGAAATTTTAATAAAAATACGAAACAGTTTTCCATCAATTCTGTTAAAGAAGGATTATGCAAAATTTGAAGTAGATTGAATCCAAATTCAAATCATTTATTATGCATAAACCCCGAGAGGGCACTTACATAATGTTAAGTTAACAAAATTAAATTAAATTATTAAAAAAAATAAACTACCACCGGATCGGAACGCGACTGCTACTGAGAAGACCAGGCAAGAAACTCAGCGGGCTTGTCTATTATTTTTAATTACATTTCTCTTCTTAGTAGATATAAAATTGTGTACATGAACAAATTGTTAATATATAAATATAATTTTTTCATATAGAAACATTGTCTTCTTACACTGGCAATAAATTTGTATCAAAATGTGGGTCAACATTTAATAACTAATTTCTGTATCGGGTAGATAATTATAAATTTTCTGCAATAACGATAACTTGTTGGACGTGAGACATCTTAGTCCGCCCGTGACCATGAACGCTGCAAAGTGTTCGAAACATCGGGCAAATCAAATACAAACGCGATAAAATCCGTGAAGGAGTTTTATTTAAAAAAAATTATAAATTTAAACGGCATTGACTCACATCATTCTTCTCCGGTCTGCTAGCATCTTCAATCTGCAACGCCAGCTGAGGCTTGGCAGCGGAGATCACCCACACCTGGCTCGCCAACAACTCCACGTCGCGTACGGTACACGACTCTATCGGTGTGGCAGTTTTCACAACAGTTGCAAACACGTCTATTATTGATTCTTTTGTAATGCTGGAAAAGAAATCAAAATATCTTTAGTATACCAGGGCAGTCGACTAATCCAATTTGGTTGGGCACCATTCGGGCAACTTAAGAAGATCTTCTCCTCCAGCATACCTCAGTGTTTGCAAACACAGGTCCACGACTAGTGTGTTACCAGTGATGGCTTCATCAGCATCATCATCGCAGCCCACATACGTCCCACTGTTGGGTTCGGGCCTCCTTCACAACGGGAGGGAAAATTTGACCTACTATACCATGCTGGTCAGACATGTTGATATAGGGTTTCCTTTCGAATTTTCCTTCTCTTGCACAGATCTTATGTGCATATTTTATCCCTTAGTCGTCTTGTACGACATCCACGGGAAAGAGAGGGAGTGGTGAATTGTATTCTTACTCCGTCACCACACGGAAAATGTAGACTTACGGCATGGAAATGTTGCACTTAAATATAGGCCTTATAACGAAGCTCAAAGTCGCTCAGCGTGCTATAAAGCAAGTTTGCTTGGAATTTCTCTGCGATATAGAATATGAAATATAGAAATCCGTAGAACGGATATAACCGACATAGCACGAAGAATTAGCACTCTGAAATGGCAATGGACAGGCCACAACAATCGACGAACCTCCAACCGCTGGGGAAGAAAGGTTGTCGACTGACGATGAAGAATCGGACGACGCAGTGTAGGAAGAATCCCCACTAGGTGGGCCGACGACCTGATGAAAGTTGCTGGGTGTCGTTGAATGCAAGCGGCACAGGACCGCACTTTGTGGTGAAACATGAGGGAGATCTATGTCCAGCAGTGAACGGTGATAGGTTGAATGATGATGATATCAGATACATCATCATTTATCCGTGTGGTGATGGAGTAAGAATACAATTTACCATCTTCTTTCTTCAGTACCGTAAAAGCCGAGTAAGGGTATGATATGCAGGTAACATCATTGTATGAGCAGGAAAATTTGAAAATAAAAACTCCCAGTCATTGCAAGCAAAAGTACAATTGCTTAACTTTATAACAGATGACTTTTAAATGAAGTAAAAAGTAATAATTATTCATAACCAAGAATATTGCGAGAGGCCGACCGCGTGAGGAAAGACCGACGTCCTCCCCGAGGGGGGAGGTAAGTTAACTCTGCTCCGGTGGTCGGCCCAACGAGGAAGGCGACGTGGTTTTCGGGTGGGTTGCGGGAGTTGCGTGCTTAAGCCCCTCTGTCGCCCCGGACAGAGTGGTGCGGAGGCGCGCCGACCGCAGCCCACCCACAAAAAAAAACGAAGAATATTTGTTTTTTAAATAAAAACAATAGCTTCACGTTGTTTACAAACGATAAAAAAACTAGATAATGTTTGTAGGAAAGACGCACGATAGAAGAGAAACATCATCATCATCATCTTGCTCTTATCCCAATTACTTGGGGTCGACGCAATATGTCATCTGTTTTGACATATTGCAAAAAGTTTCGGCAATGACTTTTATGACCGGACGCCTGCCTGACGTCAACCCTCCTTGGGAATGTAATCGTTGACCCAAATGGTACCAGATGGAGTTGGTCCGGGTCAATCTAGGGCTCTTAGTCGTCTTTTACGACACCCACGAGCAAAGCAAGGGTTGGTAGTATTCGAAGCCGCTACCACACAGCATAGATAGAAGAGAAACATGGGCCCCGCAAAAATAATTAAAAAAGTAAAACAGGAAGAGTTGGAAGGAGTCCAGTTCCCTCCTATGCAAAGCGGGAGATATGAAGCAAAATTGGCTAATAAGTCAATAAACAAGAGGATGTACAACCTTAGAATAATAACATATAGAAAGTAAGTCCGCACACAGAAAATGAAGCATTTAAATTGGCGGGATGAAGTTGGGGCGCCGAAGTATTGGTGCGTAGGTTGTATAAACAAAACATTGCGCGTCGTTTTAACCGGACGTATTATCACAAAAATGGTCGCTATAAGCAGTTTGTCATTTAAACCGGAGTCGCACTAAACGGTTATATTTTCTCAGTACCTAACTATGAAACCTAATTTGAGTAAACATTATCGTCGTTAAAAACGGTTAGTCGTTATATATGAATTCTACTGTATAACGATTTGTGCATTCAAATGGTGTCAGAACACACTTGAAAAACTTAAAAAGTGTATTAATATTATTTTTAAAAGTATTTCGACGATTTGTGTTAACAAAAAGAAATGAGATTATATATGTATAGTGGCGTGCGTGTGTAATCGCTTCCACGCATGTAGTATTTTTGGCTTCACGTTTTTGATTGCTTAAGTACGCACAGTATTCTTCTATAGGTTATTATTCTAAATGTACAACTACGTGAAGCATAGCAGTACAGTACCAGGGATATGACAGAGCTTTATCATCATTCAGCCTATTGGTATCCGCTGCTGAACGTAGGTTTCTGTTTATCATTCTGTTCATCATTTCGGCTCGAGCCTCCTCCACAAGAGGAGGGAACTTGACCTTACTATACCATGCTGGTCAGACAAGTAGGTATAAGGTTTTATTTCTTTTGCATAGATGTTGTATGCATTTTATAATCCCTTAGTTATCTTTTACGACACCCATTGGCAAAAAAAACGATGCTGAATTGTATTCTGACCCTGTTACCATACGGAAAAGGCAGTGGATTAGAATTTCAAAACTTTTATACAGGGCGTTATGGAACAACTGTTCTAGTATATTGTAGTTTAACGGTCATAGATAGTAATTAGAATGTATATTACACAAAAAACAATAAAACATAAAATTTATAGTGATTACAAAAATGTGTGTCTAAGAGTCTTATGCTTTAAATGCTACATGTTATGAACAGGTTACATGTAGGTTTATCGCGTCGGCCGTATAAGTAGGTAAGAAACGGACGGACTGACGGACGATGACCTATCATCTGATATTAAAGCAAAGTTTGTCTTGCTTATGCGAACATAATCATTGTTTTATTCAAATTCTAATGAACATTTATAAAATACGAATATGTTGCAGATTAAATACAGTACTTTATACATTTCAGTGAGAATTACACGAAAAAGCGATGACAAAATTGAAAAATTTACATGTCTCTAATTCATTAACGGATAGATATTTTCACTTCAAATTTCTTTAATGGGTTCCTACCACCATTGCTTAACTCCCGCTTGACCAGTTGCTTCATAAACTCAGACATCCTGCATAAAAAGATTTACTTAAAAAAAAAAAGGTAAAGCGATACAAACTTGCCAGTAAACTTGACCATCTGCTTGCTGACTGTTCTCTCATCACTGACGTTAGCCAGCAGCTGAACAGTGCTGCTACTCTGCCGAAGTACAGCGAAGCACTGCTTACCCTTAGCGCGAGATGTCTGAAGGCGAGCTGGAGGAAGAGAACAATATTAATTTAATTTTGAACTGCCACTTATCCATGCGGTGAGTAAGAATACAATTCACCACTCCCTATCTCGCCCGTGGGTCTCGTAAACCGAGGGATATAATATACATAGAACATCTATGCAAGAGAAGGAAAACTGTCCATAAAACTCTATACCAACACGTCTGACCAGCCTGGTATAGCAGGTCAATATCCCCTCCTATTATGGAGGAGGCTCGAGCCCAGCAATGGGACATATGTAAGCCGAGTTGATGATGATGGTGTCGTTTATAGATTACAGCAACAGCGGAATCGCAGTTAAATCATTGCCTATTCGTCTTGTATTTATTTAGTCCGACCTTGGAAATAGAGGTGACAACCGTTCTATTTTTTTTTTTTTTTTTTTTTTTTTTTTTTTTTTTTTTTTTTATTTTTAAGACAACACCCTGCACTAAGGAAATAATCCTTGTATTGCGGGGGACTTTACAAACATATAATTAACGGACACAAATTACATCCATACCATTTTACCAGGATGTGTCCTAGTTTTTGATGTGAAGACGTTGTAGGCCCGCTACACGCACGTAAAAGCATGACTCATTGTCACGTTCCCCCCCTGAGCCGAGCGTGAAAGCGAGGAAGCGATAGAAAGCCACGTTCGACCAAAATGTTCGGCTTGTGACGCATGTATCTCTCTTCAAAAAAATATTTGAATTAACGAGTGTAACCCAAGAAAGTATTTTTTTGGTGTGTCCAGAAACTTATTAATTCAGTGACATTTGTTTATTTTATAATTTCTAAATTGCCGAAAATCTAGTCCCGGATTATGCCGCGCACGGATCTTACTCAGCGCTATGCGATATTGACTCGTTCGAGACTCTTCAGCATCTCCTGTCGCCTAGCAGCTGGCTAGCCTGAAGGTAGACTGTGCGCTGCGGTAAGTCTCGTACAGCTGACCCTCCCGCTTAGAATCGCGGTGATGGCGCCGGCTGCGATTGTAGGATTTTCAGGCACGTATGCACACATCCCGGAGATCCGCCAACTCTTGCAACCACCAGGGTATCGCCAATTCTTGGGAACGCGGTCGAACGAAATAAAAAATCCTATGTCCGTCTCCAGTTCTAAGCTACCTCTCCATCAATTTTCAGCCAAATCGGTACAGCCGTTCTTGAGTTATAAATAGTGTAACATGACTTTGTTTTATACACGGTGACATTTTTATCGTCTTACAAAAAAAAACCATAAAAGTATCCGACCAAAGAAACTTATCTAACATATTGAAATGTTCAATACTGGCAGTTATAAAAAAATAATATAAATTAAAGTTAATATTTTGTAACAGCCTGTTTATCATGTTTACATTTTAAACAAAAGCAATCATGCAGAATTTCGTTAGCCAATCATAGGTATGAAGTCCACGTGGACGGCTTTTACAAAGCGTAATTTCCTACGCTAGATACCTAACAGGTATCCTTTGCGTTGTCCGATTGGCGCCGCGGTCAAGTGGTCGTAGTACCTATATACTACATCAGCTGCGTTGTATACCTATGCGCTCGCTACAAGCCGTTTCCTTACTATTTTAATTAGTAATTATTTATAATAACTTTTATTAAAAAATATTCTATTAAATATTGTTTTTAACCTTTTAATTGTATGAATGAATAGTAGATACTGGATACTTTAATTGACCTGCTTTTGTAAGACGACATAAATGTCACCGTGTATATATAGATAGATAGATTGTCGTTTATAGACAACAATGATAAAATCGCAAAGAGAAAAAACATTATACATCGTCTGCAATACATGGACGTTATCTTTTATTATTTAAACAACTGGGCAATTTAGGAGTGGTAGGACCACACTGTCGACAGTTATCTGTCTAAAGCCGCGGGCCGGTCCGTCCGGGGCAGTACCATGCTCTCGCAGAAAATCGACGTCTGAGTAGTAGCAATTTGTTACTGCGCTTCGTTCGGTGAGCGAGAGAGCCGGAAGCCCAACTTTCTGAGGGTGATTGCGTGTGGAGGGTTTTGGTGATGCCCTTGGTATCACCGAGCCTCAATGCACGCATTCACACTTCCTTCGCTTTCTTCGCGGTAGGCAACGGCCTTGTAAAGGTCCATGAGCGGCAGCAACACTTACCATCAGGTGTACTGTTTGCTCGTTTGCCACCGTTCGCAATAAAAAAAAAAAATGCGATACGCGTTCAATGATATCGCTAGAGCCGAGTTAGTGCGTACGTTTACTTAAAAAATGTGTGTGTAGTGTATGTTGCCTACAGAAGTTAGTGAGAGTTTGTGTACGAATTGCAGCTTCGCAATTTATGTGTGCGTTTTATGTTAGTGTGTGAAATTGTTGTAAGCACAGATCTTGCATATGTGTTAACATTAAACGGTGAAAGAAATGCGGCAACACTGGTTTTGGTACAAAAACGACTTATAGCCTTTCGAAAATATTAATATTTCTTTGTGTATGGTTGTGTAGGTGTGAATATGTTTGCAAACTCTCCAGCAATACAATGACTTATTCCCTAGGGCAAAAATGTCTTGAGAAAATATCTTGCCTCTTCTTTCTAATAAAATCTTTTTAAACTCACCTCTGACCCATACTTCTTGACCATCCAATGCAACTCCTAAATCCTTCACATCTGTATAAACTCTATCGCGGTTCTCTCCTGATGATTGTATCAACTTCTGTACTCCATATCGACCCTCAGAGATGTCAGCCTCTGATGCTTCACCTTGCAGCTGGCCAGATGCTGCCTGTGGAATTTTTTTTTATACATTCTGAAGCAAAGATCATAGATAGACGACTTTTTTTTTGGCGGGCTATGGTTAGTACAAACACTGTCCATCCGTCCAGGGTGATAGAGTCAGACTATAAATTCACCACCTCCTCTCTCATCCGTGGGTGTTGTAAAAGACGACTAAAGGTTTAAATATGTATATGTCACCGTATTATTGTATAAACCGTTAATTTATAAATTATCTAGTGAGATTATAAACTATCGATAGATTGTGCACGGACACAAAAATTTACAATCTAACGCTTATATTTTCGTAACATTATAAACTAACTATGTTCAACCGTCAAATTGTGATTTTAATACTTTTAACCATCAGTTCAAAAAGAAATGTCCCAATCACAGCACTGTCTTACAATTTCTCACCTGCGAATTTGTGAACCATCCTCTGATTGGTTGGCGTTATAGATAGCACGTGTTCAAACATTATTATCAGCAATTAAAAAGCTCATTGGCAGCAAATATTAACGTACATTATTAAATACCACCAAAAAACTATTTTTATTACCTTTAAATTGATGTAATGTAGTAATGTCGCTAAAATAATAATTCACAATTTGACGGTTGAACATAATCTTACGAAAATATAAGCGTTAGATTGTAAATTTTCGTGTCCGTTCACAATCTATCGATAGTTTATAATCTCACTAGATAGTTTATAAACTAACGGTTCGTACAATTTTACAGTGACATATACATCATCTATGCAAAAGGAGGTAAACTTGAAATTAAACTAATAACAAGCACAATCAACCAGCATGGTATAGTAGGTCATTTTCCCTTTTCTTGTGCCAGAGACTCAACCCCAATAGACTAATTAGTGCTGAAATGATGACGACGATGGTCCATGCACTAATCCCAATATGGTAAGGATAGCATGTACTATCTGCTGCTATTTGGGCTGACCACCAGTCCTTGACGTCAGTGGCCTGTCCAGAGCTTTAATAATAATTATGTGTGTTTGTGTTTGCTTTACATCTACTAAGTATATGGAACAGCAATGGAATTATATTTTTTTTTATTACAAACGGTGATAAGCGAGCAAATAATACACCTGATGGTAAGTGTTGCTGCTGCTCATGGACCTTTGCCAGGCCGCTGCCAACGGTGAAGAAAGTGAAGGCGTGCAGTTAGGTTCGGTGAAACTAAAGGCATGACTAAAACCCACCACACGCAAACACCGCAAGAAAATTGAGCTTCCATCTCTCTTGCTAACCAAACGAAACGCAATAACAAACTGTGGTACTACCCCAGACGGACCGGCCTGCAGCTGTAGACAGACAACTGTCAACAGTGTGGTCCTACCATTATATTTAACAATAATGATCACAAACCTTATGTTCAGCTTTCTTTTGCTGTTTCTCTGCAGCTTTAGCCGCTTTCTTGGCTGCCTTTTTACTGGAAGCAGCATCACCCTCCATAATAGGAGCTGTGTCTTCAGATACTACCATTTTTTGAAGCAATCTGAGAAAAATAAAAGGGGGTAATTCTTTTATTTTATTCTTCTTGTTTGATTTACATTTTTAACCACCGAAACACATTTAATTTAAAAATTTAAGGAAGTTAACAATAAATACTATGTTAAAGTTTAGAATGATTGTGGATCAGAGAAAGGGTAAAAAAACCAAATAAATATTATTATAAATGATAAAGGAAATTAAATAATTATAAATAAATTAAACAATTAGTGCTTCCACAAACTCAAAAAAGAAAATGTTTAATAACAAGCATGCCAATGATTCTATTATTCAAATAATAATTCTCAATTCCATTATCAATCCATTCCATTATCAACTCAATTTGAAGAACTACCATAAATCTAGAGGAAAATAATCTAAAAAATGTTCATTCTAAAATTTTAATACAAAAACAATCATTTATGTTTTTAAATCTTAGATCATTGACACTATTGCAAAACATCGCATGATTTTAATACAAACAAACCTTTAACAAAGATAAACAATATACCATTGTAAGATATTTAAATGAATTGCATCAGACGGATTCATAGCACAGGTACTTTACCTATTGCACTAAATGACATCACTTTAATTATGTATACACTTCGTAAATACAAACACCTATAATTAGCGATGTTATCGAGATAGAAAAACAATGCAATCTTAATTTTTATAGGTTATCGGCATAATCGCGATACTTTGCACGATTAAAAAAAAATAAAAAGCAAATTTATGTTGGCCTATTACCACATTAATAAGTTTTAATATGTTTCGTGTCTCATAATTTTATTATAATATATAGGATAAAAGTTTATGAAGATGTGTTTGGCTGCATGTTATCTTCCGCAACACTTGTGTATACAAAAATAAGTATTTGAGCAACATGTTAATCATATTTTATTATCTAGTTTTAAAAAATAAGTCTCAACCTGATTATGTCACAAAAATGATTGAATATTTATTGGCAGTAATATGAACTCCACGAATTCCTTCACAAATATTTACAGAATTAACCGGTTCTCGTACACTTCTACGTAGGCAGGCAACTGCTAAGTTGCTAAACTCTGCTACAGATACAATATTTGTCACAATTCAGAATGAGGTTAGTTTTCGCGATAACGAATACAGCAGCCAGTGTTACCAACTCCCTAAAATATTTATCCCTAAATCTTAGTTAAAAACCCCTAGAATTACCACAATTACATGAAAATCCCCCTAAAAATGATTTCATTAAAATAAGAATAAATAATAAATTCGTATTTTTTTTTTGCGGTCGGCGCGCTCCTCGCACCACCCAGGCGACAGAGGGGCACAATAAACAAATAAGCACGCACACATGCAACCCACCCACGATGCACGTCGCCTTCGTCGTTGGGCCGACCACCGGAGCAGGGTTACTTGTCATCAGTGGTCGGCCCGACGGAATACCCTCTATTTGGGGTACCCTCTCATCGACCGACGTCCCCCCTCGGGGAGGACATCGGTCTTTCCTCACGCGGTCGGCCTCTCGGCGGGTGACGGACTAATTCCCCGGTCACGTCACCCACGGCCTCGGCTAGGGCGCCATGAGGCGCAAGTACTCGCGCCTACGAAATTAGTACCTGTACTAAAAATATATGCAGGGTATTTTTTCAAAGGGTGCACAAATTTTCACAGGAGGTTCAGAATCGATAGTATAATTGATTATTGAAATAAAAACATATACTTTAAAAAAAAATATACTTTATATTTTGTGCATTCCCATAAAAACCAAACTTGTAGGCGATGTGTTTGATTCATAAAATTTTTCACTCACAAACATCGCAATAAATTCCTGTCGTCGTGTCTTTTACCTATTCCTCTAACGGTTACCTAGCCCTTCCCCCCTCTTCCTATGCTCCCCGCCTGTGGTGCGCACCCGCCACTCTCTAGCGCCGCGGCACGCCGTTTGTCGCCCGCCAGGCCAGTGACGCTTTGTCCCGTGACCTAATTACGTGCGTGTGTGCTAATTTTTTTGTTATCTTCAAAAATGGCGGCATAAGATCAAATAAAATATTCGAACCGTGTGTAGAAACTGCTAAATTCTGTAGTATACCACCTGTATCATTATCATTGCGTTTAAGTACTGCTTGATAAAGTCGTCGCGAATGCAATTTTCTCAATGATTATTGGCAAACAACGACTCCATAAACATTCTCTGGACTGACGAAGCCTTATTTACTTTATGTCGTAATGAACGTGGGTAGTAACCAATCCCCACGTAAAGACATATTATCTCAAGTGCGATTTAGTGTTAATGTTTGCGCTGGGATCATTGATAATGTAATACCTACTTAGACTTTTATTTGTGGGGAGAAATTAAGAGACGCGTTTCATAATAAAATAATGTATTTAGTGACGTGAATAGTTCCCGGACACAAATAAATTTAAAAAACAATTTAATCAAATGTGAATGAATGTGAAATGGACTTCATTTTGAACAATTATTAAAATATCAGTGATAAGAGTTTTTTCATGGAACTAAATGACTAGGTAAGTTTAATTGTTGTAAATAGTTGATTTGACTTTTTAAATACGCCTTAATAAATACGAACATTAGTTTGTGACTTTAATAAACTAGTATTTTATTGTACCTGTTTATTACGACAGTCTTAACCCCTTTAAAAGATGAGGGAAAATTGTGTAAGGAATTAAGGATGATATTTTACATTGTATTCAGTCAGTATGAAAAAGATGAATAGATGCGAGAATGTGCAAGTGTAAAAGAGTTGGTTGAAAATTATGTGAGAGAGAGGATAGATTGAGGAATATGTATAGGTGTAAGTGAAATGGAAAATAAACTGCAATTAGAGAAAACGTCGTATTAACCATTCAATTGGAATCGTAAACTTGTTACCTATAACACAATTGTTAGTAATAAGCAGTAGTAGTGTGCGTTTACGCTAATGTTTGTTCTCAATGGCCGCAAATAGGGTGGGTAAAAATCACGAACATTCTCAGATATTTTCAAATCAAAATAATTAAATAATTACTAGTAAACATTTTATATTTTATATGTCATTTTATTTATATCTAGAATATAATAAAAAAATTTGTGCACTCTTTAAAAAAATACCCTTTTTTTTTGGGGGGTTGGCTGCGGTCGGCGCGCTCCTCGCACCACTCCGTCCAGGGCGACAGAGGGGCGTAAGCACGCAACACCCGCAACCCACCCGAAAACCACGTCACCTTCGTCGTTGGGCCGGCCACCGGAGCAGGGATACTTGACATGGTTGAGTGGTCGGCCTTGTATATATGAGCAAAAAAAAAAAAAGAAATGTGCCTCATATATGTGACATTTATGAGACATAGTTACTTAATAAACAATAATAATAATAATTAGGTAAGCAACAAGCTCTACTGGGACCGGTCTATCACCACGGACAGGACTATTCTTGCGAATAAGCCTGATATTGTGCTGATGGATACTAGATGTCACTACGTTGGTTTTTTTTTTTTTTCAAAATATCCCTAAAAATTCCCCTAAAAATAGAACGCCCCTAAAAAACCCCATCCCAGTTATTTACCCCCTAAATTTGGGGGGAAAACCCCTAAGTTGGCAACACTGACAGCAGCAAAGCGAAATAACAATTGTCAAATTCAATTGACACATGACATTTCTTTTGGATTGCCAGAAAAGGCCTGAAATAATGAAAATTATTTTTTTTTTTTGTTTTGATCGCCCTTACGGGCAGGCTAAAGTCTTTTCGACCATACTGCCTGGTCTTACGTAGCTTATTTCTTTACATATTATTTACTTCTTCATATTGTATAACTTATTAACAGTCATTGTCCGTCAGTAAGTCAAGTCGTTATCATTAATTAGGCGCTGAGAACCTAATTAGATGATTTCTCTGGGAATTTCGGTTGAATATGAAAATACACGTAAACCACTCTTTTATCACTTCAGCACCTTAATTATATTATATTACATAAAACATCAGCAAAATTATACAATATAACACTATAAAACACTAAAAAAAATAATATAATACAAGAGCTTAACATGACATTTCCACATTCGCGCCGAAACTCTAATGACAATTAAATCCATAAGCAGGAGTTTTTGGCGGGAATCTGAAGTGTCATGTGGTGTTCTTGTATTATATTCAATATCTTAGTGTTTTAACGTGTTATCTTAAATAATCTTGATGGCATTTTATGTAATATATAGCGACAGAACTGCTGAGGTGTAGTGAATATGATATAAAACTGCTATACATGCCTTTTTGTTTCCACCAAAATTCTCAGTAGATACCCCTAACAGTGGCCATTACACTGTTGGAGGCGACACTTTGACTTACTGACGGTCCTGACGGACCATTACTGACACGAAGAAATTGATAATTTGAAAAGAAAATTATAACTCGACACTGGCAAAAATGGCTTGTATTAATAGCTGATTGCCAATAACAAAAAAGGAGAAGAAGAAATCCATAAGCAGAAAAGCTGCTAAAAAGAGTACGTAACTCAGATAACTTTTATATTTGGTCACCAATTTGTGAAACAGTCATTAACATAAATAAATTCTTTTAGATCTGTTGCTATAAGATCAATAGCATAGTAAGGTTAGGGAATTAGAGATAAGATTGGGCTTTAGAGTTTTGAGCATTAATTTGTTTTTAAAATTAAATATCTTTTCAAGTAATGCTGTGTGGTAGCGGCTTCGAATACTACCAACCCTTGCTTTGCTCGTGGGTGTCGTAAAAGACGACTAAGAGCCCTAGATTGACCCGGACCAACTCCATCTGGTACCATTTGGGTCAACGATTACATTCCCAAGGAGGGTTGACGTCAGGCAGGCGGCCGGCCATAAAAGTCATTGCCGAAACTTTTTGCAATATATCAAAACAGATGACATATTGTGTCGACCCCAAGTAATTGGGATAAGAGCAGGATGATGATGATGATGATCTTTTCAAGTAAAACTTCTTTAGTGCACAAAATCTCTCTAACGAGAGATTAGCGTTTCCCTGTGCACAAAATCTCTCTAACGAGAGATTTTGTGCACAGGGAAACGCTTGAGCGATACAGTCAGGTGCTAGAATCGGGTTTGTTTGGCTCTTTTCAACTCGACCTAACAGGCCCATGAGTGTTATGACAACGCCCTGCACTGAGGAAATAATCCTTGTATTACGGGGAACTTTATAAACATATCAAGACACTGAAAAACAATTTGTGGATCGCACTAAGTGTTGCGTGGGATACAAACCCACGACACTGGTTTGTATCCCACGTAGGTCGGTATCTTAGCCATTGCGTCATCTGTGCAGTCAATTAGGGATCGGATCTCCAACTGATCGTTTAAACATTATAGCGTTATCTCCTTATTTATTGGGGAAACCTACATACATGTAACAGTGGACGGCGAAGGGTTAAATAATGGATAAAAAAAACCCTTATGGTTACGGAGTAAGACTACATTACAACAATTCATCGCTCTCTATCTTGCTCGTGAGTGTTGTAATAGTCGACTAAGTGATTATCGCAGATAACATCTAATCAAGGCAAGGGAAACTCGTAATAAAACTCTATAACAACCCTTCTAACCAGAGTGTTTTAGTAGGCCACTTCCCCTCTTATTGTGGAGGAGGCTCGAGCCCAGAAGT
The DNA here is from genome assembly GCA_032191425.1 of Lymantria dispar. Classification (NCBI taxonomy): domain Eukaryota; kingdom Metazoa; phylum Arthropoda; class Insecta; order Lepidoptera; family Erebidae; genus Lymantria; species Lymantria dispar. Next base: position 12,418,004 of record CM063469.1, on the reverse strand, counting down.
GAGATGTATATGAGCTGTGATGATGATGATTAAAAAAAATATTGGTTACGTATAATTCGGCTTACGAACGAATTTTACGTGATTAACGTCGTAAGAAACATTGATGAAGAATTATATACTTTTACTAGCTGACCCAACAGACAAATAAAGCAAATAAAGCAAAAGGAATTCTCCTTGAAATCGACAGCAGCGCTACCTACCGGTTACAATTATGAATCTAAATAATTCCTAGATCCCGATGAACACACAAAATAAAATATCAACATCGGTCTAGTCGTTTAGGAGGTGTTCAGTGACATACATATTCACGTACACAAGAAATATGTATATAAAGATGAATTAATATCACAGAATTATCATTATTTTGTATTAGCAGCCCGCCCTCGCTTTGCTTCGGTTTCAGTGGACTTACCCGCGTGGTTTCCAATCCCGTGAGAATACTGGGATAAAATATAGCCTATATTATTCCCCGATATTATAGCCTTCCATTGGTGAAAGAATTTTTGAAATCGATCCAGCCGTTTTGAAGATTACTCGGAACAAATAGACAGACAGACAAAACAATATAAAGTGATTTTTAGGCATATGTATAGTGTAAATAACCGTGTGAGTTGTGAGCATAAAAAAAGCCTATTATTTTGACATTACAAACAGACACTCCAATTTTATTTATTGGTATAGATAAATGATAATACAAAGGAGTTAATTGAAATTAAACTTTTTTCAATAAATTAATATTTATTTGCACTCATTAATACAATTTTTTTTTGAAGAGATGCGTCACAAGCCTAACACGCTGAACGTACCTCTTTATCGCTTGTTCCACGCTCTCGCTTGCACGCTCGGCTGAGGCGGCACGTGACAATGAGTCACCCTTTAGCGTGTGCAGCCGGTGTCCATTGATTTATAAGACGTTATTGCGTTAAAATAATGGAAATTTGTAAATAAACTACTTTTAGGGATTACATCGCGTTTGTATTTGATTTATGATTGCCCGACGTTTCGATCACTTTGCAGCATTCATGTGTAGTGCTCGCGTAAACATCAGCTGATATCATAATGAAAAATTATAATTATTTAAAAAACTAAAAAAAAAAAACACGTTTACAAGCTGACAGCATGAATCATAAAAGTTTCAAATTTCGCGCATGCGTAGTTCGCACATTAGATCTATCCCTCTTGCTCTTATGTAAAGGATATGAAATCCTGGAGAAACTAATCAGGATATTCGTCTATTTTGATCGAATTATTGCATTGTCATGGACTTTTGACGAGTGTGCAAAATTTAAATAAAATCTGTTAGTTCCAAGTGGGGCAAAATGACGTTCAAAGATTCCATTACATAGGTACATGCAGGTGAAACTAATAAAAGCGTGTTAAATAAGTTTATTTATAGATAGTCTTTAAAAAAGTTTTTAAACGCAGAGCAATTACTTAATTGTTTATTATTATATGATATTAAAAAAAAAGCATTGTGTCAAGTTGGCATATCAAATAATTAACCAATAAAAATCATAGCAAACGTAAATTGTGTCTACATTTTGACAAAAAATAATGTTTAAATTTTCCGTTCAAAATGTTCATTTACACAGCTGGCCCTAATTTAGAAAGAACTGGGTCGAATATAATTAGATACTTTATAAGTAATAATTGGCAGAATGCCCGTATTCACTGCAAATATACCTGGTATACTAAAAGTCGGTGATAAAATTGAAATAGGTGGTAAAATTAAAGAGAATGCACGGAAGTAAGACAACGTTAATGTCTATCTTACAATTAGATCATAATATATACGTTCTGGGCTTGAGCCTCCATCACAACAGGAGGGAAACTGACTTATATACCACGCTGTTCAAACGTGTTATTAGTTTTATTTCTAGTTATTCTCTGCGTGCCATATCACTTAGTCGACTTTTACGACCCCACGGGCAAACACGGGTAGTGTATTGTATTCTTACCTGTCTCCAAACGGAAAATAATTTGGAACTTTTTATGTGACGTCTTTGAAATTTTGATGTGCAATATTTTTCTGTGAAGAAAAGTTAGCGAAAGAAAGGGCTTAAACCAATGATGTACGCCGTACTATGTACACTAGGGTGGTTCATTTCAGCAATTTTTTTTCTTTCGTTGCTCATGCAAAATATTAATCTACATATAGAAAAAAAAAAGTCTCACCAAGTTTCAGCTTTTAATATTAATTTTAAGTACTTACAATTTAAATTTAAAGTTTTAACATTCAAAATGTATGTAAAAAAAACTTTTTTTTTTCAAATTTCTAATGCTTACCTGACTTTTACAATATTGCAAATCAGTTTGATGAAACTTGTGGGGAATTTCGCGCTCTTCAAAATAGTCTTAGTGTTTTTTTGTATAACTCGCACTGGTTCACCAGTAGGAGTCGTCAAAGTACAGTTTTTGAAAAAATATGTTTTCTTTTAATTTTTCGAGCAAACCGCCAAAAGTAGGAAGAAAAAAAGAACTGACTCATAAAAAAATTTATCCGACCAATATTTAATGAATTTACAGCCGAAAGCATTTACAGCCGACGAATTTATACCGGTAAATGTAATGAATAGTATATTCATGTCATGCCTCATGCAGTCCAGTTATATTTTCCTCGGTCTCCCTTTACCCCTAAAGCCTTCAATATTCATACCCAAAACTTTTCCCACAACATTACTTTCATCCCGCCTCATCATATGTCCATACCATATCAGCCGTTCACTCCTTAACTTTGCCGTCACTGGTGCAATTTCCAAACTTCCTCTAAAGTGAGCCACCTCCATAATGGGAGGGAAATTGACCAACTATACCACAAATACAGACATAAAGCCTGACCAGCGGTTTACTACATCTATGGGCAAGAAAAGAGGGTGTTGAATTGTATTCTTACTCCGTCACCACACGGAATCATAATTTTATACGAGGTTATGTTTCGCCAGGATGTCAGTGAATCTTTGCGCTCAGGAGGGTGAAGAGCCCAGGGACGTAGTTTTACATTTCGACGTGAGGTTCCATAGGGACAATATCATATCTCTATCGAGAAAGAATGGAATTTGGATCGGCAGCGGCAATTATGACACAAATTATAATATGTTTGTGCCTGGTATGTAGCTTAAATTCTCATTTGAATAGATTTTTTTTGTAGTGGGCTATAGTCAGTGTGCTCGCTGCCCGGCTCCTTCCGGGGCGACAGATGGGCGCACGGCCCTACGACCCACCCGTAGCACGTCGCCTTCGTCGTTAGGCCGACCACTGGTGGAGAGTTCCTTGTCTTCATTGGTCGGCCCAACGGAATATCCCGGTCGCGGAGTACCCTCATCTCGACGTCCCACCTCGGGGACTTCGGTCGGCCTCGCGCGGTTGGTCTCTCGGCGAGTGACGGACTAAATCCCCGGTCCAGTCACCAGCGGCCTCATTTGAATAGACCTAATCCAACACAGCTGGTGCATTTATAATATCGATCATCATCATCATCTTGCTCTTATCCCAATTACTTGGGGTCGACGCAATATGTCATCTGTTTTGACATATTGCAAAAAGTTTCGGCTATGACTTTTCTGACCGGCCGCCTGCCTGACGTCAACCCTCCTTGGGAATGTAATCGTTGACCCAAATGGTACCAGATGGAGTTGGTCCGGGTCAATCTAGGGCTCTTAGTCGTCTTTTACGACACCCACGAGCAAAGGAAGGGTTGGTAGTATTCGAAGCCGCTACCACACAGCACTGTGCACTGCATTTATAATATCGATAATGGTTGCTAAGTTAACTTGTGATTGGGAGCTGCTTGTGAGATGGGTTCAGTCATATTTTTGATGTGAAACATCTATACTATGCTAGGCGTGAGTAGACCTGATCGTTGGCGTGGTGTAAACAGGTCGCGGCGACGCAACGCCACGCTATATGACGGAATATATGTACTATACGTAGTCTATACGTAGCAGTACAGTATATTTACAGAAATCACTGATTAAAAAATTGAGCTAATGTCACAATTTGAAAAATATCTAATTCTTGTATTTAATGAATTTAAAAGTTTATTGAAAGTCACAATTTTATGGAAAAAAATCCTAATATTTTATTTATACATTATGCCATATTAGTTCCTGTCGTAATCTGTTCTTTTATGCATATATACTTGTACGAAAGAATTTCGATGTTTCACATCTGCTAGGCGTTTTTACAAACAGACCAAGTGATCATTTCTTTTACTGATATGGACGTGTGAACGTGACGTTTTCAACATGTCCTTGTTTTTATTTTAAATTTAAAACCATATTTTTACCTATTTCTACAAGTTTTGCAGACGTATTCCATTGACTGTCCAACTGTCCATATCCTGTTTATTTCTTTTTTAACTTTTAAATTTACACTTTCGCCTATTTCTTCAAGTTTTCCTTTCTGACACAAGAAATAATGGCTACGTTATGCAAATGTCCCGTTTTAACTTAAAAAAATATAGCTATGTTAGTTTGAACAATAAGCAGTAAGCACGTTGAAGTTTAATCTCACTATGTGCCGATAGATGGCACTGTACGGTACCGCTGAATCGCACAATAACAAAAATACATATTTTTTATCACAAGGTTTTGATTTAAACCAGGCTATATTTGCTTTAATTTTGTATAACAGATAAATTATGCATATTTTAATCCCTTAGTCATCTTTTACGACACCCACGGGCAAGCAAGAGTCACCACGCGAAATTACATATTACCTACTTAGATTCTCGTTCCCATAGGGGTAGGCAGAGACCACTTCCCTCCACTTGCAACGATCTTGACATTTCATTAATTTCCTCATGCCGAAGAACATTCTTCGCCTTAAGATCCTCCCCGATTTGAACGTGGAACGTCCGCCTTGGTCTTTCCCTTCCAACGCTTACATTCGCCAGAAATAAACGGACTAGAAGAAAATAATTCGAGGGGTGAAAGACTATTTGGTTTAAGCGACATTTTTGTAACTTTACAGGAGAGCCATTTAAAGTTTAAAATTTTAGAAAAAAATCATAGCAAAAAAAACTTCTTGAGCTACTTGAATGGGGTAAATTTAATTAAAATTCAATTAAAAACATCGAATTCTTGATGCTATTACTAAATAAAACGTACCTTTAGTTACAAAGATAAATGTTGCTTAATACAAATTGCTTTAAGCTCTCGTTTTTCAGCGTACGGAAAGTGTAAAAGAGTTCAGCGTATGAAAAAAAAGTGCTCTGATTTTAATGAATTCGGTATCATTCGACGGAGAAAAATTTGCTGATACCGAATATGTATATAACTCAATATCACCCTAGATGTCGCTTAAACCAAATAGCCTTTCACCCCTAGATATTATAATTTAGAAGATAAATATTTTAATATAATTTGACCAGGTACAATATTTCGTATAATATTCGAGATCAAGGACACGGATGTGATTACAATATATTGTCAAGGAAAATTCCATTCAAACTTCCTGCCGAAGATACCTTTAACAATGGCTAAATACATCGTCGCCTGGGCGGACGTCGAACGGATAACTCACTGTTATTTTCATTTTGTTAATAAGGTACGTAATTGTCATCATTTCAGCAATATCAAAATTAGTTGAGGTCCCAAATGATGGGTAAATATTGCCCACAAAAGAAACAGAAATACTTCCATTAAATTGATTATAAATTAACCCTCCCCCCTAGAAATTGATGGTTTTTCTTGACTTTTGGGGGCCCCTGTTGCCCGGGGGCCCCGTATCATTGATACAGCTGATACGGCGGTAGCTAGTCCCCTGGTAATCATCTCAGTTCATATACGTCCTACTGTTGGGTTCCAACCTCTTTCATACCAGGAAGGTATTTGACCTACTATAGTATGCTGATCAAACAAGTTTTTCCTTCTCGTGCAAAGACCTCCGTCACGACTCGGCAAAGGTACACTTATTTTAAAACAGTAGAAAAATTAACTTGTGTACAAAGTACGCATAGCAGAAGTGAAACTTCTTTATCCTTTGTCCCTTTGTCCCGTTGTTCCTTTGTCTCTTTGTCCCTTTATCCCCTTATCCCTTTATCCCTTTATACCTTTATCCCTTTATCCCCTTATCCCCTTTAAACCTTATCCCTTTATCCCTTTATGCCTTTATCCCTTTATGCCTTTATCCTTTATGTCTTTATCCCTTTGTCTTTATCCCTTTATGTCTTTATTCCTTTATCCTTTATGTCTTTATCCCTTTGTCTTTATCCCTTTATGTCTTTATTCCTTTATCCCTTTATACCTTTATCCCTTTATCTCTTTATCCCCTTATCACATTATCTCTTTATCCCTTTATGTCTTTATCCCTTTATACCTTTATACCTTTATCCCTTTATACCTTTATCCCTTTATGTCCGCTTAATCGACATGCTAACCCTACTCCACTGGAGAAAGTACTCTTTATTCGAATCGACCGTGGTAGGGACGAGAAAAAGATGGCACGTAACGAAAAAATGTGACGCGTAACCGAAAAATGTGACGGTAAATTTTTTTTCAACGCCGATAAAGAAGTTTCACTTCAAAAATATCTTTCTAGTGTGTCGTAAAAACTTTTGTATTACATGGAATTTACTTTAATTATTATGTCAATCATTTTTGTATTGACAGAATGTGTTTTATCAATCATTTATTTAAATAAAATTATGAGAGCAAGAGGTGCGTATATTTCTCACTCTTTCCTGGTACTGAGCGAGACACTGCCCATTCTACCCGATAGTGTTAATCATCACCCAAAAAAGTCATTATTCAGAATTTCAAAGTCCTTTCAAAACAAGTTCTTCAACAAACACGGAGACAAGAAGAATTGAAAATGGCTGCTCGTTTAGTCAATTAAATTAATTAAAATAGTACTAATAATATATATATATACACATAAATTTAAATAAAAAAAATAAAATAATATTTTGTCAATATATATTTGTACAGATATGAGAAATTTACTTACAAATAGTATGGGAGCGTCCAAAGGATTTGGCCTTTCGACGAATAATGTAGGTCACATTGCACTATATATTTTAATTTTTTGTTAAAAAAAAACAATGTAGGTAGGTATATTCAGTATAAATATTTTCTCAGTAATATTTTGTATTTGTAACGAGTAAAACTGAAACGAATATCTTTATTAGCAAGATTGTTATTAAATTTTAGTACTATCAATGTTCAACAGATGGCGGTAGTCAAATGACATCATTTATTAAACGGCGATTTTAAGATCTTCCGTAACGGAATGACTCGGTCTATGTTTATAATAGCAGTTATCGCTTCTCGGCCTTTTGGCTAAGATCAAAGTGTAGTATCTGTTCTTTTCAGCTTAATATCTGAAAGTTCCCTCACTGAGGGACCAGTATATTAAACTGATTTTTGTAAATCGACGGGATGCTCGGGGCTCGCTCCACTCCCGTCACGGGTCGGCCCGGCATTGCAGTGCCGCCGGGATCGGCCCACCGTAATTCTCATATCAATCAATCATAATCGATGATTTTACTCTATAGTCCAGAAAATATAGCTTGATCTCTGTGACAGATGTCACCAAAACCAACGAAGTAAGTTTAAACGAGTGACATGACATGTTTACAATTTCATTTTGTATCAAATATATTTTCATTCTTTTCGTGCCAGTTTTATTGCAACTGAATTGCAATATATTATAAATATAAAAATATTAATATTCGTGCCAAAAATGTATCTCGTAAGTACTACCTAGTAAACATTTTATACATAAATCACGCTACGCACGTACAAGGTCATACTGGAATGAAATTAAAAAAGAGATGGGACAGTCGATATACGTAAATCGATAACCGATCTTTATTAAATTATACATAAAAGAAATAAATCCAATACAGTACCTATATAAAACTTTCAACATATTTTTTACAATTAAAACAGACAGTTACATAATAAAATACATAAATTGAATTAATTAAACGTTAAAAAACTACTTTTTGTCTCGGAGTAAATGATAATATTATTTACGCATTATTATCCATAAACTATTATCCATAACTATTAAACCATATTTATTTATAAAACAGTCGTAATTGATCTAATTCTAATTGTTTCTATTTTGGCAAAAAATGATAATGTTCTAGCAGGAACGCTCCAGTGATGACGATAGTAGTGACCTAGACCTTGATTGTCTTGACTTTTTGAATAATTAAAACAGTAAAAAAAATAGTCTTGTTTGAAATAAATTAAAAAAGATTTTCATTGATTGTATTTTAATTATAATAGAAAATCACAATTATAAAAATAAAGAGTTTTATCCACAGAAAAATTAATAAGATAGAACGGCCATGTGGGCGGGGCAAGCGTGCCACAATTGCGATCAAACGGTCTTAATATTGACGAAATTCGTTTTACCGGTTCTTAGTTGCGCTCATGTAGTGACCTTGAACGAAGCTCCGACAAAAAAGAAAAATATGCCGTCTTGCGCTGTTACAACGCGTCGAAAAAGAAGTCAGTTGCGTAGTTATAGTCTAAGAAGGCATTTATTTTCATCGTTAAGTCCATAAACTTATTAATTCAGTGATATTTCTTAATTTTATGAAAGTATTATGTCGTTTATAAAGAAAAATTATGAAATCGCAAAAAGAACCAAACATTATACATCGTCTGCCACACATGGATATCGCCTTTTATTAGTCCAGCAACCGCGCAATGTACTGCGTTCAATGCGATATCACTAAGAACTGCCTTACTAGCGTGGTAGTATACGTTTTCATTCAAAACATTGACGTCGATCCACGCGTATCGATAGTGCTGTCCAACATACTATAAGTTATCGATTTCAATAATTAGCTATGGGTTAATTTTATCATATAAATAAATATTTTTAACACTTTTAATTTAGTGATCGTTTTATATAATTATATTAACAATATTTAAATAGGTATTTAAAAATCAATTATTCTGGTATACATTACCTACTTAATTCATCTTGTATATCTATAGTACATTCTTGTATATTTTCCGCGTGGTGACAGAGTAAGAATACAATTCACCACTCCCTATCTTGCCCGTGGATGTCGTAAAATACGACTATGGTATATAATATGCGCATAACATCTGTGCAAGAGAGGGAAAACTTGAAATGAAACCCTATACCAACGCGTCTGACCAGCATGGTTTAGTAGGTCAAATTGTCTCCCATTGTGGAGGAGGCCCGAGCTCAACAGTGGATCGTATGTGGGCTGCGATGTTGGTGATCTATAGTACAAACTTCATAGTGCTCTTTAGTAATTAATAAAATAGAAATAACAAAATAATAGTAATAAAATATCTATGTTCGGGACCAATCACCAAAAATAATTTTATTAATATATATACATATTAATAAAATTATCTTTGAACAAAAGATCTTACATTTAAAACTATGGATTAAGGCAACTGGTAGTTAACTAAATACCAACTAAATCTAGCACAATTTGTTCACAACATTTTGTAGAATACTAAAAATAATGGTAAAGTGATCAAATGTTATTGTATTTCATTTTTATTGGAAAGCTAAATGTTTAATTAAGTAGGTATTTAATTGTCGTACAAAATAATTGTTCTATTCTTCCTTAAGATGGAATAATTTATGACAAGAATGAATTTCTTGAGACTGGTCATTCATTACTAGTTATTATCATTATAAGTGTTGATTTCTAACTTTTCGTAAGTGTTGAATTTTTATTCCAAGAAATGTTGACATGATAGTCATCATCTCGCCTTATATAAGTTCCACTGCTGCGCTTGAGCCTCCTCCGCAATTATAGGCAAATTTCCCTTACTATACTATAGTAGTCAGACAGGTTAGTATAGGGTTTTGTTTTGAGTTTTTCTTCTCTTGCATAGATGTTATATGCTTACTATATCTCTTAGTCGTCTCAATATATTAGGATGGAACATCCGCGGGTAAGATACGGAGTGGTGATTGGTATTCTTATTCCGTCACCACACGGACAATGTTAGTACATTTTTGTGTACAGTAAACAAAAATGTACTAACAAGTAGCAGTACCAGTATATCTAAAAAAAAAAATAACTGTTTTGTTTTTTAAGTTAAATAATAACACCAATAAAAATAAACCGAATTTCAATAAAAAATAATATTTTAACATATTTTAAGAATGATATCTGATGCTTACGCGAGCACTACACATTGTAAATAAAACTACTTATACGGATTATATCACGTTTGTATTTGATTTAGGATTGCCCGATGTTTCGAATACTTTACAGCATTCCTGGTCACGGGCGGTCTAAGATGTCTGACGTCCAAACAAGTCAACGTTATTACAGACGTCCATGGCCTCCGTCGCAGAGACCGTCTGAAACCATCCACAGTTGAGCGCCTCCCTGCAGTACTACCTTATGTGAAAGGAGTCACTGACAAGATTGGCTTCATCCTGAAACGGGCTTCCATAAAAACATATTTTAAGCCACTCAAGAGGATTAGTCAATTCTTGCCACCTGTCAAGTGCCAGATCCCTCTACAAGATGCAGGAGTTTATAAACTTGACTGTGGTCTCTTTTTAATACATTTTAATTGTATATTTTGTACTGGTTTGTACTGTGATATGGGAACAATATAATATACAAATCGCTACTCGCTTACGTAATTAATTATAGCACTTAAATTTTCTGTCACCTATACAGAGTGTAGTAAGGAGTATTTTATTTGCATGATTTTACTGTTAAATTACTGACTTGCATTACAAATAACGTCAACACATCACACACAAGTGCTTAATTTAAAGACATTAATATTTTTGTTTCGATAAAACAGGCTAAATAAATATCGTGTAGTATATCGACCATGGCAAGCACTAGCGTACATGTGCTTTTTTATATGTGGGTATACGTTGCCTACAGAACTTAGTTATAGTTTGTGTACCAACTGCAGTTTCGAGATTGATGTGTGTGTGTTATGTTAGTGTGTAAAATTGTTGTAAGCATAGACCTTGCATATGTGTTAACACTAGCGGGAGGGGGCAATTATGCCACACTGGTTTTCGAACAAAATCAGCCGAATGGCCTTTCTAAAGTATTAATATTTCTGTGGTTTTATCGATAAAAAAACTACGGACTTTATCGTAAGCGTGACAGCACTAGGGACAACTGTCACAGAGATCATCCTATATTTTATGGACTATAGTTCAGAGGCCTGAGTGTGAGTTTTGCATTGATGTAACAAATTAACTAGATACACAATCTCATACAAAAGTTCTTTTAAAACTGTCCCAAATTGTATTTACCTAGCCCTAGTCTAAATAATTATTATACATTAATGAAAATTCAACCTTATGAGCATAATTTATAGTTGTATTCACAATAATACGTACGAAAAGCCAAAAAATGTGACGACCGAAGCTCGCCTCTCATTGGTCACCATACTTCAAATCAAATTCAGTCTTACATGCATGATTTAAAGTTTATATTACGAGGTGTCAAAAAATCTATATTAATAATAAAGACCACGGTATTATTCGACGAAAATAAAAGGAGATATTAGTGTATTATTCTACATTTAAAATGATTCCATTGAATTCCATCGTATTATTCTTGCAACGTTGAGTGAAATTTTGAAACAAAAAAATCTAAATCACCATATTCCACCCGATATTTAGTCATATAAACAATAAAAACAAATCAATGAACTGTTTAACTTACTGGAAGTACAAAATCTCATCCTTTTTTAACGTTTTTACGTATTATTTTTACAATTGTTCAATGAACACTTCGTCATTTCTAACGTTCATACAATAACGCGGTCCACAAAAGACTACTTGAAGAGAATGCTAAATTCTTGTTGTGGCGCTCTTTTTATGGGGACGTTTTTGAGACGCTGTTTGTGTATCTTGGGTTTTTTGTTACATCAATGGAGTTTTGTCGTTAATATTACGCGTTCTACCGTGAGCGCGTAAACATGTTATTTGTATGAAAAAAAGTACACTAGCGCCACTAGCGGTGCGTATTTGAAACATTGTTTCAAATACGCACCGCTAGTGGCGCTGTACTTTTCTTCATACAAATGACAGTTTACGCGCTCACGGTAGAACGCGTAATATTAACGACAAAACTCACACTCAGGCCTCAGTACTTCAGTCAGCTGATAAATACTGATATTGGAATTGAATAAACGCAATAAAGTTTTGTCAATCAACAGAATTCTCATCTGATGTTTACGCGAGTATTACACATTTTAAATAAAACTACGGATTTTATCGCGTTTGTAACTTTGTATTTGATTTTTGATTGATTGATATTTGATTTCTGTATCGAGTAGACAATTATAAATTTTCTGCAATAACGATGACTTATTGGACGTGATACATCTTAGTCCGCCCGTGACCATGAACGCTGCAAAGTGTTCGAAACGTCGGGCAATCAAAAATCAAATACAAACGCGATAAAATCCGTAAAGTAGTTTTATTTAAAATATTTAGAATTCTCTTCGCCAAGCGTTGCGATTATGTGAGCCGTCGCTCGGGACGCCTAGCAGATGTGAAACATCGATATTATGTCCAAGTAACGACAAACTAATATGACAATGTAAAAATAAAATATAACTATTTTTTCCAAATGATTTTTATTAAATACAGATTTATTTTCATTAAATACGAGAATTACAAATTCAAAAATAATTCAAATTGTGATAAATCAATTCTTTTAATCAGTGACTTCTGTAATAATATAATATTTATATTCGATGTCTCTGACGATATTACTTGACAATTGGTCGGCACTATGCTATCGTGTTATGTGACGACGCTTCGCCACGCCAGCAGTCCGTTTTATGTGCGACGTACGTGTCACATCAATCAAACGCGTTCGTTTCGCCAGAGATCGCATTCCCAGAGAATGTGGTGTGCTGATTGTTCATACTGGTGGTCAAATATGGAACATTGACATAATGGTAGAAAATAATTCACTTTTAAAATTGCCATGGCCAGTTAAGAATTGGGCCACATAATGGTCAACCTCAAGCCACACTTTCTCCATGCGCTTGCGTATACATGGGAAAAATAGATAGAGATGACGACCTTTTGGTGATGAACCCCATCTCGTCTTCGTAAACAACAGATTACGGTACAATCTAGTGATTTTATTACGGTCGCGCGGTAGAAGGAAATCTGGTGATGTAATTAATATGTAATATAAGAAGTAATTGTGTTTTTGAATTTTAGACGACGGCTGGTGATGAGGTAAATACGCCAGGTGCTTACGTGCCACTATCACCACGACCTACCCACGTGATTGGAGACGCTGTTAAACGGAGGTTAGACACATCAGCTTGTTTGTTCTTATCTTATATCTTTAAACGAGCAATTCTTGTATATATGTAACTACCTATATACAGGGTGTATCAGGTTATGGGGCAACTGGTCAAAAGGGAACTAGGCAATGGTGGTAGGAACCCATAAAAAAAAAATTGAACGAAAAATATTGATTCGTTAAGAAATTAGAGACATGTAAAGTTTTCAATTTTGTCATCGCTTTTTCGTGTAAATCTGATTGAAATGTATAAAGTCAATGATACTTAATACGCAACATATTCATACTTTGTTAAATATTCATTAGAAATTGAAGAAATCAATGATTACGTTCACATAAGCAAAAGAACTTCGCTTTAAAACAGCTGATCAGCCTATGAGCGTTGACCGCTTGTCGTTATACCTACATATCATTGAAGCGTTTGCGCAATTCTAGGTATAAATGGATGAAATTATACTGTCGAAACTTTACATGCCTACATGTGTTCTGTCTGTACATGCCTACATAATACGTAGCATTTAAGGCATAGACTCTAAGACACATTTTTTTGAAATCACTATAATTTTTATGTTATATTGTTTTTTGTGTAATGTACATTCTAATTACGATCTATGACCGTTAAACTACAACATACTCGAACAGTTGTCCCATAACCTGATACATCCTGTATACAGTATGACTGGTAAAAGATTGTACATATTGAAGGAAACGATAGACAATGGCCACATGTAACTAATAAAAGTGTAAAAAGAAGATAATATTAATTAACTACATAGTAAACATCAACAATATTAGTGTTACAAGACTTCCAAAAATATTGTCACCCTACTGGCGATACACCGATACCGATATCGAGTAAAAGTTTTGTTACACTGTTGTCAAGATTTTGGATATTTATTACTAGAATTACTAAAACTAGGTGTAGGAATAATGTCATAAAAACACTAAAGTTAGTTGCAGATTCATAGCTCTTACCAATCCTGAGATAAAGTGATTTGTTTCTAATCAAAACAATAGGTTTGCCAGCGTACGTTGACCTCTGTCTGCGGCCCGCGACGCAAAAAAAATACCTACTGGGTCGAGTCGCATAGGTAGAATATTTACCTAAAATGTAACTAGTTCAATGTCACGCGAACTGTTTAGTACCTACAAGTGCTGACGTACGTTGACCTATCCCATGTGTTCATAACTAAATGTTTTTATAAGATAATTAGTTCAAAATTTAAGTACCAATTTTTTTTATATATTCGGTATCAGAATCGAGTACTGAATACCCTCCTTCAATATGTACAATCTTTTACCAGTCATCCTGTATAATCTGAATCTCAGAAACGGTTGCAACGATTTTCATGAAATTTAGCATACCTACTAGAGATTTCGGGTACAAAAAATCGATCTACCTATGTTTTATTTATAGAAAATATTGTTTTGTCGGTGTTTTTAGCTAATCAATACAAGGACATAAAATGTCAATAGTATAGGAATGTGTAGAATCCGTGTGGTGACGGAGTAAGAATACAATTCACCACCCCCTCTCATACCCGTGGGTGTCGTAAAAGACGACTAAGGGATATATTACGCATATGACATCTATGCAAGAGATGGAAAACACGAAACAAAACCCTATACCAACCTGTTTGACCAGCATGTTATAGTAATGTCAATCTCCCTCCTATTGTGGAGGAGGTTCGAGCCCAGCAGTAGCACGTAAATGAGCCCAAATAATAGGGATGTAAATTTAGCTATCGCCGTCGAGAGTGATGATAGCTCAGTTGGGAAGTTGTCCAGTCGCATTCAAACAGCGTGTGATCGAATCTCGGTTATACTGTTTTTTAATTTTTGATATTTTTTTCATTATTTTTTGACGTGACAACGTCTTATAATTCGATGGAGCCGGCTGCACACACGAAAAAACATGACATATGCGGAGTTACCTCGCTCTGAGGCGTTCCATTTAAGGCTTGATCCATACAAAATATCTATCAAATAAAATTAAAATTTTCTTTTGAAAAATGAACCATTCCATCAGTATTTTCTTATGACGTTGTCACGTTCAACTATCGTCAGTAAACCGACTTTACAGACAACCGATTTTTTTCATGTCATATTTTTTTCAGTTATAGTAGTAAGTAAAAACAGAAATTAAAAACCATCCTTCTGACCAGATGGATATCGTAAGTCAATTACCATTCTACTGTGAAGAAGGCTCTACCAGCTCAGCAGTGAGTTTGTGACGAACAGTGTGCCTACTCTTGAATCTCAATTCCAATCCTAAATCTATATACTATACTAGCGCACGATAGGAATCAAATTTGGTGGAATATTTTTGAACTAAATGAATTCGACTCTCATCGATTAAATCAAATATTTGCTACTCTTGACGCGATTTTGACGTAGTTTAAAATCGTTAATGTTGCACAATTGCAAGAAAGCGTCTTTGTAGTGATCGAGTTCGATATCGTTATTAATTTAAAATAAGAAAATACGACACATTTGGTGAAAATAACAACACCAAACGCGAAGAATTCATTCTTGATTTTGTTTAAGAGTACCAAATATAAGTTTGGTGAGATTGGAATTGAATCGGATTCGAAATTAGAACTGATTTCCAGAGTAGGCACACTGGACTTCCCTGATCCATTGTTATTTCAACCATCTAAAAATAATTCTAATGAGCTATCTCTTTGCAAAAGTCATATATTTAAAAACATTTGGTACCATTTTCTGATCCAGTCTAAAAACTTTTTGATGCATTAAATTTTTTCAGTCAAAGAATTCACAAAAAAGTCCCACCAGGCTCCCCACAGCTTTATTCATCCGGAGAAAGTTCAGACGAAGAGAAGCCTCGACAGAAATCTGATGGAAGAGCTGACAGATATTTCTATGATACCCTCATGTGCCAGCAACCAGAACATGGCAAGTTCACCTCTGATTCAATGAACAGAAGGGATCCGAATATTGCTAGAAGTAAATTAGATTATAATAGAAAATGTAGGGAACTTTCTGATTCGGATAAAAATGATAGTGAAGATTATTCTGAAGAAATAGATTCGAAGAATATGGACTCGTCATTAGTTGAGTCTGATGATGTTTTGCAAGAGTTGGGTGTAAAGAAACGCACTAGAAGGGGTAAATTTGCACCGTTTGCCCAAGTCGTAAATTTTATGGGAAAGACCGCGAAAAGAAATTAGCGTTGTGTTATGAGAATCGACTTTATTTTGATTGGTGATTTAGTCGATTTTTTCAATCGATTAGCGTAATAGCGGGTTATCCTTATCAATTCATTAACGGCTTAGTAAATATTTTTGGAAATATATTGAGCAAAATTAATAAGATATTTGTATAAAACCTTGTATACAATTTGAGTGTATTTGTCATGGTGTCTTTCTAGGAGTCTATAATTCCTTGCTTATGAAAAGAAACTAGTGTTGTCCTCGGCAGATCATTTTTTGTGAAGTTTTTTATTTGCATCAAAAGTGATGTCACTATTAGTTCAGTCAATGTTTTTCATTTTTTTTTTATTTATATTTAACGTTAGTCAAAGAAACTTATATTGTGTATAATATTCTTTAGAATCTTCTTGTACGAAAAGTAACTTTGTTAATAAAAACATAATAGCTTATATTTAAATAAAATAGCGAAGCTTTATTGAAGAATATTTATCTTGTATATATTTCGTTTTTTATTGCCACAGATAGCTTAAAACTAAAAATAACAAATTATATATAAATTAGTCGATTATATCGTCTCAATCAGAATTAGTACCAACCCTGTGTAATTGGTCTTCTCGCGTAAGAGAAATTAAGATATTCGCAGTAGGTATTTCTAATCCGAAATACGGAAATCCGTAGAACGGGTGTAGCCGACGTAGGAAGAAGAATAAGCACGTTGAAGTGGTAATGGACAGGACGTATTGGTCGACGAACCGACAACCGCTGGGGAAGAAAGGTTCTCGAGTAGCGACCATGTATCAGACGATTGCGTAGGACGCCTCCCCACTAGGTGGACCGACGACCTGGTGAAAGTTGCTAGGCATACAGGCGGCACAGGACCGCAATTTGTGGCAAAACATGAGGGAGGCCTATGTCCAGCAGTGGATGGTGATGGGCTGAATGTTGATGATGATAATGATTTCTTAACGATTTGAAAATTAAAAATTAAAAGTGATATTTAATTACCAATAATTATTTATTTATAATTTACACAGATTAGGTTATTAAATATATTTGAACACGAGACTTTCGTAATAAAAATATTACGATGTCACTTTTTATCGCAATTAAAACTTAACCTATATGTTACAATATAAAATTTATCTATAGACTAAAACTCCTCCAAATTAACTCCAGAGTCGGCGTCGTGATAAGATCAATGATTTAAACGTGGGCATGGCCATTGCCTCCAGCCCCAAACCGAGGTCTATGCCCTTGAGCGACATTTATCGCTTAATGCTTGACCGGGTTGAGAGCCCTCAGCGCTCATCCATAGTTCGGGTAAAGCTATGAAATCTATATATATATATATAGACAAAAAAATTGTTCGCTCGATTCAGTTTGAGAGCCTTCAGCGCTTACTCAACAGTCCAGGTAAGGTTGTCATAACAATCTGCAGCTAACAACTTTAGATAAAGAAAATTGTTCGCTCGATTCGGTTTGAGAGCCCTCAGCGCTCATGCAACAGTCCAGTAGTTAGTACAGTAAGTTGGTAAAAAATTGCGGTCAAAGGATCATAACCATCCCGTGCAGGCATCGAACTATAATCGTCAAACCGATTATAATCATTTTAAAAATCATCATGTTTAATTTTTATATATTTATTTTTTAATTTGAACAATAATTTTTTACATATTTACAAGTCTGAAACCTTTGTATAAATGCTTAAATCGATATAATAAGTACATTTAGGTCGATATTTATTTTTTGTATATATAATTCCAAATTGCAGGATAAATCGCATGTTACGGGCAATCTTATTAAAAAACAATTGTCGTACTTCATGTACGTTACACATATAGATTCAGTTTAAGATAAGTAGATAAATATCCCGCAGGAGGAAAAAATTCCCATGTTGCGGGCAATTTCAATAATATATTTAGCTAATACTTGGTATAAATAACACCAAAGTAATCCCAGACTCAAGTCACGCTTATAAAACCCAAGAAATAAATTCCTATTTCGCGGGTATTTCATAAATTTACAATTATTCTTGCATATATCTTAGATCATTTTTTATATACAAACCCAGCATTACGGGATAATTTCTTAGACATACAATTAAACATACATACATAAATTACATCTTTACGTATTACACATAGACAAATGCCCGAAAGGATATAAATCCTTTTAACCCTGGCACTTCACAAATATACAAAAGTTAAAATACCGATTCACTAAGTTTTTTTATGTACATTGCCCGCAATGTGGTTACCTGCGTCGAAGGTATTTTATAAACATATATCTACTTTAAGAATTTAAATTACATGTAGACATTTTTTTCTAGAATATAACAAAATCATTAAGTTTTTTATATACATATACTGCAATGGGTTATAAATTCCTGCGTCAAGGGTTTTTATATAAATGTCCCGCAATTGGGTTATAAATGCCTGCGTCAAGGATTTTTTATAAACATATCCCGCAACTGGGTTACAGGTCCCTGCGTCAAGAATTTCTTATAAACATATTGTTATAAATACCCTGCGTCAAGGGTTTTTGTATATATCCCGCAATTGGGTTGTACTCCTTGCGTCAAGAGTTATTTTAATAAATATATTTAAGAGCTATAAATCACACCTCGACTCAGAATATTTTTTTTATAATACCCTCGAATTTCTAGAAAAATTCCATACCATTGGAAACAATATACAAATCAATAGTTATCCATAACATGGCTGGTCAGTTTTAACCATCATCAGTCAAAAACCTAACCCAGGAAGAGCATCTCTTCTAAACTCTTATCACCTTTTTGAACGCGTTCAACCTTTAACGAAGTCACATATGATATCAGCGTGGTCTTCCTTCACGCCTATTGTGATGAGTTGCTGTTTTGATACCAGAAGTAGACTTTCACCATCAATTTCGTGATCGTGGAACAGTGAAACGGTTTCCTTCCAGTTGAATTTTAGGAGGTGATTGCATACTTCTTCCACCTGGAAGACGAAGATAGTTCTATTAAGTCAGAGGTCTTGAGTTTGAACATCGTCACCTTAGGTACACTGCTGGGATTGAGGCCTCTCTAAAATGGAGGGCACTCGACTTATACTAAACTGATCAAACGGGTTGGTTTTATTACGAGTTTTCTTTCAATTGGATAGATGTTATATGCATATTAAATCCCTTAACCGTTTCTTACAGCTCCCACAGGCAAGAAAGGCGGTGGGGAATTGTATTCCTTCTCCATTACCACATGGAGAAGTGAATAAGGAAAACTCACTAACTGCCTCGCACAGAATCTTCTCACATAATCATGTTTCTTTTAAGAATATGGTCTAGTTTCATTCCGCCTGAACCTTCCGACGGGCCTGTATTATCATCATCTCAACCCATATACTTCCCACTTGGCTTGAGCCTCCTCCATTATGGTACGGAAATTAACCTACTGGTCAAACAGGTTGATTTTATTTCGAGTTTTCGCTCTCTTGCATAGATGTTATACGCATATTGTATCCCTTAATCGTCTTTTACGACACCCTGACATGAGAGGGGATGGTGAAATGTATTCTTACTCCGTCACCACACTGAAAAGTCTCTCTTTTAGACAGACAATCGGACAGAACGGACGGGGTAAGTCCAGATCATTGCCTGACAAAAACAAAAATTAAGTTCTCGTTATTTTAAATGTCTTCACAATGGAAGAAAAAATCTTTTATACCATGCTGGTCAGACAGGTTGCTACAAGGTTTTATTTCGAGATTACTTTTTCTTTCTGGTGCACGTCGCCTGTCCCATCCAGGGTGATGAAAGGGTGTCGCGCTATCCCATAACCTGCCATATTTCCTCCCGTACGCCATTAAGGCGACTACTGGTACCGAATCCTGGACGTCTTTGGATAACCCGGCGGGATACCTTTTCGGGTATCCTTCCTTATCGACGTCTACGGGGCGTCACCGTCACGCGGTCAGCTTCTCTACGGATGACGGACTACACCCCGATCCAGTCACCCTCGGCTAGGGCACTATTTATTTATTTATTCATTTAAGGACAGCTAGTAATTGGAACATTAGAAATCTATACCAATAAATAAAATTGGAGTGTTTGTTTATAATGTCAAAATAATAGGCTTTTTTCATGCTCACACGGTTATTTGCACGACACCTATGCCTAAAATACAGATTAAAAAATTTTTGTCTGTCTGTTTGTTCCGGGTAATCTTCAAAACGGCTGGACCGATTTCAAAAATTCTTTAACCAATTGAAAGCTATAATATCAGGGAGTAAACTAGGCTATATTTTATCCCGGTATTCTCACGGGAACGGGAACTACGGGGATAAGGCGACAGAAACCGAAGCGAGGGTGGGTTGCTAGTATAACATAAAATTAAACTAAATATTCAATTGTTAAGCTATCACAGCATGCACACAAGAAGTAACAAATTAAGAAAACAAAATATAAAAAAGAAAGAAAATAAATCCTAATTCTTCAATATTAAAAAAAAAATCGGTTGTCTGTAAAGTCGGTTTACTGGCGATAGTTGAACGTGACAACGTCATAAGAAAATACTGATGGAATGGTTTCATTTTTCATAAGAAAATTTTAATTTTATTTGTTTGATAGATATTTTGTATGGATCACGCCTTAAATGGAACGCCTCAGAGCGAGGTAACGCCGCATACGTCATGTTTTTTCGTGCGTGCAGCCGGCTCCATCGAATTATAAGACGTTGTCATGTCAAAAAAGAATGTTGAAGTGGTTGAAAGAGTTAAATAGAATTGAGTGATGACAACACTCTCCTTTTATATTTATGAAGTGAATTATTAAATACTTCACTTCCAATTGAATTGAACGTTGTTGAAATTCTAGAAATTAGTGCATACTGTTTTAAATTGGTTCTGATATAGGGTTTGTGAAGCAAGCTCATGGGGCGAGATGCCCGAATTGGCACTATCATTAGGATTGAGGTTTCCCTGCTTCCTACATGACTCCAATAGGGTTCATACGGTGGACAAAAACCCTTTGTCTTTGATAGAGTTCTTCACAACTGAATCAAATCATTCAGTGTTGTGGAAAAGACGGCTAGTATGCCGTATGTTCATAACCACTGGTGCCAATTCCTTAGCTTCGATGGAGCAAATAAAACCATGCTAGAAATAGAATTTATCGTTCGAGAACTAAGTTTTTTAAAATTTTTTAATAACACTTACCGTCCAATTTTTGACAATTGAATGTTGCAATTGAAGAAATGGTTGATCTGTAAGAAAAATATATTTAAAGTGAAAATTTAAAGTAAAAATGGCAATGGGCAGGCCATATCGCTCGACGAACGGACAACAACTGGGGAAGAAACGTTCACGAGTAGGGATGTAAAAAATAATCGATTTTTAGAAAAATCGATAATTTTTTTTGTAATAATCGATTTTTATAATCGATTATGAAAATGAGAAAAATCGATTATTAATCGATCCCTCCAGGTCATATCCCTATTCACGAATGACGACCACGTATCGGAAGACTCAGTGTAGGACACAAATCCACTAGGTGGACCAACGACCTGGTGAAAGTTGCGGGGCGTCGTTGGATGCAAGCGGTACAGGACCGCACTTTGTGACGTAACATGAGGGAGGCCTACATCCAGCAGTGGACGGAGATAGGCTGCAACGATGATACTGATGATGAAAACTTCTATGGACAGAATGATATCTAATGTTTCATCATCGTTTCAGCCATACACGTCACACTGTTGGGCTCGGGCCTCTTACACTATGGGAGGGAAATTGATCTACTATACCACGCTGGTCAGGCGTGTTGGTATAGGGTTTTGTTTCGAGTTTTCAATCTCTTGCAAAGATATTATATACATATTATATCCCTTAGTCGTCTTTTACGACATCCACGGGCAAGAATGTGGTGAATTGTATTCTTACTGCGTCACCACACGGATAGATCTGATGTTTACGCGATTATATAAATAAAACTATTATTACTGCTTTTATCGCGTTTATATTTGATTGCCTGACCTTTCAAACACTTTTCAGCGTTCATGGTCACGGTTGGACTACCTCACGTCCAACAAGTCATCGTTATTACATAAATTGATATCTACCCGCTACAGAATTAGTTATTAAATTTTGACCCACATTCACATACAAATATATTGCCAGTATAATTAGAAAATGACGAACAAAAAAGAAATTTACTCGTCATCCAGACATAAGCCATGTCACTAATACTTAAAGTCTTCTTCATCATCATCTTATCATTTTAGCTCATATACATCATGCAGGCTCATACAGGCTGGTTAGACAAGTTGGCACAGGGTTTTATTCCGAGTTTTCTTTTTCTTGCATAGATGTTATATCCCTAAGTCGTCTTTTACGACATCCACGTGCAAGATAGGGAGTGGTGAATTGTATTCTTACTCCGTCACCACACGGAATCATAGACAATATGCACAAAAATCCAAAATGAATAAATTATTTTTTCGATTTTTTTATTTATGATCAGTTATCACTTACTTCTAGAATTTGATAAAAAAAATGCTCGGCACTCCAACCCCGTAATGAACGAAGTTAAAAAGTGGTCACATGGAAAAATATCGAAATATCGATATTTTTTTCGATATATCAAACCCCGATATTGAGACATTGTAAAAAATATAAACAGCCCTAGTAACTTGTGCGAGTATTCGTCACAGGATATGCGCGCCGAAATAGCGATTTTAATTTTTTCTTTAATGTACTGGTTTATATTTTGGATGTGTTATATTTATTTCTAGCAATGTAATAACTAGTAGAACCGTTTAAAAAAATAAAAAAATCATGCATATTCATCACCTATCACTGATTAGTTAATTTGTATTAAATCATACCTTCAGTGTTATCTACATCCATTTTCATTGCTTCGGCCATTTTCATTTCTTCTTCAGCCATTTTTTCTTCCCTTAACTTTTCTTCTGCCTTCTTCTTCTCTTCCCTAAGTTTTTCTTCCGCCTTCTTTTCTGCCATTCTCTTCTCTTCCGCCTTCTTTTCTTCCGCCTTCTTTTCTGCCGCTCTCTTTTCTTCTGCCTTCTTTTCTGCGGTTCTCTTTTCATCTGCTTTCTTTTCTGCCACTCTCTTTTCTTCCGCCTTCTCTTTCTCTTCTTTCGCGCTGTCTAACATGAGATAATGGAACGGCAGTAGTGGTATGTCCACGTTGTTCTTTAGTTCTTCCTTAATACTCTCTCTTATTAAGTCTTTCTCTTCATTCGGTTCTGATTTCATATTCGTATGGAGTGTTTTTTCTTTTAATGGTTTTCTTATCTGTAAATGATACGAGAATTGATTAAATTCTAGCAAACTATTACTGTGCGGTAGCTGCTAGGAACCCCTAGCCGAGGACCGGGGATTTTAGTCCGTCACCCGCAGAGTGGCTGATCGTGCGACGGCGACCGACGTCCCGGAAAAGGTACGTCGGGAGGAGAGGGTACCCTCAGGGTATTCCGTTGCGGCGACCATTGACGATAAGGAATTCAGCACAATGGTCAGTCAAACCGCCGCGCATCACCCCTCTGTCGCCCCGGACGGAGCCCGGCAGCGGGCGCGCTGACCATAGCCCACCCCTTAAAAAAGCTGCTAGGAATACTATCAACAGGACTTTTTCTTTATCGCCGATGGTGGCAAACAAGCATGCCGCACACCTGATAATAAGTGATACTGCCGCACACGGACCTTTGCAATACCAGGGACACTCCTAGGCCATGGCCTACCAGTGTGAAAATGTTCGTCTTAAACTTCGTTTAAAGAAGGATATGTCATCGCACTCAGGAAACACAGCACCAGATAGTTCATTCCAGAGCCTGCACGTACGTGGGAGAAATGATCGCTGGAAACGCACAGTTGAAGACCATAATGTTTTCAAGTGAAACGAATGAACCCTGCTACGGTCTCAAGTGGTACTTTGGTAAAACAGTGACGGTGGTACCAAATCAAACAGTTCCTCAGAGCACTCCCCATGAAAGAGCCGGTAGAGTACACAGAGTGACTCAAAGTCTCTTCGCCGCTCCAGTGAATCCAATCTGTCTGTAAGATTAGGATCCCGATGATTCGAACTACACGCATTTGCCGTCAAGTGGGTCTAGCTGACATTTGGGCGCGCCTGCCCAGAGATGTGAGCACTACTCCACATGAGGACGAACTTGTGCTTTGTATAACATAAGACGCTATCTCGGTGTGAAGTACCGCCTGGCTCTGTTCAGGACGCCCAATTTATGCTTACCAATTTGGCTTTGTCCTTCAAATGACTCCCCAAAGTGGACCTTCATCGATATTTCGACGCCGAAGATCCGAATTCTTTCGGAAATATGGAGAACTTTATCCTTGGAACTGAGGCGCCATGACAAACGCGTTTTTTTACTTTTACAGAGTCTCTTAGGCATTCCGTATGAGCAAGCTATCAGCTTCGATTGAAGAAGTCTAGAAGTGGCTTTATATTCCATAGCCTTTGCGATATCTAAGCTGAACGCTAGCGCCTCAGCCTCACCCTTGCCGCCCAAGGCTTTTGCCCAATAGTGCGTGTGTGTGGGGTACACGAGAAGATCCACAGCTGACCAGCCATGATGATAAAAGCCGTACTGGCGCTTACTGATCAACTGGTGATCCTCAAGGTACTGCAGAAGCTGGCGGTTTATAATTTTTTCCATTACCTTGTAGAGCAAGGATGTTATCGCAATTGGCCTGTAATTGCCTGGAGCAGCGGAGAGACTTTGGGTCACTTTGGGTCACTCTGTGTACTCTACCGACTCTTTCACGGGGAGTGCTCCGAGGAACTGTTTGACTTGGTACCACCGTCATCATTCTACCAACGTACCACTCGACATCGCAGCAGGGTTCATCCATTTCACCTGGAAACGTTATGGTCTTCAACTGTACGTTTCCAGCGATCATTTCTTCCACGTACGTGCAAGCTCTGGAATGAACTACCTGCTGCTGTGTTTCCCGAGCGCTATGACATGTCCTTCTTTAAACGGGGTTTAAGAAGAGTATTTCCTTCACGGTAGGCAGCGGCCTGGCTGTGCCCCTGGTATTACAAAGGTTCATGTGCAGCAGTTTCACTTACCATCAGGTGTGCTGCTTGCTCGTTTGCCACCGTTGGCAATAAAAAAAAATAAAAAAAATTCTATGGATCCGATAGATCTCTCCTTTTAGGGATCAGGTAGACATGGACTGCCTTTCACGAAGATGGAAGCCTATTAGTATCGTATTTGATCGGTATAAGGGCGTCAACTCAAGGCACACGTCTTTAAGATTACTACAGGGATGCCGTCCGGCCCACTCGACTAATGGACATCTAAGAGCCGCAGCTTCCGCCTGACCGCTCGCTGCGGAGCTTGCCGCGGGATGGTAGGTGGTGTGGTGGCGCCAGTGTCCCACGTCGAGTTACAGGCCTTGACCCAGCAGGTCGACCTTCTATTTTGCACTGTGGATTAAACTGCCATCGTGTTCCTGTAGTGGTGGAACAATTGGTTGGCGTGATATGTATATTTACTCCGTCATCATACGAAACCCTTCCTTTTCTTGAATAAATGTTATATGCATATTAAATATTTTTTTTATATATTATTTATTTAAGACAACATCCTGCACTAAGGAAATAATCCTTGTATTGCGAGGGACTTTACAAACACATAATTAACGGATACAAATTACATCCAGACTCAGAACAACAATTTGTGGATCGCACAAAGTGTTGTCCCGCGTGGGATTCGAACCCCCGACACTGGCGCTGTAGGTCACTATCTTAACCACTACGCCATCTGTGCAGTCAATCTCATAGGTTTTTTAAGAATTTCTGAATCCATTAGGTACTAAAAGAATGATTCCGTATTTTATTATTAAACTAGGAACCGGCCCTCGCTTCGCTTCGGTTTCAGTCGCCTTACCTGCTGTAATTACCTTTCCCGTGGGAATACCGGGATAAAATATAACCTAAGTTACTCCTTGATATAGCTTTTCATTGATGAAAGAATTTTGGACGGCCCAACGATGAAGGCGACGTGCATCGCGGTTGGGTTGCGGGAGTGCGTGCCAACGCCCCTCTGTCGCCTCGGACGGAGTGTGCGAGTAGCACGCCGACCGCAGCCCAACCCCAAAAAATAAGAAAGGATTAATCATTGAAAACACTTACCGGAAAAGCGACGTTAGATTCTTGTATCACATATCCGTCCACAACGTGTGTTAGTATATTTATATTTTCCTGTTTTATTGTTTTATTATTTGCTTCTTTCAAATTATTTGCTTCTGTCACTTTAGTTTTTTGTTTGTCTTCTTTCTTCATTTTAATCTGATCTTCATCATTCTTATTATTAATAGGTACCTCTTTATTTATTTCTTCTGTAACTTTATCTTTGATTGGTGTTACAGGTACGTCTGTTTTTTTGATGTAGTTTACTACTATTTCAATATGATTGGAATCACTTGTTACTTCTAAGTTTTCTTTAAAATTATCTGGTTTATTTTCTATTGTTTCATTATTAATGTTAATACTTGTATTTTTATCCATATCAACTACATTTGTATCATCTATAATATTAGTTTTTATCTCTATGGTATTGTTTTCTGTATTTGCGATACTTTCTATTGTTTGTACACCTTTATTTACATCAACAGTCTTTGTTTCCTCTCTAACGTCCATCTGTACAACATCAACTACCCTGTTCTCCATAATCTTAATTGGTTCACTCCTATTTTCTATTTGTGGTTTAATTTCTTCAACTTTATCTTGTAATACACGACCGCGAGCTTGTGTATAAACTGTATTTCTTATTAATTTATCTTTTTCAGGCATTATAGCTTCTTTGATCATATTTTCAATAATACTACCACAACTTCTAACGTTAGTTACTGGAGCATTATTTGTTTTAACCTGTGTATTTACTCTAGGTCTATGTACAGGACTTGTATTTGTACCTATTTCATTAACTATCTTAGTAATTGTCATGAACGGTTGTTGATTATGTTTCGGGGCACTGATTATCATTTTATTTTGTATTTCGTCTGGCGATTCACTCTTTCTTTTCCTATTGATCGGATTATTCAGCTGTTGTACAATTGCATAATTATTATTCGTATTTTGCTGGCTATTATTTCTATCATGGTTGTACATTGGTGCGCTTTGAACAGTTTGTACAGGTATGTGTTGTTGAGTTTTCGGCAAGTGAGCTATATTATGACTTGTTTGGGGTCTGGGTTGAATTGCTTTGAAGTAATTTGGCACAAAAGTCCTTTGAGTAGGTACAACGTTCGCATGAGGATTGTTCGAAGATTTATTTGCATCTGAAGGAACAGTATCCCTAATTTTAGATAATGGTTGTATACTCACAACGTTATTAGGGGCTGGTGCTCTAACAATATTCATATTTGGAGAAGGTCGCCCCATATTTGATACAGCATGACTAACATTTTGTGCGATATTTGGTACGGTCACAGTCTGTTGAGGCATACTCTGTACTTGATTCATTGCTATCATAGGCCTCGGTGTATTAGTTTGTTGGTGCACCTGAGGTCTTAACATTACTTGTCTAGAAACTTCCATTTGATTCATCTGATTTTGTACCGGTCGATTCATTTGATTTTGTACTTGTATCATTTGGTTGTTTGTTTGTATTTGATTATTATGAGGACCAGACCTATCATTGGCTACGTTTGTTTGTATATTTTGTACCATATTTGGTACAATGTTTGCTAATTGCATAGCTTGTCTCATATCTTGATTCTGCGCCAACATTTGCTGTTGGAGTTGAAAGTTGGCAAAATTTTGTTGTAAGTATAGCTGATTTTGATCTATAGGTTGTTGGACTGAGGAGACAATATTGTTTGGGACATGTTGAACGTAGACCACTGGACTCGACATAGCTTGTCTGGTCTGTAGACTGTTCTGTAAGCTGTTCTGCATCCATGGTGGTGGATTCTGAGTGTTGATAAAGAAGGTCTGGTTAGGCTGAATATGATCACCTGGAAGGAGATAGTAAAGAAGTTATTAGTTACAGCGATGCGTCGAGGGTTGTATGACCATTGACCAGTAATAACTTCCGTATATAGACAAATAGCATAAAAGATTTTAGTTGGATCTTAATCTAACAAACTTTGAAGTGAATCTAGAAATAGATCAGTTGTTTT
Source organism: Lymantria dispar (assembly GCA_032191425.1). Lineage (NCBI taxonomy): Eukaryota > Metazoa > Arthropoda > Insecta > Lepidoptera > Erebidae > Lymantria > Lymantria dispar. The sequence goes on along the minus strand of CM063469.1, from coordinate 12,389,430 downwards.
GATCGCTAATGGGAAGTTACTACCATCAAAAGCATTTGGATGAAGAGTTGGTACGAGACAAGCAAACAGCCAAAGTCTATACAATATATTGTGCCTTTCTGTACAGGGGAAAATGCCAGGCTAATGCCAAAATATGTTTATTACAATAAAAAAACAAGAATTCTGCCTCAGAACAATATTGTTAAGATAAAAGAAAATTCTTAAAACGTTATTCCAGTTTATTATGTGAATGTATGTAGTAAAACGGTTTTCAGGTCTTGTGGTGATCTTGAATATACAAACCCGACCATACTTGTTAGGAATCATACAAAGTCGAATGAGGGATCATAAAGAGAATAGGCATTATTCTCTTGTGAAAATTATAACGCCAACTGCGCTGGACAACCAACCTGCTAAGCGTGGCGATTATGGTATTATTCACCCAAGAAGAAGATCTGAAGATCGATAGCCTGGCGGATATTTGTTAGCAATAAACTTGCACCAACATTTTCATGTCTCTGATAACTCTTGTAGAAATTTTTATTAAATACTGTCGCCTCTTAAATTTGGTTGAGGTATATCAGGACTTACCAGGCTGCACAAGTATTTGCGTCTCATACACGAATCTTACTGGACACAATACCATGGGTTGTGATAGAGCCTGCTGACCTCTGTAATGAAGAAAATAAATACCTGAAGTTGATTCTGAAGTCCTTCAGTAAGCTATTTTTATATTTTCACACCTACAACCTCTAAATATTTTAGTAGCAGTAATATATGCTTTCAGATTTCGAGTAATTCTAAGTCTATTAATTCCTGTAGGTATGTCAAAATCCACAATCAGGCTCAAAAGGCTTCACATTCTATGTGAAAATAAAAATGACATAGCAAAATGTGTGTTTATTTAAGACGTAAGCGACGGTAGGTATACTATTTGTGGAAGATGTTTTGTTCTACTAAAAAACTACATATATCCTGATTCCACAAAACCGAGTGACTTTTTGGAGAAAAGTAAGGTGGCCATGTAACCTCATAGCACATGGTGCAAATTATCACTACCTATTGGGACTTTCTTTATCTCCTTCGGACATACACATGAGATTATAAACAAAATAGAGTATCCAGTAGATAATTTTCATGCTTACCCCATTTGGTCGTGCTGTTGCGAGATAGGTTGCTGCATCTGAAACAATGTCCATTGCATTAATATTCATGCTCGTATTCTTGTCAAGTCTTTGGTTCTAAAACTGTCCCGTTTATTGTGCAAGTCTATGAATTTCAAAGTGTTCAATCATCATTATCATTACCTCATATAAGTTTCTCTACTAGATTCAAGTCTCCTTCACAATATCTGGGAAATTGGTCTATCAGGGGAATTGGCTAGTCAGACGGATTGGTTTTATTTAGAGTTTGCCTCTTGCATAGATATTATATTCATGTTAGTCGTCTTTTACAACTATCACGGAAGATAGGAGGTGGTGAACTCTTGAAAATAGGCTTCTTCGAGGAGGTAAAGTGCTAATAATAACATATGGCAAGGGAGTTGGCGATTGCAGTTTAGGTTAGCTTTTCAGAAGACTGCTGTTTCCTATTCTGTTAATGCTCCTTTACTCAGTTTTTGCGACACCTACGGGAAAGTGACCCAACTTCAACAGTGATATATAATGATATTGCTTTTTTAAAATTTTACAGGGATTTGACAGACGACGACCCTATAACTTACCATATTGTACCTCATTGCCCCTATTTGGCCAGCCAGTTGGCTGGAAGATAAGGTACTACCACCAACGAAAACGAGGATTTTCGGTGGATCAAATAGGCTAAAGCAGAAACATAAGTTTCACCTAACTTAGAAGAGTAAAGAATTTAAGAATATATATATTTTGATTTGAATGCCTTATTAGTTGCTAAACGCGATTGCTGCGTTTGACTTCTGGATCAAGATCAAGTATTGCTCGTCTTTTTTTGGATATTTCCCCAATATTTAAGTATTTCCTAAATAGCAAGAAAATATAATTAAAATATAGATAATTATTTCTTTATCTCGCTTTTTTATTCCTCATAGGCTATATTCATACTGCCCATTGAGAAACATTGGCCTACACCAGGTAAGAATAAGAAAGGCTCAAGGAAATTATGATATCAGTTGATGATACCAAGGCAGAGGGAAGGAGAAATAACCGCTGAGTATCTACATCATGATACACCTACATGATTAAAATACATTTAATATTATTAATATTGCCCCGCGTGGCGACGGGGTAAGAATACAATCATTATCATTCCTTGCTTGCCAGTGCGAGTCGCAGGAAGTCGCTTTGTGCCTCATCAGGAGTGGGCAGCAGCTATCTCTCGCTAGCATTTCATTGCGATCGCCAGCCTGCTTGATAAAAGTGTTTATAGTGATAGGACTGTTGACAGTTGTCTGTCTACAGCCATAGGCCGGTCCGTCCGGAGTAGTACCGCACTCTCGCAGTAAATCGACGTCCGAGTAGCAATTTGTTACTATGCTTCATTTGGTGAGTGAGAGAGCCGGAAGCCCAACTTTTTGAGGATGTTTGCGTGTGGTGGGTTTTGTTGATGTGTTTAGTATCACCAAACCTCACTGCACGCAGACACGCTCCCTTAATTTTCTTCGCGGCAGGCAGCAGCGGCCTTGCAAAGGTCCATGAGCGGCGGCAACACTTACCATCAGGTGTACTGTTTGCTCGTTTGCCACAGTTTGCAATAAAAAAAGGCGATTTGGGGACTATCAAGTGATAGACTGCGTTATATGGGAGAGGTCTGCCACCAGCAGCTGATGAAAGGCTGAATGATGATGATGAAAGATCCCAAGGTAATATGTCTATCGTGGTTAATCATTTGGAGTGCTAGGCGAGTACCTAAAAAAATATTCTGATCCATTATTTTAGAATGGCAGATAGGGATGAGGACTTCACAAAAAATCAATTAAAAAAGGCGATGTTTTTATTTATTGTTAATTCTAAGCGGTAAAAATTCGGGTGGATTACAATTATTTTCGGATGAATAATTTTTTACACGTCTATCTTGCGTTCGAATGTTTGTCGTGATGCTGTAAATTTTACCCTTTATACATTCATCAATATCCACAATTGAAAAATGTCTCCTCAAAGGCTTAAAAGGCGTATTGGTAATCACAATTGTTGTTTATAGATTTTTTTTGGAACTAATCTCACCATACATTCCTAACATTGTAACTCCTGTAAGCCAGAATCCACAATGATCTCCATAGATCGCACCGAAGCTTGACCCTCAGGCAGTCCCGGGAAATAATTTTTATTGGCTTAGGACCCGCAACAAATTTAATTAGAAAGATTAAACAGAAGAAGTTGGAAGATATTGATTCCACTTCACTCCTAGGCAATGCGGGAGACATGAAGCAAAATTGACTAGTTAGTCAATAAATAAGAGGATGTGCAGCTACAATAAGCGCAGGCGCACAGCACCAGGGATATGGGAAAGATTGACGGAGCCTATATGTGAGCCTAACGATTGATTGCTAAAGTATGCCAGAAACGCCTGCACACAGGCAAATTTTCTCGAGTTGTTACAAAGTCCGTATAGCATACTACTCCAGAAAGGGTTATTAGGTTATCAGTTAGGTATATAGGTTCATTTGCCATCATCATCATTTTGATTTTATCCTTGTTTGAGGTCAACTCAATGTGAATCTATGACTCTTCTTTCATAGTCATCACAGCTCATATACCTACGTCCTATTCGTGGGCTCAACTCTTCTCCACAATAGGAGGGAAATTGACCTACTATACCTCGCCGGTCAGACAGGTTGGTATAGGGTTTAATTTTAAATTTCATTTGTCTTGCATAGATGTTATACGCTTATTATATCCTTATCCTTAATCATCTTTTGCGACACCCACGGGCAAAATACGGAGTGGTGAATTGTATTCTTACTCCGTCGCTCTACGCTAAAGGCCGTAATAGGTAATAACGGTAAAGAAATTCGTATACCTGACTCAAAAACTATATTATGTGTTGTATGGGTTACTATCACAGAGTAATGTGTATTACACAGATATATTACACTATAAATGTAGTCTATGATAAAGGTAGTTTGTAGTTTTGGCGGGAATTTCAAAATACCACGTGGCATTCATAAATTTTATTCAATATTTTATTACTTTTTTAGTGTTATATTGAATAACTTTGCTGACATGTAATGTAATACAGAAAAGTGCTCAGGCGTAGTGAATATGATATAACAGTGGTACATGAATTTTCATGTTCTGTGGAAATACTCATAGGAATAATGTATTTGGTTATCAGCACCCAATTAATGGTAATGACTCGAGTTACTGATAGATAATTACTATCAATAAGTTATACAATGTGAAGTAGTGTAATATTGTAGAAATTTATGAAGATAATTATTGTTATACAAATTTATTTTTCATAAATTAAGATTTGTAAATTTTGTAATTGGATAAAATCTATGGTACCGTTGTGAAAGTGTAAATAAAAAAAGCAAATATATTTCTAAGAATACAATTACTTTTAATTACGTAGGTACGTGCTTTTGTGCAATTAATAAATATGTAAGTCTGTTAATTAAACTAATTACTTTTTATTTATAAATTATAAATAATTATTACAATTAAAAATTTAAAATAATGGAAAAAAATTGTTATTATTAAATTCAGAAAAGAAAAAATGAATAGTAAAGAAAATAGCAAATGTCATAAAATAAATCGACCATTTGTTTTTGATGCACAGGCAAAGGACGTGCACTGATTCGGTATGATAGCATGTATGCATGGATAGGATGTCCTTTCATCCACATTTCTCAATCTATTGACTCCACTGTTGGACAATTACTGCCTATTGTCCTAGTCTCTAATCGATTTTCGACCGGTGACGGAGTAAGAATACAATTTACCACTTCCTAACCCTGCGAATAAAAAAAATACTATGCGATATAAAACCCTATGTCAAATGTCAACCGGTCTGACTAGCTCTACTATTGTGAAGAAGGTTCGAGCCCAGCAGTGGGACTATATGAGTTCAGATGAGCCAACTCCTCAAGACTTCTACTTCAATACCGCTATAAAATAGACATTTGTTAAAAGTAATATAGTTTGATTTTTTTTTGTTCTGTAAAGCCAAACAACAAATCTATAGTGTTGCCTTGTTGGCTGTTGGCTTTATTAAAAAAAAAACCATGCGTACGCAAGTTTCTAAGAAAGGTAACAACGTGAATAAAAACATCAAAATAATTCCTCTTCCAGCCACCATCTTTAGGGTACCATAAATCAAGACGTATTAAAAAAAATAATCAGTTGGAACTTGCTATTATTAGCGATTAATATTAATTTAAACTCTATTTTCCAATGTAAAGGACTTAAAATCCTTTGGTGGCCTATATTCTGTCAGGGACAAATGTAATTTACATTCACCAATAGAATATGAACTTTAACTTGAAATAAATAGGGTGTATTTTAGTACATATGTATAGGGATGACGGTAATAATAATCCCTTGGCGGGAACGGCGGACATTTTATTTTTTTGTTTGAATTTAGTGCTGTGGTAATAGTCGATATTTTTGATAAAGTTTTATTTATCTCAGGATTTTTTCGTTATTATTTTGCAATTCTTTGTTTTTGTGAACTGTCAAGTAAAAAAATATTACTACGCCTTTTGAAATTTGCCTGATTTAAGTGACAAAATTAGACATATTTAAGTAATGACAGATGCACTAAGCATGAATCTAATCTTTATCGAATGTCGATAAAAATGTAAAAACTGATGATTGATAGGTCTAAAGTGATAAAATATTGATAACATCTACAGTTTCGTAATGCATACGAGCATAGTGATGACGATATACCATGTCTTAAGGTTTCGTCTTCTTCAAACATGATTTGCTAATCATGCTTGAAGAAGACGGTTTCATTTTGAAAAAAAAGTCTTCATTACTATAATAAGGCTTAAAATTAAATATTGTATAAGCTGTTTTGACTACATTACTTGACTACTTTGACTACGTACTTTTGAGATTATTGAAGTGAAACTTCTAATGCGACTTCCAATAAGGTTGCGTTAAACGTTTAACGCTACGGAAATAGAAAGAGACAGAGCGAGAGTAAATGCGTGGCACTCGAACGCATGCGCATAGTAAACCTGTTACAGGCTAGCGCGAGCGCTAGCAACGAGTAGCGCGCAATATTTTTTATCATTTTTTATTTTTTTTTATATATTGACAAAAAACACGTGGCGCCAAAGAAGTTTCACTTCTGACATGCGTATTTTGTACGCACGCTCTTTTTTTAAGCTATTACTTAAAATCCAATAATTCTTATCGTGTTAGATGCCTGTCGAAATACGTTATAAGCATATATGTATATGTGTACATAATGGTGCGACACATAAGAACGGAGGAGTATCTATAAACGTGCAAATAGGTCAAAATGAATAACAATGGCCGTTAAACGTACTTAGCAGTCGCCTAGCCATGACAACTACTGACAGTTATGTCACAATTTGGTTGCAAAGTATATTATAGATATTAATAATAATGATAGGCAAAACTACGAAGGCTTTTAAATGAAATAATATTATTAGATATATAAATAATCCACACAAGCCAAACTGGAAGCGCAGCTATTACTTTATAGTTAGACCAAAACACTTATAATACTTTATCTAAGCACTGACATTCGAAACATGATCCCTCGTAAACAACGCCAAAATCTTCGCGGTTTATTGTCTTTTATGATCCCTATCATGTTGATTATACGAAGACACACACTATATAGTCTTAAGTAATGCGATTTTTAAAGTATACTGAAATTTGGTAAATAACATACCTAACGGTGGTACGAGACTAAATGTACATTTTGCCATCACTCTCTTTTCTCTTACAGATATTGTATAATATAAAAAAGGTCGTTGGGATTATACAAAGTTCGATGAAATCTACGTTAATAGAATTAGGTACTAAGTAGAGCTTGATGAAAAATTTAAGTTTCTATTGTCCCTTTTTTATCGTGAGTGTTATAAGAGATGATTAAGGCAGTCATTCTTTTGTGAGTTAGTGCTTGCGAATGGATTAGTGATCGCAGTAAAGTATTTATAAGTTTCCCAGGAGAGCGTGGCAGGCTAGAGCCCAGCCTTCTCCTAGGAATCTCTTAATCAATATTCTTTCTAAGACTTTCACGGGTAAGTAAGGAGTAGCAACAATTGTATTCCACCGCCATAAGGTGAAAAAGATGTAAAATAATGGTAACTTGAAATAAACACCTGAAGTAACCCGTCTAGCTGGCGTGTTATAATAGGTCAAATTATTTCTTAATTTAGATGAAGAACGAGCAAGAAAAGTATATGGATAGCAAAGAAACTAGCTCACATATATAAAAAAAAACATCAAACAGACAATAAGACTGTTAGAAACGAAAATTCTAAACAATATAAAACATTCATCATTCATTATTCATACATGATTCACATTCATAAGTATGCGACAAAATGAGATTCTGAAATCTACTCCAGGGTCAGGCCTTACTGGAATTTTCCTGTATATTAATGCCCAATAGCAATGATGGTGACAAACTATACGCGTTAGAGAACAATAGACTCGGTCTTTCTTTTTAAATTGCGTTTACTCTTTCAGGAATAAGTTTTGATGATGATTAAGTAAAGACCACTTTCCATGTGGTGACGGAGTAAGAATACAATTCCCCACTCTCATCTTGCTCTTGGATGTCGTAAAAGACTACTAAGGGATATAATATGCACATAACATCTGTCCAAGAGAAAGTCAACTCGAAAATAAACCTTATACCAACATTTCTGACCAGCATGGTATAGTAGGTTAAATTCCCTTCCATTGTGGAGGAGGCCTGAGCCCAGCAGTGAGTTGTATGTGGGCTGCGATGATGATGCTGAAGTAAAGACGAATATAGGCTCTTTACTTACCACAGTATCTAATTTTGTATATGCCTTCGTCTTTATTTAGGCCTCAATGCTTCTCTAATAGCACTTTCTATTACGGGAAAAAAGATTTAAAACTAGCAATTCTCTCAATACTGCTAAGAGGATATATAGTCAGCTTCGATTCTAAATAGTAAAGATAAAAATGCGTTACATCATAACTACAAACTTCTTTATAGTGATAGGCTGCTCTGGGCACACCTCGATCAATCTATTCGAGTGATGAGAGAACAGTATAAGGCCTTTTTTTTTTACGCTGTGGAAATGCATTTACGCACCGTCCCCCGCCGGTGACAGACGGAGGAGTGTGTGGGGCTCGCCGGCCACCGTGTGACCGGAATACCCACTAAAACCACAGCGGCCCCTTCCGCACTTTTACGGGGCTCCGGAGAGATCGTCTGATGACATTCAATCTCCGACACCCCAACGCATGGCCGTCTGGCCACGTCCTATCGTCATTTAAGGCGGTGGAAGGAGTTGCGCATATTGGCGCCTTCTCTTCCCGGGTCGCCGCCGGCGGAGCGAGTCAGCGGAGGCAAGCGCCTCGCGTTCTCGCTCCGCAGCCTCCTTCCTTGAAATGACGGCCTCACAATATCAGGCCATGGACGACCAGCACGAACAGTATAAGGCCTGACCAGAGGTAGGTTACGCCCTATCACCACCTAATACTTGGACTGCACAGATGGAGTAGTGGTTAAGATATCAACTTACCATTTCAGTGTCGTGGGTTCGATTCCCATGCAGAACAATACTTTGTGCAATCTACAAGTTGTTCTGATTCTTGGTGTGATTTGTGTCCGTTATATTATATGTTTATTTACAAGGATTATTTTCTTAGTGCAGGATACATCTTAAAAAAAAATTGACCACGTTACTATACGTAAATATCCTTACCATTATTATCGTCATCTCAACCTGTATACGTCTACTGCCGGACTCGAGACACTTCAACAAAAGGAGAGAAATTAACCCACCAGGTTGGGGACCTGGATTGGTTCTATTTAGAGATTTACTTTTCTTTCGCTGCTCTTCTTTTCTCATCCATTACTCGTCTTTTACAATATACACGGACAAGAAAGGGAATAAATTGTATTTTAACTTCGTCATCAAACGTAAAATTGGTAAATGTATATTATTTTTATAAGTAAACAGATAAATATTAATCATAATGTATAAAAACAATATAAGTCAAACAGTATAAATAACTAAATTACAATATATCTTACAACAGTTGGTAATCTGTTATCGAGCATAATAAATTATATCGATAAATATTCTGTCAGAATCACAACACTATCAACAAATGTAGGGCGCCACAGGGGAACGTCGTACCCCACTGAGAACTATAAATAAGTTCTAAAGGAAAGAAAGAGACATCCTTATGTGAAATACATAATGTAAGAGCGAGAAAAAAGAAGGCATCAAAACAAAACAACGCATCAACAGCATTTTGGTCTTTAATGTATAGTAATAAGAATGTGCATGTCTTTATAAATTGTCATATGACGCCATTTATATGCTGCTATATATTAGTACTTATATCTAAACACATGCAAAAAATAAAAATAAAATAAAACAGCTGACAAGACTAAGCACAAAAATAAGTCATGTGTAAAAAAAAACAATGTTTAAAAAGTAACGGGCTTCTATAATCGAATGCCCATTCCAAATAACCGTGACGTCACGCTCGAAATTCAATTTTATTTCAGTGTTACAACTCTATACGTGGGATAAAAATTAAAATTCAATGATTGGACTCTAAAATCTGCACTAAATAGCTATTGCATTCATTAGTGTAGTCAAAATATGATTCAGCTAACTTACCTTTATGTTTTTACAGCAATGGTGTCTTCACAAATGTCAAAAAACTGTAGAAAACATATCAAAACGTCACGATTAAACTCACTCCGGACATCTTTCGAAACGAAATGGCTGCACGAATAACATAAAAGATACCACCATACCGTATCACACCTCTACCACGAAATACCAAACGATACACAATAAGCGACACGTTAGCGATAAACACAAGCAATTCAGTATCGATTTTGTTGAACTAAATGAATTTTGGTACGAGGCTCACCCAACCAATGATAAAAGACTGAATAACAAGCCACCGCATTGGACGGGACGTGTTTCGAAATTCAAACACGATCCATGACCCCAATATCCTCTAGCGTGTTAAACGGAGCAAGGAACATACATCTATCTCTTTCATACTAACAATAATTGTTTGTAAGTTAAAAAGAGAGATTACACATGATTTTTTCCAATTGACGATTGAGGTAATGATTTTTATCATCATCATATAATTAATTATGTACTTTAGTATTTCTTGATTAAGGTTGAAAATTGTTACTGAAGTTTCAATATTGCGTACGTAGAATGGCCGATATACATGCATTATGCATACCATTTGGGCCTATTTGCTGACTAACTCGTTATAACTTTGTACAAGCTATTATTTATTGGTGACGTAAGTAACTTTTAAATATATGCTATTTATTTAATCGTTTACTACATTTGAATGAATGCCCTCATATTGCTATTTATAACTGGAAGTGTTCCGACGGAACGTAAAATGATGCTACGTCGGCATTTTGATTTCCGTAAACAATTTTATTCAAATTTTTAAAGAGAATCTTATTCATTGATGCGTCCCATTCTAATTCTTTTCATTTAAAATTCTAACGACCTGGATACGTAAGTGAATCATTTGAATAAAAAAACAACTCATTAAATTTTGATTTATAAATCCTTGTCTATGTTTAGCCTTTTATTATTAAGAAAATATAAATTTCATATGTTTTTGAATAAACAAACATTTTATAATATAAATAAAGAATCGTATGCTTAGAATATTTAAATATAAATTATGTTTCTCACTTAAGATAGTCTGTGGTTTTGATTTAGATGACCTAATCCCATTGTTTATACAACTTATCTATAGGATTAAGGTTTTCACAGACTAGGTCGAACTCTGAAAAGAGGTCAGTCGACGAATTAATTTCAAATGGGCGGGCGTTTCGGTAGCTATAGATATCTTATACTTTCAGCCGAAATATCACAATGCGACCTATTTTCAGATGAATTGATCATTTTATGAAACTCTCATTCGGTTTAGTGAGAGTTTTGCGTAACATTTTATGAATGAAACGGAACGTATTACCTAATGATAAAATACAGTAACTACAATTGTTTTTTTTTAATAAACAACCTGCCCTAGGAATTAAATAACAAATGTAACTAAATTATACCCTAAATTCAGAATTCTGAATTGAAATTGTGAATCGCACAAAAGATATAATGTACCTACCTACTAAGTTAGAATCAACCTCTTTTTCTTCTTCTTTTTTGTTTTGGCAATCAGCTACCTACTAATACCTATGAGCCAATTTTGCCAGTATCGAGTTATAATTTTCTTTTCAAATTATCAATTTCTTCATGACAGTAATGGTCCGTCAGTAAGTCAAAGTGTCGCCTTCAACAGTGTAATAGCCACTGTTAAAGGTATCTTCTGAGAATTTTGGTGGAAACAAAAAGGTAGGTATGTATAGGTAGCAGTTTTATATCATATTCACTACACCTCAGCAGTTCTGCCACTATATATTACATTAAATGGCATCAAAATTATTTAATATAACACGTTAAAATATTAAGATATTGAATATAATACAAGAACACCACATGACACTTCCAGATGCCCGCCAAAAACCCCAGAATCAACCTCTTAATAATCCCATAACCCACCGTATTCAGTCCCATCGCCATTGGCCGGGTCACTGGTGCTGAGTTCCTTGACGTCCGTAACAGTGGCGTAACTAGGTATACCGTTCGATGTCCGTGGTAAATTCATCGGACTCGCCAAATATATAAGGAAGCTAAACCAACAATAATACTATGAGAGTTGGGATTCTCCTCTGACTGGGGCCTCCTACCAGCTGGAGGCCCATGGCATTTTGGCGACTTGCCACCCTGTAATTACGTCTACTGGGCCGTGGCCAGCTCGGATGCTTTAGAAATAGCTTAAAACTTTAACTTACTTAACTTTTAGCTACAATTTTATTAGTCTCCTTTTGACCTTAATAGCGATGTATCTATGAATACATAGTTACTTATTTCATAAAATTTCTAATTTAAAGTTAAAATATAAAAAAAATAAAAAGTATTTTTTTAATTATCGTGCATCATTTTGCCCCCATCGCCCCTAAAATTTGACCATGTTGCATAGGTATGTAGTTGATTGATTCCTAATTTACCTAAGCAGGCACTTAGATCGTTGATAGCTGGTGACCTACTTATGTTCTTACCACCGTTACCATCCCACTTGCCGTCTAAACTAATGAGCTTGGCAATCATCTGTCAAATAGAATATGAAATTCCTTTAATCTGTCAAATAGAACCATAAAAAAGTGTATCCACCATCATCATCATTTCAGCTCATATACGTCCCCGTGTTGGGCTCGAGCCTCCTGCACAATAGAAGGGAAATTGACCTTACTATAACATGCTGGTCAGACAGGTTGATATTTTTTTTTTTTTTATGGGTGGGCTATGGTAAGCGCACGCGCGGTCCAGTTCGTCCGGAGTGATGAAAGGACGGCGCGCGGGCCCATAACCCACCCGTACCCACGTCACCTCGTTGTTGGGCCGACCACCGGAGCAGATGTGACTTGTCGTCAGTGGTCGGCCCGACGGAATACCCTTTCGGGTAACCTCACCTAGACAGGTTGATATAGGGATTCATTTCGAGTTTTCTTTCTCTTGCATAGATATATCTCTTAGTCGTCTTTTACGACATCCCCAGGCGAGATAGGGAGTGGTGAATTATATTCTTACTCCGTCACCACACGGAAAGTGTGTCCATCTATAAACATCATCATCCTCTTAGCCCACATGGCTCACTGTTGGGCTCGGGCCTCCTGCATAATATGAGGGCGATTGCCCTACTATACCGAGCTGGTCTGATGGGATGGCATAGGGCTTTAAATTTTACTTCTCTTGCATACATTTTATCTATATACCATTTCTCTTGGTGCTTTTTTACTACACCCAGGAGCTTTTGCTCCTGGGTGTAGTAAAAAACCTGGGTGTAGTAAATAGGAATTGTATAATTTAACTGATTAAAACAGATAACTTGGGTATTTTGACAGTTCACTCTGAAGTTCATAGCTGTTTGAAAGATGACAATGATTTTCATTAAATTGTTAATACATTACGTTATTCATTAAGGTTCAAAGGGCTCCATGTCATGAGCTGTTCTTGAATCATCAGCTGGACTCCAGCCTTTTCCACAGTGGGAGGGATATTAAATTACTGTACCTACTATGTTGCTCAAATTTGTTGCTATACCTAGGGTTTTATACCGAGTTTTCCATCTCTTGCATAAATTTTATACGCATATTATATCATCACGTCTTTTACAATACCCACGGGCAAGGTATAGGGTGTAGGGACACAAAAAAAGCATTGATACTTTTAGGTATCGAGTACTTGTCTTTCGATACCGATACTTTTGTACTCGATACTATCTATTCGATACTTTTACTCAATGAGTACTTATAGGCAGGTATCGTATCGAACAAATTGTACAAAATATCCATGTTAAATTTGACCTTACGGCTCATGCTTATGGTAACGCCATCTAGGTAAAGGCTCGACATATTTTAAACCGTCCTAAAAAAAAAAGCTCATCTAATAAGGACAAATTCCTAAAAATAAAAAAAGGTCATCTTAACCTGGATTCTAGGAAAAGTACCTACTCAGTACTCGATAATTTGGAGTATCGATACTTTTGTTTCGATACCTTATTGAGTACGATACTTTTTCTTCGATACAACTCATGAGTACAGTATCGATACTTTCGTTTCGATATCGTGTCCCTAATAGGGTGGTGAATTATATTCTTATTCCATCACCACACACGAAAGATAAGATGATTAGTATTCTCGTCTAAAGCAACATATTTTTTTTCTTGATTCAATAAACTGTTTTATTGGTGTTCCTGCCAAAAGAGCAAATAGCACACTTGATGGTAAATGATACTGCCGCTCATGAGCCATTTTAGGCGGCTACCCACTGCGAAGAAAGTGAAGGGAGTGTGAATGCATGCAATGAAGTTGGGTGATACTAAAGGCATTACCAAAAACCACCAAACACCCTCAGAAATTTAGGCTACCGGTGCTCGCGCTCACCGAACCTGGTGCAGTAACAAATTGTTACTGCTCAGATGTCGATTTTCTGCTCAGTGTGGTACTACCCCGGGCGGACCGGCCCGCGGCTTTAGAGATGACGTCAATATTGTGGTCCTACCACAGAAATAGTTGAAGCATTTTTGTAAAGACGTTACTAAATCGCTTACCAAATATTAGTTTCGTGTCGGCTTACTTAAAACACCTAACTTTTATTAATGTGTATTTTCATATTCTATCAAAATATCCAGGGAGATACCTGATTTGGTTGTCAACATACGAACGTGTCACTCGAGAGTTTCACTGTGATGTCAAAACACGAAATCATTCTAACGTGCCTAAAGAAACTTTACTTCAAGGTTTGTTGCTCGTAATAAGGTGCATATTATGCATCTTCCAATAATGTGCTGATGCCCTAGAGAACCCTTAGTTTTTATGACTCCCCAAGACAGTGCTATGAGACTGAGCATCTCGTTTCTGAGAAATGTACAAAACCTCACTGCGATCACAACACCACTTGCCAAAAATCTATGTCCAATCGATGGTCTGATGTATAAATGGATTTTCGTGATTATTTCGCGCACCATCTGTTTTATTTTGACGTAATAACGTCTTATAAATCGATGAACGCTACCTGCACGCATGAAAACGCATGACTCATTGTCACGTTCCGCCTGAGCCGAGCGTGCAAGCAAGAACGCGTACCAAGTGATAGAGAAGCACGATCGACCAAAGCATTGGCTTGTGACGCATCTAGTATCATTCAAAATATTTGAATTAACGAGTGCAAGCAAATGGTAATTTATTGAAAATTGGAATTTTTGATTAACTTCTTCTATGTATTATACAAAATAATGATAATTCAGTGATAATCATTTAATTCATCATCATAATTATGAGCTCATATACGTCCCACTGTTGAGCTCGAGATTTCTCCACAATAGGAGGGAAATTGACCTTACTATACGATGCTGGTCAGGCAGGTTCGTATAGGAATAATTCAATTCATGATTCAGACAAACGATTTTTTTTTGCCCGGTTATGGTCAACCACAATCTGCCTAGACTGCCCAAGGAGGCGGAAGGTACAGGATGTAACACTATAACCAACAATATTGTAACTCTTTATGGACATTTGAACGTACCACTGGTACCGAATCTTATTACTGACTAAGAGAAGACGAGAATAGTGCCACACAGCGACTTAATTTGATTTCACGTAAGTATTAAGACATATTCGTTTGGTGAGGGAGTAAGAATGCAAAGTCACTACCCTATATCTTGTAAGTGGTTAAAAGACGACTAAGGGATTAAACGTAAATACTCGTATAATAGCCATGCAAGAGAAGGAAAAGTTAATGAAACCCTATACCAACACGTCTAACCAGTGTGGTATAGTAGGTCAATTTCCCTCCTATATATTATCAAAATCGGTCCAACCATTTTGAAGATTACCCCAAAACAAACAGACTGAATGACAGACGAACAAAAAAAATTAAACTGTATTTTATGCAGAGGCGTCGTTCAAATAACCGTGTGAGCATGAAAAATGCCCAGTATTTTGACATTGACGAGTTGAAGGAAATACTAAAAAAAATATATTATTAGCCATAATTTAAAATCGTTGTTCAAATTTATAAGGGTCCACCTGTGAAGTTTGACGGACAGATTCTCTTCTCGCTTTCAAAATTTTATATAAATGTATACAGTATACTTAAATAATTTTCTGTGTTATGACGGAGTAAGAATACTATTCACCACCCCCCATATCTTGCCCGTGGGTGTCGTAAAAGACGACTAAGCGATCACATAATATCTGTGCAAGAGAAAGAAAATTCATCTGAGCAGCGTAGGTTAATTTCACTCCTATCTAGGAGCAGATAAGCCTGGACGTATATGAGCTGAAATTAATGATAAAACCTAATCTATATCTATAAAAAAGTGATTGATGAATAATTAAAATGTTACCATATAATATAAGTTTTATTTCTATTATTTTCTTTAGAAACTTCTATTTTTTCTAAATCAAAATACTTATTCTTAAAGTTCAAAGGGTTCATTATACTCATTTCTGTGCGCTGATGGAGTAAGAATACAAATCATCACTCACTGCATCTTGCCCGTGGATGTCGTAAAAGACGATTAAGAGATATAATACGCATATAAAATCTATGCAAGAGAAGAAAAACTTGAAATAAAAACCTGTACCAATATGTCTGACCAGATTGATATAGTAAGGTCAATTTCCCTCCTATTGTGGAGGAGTCTCGAGTCCAACAGTGGGACGTATATGAGCTAAAATGATGATGATGATTATGCTCAATTTATCTTAATATATTTATTTTATTCTCAGCTCATATACGTCTCACTGCTGAGCTCGAAACTCGTTAACGAGGATAGAGAAATTGATCTAATATGTCACACTGGAAGGAAGGGTTGTTAAGTCTACCTTCTCTTGCATAGATGTTATATGCCCTTACTCGTCTTTTACAACATTCATGGATAAGTTGGTGAATTGTAATCTGATTCAGTCACCACACGGAAATCTTTGAGTAGAATAGTTAAGAGTTCAATTGAAGACAAATGGAAATGGAATGTTTTAAGCTTTTACTTCGAATCAATCTTAAGGTTTATTTACAAACCATCCCTCCTTTTTGCATGTGGTGATCATTAAGACGATTTACTATCAGCTTGCGCATGAATGTCGTAAAAATCGACTGCCTCAGTCGATTTTTACGATATTCAAATAAAAAAAAAATTTAATTTTTTTTTTTTTATTTTAAATTTTTTTATGATATTCAAATAACATTTGTGTAAAAAAAAAGGATACCAAGAAAATGATGGAAAGAAGGAATAGGAATCTTTAATTTTTATGCTAACATCTTTAATGACAGCTCGCTGAGTTTCTTGCCAGATCTTCTCAGCTTGTGGCTATATTCCGATCCGGTGGTAAATTATTGGATGGTTTGAAAATTGAAACGATCTGTAAATATGACAATATGTAAGTGCCCTTTAAGGGCTTATGCAGAGTAGGTAAATTATTTCATTTGATCTGATGCCAATTTGTTTGACCGCTTTTTTCGTGTGGTGACGGAGTAAGAATACAATTCACCACCCCCTATCTTACCTGTGGGTGGCGTAAAAGACGACTACGAGATGGGATATGCATCTAACATCTTTGCAGGAGAAGAAAAACTTGACAGAAACCCTATGCCAACACGTCTGACTAGCGCGGTATAGTAGGTTAATTGCCCTCTTATTACAGAGGGGCTCGAGCCTAACAGTGGGCCATGTTTGAGCTGATGATGATGAATGATGATACCAACCTGTCTGACCAGGACAGTGCCTCAATTTCTCTTTTATATGTGAATCTATCTCCCTCTTATTTTGGAGGGGACTGGAGCCCAGGAGTGAGACGCATATGAGCTAAGCTGATGATGATAATACATCAGTTCTTCCGTGTCTTTGATGCTGTACTGCTGCGCTTTTCGTAGCTGTACATATATACTGAATTACCTGAATCACATTGTGTGTATAATTTGCCAACTCCATCTATTTTAAAAGCTTTTATTTAACTTGCCCTGTTAGTATGGGACAAATCTTGCAAGTTAAATTAGAATCACTTCCTGTCGTTAGATTAGGTTGAAATTTGGATTATTTACGTAACTTCGATGACAATGCAATTATATGAAGCTGGTCTCAAGATGGCGTCGGAAGGTGGCCATCGGAACTAGGTAAACAAGGCTCGGGTGACTGGACCGGGGAATTTAGTCCATCACTCGCAGAGAGGCTGACCGCGTGACGGCGACCGACGTCCTGGAACCGGGACGTCGAGAGGTGAGGGTACCCGAAAGGGTATTCCGTTGGGCCGACCACTGACGCCAAGTCACCCTGCTCCGGTGGTCGGCCCAACAACGAAACGACGTGGGTACGGGCGGGTTATGGGCCCGCGCACCGTCCTTTCGTCGCTCCGCACGAAATGGACCGCGTGTGCTCTTATGGTAAGCCCATCCATAAAAAAAAAGTAAACAAGGCAAAACCGTCGGTCGAGTTTTGACTCGTTTGAATAGTCTTGACAAGCACTTTCACTTCGTTTTATAGCATTTAAATTAAAGCTTGTTTTAAAAAAAAAATGATTATCATTTTCTAATTAAATTTGATGCAGATGTCATGAAAATTAAACAGTTTACCGGTACTTATTGAGAGGTTAATAGTGTTAGGATAACTCTGTTGACAGTTGGCTGTCTACAGCCGCGGGCCAGCCCGTCCGGGGTAGTACCACATTGAGATGAAAATCTACGTCCGAATAGTAGCAATTTGTTACTGCGCTTTTTTGCAATAGGTAAACCTAAATATAATTATAAAAATTAAAAGATATTTTAATAACAGAGACGGTTTTAATAAGTAACTTAAAAACGTCAAACGTTCCATCTTTTAATTCTCGCCGCCATCTTGTAAGTTATTGAAAATAATGGCGGGAAAATGTAATGACATGGCTGTCTTGTATTAGATATTTTAGTATCTTAAAGCGTGATTAATAATTTAAATTTCCTAATGTGATAGGTTCATTAAGAAACTTGTATGTCCCTTTTTTACGCGGGCATTTTAAAAACAAATCTATAAAAACCAACTTGCCGAAGAACATTACAGTATTACACATTATAAATAAAACTATTTTTATTGATTTTATTGCGTTTGTATTTGTTTTTTTTTTTATATTTTTGGTTATGCGTGGCGTACTGTTCCGTGACCGACAACCGACCGACCGTAGAACGTACGACGTAGTTTAATTGACCTTCGCCGATTTAAATTTCGCGGGTATGGTTCTTCATCTTTTGTATTTGCAAGGAGCTAATTGGTGCCAGTGTCGAGCTTTTGTTAGTTTTTTTTGCTTCTTCAATTAGTCGTCATTACCGTTACCATAAATTGGGTGCCGACAGCCAAATGATTTCTCTGGGAATTTGGTAGAACATGATAACGCACGCAATTCACTATTATATCACATTCACTCCCCTTCAGCATTTTCTCTGTATTACATTACATAAAATATCAACAAAATTACTTAATATAACACAATATTCATGAATAAAATTTAAATGATATTTTCCATCAAAAGTCCAAATTTCTTGTATTCTATGCTACCTAGAAATGAGTGACAAAATGGTGATAAAGCTGATAAATAACAAAGAATTAAGATGATTTGGTTTAACGTTAAAAATATGTAAAAAAAAAAAACATTAGCTAATGTGAGATGGGTAGCTATTTAGGAATTCTGGCGGGAAGGTGAAAGCGTTATGTGGTAGTCTTGTATAATATTCAATATCTTAGTTCTTTAAAATGTCATATTTAATAATTTTGATGGCATTTTATGTGATGTGATTCTAGCGACGATTTGTCTTGCCAATTAACGGACAGTTACGAATTAAGATGAAGAAACTTAAGATATAAAGAAAATGATAATTTGTGAAGAAAATTGTAACGATACCGACAACAATGGGTTCGTATTAGTGGCTCATTGCCAATACAAAATAATAAATAAACAATGGTAGTGTTTCATAAAGTAACAACGCCATCTAGTTAAAAAGTCTTAAACTATTTTACAGAAGTTTTTACAACAACATTAGGATTTTGTCATGAAGACCGTGAAGACTTTGTTTAAGGTTGATGACTTACTTTAAAGCTATTGTCTATATGTAAGTTAATTCACCATGTTTTAGTATAACAATGCCTAACAATGTCTTACTAAAGTTTCTATGAGAAAATGTTAGTGAAATATGGAAATAAAAGTGCGTGACGTACTTTTGCTGCATATTGCCTGCAATTTATACTTAAATTATTTAAAATGCTATCAAATTTATTTAAAATAACATCTTAAAACACTGATATATTAATTATTATGGAGGGTAGAGGTAAGGAGCGCCGCCGACTCATTGTGTGAAAAAGTGTCCGTAAAGCCCCCACTACACGTCGGCAGATGCGTCCGCAGATGTCATCGGCGGACGCGTCGGCGGACGTGTAGACGGGGGTGATTTGCTCGTCTGTGGTAGGTATTTGACGTCCGCAGATGCATCCGGCACTCATCCGTTAGTTGTCGGTTTTTGTAGCACGGATCAAAGGGTTTCAACACCAGCGCTGTGTGTTGTGTCCACACGTCTGAAGACGCATCAGTGTTCATCGAAAAGCGAATGAGAGTGCACGCGTGAATTCTGCAGTATTTTTTCGTTCTTTCTTTTTTACTTGCTCGTTAAAATGGCTAACACGAGCACTGACAAAACATTCAAATTCCTGGAGCTGTATCAAGCAGAAATTCGAACAAAATTATCAAATTCTCGTGATGGCTCTGCATATATGTAGTTCTAAAAGTTAGTTATCCACGCTATTCCTGCGAAAAAAAAATGGCGTCCAGGAGAATGGGTTTAAAAAAAATTGCAATAAATCATCATCTTTATCATCTCAGCCCATATACGTCCCACTGTTGCGCTCGGGCCTCCTCCATAATGGAAGGGTATTTGACCTACTATACCACGCTGATCAGACGTGTCGGTATAGGTTGGTATAGGGTTTTATTTCGAGTTTTCCTTCGCATAGATGTTATATGCGTTTTATATCCCTTAGTCGTCTCGTACGATCACCCACTAGTAAGAATGAATGTGTGGGGGATGGTGGTGAATTTTATTCTTACTCCGTCACTACACGGAAGGCAAAAAATACATCATGGAAATGATTTTTTCCACATTATTCGGTTTCTATGTATGCAGATTACAGCGTCCACCACGTTCCTCTTCTCCATTTTTTTTAATAACTACTGCGATGGACAAATGGATGTGTTAATGGATGGATTAAATAGTACTTAAAGGTCCTAAATAAATAAATAGCTGCAACAGCTACGGTCTCAATATCCATTTCGCGTGCGTACGCACGTACGTGTTGCGTCCGTCAAGAATCAATACAGACTGATCGGCCTGCAGACGTGTGGACCGTGCACAGAGATCCATCCGCGGATGCATCTGACGACGTCTGCAGACACATCTGCCGACGTGTAGTGGGGGCTTAAAACAGAGGCGAATAAAGGTGGCGCTATTGTAGAGTTAGTATCAGTTTTAAAAAAAGCGCCAATTTCTAATTTTAATCTTGTTGCTGTCTATTAATCAAAAAATACAAAAAAATGTTATTGCAGGCATTTATTAATAAAATTAAAAATCATTAATTAAAAAAAAGCCTAATACAAAAATTTTAAATGATTTACATACCTTTGGCTGGAAATAAGACAGAAACTGCGGCACATAAATTTCTACTCAGCACACTTCACTTTGTCTACAAGTGCTAAGTTCATATCGAACCCAAATCTACACAAGCGCCATTCTGGTCACTTTTTGAACTGAGCATCTAGTTTACAAGATGGCGACCATAGACTGAATATAATGGTTGATATTTTTTAGTTACGTATTTCATTATCATTCATTATCATAAGCCGTCGATAACATCCATTGCTGGACGTAGGTAGTTCCCCGAGGTCTGACCATAATCGATTCACTTGTTGACAATATGGCTTGAGCAGGTTGGTTTATACCTATCTATATCTAGATCGATTTTTCGTTTTTATTTCTATCGAAAAAAAGGGACACATGAATTAAGAATTCATCACCAGTTACGTTAACAAAAATTTAAATAGCTATCACACATTAACGGACGGACTGGACCGCGCGTGCGCTTACCATAGCCCACCCATAAAAAAAAAGAAAAAAAAAAAAATCACACATTAAGATACTAAAACATCTAATGTGTCATACATTAGATATTTTAGCCATGACATTTTTATTTTCCCGCTAAAGTCTTCAATCATTTTAAAAGAAGGCGATGAGAAATTAAAACATAGAACGTATGACGTTTTTGAGTTACTTATTTAATCCATTTCTATTATTCAACTATTTTTTGCAAAAAGTACTGAAAGTTTTCTATATCAAGTATGGTTTTCAAAAAAAAGCTATTCACGAATTGCTTTTTACTATATCCCGTCTAATTTGATAATATCACCTCGCACTTTTAATATATTGGGGCCCTTACAGTTATCTATACAAATAAATAAAATTGAAGTGTCTGTTTGTAATGTCAAAATAATGGGTTTTTTTCATGCTAATACGGTTATTTGTACGATACGTATGCCTAAAACCGGTCTAAAAATTGTTTGCCTGTCTGTTTGCTTTGCGTGTTCTTCAAAACGGTTAGACGGATTTTGACAATATTCTACTAGCAGATCGCTGTGTAAATTTTATTCCGGTATTCCCACGGGAACGGGAGTTACGCGGGCATGGCGACTGAAACCAAGCTAAGCGAGGGCGGGTTTCTAGTTATGAATAAGCTAAGTCAATATGAAGAAATATGTGTAATAATTTGTTTCATAAGTAATGACGTATTTTCTTTAAATGGCGACACCCTAAAGAAATAATCCCTGTATTTCGTTGGGACTTTAAAAACATAAAATTAACGGGCAAAAATTACATCCAGACTCAAAACAATTTGTTGTTCGCACAATGAGTTGTCCTGCATCGGATTCGAACCCGCTATACTGGCATTTTAGGTCGGTATCTTAACCACTACCCCATCTGTGCAGTCGATTGTACAGTATATGTGAATTTTTCTATCCGTGTGGTGACGGAGTAAGAGTAGAGTTCACCATTCCTTTTCTTACCTGTGAACGTCCTTAAAGATGACTAAAGGATATGCAGATTATAATAGGGCCTTAAATATGAAATTGCCGTTTTAACTTACTAGCCACTTTGAATTAAAATTAAACCTGCATGGTGTCAGATATCAAAGTGAAACTGTTTTTAAACGAAAACTATAACATTATAAATTTAAAAAATGTATGACATTTGATCGTTCGGCGTTCAATTGTTTTGATTCAGCTTTTGAAGTGAACATAGATACGACGAAAATCAGAGTAATTTTCGAAATACGAGTTCCGACGTGGGATTAACGCAGCAGAAACGACTCGTGATGTCAATGCTGTGTTTGGAGAGGATACAGCTAACTAACGCACCGTGCGTTTTTAGTTTAACCGCTTTCATAGTGGAAACTGGTACTTGAAGAATAAACCACGAGACAGACCAGCCGCTAAGGTAAATAGGTGGAAGCCGATCCGAGTCAAACTACCAAGGAAATAAAGGCATGGTTTGACGTTAGCATACCCACAATATTGACCCATTTGCACCAAATCGGTAAAATAAAAAAAATTGTAAAATGGGTGCCTCATGATTTGACAGATCTGCAGAGAGCAGCGCGCGTTAAAGCTTGCCTTATCCTGTGAAACCGGTAGAGGCTGCGAGTGACCGGAACGGGGATTTAGTCCGGACACCCACGGAGGGGTTAGCCTCGCAACGGCGATCTGCGTCCTAGTAGGGACGACGACGGAAGATGGTACCGTAACCCACCCGTATAGCATGTTGCCTTCGTTCTTGGGTCGACCACCGGTGCAGAGTTCCTTGTTGAGTTTCTTCCTTCATTCTTTATGATAATCGCAAGCGAACAATGCAAAGGCTGACACCAGGTCAAAAGCTACATCAATGCACTATACCGAAGCTTACCCATAGAAAGGTGATGGTAACAGTTTCTTCAGATTTGTTCAAGCAATAAACGCAGATGTCTACTGTGCAGAACTCCGAGCAATGATGACGAAATTCGGAGTAAAACAGCCCCGACTTGTCAATCGATCTTCACTATTATTGCTCCTGGATAACGCAAGACTGTTCGAAAAACTGTTTTACCACTAAAAGACCAGCAGTTAGAAACCATACGTCATCCTTCGTACTCGCGGAACACTGACGACAAGTCACCCTGCTCCGGTGGTCGGCCCAACGACGAAAGCTACGTGGGTACGGGTGGGTTATGGGCACACGCGCTGTCCTTTCGTCGCCCCGGACGGAATGGACCGGGTGTGCGCTTTCCATAGCCCACCCAAAAAAAAAAAATCCTTCGTACTCGCCAGACCTCACCCCAACCGATTACCATTTTTCCATGATGTAGACAAATTTTTGCACGCAAAAAGTACAAAATAGCTTCACACAGTTTGTAGAGTCCAGGACCAGGACCCCAGAGTTCTATCGCAAAGGTTTAAATAATCTTCCAATTAGACGGCAGAAATGTATAGATAACAAGGGTTAAATACTTTGATTCAAAATAACTGTTTTATGAACAAAATAATTGGTAATTTCATACTTTAACCCCTAATATCTATGTAAAGAAGGCAAACTCGACATAAAATTTTATGCTTTTGACCAGTGCGGTCCACGGGCAGAGAGGCGGTGGTGAATTGTATTCTTACTCCGTCACCATACGGTGTGTCATCATCATCAATCATCCTGCTCTTATCCCAATTACTTGGGGTCGACGCAATATGTCATCTGTTTTGACATATTGCAAAAAGTTTCGGCAATGACTTTTATGACCGGCCGCCTGCCTGACGTCAACCCTCCTTGGGAATGTAATCGTTGACCCAAATGGTACCAGATGGAGTTGGTCCGGGTCAATCTAGGGCTCTTAGTCGTCTTTTACGACACCCACGAGCAAAGCAAGGGTTGGTAGTATTCGAAGCCGCCACCACACACAGCTAATAGCTCACAGCATACGGTGTATATAGTGTTTTAATTTTGTTATTATTTGCCCGACAATTCTATAACTCTTCAGCATTCGAAGTCACGGTAGAAATGTGGTATTTTATATCCAATAAGTTAACGTTATTATAACTAACTAAGGTGTGGGGTTTAACTACCCACTACAGAAAAAAAAACTACAAAAATTTGATGTTTTAAATACAATTAATCCTATATGTTTTCTTTAAAATCCACATCATCATTTCAGGTTACGTCCCACTGCTGGGCTTGAGCCTCCTCCACAATAGGAGGGAAATTAACCACGCTGATCACAGGTTGCTATACGGTTTTGACGTGACAACGTCTTATAATTCGATGGAGCCGGCTGCACACACGAAAAAACATGACGTATGCGGCGTTACCTCGCTCTGAGGCGTTCCATTTAAGGCTTGATCCATACAAAATATCTATCAAACAAATAAAATTAAAATTTTCTTTTGAAAAATTAAACCATTCCATCAGTATTTTCTTATGACGTTGTCACGTTCAACTATCGTCAGTAAACCGACTTTACAGACAACCGAATTTTTTGTCAAATTTTTCTCGCACATCTGTTATATGCATATTATATCCCTCAGTCGTCTTTTACGACAGCTACGGGCAAGATAGGGGGGCGGTAAATTGTATTACTGTCCGTCACCACACGGAATAACTAACATATATCTTTATATATGTATTAATATGTCACTGAACTCCTCCTAAACGGCTGGACCGATGTTGATGATTTTTTTGTGTGCGTTCAAGTGGATTCGAGAACGGTTTAGATTAACAATTGGAACCGGTAGGTGGCGCTGCTTTTTTATTTTATTTGAACAGAACAACGTCTGTTGGGTCAGCTAGTCTTTATATATGCCACTAAACTCCTCCTAATTTCCGTGTGGTGACGGAGTAAGAATACAATTCACCACCCCCTATCATACCCGTGGGTGATCGTACGAGACGACTAAGGGATATAAAACGCATATAACATTTATGCGAGAGAAGGAAGACTCGAAATAAAATCCTATACCAACACGTCCGACCAGCGTGGTATAGTAGGTCAATCACCCTTCCATTATGGAGGAGGCCCGAGCCCAACAGTGGGACGTATATGGGTTGAGATGATGAAACTCCTCCTAAACGGCTGGACCGATGTTGATGATTTTTTTTTTTATGTTTTATGTTTATGTATGTTCAAGGAGGTCCGAGAATGGTTTAGATTCACAATTGCACCCGGTGGGTGGCGCTGTAGTCGATTTCAAGGAGAATTCCTTTTACTTTATTTGAACAGAACGTCTGTTGGGTCAACTAGTTTATATATATTTTATAATATCAAAATACCGTATTAATCTTTAAATTTTTGTGTCGTGGAGCACTTCAGAAACATAATGGACACAAATTACCCTCAGATTTTGAACGATTATTTGGAGATCGCATAAGGAATTGTCCTATATGGAAGTAGAACCTACTTGACAGAGGAGATCGGTAGTTAGGTTTCTACCCAAAGCTGTGAAATATGTACCTATATGTTACACTAGCAACCCGCCCTCGCTTCGCTTCGGTTATAGGTTATAGTCGTTTTACCCGCGTAGTTCCCGTTGCCCGTAGGAATACCGGGATAAAATATAGCTTAGTTTACGCCCTGATATTATAGCTTTCCATTGGTGAAAGAATTTTTGAAATCGGTCCAGCGGTTTTGAAGATTACCTGGAACAAACAGACAGACAGACAGACAAAAATTTTTAATTGCTATTTTAGGCATAGGTGTCGTGCAAATAACCGTGTGAGCATGAAGAAAGTCTATTATTTTGACATTACAAACAGACACTCCAATTTTATTTATTGGTATAGATTGTCCGTGTGGTGACGGAATAAGAATACAATTTTGACCACTACCATTTTGACCGTGGATGTCGTTAAAAATTATTAATGGATTAAAAATGCATATAACATCTATGCAAGAGAAGGGAAACTCGAAACTGAATCATATATCAACACGTCTGACCAGCGTGGTTTAGTACATCAATTTCCTTCCCACAATGGAGGAGCCCCGAGCCCAACAGTGGGACGTATACAGGTTGAAATGATGATGGCATTGTTGAAGCAGTTGTTAGCTAGATGTGTTCAAATAAAGTTCTGGCATTAGTTTTATGTGATCAGGTCCACACGATCTATGGATATAAATGATAGTACAGATGTTAAGATAACGTGTCGTACCAGTGTCGCGGATTCGAAGCCCACACAGGACAACATTTTGTGCGATCCATAAATTGTTGTCTTAAGTCTGGATGTAATTTGTGTCCGTTAATTATATGTTTGTAAAGTTTCCCGCAATACAAAGATTATTTTTTTAGTGCAGTTCTTTAGAGTGAGGCGCGAGATACTGCCACAATCGTTACCCTTGAAAAGAGGGTAGGCGATAATATGAATAGTCTACTTTTCTGTAAAATTTTTTCTTTCTGGATGCTGGCATATAAAAAGTGCAGGCTCTCAACCTAAGACATTTAAGCGATGGAGCCTGAGGTACCCCTTATGAGGTATGAACCTCACCTTGTAGCGTTTCTGAGGACAAAGTGCGAGTTTTGAAATTATCAGAATAGTTTTTTTTGTGACTTAATTGTTAGCCGCAGATGGCTGTGACAACTCTACCCAGACTGGGGGGGTGAGAGATCTCAACTCGTATAATCAAAATTGTAGACAAAACAAGATAATAAATTTTTGTAACCTATCTACTGGTAATAAATTAGTCAGACAAGTTGTTGCTTTTTGAGGGAGTTACTTTGAACGTGTTCGCCAATGATTGCACGATTTTGACGTTTAAAGCATTACATGAAGATTAAATTGCATTTTATTGTCAGGTGCTTTAAAAAACACTTTTGAAAAGAATAGGAATGTTAGAAAAAAGCATTGTATTTTTATAAACGAGAACTGCCCATTTTCTATCTATCAACGCCAATTGTGGGACATAGGTTACACTAATCGTTCTAAATTCTTCTTAATTTTTCATAGGTTACTTTTTTTTTTATGGGTGGGCTATGGTAAGCGTACGCACGGTCCAGTCCGTCCGGGGCGATGAAAGGATGGCGCGCGGGCTCATAACTCACCCGTACCCACGTCACCTCGTTGTTGGGCCGACCACTTCATTAACTCCTTAAGGGTTCTTTATAGCGCCATCGCCACTTGGTATGCGGTTCAGTGATAGCAGCGAGTATCCTAAGTTACCCAAGAGTGCAACTGCCCATTCGCCTTGATCCTTTAGCTGGTTTCTAAGACTCCCATGATTTTATTTAAAAGACCATACTTGAAGTTATGGAAGTATCCTTGTATTGCAGGGGACTTGACAAATATAATTAAAAGAAACAAATTACATCCAGACTTGAAAGAAAAATTTGTGGATCGCTAAGTGGCATGGGTGGAATTCCAAACCGCGATATTTCCACGGTAAGTCAATATCGTGATAAAGGTAGTGGCTAATACTACGCTATTTGTGCAGTCTAGTTTTTTGTTTTGTGTTAGCCGTAGATGAATGAATAACTTTACTCGTACATTGAGGAGAACATTGAGGAATCTCAACTCGGGAATGTGAGAATTTGCCAGTCTTTTATTAATTTTTTCATCAAGAATAGAAAAATAGAAGGAGTAATATTTTACTGAAGTTATACTTTTTTCGCGCGTTAGACAAATGGATAATGTATGATGCGCGCACCGTCACGATAAACCGACATCCTGAAGTTAGGTAGCCTACTTTTTTTTTAGATGCGCGCACACCCTCACAAATGTCAGCTAGATAATGCGTTAAAATAAAACTTTCAATATATTCAATATCTTTTTGATGTGAAACATCTATAGGCGAGGGTGACCGCGATGGTTGCGTGGCGTTTAACGCCACGCCTCGCGGTGCCCTCTTGACTAACTATTAATTTTTTTTTTGGTGTGACTTAGTTGTTAGCCTCAGATGGCTATGACAACTTTACCCGGACTGGTGGGTGAGCGCTGAGGGCTCTCAACCCCGCAAACTAACTATTAAATAAATATCGGGATATATATGTACATTTTTGTAACGAAACCATGGTGCGATTTAAAATTTTGTACAACGCCATCTAGTGAACTCAAAGTAAATTGTTATCTATTATGTATACTAATGAAAATAAATGTTTAGAATTCATTCAGTGTGCGGTGGATTAATTTTATTTCTGTGTAATATTTCAAATAATAATGGATTGCCATTATTTTATTCGTATTATTTTATTCAATACTTTATGCCATATTAGTTCTGTCGTAATCTATTCTTTTATGCATATATACTTGTACAAATAATTTCGATGTTTCACATCTGCCAGGCGTCCTGAGTGACGGCTAACTTTTTTTCTATTATTACTGTCGTGTTTTCTACAAACGTAAGATAACGCGAAGGATTGTAGAAAGATTTTTACGCCAAAGAAGTTTAACTTCTACGTTCGTACATAATACACGCATACTTTTTTTTATAAACCCTACACCTTAGAATAATAATGTATAGAAGGTAAGTTCACGCACAAAAAGTGAATCATTTCAATTGGAGCCTAATGGAGCTTACGCCGGAACCGTTCCGTAATGTACAAGGTCATTGTACTGCACGCACATAACTCTTAAAAAATAAATAGGCAATTATGACGCTTTGTGCATTCAAATGGTGTCACAACAAATTTGAAAAATATAAAAAGTATCTCGACGATTTATGATAATAAAAACAAAATTTGATTTCATAATTTGTATAGTGGTGTGCGTGTGTAGGTACGTGTGTAATCGCCGTATTGTTTGCTTCATATTTTTGATGGCTTACGTATGGACACTATCCTTCTATATGTTATTATTCTAAGCCCTACACATTAATTTAGATCATAGATGACAGATGACATAATACGGTGCCTATTAAGAGCTTCAGCCACAAGTGGGGGATTATAGACTACAGCGTAGAGGTCCTGGTTTCCCTCCATACGTTGTACATTTGTAAGTTTTCAGATTTACTTGTGTATTACAATCATAAATCGCTAATTAAGATCGGCTTTAACTGTGAAGGAAAATTTACTGAGGAAATTGATATATTTAAGAGTTTATAAAAAGAAATCAATTCTCCGTGTGGTGACGGAGTAAGAATACAATTCACCACTCCCTAGCTTGCCCGTGAATGTCGTTTATAATATGCACATAACATCTATGCAGGAAAAGGAAATACTCGAAGTAAAACCGTATTCGTCTGACCAGCGTGGTATTGTAGGCCATATTCCATGTCATTGTGGAGGCTCGAGCCCAGCAGTGGGATATATATGAATCGTGACGATGATTTATGCAAGAGAGGAAAAATTCGATATTAAATATTATACTAATACTAGATGTATTTATCAATATCAGCGTGGTATAGTAGGTCAATTTCTACAATAGGAGGGAAATTGACCTACTATACAAACGGGTATTTTTTTATTTCGAGTTTGCCTGCCCTTGCACAGATCTTATATGCGTATGCCGGTGGATGTTGTAAAATATGACTAAAGGATAAATTATACCGATAACATTTATGTAAGAGAAGGAAAACTCGATATAAAACTATACTAACACGTGACCAGCGTGGTATAGTAGGTTAATTTCCCTTCTATTGTAGAGGAGGCTCGAGCCCAACAGTGGGACTTATGTGGGCTGAAATTATGATATCCTTTAGTCGTCATTTACGATATCCGTGGACAAGATGGGGAGTGGTGAATTGTATTCTTACTCCGTCACCACACGGAAGGTTTCATAGTGGAAAGAAACAAAAACACCATTTAAAAATAATCATTGAATAAAAATGTATTTACAATTACAAAAATTAGTTATTGTCACTATTATAATTATTATTTAAATTTTCGCACTGGGTTTCATTTTTGGCGGTTTTATTATCGTGCCTATGCTCTTTCTTTTCATCATGGCGACCTTTTTTTGAGCTGGTGTTGCAATACTTTTCGTTAATTTCATCTTCGATTTCTTCTCTTTAATTTGCACAGCTTTTCCATCGGTTTCCATGTTTTCTTTCTCAATCTTTTTCTTTATTTTCACCGGTTTATCATTGGAAATGTTTTCATTCGATTTGGTTTTCGTTTTTTTAGACTTTGCCGAAATTTCCTTCGGCTTGCTTTTCATCTTTTCAGATTTGTCTTTAGTTTTCAACTTTTCCTTGTCAACTTTATCGATTTTTGGTTTGTTAGGTTTGGTTATCTTCTTTTCTTTCATAGATACGAGTTTGAAAGATCCAGAAGCACCCGTGCCCTTCATTTGAACTATGGTTCCATCTTCTACAGCTTTTTTAATATATTTTTTAATTATGTAATTAATTTTCTCAGTATCCACGTCATAATTTTCTTTTAAATACTTCTTTATTGCGTACAAAGACACTCCTTTTCTAGTCTTCAATTCCGTAAGAGCTTGCTGAATCATTATTTTCGTTGTCAATTTCTTTGAATCTTGATTATCTGCCTGGGCAACCTTTTTCTTTGTTTTCTTTTTTAGAAATTCTTCAGTTGGACTTTTAGGCATCTTTTTCTTAGGTTTCGATGGTAATGCAGATTTCATTTCGATATCCGAAGAATCGGAAGACATTTTAAAACGTATTTAACTATATTTCAATAAATAACATTTAAAATTATATTTTTATACCTTCATCTAAATCGACGCTTAAGTGTAATGAAGCTTTACCTTAACGACAGAGCGGTCTTAATATTTAATATTTTTTAGAAATGTGTGGGTAGTTTGTAAAAATATGTTGCTTATATGAATTTTGTTCAAGCCTGCTTTACTTTTTCTTAAAGCGATAAAAAGTACGGATGCTTATTACAACCTTATATTTTAAAACCATTTCGAATTAATAATATTTTATAGTTTGTATTTGCCGTGTGGTCACGGAGTAAGAATACAATTCACCCCACTCCCAATCTTGCCCGTGGATGTCGTAAAAGACGACTAAGAGATATAATAAGCATGTTAATTCTATGTGACAGAAGGAAACCTCGAAATAAAACTATGTACTGACCCGTATGGTCAGCGTGGTATAGTAGGCCAATTGCCCTCTTATTGTGAAGGAGGCTCGAGCCCAGCATATGGCGTATATAAATCGCGCTGATGAGATAATTATCTAATGTCCCATATTAGCACGCGGCCGCAAGTTGAGAAAATACGTCAAGAAACTTAAATAGTTCAATTCAATGCAATTTCAATGGTATTTTATGATCTTTACGATGTTTTTAGAAGCGGTAAATTTGTTGGATTCTCAAACACGTTTATTTTTTGTACGTCTGATAAATGATTATCATTGTTTCGAGTATTTCTTCTCTTGTATCATATCTGCATATTGTATCATCATATTTTTTAGCCGACGGGCAAGATAGGGGTTGGTGAATTGTATTCTTACTCCGTCACCACAAGAAATGGATAGGTTTCATTTATCATTTTTTTAGCTCATATACGTCCCACTGTTGGGCTGAAGCTTCCTCCATAATTGGAGAAATTGATCCGCCGTACCACAGCTAGTTTACCGTGTGGTGACGGAGTAAGAATACAATTCACCACTCCCAATCTTGCCCGTGGATGTCCTAAAAGACGACTAAGGGATATAATAAGCATATAACATACGTTTAAGAGAAGGAAAACCCGAAGAAACTTCGAAATAAAACCGTATTCCAACACGTCTGACTAGCGTGGTGGGTCAATTCCCTTCTCATTATGAAGAAGGCCTGAGCCCAACAGTGGGGCTTATATACGCTGACATAATGATGGCCACAGTCATACGGGTTCACTTAGTCGTCTTTTACGAAACCTACGTGACAACACGGGCAGAAATAATTGTGGTGAATTGTTTTCTGACTCCGTCAGCATACGGAATGAATGGGTTTACTAACTTCAAAACTAAATTGTGGATTCATTAAGTTCAGCTCAAATTCGTCCCACTGTTAGGCTCGAGCCTTCTCCACAATAGGACTTTACCATGCAAGTCAGATAGTTTAGCATATGGTTTTATTTAGTTTTTCTTCTCTTGCATAGACGTTATGTGCATATTATATCCCTTAGTCGTCTTTTACGACAGCCACGGGCAAGATAGCGAGTGGTTAATTGTATCCCTACTCCGTCACCACACGGGCAATTCCGTATTTCGTCCCCTACCTTCGAGTTCCATCATCAGAGTAACCTATTGGTACCTGATGGTGCATGGGTATTTCGAAAGTACGGTCCGAAAATCGAAAATCCGGTTAATGGTTCGGGGATCGAATGTTATGTCGCCCCGTCGCCTATCACTGGCGGGGGGGAACAGTGCGTAAATGTATTTCCACTAGGGATGTGAAAAAATAATCGTTTTTTATAATAATCGATTATTTTTTTTGTAATAATTGATTTTTATAATCAATTATGAAAATAATAAAAAAAAGATTTTTTTTATATTAAAATTAATCGATTATTTTTTTTAATCGATTTATTTTAAAGAACAAAAAAATCGATTATTTTCCCCTCAAGTCACATCCCTAATTTCCACAGCGTTAATAAATAAAAAGAGCGTGTGTACAAGGTACGCATGGCAAGAGTGAAACTTCTTTATCCTTCATCCTTTATCTCATTCTCTCGCCGGCTGAATCCTATACATTAACGTGTTTGTGTCTCTATGGACTCGCTTTGTCGTTTCATCGAGTTTGAAATCACAACGATTCTAAAGAAGTTTCACTTCAAAAAATTACGGTTAATGGTAAATATCTATTATTCGTTTATATCCAGCATAATTTTATTGGCAAACAGCACCAACAGCGATTGGTAACTGTCAACAATCTGACTGGACAGATGGCGTAGCGGAGGTTCGAATCCCACGCAGGACAACACTTTGTACGATCCACAAATAATTATTCTCAGTCTGTATGTAATTTGTGCCCGTTAATTACGCGCGGTCCTGTCCGTCCGGGGCGATGAGAGGACGGCGCGCGGGCCCATAACCCACCCGTACTCACTTCACCTCGTTGTTGGGCCGACCACCGGAGCAGATGTGACTTGTCATCAGTGGTCGGCCCGACGGAATATCCTTTCGGGTAACCTCACCTCTCGACGTACTGGGACGACGGTCACCATCGCGCGGTCAGCCTCTCTGCGGGTGACGGACAATTCCCCGGTCCGATCACCCGCGGCCTCGGCTAGGGCGGCATTAGGCGCAGATACTCGCGCCTGCGCCGCCCCAGTCGCCGGTGGCGGAACGTGTCGCCGAATAGGAGCTCTACTCGCACACGATCCACCGCCTCCTTCCGTGAGATTACGGCCTCACAGAAGGCGGCGACCGCGTCCCAGTTCCTGACGTTGTCGAGCATCTCCCTGGCGATGGTCGGCAGCGCCAGGTCGGCACCGATAATCGCGACGAGTTCACGGCGCTCCCCCTCCCATGCAGCACACTCCTCGAGCGTGTGCTGCGCCGTATCCTCGTCGCAACTGCAGTGGTGGCAGGACGGTGTGCTCTCCCTCCTGACAATCTTGTGCAGGTACTTCCCAAAACACCCGTGCCCCGTAAGCACCTGCACCAGTCGGAAGGAAAGCACCCCGTGCGTCCGCTCCAACCACTCCATCAGCACCGGCCGGAAGGCTTCGACGGTCCTGACACCGTACCGAGGACTCTCCAGTCGTACTGCCCAACGGGCAATGACTCCTTGGCGGGCGTCGACCCGCCAGGCGGTGATCTCCTGCAGGGAGACCATGCCGCCGCGGGCGTCGACCCGCCAGGCGGTGATCTCCTGCAGGGAGACCATGCCGCCGCGGGCGCGCGTCTCCGAAAGGATTATTACCTTAGTGCGGATTGTCTTTAAAAAAAAAATATATATATATTAATTAAAAAACAAAAAAAAAAAAAGGTTTTATTTAAATGCTGCTTGTCAAGACTATTCAAACGAGTCCAAACTCCACGGTTTTATCTCGTTTAGTTTAGGATCCTATGGCCACCTTCTGACGCCATCTTGAGACCAGCTTCATGATACCATATTATTGCATTGTCACCGAAGTTACGTAAGTAAATCAAATTTCAACCTAATCTAACGACAGGAAGTGGTTCTAATTTAACTCGCAAGATTTGTCCCATACTAACAGGGCAAGTTAAATAAAAGCTCTTAAAAAACTTGGCAATGATGGTATTATCAAAATAATGGGCTTATGTTCAACAATGGAGATCGATAGGCTGATAATAATAATAAAAAAGAAATAACACAAAATACAATATAAAAATTTATTTATTAATCTTATAACTAAAATTATATTATCTTACATAATTATAATTATGTTTATATGCACTGCATTGCATATTTATTGTACCACATTTTATTATTGTATTAAAAATTATTGCATAGACAGCGTAATGGTTTAATGATTACTGATGTCAGCTGCTATAGATTCGATGCTTAGAATTTACATAATTAAATATTTATTTTGAAATTTTAGAGTATTTATGTGTTTCAGACCTTAGTTTTGTGACCTTATTTAATGGTGGGTTAATAGAAAGTGACCTTTATTTTCGAAGTGAAAGCTTCTGTAGGCAGGTTTGTATGGGGAGTATTCACGTAAGTCGTCATCGACATAGTCACGTGACGTGTTAACGCTAACACTATATGTGTAATGATAAATGTCAAACCACATATAAATATCCAAAAATAACAACTGTTTGTTCATAGTTTTAAGTTTTCACTTCTGTCGGCAATTCTAACGACTGTTTCGTGTTCTTTTTATGTTTAAAAAGAAAACACTCCGCAAAGAATAAAACCGTGTGCCACATATTCTTGTTCTGTAATTTGAGTAAGTTTGTATTACTTAGTGCAGTGTGTATAGTTAAAAAAAACAAAAAGTGTTTATTTCGGCTTTTCCTTCAATTCCCGTGATGATTTGCTTGCGTTATTTAGTCACCGTTTACGATTCCCTCGGAATATATTTTGCAGGATATAAATAGGTATACAGGTATATATTCCGATGTTGCCCGTTATAATATATACTTATTAGAATAAAAAAAATATTTACATTAAATATTAAAGCAAAATCGGCATCGAACCTAAAACATCTACAATACAATGACCACTAAAACCTCTGCGCTATCCATACATGTTTATTAGTTAAAATTATTTTGTCATTATTTTTGCACTCAAGTGTAAAATATTAATAGTTATGAATTAAAAATATATAATGCCCACCAATCGCATGCATACTGGGGTGTGCCACAAGGGTGTCGTAAGATACCAGTAAAGAAAGTACAGTTATTAAAAAGTCAGACATTTTGGTACCTACAAGATTGAATTTCAAGTTTTACTTCCCTTGCATATATATTATATACATATTATATCCCTTAGTCGTCTTTTACGACACCCACAGGCAAGGAGGTGGTGAATTGTATTCTTACTCCGTCACCACACGGGAATAAATTACCAAATTTCAAAAATTACAAGATGATATTCTTTTTGTTCCCTTCAATAAGAGACATTTATTAAGGGGAATAAATAAGGGATATAATATGCATATAAACATCTATGCAAGACAAGGGCAACTGGAAATGAAACCCTATACCAATTAGGGATGCAAACTATATGTTTCAAAAACATCGATGTTTGCCATTTATGTTCACTATTGTAAAACATCGATGTATCATTGTTATTTTATACGATGTTTTGCCTGTAATGTGTACTTTTAGCAGAGCCTGCAAAAAAGGTCCTCGCATCACGCAAATGTTGGTGTTTTATGTAAAAAATATGCTTGATTTAGCTAAAAACAATATAGCATAGATTTCAAAAAAACGTTTTCAGGGCGATGTTTTTTGTCATCGTCATCAAAACATCGATGTATCGATACATCGATGTATTTGGTTTCGATATTTGCATCCCTAATACCAACATACTAGAGTGCTAAATTTTTTCATATTCTGGAGAAGTCTGAAGCCAAGGGCGACGATAAGGGGAATGGTATGATGCCATTATATATTTTTATTCCACCAACTCGCGGATAAAGCTTTCTGCGGTGTATATATGTATATATATATCTTTTGATTAAACATTGAAAGATATAAATAAGTCTTTATAATAGATATGGCTGATATACAGAGGGTTTTTATAATATTCCTGAATCGTAATACATGTTTAGAGTTCAACAGTCCTCTTGTTATATACAGGTTGTTTCAATTCGTGTTGTATATAATTTTTGACGTTTAATGGGAGGGAAAAATGGCGTTACGATTTTTGTAATCGATTAATAATGATAAGCGGTTACGCTAGGGCGTTTACGTTACTTTACAAAATGCTGATACGTGAAAAATGTGTTTATGAGATTTTAATACTTTTTCCTTATAGTCATTTTACCATGAGGTCTGATAGTGCATCGAAGACCAGGAGTTCCAGACGAAAGGGTTCCAAGATCATAACTTGTGTGCGTGTTTATAAATTATCTCTTACAAATTTTTATTTCCTATTTATTCCTATAGTAATAGTTCCATACTAAAAAAATCACCCCTTATTTAATCCCCTTTTAAAATCATCACATATTTATGAAACAATATTCTTATTGAATCGCAGTATTATAGGTATGATATTAATGAATTGACTAGTTTTAACCTCATGTTACTATGTCTAGTGAATGAATTTCTTCTTTTTTCTTTCTTTTCTCTTAGTTTTTTAGTGAACTCTCTTATAGTCTGTACAATATGTACATATTATTTATGTTTTTTTTTTCTGTACTGATTGTTTCTATGGATTTTCGCTTTCTTAAAGATTTTTTTTAACTTTCAACTTCTGGAATATTAAAGTTCCATTCAACCCTACGTTTTACCCTTTAAAATTTACAATGATTGTAAACATGTTTCTATTTTACGCCTATAAAACTACTTGCCTGCAAGTATTAAAACATTGTCGAATTAGGATGTTTATATGTTTCATCCTACCCTAATCAACGAAAAGAATATGCTTACAATTAACAAATTAAATGAAGGGAACAAACACGAATTGAAAATCACCTCTATATACATTAAATTCTAGGCGAATTAAAAATCGTCAACAGCGCCATCTACCGGTGGGAGCATTAGAATTTTCCTTGAGCTTTCGCTTCCGAAATAAATTTTCTGACGTGAACGATGTAATCTAACATCACAGTTGAGAATGCCGCATCGAGCACGAACTGAGGGATTTTACCTGAAAAATTATGAAGGGAAGTTTCAATTATTTGATTGAATCTGCTGTGATTTTGATTTGTGTACACTTAGAGTACAATACACCACTACTCCTCTATTACCCATGGGATGGTAGAAATATTAACTTATTTCTAAGGGGTAAAAGAGGGACACAAAATTAAAAATAAAGGATTATTTTTTCTGCATGTCTTTTTGAAGTGAAACTTCTTTAGAATCGTTGTGATTTCAAACTCGATGAAATGAAAAAGCGAGTCCATAGAGACACAAACATGTAAATGTATAGGATTCAGCCGACGAGAGAATGAGATAAAAGATAAAGGAGTTTCACTTACGATATGCGTACTTTGTACACACGCTCTTTTTTTTTTAATCATTCTTTACTTAATATAAATTTCGTCGAAAACGTTATTTCTACTTTCGCTTGCACGCTCGCCTCAAGCGGAACGTGACAATATTTCGTGCGTACAGGCGGCTTTAATCACTTTATAAGTAACTAGTAACCCGCCCTCGCTTCACTTCGGTTTCAATCGTCTTTATCCACGTAGATCCTGTTCCCATGGGAATACCGGGATAATTTATAGCCTATGTTACTCCCAGATATTATTGATTTCCATTGGTGAAAGAATTTTTGAAATCGGTTCGGTGGTTTAAGCATGAAAGCGTAACTTACTTTCGCATTTATAATATTAAGTAAGGATTATTGCGTCAAAATAGCTATAACAAATAAGCTTACCTTTCAAATCACAGCACATCAGCCATTGGAAGGTCGTATGCGTTTCTATTTTACCACCTTGAGTTTGGACAGATCTGGGCTTCAGGTACCAGCAACCAACTTTGTTTTGACCTCTGAAAAATAAAATAGTCCAAGTCTTATTTCTAAATCCGAGTGCTTTTTTGACAACCCTAAGCGTATGACGTCACACTAATTACATCATCATCATCACTTCAGATCATATACCTCCCACTGTTGGGTTCGCGCCTCCTCCACAATAGCAGGGAACTTGACCTTACTATACCATGCTGGTCAGGCAGGTTTATATAGGGGTGTTATATGCATAATAGTCTTCTTTTACGACATCCACGGGCATGACAGGGAGCGGTAAATTGCATTCTTACTCTGTCACCACTCGAAAATCATAGTAATAAAGGTGAAGATTTGTGAATATGTATGTTTATTATCTTTCACGGCTGGACGAATTTTGATTAAATTCGGCACGGTAGGTAGCTGACACTGGATTAACACAAAGGATATTTTCTCCTTTTTACCCCAGTAATATGTTCAACTTAACATTTTTACTCATGATTCATATACAGCCCACTTGGCTTGGGCCTCCTCCACAATAGGAGGGAAATTGACCTACTATACCACGCTGGTCAGACGTGTTGGTATAGGGTATTATTTCGAGTTGCCCTTCTCTTACATAGATGTTATCTACGTATCATAATCCCTTAGTCGTCTTTTGCGACATCCACGGGCAAGAGAAGGGGTGGTGAATTGTATTCTTACTCTGTCACCACACGCAATAGAACGGACAAAATTAAATCTTACGATTAACAGACACAATAGACTAACCTGACGAGGTCCCTATGGGGTGGGTATCCAGGTACATTGACGCTAACACCAGAGCTGATGTAGGCTTGAGGATTTTCGTCCACGATCTTGCCATCTGCCGATAACGCAGCTGAACACCTCAAAATTACGAAGTCTCTTGGTGCTATAATGCCTCGGCCACCACCTGCTGTGACCTGGTAAGATAGATCCATACCCGGACCTATTTCCTGGGGAGAAAAGAAAATACTATGCAGATATTTTTAAGGGGAAAACTCCAGCGAGTGGAACATTGAAGACAAAATCCTCTTGGGGCTGGTGATTCACTCATACAGCGAGTTAGTTATTCACAATATCTTTATATATATATTAGGGCGTTTCAGAAAAAAAATATTTTCTCGGAACGCAGCTCAAAAGTTTCGTTTAGATACCAAAATAGGCCTCTGAAAATATGAGCTATTAATATTAAGGTTGTCCGCAACGCACTTTTCGATTTCCCATAAGAATAACACCGGAAAATCTTAAATTTTTTTCTGAATTTTGTAACTAATGAACCATACAATGCTCTGCAATTTCCATTAAATATTTTTGTAGAAAATTGAACACTCTACAAAAAGTTCTGATATCATTTTTCGATGAATCAACTCATTCAAAACTTATTCAAGGTCAAAGTTAAAAAAACCTAAACCTTCTTTAGTATTAAATGTAGTACAAAAAGTTCTATAGAATTGAATATTTCCTTTGTACGTGTGTGTCACTGAACTCCTCCTAAACGGCTGGACCGATGTTGAGGTAAATTTGTGTGTGTGTTCAAGGGGATTCGAGAATGGTTTACATTGACAATTGGACTCGGTAGGTGCCGCTGCAATCGATTTCAAGGAGAATTCCTTTTACTATTTTTTTAGATTTAAACAAAATAACGTCTGTTGAGTCAGCTAGTCTCTCTCTTGCCCGCGGCCTCAGCTAGGGTGGCAATGCCATGATATCACAAAAATAAGTAGACTGCACAGATGGCGTAGTGGTTAAGATAGCGACCTACAGCGCCAGTGTCGGGGGTTCGAATCCCACGCGGGACAACCCTTTGTGCGATCCACAAATTGTTGTTCTAAGTCTAGATGTAATTTGTGTCCCTTAATTATATGTTTGTAAAGTGCCACCGCAATACAAGGATTATTTACACAAGGATATCCCTTCCGTTCGGACCTCGATATCGAGCAGACGCGTTTAAATTCTATGCAGGTTAAATTAATTAAATGCAATTATATTTAATTCGAAGATAATAGAAAATAAATAATAGAAGTGCATAAGGACGGAAGAGGTTGCTGTTTGGCTGTGCCTATGCAAGTTGCAACTAAGCTCCGCCTACGGGTCTACGGGTGAGAAAGACAAATATACTTTTACTAACACCAACTTTATATCAAGTACCAGGAGGGTAGACAAATTAAGAGTCTATATGAATAATACGCCAATACTGTAGCAAAATTTGGAGTCGTAAAGTAGTGCGTTCGTAGCACATTGGATAAGAGGTGCAACTTAATCGTTGGCCCGAGGATCAAATCCCGGCAGCGAGTGTTCTTTTTGTGAATCGAAATACTATTCATTTTCATTTTGTTTTGAATTAATCATAAAAAGTTGAGAATATCGCAATATTTTTTATAGATATTTTCCAGAATATTAAATATAGAAATTTACTATTTTCTGATTATCAACTACACATTATTTGTTGACTGCATACTATTCCTACACAACAAAATCGCTTTTGGTACACTATGCCATTAAGACATTCGCCCACACGATCTTCACCAGCTATAGCTTCTGGTACCAACCTTGCTGGAGGAACTGGCTCTGCTACACAGGCATACGAATCGGATACTGCATCTGAGAGAAGTGGTAGTGGATATATGTCCGTGAGACAGAAACGTAAACGTGAAGAGGATGATAACAAAGAACTTAAGAGCCTGATCTGTTCTCTGTCGGCTAAGGTTGATCAAAATTTCGTTGAACTAAAACAAAAAAACGAGGAACTGAAAGAAAGTCTACAATTTATATCGGACAAATACGACACAATAATAAAAACACTGCGAAATCTGGAATCAGAAAGGGTAGAAGATAAAAAAACAATTCAGCGACTCGAAGAAAAAATAGAAACCTTTGAACGCAAAAGCAAATCGACCTGTTTCGAGATACGTAATGTTCCTATTGTCCTACCTGATAATAATAAATTTGAAACAAAAGAGAATGCAATTGGAATTCTGAAAAACCTGTCGAAAGTTATAGAGGTGGACTTACAAGACTCTGATATCAGAGACATATACAGAATCATTACACCCAAAGAGGGCAATAGGCCTATCATGGTTGAGTTAAACAGTGTACTAAAGAAGAATAAAGTTCTACAAGCGGTCAGCAATTTTAATAGGAGAAAACAAATAAGCGAGAAATTGAATACTGGGCATCTCAATATACCTGGAGCAACTAAGCCTGTGTATATATCAGAGGCACTAACCCACAAAACTCAAAAACTTTTCTTCGCGGTTCGCCAATTTGCGCGTGACAATAGTTACGCCTACTGTTGGACTACGCGTGGCTTGGTATATCTGCGTAAGACTGAGGGTGAGCCTGCAAATCGTATCGATAACGAACTAAGCCTTACTAAACTTGAAAACAAAAAATGACTGTATTCTTCAGTTCTGGTTAGTTTCTTATGCAAAGTTTTTAGTTATTGGCATTGTTGCTACTTTAAGTTTATTCCATGTTTAATTTTATTATATTCAATACCTAGCAATACACAGTTAACACTATCCTTATTACACTCAGAAAATCACCATAACAGACTACTCTTCAAACAATCATACGTCATCCTTACAATCATCCACATCTCAAAACCACACCTACTGCAATACATAACGCACACCACGCACACTAAACGCAGATCCAGTTACTTAAATAAAGTTAATATTATGAGAGACCCTTCCCCCCTTAAGATGGCAAACCGAATTGAAATAATACAAACTACACATTGGTCAGAAATTTCGATCGGTTATTATACTTATTGTACATATTCGATATTATAAAACTTTCAGATGATATAGATCAAGTATCTGTATCTCATTCACAAACCGTAGAAGTAGAGGTATGTCATAAAATCATACCAGCGACTCCAAAACGCTTGCTTTGTATGACGCAAAACATACGTAGCATAAATTGTAACATGTCTGGCTTAGAAGTTCTTTTAGCTCGGTTAAAACTTAATTGCGATATAATTATTCTGACGGAATGCTGGCTTCCATGCACATCTGCTATACCAGTCCTAACTGGATATTGCCATGCATCAACTACTCTTAATTACAAACAAAATGATGGAGTAGTTGTCTACTACAAAGAACAACTCAAAATAACCATAAAGGAACCAAACTTACTCGAGTGTAACTCCATAATAGCCACTTTGGAAAATCAAACGGCCATTTTAGCGTTATATAGATCACCATCTTATAATAACATAGATCCATTCCTCTCCTCTCTAGACAAAATTTTACACAGCCTATCATCATTTGCTAATGTTATAATCATGGGTGACCTGAACATTTCACTATGCCCAAACAATATTGATGGCAATGGAGAACGATATCTCACATTAGCAGCCACTCATGGTCTTTTACCTGCCCACTGCTTAATCACGCGACCCAAAAGTGCTACGTGTCTTGACCACGTCCTCCTAAAATCAAATTACCCATCTGTTACTTTAGTCCTTCAAGCAACACTAACGGACCATTACCCGGTGTTATTAAATATGAAACAAAAAAATACCCGTCATTTCAGTACCTCGACGATAACTAAAATTAATCATCCAAATATTGAACGAGAAATTTCAGAAATAGACTTCAGTGAAATGCTGTGCTTGGAGAACCCAAATACTAGCTTGAACTATTTTACAAAAACTTTAAAGGATATAATAGAAAGTAACACTAAAATAATTTCTCTTCCACGACGCAAAAAAATAATAAAGCCGTGGATAACGCCAGGTTTGCTACGATGCTTACAAAATAGGGACAAATTACATCAAAGAACCACCTCTACACCTGACAATGCAGTATTAAATATCACCTATAAACGGTACAGGAATTTCTGTAACAATTTAATAAAAAAAGTAAAAGAATCATACGAACGAGCTGAAATTAAAAACGCAAAAAATAATAAAGAATTATGGAAAGTTATTAAAAAGGCAACAAATATTACACAAACAACACAACATGCTAAACAACTTCTAACAACTAATACTACACCCGAACAGTCACTAATGGAAGCTAATAAATACTTCATTAATGTGGGCAGTTCACTAGCAAGCAAAATTCACCAACAGAAATCACTGACACACAGGCACTCAAAAACCTCTCACACAATAAAGTCTAATGACACAAGCAATCTAAACTCCTTTGTACTGCTGGACACAGATGTAAACAAAGTAGACAACATTATTACCAGCTTAAAGACAGATTGTGCACCAGGAGCTGTCAAAATTAGTTGCAATTTTCTGAAAAAACACAAGCAAGTTCTAGTACAACCTTTAACTAAAATCTTTAACGATTGCCTCAAATCTGGGATATTCCCAGATGCACTAAAAATGTCAGAAGTAAGCCCTATTTATAAAAGTGGAGACAGAGATCGTATCTGTAATTATAGACCTATATCTATTTTACCGGCAATCTCAAAGATATTAGAAAAAATTATTAATACAAGGCTAATCAATTATCTAGAAAACAATAAAATGTTATCCGATAACCAATACGGTTTTCGGCATGGAAAAAGCACTGAGCAAGCTGTTAATAGGCTCGTAAGCTACTTAAGTTTAAATATGTCAAATAAAAAAAAATGTCTAACAATTTTTCTAGACCTTGCAAAGGCATTTGATACCATCTCTGTCTCCATCTTACTAAAAAAAATCGAAAAACTCGGCATCAGGGGAATGCAATTTGAGCTGTTAAAAAGCTATCTCTCTGGTAGATTTCAATGTGTCCGAGTTGATCAATTTAGAAGTGCCTACCTTCCTGTCACTCACGGCGTTCCACAGGGCAGTGTCTTAGGCCCTACCCTCTTTCTCGTGTATATAAACGAGCTCACAAAATTGAAACTCACCCTTGGTAAGATCATTTCTTTCGCTGACGACACAGCTCTTGTTTTTATCGGCAATACCTGGGATGAAGTTTTTAACGCTGCCCAAGATGGGTTTGATTCAGTTAGGAGTTGGCTACAGGATAATATCCTGACCTTAAATATAGATAAAACCAAATATATTTGTTTTAGTATAAAGGGTGGCACTGCATTCTCCAATATACATAATATTACATCGCA
This sequence comes from Lymantria dispar, assembly GCA_032191425.1. NCBI lineage: Eukaryota > Metazoa > Arthropoda > Insecta > Lepidoptera > Erebidae > Lymantria > Lymantria dispar. The sequence goes on along the minus strand of CM063469.1, from coordinate 12,344,589 downwards.
TGAATGTTACTCCAAAGGTAGCTGTAATTGCCCATCACTAGAACGTGTTGATACAATAAAATACCTAGGTGTTACATTAGATAGCTGCCTGAACTTTAAAGAACACATTAAAATCTTGTGCAGTAGGGTGCGCAAACTGATTTATGTATTCAGAAATCTCAGGTACATTGCTGAAACGTATTTGATAAAACAAATATATCTTGCATTGTGTCAGTCACTCCTAACCTACTGCATTACTTCTTGGGGAGGTACCTCGAAGACCACAATTAAGTCTTTAGAAGTTGCCCAGCGTGCTGTTCTTAAAGTTAGCATTTCTAAACCTATTTACTACCCAACCGTACTTTTATATCAAACCTGTGGAGTCCTAACCGTAAGACAATTATTCATTTGGAAAATCATCTTGCTACAGCATAGCAAACTGTCTTACAATCCAGAAGTACTTAACAAACGAAGAAAGTACATGGTGTGTTACAATCATTCACAGTGCAAAACCATATTCAGTAGAAAATTTTCTGATTTCATTGGTCCTTATCTATACAATAAAATTAATAAGTTAATAGATATTTACTCACTAACGACAACTAAATGCAAAGCAAAGTTATCTGAATATTTACAAAAACTAAGTTATGAGGAAACTGAACAACTCTTACATATAATTCAATAACATACTTACACATACACGCAGCCGCCCCGACGCCCCGATGACCACATGCACACGCACGTATGCACATGCACACACACATACACACACACACACACACGCACGCACCCACACACACACACATACACACGCGCGCACGCGCATACACACACACACACACATATACACACACACACACACACGCGCACACACACACACTATATACAAACTAGACTATATATAAACACATTATAATTAACTCCACACACACTATAGTGTTAATACTAAATAAGTTTAATTGCTTTTGTTTTTTAATTTATTTAAATTCATTTTGTTATTTATTTTTCCCATACAATTAATGGAATATTGAAAGTTATGGTCGATACACACGCTAAGCCTAAAATTGTTCACTAAACATGCGGAAGGCCCTGTACCTTGTAATACAGTTTTTTAACTAGCATAGGGTACAGGCGACCTTTTCCACTATTGTAATAGAATAAGATTGTAGGTCATCTAAGTATATATTTAAATTGTGGAAAAAATAATTGTAACCTGTTTTTGAGATCAATAAACTTATTATTATTATTATTTCCTTAGTGCAGGGTGGTAAATATATCTTTATTTATAAATTTCTAAAAAAAAAAAATAAGTAGTGGTAGGACCACACTGTTGACAGTTGTCTGTCTACAGCCGCGGGCCGGTCCGTCCGGGGCAGTACCACACTGAGCAGAAAACCGACGTCCGAGTAGTTGTGAATTGCTACTAAGCAATTTGTTACTGCGCTTCGTTCGGTGAGCGAGAGAGCCGGAAGCACAACTTTATGAGGGTGTTTGCATGTGGTGGGTTTTGGTGATGCCTTTAGTTTCACCGAAATTTATTGCACACAATCACGCTCCTTTCGTTTTCTTCGCGGTAGGCAGAGGCTTAGCAAAGTTCCATGAGCGGCAGTAACACTATCAGGTGTACTGTTTGCTCGTTTGCAATAAATAATCTATAATTTTTAATTAAAAAAAACCGCCTTCAAATTGTATCTTCCATCATCAGCTCTGCAACGAGATGATGACTACCAGGCGCAAAAACCCTAAATAGCTTTACGAAGTATAAGAAAAACGTTAAAATTGCTTATAAAATTGTAAGAATTCCACCAATTTCTCAAGGATACCATCATCAGATTCTGAGCTGATGACTATGGGACCAACTGGGAAGTATACCCTATCAAACAAAAAAAGAATTTTGCAAATTGGTCCAGGCGTCTTTGAGTAATCGGTGAACATACATAAAAAAATATTCCGACGAATTGAGAACCACCTCCTTTTTTGAAGTCGGTTAAAAAAAAGAGTGTGTACAAAATACGCATATCAGAAGTGAAACTCCTTTATCTTTCATCATTTATCCTCCATCCTTCATCATTTATCTTTTATCCTTTATCTCATTCTCTCGCCGGTTGAATCCTATAAATTTACGTGTTGGTGTCTCTATGGACTCGCTTTTTCGTTTCATCGAGTTTGAAATAACAACGATTGTAAAGTTTCACTTCAAAAAATAAAATTATCAATAAATATATATGTGATCCATGCAAGCAAAGTCGATGGTACAACTAGTATGTAACAAATACTTCATCTTGAATGTTACTTTAGATATAAAATTAAGATAATATTTATGGAACTAGTTTTTTGAAGTCTTGAAATAAAAGGCCAGCCAGGTGTAAGTCAAGTCCGCAAAAAGTCTTGAATAAATTTAAATGTAATTTAAAAAACTGGACAAGCATGATTCGTACTGCTTCGTAATAACAACCCTTCAGGATGTTATTACATCATAGGTGGCGTAGACGACTTACATACAAACATTTCACTGCTGGGATTGAGCCTCCTCCACAATGGGAGGAAAATTGACCTACTATACCACGCTGGTGAGACGTATTGGCATAGCGTTTTATTTCGAGTTTTCCTTCTCTTGCTTAGATGTTATATGCAGAATTAGAGAGATAGTCATCATCATCTTGCTCTTATCCCAATTACTTGGGGTCGACGCAATATGTCATCTGTTTTGACATATTGCAAAAAGTTTCGGCAATGACTTTTATGACCGGCCGCCTGCCTGACGTCAACCCTCCTTGGGAATGTAATCGTTGACCCAAATGGTACTAGATGGAGTTGGTCCGGGTCAATCTAGGGCTCTTAGTCGGCTTTTACGACACCCACGAGCAAAGCAAGGGTTGGTAGTATTCGAAGCCGCTACCACACAGCACAATTAGTAAGATAGTATTTCTATTAAACATACCTTTATAAGCTCACTCTTCAGGATAGTTGGATTCCAGTCTGGTAATCTTGTAATATTGTCTTTAAACTCATCATATAGGAACTTTGGAGGACATTCTACCGTACCCTGGAACAAAAAACAAATATATTTAAGACTAGCTGACCCAACAGACGTTCTGTTCAAATCTAAAAAAATTGTAAAAGGAATTCTCCTTCAAATCGATCGCAGCACCACCAATCCAATCCAATTATTAATCTAAATCATTCTCATATCCATCGGAACAGCCACAAAAAGCCATCAAAATCTGTCCAACCGTTTAGAAGGAGTTTACAATCTTACGGACAGATTGGAGTCGCTGGAGCAGCGGAGAGACTTTGGGTCGCTCTGTGTACTCTACCGACTCTTTCACGGGGAGTGCTCCGAGGAACTGTTTGACTTGATACCACCGTCACCATTCTACCAACGTACCACTCGACATCGTAGCAGGGTCCATCCATTTCACCTGGAAACGTTATGGTCTTCAACTGTACGTTTCCAGCGATCATTTCGCCCACATACGTGCAAGCTCTGGAATGAACTACCTGCTGCTGTGTTTCTCGAGCGCTATGACATGTCCTTCTTTAAACGAGGTTTAAGAAGAGTATTTCCTTCACGGTGGGCAGCGGCCTGGCTGTGGCCCTGGTATTGCAAAGATCCATGTGCAGCAGTTTCACTTACCATCAGGTGTGCTGTTTGCTCGTTTGCCACCGTTGGCAATAAAAAAAAAAACAAAGGTTTGGTTTTCGAGTGGCCACCATGTTGCGGCAAATTTGCTGGACGTCGTTGAATGCATGCGGCATAGCGATGCCGCAGCACTCTGGCGATACATGAGGGAGGCCAACGTCCAGCAATGAACGGCGATTTGGCTGAACGATGATAATAAAAATTAATCGATATTTTTTTTAAGATAACATCCTGCACTAAGGACACAATCCTTGTATTAACGGTGTGACTTTACAAACATATAATTAACGGACACAAATTACATAAGAATCAGAACAACAACTGTTCATAGAGCTAAATATCGTCTACTTCAAAACGGCTGGACGGATTTCGATAACATTTTATTACTAACTGCCTATATAAGGAGCCATTTAGGCTATTTTCCCTCTCAGAAAAATCCTATAACCTTTTGCCCCGGTCCGGGACTCCAGGCCATATCTTATGAGATATCATCATCATCATTTCAACTCATATACGTCCCACTGTTGGGCTCGAGCCTCCCATAATAGGAAGGGAATTTGACCTACTATATCACGCTAGTCAGACATGTTGGTATAGGAATTTGTTTTGAGTTTACCTTCTCTTATAAAGATGTTACATGCATATTAAATCTCATAGTTGTCTTTACGACATCCACAGGCAAGATAGGGGGTGGTGAATTGTATTTTTAGTCCGTCACGGATAACGGCAATTACGGCCTTAGTATGGTATAGGTATAGTAAAGCGGGGTGGTGAATTGCAGTGCCGGATTAAGGCAGCGCGGGGTCTGTACAAAATTCTGTCGAGGGGCCCTTGGTTTGTTTCAGGTTCTCAAGTTTAGGGTATTAATTTTTTTTTATTGCAAACGGTAGCAAACCAGCAAACAGTACATCTGATGGTAAGTGTTGCTGCCGCTCATGGACCTTTACAAAGCCGCTGCCTACCGCGAAGAAAATTAAGGGAGTGTGAATGCGTGCAATTGAGGCTCAGTGTCATACCAAGGGCACTACCAAAACCCTTCCCACGCAAACACCCTCAGAAAGTTGGGCTTCCGGCTCTCTCGCTCACCGAACGAAGCGCAGTAACAAATCGCTACTACTCAGACGTCAATTTTCTGCGAGTGTGGTACTTCCCCGGAGGGACCGGCCCGCGGCTGTATACAGATAACTGTCGAGAGTGTGGTCCTACCACTCTTAAATAAAACAAAACTGTTAAGGCATGCAAGATATTTTACGCTCCTATCTAAAGTGATATTTTTTTAAATGACAGACAGATGTTGGAGCACGAGGCCCCCCCAATTCGCGGGGCCCGTAGCATTTGCTATTCTTGCTATATGGCTAATTCGGCACTGATGAATGGTATTCCTACCCTATTAACACACCTCTTCGGTGACACGTTTCGCTGCTGGCGACTCGGGCGGCGCAGGCGTGAGTACCTGCGCCTGATGCCGCCCTACCCGAGACCGGATCGGGGACTTTAGTCCGACACCCGCAGAGAGGCTGACCGCGCGACGGCGATCGACGTCCCGGGACAGGGACGTCGAGAGGTCAGGGTACCCGAAAAGGTATTCCGTCGGGCCGACCACTGACAACAACTCACCCTGCTCCGGAGGTCGGCCCAACAACGAAGGCGACTTGGGTATGGGTGGGTTATGGGCCCGTGCGCTGTCCTTTTGTCGCCCCGGACGGAAAGGACCGCGTGCGCGCTTACCATAGCCCATCCATAAAAACAAAACCCTATTAACACACGGTATATAAATACTTACAGTAAATCTATAAACTTTGCCGAACTGCTCAGTTTTCTTGGATTCAACAATATCACCTTTATGTGAACCCTTCTTTTCTGTGTTCCAGTTACTTAAATTGACAATACGCCACGCGTTCGTCATACTCTCCATTGCCTGGGCCTTATATTCATCTATCTGTGGACAAAGAAAATATATCGACATTACCAAATTGTGCAGCGGTTTGAAATCTTAACTATTAATCTTTTGAGGGAGGGTATCCCGCCGGGCTGGCTATCGACAAGGAATTCTGTACCAGCGGTCGGTCCAATTGCGAAGAAGTGGGAATAGGCTGGTTTATGGGCCACGCTCCGCTTTATCGTCACCCCGGACAGAGGGGACGGCGTGAGCGTTGACCCATACCACACCCAAAAAAAAATAGAGTGAGTACTAAGTACGCATGTAGGAAGTGAAACTTCTTTGGTTTCATGTATTTTATCAGTATTAAAAAAAAATCTCTCGATCTTTCTCACTCGCTAGCTTCCTACTCTCGCCCCATGGCTTTGCTTCGTGCTATGTTCGCCCTTTCTCACTCTCTTTCAATCGGTCTCAATCGCTCTCTCCCTCTTCTTCGACAAAAACGCTGCACATCTTCGTGACGCTAAATTGCGTTTCATCCGCAAAAAAATTACCCTCATGCGCGCAAAGAAGTTTCACTTCAAAAAGTATTAATCTCTTATGCATTATATCAGAAAATTTCCATGTGGTGACGGAGTAACCACCTCCTTATCCCTTAGTCGTCTTTTACGACATCCAAGATCAAGATTCTATTGTATTCTTATTTTTTTTTTATTGCAAACGGTGGCAAACGAGCAAACAGTACACCTGATGGTAAGTGTTGCTGCCGCTCATGGACCTTTACAAGGCCGTTGCCTACCGCGAAGAAAGCGAAGGGAGTGTGAATGCGTGCCAATGCGCATCAATATGCTCGGTGATACCAAGGGCACCACCAAAACCCTCCACACGCAATCACCCTCAGAAAGTTGGGCTTCCGGCTCTCTCGCTCACCGAACGAAGCGCAGTAACAAATTGCTACTACTCAGACGTCGATTTTCTGCGAGAGCATGGTACTGCCCCGGACGGATCAGCCCGCGGCTGTAGACAGATAACTGTCGACAGTGTGGTCCTACCATTCCGTCACCATACGAAAAGCTGTTGTCTAGTAGAATAAAAACCTTTTAGTGGTTTGTATTCATATTTCCGTGTAGGAATAAAATGTGTAATTGATTGCCTAATCCGTTGGTATATACTTTATATATATATCAGGGAGACTAAAGAAGATAATGCATAAGAAGAGAAGGAAATTGAAACCGTTCAGCTAAAATGGCAACGTAAGTCAATTTCTCTATCTACACATATCTCAGATTTATGCTGAACAATCAGACGTATATAGGTTGCAAAGAAGATAATTTGCGAAAAGAATTTTTATGTCAGTAAGATTAATGAATAGCCCGCTAGTCGGCCCCTTTATCTCGCCTCATATACGTCCCATTGAGAGGGAAATCGACCTACTATGCCAGGGGTGGCCAACTTCATTAGCCCCAAAATCTACAGTTTACTCACGAAACCCTGTGCGATCTACCATTTACATATTTCTTGAAATGTTCACAATTGGAATTGATGGGTACAGCAGTTGCTGATTACGATGCGCTTATTTACATTTTTTGCCTTACTACGATCGACTGGACTAATAGTCGTGATCGACCGGTTGGCCACCCGTGTACTATGCTACACTAATCAGTAGGGACACGATATCGAAAAGAAAGTATCGATACTGTACTCATGAGTAGTATCGAAGAAAAAGTATCGTACTCAATAAAGTATGGAAACTATCGATACTTCAAAGTATCGAGTACTGAGTACTTTGCCTAGATGTGTCCTGACGAGCTTTTTTTTTTTTTAGGAATTTGGCCGTCTGTGAACGGATTAAAATGTTTCGAGCCACGTTTTAGAAGGTTCATTACGATTGCACTAGATGGCGTTACCATAAACGTGAGCCGTAAGGTCAAGTTTAACATGGATAATTTCTAAAAATTTATTCTATACGATACCTACTAAAAAGTACTCATTGATTAAAAGTATCGAATGCAAAGTATCGAGTACAAAAATATCGGTATCGAAAGGAAAGTACTCGATACCTAAAAGTATCGATATTTTTTTCGTGTCCCTACTAATCAGACGGATTGGTACATGGTTTTATTTTGAGTTTCCCTTCTCTTGCATAGATGTTATACGCATATTATTTCCCTCGGTCATCTTTTACGACATCCCCGACGAACAATAGGCAACCATTAGCAACAATAAAATCTATTAATTACACAACAAACATATTACTATTATCGATATATTAACGTTTAGGCATTAGAAGTAATTAATCTTGATAAAAATTTAAAAAATAAATAAAAAATAATAATATTATCTATATAATTGAAATACAATGTATGATTAACGGATATAATTAATAATGATAACTTAATAAGTGTTCAAGGTTGAAGGGTTTCCAGTCATTATTATTGTGTTTAAAGCCTACGTGATCATTTACGTATTGTTAATCTATACCAATAAATAAAATTGGAGTGTCTGTTTGTAATGTCAAAATAATACGCTTTTTTTATGCTCACACGGTTATTTGCACGACACCTATGCCTAAAACACAGATTATAAAATTTTTGTCTGTCTGTTTCGGGTAATCTTCAAAACGGCTGGAGCGATTTCAAAAATTCTTTCACCAATGTAAAGCTATAATATCAGGGAGTAAACTAGACTATATTTTATCCCGGTATTCCCACGGGAACTACGCGGGTAAAACGACCAAAACCGAAGCGAAGCGAGGACGGGTTGCTAGTTTTATAATATAGATTAATCCAATAATCTACCAGCGGATCTGAACGTAGCCGATACTGAAATAATCCGACAAGACACAGCGGTCTCGTCATTTCTTTTATAACACTTCCTATCTTGTCTGTGGATGTTTTAAAAGTCGACTAAGGGATATAATATGCACATAACATCTATACAAAAGAAAGAAAGCTCGAAAAAAACCCTATCTGTCTGACCAGCATGGTATTAAGGTCAATTTCCCTCCTATGGTGGAGGAGGCTCGATTCCAGAGTCTGCACGTACATGGGCAAAATGATCGCTAGAAACGTACAGTTGAAGACCATAACGTTTTTAGGTGAAATGGATCAACTCTGTTGCGGTCTCGAGTGGTACGTTGGTACCAAGTCAAACAGTTCCTCAATAGCACCTCATGATGAAGTATATTGGACATCATTCACTCGTAATAAAAAGGCAGCAACAAAAACCCTCAAAAATCTGCAGTGCTTTTGTAGATGCGAATGCAGAATGAGAAATCTGTTCTTTGATTAATTGCAACTGCCATTTTATTCTTATACCTCCCCTTAGTATCATTATTTCAGCTCATATATTTCCCACAGTTAGACTCAAGCCCCCTCCACAATAGGAGGGAAATTGACCTTACTATACCATGCTAATCAGATGTGTTAGTGTAAGGTTTTATTTCGAGCTTGCCATCTCCTGCATAGATATTATAAGCATATTTCATCCCTTAGTCGTCTTTTACGACACCCCAGACAAAAAATGGGGTGACGAATTGTATTCTTGCTCCGTCATCATACCGGACAACGGAAACGACGGCTTTTGTATAGTAGAACAAATTTGTAATTTGTGGAAGACTACTGGACCACAGACCAATTTGGTCTACTATACTAAAGCCGCTTATGTCCTGGAGTGGGACCTGTATCTGTATAGAAGACTTTTAATATTGAAGACCAATCTCTTATTGGTAGAAGAGTTTTATGTCCTGGAGTGGAACCTGTTTCTATCTGGAAGAAGAGGTAACTTACAGTCAACCATTCAGCATGAAACTCCTCGTGGTGAGTATTGAACAGCAGTTTCATCCAATTGGCAACGGAGTAACCAATTTTGGACAATTTGCTCTCGTATTCATCGGCATCCTTCACTTTTTGAAGTTCTTCCAAATGCTTATCCACCTCTTTTGCTTCCATATCGGAGACATGAGCGGTCGCCATTTTAGACTTTTAACACTTTGTTTTACACTTTTTATTAAATTTTAGCTATTTTGTTACTTTGTTTTATTTTGATATCTTGAAAAATATGAGGGTTTTGATATACTTATAGTTTAGTACGAATATTTGCGTCAAAATATTTATAAGGTTGTCAAGAGCAATTTGTATGGATTTGGATTAGTTCCTATATGGTCTGATAGAGGCGCTGCTCTAAGTCTCATACAAATTGATAACGATATGAAAACGTTGACGTAAATATTCGTACTAAGCACAGAGATGATTAATTTTTATAAATATAAATCTTCTGTTCGCGTGTTTGTAATTGAACTCCTTCTAAACGGCTGGACCGATAGATATGAGAATGATTTATATTATATAGTTTATATTTAGATTATTAATTGGAACCGGTAGGCGACGCGCTGCGATCGATTTCAAGGAGAATTCCTTTAACTTTAGATTTGACCAGAACAACGTCTGTTAGATCAGTTAGTTATGATATAAAATTTGATTATATAAAATAGGTAATTATTATTATAAAACTGAAGACTAGTTTTCGTTTAACCGGGTTAAATTCAACAATTATCAATACGATTTACGCTTATTTATTACGACCTACTTACTACTAACCTATTATTACGACGACGTACGTCTGTTTATTAAACGGTTTTATTTAGCTTACCCCGTTGGTTTGTTTATTTTTTTCTTTGTTGGGTCAAATTTAGTAATTGAAATTTCACACTCTTCCTGTCAACCGATTAATCTGAAATTTGGTATTGGACTTTGGTTTTGGTGACAATACAATTATGTATAGTCAATATTTTTGTAAATTCAAGATGGTCGCCGTTACAAAATGGCGGATAACCTATTTTTTTTTCAATCCCATCAATATGGGTATGAAATGAAAAGGCTTGACAAGTAGAATACAATGCACTATACAAATTTAAAATCTAAGATGGCCGCCGCTCCAAAATGGCGGACATCCTATTTGTTTTTCAATCCCATTAATATGGGTATTAAATGAAAGGGCTTGACAAGTAAAATACAGTGCTCTATACAAAATCAATATTAAAACTAAAAACTTGAAAATAAAAAAAAAGAAAAAAATAATTTTTAAATTAAACGATTTTATTGTAAAGGAACAAAAAAAATAAAATCGTGGGGCACGTCAAATATCAATCGTCGATTAAAATGTTTGTTTTGTAGTGTACCACGATTTTATTTTTACTGTTTCTTTACAATAAACCCGTTTAATTTTAAAATTATTTTTTTCCTTTTTTTATTTAGATTTATTATAAAGCATAACGCTTTTCTTTATTGCTAACGGTGGCAAAAACGAGCAAACAGTACACCTGATGGTAAGTGATGCTGCCGCTCATGAATGTTTCGCTAAGCTAGGCGCTGTCTACCGTGAAGAAAGAGAAAGGCATTACTAAAATCTACCATACGCAAACACTCTCAGAAAGTTGGGCTGCCGGTTCTCTCACTTATAATATATAAAAGCTAAGAAATTACAGCAAAAGTTACCGGGTTGAGAGCCATCAGCGCTCACCCATTGACCGCGTTAAGCTGTCAAGGTCATCTGCGACCAACAGCTACGCACACACACAAAAAAAAAACCAGCAAAGGTTAATAGCTCGTTATTTTTACAAAGATCGGTAATTTCTGTGTGTCTTCAATTCCAGTCTCATCAAACTTATATTTGGTACTCTTAAACAAAATCAAGAATGAATTCTTCGCATTTGCGGTTGTTATTTTCACCAAATGTGCCGTATTTTATTACTTTAAATTAATAACGTTACCGAACTCGATCACTACAAAGACGCGGTCTTGAAAATGTGCAATATTAACGATTTTAAACTACGTCAAAATCACGTCGGGAGTAGCAAATATTTTAAGATTAATGCTGTATTGTATAAAATCACTTAGTAAATAATCATTTTTTAGTAGAGGATAAAAAATGGTTATGGTGGGTTATCCCTAAGAGATAGACATATGCCATCGTGGACTTTTTTGTTGAACTTTTTAAGATGGATAATACTGTAGTACATTATTTTGGTCTATTTCGTAGGGTTCAGCCAACGTTTGCAATATAAGCGCAAAAAAACGTGCTTATTTACGACATCACATTAGAAACCTCTAAATTAATCAGCGTTTCTCTACTATATTATGCATGTATTATACATATAAACCTTCCTTAAGAATCATTCTATTTATTAAAAAAAACTGCATCAAAATCCGTTGCGTAGTTTTAAAGATCTAAGCATACATAGGGACAGACAACAGACAGCGGATAGCGACTTTGTTTTATACTATGTAATGTAATGATAGAAAAACATAAAAATTGTGTCTCAACTACTCTTATTAATCTTTTAAAAAGAATCAACAGCTAGTTTCCAAAAATTCAACGTTATTGTTATGCTGTAAATATTCAAGTTCAATAACAATTTCTCAACGTGGAACGTTTGTTGCAAAACATTTTGAAAATCGCGCTCTCTAGGTCATTCATCCGCCCCCTCGGATGTTACATTAAACTTTGGCGCTGCGGTCGCTCGAAATCGAGATCTCAGGCCAACAATCTACACCCTTAATCAACGAGAGTCGAATTCATTTAGTTTAAAAAAATATCATCAAGTTTGGCTCCAATCGTGCGCTAGTGTCGCTTTCAAGAGTACCAAATTTCCTCAAATTCGAGCTGCGATTGGATTTAGGATTGGAATCGAGATTCAAGAGTAGGCACGCTGGTAAAAGCACATACATTTAACTACGAGTTAAAAATATATAATTTTGAGAAATGGTTCTCGCATGAAAATATCCTAAAAGAACAAAAAAGACGACGAATTTTTAGAATATATAAGTAAAGTATACTTGTTAGTTTCCCTAGCGTTTGTATTTACATTTTAATTGCTAATTTGTGCAGTGTTTTGTTTCATGTTATAATTTTGGTATAATATCCGCATTAAGCAGATCGCAGATATAAAGATGTTTAAAAAGATAAGATGCGTATTAAGGAATATATGTTATAAACTATTATTCATTGTTAAATAGATATCAAATTATCTATATAAATAAATAAAATTGAAGTTTCTGTTTGTAATGTCAAAGTAATACGCTTTTTTCATACTCACACGGTTATTTGCACGATACCTATGACTAAAAACCAGTTTTAAAAACCTAGTCTGTTTATTTCAGGTAATCCTAAAAACGGTTGGATCGATTTTGATAATATTTTACTACCAGATACCAGTCTTTATACGGCGAAACTTATGCTATTTTTTTATCAGAAACACTATAAAATTTTCCATGGTCCGGGATTCGAATCCGTGGCCATATCTTAGGCAATACTGTAAATTTAAAATGCAGGGTCAAAACGGCTAGTACTGAAGCGCAGCAAGATCGGGTTACTAGTCATCATCTCAATCTATACACGTCCCACTGCTGGGCTCGGGCCTCCTCCACTATGGGAGGGAAACTAACCTAGTATAAACGCTGGTCAGAGATGTTGCTATAGGGTATTTGTTTCGAGTGTTCCTTCTCTTGCATAGATATTATATCTCTTTGTCGTCTCTTACGACACCCACGGACAGGAGAAAGGGTGGTGAATTATACTCTTACCCCATCACCACACGGAAGACTATTGGTCTCTAGTGTACGAGTACAATATATTTAGAAAACATTCTTTTAAGTTATATTATGGCAATACAGGTGCATATATCGTCATTACTTCAGCTCAAATACGTACCATTCCTGGGCTCAACCCTCCACCACGATGGGCGGGTAATTGACCATTGAAATACTCATTGAAATGACCATCGAAATTGACCATACCACAGTGGTTATACGTGTTGATATAGGGATTTATTTCAAGTTATACTTCTCTTGCATAGATGTAATTTTTTTCTTTTATTGCAAACGGTGGCAATCGAGCAAACAGTACACTTGATGGTAAGTGTTGCTGCCGCTCACGGACCTTTACAGGGTCGCTGCCTACCGCGAAGAAAGTGAAGGGAGTGTGAATGCGTGCAATGAGGCTCGGTGATACCAAGGGCACCACCAAAACCCTCCACACGCAAACACCCTCAGAAAGTTGGGCTGCCGTCTCTCTCGCTCACCGAACGAAGCGCAGTAACAAATCGCTACTACTCAGACGTCGATTTTCTGCTCAGTGTGGTACTACCCCGGACGGACCGGCCCGCGGCTGTAGACAGACAACTGTCGACAGTGACCACACTCTTAAATATGTTATATGCAAATGTACTCCCTCAGTCGTCTTTTAGGACACCTACTGGCAAGGGGGTGGTGAATTGTATTCTTATTCCCTCATTACACAGAATAAAAATTCAAGAAAAGTTATTAATGGCCTAATATTAAATTAAAAGTAAAACACGAAATAAAACCCTATAGGTCAAATTCCGTCCCGCAGAAGAGGAAGCGCGGGCTCAACAGTATAACGAATATGTGCTCAGTTGACGATGATAATTATTAGTTGAATTGAAAAAAATCCATTTACACCAGACGCTAAAAAAATAGACAAGTTATTTAGTTTTAGTATAAATTCTTTTGTAGATAAAAATCGCAATAATTATGTAGTGGTTTGTTTTTAAATTTATTGTATGACAGGCTTGACCTTCGCTATGAATGTTGCATCCTACATTTTGATTGTAAAAACACGTCACTTTTTTATTTTTAAAATAAAATTAATATATTTTAATACCCCGCGTGGTGACGGTGTAAGAATACAATTCAACACCCTCCTTTGCCGTGGGTGTCGTAAGAGACGACTAAGAGATATAATAAGCATATAAAATATATGCAAGAGAAGGAAAACTCGAAATAAAACCCTATACCAACACGTCTGACCAGCGTGGGATAGTAGGTTAATATCCCTCCTATTATGGAGAAGGCTCGAGCCCAGCAGTGGGACGTAAATGAGCTGAAACGAATGAATTATATACATTTTAATTTATATATTACTAGCAACCCGCCCTCGCTTCGCTTCGGTTATAAGTTATAGTCGTTTTACCCGCGTAGTTCCCGTTCCCGTGGGAATACCGGGATAAAATATAGCCTAGTTTATGCCCTGATATTATAGCTTTCCATTGGTGAAAGAATTTTTGAAATCGGTCCAGCCGTTTTGAAGATTACCCGGAACAAACAGACAGACAAAAATTTTTTAATTGCTATTTTAGGCATAGGTGTCGTGCAAATAACCGTGTGAGCATGAAAAAAGCCTATTATTTTGACATTACAAACAGACACTCCAATTTTATTTATTGGTATAGATTTATGTCAATTTAAATTCATTTAGAATTATTTCGATTATAAACACTTTTTATAAATTATAATTATAAATTTTCTGCAGTAACGATCACTTGTTGGACGTGAGACATCTTAGTCCACCCGTGATCATGAACGCTGTAAAGTGTTCGAAACGTCGGGTAATCAAAAATCAAAGTTATTGTTAAACATAAATTGTAAGCAATTTAACGGATTTCCTTATTAATACTTTTTAGGTAAGGAAACGTTTTATAAATTAAATATATTAATATGTTATAAATGCGTATCTTTGTTTGTTCGTTACGCTTTTACGTCTAACCTACTCGCCAATGAAAAGCTACATTATTATCAAGTAACATAAAGTTAAATTTTATCCTCGTATTCCCAAGAGAATGGGATTGACGCGAGTGAAAACGCGAGGATTTGCTAATCTATACCAATAAATAAAATTGGAGTGTCTGTTTGTAATCTCAAAATAATAGGCAGTTTTCATGCTCACATGGTTATTTGCACTATACATATGCCTAAAATCACTTTATATTTTTTTTGTCTGTCTGTTTGTTCCGGGTAATCTTCAAAACGGCTGGACCGATTTAAAAAATTTTTCACCAATGGAAAGCTATAATATCAGGGAGAAACTAGGCTATATTTTATCCCGGTATTCCCACGGGAACGGGAACTAAGGGGATAAGGCGACAGAAACCGAAGCGAAGCGAGGGCGGGTTGCTAATATGCAATAAAACTATTTACCTATATGGATTTTTTCGTTTTTGCATTTGATTTTTACTTGCCCGAAGTTTCGAGACAGTGCTCATGGTCACGGTAGGACGAGGAGTTTCATTATCTTTCTGTTGATGGCAAACAAGCAAACAGCACACCTGATGATAAGTCATACTGTCACCTGATGGACCTTTACAAGGCCGTTGCCTACCGTGAAGAAAGTGAAGGGAGTGTGAATGCGTGCATTGAGGCTCGGTGATACCAAGGGCACCACCAAAAGCCTCCACACAAAACACCGTCAAAAAAAATCGGTTGTCTGTAAAGTCGGTTTACTGACGATAGTTGAACGTGACAACGTCATAAGAAAATACTGATGGAATGGTTTCATTTTTCAAAACAAAATTTTAATTTTATTTGTTTGATAGATATTTTGTATGGATCAAGCCTTAAATGGAACGCCTCAGAGCGAGGTAACGCCGCATACGTTATGTTTTTTCGTGTGTGCAGCCGGCTCCATCGAATTATAAGACGTTGTCACGTCAAAAAAATGGGTATCGGGCTCTCTCGCTCACAAGGTGCAGTAACAAATTGCTACCACTCGGATGTGGTTGTTCTGTTCAGTGTGGTACTACCCCGGATGGACCGGTCCGCGGCTGTAGACGGACGACTGTCAATAGTCGGTAGGAGCGCACCTACTTCTATAGATCATCTTGTATACCAATAAATAAAATTGGAGTGTCTGTTTGTAATGTCAAAATAATAGACTTTTTTCATGCTCACACGGTTATTTGCACTACACTTTTGCCTAAAATACAAATTAAAAAAATTTTTGTCTGTCTGTTTGTTCCGGGTAATCATTTTGATTTTGATAATATTTTATTACCAGGTACCAGCCTATATGAGGAGTAACTTAGGCTATATTATATCCCGGTATTCCCACGAGAACGGCAACTATGCCGGTAGGACGACTGAAACCGAAGCGAAGCGAGGGCGCCTTGCTAGTTTCATATATAAAGCATCACACATTGTCACGTTCTCGCTAAAAACTTGTATCTACCTACTTACTTGATATGAAAATTATAAATATAACTCCATGTGGTGACGGAGGAAGAATACCATTCTCCCTATCTTGCCCATGGATGTCGTATAAGACGACTATGGAATGTAATATGCACATAACATCTGTGCAAGAGAAGGAAAACTCTAAATGAAACCCTATACCAACATGTCTGACCAGCATGGTAGTAGGTCAAATTCTCTCCCATTGTGGAGAAGGCCCGAGCCCAACATTGGGACGTATGTGGGCTGCGATGATGATGATGATGAAATAAAACAATTTTTACCAATTTTATGGCGGTTGCATTTGATTTTTGTGTGCCCGACATTACGAACACTTTTTACTTTTAGCGTTCATCATCATAATTACCGAAAAACAATATATTTTCTTCATAAAATCATTTTATTTTTGTACTGGCAGTAAATTTGTATCAACATGTAGGTCAAAATATAATAAATAATTCTGTAGCAGGTAGATATAAATTTATGTAATAAACTTGATTTGTTGGACGTGAGACATCTTAGTATTCTGTCTTCTTTTTTTTTTTTTTGGGGATGTGCTGCGGTTGGCGCACTCCTCGCACCACTCCGTCCGGGGCGACAGAGGGACGTAAGCACGCACACCCGCAACCCACCCGAACACCACGTCACCTTCGTCGTTGGGCCGACCACCGGAGCTGGGTTACTTGTCATCAGTGGTCGGCCCGACGGAATACCACCCATTTGGGGTACCCTCCCATCGACCGTAGTATTCTCAGTCTGGACTTATTGGACGTGAGATATTCTAGTCCGCCCGTA
Source organism: Lymantria dispar (assembly GCA_032191425.1). Lineage (NCBI taxonomy): Eukaryota > Metazoa > Arthropoda > Insecta > Lepidoptera > Erebidae > Lymantria > Lymantria dispar. Next base: position 12,327,269 of record CM063469.1, on the reverse strand, counting down.
ACCATGAACGCTGAAGTGTTCGAAATATCAGGTAATCAAAAATCAAACATAAACGCGATAAAATTCGTAAAATAGTTTAATATACAGGATGTATCAGGTTATGGAGCAACTGGTCAAACGGGAGGTAGGCAATGGTGGTAGGAACCCATAAAAAAAATTTGAAGGAAAAATATCGATTCGTTAATGAATTAGAGACATGTAAAGTTTTCAATTTTGTCATTGTTTTTTCATTTAAATCTGATTGAAATGTATAAAGTCAGTAATACTTAATCTGCAACATATTCGTACTTTGTTAAATGTTCAATAGAAATTGAAAAAATCAATGATTACGTTCGCATAAGCAAAACGAACTTCGCTTTAAATCAGCTGATCGGCCGATTACCGTCGCCGAGTCACGTTTGTACCTACGGCACCATTGAAGCGTTTGCGCAATTCTAGGTATGTACGAATGAAATTATATTGTCGAAGCTTTACATGCCTACATGTATCCTGTCTATCCATGCCTACATAATACGTAACATTTAAGGCATAGACTCTTCATCATCATCATCATCATCATTTCAGCCTATTGCCGTCCACTGCTGGACGTAGGCCTCCCTCATGTTGCGCCACAATGTGCGGTCCTGTGCCGCCTGCATCCAACGACGCCCAGCAACTTTCACTAGGTCATCGGTCCACCTAGTGGGGGGGGCGTCCTACACTGCGTCGTCCGATACGTGGTCGCCACTCGAGAACCTTTCTTCCCCAGCGGTTGTCGGTTCGTCGAGCGATGTGGCCTGCCCATTGCCACTTCAGCGTGCTAATTTTTTGTGCTATGTCGGTTACACCCGTTCTTCTGCGGATTTCCGTATTCCGGATTCTATCTCGCAGAGAAATCTCGAGCATAGCCCGCTCCATAGCACGCTGAGCTACTTTGAGCCTTGATATAAGGCCTACATTTAGGGACTACATTTAGGGACCACGTTTCCGTGCCATAAGTCATCACTGGTAACACACACTGGTCGTAGACCTGTGTTTTCAGACACTGAGGTATGTTGGACGAGAAGATCCTCTTAAGTATAGCATAGACATAGGCATAGACTCTTAAACACATTTTTTTGAAATCATTATAAATTTTATGTTATATTGTTTTTTGTGTAATGTACATTCTAATTATGATCTATGACCGTTAAACTACTACATACTCGAACAGTTACCCCATAACCTGATACACCCTGTATAATGTGTAATATTCACGTAAACATCAAGAAATCTTGAGTAGTTAAGTACTTTAAGAGTTTAAAACGACATACATACGGTTATTGTAAACTAGGTCAAGACTTGCTTATCTATTCCACGAGCTCTTTGTTATACATATTTATCGACCAGTTTACATATACTTACATATATAACATGTTTATATATTCCCTACTAATATTATAAACGCGAAAGTTTGTTTGTTACGCTTTCACGCTTAAACCAATGAAGCGATTTTAAAAATTCTTTCACCAATGGAAAGCTATAATATCAGGGAGTAACATAGACTATATTTTATCCCGGTATGCCCACGGGAACGGACACTATTGAAACCGAAGCAAGCGAGTGTCTGTATTGAAGTGTCTGATTGTAATGTCATGATATTAGGAATTTGACATGATAACGTATTAATTTCCGTGTGGTGACGGAGTAGGAATATGATTCACCATTCCCTATGTTGTGGATGTCGTAAAAGACGACTGAGGGATATAATATGCACATAACATCTGCGCAAGAGAAGGAAAACTCGTAATTAAACTCTTTACCAACATGACTGACCAGTATGGTAGGTCAAATTCCCACCCACTGTGGAGGAGGCCCGAGTCCAACAATGGGACGTATGTGGGCTACGTGGAACGTCTTATAAATCAATGAACGCCGACTGCACGCACGAAAAAACATGACTTATTGTCACGTTCCGCCTGAGCCAAGCGTGCAAGTGAGATCGCAGATACAGGCGATAGAGGCATAAACGTATGGCTTGTGACATTGTTACTTCTAATTAATCTGTATAATTTAAGTCAAATAATTTTTTTTTGTTTTGGGTTTGGGTTACGGTCAGCGCACTCAACGCCCAGCTCCATCCGGGAGACAGAGGGGCGTAAGCACGTACACCCGCAACCCACCCGTATAGCACGGGTCAACCCGACAAGTAAAAAAAAAACTTGAAATAACGATTGCACATAAATGTTAATTTATCAAGAAAATGTCATTTTCAATTTACTTTTTTGTATCTATACCAATAAATAAAATTGGAGTGTCTGTTTGTAATGTCAAAATAATAGGCTTTTTTCATGCTCACACGGTTATTTGCACGACACCTATGCCTAAAATAGCAATTAAAAAATTTTTGTCTGTCTGTTTGTTCCTGGTAATCTTCAAAACGGCTGGACCGATTTCAAAAATTCTTTCACCAATGGAAAGCTATAATATCAGGGCGTAAACTAGGCTATATTTTATCCCGATATTCCCACGGGAACGGGAACTACGCGGGTAAAACGACTATAACCTATAACCGAAGTGAAGCGAGGGCGGATTGCTAGTTATACAATATAATGATAATTCATTGACAATAATTCAATTCATAAAAACACAAACATCGGTATTGACACATCATTAATTTCAAGCATAGTTTCCGATTCTGTATTAAAATCAGACAAATTAATATTTTTAAACTTACAGTATCCGAGTTGAGAATTTTCCGTATTCAAATCAATATCTACAAACTTACATTATCCGATTTAAGATATTCTGTATTAAAATCAAACAGGTCAACATTTTCAAACTTACAGTATCCGGTTTAAGATGTTTCGTATTAAAATCAGACAAATCAGTATCTACAAACTAACAGTATCCGATTTGAGATATTCTGTATTCAAATCAGACAAATCAATGTTTTCACCCTTACAGTATCTGGTTTAAGATGTTCTGTATTAAAATCAGACAAATCAATATTTTGAAACTTACAGTATCCGATTTGAGATATTCCGTATTCAAATCAAACAAATCAATATTTTCACCCTTACAGTGTCTGGTTTAAGATGTTCCGTATTAAAATCAGATAAATCAATATATTTAAACTTACAGCATCCGATTTAAAAAAACTCCGTATAAAAATCAGACAAATTAGTATCTACAAACTTACAGTATACGATTTAAGATATACCGTATTAAAATCATACAAATCAGTAATTACAAACTTACAGTATTCGATATGAGATATTCCGTATTCAAATCAGACAAATCAGTATCTACAAACTTACATTATCCGATTTAAGATATACCGTATTAAAAAACAGACAAATCAATATTTTCAAACTTACAGTATCCGATTTAGAATATTCCGTATTAAAATCTGTTCTCACAAAGTTTGTATTCTCATAAATACATTTTTCACAGAACGTATAACGGGTTAATAAACCACCCATGTTTACTACAAATGTGGATTAAGACAGCTAATATTTATAAATTCGCTATAATTTATTTTTAAATAACATTTATCGCTTTCATTTTATTTTTATTCATAAATAACCATTAAATAATGTTTAAAAATTTTATGTTTATTATTATTAAAACACTTTTATTTAATGTTTACTAATCAGGTGTATGATGAACAATGATAATAATTATTTATCACGTTTTTTTTATTTATTGTACTCACAGTAAGTGGCAGAACGTGACTGTTGTTAAAATTATAGTGTATAATGATATTTTATCTACTCCACAAACGTGTGAGGGACTGTTATCAGAATATGAAGGGCGTTCACTTAGATAAGTCAGCGAAACAACTTTAATGTTTTATTTATTGGTCTTATTTTTCTGGCTGTAGAAAGAGTAAGTTCAGGGTCATTCCATTATCGCGGGTGCAACATTTAGACGCATGTTTTAATTTCATGAATTTAAATAAAAACATTTTTAATAGTGAATACAAACAGTCAAGCAATTTTAGTTCTACATTGTCTGAATGATATGTATAAAAGAGATTATTATTTTGAGTGCTTTTATTATACTGGCAACACTTAAAATATCATTGAATCAATATAATAATAACTACACCTTCCGTGTGGTGACGGAGTAAGAATACAATTCACCACCCCCTATCTTACCCGTGGGTGATCGTACGAGACGACTAAGGGAGATAAAACGCATATAACATCTATGCGAGAGAAGGCAAACTCGAAATAAAACCCTATACCAACACGTCTGACCAGCGTGGTATAGTAGGTCAATTACCCTTCCGTTGTGGAGGAGGCCCGAGCCCAACAGTGGGACGTATATGGGCTGAAATGATGATGATGATGATGAATAATAACTAGTTAATTTAATCAAAAGAGTTATCAAGTAATTTGTAGAATCGTAGTCGTATTATTTAGACCATTTCTAACATTAGTTTATTATTTAAAAATGCATATGGTCAATTAATATTAAATGAGAAGGAAGCTACGAGTCAAACTTAAAATCTAAATGACCCCACGTACGGACCTCGCCCCAAAAGTAACCATTAAACTGGCTACGTTACCGCGCTGGATTGCCAGCGAGACTTGTTAGACAATAAACCACCCAGAGCGCGGATCCCGCCCCTTTCCCCGTAGGTGCCTCCCAAGCTCCTGCACCAGTGTCTTAGATTCAGAGCCCCACGGTCCAGCCGTCTCAACAGCAAAAGGGACAAAATCATACGCCGACTCCAGGCAAGCGTATTTGGAGTGTTTCACTCTTGCGGCCATCTCGGCGCCACCCCCAGCGCACTGTTGGGTGACGGAGAGATGACAAGCCGCAAAAGTACTAACACATGTGGCATCCCAGATGAGACACCGACCCTTCCGCAACGGAATCAGCGTAAGGCCATCCGGCCGTTTGCCGTCCAAACGAGAAAGACCCGGGGGCTCCAAAACGCAAGGAACCTCGGCGGAAACGAAAGCCCGCCGAATTATCTCGTTAATAGCGTGATGACGGGGCCTTGGTACCGCACATCGCACACAACTCAAGCCGTGTAGACCGGACGAATCAACATGCGTACCGCATATGCAAACATGGGGTTCACAAACTCCACACCCCAAACGCAAACCCACTGCCACCCTAAGGGAGTCACCATCTAGAAGCGTGCCCATGTTGGGAGAAGGTAAGGCATGCAACCAGGCCCCTGACTCCGGCCTCGAGGCGGCAGTGAGACGCGCCAACTCGACCCCCAAGCTGTTTCCTTGCATTTTAGAGAATAAGTACTTCAAAGTACCTTCGTCCCAGCCACGTTGGCATCCCGGCTTCTCCGGCAAGTTAACTCCTGGGTAAAGAGCCGACCAGCTACTCAAGACCTCAGAGTGGAAAGGTATGCAGATCACGTCACCGTTAGGTGAGAGTATTTGAGTCACAAGCTCCGCAGACCCAAAAGAAGAGGCCAAGAAAGCGACCGGACCAGTTTCCCGCAACCGCCGAACGCCCAGACCACCGTGCCGAATAGGCAAACTCGCTTGGCACCATTGCGACTCATTAAGACTCACGTTAATAGTCTCTTCAAGTAGACGTTTAATAGCACAGTCGAAACGATCTACCTCTTCCGGAAACTGCCATGAAGGAGCCGTTCGCACCATGTAGGTCAATTTTGGCATAGCGAAACAGTTTCTCAAAAGAGTCAGAGAAATGTCCGAGTTTTTAATTGAATTAAACTTTGAAATGTTGTTCTAATATTCGTTTACAAGGATTTTAAAATAATATTTTAAAAGCCAGAAGGAGGGTCCAAATTGCCATTGCGGGTGCAACAGATTTGGCCCAATCATTCCAGAACTTAGATAAAAACATGATAAATCTGTTAATTGTGATACATTTAATAAATTTTCTCTTTATATTTAGTAAGTTATTTAAATAACCATGAATATAAAATAAAAATTCTAAAGAAAACGAAAATAAACAATTAATTATTCACTTTTGTCTGAATCGCGGGTGCAACATCAAATTATCGCGGGTACAACCAGTCTAATTGATGTGAACCTAAACGTTAATTTAACATATATAATAACAAAATGAGAGATCAAACAATATTTATTACTAATTAGTACATTTTTTGTCGCTTAAATTAATTATCTTTGTTTTAAATACGTCAATATTCGCCGAAAATTCTATGAACGTAGTATTTCCATCTTTTTTTTTTCTCGGCGCTTCCGATTTCGCGATATCTTCATATTGCACGTCTTCTATGCCATTTACGATTCCTGTGAAACGTCTGCCATCAATCGTCGTCATAAATTGTATTCTGGTTTCTCCATCTTCATCCATATCGCACATACTGGGAGTATAATAACGATATTGAGTAATTTTATTGCCGGTTTTACATAACAATTGTACGAGCACATACAAACCAGCGCAAATATCTTTTGGTAAGACAGCAGCTTAGACAGCAGCTTGGACAGTAGCAATTTCAGGTCATGCTTCTGGTGATAATTTTGAAGCATGAAAAGACGTTGGTGGAGTTTCGTCATTTATAAATTCATTGTCTGAATCACAAACAGAAACGCGCAAATTCTTTTTTAAAAGAAATATAGATTCTGTCTGATACGATACTGAAGGCAGATATATCAGGACACTGAATTTCTTTTTGTATTTTGTGATTTGTAAGCGGTTCCAAATCATCATAAGTCCAATCAATTTCTGTATTAGTGGTGATTTTTGGCGACTTCAAAATCAATCTGCATTTGAAATGAGACAGTGAGATAATATTTATATAAAAACAACAAAATATGTAATTAATCACACAAAAAGGTACAGTGACAAAAAGTTGCACCCGCGATTTAACATTAAGATCGCCGGTGCAACCAATTTAAACACCCGTACCCACGTCACCTCGTTGTTGGGCCGATCACCAGAGCAGATGTGACTTGTCGTCAGTGGTCAGCCCGACGGAATACCCTTTCGGGTAACCTCACCTGTCGACGTCCTGGGACGTCGGTCGCCATCGCGCGGGTGACGGACAATTCTCCGGTCCGATCACCCGCGACCTCGGCTGGGGCGGGATTAGGCGCAGATACTCGCGCCTGCGCCGCCCAAGTCGCCGGCAGCAGAATGTGTCGCCGAATAGGAGCTCTACTCGCACACGATCCGCCGCCTCCTTCCGTGAGATTACGGCCTCACAGAAGGCGGCGACCGCGTCCCAGTTCCTGACGCTGTCGAGCATCTCCCTGGCGATGGTCGGCAGTGCCAGGTCGGCACCGATAATCGCGACGAGTTCACGGCGCTCCCCCTTCCATGCAGCACACTCCTCGAGCGTGTGCTGCGCCGTGTCCTCGTCGCAACTGCAGTGGTGGCAGGATGGTGTGCTCTCTCTCCTGACAATCTTGTGCAGGTACTTCCCAAAACACCCGTGCCCCGTAAGCACCTGCACCAGTCGGAAGGAAAGCACCCCGTGCGTCCGCTCCAACCACTCCATCAGCACCGGCCGGAAGGCCTCGACGGTCCTGACAGCGTACCGAGGACTCTCCAGCCAGACTGCCCAACGGGCAATAACTCCTCGGCGGGCGTCGACCCGCCAGGCGGTGATCTCCTGCAGGGAGACCATGCCGCCGCGGGCGCGCGTCTCCGACACCCGCCGATAAATGTCAGCGAGCATGTCCGCCTTCAGGCCCCACGGGGGAGTTCCGGCCAGGAGGCACGCTGCCTCCGTCGACACCATGCGGTAACCGCGTATGGCCCTGGCCGCCATGACCCTCTGTGGTCGCCTCAAGAGGGCCCTCAGCCGGACGGTCAGGGACCCCGCCCACACCAGTGCGCCGTACAGAGCCATCGACCGGATCACCCCCGCGTACAGCTGTCGGCACGTAGCGCGGGGTTCGCCCACATTCGGCATCAGCCGCGAAAGGGCGGACGCCGCGCCGAGAAGCCGGGAAACAAGTCGATGGAGATGCTCCCCGAACCAAAAATGCCCGTCGAGCACCAGGCCCAAGTACTTCATGTGGGCCTGGATGCTGATGGTGACCGACTTCACTGTGATCGAAGCGCCGGCGGGAGGCCCGGCGGTACGGAGGCCATGGAATAAAAGTGCCTCCGTCTTTTCCAGGGCTACCCTCAACCCCAGCGCTTCGATCCGCCTGACAATCTCCTCGGTGCCGAGAGTTGCCAGGCGTGCCGCCTCCTCTAGCGTCCCACCCCGGGCTGTGACGAGTGTATCGTCGGCGTAGCAAATTACGCCCAGCCCGGGTAGGAGGCTTCCTCTCAACGCCCAGTCGTAGCCGATGTTCCACAGGGTCGGACCCAGAACCGACCCCTGCGGGACACCGCACGTGATGGGCGTTCGCACAACGTCCCCTACTCGGTCAACGTAGAGGACGCTGCGCCCTTCCAAGTAAGTAGTCTGCCACCAGCCGCCTGAGGTACACGGGCACCCCGTGATATCTTTAGCCCCTCCCTGATGCAGCTGAATGGCAGACTGTTGAAGGCGTTGGCGATGTCCAGGGACACCGCCAACAGGACTCCTCCGCCGGTGAAAATCAGTTTTGCTAGGCATGATTTTCAGTCTGTACCAACTCTTTCGATGGTAATATTTTCAAACACTAAAGAATTTATTACGAAGTAAAATCGAAAAAAATATCACATAATATTAAATGTTGACATTCTTCTTTGCATTATATGTAAAAAAAAGAACTAATAAAGTGATTAAAAAAATAATTTCGAGAATCGTCTATAGCGGAATCGCCTTCATTTAATTTCCGCCGCAAAAATTCAAGTATCTGTACATTTCGGGCCAACCACTGGACAAGTCACCTTGCACCGGTGGTCGGCCCAACGACGAAGGCGACGTGTCACGGGTGGGTTATGAGGCCACGCGCGCCGCCCCTCTGTCGCCCCAGACGGAGCCGGGCGACGGGTGCACTGACCGTAGCCCACTCCCAAAAAAAAGGTCGTTAGCTGATTGCCAGAAATAAAAACTAGATGAGCAATGTAAATGATGAAATCTCAAACACACGTGGCCAGATCAGATAATAACTTAGCTGGTTATCTTAACGATAACATAAGTGATTTGCTTTATTCATTCACGTGCACGGTTCGCTCACTATGATATTATTTAAACAAAAGTTACCGACTTTCAAAATTAGAACGCGACTTTCGCGCCAAATGTTGAAAAAAAGCCAATTTAGCGCGAAATCTCTCGTACTTAAGAAAAAAAAAAAGAGTGTGTGTACAAAGTACGCATATCAGAAGCGAAACTCCTTTATCCTTTATCTCATTCTCTCACTGGCTGAATCCTATACATTTATGTGTTTGTGTCTCTATGGACTCGCTCTTTCGTTTCATCGAGTTTGAAATCACGTAGTGATTTTTAAGAAATTTCAATTAAAAAAAGTTACTAAGTACTGTATTTTAAATACATATTTATAAAATAGCTGAGCATATTCTTCAGTTTAATTACGGTAGACAGCGGCCTAGCAAAGGTCCATGATCGGCATTTACCATCAGGTGTACTGTTTCTTCGTTTACCACTAACAGCAATAAAAAAAAATAACACTCCTCGTCCTTCCGTGGCCATTTATCAAATTTTCGGGCAAGTAAAAATCAAATACAAAAATCTTTTAAAAACGATAAAATCCGTGTAAATAGTTGTTATTTTTTTTATATGCAAATAATAGCAAATTTTCGCGGTCTTAGCTCGTTTGCCATTAACATAATTAAAACAGTTATATACTTTACCGCGAAAAAATTCAATGATTGTTGTTTCATAAAAATACAAAACTAACAAGTTTCAAAACGACTTCATAACTTTTTTCGTTAAGTTTTTCTACGTCGTTATATTTTATAACCTTCACACAACGATGAACAACAATTTTAAAAGTTTTAATTAAATTTCCGTTTCATAAAGATACAGAACTAGCAAGTTTTAAAACGTAATATCTTAGAATAATAACGTATAGAAGGATAGTGTCGGTACTTGGAACGTTCGAAACATGAATCTAAAAATACTACATGCGCGCAGACGATTACACACGTACACACGCACACCACTATACAAATTATGAAATCAAATTTTGTTTTTATTAACTTAAATTGTCGAAATACTTTTAAAAGTAATGTTTAAAACCTTTTTAAGTTTTCAAATGTGTTATGACACCATTTGAATGCACAAACCGTCATAATTACCTATTTATTTTTTAAGAGTTGCGTACGTAGGTGCAGTACAATGACCTTATACATTATGGAACGGTTTCGGCGTAAGCTCCATTAGGCTCCAATTGAAATGCTTCACTTTTTATGCGCGAACTTACCTTCTATACGTTATTATTCTAAGCGTAATATATATTTTTTTCATAAAGTTTTTCACGGCGTTTGATTTTAAAATCTTCACACTATGGCGAACGACAATTTTAAAAGTTTAATTAAATTTTTGCTTCATAAAAATACAAAACTACAAGTTTTAGAACGTAAGTATTATATTATAATTTTTTTCCTAGTTTTTCCACGGCGTTTCATAACGATTACACAATGTTTAATAACAATTTCAAAAGGTTTTTAATGATTTTTAATTTAACGACACGAATATGCAAATATAACCAATGCAAAAATTCATTTTAATATAAAATAAACGAAAGATTTTGTTTTGACTGATTACTTATGTGAACAGCGTACACGCATTGGCCGTATCGAAGCGCGCGAGTGACTGACAGGTCTGAGAGAGACAGACTGACTAGACTGAGTAAGAAATAACAACGAAATAGACATGTGTAACACTGCGCTGCGCCGCGCAATTGCGCCAACTCAGTTCACTGCGCTGGAAGTATCAACTCACTTCTAGAAAATGTGTTAGCGCACGGCGCAATCGTCGAAGCGCCGGCGAATCTGAACAATTTTTTTATTTATGCGCCTATAAGGCAGGCTATAGTCGACCTTACTGCCTTGTCTTACGTAGCTTACACATAATTTTCTTTACATATAATTTATTATTAGCGTAAGAGATAAGTAACATCCGTCAGTAAGTCGTTACCATTAATTGGGTGCTGAAAACCAAATACACTATTATACATATTAACGTAAATCACTATTATATGATATTCACAACACTTCAACTGTATTACATATTAAATTAGCTGACTCAATACAGATGTTGTTCTATTCAAATAAAATAAAGGAATGCTCTTTGAAATCGACAGCAGCGCCAACTACCGAGTCCAGTTGTGAATCTAAACCATTCTCGTATCCCTTTGAACATACACAAAACATTTCATCAACATCGGTCCAGCCGTTTAAGAGGAGTTTCAGTGACGTACACAACAAATATATATAATGTAAATAAAGATAAAATATCAGCAAAATTATTTAAAATATAAAACTAAAAACAATAATTCATTCAAGAGCGTAACATGACACTCCCATATTCCCGCCGAAAAACTCGTCGGTCGAACAACTCTGTGAAGTGTAAATAACTCTTTAAAAATTGAGTTATACCTAGGTGCGCATTTAGTAGCTCATTCGGTTGTTTCATGTGTTGCGCCATGACGCAATGAGTTAGAAATGGAGTTATACCTGCAATGGCGCAGATGGCGCACATTTCATTCGTAGCTCACTCGGTCGTGTTTACATTTTGTTGCGCCATGGCGCAATTTTGAGTTAGCGCAATGAGCCGGCGCAGTTTACTGCGCCTGAGTTACTGAGTTAACGCAAGGATTATCGTTGAGTTACCCATGCCTACAACGAAAACCTGTTGTGAATTAATTGTTGTACATTGCCTTGCAAATTAATGGTAACAATATTATTATTTGATATGTTAACTTTGAAAACAAAAAAGCTTAAAAATAAATCTTAACTTTTTCTCTATTCCCTACTCCTCTCTTAATCTGTGACTAGTAATGATAGAGGGCGTTATTCGTCTGTTATGACTTTCAGACGACCTAGTTTAAACTCAGTTGTAGTGTCATTATGATTTCTTTTCTTCTCTCGTCACTTTAACTCGAGTCACCTTGACTAGGAAGCAAGTGTTTGATTTGAATGGGATTAATTTTGAAGACCATTTTTTTGCATTGTCCAATATTTGCAAGTATTTTGATATAAAAATTTTATTAGGAGGATTCTATTCTAAAACTGTTACTTCCATCCAAAAAAAAGATCCGAGTAGGATCTTTTTTTCGGATGGAAGTAACAGTTTTAGAATAGAAATGACGTATCACGAATTATTTATATCTTTATACAAATTAAATATATTTTTAATAGTGTGTCCAAAGGGATTCGAGAATGGTTTAGATTCACAATTGGACCCGGTGGTTGATGCTGCTGACGATTTCAAGGAGAACTTCTTTTATTTTATTTGATCAAAACAACGTCTGATGGGTCAGCTAGTATTAATATATATTTTTAATCAAACATACATTAATGTTATAATAATAATAATTGTCTTAGTTAATTGTATTTAATCTAATACTTTTAGATAATTTTAAGATGTACACAAACATTATTATTAGACATTATTCATTAGACTGTGTCAGAATAAAATATTTCGTTTTTATTTTTATTTTATGCGCAAGTAGATCTGAAAAGTTTGAAGTTGCTGGACAATTTTAAATAAGTAACTTTAAGTACTTTATAACAAACATTGATCAGAACAAAAATTGGTGGATCACACAAAATGGCACTGTATCTGTGCAATGAAGTTATAGACGTGTGAATAGTTATGTCATTGAAATATGACATATATAAAAAAAATATTGTGTCAGATAAATTTGGTCGGCAGTGTACGTTATGAACTGTTTAACCTTCGACAACCAAACACAATGTGTAATACTAATATTTGTATAATAGTGACGTCACGTGTGTATTGTTTTTTTTTTTAAGTAAAATATAACTATATTTAAAAGCAAACTAGCGCGGTTGCCCCGATGACAAGGACGGGTGGTCCACCTCCATGGCTTAAGAGAGGTATTTGTACGGCAGGTTGTGCGACCCTTACATCGACTCTTAGGCTGTACAGTGTCGGGTTGGCAATAGTCGACAAGGAACTCGGTACTGGTTGTCGGCTCAATAGCGAAGGGAAATACAGTGGGTTATGGGGTCACACTCCGCCCTTTCGGCACCCTGGACGGAGCGTACGGTGTGCGCGCTAACCATAGCCCACCCAAAAAAAGGCTACATAGTGTATTATGAACCCCATTTTTGTTGCATGCTATTTTTAGAAATAAGAATAGAATTTATAGAAATAGTTCTTATTATTTTAAGCCTTAGAATAAAACACCGGAGTCGATACGACAAGTATTTAAGTAGCTTTTTTTTTTAATTTGCCAAAATTCACAATAAGCCGGGTCCTAAAAATCACAAAAAAATCATCATCATGTTAGCTCATATACGTCCCACTGTTGGGCTCGAGCCTTCTCCACAATAGGACAGAAATTTAACTGACCACGCTGGTCAGACATGATGTTTATTTCAAGTTCTCTTCTCTTTGACAGATGTTATATACATATTATATCTCTTAGTCAGCTTTTACAAATCCGAGACAGTGATATAATATTTTGAACACATCATTTAACCACAGTGATTTATAAACTAGGTCTTCACTTAACAAATCCATAATATAGAATTACGAATGGCGTAATTGGTTTAACGGTTAACTGAACCGAGGTAAATACCTCATTTAAGTCTACTTTTATGGAATGACGTAACTATTGGGTGGCAGGGATTTTTTTTAGGGGTGGGCCATGGTCGGCTCACCCACTGGCCGTTTGCGTCCGGGGTGACAGCAGAAGAGGCCCCAGGATGTCATGAGTGTGGCGCGCTAATCGACGATGCGCGCCACACACTGGAAGTATACCCCGCCTGGTGGCCTCAGCGCCACGTCCTGTCAACGGAACTGGGAATAACAGACCTGTCGCTGCCGACCATCATCTCCAAGATGCTCGGCAGCGACAGCTGTTGGTCGTCGATGGCCTCCTTCTGTGAGGCTGTCATGACAAGGAAGGAGGCCGCGGAGCGGGCACGCGAGGCGCTTGCGTCCGCTGACTCGCTCCGCCGGCGACGACCAGGGAGGAGGAGACGCCGCTATGCGCTCCTCCACCCACCGCTCTGAATGATGACAGGACGTGGCCAGACGGCCAAGCGTTGGGGTGTCGGGGATAGAATGTTGTCAGACGATCTCTCCGGCACCTCGTAAAAGTGCGGAAGGGGCCGCTGTGGTTTTAGTAGGTAATTCGATCACTTCTGTGGCCGGCGAGTCCCACACACACTCCCCTGTCTGTAACCGGCGGGGGATAGTGCGTAAATGCATTTCCACAGCGTGAAAAAAAAAAAGAGGGACGGCGCGCGGACCTATGACCCATCCGTACCACGTCGCCTTCGCCGTTGGGCTGACCACCGGTGCAGAATTCTTTGTCGTCAGTGGTCGGCCCGACAGAATACCCCGGTCAGAAACAACAATACTGAGCAGAAAATCTACGTCTGAACAGTAGCAATTTGTTATTGCACTACGTTTGGTGAGCGAAAGAGCCGGTAGCCCAACTTTCTGAGGGTGTTTGCGTACGCTGGATTTTGGTGATGCCTTAAGTATAACCGAATCTCATTGCACGCATTCACACTCCCTATACTTTCTTCACAGTAGGCATAAAAATCCATGAGCGGCAGTATTATTAATAATCAGATGTAATGTTCGCTCGTTTGTCATCAACAGCAATAAAAAGAGCCAACACGATTGACCAGTGTCGTATAAGTTAATTTCTCTGCTATTACGAAGGAGGTTCGCGTCAACCAGTAGAACGTATATGAATTGAAATGATGATGATGTATTAGGGTGCACAGGACTCGGATTGATTACTTTTACGATATTCACGGGCAAGAGAGTGGGTGGCGAATTGTATTCTTACTCTTGCACGAATATAAAATAGAATAATTTATTCGAGCTAGTGAAATAAGCCCTAAGTCAACCCTTCTGGCCATTGTGCTATGGTCAATTTCTCTATCATTGTTGAAGAGTTCCAAAGTCAAATGTCTATCATCATATATAGGGCCATCAAACTTTAAAGTAATCATTAGTGATCAAAGTTCATCAAAACTAAGTCGAAGACCACGTACAATTAATGTCAATTGATGGACAGTTGATAATTCATCGATGTTAAGTGCTTGTTAATGCAAATTAAAGATGGAGGAAAAGTGGATAATTAATCACTAATTTTAAGGGTCGGAACATATCTGACGGAAAATGCGTCGCGTATTATCAACCCTGTAATGTTAGAATAGAAAAATATTATTAAAATCTTGAACACTCGATTTATGATGCGTTATTGGGTCAAGCGTCAACCTCTGTTCTGTTTCTATCAATGCATTTAATAGGCAAAAGGAACAAAGCCAATACATTATAATTAGATCGCGCGTCAAAGCGCGTGTGTAATGGGCGCTACACACCTTCAGTTTTAATTGTGCAATTTATCTGTAGAGTCGAACTGTACAGATAAATGATTAGGTGTGTAGGACAAACAGTTGAACTGTACAGTTTAACTGAGATTTAATCAAAATATGTATAGGTAAATCTGTACAGATAGAACTGTACAGTTAAAACTGAAGGTATGTAGTTAAAAACTGCAAAGTTTCGTCAGTTTTGTCGATGCCAGTGTGAAGTGAAAACGTATTTTTGGTATTAAATTTATTAAACGTATTTTTTATGGTGTTCCTAAAGCCAGCAGATGCAAATGTGTATCCTCATTCATTCTCAAATAATTATTGTAATCTTTTGGAGTAATTCTCAGTTTATTTATCAAGGATGTATGTGAATAAGATTTTTTAACAGAAGCCAGTGTTTACACCATAATTCACGTTTTTTTTTTGTTTTCGTCTACTTTCTATCACACAGGGCTAATCCCTACAATCGCTAAAGCGTCGTCTACAGAAGCCATGATGATAAAAAATGAAAGATCTTACAGTTTTACTTGAACGTTTGTAGGCTGTAGGCACCTACGATTTATCTATACAGTTCGACTGTACAGTTAAATCTGCAAGGTGTAGCGCCCTAAAGCACACCGTCCTGCCACCACTGCAGTTGCGACGAGGACACGGCGCAGCATACGCTCGAGGTGTGTGCTGCGTGGGAGGGGGAGCGCCGTGAACTAGTCGCGATTATCGGTGCCGGCCTGACGCTGCCGACCATCGCCAGGGAGATGCTCGACAGCGCCAGGAACTGGGACGCGGTTGCCGCCTTCTGTGAGGCCGTAATCTCACGGAAGGAGGCGGCGGATCGTGTGCGAGTAGAGATCCTATTCGGCGACACGTTCCGCCGCCGGCGACTCGGACGGCGCCGGCGCGAGTATCTGCGCCTAATGCCGCCCTAGCCGAGGCCGCGGGTGATCGGACCGGGGAATTGTCCGTCACTCGCAGAGAGGCTGACCGCGCGACGGCGACTGACTTCCTAGAACGTCAAGAGGTGAGGTTACCCGAAAGGGTATTCCGTCGGGCCGACCACTGACGACAAGTCAGTCACATCTGCTCCGGTGGTCGGCCCCGCAACGAGGTGACGTGGGTACGGGTGGGTTATGGGCCCGCGCGCTCCTTTCATCGTCCTGGACGGACTGGACCGTGCGTGCGCTTACCATAGCCCACCTATAAAAAAAAAAAGGAGTAGCGCCCTTTAATAAATCGTAGGTTCATAGTTTAGCGGTATTTATCTGTACAGTTTGATTGTACAGATAAATTGCACAGTTAAAACTGAAGGTCTGTAGCGCCAATTAGTAAAGGTAGACAACGTGTGAGGGAGAAGGAATAAGTAGCGCCGCCATTTATGATTCGTTTCCTTATTGGTGCGAGTTAAATTTGCTGACAATTGGGGAATTTCGGTGGGAATGAATGTATCATGTCATGTTCTTGAATTATGTTTAGTTTTTTATAATGTTATATTGCATAATTGTGCTGACATTTTATGCATAATTGTGCCGACTTAAGTACTAAACCCACGCTTTGATGCAACTTCAATGACCATTTGTTGGCTTTTTAAATACCTTGCTGACTATTTCTTATATACTTAAATATGAGAGACAAAAGTCTATATTAAAAAAATATATAATTCATCTAATTGGCAATACTGTTCTGCTGTTGGTCCAACCTGTCACTACTAGTAGCAACCGCCATTTTAGATACGTATTTTTAAAATTTTAACGAAATATCACAAAACAACTGTTTTGTAGATGCTGAACGCGGCAACTTGCCGCATATTAGGTGAGCAAAAAGACAAAAAAATAATAGGGGTTGGAAGTATTAGGTTCCGTCATTCCTTCCGTGATTATGAAATTGAAATCTGTTTGAAACGTTGCGAAAGCGCGCCATACTTAGATATAACCCGATTACACGAAGAAAACTTTTATTTACTGTCGACAGTCATTTATCTACAGCCGCGGGCCGGTCCGTCTGCGTTAGTATCACACTGAGCAGAATCAATATCTGAGTAGTAGCAATACGTTACTGCACTTCAGTGAGCGAGAGAGACTTCCGTCTCTCAACTTTTTGAGTGTGTTTTGGTGATGTCTTTGGTATCACCGAATCTCATCGCACGCATTCACACTACCTTAACTTTCTTTACGATAGGCAGCGGCCTAGCAAAGGTCTATGAGTGGCAACATTGCTTACAAATAGGTTTACTGTTTGCTCGTTTATCACTAACAGCATTAAGAACAAAACTGTGACCAAGCACGGTATTTTTCCCGTTTAATGGGTCATATTGGGTAGGTACCCTAATTGGAAAGGTCTGATTTGATCCGAATAGAAGAGACCGCACACTTTACGTGTGGTGACGGATTAAGAATACAATTCACCACTCCCTATTTTGCCTGTGGATGACGTATAAGACGACTATGGGATATAATATGCACATAACATATGTGCAAGAGAGGGTAAACTCGAAACGAAACCCTATACGTCTGACCAGCATGTAGGTCAAATTCCCTCCCATTGTGGATGAGACCCGAGCCCAACAGTGGGACGTATGTGGGCTGCGATGATGATGATGAGAAGAGACCGATGATACGCTCCACGCTTTTACCGTCAGATATGTATCGACCCTTAAAGATTCAATTAAAAATTCCATTCATCTATCAATATACATCCATGACTGCATAAATGACGGAATGGTATAAGTTTCGTTCACCTTTCGTGATAGTATCGTGAGTACGAATCCCGAGCGTGACAATCATTTGTGGCATGCACAATTTGTGGATCGCACAAAATATTTGCCTGCGTGGAAATCGAACATATAACATGACAGGTCGGTATTTTAACCATTAAGCCACACGTGCAGTCGTCGACGTTAAAAAGTTTTTTTTTAATTCGAACCAGTAGTTCCTGAGATAAGCGCGTCCAAACAAACGAACAGCTCACCTTTGTAATATTAGTACAGATATACATAGATTACAGGCTTCTGGCTATGGCTTCGCCCGAGTAAAAAGTAACTTACCCAAAATTATACAATTTCATTCCCAGCCCATGCAATGTATTCTGCTTGATTGAGTAATAAAAATGGAGTTGATCTATTATGTCAAATAAGAAGTCTCCTATGTCAGTCATGCCAAAGATACGGCCCGCATCCAGCCCCTGGGCCGTATCAATAAGGCCTATAATTTTGATATGATTTTTAACAACCGTCTTCTATACCAATAAATAAAATTGGAGTGTCTGTTTGTAATGTCAAAATAATAGGCTTTTTTCATGCTCACACGGTTATTTGCACGACACCTATGCCTAAAATAGCAATTAAAAAATTTTTGTCTGTCTGTCTGTTTGTTCCGGGTAATCATCAAAACGGCTGGACCGATTTCAAAAATTCTTTCACCAATGGAAAGCTATAATATCAGGGCGTAAACTAGGCTATATTTTATCCCGGTATTCCCACGGGAACGGGAACTACGCGGGTAAAACGACTATAACCTATAACCAAAGCGAAGCGAGGGTGGGTTGCTAGTTATAAATAAATTTCTTGTGTACGTGTGTATGTCACTGAACTCCTCTTAAATGACTGGACCGATGTTGATAAAATTTTTTGTGTGTATTCAAGGGGATTCGAGAATGGTTTAGATTCACAATTGGATCCGGCAGGTGGCGCTGCTGTAGATTTCAAGAAGAAATATTTTTATTTTATTTGAACAGAACAACATCTGTTGGTTCAGCTCGTATTTTATATCATCATCATCATCTTGCTCTTATCCCAATTACTTGGGGTCGACGCAATATGTCATCTGTTTTGACATATTGCAAAAAGTTTCGGCAATGACTTTTATGACCGGCCGCCTGCCTGACGTCAACCCTCCTTGGGAATGTAATCGTTGACCCAAATGGTACCAGATGGAGTTGGTCTGGGTCAATCTAGGGCTCTTAGTCGTCTTTTACGACACCCACGAGCAAAGCAAGGGTTGGTAGTATTCGAAGCCGCTACCATACAGCTCGAATTTTATATAATTTAATAAATAAAATGTTATAATAATTATTTTCTGTCCTATGTGTTCCATAATATGATCTATGTGCCAATTTTCATCCAATTCTGTTCAACGGTTTACTCGTGATTAAGTAACAAAGATCCAAACATCTTCATAAAATTATACATTTAATATTAATAGGATAAAGACCTTTTAAAATTATCTACATACCTGTTCTGTTGTCAATATAACTTGCTCCCCAGGTCTCCTTGGCCGTGGACTGGATTCAGGAGTTTCCACAGGAGAGAACCATTTGACGGTAGACTCTGCATAGTTGGACCGCTGACCGGAACCTGGACCCGGCTGTAAGAGAGGAGTTCGCTCGGAGCTACCTCCTTGATGAACTGGTGGCAGAAAATTTTACTCAGGACGCCGGACGCTATCCATCCGCCTATAGACGTCCACTGCTGGACATAGGCCTTTCTACTAGAATGCCACTCGGAAAGATCTTATGTCAATTGCATCCAATGGTTTTCTGCGACTTTCAAGATGTCCTCAGTCCATCTAGTAGGGGGTCGTCCTACGCTGCGTTGTCCGATTCGTGGTTGCCACTTGAGAACCTTTCTCTCCCAACGGTTGTCGGTTCGACGAGCGTAGCTTGCCCATTGCCATTTCAACGTGCTAATTCTGCAGGCTATTTCGGTTACATCCGTTTTTCTACGGATTTCCGTGTTCCAGATTTTATCACGTAGAGAAATACCGAGCATAGTCCTCTCCATAGCATGTTAAGTAGGGATGTGAAAAACGATTATTATAAAACTCGATTATCAAAATAATAATAAATCGATTTTTTTATATTAAAATTAATCGATTATTTTATAATCGATTATTTATTTTTAATTAATCGATTTATTTTAAAGAAAAAGAAATCAATTATTTGTTAATCGATTATTTTCCCTCCAAGTCACATCCCTAACGTTAAGCGACTTTGAGACTTTATGAGGCCGACATTTAGTGCTGTGCCTATTGCCTATACTAGACATGAAATATAAAGTCCCGCCCGCATTCCAAAATAAGATTTACCACCATTGAAATTAAGGAAACCGTTCAATTGACCCTCTTTATAAACGAAGAGGAGATGTATACTACACGGACCTTATAGCAATTCGATCAATATATGTCTATTACGTCCCTCGCAAGACCTTAGTCTCCGTAAGCGACACCAAGGTTTGATGCTTAGGCAGTCCAGGGAAACGCTTTTGATTTTCTTTATTTCGTTGGAAAAGAGTAACAGAATTTTAAAAAATTCCAATTTCCTCCTACGCAATGCGGGGGACAAGAAGAAAAATTGACTTCAGCGTATAAGTTTTTAAGTATGGTGACCGAGTAAGAATACAATTCCTTCCTCCTATAGGGACACGAAAAAAGTATCGATACTTTTAGTTATCGAGTACTTTTCTTTCGATACCGATACTTTTGTACTCGATACTTTGCATTCGATACTTTTACTCAATGAATACTTTTTGTCAGGTATCGTACAGTATCGATACATTCTGTTCGATATCGTGTCCCTATCCTCCTATTTAACGCATGGTGTCGTAAAACACGACTAAGGTATATAATATGCATATAACATCTATGCAAGAAAAGGGAAAACTCGAAATAAAACCCTATACCAACATGTCTGACCAGCATGGCATAGTAGGTCAATTTCGAGCCTAACAGTGAGACATATAAGAGCTGAGACGACGAATCATATCTCCAAGAGTATACCATAGGCTAATCAAATAGTCTTAATGCTAAAACTTACCAATAGTATCTAATATCTGCTTCGCCTGTAACTCCTGCGGTAGGACCCTGAAGTCCAGGAACCAGGCCTCACCCCACGCGAGTGTGAATGATGTCAGTATTAAGAATACTTCATATACCGGCTCCACGGCATGAGGCCACTGTTTGATAAAGAATATTGGTGGTAAATTATTAGTATATAAGGTGTTTCCGTGTGGTGACGGAGTAAGAATACAATTCACCACTCCCTATCTTACCCGTGGGTGTCCAGATATATTACGCATATCCTGTATATTTTTTTTTCCAACCATTTCATTAAATTTGCGGCAAGTAACAAGATGAAACATTTTCCAGGACTGCCTGAGAGTCAAACCTCAGTGCTATGTATGAAGACCATGAGCAATCCTGACTTACAGAAGTTACAATGTCAGAAAAGCGTGGGGGAGATTAGTAAGAAAAAGCTTAATCATCTATGGCAATATCCACAGATAATATACTACATTAGTACATCAATATTATTATGGTTTTATATCCAGAGAAAAAAACTAAAAATACATCTCTATGTCAACTCTTTTAATTGATACTAGTGGTCGCCGTGTGGTCGAAATTCGGCCATAATTAATTTTAATTAATTTTTCTGCTACACAATTTTCTTTTAATTTTATTTATGTATACTTGTATATTGAGCAAGCTGTATTTCACTGAAAACTAATATATAAGCACAAATCTCTATTAGACATTGTCATCATAATTATGATTGTTATAGGGCGTCTACATGTTGGCCGAGTGCAGGCGAGCGATGGCGAACGCCAACGTGTGTACACCCGATTTGCCTTAGTTGGCCAACGCTCGCCTAGTTGACCGAGTGAATACAAGCGCCAACGCGTGGACAGCTGATTTGTCTTCACTCGCCGTCGCTCGTGATCACTTGCCTCACTTCGCCTCGGTGTCGGTTTTTGTGCACAAATCAAAGGCACTCGTCTACGCTCGGCCAATGCCGTCTACACGTTGGTCGAGTCGTCATTACACGGTTGACATCCATCGCGGTTAGACGTGTTTAATGTAATATTGTCGCTCAATATAAATGATTATATTTTCAAATTTGCATCCCTACTTCTAGATATGCGACGTAAATAATTAGATCCAGGTCACCCTATATGTTACTTATAGTATCAAAATGTATCTTCATCGTCATTTTAGCTGTTGGGCACAATAGGCGGGAAACTGACCTTAGTATTCCATGCTAGTCAGACAGGTTGGTATAGGGTTTTATTTCGAGGTTTCCTTCTCTTGCATATATGCTTATTATGTATTATATCCCTTAATCGTCCTTTACGACATTCACAGACAAGATAGGGACTGGTGAATTTTTTTCTTACTCCGTCACCACACGGATATATCTTACACTGTTCTATTTCTATGAATACTCAGTATCAACCACCTTCTTTTTTTCCCACTTTAATGCGGTATACACTGAGATAATAGTTATATACGCTCATTAAATAAATAGTCGAAGCTGTAGCAACGTTAATGTCAACGTCCGTAGTGTTTCAGTGCACAATGAACACTGACATCGGCCAACGTGTAGACACTTCTACAAACGCTCGTCTACGCTGGCCACTCGCGTTGGCATTCGCCGCACTCGGCCAACGTGTAGACGCTAGCACTCGCCTTGTACCTATTTGCCGACGCTCGCGTTGGCCTAGGCTCGGCCAACGTCTGTACGGGCTATTAGACATTCAGTTCGACCAGAGATTTTAACCGTAAACAAAAGTGTATAAGCGTTGTTACGCAACACACACAGACGTGTGTAGGTGTGTGTAGCGCGAGCGTTGTAGTGTGCGTAATGCCTTTTTAATTAATTTAATGCATTTCTAATCCATTATTATATGAAATTTCAGTTTTATGCACTTCTCCTCGTTATATACATCAACTATGTCAAATTTCATATTTGTCCATTCACGTAATTTTCTTAAAAAGGGGTACAAAGTTTTTGCTTCACGTATTTATATATAGATACTTACGTCAAAAACGAAGACTTTGGCTATTAAAAACGCACACGTGCATCCTGTAGATAGCTGAAACAATAAATGTACATAAATTATTATTGATTAGGCAACCGCCCTCTTTTACGGTACACAATTGCAGTCCATGAGGTATCGGGTTCGACTTCCAGACCGTACAAAATTGTATAGGGTTTTTACAAAAAATAGCCTAAGTTACTTCTTATATCTGATTTGACATCTGACTTATGGCACTGAAACGTGGTCTCTTAATGTCGGTCTCATAAAAAAGCTCAAAGTTGCTCAGCGTGCTATGGAGAGGGCTATGCTCGGTATTTCTCTACGTGATAAAATCCAGAACACGGAAATCCGTAGAAGAACGGGCGTAACTGACATAGCCCGCAGAATTAGCACGTTGAAATGGTAATGGGCGGCCACATCGCTCGTCGAACCGACAACCGTTGGGGAAGAATAGTTCTTGAGGTGCGACCACGAATCGGACGGCGCAGCGTAGGACGACCCTCCACTAGGTGGACTGACGACATTCTCAAAGTCGCAGTGAACCGTTGGATGCAAGTGGCGCGGCACCGTTCCGAGTGGCATTCTCGTGAGGAGGCCTATGTCCAACAGTGGACGTCGGTAGGCTGATGAATGGACTTCTATAAATGAATGAATTGAAAATACTTTTTTTGTTGGAAGCCGCAGATGGCTTCCACAGCTTTGCCTGGACTATGAGTGAGCGTTGAGTGCTCTCAACCCTGTGATAATTCGTTGCAACTGCCTTACTATTTAAGTCTTAGCACCTAAGGGGCCGTCCATAAATTACGTGAGGTGTTTTTTTAAATTTTCTGTACCTCCCTCCCCCCTTGGTGAGATGTCGTGAGATTTTATTTAACCCCTTCCCCGAATCTCACGTGAGATTATTCAAAATGTGGGTTTCTTACGTAAACGCGTTGGATTGTTTATTGTAAAAAGAAAGATTTATATTTAAAACCTCAGTTGCACATCTATCTTATTTTATAGTGAATTATCTATGGTATAACGACGAAGTATGAATAAAATTTACTTTCGAACGAATTAGTGAATGATCATAATCTTATTACGATTATGCTTAAGCATGTACAATTTGGATTAAATGGACCAAAATGGTATAATTTTTTTTGTTTCAATCAGAAAAAAAATTACGTGATATTTGCCGAGACCCCACTCTCTCCAACGTAAGATTTGATGAGATTTGAATCGACCCCCTCCCCCCCTTAAACATCTCACGTATTTTATGAACGCCCCCTAAAGGGATTGGAGTCAGTACCCTTATCGTCCGATAGAGGCGCTGCTCGAATTTCCATAAAAATTGATCTCGATAACGATACGAATACTTTCTCCGTGTGGCGACAGAATAGGAATACAATTCGTCATCCACTGTCTTGCCCGTGGATGTCGTATAAGACGACTAAGGGATATACGAGTAATATATATAATGTATATATCATCTATGCAAGAGAAGGAGAACCCGTAATAAAACTCTATACCAACCAGTCTGACCAGCATGGTATCATCATCATCGCAGCCCACATACGTCCCACTGTTGGGCTCGGGCCACCTCCACAATGGGAGGGAATTTGACCTACTATACTATGCTGGTCAGACATATTAGTATAGGGTTTCATTTCAAGTTTTCCTTCTCTTACACAGATCTTATATGCATATTATATCCCATAGTCGTCTTTTACGATATCGATACGATACGAGCAGAATAGGGAGTGATGAATTGTATTCTTACTCCGTCACCACACGGATAGCATAGTAAGGTCAATTACCCTCCTATTGTGGAGGAAGCTCGAGCTCAGCAGTGGGACGTATTTAAGTTGAACTGATGATGACTTTGGCGCAAATATTCGTGGTAAGCCCAGAGGTATGTTTGTATAGCCTTTATTTTGAACTTTCCTTCTCTTACATAGATATTATCTGCGGATTACATCCCTTAGTCGTCTTTTACAACACTCACAAGTAATGAAAATAGTAATACTTACAGCAATAATACTCCAATTATTTATATATAGAAGAGCATAGAAGAGAAGTAACACTACAAATCTGCATACAGCCGCCATCACAATATCAAATAGGGAACTCTTCACATTATAATGTATTATCTCCGAATCGAATATTAACTGCAGAGTTTGACCACGCATCTGAAAGATTAAAGAAATCATCACATTATCATTGACATTTTCATCATTATCAACATAATCATCATCATCATTTATTGACAAGTGAAGTTGAAGTATTACGTTAGAATTTTAAATAGTGTCCGACCGAAATTTCAATTTTGGTTTCGGCTGATAATCGAGCCGAAACTATGGCCGAAACCCAAACTGAATTCGTGAGTTTTCGCGCTGCGCTAGGACATAGGTACATGCTCGGAGCACGAGGTGCGAGAGACGAAGTGCCATTTACTGCACTCATAGTCATCTCACAATTTTTCTCCCACGTACGTGCAGTCTCTGGAATGAACTACGTGCTGCTGTGTTTCCCGAGCGCTATGTCGAGGTTTAAGAAGAGTATTTTCTTCACGGTAGGCAACGGCCTGGCTGTGCCCCTGGTATTGCAAAGGTCCATGTGCAGCAATATCACTTACCATCAGGTGTGCTGCCTGCTCGTTTGCCACATCGGCAATAAAAAAAAATAGTCCTTTCATTGGCGACTGAGCGTCGCAATTTCCGCAATTTGAGGTAATCACTTCAAAGCAGGCATATTTTATTTCACTATTTATGTGATGTAGTTCATAAATTATCTAGAACATTTTTTGTCTTTGCAACTTTTTAGAGACAAGATAAACACAAGAGTGGCGTATCACTTAATCGATTATAAGTCGAACTTATATGTTCTTTAGTTAAGTTTTGTAAGTTTCTTGTGTTAATATTAGTATAAAGAGTAAAAACTGATTCATTATGATACGACTAGATTTTTCTATCCACGAAAATATTGATCTCATACTTTACACAGGAGTTTGGGTTTCGGCCGAAACTGAGACTGAAGCCGAAATTGGGTTTCGGTTTTGGCCGTAAAAAGTCGATCGGACACTAATTTCAATACTGATATTTTTTTTTATTGCAAGCAGTGGCAAACGAGCAAACAGTACACATGATGGTAAGTTTGCTGCCGCTCATGGATGGACCTTTACAAGGCCGCTGCCTACCGTGAAGAAAGTGAAGGGAGTGTGAATGCGTGTATTGAGGCTCAGTGATACCAAGGGCACCACCAAAACCCTCCACACGCACACATCCTCAGAAAGTTGGGCTGCCGGCTCTCTCGCTCACCGAACGAAGCGCTACTATGTACTAAAATTATTCGAATATGCCTTAATTTGAAAGAAATCTATAGGCAATTCATATTTTATCGATAAAAATAATTCAATAATTATTATTTAATTACCATAATTTTTTTGTTAACTGTATTTTAGTAGTGACGTCACGTGACCATTAATTAGACAAGGGTCTATTAACATTTGAAGCGGCTATGTTGCTAACACAGCAAACTACAAAGGTCTTTGTAACAACATAAATTCTATAGAAACAAACAATATTGGACTCGAACATAATGAAGTGAGTCATTAAGATATCACATTATATAAATAAATTACACTTTTGTATATGTTTTTCTTTGTAAATTTAACTATACATATTTATTCTATACATATCTTATATCTTTGAACGAGCAATTCTTGTATATATATATTTATTCAGGATCTCGGAAACGGCTCCAACGATTTTGTTGAAACTTAGTATACTAGAGGATTCGGGTCCAAAAAATCGATCTAGCTAGGTTTTATTTATAGCAAATGTTGTTTTGTCCATGTTTTTAGTAAAACAATACAATGACATTAAATTTTAAAAGGATATGAATTCACATATCGTTGTCAACGTCATGAGTTACGATGGCGCAGGTGGGACGTTGACCGGTCCAAATTTTGGTTTTTTTGGCATTCAAACAGCGTCGGATCGAATCTCGGTGTTATTATTATTATCTTTTTGTAATTTTTTATATACATATTTTTCATTATTTATTTTTTATTAAAATAAATTCTACAAAAATATTCCGAGCGAAGCTCGGTCAACCTGATATTTATTGTTTGAAATAGATATTTAATGTTATAGCATTCAAAGATTTTGATGCCCCGAAAAAAGTAACACGATAATATTGCCGTATGGTGACGGAGTAAGAATACAATTTACCACTCCCTATCTAGCCCGAGGATGTCGTAAAAGACGACTGAGGAATATAATGTTCATATATCATCTATTCAAGTGAAGGAAAACCCAACCCGTCCGACCAGCGTGGCATAGTAGGTCAATTTCTCTCCCTTTTTGGAGGAGGCCCAGCAGTGGAACGTATGGAACCACTTTTATCAGTGGTAGCAATTATACATTTATTTGAAGAGGCCTACATCCCAAAATAGACTTCGATGGGCTAATGGTTTGGATAGATGATTAGCAACTCATAGAAAGCAAAGACAATACTTACCATCACACAAATAAGCCACATTAAGCTGGTGAAGAGAAGATCGAAGGTTACAAACAGACAGAAGAACCTTCTCACAGTAGACATCCTCCCTTGTGGGCGATGACCAGCTACCAAGTCCTCGGAGAACAGGTTCACTGAATGTGCTGGAATAAATATTAATGATAGCATTGAGAAAAGTACTATTTTAAAGTGAAAACTTCTTTAGTCGCGTTTTGGTAGGGGAAAAGGGGTTCGCGTCACCGACATGGTCATGACTGGTGCACACGCAGTGTGCTGTGCGCCTTAGACACTTTTTGTATGGGTAAAATCTCTTGCGTTCGCGTCACCGACATGCTTATGTGCTGTGTACATCTTATAAGTGAAATTGAATGGATTTAGTGAAAAGTTCAATATGTCTATACTGTGCATTATTGTTTGTAAAGTAGCTACGTTGCTCTTGAAATCAATTCTAATTTCAAATCCGATTCAATTCCAATCTCACCAAACTTATATTTGGTACTCTTGAACAAAATCGAGAATGAATTCTTCGCATTTGCCGTTCTTATTTTCATCAAATGTGCCGTATTTTCTTATTTTAAATTTATAACGTTAGAGAATTCAATCACCATAAAGACGCTTTCTTGAAATCGTGAATTATTCAGGATTTTAAACTCGAATGTATACGTCAAAATCACGCCGGGAGTTCCTCTAGTGTGGGTGAGAGGAGTGAGAGCTTTTCTAATAGAAAGAAAGAATAATAAAAAAAGGAATAAAATAATTTTTAAATTAAACGGTTTTATTGTAAAGAAACAGTAAAAATAAAATCGTGGGACACCACAAAACAAACATTTTAATCGACGACTGTAGATATTTAGCGTGCCCCACGATTTTATTTTTACTGTTTCTTTACAATAAAACCGTTTAATTTAAAAATTATTTTTTTCCTTTTTTATTTTCAAGTTTTTAGTTTCTATATTGATTTTGTATAGAGCACTGTATTCTACTTCTCAAGCCCTTTCATTTAATACCCATATTAATGGGATTGAAAAACAAATAGGTTGTCCGCCATTTTGTAGCGGTGGCCATCTTAGATTTTGAATTTGTATAGTGCATTGTATTCTACTTGTCAAGCCTTTTCATTTGATACCCATATTGATGGGATTGAAAAAAAAATAGGTTATCCGCCATTTTGTAACGGCGGCCATCTTGAATTTACAAAAATATTGACTATACATAATTGTATTGTCACCAAAACTAAAGGCGTATACCAAATTTCAGATCAGACAGGAAGAGGGTGAAATTTCAATTACTAAATTTGACCCAACAAAGTAAAAAATAAACAAACAAACGGGGTAAGCTAAGTAAAACCGTTTAAAAATATTTAATTTGTATTTTAAAATGGAAGGAAGGAAGGGAGACGCACCACTTTTCCACGGTTAATCAATACTTACTAAAACTTACTCTCCCGTGATAAAAGCTCCTTCTAGAACGTCAATTTGCAATTTTCGGTTCGGTCCTGAGGATGGCTAGTTTAGAGGCGAGACAAGTGTCGAATTCAAAGTTCTAAAATTGCAAATTGACGTTCTGGAAGGAGCTCATCACGGGAGAGTAAGATTCCCTTATATCCTATTCTATCTTGATCCTATCCCGTATGTATCCTATCCTTCTATTCCATTGTGGTGTGCCTTATATTGATTAACCGTGAGAAAGTGGCGGTCTCCCTTCCTTCCTTCCATTTTAAAATAGTAATGGATTTACGCCATGTATCGCCTAATTCAATCAAATATTTAATTTGTAATCCACACCAGCTTATAAAAATAACTTGTTTGCTAAATACTATTATTATAAATAATAATAGAAAGAGTTTACAGTTCTGTAGTAGACTAAAAAGGTTTTACCTCGGCATAAGTTACAGACCAAATAGTAATAGTTGGTTCTGAAACGATCTCTAATTCAGGTTACTGAATTGCATTCACACTTTGTCATCACGCAACATCGGTGGTTAAAATAAGGGTAATAAGTCAAATTGAAAATTTTGAATATCCCCCAAACACAAATTAAAATAATGTCATTTAACGATTATACTGGCATGCGTGAAGTACTTAATCGAGTTACATCATTTTGTAAAAGAGCTGATACTTTTACACTGATGGACCGATATTAACCAAAACATATCTAAGAACCACCGCATAGCAACTGGCATACAAATGAAATAAAAACTGCATCGAAATCGGTCCATCTGTATGAGAGCTACAATGCCACAGACAGACATTACAAACATTGACGGCAAACTTATAACACTCTTCTTTTTACGTGGAGGGTTAAAAAAGGATATAAATACGTGAAATAAAAGCAAAAATAAGTATATTCAAACTTACACAATGTCCGATTCTGAGGGCTGACACTGCTCAGTAGAGACTCGGCCGCCTCGCGGATGTACGGATCCGACATCGTGGATCCTGTGACAAACAAAAACAATAATTAATCACAATACTGACCGTATTGATAACAGCGGTCAATGTCAGTGGAGACATTGACTGAACTTTATACAAAGACATTACGTTTAATTTTTGACGTGACAACGTCTAAAAATTCGATGGAGCCGGCTGCACACACGAAAAGACATGACGTATGCGGCGTTACCTCGCTCTGAGGCGTTCCATTTAAGGCTTGATCCATACAAAATATCTATCAAACAAATAAAATTAAAATTTTCTTTTGAAAAATGAAACCATTCCATCAGTATTTTCTTATGACGTTGTCACGTTCAACTATCGTCAGTAAACCGACTTTACAGACAACCGATTTTTTTAAAGGTTATATGCCCTACAGGCGGGGTCCAGACAACTTGGAGAAGCAAATTATGCTTGGCAGAGAAGGCAAACGCTCCCGCGGCAGAGCGCTCTACCGCTTGTCTAACCAAATAAAGACGGTCCTTAATCGGCCTATGTGTCTGCCCTGCCCGTGTGGAGACGGAGTAAGAATACAATTCACCACTCCCTATCTTACCCGTGGATATCGTAAAAGACGACTAAGGGATATAATACACATATAACACCTATGAAAGAGAAGGAAATCTCGAAATAAAACTGTATCAACCTGTCTGACCAGCATGGTATAGTAAAGTCAATTTCTCTCCTATTGTGGAAGAGGCTCGATTCCAACAGTGGGACGTATATGAGCTGAAATGATGATGAATGATGATAATCGGCCTATCACCACCGCTCTCCGTTTGGCTGAAAATAGAAACTCGTGGAGGAGCCTAGTGAGGAATACCGCGGAAGACAGACTTACAGTCACAGGTGTTAGACACGACCTTCAGATAATTGAAGTAGGGGCTGTTGATAAAATATCGATATATCGCAATATCGATATTATTATTTAAAAATATCGATACTTTATCATTGTTATATTTCTGGACGATATATCGGTAGTCCGATACTAAAAAGTAAAAATCGAGGGTTGATATTTATTTGAATAAATATTTATGTTATTTTATCATTTTTTGTGAAGTATGTATTCTACAAAATCATCGTAAACTTAATCTACAGTAAAAATGTCGGCATGAAATTAATGAGAAATTATCACTTATGCCTAGGATTTAGCTAAAAAAAAGCTCACCACGACAAACCTGCAAAGAACGAAGTTAAAAATGTGGTCATGCGGTAAATATATCGATATTTTTTTTCGACATATCGAACTCCGATATTGATATATTTAAAAATGTCGATACATCGAAAAAACTATATTTTTAATAATATCAGCAGCCCTAAATTGAAGAGTACGACGACGAAGAGACCCTAAGGAATAAATCCATTGCGAAGGACTATAGTTCTGAACGGCCAGACGCAGAGCAAAACACGCGGAGTGCGTAAAAAAAAATAATTGATTTTCTCTAGATACCATGAAAATATCGTCGGGATTAACGAAAAATTTGATTTCCCATTTAAATAGCGTCGTCCGATACGTGGTCGCCACTTGAGAATCTGTCTTTTACAGCGATTGTCGGTTCGCAGAGAGGTCGCCCATTGCCACTTCAGCGTGCTAATTTTTCATGCTATATCGGTTACACCCGTTCTTCTACAGATTTTCATATTTCGGATTCTATCTCGCAGAGAAATCCCGAGCATAGCCCGCTCCATAGCACGCTGAGTGACTTTAAGCTTGGTTATGAGGCCGACATTTAAGAATCACGTTTCCGTGCCGGAAGTCATCACTGGTAACACATCATTAGTATCTAATTACCTCTACCACTTGGAGGGACGTCTCGGCAAATATCACGCAATAAATTGTTAAATTTTTATTACACTTATAATTAAACTCTCAGCAATATTGATTACTAGTCTTAACTAGTCGTAAATAAAAGCACGAAGCAATTTTTTTTTTCTTTTTACTATAACAATCCAACGCGTTTACGTAAGAAACACACATTTTGAAAAATCTCACGTGCGATTTGGGATGGGGGAGGTGGTTGAATAAAATCTCACGACATCTCGCCAGGGGGGGGGGGGGGGGAGGAGATACAGAAAATTTAAAAAAACACCTCACGTAATTTATGGACGCACCCTAACAGGATTTAATTAATAGATAAGTACCTATATATAAAACATTATAATATGCAATCATCATCATTTCGGCTCATATACGGGCTCAAGCCCTCTCCATAATAGGAGGGAAATTGACCTTGCTTAGGTATAGTAGGGTCAACGCGAGAAGGAAAACTCGACATAACAAACTATACCAACATGTCTGACCAGCACAGTATATAAGTATTTCCCTTCCTCAAACTCATTTTCCATTAGGCTACTTGCCTCTTTGACACCATAAACAATAAAAAGGCAACAGAATAAAACTCCAAATTAAAGTTTTTACTAACCTGTCTAACCAGCGTAATATAGGAGGTCAATTTCCCTCCCATTGTAAAGGAAGCTCAAGCCCAGAAGTGGCAGATATATGATGAGATAATGACGAAGAATACAATGTTTAACCAGTCCTTATGCTCGTGGTGAAGTAAAAACTGTTTTTTTTATTGAAAC
The DNA here is from genome assembly GCA_032191425.1 of Lymantria dispar. Taxonomy (NCBI): domain Eukaryota; kingdom Metazoa; phylum Arthropoda; class Insecta; order Lepidoptera; family Erebidae; genus Lymantria; species Lymantria dispar. The sequence continues at coordinate 12,294,587 of CM063469.1, read as the reverse complement.
GTCTCCACGGCGCACAGTGTATCGCGTAAAACATGCTAGGTGGACAATATTATTTTACATTATATAAAGAAGCTTTTATATATTGGTAGTCATATTTAGACATTATCAACAGTTTTTTGTTTTATTTTGTAATAAAAACAGCTTTTTTTTTACTGAAAAATTTATTTAAATATAATATACCAAAACAAAATTATTTAACGAGTGTTACCATTATGGTGCGGTACGACAGTAAGTACATAACCTTTAATGTATCATGTACTGTATAAATAACTAAATAAAAAATTAAAAATAGTATAGTAAAAAGTAAAAATCTAATAATCATCATCAGAGTCATCTTCAGAGTCTTTTTCAGAAGATGAATCTTTTACTGTGTAATCTACATCGTTTTGTAGTATTGTGGGACAATAAGATGACGATTCTGGTCTTGATTGAACTATGTTAGGGCTTACAATTAACTTTAAAACCTCTGTACATATTTTTTCCGGCTTTTTTTGGAGAATCTCCCGAAGGCTATTGATCAAAGGATCAGATGTTATAATTAACATGGACAGCAAGTCTCTATTCGTAGCAACACGCGAGCACTTGCGGGTGTTGTACTCCCTAAATCTACGGTAATCTTTATTCCGTGCTTCCTGAGCCTCTTCGGAAAGCTGCCCAATTGGAAGCAATGCGGTTTTGACGACTTCTGTACTGTGAATTAATATTTTATGTACAGTAACAGGCATATAGTACCACGAATAAAGACTAAGAAAATGTCTTCTGGTTTCAAGACAAAATTTATTGAATTCAACTAAGTTTATCTCGAATCCAGAAGACAATGTCCTCAAAATAACATCAAATTGTTTGATAATTATAACATCCAACCCTGTGATCTGAGCACTCATCTCAGCATTCTTAAAAAAGCGACGGGCTGTGTTTCCGTCATTTGAAGAACCAAATCCTGGCTTTGGTTTATCTACAATGAGTCCCATCTCATTCTTAAATTTCAACTTGATTTCGTTAGATCGAATCTTAATATCTGCTTTATCTTCGTCACTTCTAGCCTGCCATTTCTTAATATTCAACTTGTAGCTGACATGTAAAAGGCATTCAAAGCAACGAATCCAAGCGTGAAGAGTAGATAAACCAAAGCCGAAATGTTCTTGATTGCTGTCAAACATGGTGGGGTCATCGTTCATCGTTTTAGGGGTGGCGCCACAGATGAAACACTTTTGAGATGAACGAATTTCCATTAAGGCGTTACATACCTTTCCGTCTGTCATTGTCAGCAAAAGTTTGTGTTTCACAGAGATTTGAGAATCACTAAAATTGATAAGTGTTGGAAGAAGAGCATTAACTTCTTCCAATAATCTATTTGTCTCCGCTAATGTCAAGTCGTTCGTTTCTTTAGCAAATATAAATTTAATTGGGCGACAATACAAAGTTGATGAAGGCCGAGGATTTTGCCAAATTATTTTGGACCCATCATATAATTTAAGGGGAACGAAAGAGAATACGAAAAGAAACTCATCTGTATCTTCAGTGTTCTCAAACCTCTGTTTATATGTGCTGTGCCCAGAACTTCCATCACATCCCCATTTACTAACAAGTGTAAACGATGAACTTGTTGGGAGCACACTGGTGATAACTTCATTCTGTGCTAGTACTAGACGTTCCACTGTTTTATTTAATAAAGCTTGCAAATTTATTTCAGCACGAGTTTCTGTTATAGCAATGTGCTCTTCTGCAGGATAACAGGCCTGTTTGGACTTTACTAAACTAAAATATGACGGAAACACATTATGTCCTGCCTCATGGACCATTTCCTAGTTAGTTTGTAAGAATGCGTTGTTGATTTAGAATCTATATAGTAAGCTAATGCTTCGTCACTACTTAACTGCCTAGGATAAACGGAACAGGTATTTTTAGACTTAATAATATTTTCTGGGCTCTCACTAATGTCTCTAAACACATTGGCAATTTTCCTTTGCCCTGCTGAACGCACAGCAATTTCGGCAGCAGTCATCAATTCACTGACACTTCGAGATGCTAAGAGATCCACGACCCGACGTTTCTTCGTTTTAAACGACGATTCCTCGAAATCTTTGCGAGGTCTTCCTACAGGAGTCACAGACTCATTCGATGTCGAAGGTTGTGGCGCAAAAGAACATGCAGTAAACTGTATATCTTCTTCATCAAGCCAAGTCTTATTTTTAATTAAAAAACGCTCCTTTGACTTTCCTGAAGCCAACCATTTGGCACCAATCTTATTAGAAATATTGGATATCTTCAACTTAATTTCTTTTTGGCTGCATTCAGTAATGTCACGAAATTGAAATTTTGAAGAAAGAAAGTCATATAAACGCGCGTTTTTTTTTCATGTTTCGTGTGTTTCAACCACTCCTCGAAAAAGGCTATCCTTGAAATAGAGTAAACGTGTTCTAAAAAAAAAAGAAAAAGCTTGTTGCACTGAAGTGTGCTAAACAATATGTGTATTTTTGCAAGCAATATAGTTATTCCTATAATATATCTAAAAACTAGCCCGGATAGAGGTGAATGTCTGTATCTTTTACACTTTAAAAGTTTATTTTTATAAAAAATATACGCTAAAATTTCAATTATATTGAAACAAATACTGTAAATTCATTTTAAAAGATTCTCATTAAAATAATATACTAAATAATTGTACTTACCCTCATTATTTATATCCATCACAAAAACTTACACAATACTATTACAAGTCACTTTGAGATGTGCACGAAAGTGTCGGTAAATTGCAACTTATTGAATAATACGGTTGCATTAAATTCATTACCTGACTTCTGACCTCTATGGCTCATCAATTACGAATTTGAAAAATAACCGATTCTCGAAATTTGGAGTTTGGAGGTGTTGTTTACATTTTGAAATTAAGATTATCTGGAAATGATAACATGAATTTTGTCCACCTAGCATGTTCTAGGCGAAATACTGTGCGGCGGCGAGGGCGCTGACCGTAGCCCACCCCAAAAAAAAAAAGGGATGGACGGATCATCATCTCAGCCCACATGAGCCCCACTTGTTGGGCTCAGGCCTCTTCCACATTGGGACGGAGTTTGACCTACTATACCAAGCTTCTCAGGCATGTTGGTATAAGGTTTATTTCGAGTCTTCTTTCTCTTGCACAGATCTAATGTACATATTATATCCCATAGTCGTATTTTACGACATCCACGGGCAAGATGGGGAGTGGTGAAATTGTATTCTTACTCCGTATAGTGGATGGACGGATGGATAATTAAAAAAAAAGTTTAAATACCGTATACAGTTGAAATCGAACTTGTGCGCTCCATATTCAGCTTCTAGCTGGCGACTAAAACGCGAATTGCTACACTCTACAGTTATATAAAATGACACAATTAGGGACTTTTTTAAAATATGTAGTCAGTTAAGTCAAGTTCTTCCACGCATGAAAGGAGTTATCTTAATACTGACGTGAAGTGGCGTGTAACTTTAAAATTTCTACACACCCTACACCAGTGATTTCCAACCAGATGGGCGCGCCTCACTTGGGGGCGTAGAATGATCCAAGAGGACACACGTAGAAATTTTGTTAAAATTCTCTACGATGAAAATGATCTACGATGTGAACCAATATGAAGTTAAGGATTCCCCAATTGGCTAATAAAGTGCAGGTTCAATGTTCTCACTAATTATGTTATACTTGAGTCATTTTTCCGTGTATGACAAAGCAAAGGGGGCGTTCATAAATTACGTGAGATGTTTAAGGGGGGGAGGGGGTCAACCCAAGATTGATTGATTAATTGATTGATTTAACTCAAGTTAAATCTCATCTAATCTTACATTGGAGAGAGGGGGGGTCTCGGCAAATATCACGCTTCTTTTTTCTGATTGAAACAAAAAAAAATTTTAAATTTTTATTACACTTATAATTAAACTCTCAGCAATATTGATTACTAGTCTTAACTAGTCGTAAATAAAAGCATGAAGCAATTTTTTTTTGTTTTTACAATAACAATCTAACGCGTTTACGTAAGAAACCCACATTTTGAAAAATCTCACGTGAGATTGGGGGATGGGGGAGGGGATTGAATAAAATCTCACGACATCTCACCAGGAGGGGAGGGAAGTACAGAAAATTAAAAAAGAACACCTCACGTAATTCATGGACGCCCCCAAATGGGAGCAGAAAGTAAGGAAAAAAATTAAAAAGAATTCAAACAGTAAACCAAACTACATTTGGGCTCAACTTGTAACTGGGAATGCGAGCGCACCCCAGCCGTTGATTTTCAGCCGAAGTCAAACTTACAAACTAAAAGCCAAAACAAAAATATAAAAAAAAGCGTATTGTTTTTTAGAAGGGGGAATGTACTCTTAAGCTAGAACACACACTTTGAGAATCCCTGACCAAATTAATGGTCTTAACATAAACTTTGTTATCATAAGCGGGTCACTCAAAAAGCTCATTGTAATTAGGGTTTCCCATTTCGACGTCAACCATCCATACTAATATTATAAATGCGAAACTAAGGATGTTTGTTTGTTTGTAACGCTTTCACGCTTAAACCACAGAACCGATTTCAAATATTTTTTCACCAATGGAAAGCTCTAATATCAGGGAGTAACATAGGCTATATTTTATCCCGGTATTCCCACAGGAACGGGAATTACGCCGCGGGTAAAGCGACTGAAACCGAAGCAAAGCGAGGGCGGGTTGCTAGTTTATAATAATGTTCAATTGTTATTTCGCGTTCACTCGTGACCCTTTTATGACATCTGTTGATTAATATTCTTACACAGAAAAGCTGGACAAGTTGATAAAATAAAACACTATGCTTATTCTTATTAATATTATAAATGCAAATGTTAGTTTGTTTGTTTTTTAGTTAATGACTGAAGTACTCGACCCATTAGAACAAAAATTATTACAAGTTATTACCATTATTAGAAGTTATCGGGGATACAGAAAAGGACTCTGCCAATGCTTTTCATTGCAACAATATCTTGAACATTACAGGCAGTTATCAATTGCTTTTCATTTTTTTTCCTTGTTCAAAGAATGTAATTATTTTACGCAAAACCTTTCCTCTTATACTAATTTTAGTAACAAACAACACAATATATTAAAAAAAAATCTGCAAAGTGCGAGTCGGAGTCGCGCACGGAGGGTTCCGTACAATTATCAATAAAAAAATCAAGTTTATTGTATGGGAGCCCTCCTTAAATATTTATTTTATTTTTAGTATTTGTTGTTATAGCGGCAATAGAAATACATCATCTGTGAAAATTTCAACTGTCTAGCTAGAATGGTGGTTCTTGAGATACAGTCTGGTTACAGACGGACGGCAGCGACAGCGAAGTCTCAGTATAGGTCCCGTTTTTACCCTTTGGGTACGGCATCCTAAAAAGCATGAGAGCACGAAAACACAAAAACCGTAAGTACATAGAAGCAGATGAATACACACATTAGCGTTGCTTGCTATCGCTACTAAGACTAACCGGGCGATGTTTGCGGCACGAAGTAGGGATGTGGGGCGGGCGGTAGCGGCAATCTTAAATTGAACGCGTAATATATATACAGGGTGTATCAGGTTATGGGACAACTGTTCGAATATGTTGTAGTTTAACGGTCATATATCGTAATTAGAATGTACATTACACAGAAAACAATATAACATAAAAGTTATGGTGATTTCAAAAAAATGTGTCTAAGAGTCTATGCCTTAAATGTTACAAATTATGTAGGCATGTACAGACAGAATACATATAGGCATGTAAAGCTTCGACAGTATAATTTCATTCAATCATACCTAGAATTGCGCAAACGCTTCAATAAGCGTAGGTAACAACGCCAAGCCGTCAACGGTCATTGGCCGATCAGCTGTTTTAAAGCGAAGTTTGTCCTGCTTATGCAAACGTAATCATTGATTTATTCAATTTCTAATGAACATTTAACAAAGTATGAATATGTTGCGTATTAAGTATCACTGACTTTATACATTTCAATCGGATTTACACGAAAAAGCGATGACAAAATTGAAAACTTTACATGTCTCTAATTCCTTAACGAATCAATATTTTTCGTAAAATTTTTTTTCATGCTTTCCTACCACCATTGCCTATCGCCCTTTTGACCAGTTGCCCATAACCTGATACACCCTGTATATATATATGCAGGAACTGCTTGACTTGGTACCAGGGAGTGCCCTTGGGCTCCGTTGCTTAATTGTTTTGGGTTGAGAGCCCTCAGCGCTCACCACTAGTCCGCGTAAGGGTGTAACAGCCATCTGAGGCTAACACTCCTAGCCCGAACAAAAAAAAAAAAAACGACTTGGTACCACCGTATGCCGTATGGGGACAGAGTAAGAATACATTTCACCACTCCCTATCTTGCCCGTGGATGTCGTAAAAGACGACTAAGGGATATAACATGCACATAACATCTGTGCAAGAGAAGAAAATCTCGAAATGAAATCCTATACCAATAAATGTCTGACCAGCATACTATAGTAGGTCAAATTCCCTCCCATTTTGGAGGAGGCCCGAGCCCAACAGTGGGACGTATGTGGGCTGCGATGATGATATACTTAAATCAAATTGAAATATCTGTTTGTAATGCCAAAATAGTTGGTTTTTGTCTAGGTTATTTGCGCGATACTGATGCCTAGAATTAGCAAACCGCCCTCTCTTCGGTTTCAGTGAACTTATCTGCGTGGTTCCCAATCCCGCGGGAATACCGGGATAAAATATAGCCTATATTACTCCCTGATATTATAGCTTTCCCTTGGTGAAAGATTTTTTGAAATCGGTCCAGCCGTTTGAAGATTACCCGGAACAAACAGACAGACAGACAAAAAAATATAGTGATTTTTAGACATATGTATAGTGCGAATAACCGTGTGAGCATGAAAAAAGCCTATTAATTTGACATTACAAACAGATACTCCAATTTTATTTATTGGAATACTCTAGATATAGTTTAAAAGACTTTTGTCTTCTAATCTTTAAAACGTCTGCACCGTTATTGATAATATTTACTACCAAATAACTCTCTATATAAGGAATAACTTAGGCTATATTTGATCTCGTTACTCCCACGGGAGCAGGAACTACGCGGGTACAACCGCAGGAATTAGCAAATTTTAAATGTAGCCTATGGGGAGATCCTTGAAGGCGTCTTCAATCGCGACTGATGGGACTGGATGTGACTCTTGAGTCAGTTCATATATGTACGTCCCACTGTTGGGCTCGAGCTTCCTCCACAGTGACAAATTGACCGTTGGTCAGACGTGTTGGTATAGGGTTTTATTAAGAGTTTTCCTTCTCTTGCATACATGTTATACGTATGTCGCAGCGTCATTCTTAATACTTAAGAAACACTCGATTATGGAAACGAGAAGTGCTACACTTTGGTGGAGTCGATACAGCGATTGGCAATAATTTATGACCTTTTGACATGACCGTTTACATTTGGAATGTTATTATGAGAGTTTGTTTTAAGGCGGTCCCATTAATATTCAGATGGGAATGAGACTCGAGGGCGATCAGTTGTAGTTGTTGTCATGTTGCATCGAAATCACCTCGTTTCCCTAACTTTTTTATTTATTTATTTAATATAATAGGACTATCTATTTACAGGTTGAAAACCTAATTCGATAGTCCATACACTAGTGTTAATCCTAATCTTACTTCTAGATGATTTACAGTTAATCTATACCTTAATACTAGTTTTAACTTAATTTATAACATAGGATAGAAAGAAGTGTCTTATGGAATTCACTTAATTGACATGTGAAAATATCAACTTTTGTGTGAACTTCGTTTATGGTACCAAGTGCTCGCGTTATTGGCGTTCTGGCTAGCAGGTTAGTTCTAGCCGTTGGCAGGGCCAGAAGTGGTGGACGCCTACGCCTCCACACATAGCGATCTGGTACGCACAGACATAGGTTTTACAACACACCCGGATTGTGTTGCAGACCTCTGAGTAATCTTACTAGATACGAAACCAGCGCGTATTCCCGTCGCACTCTTAATTCATTGTACCCGACCATTCCTAGCACAAATAAAGTTGGGTACATTTGTGATTTATCCGCCGGCATCCGTGTAATTACTGGTTATATAATAGAACATTGTTAACGCTAATTAATACGCTTTTATTAGCTTCAGACGTATGTATGTTAGTATATTGGTATGTAACGGAATTTATGAACGTCATTTTGGCCCACTTTGAACAAACAGAATTTATTTAAACTTTGCACACTCGTCAAAGGCCCATGACAATGCAATAATTCGAACAAAATAGGCGAATACCCTGATTAGATTTGCCAGGATTTAGAAATTTGTAATCGTATCCTTTGTATAAGAGCAAGGGAGACAGAGCTAGTGTGCGAACTACGCATGCGCGAAATTCGAAACTTCTGTCATTCGGTCTTTCAGCTTGTAAGCGTGCTTTTTTAGTTTTTTAAACTATTTTAATTATTGTTGAATACAGTTTAAAAGCCATCCGAAGTATTATTTCGATTCCATCGCGATGTCTAACCCATCCGATGATGATGCAGTACGAGACCCCCTCGTAATGTATATTATATCCCTTAGTCGCCTTTTACGACACCCACGGGCAAGAAAGGAAGTGGTAAATTGTATTCTTACTCCGTCACCACATAGTGATTACGTCAGCATTATTTATTTTTTACTTTTAGGGTACGTATCCAAAGGGTTAGAACGGGACCCTAATACTAAGACTTTGCTGTCTATCCGTCCGTCTGTTTGTCACCAGGCTTTACCTCAAGAACGGCGATAGCTAAACAGTTGAATTTTTTACAAATTATGTATTTCTGTTGCCGTTATAACAACAAATATAAAAATAAATATTTAAGAGGATCTTCCTATACAACAATCGCGATTTTTTTTTGCCTTTTTTATAGATAATGGTACGTAACCCTTCGTGCGCAACTCCGACTCGCATTTTATTTCGGATTTTCTACAAAATTTAATCAATTATATAGTAACCCTGTTCAATAGTAAAAGAAACGTAACTTCGGGGATTACCCAAATAATATGGACGCAGATAAGAAAGTCGCTTACGAGAAATTTGGTTACGTAATACTTGAACAAGGCCAGGGTCTTCGAATTATAACAGAGGTAGTGGGATGCCATCAAAGTTTAGGCAGTTGACTTAAATATTTGAATACACAGTCAAAATATGCTCGGGCGTAATTTTTTTATTGCACACTATGGCAAACGAACAAACAGTACACCTGATGGTAAGTGATGCAACTCATGGATCTTTGCTAGACCACTGCCTACCGCGAAGAAAGGAATGTGAATGCGTTTAATGAGTTTCGGTGATACTAAAGGCATTACCAAAACCCACTACACGCAAACACCCCCAGAACGTTGTGCTTCCGGCTCTCTCGCTCACCGAGCGAAGCGCAGTAACAAATTGCTACTATTCGGACGTCGATTATCTGTTCAGTGTGTTTTATATCCCTTAGTCGTCTCGTACGATCACCCACGGGTAAGATAGGGGGTAAATAATGATTATATGTATTTATAATAATTGCTAGTTATTTTCGGTATTTGTGTATTAATTATTTTAAAAATAATGATAAAGATAAAACTTTAATATGTTATCAAAGCCCAAACCCCACGGACATTGACCTCGCGACAAGTGAATTCTCCTATGCCGTAAATCGAAACAATTGACGTATGTTTGAGGAATAGTGTCAAAACATTGTTGGACGTAACTTGAAGCGACGTAAGTCGAGGACTGCCTGTATTTAACGGTCATTATTTAAATTATATTAAATCATTTATTCTGCCGAAATCCCGTAAGGGCACTTACATATTGTCAATATTGTGTGAACAATCCGATAATCTACGACAGGAACGGAATGCGAGTGCAGTCCTGTGCCGCCTGCACCCAACGACGCCCAGTAACTTTCACCAGGTGGTCGGTGTAGGACGACGCAGTGTAGGACGTCCTCCACTAGGTCGTCCTACACTGCGTCGTACTGTGGTCGCTACTCGAGAACCCTCCCCACTGCCACTTCAGCCTGCTAATTCTTCGTGCTAAGTCAGTTACACCCGTTCTTCTGTGGATTTCCGTATTTCGAATACTATCTCGCAGAGAAATATCGAGCATAGCCCGCACCATAGCATGCTAAGCAACTTTGAGCTTGGTAATGAAGCCTTTTCCGTGTGGTGACGGAGTAAGAATATAATTCACCACTCCCTATCTTGGCCAAGGATGTCGTAAAAGACGACTAAGGGATATCATCATCGTCATCTCAGCCCATATACGTCCCACTGTTGGGCTCGGGCCTCCTCCATAATGGAAGGGTAATTGACCTACTATACCACGCTGGTCAGACGTGTTGGTATAGGGTTTTATTTCGAGTTTTCCTTCTCTCGCATAGATGTTATATGCCTTTTATATCCCTTAGTCGTCTCGTACGATCACCCACGGGTGGTGAATTGTATTCTTACTCCGTCACCACACGGAAGGGATATAATATGCACATAACATCGGTGCAAGAGAAGGAAAACTCGAAATGAAACCCTATATCAACATGTCTGACCAGCATGGTATAGTAGGTCAAATCCCTCCCATTGTGGTGGAGACCCGAGCCCAATAGTGGGACTTATGTTGGCTGCGATGATGAATGAAACCTGCATTTAGGGGCCACATTTCCGTGTAGTGTTACAATCTATACCAATAAATAAAATTGGAGTGTCTGTTTGTAATGTCAAAATAATAGGCTTTTATCATGCTCACAGGGTTATTTTCACGACACCTATGCCTAAAATACAAATTAAAAAATTTTTGTCTGTCTGGCTGTCTGTTTGTTCCGGGTAATCTTCAAAACGGCTCGACCGATTTCAAAAATTCTTTCATCAATGGAAAGCTATAATATCAGGGCGTAAACTAGGCTATATTTTATCCCGGTATTTCCACGGGAACTACGCAGGGAAGACGACTGAAACCGAAGCGAAGCGAAGGCGGGTTGCTAGTTTATAAATAAAGAAATTATCTTTATTAAAACCAACAAATATGTTATCAATTAACAACAACAAATGTCAATAGCAAACAAAAAGTTTAACAGAAAATAAAATAACAATAACTTTAGAAAGAGCAAATCCAGCGTAATTAATCTGATTATTTATTTGTGTACAGTACTGACGATAGAATGACTGTGCGAATGAGAGGGTACATATCTTACCCGTGGGTGTTGTAAAAGATGACTAAGAGATATAATATGCATATAACATCTATGCAAGAGATGGAAAACTCGAAATGAAACTCTAATGGACCGGGGATTTTAGTCCGTCACCCGCAGAGAGGCTGACCGGGACAGGGACGTCGAGAGGCGAGGGTACCCGAAAGGGTATTCCAGTAAGGCTTCGGTGGTCGGCCCAACGACGAAGGTGACGTGGGTACGGGTGGGTTATGGGCCCGCGTGCCGTCCTTTCGTCATCCCGGACGGAATGGACCGCGTGTGCGCTTACCATAGCCCACCCATAATAAAAAAAAAGGCAATACGTCGCACCAGCGTAGTAGGTCAATTCCACTAATATTGTGGAGTATACTTCGAGTCCAACAGTGAGGTATTAACGTCGTCATTTATGATTATTTCTTTATTAGCGTGGGTTATATCAGTGATCATTATTTTTAAGATCTCCGAACATTTGTTTTGAGTCTGGTTGTATTAGCAAATAGCCGCGTGTAGCAATAAGTCAATAAAATATTAATTAAAAAATATTTTTCAAAACAAGCTTTTATTTAAATGCTCTAAAACTAAGAAAAAGTGCTTGTCAAGACCATTCAAACGAATCCAAACTCAACGGTTTTATCTTGTTCAGTTTAGAAGTGCCTATGGCCACCTTGCGACGCTATCTTGAATCAGCTTCATGGTACCATATTATTGTATTGTCACTGAAGTTACGTAAGTAAACCAAATTTCATTTAATTTAACTCGCAAGATTTGTCCCATACTAACATGGCAAGTTAAATAAAAGCTTTTAAATATGCAATGCGTTACCAGGTACAGAGCTGATTTCACTTGCAGAGGCATATGTCAAATGGTGGATACTGTGAGCCTAACAGTTGGGGTATATCATCATTCATCATCATTTCAGCCTATCGCCGTCCACTGCTGGACGTAGGCCTCCCTCATGTTACGCTACAAAGTGCGGTTCTGTGTCGCCTGCATCAAACGACGTCCAGCAACTTTCACCAGGTCGTCGGTCCAGCTACTTTATCGTCCGATACGTGGTCGCCACTCGAGAACCTTTCTTCACCAGCAGTTGTTGGTCGAGCGATGTGGCCTGCCCATTGCCATTTCAGCGTGCTAATTCTCCGCGCTATGTCAGTTACACCCGTTCTTTTGCGGATTTCCATATTCTGGATTCTATCTCTCAGAGAAATCCCGAGCATAGCCCGCTCCATAGCACGCTGGGGGGTACATATCACATCAATATTATAAAAACAAGGTTTTGTGAATGTGCATATATCTGTTATCGCCAATCAAAAGGTGGTAACACAAGGTATGCTCTGACAACATTTCAGACTACGCTATAATGTAATAGTATATAGCTCGTAGCACAACAATATCGCGCACCATATATTGTTAAGGACATGTTCACACTGTACTATATTTTATTGGCTTACTATACGCACTAAATTGGTGCAAAGTGCCGTGTTCATGCTGTGCTATATCACGCGCTGTCCTCTTCTTCCTCTCTCACCCCCGGCCGTCCCGCAAGCTCTTCAGAGATTGCGGTCAACTGAGCTTGCTTTATACTTTTTTTTTTAATTGCAAACGGTGACAAACGAGCAAACAGTACACCTGATGGTAAGTGTTGCTGCCGCTCATGGACCTCTACAAGGTCGCTGCCTACCGCGAAGAAAGTGAAGGGAGTGTGAATGCGTGCATTGAGGCTCGGTGATACCAAGGGCACCACCAAAACCCTCCACACGCAAACACCCTCAGAAAGTTGTGCTTCCGGCTCTCTCGCCCACCGAACGAAGCGCAGTAACAAATCGCTACTACTCGGACGTCGATTTTTTGCGAGTGTGGTACTGCCCCGGACGGACCGGCCCGCGGCTGTAGACAGATAACTGTCGACAGTGTGGTCCTACCACTCCATACTATAAATGCTTGCGATAATATCGCGTAATGTGAACGCCATGCTATATAGTATAGCATTAGATCCTTCTTAGCTATACTAATATCTGGTTGACCGAGCTTCGCTTGGAATATTTTTGTCGAATTTATTTAGATATATATTAATAAAAAATAAATAATGAAAATTATATAAAAAATTACAAAAATAGAATAATAATAACACCGAGATTCGAACCGACGCTGTTTGAATGCCACAAAACCCAAAATTAAAATCGGCCGTCTCCCCAACTGAGCTATCGTAACTCATGACGTTGATAACAAAATTTGAATTCATATTCTTTTAAAATTTAATGTCATTATATTGTTTTACTAAAAACACGGACAAAACAACATTATCTATATATAAAACCTAGCTAGATCGATTTTTTGGACCCGAAACATCTAGTATGCCAAGTTTCAACAAAATCGTTGGAGCCGTTTCCGAGATCCTAAATATTATGTATATATATATATTTAAGAACTGCTCGTTTAAAGATATAAGATATAGCACAATAGTATAGCGTAGTCTGAAATTAGCTTGAGTGGTTTAATAGCAAAATATGGTTATAAATAGAGAGTCTCAAACAAGTAGAGGACGTTTGGTGGTCACACAGCTCAGAGTCAACAGAAAGCAAGGAAAAAGTACAATATTTGTATATTACAAGTGTATATTAAGGTTATGTTGCAAAGTGTGTATTTGTGAAAATGTACATAATTGTGGAGACAGATGTGTAACAAATTCCGTGTGGTGACGGAGTAAGAATACAATTCACCACCCCCTATCTTACCCGTGGGTGATCGTACGAGACGACTAAGGGATATAAAAGGCATATATCATCTATGCGAGAGAAGGAAAACTCGAAATAAAACCCTATACCAACACGTCTGACCAGCGTGGTATAGTAGGTCAAGTACCCTTCCATTATGGAGGAGGCCCGAGCCCAACAGTGGGACATATATGGGCTGAGATGAGATGATGATGTGTAACAAATTGCATATAATATACAGGATTGATATACTGCCTATACACCATTGAATAGATCGAGGGGTGAAAGGTTATTTGGTTTAAGCAACATTTTTGTAACTTTACAGGAGAGCCATTTGAAGTTTAAAATTTTAGAAAAAAAATCAACAAAAAAACTTCTTGAGCTATTAGAATGGGGTAAATGTAATTAAAATTCAATTAAAAACATGGAATTCTTGATGCTAATACTAAATAAAACGTACCTTTAGTTACAAAGATAAATGTCGCTTAATACAAATTGCCTTAAGCCCTCATTTTTCAGCATATGGAGAGTGTAATGAGTGTCGTTTTTCAGCGTATGAAAAAAAAGTGCTCTGATTTTAATGAATTCGGCATCATTCAACGGAGAGAAATTTGCTGATTCTGAATATATATATAACTCAATATCACCCTAGATGTCTCTTAAACCAAATAGCCTTTCACCTCTAGATATGTTTGAAATTTAGCCTCTATAAACTATCCTAGATAGAATAGGAGCATATAAGATACTTTTTATCTTTCTTTATCTTTATTTCTTTATTTCGGACACATAGTCCATAGATTGTTAGTGAATTAGTAACATTGTGCTTATATATTATGTTAGTAATGTTAGTACTAATTTATAAACAATTTAAAATATTAATAACGTCATCCTGTCTTAGGTATCGTTGCTGAGATATGCCTCTGACAACAATGTAAAATATAATGACAATCAAGCCTGGATGCTATCATCATCAGGACTGTGTTGGTACTGGCGCGCACCCTGCTCACTAACGACGCAGATCGCTTACGCATAGTTGCGTGGAAACAAGCCGTGTGCGCGTCTGCAAACATGCCGGAGGCACTGCAGTACCTGGGCAGTCCTAACAACATACGAAATGCATTATTGTACAGGACACGAAGATCACTGTAGCTTTTCTTAGAGTAATTAACCCACAAACTACATGTATATAGTGAGGTACAATATGCTTTAAAGAGCGTGATTTTGACCTCTGTGGAACTGCGTGCAAACCTGCGGGCTATCATGTTTACTCTAATTGACAGGGATCTTCGCTCCCGTCCTATGTCTTCGTTGTCTTTTAGATCAGTCGTTATTATATGCCCTAGATATCTGAATACGTCCACCCTTTCCAAGGACATATCATTCAGAAAGAGAGACGGTACGTTATGAATACGTTTCCCATTAGCCTCAAATACCATCCATTTGCTTTTTGTGGTATTATACTGCAATCCATGGCTATGCGCGTATTTCTCACAGATCCCTATCAACCTCCTCAAACCACAGACCGAAGCGCTCAGTAGCACCATATCGTCAGCGTAAGTAAAATTATTGACACAAACACCGTCTATGTGGCAGCCGACATGTTGACCACTGAGCGCCACGATCAGCTCATTGATGTATAAATTAAACAGGGTAGGAGATGTTAGTCCACCCTGTCTTACACCACATTGCAGGCGATACGGATCAGAGAAAGCTCCTGCCCATCTCACGCTGTTAGTCTGGTGTGCATACCAGTACTGGAAAATGCTGACCAGTTCCTGTGGTAGATTAATGTCATTGAGCTTTCTCCACAGTAGGTCATAAGAGACCAGGTCAAAAGCTTTGGACAGGTCGAGGAAGCAGGCATATACTGGTGTCTTACGATCAGTGTAGTACCTGACAGTATGCTTGAGACACAGTATAGCACTCTCAGTGGATAGCTGAGGACGAAAACCGAATTGGTTATCATGCAACATTACATATTTACTCAACTGTACCTCAAGCACACTGTCAAACACTTTGGCTATGATAGTGGCTAGTGATATAGGCCTGTAGTTCGTTCTATCTGTAAGGTCACCAGTTTTGTTCTTCACTACCGGGACAACCACCGTCTGCATACAGTCATCTGGTATATAGGAATGATTCACGCACAGTGAATAGAATGTAGCTAACACTCTAGAGATATGGGGCCCAGCATGTACGAGGTGCTCAATGCTAATGTTATCGTGTCCCGGGGACTTCCCTCGGGCTATCGATTTTATAGCTATAGTTACATCCCTAGATGTGATTGACGTCCCGACTGCTTGACCTTTTTTGACAGTGGAGTGAATCTCCCCTCCCGGACTCAATCGTGATCTAACTAAAAATTGTTCTCTAAATATATTAGCAATATCCCTTGGATCACTCACACCCGCCACACTAAAAGGAAGGCTAGGTCGTATATTAGCTTTTGCCGTATCGCGCCAGAAGTTACGAAAATTACCTTTCGTATGTTTTTCTGCCAAAGCGTCCATCTTTATTTGATCCTGATGGTCCTGTACCCATTTCAATCTAACCTTAAACAGCTTACGACATTTACACATGTTTTCGTATATAATGCCAGATTTTGGTCTGCCGTACATTATCCATTCTTGGTATGAGACACGGGCCACCTGGTGAGCCTCACGAACATATTTATTCCAGCCCACTATGCGTGAGCCATTCCCGTTCCTCCTAGTACTTACATAACTCTCCTCGGCTGCACCCTTGAGGGCGGTTATTATATCATAGTATAACTTATCTAAAATACGCCTATGATCAGTGTTATCGCAGAAACAGCCACGACAGTTCACACAGTCCGAAGGATAATCAATTAATTTCAATCGATTTTCACACTCTCTAGCATATATAGTGACCTGTTCCCCACTTCTTTCACCCCATCTTACCCCTATCTTTTTATTTATAATACTAGGCAACACTTTACGTGTGAGCAATGAAAAGTTACATTCAATGAGAAGCGGGCAATGGTCAGACCAGTGAGCGTCATACATTACATGAGCGTTTGTAACAGACCGAGCAGCCGAGCGAGTCACAACACAGTGATCCAGCCAGCTGCTCGACCCGTGTACGTCACTAGTAAATGTAAAAGTATTTGAACCTAATCCTAATAAATCTACATCCACACACGACCAATACTGTTCCTTACAAATTTTTAAAAGTTCATCATAAAACAACTCACCCGGGTTTGCATTAAAGTCACCTAATATAAATACGGATTCAATACCTTGTTCTTCAATAATTGCACTCACTGCACTCAAACAATGCACAAAATCTTCGAGATTATCAATCGAGTTAGTAGGTAAGTATACACTAGCAACGATTATGGATCTATCGCAGGTAGTAATTTTAATAGCACAAATACGCGCGTTATCACACTGCAACACAGATACTTGTTGAAATGTACTGCCCCGCCACAACAAAGCAACGCCGCCATACGGACGTCCGCGTAAAATACCCGCAGACACATCCATCGCTGATGTTGCTGTATAACCGAACACCACCATCAATAGTACCGATGTATGGAATATCGTGGGGCATGAGCCAAGTCTCCTGAAGACATATGATGTCACATGTACTGCAAAGATACCTGACATCTTCCACGGAACGTTTTATACTTTTACAGTTGAACGTGGCAAATCTATAAGGCCCACTATTCATTATTTATTTGTTATCATTATTTATTTGTTTATCCCAGTAATCTGTTGCTTTGGGATAATAGTTCAACTTTCCTATTGTTTTACTCAATCAGCTATATTTTATTTAATAGATTTGGCTGAAATTTCATCTTAGGAAAGTTACTTTTTACACAGGCCGCAAGCCACAGATAAAAGCTAGTTACTAATATAGACACAATCGAAAAAACAAACCTACTGCCACTAATATTTTTTTTGAGAACTTATTTCAAAATTATCTATATTATTCTAAAATGTATGGTTTACATTGACTAGTCTGAAACAAGATCAAAAACTTTGCTCCTACTAAAACTGAAACAGATAAAGGAATCTAAAAAGAAATAGTTCGACCTAATCAGATCTATATGAAATTTAAATGGGAACATTTTGGAATTAATCTCGATTAAACAAAAGTTTTCTGCGTGGTGACATAGTAAGAATACAATTCACTGAACCCTCTCTTGCCCGTGGGTGTCATTAAAGGTGACTAAGGGATATCTTGTGCATTGTTGTTATAACAATACAAGAGAAACCCAAACTAAAACCCTATACCAACCCGCCTGACCAGCATGGTATAGTAAGTCAATTTCCCAAATAGCCCAATAGTGGCATGTTTATGAGCAGTGATGAAACAAAAATTTAATTTTACAGACCTATTTAATTATGACAGTTATCCCTGAACATATATAAAAAAATATAAACATTCAAATTAAGAACTTCTTTAGTTGAAAGTTTAAACTTTTAAAAATAGAACAAAGACATTATAGGGCCTAGTTTAGATTGCGGCCAGAGGAAAATTTTATCAAGCCTATGGTCATTCAATGTCAGTCATAGACATCCTAAAGGGGGAAAATATCATAATCAGTGCGAGGTTGTCCATTAGCTGCTGCAGCTGATATTATATGTATCTCAGGATAGTGCTGCTGACCATTAAAATAAACCCATGGAAAAATATGGTGTGCTGGCATATTATATCATAGTAATGAAGTCATCAAACTAATTGCAAATTATATGAGGTTTAATTCAATGCAAGAGGGTTTTCTTTGCATTTTATTTTTAATTGCATGAAATATAAGGATTTGTACCTAATGCAAAAGTCTTGTCTTTAAAAAAAACACACCACGTTAGGAAGAGGTAAAATTTGACATTATATTCTAAATATGAATAACAAAATAGTTACAAATTATAAC
This sequence comes from Lymantria dispar, assembly GCA_032191425.1. Classification (NCBI taxonomy): domain Eukaryota; kingdom Metazoa; phylum Arthropoda; class Insecta; order Lepidoptera; family Erebidae; genus Lymantria; species Lymantria dispar. The sequence goes on along the minus strand of CM063469.1, from coordinate 12,275,778 downwards.
AATAGAATATTTATTAATATATTGATTAACAATGGCGTATAAACATGAATTTATGTCAGTATGAATGAACCCAAGTCCTTATCAGTTTGAACTTTTAATTACATGAAAAGGAAAATATATACTGCAGCCTAACAGATGATATTTGTTTAAAAACACGGAAATAATAAATATACGACCTTCGTGATTGTCACAAGAAAATAAAAAGGGCAAGTTTTTCTTTATGTTTCGAGGACGTCAATTAATTGTATCGTAAACAAAAACGTAATAAAAATCTAAACACAAAGGTTTCACTTACTTGATTGTTTTGTTACTATTATACTTTTCAACTTATGAAATGCATAACTCCTAGGGCGTTGACATAAATGCAGTCGTTACATTAAATAAAATCTATGTTACATCTCGTTTAAAAATTACACTAATTAATAATTATTATCAAACAGTTCAATTGTTATCAATTTAACACAATTTACTAAAATAAATCACATCTGTAAGGCGACAGTTCAATGACTAATATGTATTATGTACTATTTGTATAAAGATATACTGGCCGTAACTGTTATCGGACAACAGGACAGCATGAGTTAATTCGCTGTAGTGAGACAAAGATAGCTATACATATAAGCTGTAACATTGACCTAAACTAAACTGGAACAATTTGTGTTGACGTATATATGACATCTGATTTTACGTTCCGTTTTAGACATAAATATGTAGGTAGTTATTTTATAATAATATTTTTATGTGGGCGTTTTTCAAATTAGTTCACCGTTACGATACCGGAATGCTATTTTTGTTAGTATTGATTTTGTATTTTTTTTAAACATTTTTGTATAGCTTATTAAATAAGGTTTTTGGCAATACCAAATGTTTTATATTTGCAAAAGCAATTACGCCATAATCTTAGTTTTTCTAAACCCCTCAGGGCAAAGTTATTCCAATTAGCAACACTTTTAATTAGGGATGTTTTGGAGCTCCGTAACCGTAACCGAAACTATCGGATATCCGAAATAAATATATATCCGTAACCGTAACCGTAACCGATTCAAAAGTTTCGGATAATTTCGAATAAGGGTGGAGTCTAAATAAAACATGTTTCGACACGTTTTGTTTCGCCGCGCTTGCACTCCCTGTGAATCTTGTAGTAGGGACGATTGGTATTAGAAAAACGTCGATGTTTATATGGATGTCAACATCGAATCTAAAGCATCAATGCACGACATATATCGATGGCAAAACATCGATGTATTAAAAACATCGATATTTTGGTAACAAAATAAATAAAACTGTCTAATTTTCTACTGAAGTGTGGTTTTATTTATTTTTATATGAAATAAAAGAAATGTTTGATGTTTTGGTAACAAATAGATAATAACACCAATTTTTTTAAGAAATGAGTTTTGTATATTTATTTATTTTATTGCCAACGATGACAAACGAGCAAGCAGCACATCTGATGGTAAGTGATTCTGCCGCACATAAACCTTTGAAACACCAGGGGCACAGCCAGACCGTTGCCTACCGTGAAGAAAATACTCTTCTTAAACCTTGTTTAAAGAAGGACATGTCATAGCGCTCGGGAAACACAGCAGCAGGTAGTTTATTCCAGAGCTTGCACGTACGTGGCAGAAATGATCGCTGGAAACGTACAGTTGAAGACCATAACGTTTCCAGGTGAAATGGATGAACCCTGCTACGATGTCGAGTGGTACGTTGGTAGAACGATGGTGGCGGGTGGTACCAAGTCAAACAGTTCCTCGGAGCACTCCCCGTGGAAGAGTCGGTGGAGTACACAAAGTCAAACAAAGTGCCTCCGCTGCTCCAGTGGCTCTAATCCGTCCGTAAGATTGGGATCCCCGACGACTCGAACAGCACGCCTTTGCAGGGAGTCAGTGGGTCGAGCTGATATTTGGGCGCACCTGCCCAGAAATGTGAGCAGTACTCTACATGAGGACGAACTTGTGCTTTGTATAGCACAAGACGCTGTCTCGGTGTGAAGTACCGCCTGGCTCTGCTCAGGACGCCCGACTTTTTACTTACCAATTTGGCTTTGTCCTTCAAATGACTCCTAAACTAGTCTCTGCTCGATATTTCGACGGCGAGAATCCCAATACTCTCAGAAATTGAAAGAGTTACTCCTTGGAACTGAAGCGCCATGCCAAATGGGTCTTTCTTTGCAGTGAATGCGCAAACTTGTATCTTTGTGGGATTGAAATTACGTTCACCCCATTCCGAGGCCCACCCCAGAGAGCGCTCGTCTTCAGACACAAGTGGAATCCTTCTTGCCTGTGTACTCCCAGGGATATTCCGTTGCTCGGTGTACCGCTCGTCAACCGTGCTGTCATCCGCATAGCAACGCATACTCTCGATAGAGAGCATGTCGTTGATATGCAGGATAAAGAACGTCAGGGAGAGCAGCGAGCCTTGTGATGACTAGCATTAATGTTCATGGTATCGGAGCAGGAGCCATCTACGATGACTTTTATATGTAACATAAGTAAACATTGAAATATTTGGTAACCGACAAATAAAACAATCAAAATATTTTTATGAAATGTGGTTTTATTTGTGTTTTGAAACAAAAGTAAACATCAATATTTTTGACAACATACAAATAAAACTGTCTAAAATTTGTATCATTTATAAAATGGAGTGTTACTTATTTTTACACGAAACAAAAGAAAACATACGACGATCTTTTTGGTAACAATCAAATGAAAGTTTAATGTTTTTTTTATGAAATGTGTTTCTATTCATAAAAATAAAAATGTTTAAAATAAAAATAAGGGGAAAAAATCAGCAGTCTTAGTGTTTCTAATGACGCTCTAAAGAATTATTGACTATTCAATATTTTTTTCTTTTTCTTCGATGTATCGATGTTATCGGAGTTAAAACACCGATATTTTAGCTAATGTATATCGGTCATCCCTATTTTGTAGTTTGTTTATTATTTGTTATACTAAATAAAACCAAATTATTTTATAGTAATTTTGTTTATATTTTACTTCAATTTAATATCCGTAACCGAAACTATCCGAAACTAACGGATAATCCGAAATAATTACATATCCGTAACCGTAACCGTAACCGATATAATTCTATTCCTATATCCGTATCCGTAACCGAAATATCATATCCATAACATCCCTGCTTTTAATATGTCTCGTTAAATAAAATCCAAGTATTTTGCGTATATTTGTTATTTAATTTCTAAATAATTAAATCATTCATAATAAATTCAAACAAGAACAATTTTAAGCATTATTTTCAGAAATATTAATGAATTCACCTCCGATTAGTAACATTTGTTTCATATTATTCTCAAATTATACTCTGTTATGAAAGAGGTGCAGGAATTAAAACTAAATCTCTAAGCAATTCAGGTAAAGCATATCAAAATAAACAATTTCATCATCATTTATCATTTCATCTTCTTGTAAATTAACAAAAAGAATATATATATATATTCTAAATTAAGTCTCACTTTAACAAATTACTAATTGGGAATCTTAGTTACTAACAGGAACATAAAGTTGAGTACACAGTACTAACTTATAATTAACAATTTTAATTCAAATTCAAATCATTTATTATGCATAGACCCCGAGAGGGCACTTACATATTGTCAATTTTACAAAATAAAATTAAATTGTCCAATAAAAATAAACTACCACCGGATCGGAACGCGACCGCTACTGAGAAGATCCGGCAAGAAACTCAGCAGGCTTGTCTATTATTTTATTTTTTTTCTTCTTACTAGATATAAATTAGTGTACATGTTTTGTAAGACCTAGCTCCAGTGTGATGCCCTTCGAACTGCAAGATACTTAATATGATTCAAATGATTATGGCTGGACCAGATCCCACATGCGGCACCCGATCACGAGTTAACTACTAGAGCAGCCATCACTCCCCTCAACCACTATGGAGGGAAGGGAGAGACCCGCTCCACGCAGCTACCGCAAGTAGATCCTTCAGTGAGCATGACCAAGACCATATGTTACAAACGACGAAAATACAAAATTTCGTTAGGCAAAACACGCCACGCCTTACAATATTAGAGTTATTAAAAAAGAGTTTATTTAAAATAATAAGGAAATTGCATAATGAGGAGCTGCTCACAACCAATCTGTATTATCATATACATAATCCGAGATTATATAATAAGCTTTCTTACAAAGTCTATTCTTGATAGCTTTTTTAAACTTTTTTGTTGGCAGGTCTCGGATATCTTTAGGTAATCTATTGTAGAAACGTATACATTGCCCCATGAATGATTTGCAAATTTTTGGAGACGAGTAGTATGTACAACTAGTTTGTCCTTATTCCGAGTATTCATTTCATGAATGTCACAATATCTTTTGAAGTTAGCGATATTTTTTTGACATATAATATATTTTCGTATATATATTGTGATATAACAGTTAGAATATTTATTTCTTTGAATTTCTCTCGAAGTGAGACTCTTGGGCCCAGATTATATATTGCACGGACAGCCCTTTTTTGAAGAACAAAGATTCTATTCAAGTCCGCGGAGCATCCCCACAGTCATATGCCGTAAGACATCATACTATGGAAATAAGCGAAATAAACCATTCTAGCTGTTTCAATATCGGTTAACATTCTTATTTTTTTTACTGCATAAGCCGCTGAGCTAAGCCTACTCGACAACTTTTCAATATGAGGTCATTGAAGTTTAGCATCTATGGGGTTCCCAAAAAAAACTGTCGATTCCACAAGGTCCAGAGCCACACCATTCATTTGGACATTGGTTTCCACTTGCCTCACATTGGGAGTAGTAAATTTGATACATTTAGTTTTCTTCTCATTGAGAACCAAATTATTAGTGTTAAACCAATGAACAACGTTAGACAGTGCATTGTTCACATCGTCATAATTGAGCATTTGTCTTTTAATTTTAAATAACAAAAAAGTGTCATCTGCGAACAACACAATGTTTTGATTGTCTCCTATATGATAGGGTAGGTCATTAATATATACAAGAAACAGAAATGGCCCCAGAATGGATCCCTGTGGAACGCCCATTTTTATGACAGAACCAGACGATTGTGCACCATTAACATCAACCCTCTGGATTCTGTTGCTTAGATAGGAAGTTACAAGCTCAAGAGCGTTATTCCTGATCCCATAGTGGTAAAGTTTTCTGATGAGTGTTTCATGTTGTACACAATCAAATGCCTTGGATAAATCACAAAAGATCCCTAAAGCCTCATGTGATTCCTCCCAGGCTGCAAAAATATTTTTCAATAACCCTACACCTGCATCAGTAGTAGAGCAACTCTTAGTAAACCCAAATTGATTTTTATGAAAAATACTATGTCTATTAAAATGAGTGAACATCTGATTAAGCATAATTTTTTCAAATACTTTACTGAGTGTTGGTAGTATGGAAATGGGACGAAAATTGTTAATATTTGTCATACTACCGGATTTAAATAAAGGAATTACTCTACTAATTTTCATGAGCTCAGGCAACACACCCCGAGCAACACAACCATTAAACACAAATGCCAGGTGGGGAGCAATAATAGATATTATAAAATCAACAGTCCTTACAAATAAGTCCCACAGATCTACTGTTTTCTTAACATTAAGATTTTTAAAAGACTTTAAAATATCATCCACACTGACATCTGAAAATTCAAAGGAAGTGTCACATTTTACAATACTTTCTTTAAGGAGCGATTCAGCCAAAATGGGACATGACGCTAAGGACTTTGTTGTTAATACAAGCACATTTGTAAAATAGTTTTCAAATTCATGTGCCACTTCTTTATTCACAGTCACATTTTTATCACCAATTTTTAAATTAAAGTCCTTCTTTCGCACAGTGTTCCTACCGGTTTCACTATTAATCACTGTCCAAGTCATTTTAATTATATCACTAGATCCTTTAATTATCCTTCTTAGATAAATGGATTTAGCACTGGAATGTTTAAAAATTTTTGAATAATTCTTAACATACTCTAAGAATATTGCGTTATGGTTATAAGATTTTTCACTGTAAAGATCATATAACCTTCTTCTACTCTTGTAGATACCACAAGTAGCCCATTCACTAAAGCCAGCAGGCACTCCAAATGTTAAAGGTTTTGGTTTAAAAATTTTATTGAATTCCGTATCGATTATGCGAAATAAGGATGTATATAATTCATTGGGATTGTCATGAATAGGCAACAGCGGTACCTTCATACCCAGTTTGTATCTAAAGTGCTCTAAACGGCTAGCAGTCACGGGAACAAAGCTAAAACTTTCTCTTTTAATCCCACTAGTTCTAGGAAATACAACAAGTTGACCACAATGATCTGATTCTAGAGCACTAACAATAGTGTGAGCTATGGGTTTAACATTTGTAAATATATTATCAATACAAGTTGCACTCCCAGATGTTATCCTAGTAGGCTCCAAAAAGATATTATATAAATTATATGATTTCATTAGACTCTAATGATTAGAGTTATAAATTTTTGTGTGGTGTTATTGTAGTCTAATAAATTTACATTAAAGTCGCCGCAAATAACAACTGTTTTATTAGAGGTGGAGATTTTGAACAAAATATCCTCCATATATCTTTCAAAATTATCATATGGTGAACATGGAGGTCTGTATACGCATATAATTATGAACTGCTCCGACTCAATACAAGCAATTTCTATAACACGTTCAATAGAGAGTTTCACAATATCATTTCTTTCTTTAAATTTAACCTTCTTATTTAAAATTATCAATGAGTCACCTCGGATCATACTGACTCTATTGAACGAGCTAACAATCTGGTGATTAGGAAAATTGAACATTAACTGATCACCTTTGAGCCAGTGTTCAGTAATACAGAGAATATCTATCTGGTAATCATTCAAAAATAATTCAAATTCCAAATCTTTACTTAACATACCCTGAATATTTTGATGTGCCAGGTTGATTGATTTAAAATTATTCTTAACGCTTAAGGTGCTAAGGCAAGAGGAGTTCTCTATTGTCTTAAGAGTTAATTTAAATTAATTTGTCAATTAAATTCACTAGTTACAATAGTAGATAGATTATTATCTAAATTCGTAATGTCAACAACACATTGCTCAATAGAAGCAAATTTGGTAGCCAAGTTCTTGGCTGATGTAAATAAAAAATAAGATAGCGAATCAGCTATCAGCTTTGTATAAAATTTTGAAAGATATGAACTATCTTTTGTCAAAATAAATTTCTTTTTAACAAAATTGTTAATGTCAATTACATGCATTTTGTTGTTAGTAATATAATTGGTAATATTGCGTAATGTCAAATTTAAATTATAGATGGATTCATTTTCCATGTGTCAAACATGTACGATAAGGAAATGTGAACAATACAATTTTGTCAACATTTAATTTACAAAGTTTGTCATTATATTTTAGCAATTGCTTTTTGCTCACATTTCGCATATTGCCAATAAATACTAGTAGTGTAGTACTAGGCTTAAACTTATAATTAACAACTTGACTGTCCAATGAGTCACATGTGACTCATGATGAGCTTTAGGAATAAGTTCATGAGTCACATGTGACTCTTTTTTTGATGCAATTTGGGGATAAATTTTTGTTATGAACGTGGCATAATGTACTAATATAAATTACGTGAACCTGTAGCGAAAAGCTTTAATATTAAGAAAATTAAATAAAATTTCGCAAAAGTTTTTTTTTATACTAAAGATGAATAACAATCATGAGTAGTTCTATAGGCATCGGCTTTTGTATTTGTATGAAATAAAATTAAAATAAAATACAAATAAAAGGTTTTATTAGAAAAAATATTCAATGAACTGATTAATCAAACGCATTTTTCGTTGTAACAATCCAAACAAAATGCTTTTTACATGCTTTGCACTCTGACCTCTATATGCACTTGTTTGGCTTTGCGAGCCAACTACTCTTGAATTTTAAGTTTAGCATAGCAACCGCTGCATCTCTTTCGAACTAATTTATTGTTTATAGTATTACGCGGCATTTCTTGAAGGCTGATCAGAAGAAAAAGAAGAACCTGAAGGTCTTGCAGTCAGAGACAGCGAAGGTCTGGTTCTGGAAGGTTCTGTAGTAGTTGCTGCTGGCCCGAGAAAATATCGCACTAATTGTTCTTGAACTTGCAAAACAGATAACTTAGTATCCTCGCTGTCTTCATCGTTATCTTCGGGCTGATATTCATCATCGCTACCATCGCTGAATGGGTCTTCATCGGAATCAGCATTTTCTAAAAAATGCACTAATTCTTTCGTGGCGACAGTTCTTCTAGCCATTTTAGACAATATCAAATGAAATTACAACCTCAAATAGTAATGAAAATATTGCGCAGGTAGGTAATCAAATATTTAATGGCGATAATATATAGATAATATAATATTATTGACTATTTGTCATCCAATGTATTATCTATACTCGGTATGTGCACATATGACTCATTGAACTTGGGAAAGATTTTTTTTATCTCCGCTCATGAGTCATAAAATCAAATACGTAAAACAAATTAAAAACAATAAGTCATGTTTTTTTATGAAATACTGTTTTTTTAGGCAATGTGAATATTCTGTAATCGAACAGAAAAGAAAATATGATGGACGTGGGGTAGTCGTAAATTTTATTGTACGGCGACAGTTAAGTTGTTAAAAATGTTTTCCATTATATGATGGTATGACAAACCCGGTGAGCAATAATTGACAATAACCCGGTGAGCAATATTTAATAATATAATCAGTCTTATCACATGGTATTATCATAATATTATGGAGTGCTCGTGGTGTAGTTTGACTATTCGGTCTTAACCGATCGGCTAGTTAAACACGCACAGGATAAAACCCGAATGGGTGACCGCCTAGTAGTATTTCGCGTTTTTGTGTTTCGGAAGGCTTACGTGCCTTCGAAGCACGAAAACGCTCGAGCCGTTGGTCCCGATTATTACTAAATTATGATAGTTGTTAAGCTAGTTGGAGGCCTGCTGGGCAGCTTGATAAACTCCAACAGTAGGTTGACCACTAGCCTACCTCCACCAATACGCAGTGGGGTAGTGATGCAAGAAACTTAGTCGTTTAAGTATTTTAAAAAAGACTAGACTCATTTTTAAGACACTTTTTTTTTTTAAGACATTTTTCATGACTAGACTAATTTTTAACCCTCAAATCTTAGAGTCAAAAGACTAAAATGACTCTCTTTCTGATTTCTTTTTTGTTTTCTCCACTGTTCCCTTTGCTTTTCTTTTTCGCTGTCATCTAAATCATTAATTTTTTTCCTTAGCCTCGCAACACTTTCTCTTTGTTTCTGTTTATATTTTTGATTTTTTTCAATCCTCCTTTAACTTTTATCTAAATCGCCTCGCTCGTTCAACTCCACTAAGTGGCATTTTTGTTTTTATAAAATATAGGTTGTAGCTATTTTATTTGTGACTCGCAATATTCACACTCGTCGTCCGGATAGTGATCATAAATAGTAAATAATGAACAGGTTTGACACCAGAAAAAGTTATGATACAAAAGACAAAATATTTGTTTGCTAATAAAAATAACAAAATGAGGAGATATTCCGGCGTTCGTATTAGTTTATGTGTCTTGCAATCATGGCATTTTTTGCTAGTATAAATTGTATTCTTCTCCATGGCCACTTAGTTTTTTTGAGTAGTAGTAGTAGTTGAGTAGTAGTTTAAATCATTGCGAGTCGAAAATTTGTCAATGTCCAAAAATACAACCTTACTTTCTAAGCAAAAGCTGAAAATATGAAGTATTTATCTGCGCATGTTATGTGGAAGACCTACAGTACAACCGGAATGATTTTATTTTCGAACATAAAACTTTAGAAATATTTTCGGTTTGAATGTTTTTACAGCACATACCTACGTGCTAAAGAAAAATAAAATATAGTAATTCAAGAAAAAAACCTAGCTTTTATTCTATTATATGGGTACTTGGCCTTATAATTCCAGTTAGTAACAAAATCTATTCCGGCTATATACATATAACGTAATACACTAAAACTTGTGATTTTAATAAAGTTCAGTTATTGTTAGATACTTAGTGCACAACTTATAATGATTTTCGTGTTAAAAAAAAACAATATAATTTATCAAAACTTACCTTACTAATCGGAACTCGTTTTTGGTCACGCCTTCTACGAATGCAAAGTAACGGCTTGAGAATCATCTCTAGGCCCGAAAAGGAAAAGGAAACAATGGTTAACTGTCATAAATGGGTTGATAAATAAAAAAAAATAACTTGAGTTGGTAAGTTTATTTTGGAAGACGACAAAAATCGTCGTTACTGGGAATTCTGGTATAAATAAAATTATGGGACAAAATAATTTGATTTATTTATTTTTATATAACAACCGTTGAAAAGAAAGACATCATAGAAATTTAATTTGTTATTATTTTACCACAAACCAAGTGTTTTAGTATAAGTTTGATGAGGAGTTTTGAAGATATGATACATCAAAGCTAAGAACTTATGCATGGGACATCGTAAAATAAGGGGACATTATCGTCACATTTATCTATTTTTTAAAACTAGAACTTCATTTTAAATTTACTTTTGTTGATATTTGTTACCGATTGCCGTATTAAACATGAATATCGCGCAAGTATTGTATAATATAATTGCAAAGTCAGTGGACATACCGTTTTGGCAATGGTCAAAGAATTTGAATAACGCCCATATATTAAATTGAAACTTTTTATAGAAGACTAGATCGCGAGAAGAAGAGCTAGAGCAATCCCACATTTACACGAATTGTCAAATTAATTATATGTTTTGAAGTCAAAAGTGTGCGACTAATTAGAATCGCATTAGCTTCATTCTCACGAATTTGGAAAAGAGTGAGTGAGGCATTCACGCTTTTGGCTTTCATAATTTTATTTAAATTAAATCAGTAATAAACACAACTCATGTTATTCAAAAATGCTTGGTAAATAATTAATCCGTGTTGTGACCGAGTAAGAATACAATTCACCATTCCCTTCTCTTGCCCATGGATGTCTTAAAAGATGACTAAGAGATATAATATGTATATAATATGCAAGAGAATGAACACTCGAAAGAAAACCCCATACCAACACATCTGACCAGCGTGGTATAGTAGGTTAATTCCCTCCAACGGTAGAGGAGGCCAAAACCCAAAAGTGGGACGTGTGTGGGCTGCGATGATGATGATGATAACTTACCACATAGTTCTAAAATCTGATAATTATTTCATTGTTATCATTATCCGCTGTGGAGGTGTAGTAAAAATACAATTATTCACCTTCTCTTTCTTTCCCGATTTTGTATACAGGTGACATAGATCCATGAGAAGAAAAAATTGGGACTGGAAAAAACATTATTCCATTCCATCAGCTTGGATGCAGCTCTTTTTTTTTGTTTTTTCTTTGGGGTGGGCTGCGTTCGGCGCACTCCTCGCACCCGGAATACCCCCTAGTGGGGCACCCTCCCATCGACCGACGTACCGACTTGGTAATAATGGATGCATCTAAAATTTATGCAAGAGAAGGAAAACTCGAAGTGAAACCCAATACTAACCCGTCCTACCAGCGTAGAATACTAGGTCTAATTTTCTCTTATTATAGAGGAGGCTCGAACCCACCAGTAGGACGTATATGAGCCGAGATGACGCTGATGATCCGTTGATATTGTGTTTAACCAGGCGGTTGCCCACTTTTCTGATGATAACTCAGCCAATTTTTACGACACTCTGAGGGGGAAGACAAAATTGACGACATGTTGTAATTTTAAGCCGTCACAATATTCAAATTATTCAATATACATACCAAATATTGACATATAATTAAGATTATTTTATTTCAGAAAGATAGGAACAATCATCATTCAACCCATCGCCGTCCATTGCTGGACGTAGGCCTCATTTTTCGCCACAAAGTGCGGTCAAGGCGGTCATGCGCCGCCTGCAGCGCCCGACGCCCAGCATTTTGAACCAGGTCGTCAGTCCACCTAGTTTATGTCCTACATTGCGTCTTCCGATACGTGGCTGCCACTCGAGAACCTTTCTTCCTCAGCGGTTGCCGGTTTGTCGAGCGGTCTATGAGCGCGGAGTGTCCTGTTCAAGGCCACTTCAGCTAATACTTTTTCGTATTTCGGATTCTATCTCACAGAGAAATGCCGAACATAGCCAGCTCCATAGCACGCTGAGCAACTTTAAGTTTGATTATATTGGCTTATATTTAAGGACCACGTTACAAGATAGGAATAGTAAAAAGAAAATTAAAACGCAATAAAATCGATAAAAATAGTTTTATTTCATATAAAAATGTTTATTGTACGTCATTTATGTTTTCAGAAGATAGAAGATGCAATCAGTCTATTATTCATCATATCTCTCTGTTTTAACTAACTTTTTTACACTTTTTTTGCTTATATGTATCACTTCAGTCTTAAAGTCATCATGGGCTCAGATCACGTAAGTCCAATTGTTGGGCTCGGGCCTCTTCCACAATAGGAGTGAAATTAACCTACGATACCACGCTGATCAAACGTGTTTGTATAGATCCGAGTTTCATATCGAGTTTTCCTCCTCTGGAATGTTATCTGCATATTATGTCCCTTAATCGTCTTATACGACACCCACGTGCAAGATAGGGAGTGGTGAATTGTATTCTTACTCCGTCACCAAACGGTCTTGTATGAATTCCTAAATTAAAACCAAATAGAATATTATTTATTGTAACATCCAATATGTGTACTATTCGTATTTGTTTCTTTCTACTCCGTATACGTCCCACTATTGGACCAGAGATTCCACCATAATAGGAGGGAAATTGACCTACTATACCACGGTATTCAGAGGGGTGGTGGAATGTTCCTTCCCTTAAGTAGGGATGTGACTTGGAGGCCAAATAATAGATTTTTTGTTCTTTAAAATAAATCGATTATAAAATAATCTATTAATTACAAATAAATAATCGCTTATAAAATAATCGATTTTTCTTTCCAACAGGATTATGATGACCTTTTTTTTTAGGAAATGTGAGCTTTATTTTCTAATATAGTATGAAACAATCGTGATGACCTTTTTTATTAGGAAATCTGGAAGTGAATAGTCGATTAATTTCGATCGAATTTCGAATAATAAAAAATCGATTAATAATCGATTTTTATTATTTTGATAATCGATTGTAAAAATCGATTATCAATCGATTAATTTTTTATAATAATCGATTATTATAAAAATCGATTATTTTTTACATCCCTACTCTTAAGGAGATGATATCTGCATACCCAATAGTCGTCTTCTAAGACACCCACGGGCAAGATAGATGGTGGTGAATTGTATTCTTACTCCGTCACCACACGGAAATTACTCCCCACTCTAATACCATCTGGTAGTTCCAACCCTATTATCAGGTGGATCTTTAATACAGCAGTAAGAAGCTAGAACACCGATAGTGGCCAGGCTTAAAGATAATATGCTAACGCCGCAGACAGCTCCTGAAGTAATATCGTTCAGTGGTGTTCCAGGTTTTGGTTCCACGCAGAGTAGAATGAGAAGACCAAAGGCGCTTAGCAATGCGAAGGATGATAGTACTATATAACCTGGAAAGAAAAAGAAACTGATAGTCTATAGGTTATAATCTATAGGTCGACAATAGGCGGACCGCAAAAGGTCGAACCTTGGACTGCCAAACAGTGTAATGTGTTGTGTCCTCATCATCATCAACATTCAGCCTTTTGCTGTCCACTACTGGACGTACACCGCCTCCATCCAACGACACCTAGCAACTTTCACCAGATCGCAGGTCCAACTTATTTAGGTTGGTTCGTCCTACACTGCGTCGTCCCATATATGGTCGCCACTTGAGAACCTCAGCAGTTGTCGGTTTGTCGAATGATGTTGCCGGCCCATAGCCACTTAAGCGTGCTAATTCTTCGTGCAATGTCAGTTACACCCGTTCTTCTACGGATTTCCGTATACTATCGCGCAGAAAAATCCCGAGCACATCCCGCTCCATGGCACGCTGAGTGACAATGTATTGTATAAATTCTTTGGATTTGCAGTTCTTCTCAAGAAGGAAACTATAAAAAAACTGGCTCAAATCCGTCGGTGCAGTTTCTCACATTAATTTTAGGTTTTGTATTTTATAATTCAGAATTTTATTTGAAACCATAGAATAAATAGGTAGCACTAAATTATTATGTTGTTTCTTTCTGGAGCTCGTTAAAATATTCCCACCTTTTTTTTTTGGGTGGCTTACGGCCGGCGCACTTCACGCCCGACTCCGTCCGGGGCGACAGAGGGACGTAAGCACGTACACCCGTAACCCACCCGTATAGTCACCTTTATCGTTGGGTCGACCACCGGTGCAGAGTTCCTTGACTTCAGTGGTCGACGCGACGGAATACCCCGAGGGAGTACCCGCCGACGTCGACGTCCCCTATTGGGACGCCGATCGCCGTTGCGAGTGCCCGGACTAAATCCCCGGTCCGGTCACCCGCAGCCTCTACAAGGGCGGCATCAGACGCGAAATATGTCCACTTAAAACTACGTGCCGATTGCATGATCTAAATTAATCTATATCAATGACTGCACAGATGACGAAGTGATTAAGATACCGACGTACCGTGGCAGTGTCGCGGGTACGAAACCCACGCAGGACAACACTTCGTGCGATCCACAGATTGCTGTTCTGAGTCTGTATGTAATTTGTGTCCATTAACTATGTATATGTTTGAATACGCAATACAAGGATTATTTGTTTAGTGCAGGGCGTTATCTATCAAATGTATTCAAGTCAGCTTATATATATGAGGCCATGAGAACTATACTGGCTTAATTCAATGGACAAGCCTTTTAAGTACCATAGAAAATAAAGACAGTTTAGTAAAAATCATAATATTATGCTGCCATCTAGTGAATATGCCTTGTATCACTTTTAGGCCACCTTGGTTCTATCAAAATGTTCAATTATATCTGTAAAAAATCATGAACTCAATACTGTAAAAAAATTTGTTAGGCCACTTTGGTTCTCATGGCCTCATATGTTCCACTACTGAGCTGGAACTTAATCCACAATGGAAGAGAAATTAACCAATACACAAAGAATATTTTTACGTATTTTATCGCGTTTGTATTTGATTTTTGATTGTCCAAAGTTTCGAACACTTTTCAGAGTTCATGATTCGTTTTCTTTTCATTTTCTTTCTTTTGCATAGATGTTATATGCGTATTATATCCCTTAGTCGTCTTTTACAATACTCAAGGGCAAGATAGTAGAAGTAAGAATACAATTCACTATGCCCTCTTGCCTGTGGATGTAGTAAAAGACAACTAAGGGATTAAACATTCATATAGGTCTCTATGCAAGGGAAAGACAACTTGAAACCCTATACCAACACGTTTGACTAGAATGGTATAGTAGGTCAATCTCCCTCCTATTATGGAGAAGCCACGAGCTCAACAGTGGGAGGTGAATGAGCTGAAATAATTACGATGTATAGATGGCTATCTTTATTTATCATCAAACTTTTTCTTCTTATTTGGTTGTCTAAAAAACCATGTTTTCTAGTTTAAAACATCTATAGACGAGGGTAAATCTGATCATTGGCGTGGCGATATAACGCCACGCTATATAACGGAATTTGCGAGGGTAAGCCTGATCGTTGGCGTGGAGGTAAAGCCACGCATGCCGTGGCGAGGTGTAGCCACGCTATATGATAGTAAGTGTAGTTCAAACTAATCGTCACAATAATATAGTCAGAGGCATCGAATATAACTATTATAGAAATCACTGATTAAAAGAATTGAGATGTCACAATTTCAAATATTTTTTAATTATTAATTTATACATGTAGTCCCTAAATGTAGACCTAATAACGAGGCTCAAAGTCGCTCAGCGTGCTATGGAGCGGGCTATGCTTGGGATTTCTCTGTGAGATAGAATCCGGAATACGGCAATTTGCAGAAGAACGCGTGTAGCCGACGTAGCACGAAGAATTAGCACGCTGAAGTGGCAATGGGCAGGCCACATCGCTTGACGAACCGACAACCGCTGGGGAAGAAAGGTTCTCGAGTGGCAACCACGTATCGGACGACGCAGTGTAGGACGCCCCCCCACTAGGTGGACCGACGACCTGGTGAAAGTTGCTGGGCGTCGTTGGATGCAGGCGGCACAAGACCGCACTCTGTTTTGCCATATTAGTTTCTGTCGTAATCTGTTCTTTTATGCATAATATATACTTGTACATAATAATTTTGATGTTTGACATCTGCCGGGCGTATTGAGTAACGGCTCGCTTTTTATTTTTCAAACTAGGTAACCAGTTTCATTCCTTCTTATTTATGCAGTAATTGCCCACATAACAATATTATTATGTTCCCACAAATAAAATCGCCCGCATAATTTGAAATACTCATAAAATAACCGCAACAACATTTTTTTATAACCTCATCGTTCATTTCAACCATTTTAATTGAGGATTAAAATCTAGTAGAAAGCAATTTGCCGTATGGTGACGGAGTAAGAATACAATTCATCACCTCTTCTCTTGCACACCCACGGCGTATCATAAAAGATGATTAGGAGATTAAATATGCATAAAACATCTATGCAAGAGAAGGAAAACTCGAAAAAAAACCCTATACCAATATATTTGGACAGCGTGATTATAGTAGATCTATTTCCTTCCTATTTAAGTGGCGGCTCGAAACCAACAGTATTTTGTTCTAAGGTAACAAACATAAATAAAATTACTCTTTTGCAAAAAAAGTCGACTTCAAAATGCAATGCAGAGTAAACGAAAAGATCGTTAATGTAGACAACATAGATAATTGTTTAGATTTTTGTTGAATTTTTAAAAACCGCTTGTCCGTTTTCGATAAAATTTTCATATGACCATTTGGGAAGTTTACCCTTTCCAACAAGAAAAAAATGTTCAAATCAGATGGCAAGCGACAGAGTCATGCGCGAACAAACATAACGAAAAAAAATATATACATCCAAATTGAGCACCTCCTCCTTTTTTAGAAGTCGGTTAAAAAATCAGACGAATTGAGAACCTACTCCTTTTTTGAAGATTTCTATAAAAATTTGATTTGTTTACAAACTTCAAGTATCGAACCAACGTACCAGAAATATAATTCCTGTTGGGAAATAGCTGCTGTCTTCGCGATCTGAGTCCAAGTAGACCAAGAAGAAAGCAGGTGAAGCCAGATAACACTCCAAAATCCAGATAGTAACGTCGGCCGAACTGAAAAGAAAAGACAAACTGTTTACTGTTCTGGTATTTTTTTTTCATCATCATCATCGCAGCCCACATACATACCGCTGTTGGGCTTGGGCCTCCTCCACAATGGGAGGAAGTTTGATCTACGATACCATGCTGGTCAAACATGTTGGTATAGCGTTCCATTTCGGGTTTTCCTTCTCTTGCACGGATCTTATGTGCATATTAAATCCCTTGGTCGTCCTTTACGATATCCATGGGTAATTTAGGGAGTGGTGAATTGTATTCTTACTCTTTCATCGCACGGAAAGGTATTTTTTTTAATTAGGATTGGGATAATCCTAAAGCACATTCCCCCCACAGTAACTCCTATAAGCTAGGATCCACAAGTCTTTGTATAAGACACTGAGGTTTGACCCTCACGCAATCTCGGGCAACGCTTTTAATTTTCTTTGGACCCGTAACAAATTTAATCTATACCAATAAATAAAATTGGAGTGTCTGTTTGTAATGTCAAAATAATAGACCTTTTTCATGCTCACACGGTTATTTGCACTATACATATGCCTAAAAATCACTTTATATTTTTTTGTCTGTCTGTCTGTGTGTCTGTTTGTTTGTTCCGGGTAATCTTCAAAACGGCTGGACCGATTTAAAAAATTCTTTCACCAATGGAAAGTTATAATATCAGGGAGTAAACTAGGCTATATTTTATCCCGGTATTCCCATGGGAACGGGAACTACGGAGATAAGGTAACAGAAACCGAATCGAAGCGAGGGCGGGTTGCTAGTCTTCCATAAGAATATTCATTTTTATCTATCACATCTATCTCTTCCCATTTCTTTTAAGTACTCAAAACAACTTATTCTAGAAAAATTTTACTTACAGCGTACATCATGTAAAAGCTAAGTCCTGTAGTCAGCCCACCGCACATGGTCAGCATTAGAGCGGCTATTGTCAGTGATGCTGTGGCCGCACTCATGGACTTAAGGCTGGTGAATGATTTATAAGTCTCATCGGAGTACACTGATGCAGGAGGTGCTACCCTGAAAATTAGTTATTTATATATCTTTAACCGTGTGGTGACGGAGTAAGAATACAATTCACCACCCCTTTTCTTGCCCGTGGGTGTCGTAAAAGACGACTAAGGGTTTGTATTAAAAGAAAGAAAGAAAGAAAGAAAAATAATTTATTACTCCTTTACGGGAGGAACACGTACAATAGCATAGAATAAAAGTACAATAACATAAAAAACAATAAATAATGAAAGAGAATACACAGCGGAAATAACAAGATTAAAGTCCCCTTGGTAAAAGAGGAAAAGGATAGCTGCTCAGCATAATGTTGAGATATCCACTTGGTAAAATGAATACCACAACGCTGTTATTCTGCAGCGTCCTGCAACGATCGTCAGCGATGTCCAGGCAGCAGAGTATAGAAGATACTGTCAAAACATGGCTATCCCTTTGCAAATAATAATTTATCACAATAATAACTAATATAATAATAATCTAACCTAAAAACATGTATAAAGATAATAATAAAATAAAAGATAATAAATGAACCATAAAAAAAAATATTACGCATTAATAAGTATATAACGAATTAGAGGAGCATGATTGGTGTGAAACTGAGTAATAGAATTAAGAACAGTGTAATCAGGGAACGTTGTGGAATGAACGTTGATGTAGTGACAAGGATTGAGAAGGTATGTTAAGTTGGTTTGGTCATGTAGAGAGAATGAATGAAAGGAAATTAACAAGAAGAATTTATAAGGCGTATCTGAGCGGAAGTGTTAGAAGGAGAAGACCAAGGCGGATGTTCCACGATCTAATCGGGGACGTTCTTAAGAAAGGCCAGGTTAGAAGTACCCTGAACTGAAGAATTTGCATGAAGAGATTAATGAATGTGGAGGAGGTGAAAGTGGTATGTCAAGATCGTAGCAAGTGGAGGGAAGTGATCTATCTACCCCTATAGGAAAAAGGCGTGAATATATGTATGTATGTATGAGAAGAAAACTCGAAATGATATATCAACATGTTTAAACAACAAATTCCCTCCCATAGTGGAGGAGGCCTGAGCCCCGCAGTAGGACATCTATGAGCTGCTATGAAGCATATAACATCTATGCAAGAGAAGAATAACTCGAAATAAAACCTTATAAGTACCAACCTGTCTGATCAGCGTGATAAAGTAGGTAAATTTCCTTCATGTTATGGAGGAGGCTCGAACCCAGCAGTGGGTCGTATATGAGGTGTGATGATAATGATGATCCGTGTGGTGACGGAGTAAGAATACAATTCACCACTCCCTACCTTGCCCGTGGATGTCGTAAAAGACGACTATGGGATATAATACGCACATAACATCTGTGCAAGAGAAGGCAAACTCGAAGTAAAAGTCTATACCAACATGTCTGACCAGCATGTAGAAGTAGGTCAAATTCCCTCCCATTATGGAGGAGGCCCGAGCCCAACAGTGGGACATATGTGGGCTGCGATGATGATGATGATGATGAAATTGTAAAAATTGGCAATTTGTAAGTGCTCCCACGAGGTTACATAATAAATGATTTTAATTTGAATTCGTGCGGGGATTCGTGTGCATAGTCGTGGAGATTATGGTGAAAAAAAATCTCCATAGGATGACCACCCATTAGAGGCCTATAGAGGATACTCAACAACAGAGTATGAAAGGGTAAATGATGAGAAGAATCTGGGCAAAATAACTGGAAAAGGAAAAATTTTAACTTTCTTACCTGTAAAATTTTCTATCGAGAGACGAATTAACAAATTAATATTTATTAATGATTTCTGATGTTTCAAATCATTTATTATGCATAAACCCCGAGAGGGCACTTACATATTGTCAAGGTTACAAAATTAAATTATCTAAAAAAAAAATAAACTACCACCGGAACGCGACCGCTACTGAGAAAATCCGCAAGAAACTCAGCGGGCTTGTGTATTATTTTTAATTATTTTTTTCTTCTTATTAGATATAAAACTGTGTACATGTTTTGTCAGAACTAGCTCCAGTGTGATGCCCTTCGAACTGCAAGATACTTAATATAATTCAAACGATTATTGCTAGACCAGATCCCACAAGCGGCACCCGATTACGAGTTAACTACTAGAACAGCCATCACGCGAGTTTACGCGAGTATTATAGATTGTAAATGAAACTACGGATTTTATCGCGTCGCGGACAGTCCGCCCGTGACCATGAACGCTGCAAAGTATTCGAAACGTCGAGCAATGATAAATCAAATACAAACGCGAAAAAAGCCGTAAAGTAGTTTTATTTACAAATTAATAGGTATTTTATGTATAAATTCAAGCTATCATTATCACAGCTGCGCCCCATTGCTAGGCTCAAATCTACTCAACATAAGGAGTGAAATTAAAATATTATACCACGCTGGTCAGACTCGTTGGTATAGAGTTTCATTTCAAGTTCAACATTGCCTGCATACAGGGCCGGATTACCCATAAGGCGGACTAGGCAACTGCCTAGGGGCCCGGCGGCGACTAGGGGCCCTGAGCATACATGCAAGCATGACCAAGATAAAATTTTTCACGGAACGTATTTTTTGTTTTTGAAAATTGTACCCCTCAATATTATTCCCTTTTTTAAGGTACCGTACCCAAAGGGTAAAAACGGGACCCTATTACTAAGTCTTCGCTGTCTGTCCGTCCGTCTGTCTGTCACCAGGCTGTATCTCAAAAACCGCGATAGCTAGACAATTGAAATTTTACAAATTATGTATTTCTGTTGCCGCTATAACAACAAATACTAAAAACAAAATAAAATAAATATTTAAGGGGGACTGCCATACAACAAACGAAATTTTTTGCCCTTTTTTGCTCGATATCGATAATGGCCAT
Organism: Lymantria dispar; assembly: GCA_032191425.1. Taxonomy (NCBI): domain Eukaryota; kingdom Metazoa; phylum Arthropoda; class Insecta; order Lepidoptera; family Erebidae; genus Lymantria; species Lymantria dispar. Next base: position 12,254,690 of record CM063469.1, on the reverse strand, counting down.
AGGTAAGCACTTATTTACCTAGTCCATGGTACGGAACCCTTCGTGCGCGACTCCGACTCGCACTTGACCGATTTTTTATTGCTGTGGCAAAAGAGAAAATAGCTGATGGTAATTGATTCTGCTGCTCATGGACCAAGGATCCGAGAATTGCATTGCCTAGAGGCCCTGATCAGGTTAATCCGGCCCTGCCTACATAGGTGTTGCATATATCAATTAGTTTTTTTTTACCACACCCACGGCCAAGATAGGGACTTGAATAGGAATAGGGAATTGAATTATAAACACAAATTACACGCAATCTGTGATTTTTTTTTTTTAAAGACGTATGTATCCCTGCACGAAGGTAATTTATCCTTTAATTGCGAGAGACTTTACAAACATGAAAATTAACGGACACAAATCACATCCAGACTCAGAACAACAATTTGTGGATCGCACAAAGTGTTGTCCTGCGCGATTTGCATTTGTCATAAAAAAAAACATGCGTGGAACTCGAACCTATTTCATTCAGTACCCTAGATCGCTATTTACACAGTTATCTGTGCAGCCATTTAAAAAAAAATAAAGGCAGGTTACACAAGGTGGAAAAATTATTAGAACATTATCATAACACCTGTCAAATGGACAGATGAACTTAAAGATTGGCTTAAATCACACCTGGATTTAAACGTTAAAGAACATCTTGACTAAGCAAATGTGGTTTTAATATTGGTCTATTTTTTAATTGCCTAGAAGCAGACGAATAGACATTCTATCTTATATAATACCAGGCACTGCTAGGTCGCTGTATATGTTTGATCCGTCTCTTTCGTTCACCGAACGAGACGCAGTAGCAAAACAAATAACTAACGAATACGACCTTACTTGTATATAGATTTAATACACATGTAAGGCTTCCATCACTCCGGACCGTGCTGACCATAACTCGCCCCAGGAAAAAGAGCAATTGGTAATTATTGTCATAAAAACTAATATATGCAAAAGTCTGTAAATATATTAAAATTTATTTTATTTAGATAGATAATGATAATAGAAATACAACACACACTATGTAGGTGTTTTAACTATTAAGTTTTAAAAAATGCAGCCCACTGATAAACGGACGAATGGAAAGCGAAGGATTACGCTTGCATTGATAGCCTTTGGGTAAAGAGTGCTTTTCTCTGTGGTAACAGAGTAAGAATATAATTGACTACACCTTATCTTGCCAGCGGGTACCGTAAAAGACAACTAAGGGATATAAAATTCAAATATCAAGAGAAAGAAAGCCTGAAATAAACTCCTATACCAGTCCATCTGACTAGCGTAGTAGGTTAATTTCCCTCCTATTGTGGAGGAGATTCGAGCCCAACAGCAAGACATATGGAGTTACGATAATGACGATAACGACGATGAAAACGTCCTTAAAAACCTGCAAAAGGTAGTAAAGAAGAACTGAAGGGTGGTATTGCTTAGTACTTCTGTAGTATCAGATGCTATTCAGACCACACTGTTGACAGTTGTCTGTCTATAGCCACGGGCCGATCTGTCCGATGTAGTACTATACTCTCGCAGAAAATGGACGTCTGAGTAGTAGCAATTTATTACTAAATTTTACATACTAATTTGTTAATACAACTAGTAGCGGTTCGTTCGGTGAGCGAGAGAGGCAGAAGGCCAACTCTCTAAGGGTGTTTGCGTGTGATGGGTTTTGGTAAAGCATTTAGTATCACCGATCATCATTGCATAGATTCACACTCTTTTGCCCTTCTTGGCGGTCTACTGCGGTCTAGTAAATGCCTATGAGCTGCAATATCACCTACCATCATAAAAAAAGAAAAGAAATTTAAAGTCTATAAATACCTCGGCATAATAACTGCAGTGTTCTTATCCTTCCTTAGAGACTCCTTTCTCCTTTCGTAATCTCTTCTTTCTCTGCTAAGCTCCCGTTCTATATCAAGATCCCGATCTCTGCTTTTGTCTCTTAAACTTGTGACAAAAACATCGTGCCTATCAAAATCAGGGTCCGGTACGCCGTAATTCAATTTCTGCTGAGCTTTTGGGGATATTGGCGAAGTAGTAGCACTTGTTCTTGATAGAGTAAGATTAGCACATGATTTAGAAGGAGTTACACCTTGGGTTGGTGTACTGGAGGTGAATTTTCGTGGGGTTTCGGAATATTTGGAGTCTGTAGATTTGTTTGGAGTCATTCGAACTGATGGCTGGCTGGCGTAACTCTTTAATTTTCTTGGCGTCGACAGTAATTCGTGCAGTTTCTGTGTAGCTATTAAATTCTTTTTTGACATCATCGGTGATGTGAAGGTCACCATTTTGGATTCTTCATCATCAGAAGGTACTATAGCATATTTGTGTGTTCTACCGTTAACTGTTTTGACAATTTCCGTTGGGATCTCTTTCAATTCATGATCATCTGGACCGTCAACATTATATTCTTCTATTTCCTCTTCTTTAGCCTGAACTATTCTCTTTTTTGTCGGCGAATAATCTATTGTATCGTCCAGGTCTTGTATAACTTCGTATCTGTGCTTAAGTCTTTCTTCAAGACCATCATCACTGAGATTGTGTCTGTCGTAGCGTATTTGCTTCTGTTGTTTGAATTGAGCCATTTCAAGATCTTCACTGCGAGTTCTACATCTCACTGTCCTAGTTGGTTTATATATCAAAGAAGACTGTCTTTGAAAATGTCTAGGCTGAAACTTGAGTGGCTTTGGTGGTAATTCGGGTGGTTCATCTCTGATTCTTGCTGAACCAGCCGGAGACATCCTTAAAGGGTTATCAGAAATATCGGTCCTCATTATTCTATTACATATTTCGATCTTTCTAGGTGAATTTGCGCCTAATGGAGGCATTCTTTGTCTGTTTGGCGATACAATTTTTGTTATACATGTCTTTTGTCCAAAAACCACTTCGCTTTGCGAGCAGAAAGCTGGATTTGAGTAATATTTGTAAACTATTTTAGGTGAATCCATTGTTTTCAAAGCGTATTCTTTCCCCAGTGCGTCAATGCATGATTCCTATTTTTACAAGAAAAGGGTGACTTCGTAGCGAAACCGTTACGGTTTACTGGTTTTCTTGAACTTATAACTACACTGTATACATACATATATTCATATTTTTCTTCCTTAATGCTGTATGAACTTGTCTATGATTGCAAAAATATTTTGATTATTTAAATTTATTCACATTTGAATTTAAATCACTATTTCTTATTATAAATTTCACTACACACTAAAAACTTTAAATAATAATAATACTAATTAATAAATACGTCTGTACAGTTTGAAGTACAACCGCCAACTGTAAAGGGATTCCATTTATAAAAAAAAACGTCGGTATCGGAAACGCCGCTTGCGCACCCCTGCAAATAGGCACGCGCTATTCGAATTTCAAATTTATAAACTAGTTTCAATTAAATTTCAAACGTATACATTTATGTATAAGTATCAAATTTGAATGTATCAAACTAATTTATTCAACATTATTTGATATAAACATTAACTATTAAAATTGTGCTCTATTAAAATAGCGTTTGGGTGGAAGTTTGAATGTATATTTTATATAAAGGGACTTTTAAGCTTGTGCAATTATTGAATGGTCATTGAAAACACGAAAGGTCTTTATAAAGGGGAAATACTTAGGGTCGTTAAAGTCAGTTTAACTGTGTTTTCGTATTTCTAGATATTCATATAGACATGTATTATTAAACTGTTATTATTCTACTAAGAAAATTGGAATATCTAATGGCTAGTTTACCAAACAGAATCTATACAAATAAATAAAATTAAAGTGTCTGTTTGTAATGTCAAAATAATGGGTCTTTTTTCATGCTCATCATACGCTTATTTGCACGATACCTATGCCTAAAATCTTCAAAACGGCTGGATCGATTTTGATAATATTTTAGTACCAGGTAGCTCTATATAAGGAGTAACTTAGACTATATTTTAACCCAGTAATCACACGGGAACGGGAACTACGCGGGGAATGCGACCGAAACCGAAACGAAGCGAGGGCGGGTTGCTAGTATGTAATATATAGGAGATATTCAATGATGAAATCATTATCATCATCATCATAATTCATATATCCCTGCTGGGCTCGAGCCTCCTCCACAATGGAGGGAAACTGCCGTACTATACCATGCTGATCAGACGAGTTGGTACAAGGTAATCTTTCGAGGTTTCCTTCTCTTGTATAGATTTTCTATGCATATTATTTTCCCTTAGCCGTCCTTTACGACCCTCATGATCAAGAAATGAGATGGCCACACTTTTTTTTATTGCTAATGGTGGCAAACGAGCAAACAGTACACCTGATGGTAAGTGTTGCTGCCGCTCATGGACCTTTACAGGGTCGCTGCCTACCGCGAAGAAAGTGAAGGGAGTGTGAATGCGTGCATTGAGGCTCGGTGATACCAAGGGCACCACCAAAAACCCTCCACAGACAAACACTCTCAAAAAGTTGGGCTTCCGGCTCTCTCGCTCACTGAACGAAGCGCAGTAACTAATTGCTACTACTCAAACGTATATTTTCTGCTCAGTGTGGTATTTCTCCGGACGGACCGGCCCGCGGCTGTAGACAGATAACTGTCGACAGTGTGGTCCTACCACTCTTATCTTACCTCACTTCACATTCTTACTCCGTCACTACACGGAAACTTGATGAAATATCTCAACGTAGTAGGAGCATACTGTTGACAGATGTCTGTCTTCAGCCGCGAACCAGACGGTCCGGTGTAGTCAGTGGCGGCCTTAGGGGGTGGCGAACAGGGCAATCGCCCGGGACCTCGCGCTTACAGGGGCCTCACGCAACAAACCAAGCAATTTTAAAAAAAATATAGATTTTAAATTACATTTTCACTTATCCATACTAATATTATAAATGCAAAAGTAAGGATGTTTGTTTGTTTGTTTGTTTGTAACGCTTTCACGCTTAAACCACGGAACCGATTTCAAAAATTCTTTCACCAATGGAAAGCTATCAGGGAGTAACATAGGCTACATTTTATCCCGGTATTCCCACGGGAACAAGAACTACGCGGGTTTAAGTGCCTGAAACCGAAGCGAAGCGAGGGCAGGTTGCTAGTTAATTATATTTTTCATTTTATTTTCAATATTACACTTACACTTAAATTACAACTTAAATTTTATTTATTTGTACAACTTTAGTATTTTTCATCAAACATGACAAATCCCTAAACCAAACAACCAGACCTACTTTCGTATCTCATACTTTTCACGGAGGACAAAGGGCCTCGCAAAGACCTGCCGCCCGGGGGCTCGCAAAGACCTGCCGCCCGGAGCCTCGCAATGGGTAAGGCCGCCGCTGGGTGTAGTACCACACTGAGCAGAAAATCTACGTTCGAGTAGTAGCAATTTGTTACTGCGCTTCGTTTGGTGAGCGAGAGAGACGGTAACCCAACTTTATGAAGGTGTTTGCGTGTGGTGGGTTTTAGTGATGCCTTTAGTATCACCGAACCTCATTGCACGCACACTCCCTTCACTTTCTTCACGGTAGACAGCGGCCTAACAAAGATCCGTGAGCGACAGCAACACTTACCATCAGGTGTACTATTTGCTCATTTGCCACCGTTTGCAGTAAAAATATTAGTCAAAATTCCATTAAAGAAACTTGTTCCATTCATTCAATATGACATCTGCTGTCTGTTGACGAATAATCGTCCCTCCCTGCTTACCCAGTGTCGGTATAAACGTAATAATAATATTGATAGCACGCGCCGAGCGTAACGGTCGGCAGCTGATAGACGCAGCTGTGAACAGGGGTCATGCACCTGAGGGAGGTATTATAGACGGCTTTTATTTCATAGACGAAATAAATAATGGTGTAAATAGTTAAAAAAAACGTTACACATAACGATTTCTGATGCTTACGCGAGCATTATACATTGTAAATAAAACTACTTTACGGATTTTATCGCGTTTGTATTTGATCTTTGATTGCCCAACGTTTCGAACACTTTGTAGCGTTCATAATCACGGACGTCCAACAAGAGGAGTTTATCACGCGTACACTCCACCGCCTCCTTCCGTGAGATGACTGCCTCACAGAAGGAGGCGACCGCATCCCAGTTCCTGGTGCTGCCAACCATCTCACTGGCGATGATCGCCACCAATGACTGCGACGAATTCATGGCGCTACTCTATCTACCCGGCACGGTGTGTGCCACTCCACTCCAGCACAGTGGTGGCAGGCTTAGGCTCCCACGAAACCTGTCATTACAAAAAAGGCTACATCTGTCTATGGAGTACGTTAGGCTATATTTTGTCTCACGGGAGCAGGAACTACACGGGAATTTGCTAGTTTTTATCATTATGATGAAAACTAGCAAATTCCGTCACATTAGAAGTAAACTTAACCTTACTATACCATGTTGGTCAGACAGCTTGGTATAGGATTTGGTTTCGAGTTTTCCTTCTCTTGCATTGGAGTTATATCTTTATTATACCCCTTAGTCCGTCCTTGCCCGTGGATGTCGTAAAAGACGACTAAGGGATATAATATGCACATAACATCTGTCCAAGAGAAGGAAAACTCGAAATGTAACTCTATACCTACCAACCTAGCCGAGGCCGCGGGTGATCGGACCGGGGAATTGTCCGTCACCCGCAGAGAGGCTGACCGCGAGACGGCGACCGACGTTCCAGGACGTCGAGAGGTGAGGTTACCCGAAAGGGTATTCCGTCAGGCCGACCACTGACGACAAGTCACATCTGCTCCGGTGGTCGGCCCAACAACGAGGTGACGTGGGTACGGGTGGGTTATGGGCCCGCACGCCGTCCTTTCATCGCTCCGGACGGACTGGACCGCGCGTGTGCTTACCATAGCCCACCCATAAAAAAAAAAAAAAAAAAAAAAACCTACCAACATCCCGGGTGATCGGACCGGGGAATTGTCCGTCACCCGCAGAGAGGCTGACCGCACGACGGCGACTGACGTCCTAGGACGTCGAGACGTGAGGTTACCCGAAAGGGTATTCCGTCGGGCCGACCACTGACGATAAGTCACATCTGCTCCGGTGGTCGGCCCAACAACGAGGTGACGTGGGTACGGGTGGGTTATGGGCCCGCGCGCCGTCCTTTCATCGCCCCGGACGCACTGGACCACGCGTGCGCTTACCATAACCGACCCATAAAAAAAAAATACCAACATGTCTGACCAGCATAGTATAGTAGGTCAAATTCCCTCCCATTGTAGAGGAGGCTCGAGCCCAACAGTAGGACGTATGTGGGCTGCGATGATGACGATGATGTTCCCTTAGTCATCTTTTACGACATCCACGGGTAAGATAGGTAGGTGAATTGTATATTTATTCTGTCACCGCACGGACAATGTTTGCCAGATTTAAATAAAGCAATTGTTACATTTAATACCTTTCGGCGTTCATGGTTACGGAAGAAGCATAAATGCTGTAAAGTGTTCCAAATGTCAGGTAATCGAAAATCAAACACACGCCATAAAATCCATAAAAAGTAGTTTTATTTAAATGAATAAAACTTGTGTAAACAAAATACCAAATGTTGTCGACGCCGAATAACTAAGCGCCCGTCCCCAGCCCGCATTGTATTGACTAGGGTTGTTACGGAACTGTGAACCGAACCTATCGGTTATCTGAAATGAGTATATATCCGAAACTGCAACCGAAACTAATATTAAAATTTCATATTATTTCGTATAATATCGATGTCTGTATGTGAGACACGTTATCAAATTTTCTATTCACCAGCCGAACTGTCAGCCTAAACTTCAGCCTCTATAAAGTAAAATAATAGGGTAATCGCTACTATTCCCTGTGGTGACGGAGTAAAAATACTATTCACCGCCCCCTGTAGCAATAAATTAAAAACCGCTAAAACCACACTCACGCCCTTAATTCGATTAAAATCGATAATATGAAAGTAGTTTTCAATACGGCAAGATTCAAAATGGCAGACTTAATTACAGGGATGTAAAACAACTTTTTATTAATTGGCATTTTTAATCCGGCGACGTTGTGGCTTAATATTATAAAGGTGTGCATGACAAATAAAAAAATATTTTTTTTATGATAATACAGCATACAGCAACTGTACTAAACAAAGCCATGAATGGGCATACCCATTTATGTATCCTCCATAATGGAAGCGAATTTGACCTATTATACCACACTGGTCATCTGAAAACGAAGAGAGAAAGAAAACTCGAAATAAAACTTTATACCAACCCGTCTGACCATGATATAGTAGGTTCACTCCTATCCAAGAGGAGGCTCGAGCCCAGTAATGGAACATATAAGAGCTGAAATGATGACAACTATTTCCATTTTCCTTTTACTATTCCCTAAAAATTAAATACTATCAGAAACCATCGACAAAATCATATGCCTTCCACTGCTGGGCTTGTGCCTCCTCCAAAACAGGATTGAAATTAACCACACTGACTAGTAATAATAATTTTATTTATTGGTATAGATATCACACTGAGCAGAAAATCGACGTCTGAGTAGTAACAATTCGTAACACTTTAGTGAGAGATACGGAAGCACAACTTTGGTGTTTGGGTGTGATGGGTTTTTATGATGCCTTTAGTATCACCGAAACTCATTGCACGCATTCACACTCCCTTCACGATAGGCAGTGGCCTAGCGAATATTCATGAGCGGCAGTATCGCTTAGGTGTGTTGTTTGCTCGTTTGCCACCAAAAAAAACAGCAATCTTTTCGTCACATAAAAAGCTTGAATTTCAAAGATCTATACCAATAAATAAAATTGGAGTGTATGTTTGTAATGTCAAAATAATAGGCTTTTTTCATGCTCACACGGTTATTTGCACTATACACATATCTAAAAATCACTTTAAATTTTTTTTGTCTGTCTGTCTGTATGTCTGTTTGTTTCGGGTAATCTTCAAAACGGCTGGACCGATTTCAAAAATTCTTTCACCAATGGAAAGCTATAATATCAGGGAGTAAATTAGGCTATATTTTATCCCAGTATTCCCACGGGAACGGGAACTACGGGGATAAGGCGACAGAAACCGAAGCAAAGCAAGGGCGAGTTGCTAGTCGCTAATAAGACTGGTTGGTATTGTTTTGTTTTAAAAGTTCTCTTGCATAAATGTTATATGCGTATTATATCCCTTAGTAGTTTTTTACGACATTCATTAGATAGTGGTGCATTGTATTCTTATTCCGTCATCACAAGGATAATAATTTGATATACCTAATTGTAATCGAAACTGTTTTATTTTTGTCTAATTATGATATAACTTAACAGTTGTCTCATAATAATTACAACCTAGCCATGAGGCTAATAAGTAATTTAACTTAATTTGCTAAGATTTACAGAGTAAGAATGTGGTACTTTTCTTATAGTATCTTATAATAATAAAATATGATAATAATAGAAACTGATAAAATATTATTTTAATATCCGTATCCGTATTCATATCCGAAACTTCATATGCAAACATCCCTAGTGTTGACATGAAAGTACAGAAGCCCGCGAAAATCGATAATTCTGACCTTCTTTTTATTTAATAATAACAGAACGTACGTCTAGTTTTTTTTAACCTGTCGCTGGTTCTTTAATTTTTTTAATTTTCGTCTGCTAATATAATGATAACTGTTTGTTGGATATTTTCATTTCGAGCTAAATTAACAATAAACAATCTTTTGGGGTAATTCCACAAATCAAGGTATCATATTTAAAGCAGAAAACCGGCTAAGTGCGAGTCGGAATCGCACTCGAAGGGTTCCGTACCATTGTCTATAAAAAAATAGAAAAATAAGGTGTTTTTAGGTTTCGTACCCAAAGGGTAAAAAAGGAACCCTATTACTAAGACTTCACTGTCTGTCCATCCGTCTGTCCGTCCGTCCGGGCAAAAAATGCGTTTGTTGTATGGGACACCCCTTAAATATTTATTTTATTTTGTTTATAGTATATGTTGCCACAATTTGTAAAAATTTTAACTGTCTATCTATCGCGGTTCTTGAGATACAGCCTGGTGACAGATAGGCGGACGGACATACAGCGAAGTCTTAGTAATAGGGCCCCGTTTTTACTGTTCGGGTACGGAACCCTAGAAAAAGGTGTAGGTACTTAAATACCATTATTTAAAAAATTAAGTATTTAATATACTTAATTTTTTACTGCCATCTATCTCTCTTTATATTTGAAACTAGCAATCCGCTCTCGTTTCGCTTCGGTTATAGGTTATAGTCGTTTTACCCGCGTAGTTCCCGTTCTCGTGGGAATACCGGGATAAAATATAGCCTAGTTTACGCCCTGATATTATAGCTTTCCATTGGTGAAAGAATTTTTGAAATCGGTCCAGCCGTTTTGAAGATTACCTGGAACAAACAGACAGACAGACAGACAGACAAAAATTTTTTAATCGCTATTTTAGGCATAGGTGTCGTGCAAATACGTGCTCACACGGTTGTGAGCATGAAAAAATTCTATTATTTTGACATTACAAACAGACACTCCAATTTTATTTATTGGTATAGAAGTCTAGCCGTCTAACAGACGTTGCTCTGATCAAAAAAAAATAATGCCACCTACCGGGTCCAATTGTGAATTTAAACCATTCTTGAATCCCCTCGAACACACAAAAAATTTCATCAACATCGGTCCAGCCGTTTAGGAGGAGTTTAGTGACATATACAAGAAATTTATATATAAAGATAATAAAAAATATTTTCAATTTTGACATTGACTTTGCATGTGAGTCTAATTTAAAAATTGTCTAATTTTATTTATATTTTTTATGAAAACTTAATTGTATTATTTGAATTTTAATGTATAAATACTAACTAAATATTTATTGACTAAATTTTAACAAAATTTGTACGCCTATCGGCATGTCATATTGAACTACTTAATAAATTTTTTTATCAAAAATTATCTATGTTATACAAATTAATAAATGATATGATTTAAACAAAGACGCAGGAAGACTAGAACGTTGAAATGGCAATGGAAAGGTCACATCGCTTATCGAACCGACAACTGTTGAGGAAGAAAGATTCTGTAGGACGACTCCGCACTAGGTGGACTGACGACATCTTGAAAGTCGCAGGGAACCGATGGATGCAAGTGGCGCAAAACTGTTTCGAGTGGCATTTTTGTGGGGATTATGTCCAGCAGTGGACATTTATGGGCAATTAAGCATGCTTATGCTTATTATGAATGCAAGGTTAAGAACTCTCAGCGGTCACAAATAATCCGGACAAATCTATTAAAACCATCTGCGGCTTACAGCTAAACACACAATGCAAAGAAAACGTGATTCTCGATTGATCGATTCTTAGAAACCTTTACGTGATTTTGGAATCCGCGAAAAACAGAACATAGCTTAGGAGATGGCTCTTAAAGTAAATGTTATCATCATCATCTCAGCCCATACACGTCCCACTGTTGGGCTCGGGCTTCCTCCACTATGGGAGAGAAATTGATCACGCTGGTTAGACGTATTGAGTTTTGTTTCGAGTTTTCCTTCTCTTGCATATTAAATTAGTCGCCTTTTACGACACCCACGTGCAAGAAAGGGGCTGATGAATTGTATTCCTAATCTATCGCGCACACGCGTAACATAAATGAAGGTACATAAAAATAAATTAAGAAATAATTGTTGTTCATAGGAATCGAACCATAAATACTTGGCTATGGGAGCCGTTTAAACCACTATAGCATTTGGTATATGGGGCATTTCACGTCAAGCGGACAACCAAAAAAAAGTAAGGTCGTGAATTTTGTTTATACTCTGGTCGAAATATCGATTACAAATTTTCACTTCCGGTTTATTATACATAAAAAACTTCAAATTTAGAATTTGACAAAAAAATTAAAAACTTCAACTTTTTAACCGAAACAATCTCAACAACACTCTTTAGTTTTATTTACAAATTAATTGATACAGAAAATAAGCTTCCAAAAATTCATGATTTCATTCGTAGTCAATTTTCAAAAGCTCATAACATCAGCAATAAAGCATCATACGAAAAAAAAATTGTGTGTACACATCCAGATCTACTAGAAGTATAACTGACCAGAATATAAACAAAATTCAGGACCTCACTTTTTTTGGTTGTCCGCTTGACGTGAAATGCCCCATATGTGTTATTTTAGAAAAGAATTAAAGGTATTTATAACCTGTATCCTTAGAATAATAACATATAGAAGGTAAGTTCGCGCACAAAAAGTGAAGCATTTCAATTGGCGCCTAGCGGAACTTACGCCGGAACCGTTCCGTAATGTACAAGTCATTGTACTGCACGTACATACGCAACTCTTAAAAAATAAATAGGTAATTATGACGGTTTGTGCATTCAAATTGTGTCATAACACATTTGTAAAACTTAAAAAGATTTTTAACGTCACTTTTAAAAGTATTTCGACGATTTATGTTAATAAAAACAAAATTTGATTTCATAATTTGTATAGTGGTGTGCGTGTGTACGTGTGTAATCGTCTGCGCGCCATTAGTGTTTTCAGATTCATATTTCGAACCTTCGAAGTATTGACACTATCCTTCTATACGTTATTATTCTAAGCCTGTATCATATTCCGTGTGGTAACGGAGTAAGAATGCAATTTCCCACCCGCTTCCGTGCTTGCTGACATAGTAAAAGACGACTAAGGGATATAGTATGAATATATCAACAATACAAGAGAAAAAAAACTCAAAATAAAACGCTAAACCAACCTGTCTGACCAGCGTAGTATAATAGGTCAATTTCTCTTCCAATATGGAGAATAAATTATGGAGGGTAGATAAATTTATATCAAAATATGTGTCAAAATTTAATAATTAATTCTATAGCGGGTAGATATAAATTTTTGTAATAGCGATGACTTGTTGAACGTGAGACATCTTAGTTCGCCTGTGACCATGAACAGTCGGACAATAATAATTTTTCCAAAAAAAGAAACCGCCTTCAATAATGTAAACAATGTAGATAAATTTTTAGATTTTTGTTGACTTTTCAAAAATCGCTTGTGCGATTTCGATAAAATTTTTATGAGACCATTTAGAAAGTATACCCTTTTTAACAAAAGAAGAATCATCAAAATCGGTTCATAAACGACGAAGTTATCCGCGAACAAACATAAAAAAGCATTTATAATCCGGTTGAATTGAGAAATCTTTTTGAAATTGGTTGACAAAATAGCAAAAGCGATAAAATTCATAAAACTAGTTTTATTTACATTATGGGAGAGGCTCAAGCCCAACGATTGAGGCATCCATCAGCTACGATGATGGTTATATTATATATCTTCATTCATCATTTCAGCTCATATACATATGTCCCACTGTTGGGTTCGAGCCTTCTCCACAGTAGGAGAGAAATTGACTTAAGAAATTGAATTGAATTGACTTACTATACCATGCTTATCCATGTGGTGATGGAGTAAGAATACAATTCACAACTCCCTATCTTGCCCGTGGGTTTTTGATTATAATACGCATATTACATTTATGCAAGAGAAGAAAAAATCGAAATGAAACCCTATACCAACCTGTCTGGGGTGCTACGCCAGAAACCTCCGCGTGGTGTACCCTGGGCACGAGCGACAATTCCTTGGACTGCTCTCTGGAATTGTCGCTCGTGGCAAATATCTGGCCCGAGGGGGGGCCCAGTTTGTGGGATGCCCCAAATTCGCTCCATGCCCTCTAATTGTAGAGGGTATTGGACGCGAAAATTCGACGGGCCCAGTCACTCATTCGTTTGAGGACTGGGCAGGCATTTGCCAACCGCGACAAATCGTAGACCTGATTCTGGCTTCGGGACATTTGTCTTGAGGCTTAGATTCAGGAGCGAGGGTCTTGGCTTAACCGCCTGGACCGCGAGGAAGAAAACCTCTATAAAACAATCACCCAGAATCCTAAGTTCTGGCGCGCGGCGAGAGGATGCATGGCTGATGGGTTGTTCAGTCGTTAGCGCGCCCCCAGCCAGGGTACCTGCGGACCCCCTGTGTTGGGAAACAAATGTACGCTTGCCCGGGTATCGGGATCTCTGCCCGGGTGGACCGTCACTTCTCCCTTACTCGTGGGAACTATATGGATTTCTCAACAAACATTGATGCAGACAGGAGGGGTGAGATGCCCAAAACCAAGAATGGGGAGTCTTGTTCCCACAATAAAGCCCAGCCAAGCTACAGCAAAACTGGCTTAGAAGACCTGGATGCCTCGTCGGACTGCAGTTCCGTACTGGAGGCATCCAAATCAGCCGAGGGCCCGGCGAAAATTGAGGCCCGAAAGAAGAAGAGGGGGGGGAAACCCACCCCTGCAACGGAGCGCGCCAGACGGCGCGCAGCGCAGAAGCGACGGGCGGAGCTGAAGGCACTGCGTACTGCTGACGTTTCGCTCAGTGACGCCAGCGTCTCTGACGCAGGCAGCATTGCGACGGCGGAGACCGACGCGACCGTGGAGCAGTCGACGGACGAGGGCGGCAATGCCGCAGGGCCGTCGGATACCGAAGGCGGCAGCATGTCGGCTGCTGAGACCGTCGCTGAGTCATCGCAGTCTCTGGCGTCGGTCCTGACGGCGGCCCTAGCAGTCAGGGAGGAGGTCCTCCCCTCGCAGGTGCGGAAGCGCCCCCTGAACGAGGGTGGAAGTTCGGGATCCTCCGAGGGGAGTGGCACCATCATGCCTCCTCCCAAAGTTCCGGCCTCTCGCAGGGGACGAGGGGGCGCAGTAGTGGCGGCAAGGTCGGTGACGCCATCGCCGGCCGGCGCAGTACAGGGGACTGAGGCCCAGAAGCGGGCAAATGAGGCGGCTGCCGCGAGGATGATGAGGGTGTTGTCAGACATCCCTCCCACCGACATGGCGGCTGCTGAGTCCGCTGTAGGTGGCGACCCCCGAGCTGCCAATGTGGCCACCCTGCAGGCTGAAAACACCCGCCTTAGTGGTGAGGTCTCAGGCCTGCAGGAGAAAAACAAGGCGCTACAAAAAGAGCTGTCGGCGGTGCAGAAGGCGAACCGCGAGTTGGCAAGACAAATGGCCGACTTGCGGAGCCAGGTCGCGCAGCTGGCGAAGACCTCGCCGCCGACAAGCGTCGGCCCTGCGGCCGCCCCCGCCGTCCCCGTTGCGCCAACTCGCGCTGCGGCGAGTCGCCAGAGGGCCCAGCCGGCCGAAGTGATCCCGCTGCCCGCAGTGGACGGCGTGCCGGACCAGACCATGCGCGCCGTAGTGGAGGTTGTCGGCAAAATGCTCGACGCGCGCATGGCGGCTATGGAGGAGAGATTGTCTCTGCCTCCGGAGCCCCGCCTCCGGCCGCCCCTCGCTGCGGACAGGCCGAAGGTCGTGGCGTCAGCCCCTACCGCGCTACCCTGCCAGGGAGGGCGCGTAGGAAGCTACGCTGCGGCTGTTGCTGGGCCGAAGCCCAAAGGACCCGCCGCGAAGAAGAAGGTGGCACCGGCTCCTGCCAAGGCCGGACCTCAGCCGCTGCTGGCAAATGCACCGCCGGCGGCGGCCAATGCAGCCTCGGCCGTGACTGCTGTGCCCGGCACCCCTGCTGCGCCTGAAGAGGGTTGGCAGACGGCCGAGCGCAGCCGAAAGAGTCGCGGCCAGAAGAGAAGAGCGGAGGCCAAAAACGCCGCCAAAGCCTCCGCTCCAAAGGCAGGAGCCGGAAACAAGAGGTCGCGCAGGAGGCTCCGGCCGCCAAAGTCAGCCGCGGTGGTGATCACCGTGCTGCCTGAGGCGGCCGAAAACGGCCTCAGCTATGAGGCTGTCTTACGTCGCGCCCGGCGGGAGCTTGACGTCTCCGATTTAGGAGGCGTTGAAGCCAGGACCCGCAAGGCCCGGACAGGGGCTCGGATTTTAGAGTTCCCTGGGGCCGAGGGCGCCAAGACGGCCGATAGCATGGCGGCCAAGTTGAGGGGTTTGTTCGCAGAGGAGGGTGGCGTCAAAATCGCCAGACCCGTAAAGTGCGCAGAACTACGCGTCGCGGGTCTGGACGACTCCGTCACGGTGGATGACATCCGGGAGGCCATCGTCTCGAAAACCGGGTGTCCCGTGGACACCGTCCGAATTGGCGCCATCCGCCCTGGTCCGGGCGGCGTCGGTGCTGCCTGGGTGCAGTGCCCGGTGGAGTCGGCCAAGCAACTGGCCGACTCAGGCAGGCTCCTCGTGGGCTGGAGCTCGGCACGGGTGTCCGTGCTAGAGTCCCGGCCTGCGAGGTGCTACAAGTGCATGGCGGTCGGACACACTCGGCCGACATGCACTAACTGCTTTGACTGCAGCGACCTTTGTTTCCGCTGCGGTCAACACGGGCATAAGGCGGCATCGTGCGCCGCCACTCCCCACTGCCCCGCGTGTGCGGCGGGCAATAGGCCCGCAAAACACCGCATGGGGGGCAGGGAGTGCAGACCCCCGGCTTCGGCCCCAAAGGGGCGGAGCGGCCTGACGACCCCGGCCGCTCCCGCCCCTAGCGCGACCCGATCGCCTGCCAGCGTGGAGGAGGTGATGGATACGGCCCACTAATGGCGGCCGAATCTTACCACCTCCTGCAGGCCAACCTCAACCACGCCGCCGAGGCACAGGACGTTTTCCTGCAAGCCATGGCGGAGTGGTTGATCGGTGCAGCCGTAGCCGCGGAGCCGTACGTGGTGCCTGACCGGCCCAATTGGCTGGGCAGCAGTGACGGCTCTGTGGCAATCGTCGCCTCTACGTCATGGCATTCCCCGCCCTTGATGCTCAAGGACAGGGGCGATGGGTATGTCGCGGCGGAATGGGGAGAGGTTACGCTATTTGGTGTTTACTTCTCCCCTAACAGGAGTGCGACGGATTTCGGGGCCTTCCTCACCATCCTGGGGGCCTCGATACGGCGACTGGCACCGCGCCAAGTCTTCGTTCTGGGGGACTACAACGCCAAGTCCACGGCGTGGGGGTCCCCCAGGACGAATGACCGCGGGCGGGCGGTCGAAGAGTGGGCGGCGGCACTGGGCCTCTGTTTGCTGAACAGGGGCTCGGTGCAAACGTGCGTGCGGCAGCAGGGCGGGTCGATAGTGGACTTGTCGTTCGCTAGCCCTAATGTCGCAGCACGTGTGAGGAGCTGGTGCGTCCAGGAGGAGGTTGAGACCCTATCCGACCACCGATACATCCGGATAGAGGTCTCCCGGACCCTCCTGCAGCCCAGCAGGGGTCACACGGCGGACGGAGCTCCCGCGTTTCCGCGGTGGGCTGTGGGTCGATTGGATCGGGACCTGTTGGCGGAGGCAGCCATCGTTCAGTCGTGGCTGTCCTCACCGCCCCAGGCGGACGGGGTGGATGCCGAGGCTGGCCGCATCCGCTGTGCGTTAACGCAGATCTGCGATGCGGCCATGCCCCGTGTGCGGCGTCTGCCCCCGAAGAATGCGGTCCCCTGGTGGTCCCGAGAATTGGCGGACCTTCGGGTCGCGTGCATACGTGCCCGGAGGGCTTACACCCGCAGCCGAGCGCGTCACCGCGACGCTGAGCGGGAGGGCCAGCTGTACGAGGCTTACCGTAGTGCGCGGTCTGCCTTCAGGCTGGCCGTCCGTACCGCCAAGGACGTTAGTCGGCGGGAGATGCTGGACAGTCTCGAGCGTGACCCCTGGGGTCGCCCCTACCTCGCGGCGCTGAACAAGCTCCGCGGGCGGGGCCCCCCCCTCACCGAGACTCTCCAGCCCAGCCTCCTCACCAGAGTTGTCGAGGACCTCTTTCCACAGCGGGCGGAGCACACGCCCCCGGTCATGGCTTCGCCGGACAGTGACCGGGAGGCCGACGATGAAAGTGCTCCGCCCATCACGGAGCCGGAAATGGGGGTGGCGGTGGCGCGTATGCGAATCAAATCCACCGCCCCCGGGCCCGACGGTATTCCGAACCGTGTGCTGGCCCTGGTCCTCGAGCACCTGGGACCACGCCTCAGGGGACTGTTCGACGCCTGTTTAACGTCCGGGCAGTTCCCTGGGTGCTGGAAAGAGGGGAGGCTGGTTCTTCTGCCGAAGCCGGGACGGTCTCCCGAGTCGGCCTCGGCCTATAGGCCCATCGTGCTGCTCGATGATGCGGGCAAGCTGCTGGAGAGGGTGTTGGCTGCCCGCATCGAGCGGCACCTCGTCGGGGTCGGGCCCGATTTGTCGGACGCCCAGTTTGGTTTTCGGCGAGGGCGTTCGACGGTCGCGGCCCTGCTGCGCCTGAAGGCCGTGGTAGCGGAGGCCGTCGCCGGCGGAGGAGTCCTGTTGGCGGTGTCTCTGGACATCGCCAACGCCTTCAACAGTCTGCCATTCAGCTGCATCAGGGAGGGGCTGAGATATCACGGGGTGCCCGTGTACCTCAGGCGGCTGGTGGCAGACTACTTGGAGGGGCGCAGCGTCCTCTACGTTGACCGAGTAGGGGACGTTGTGCGAACGCCCATGACGTGCGGTGTCCCACAGGGGTCGGTTCTGGGTCCGACCCTGTGGAACATCGGCTACGACTGGGCGTTGAGAGGAAGCCTCCCAACCGGGCTGGGCGTAATTTGCTACGCCGACGATACACTCGTCACAGCCCGGGGTGGGAAGCTAGAGGAGGCGGCACGTCTGGCAACTCTCGGCACCGAGGAGATTGTCAGGCGGATCGAAGCGCTGGGGTTGAGGGTAGCCCTGGAAAAGACGGAGGCCCTTTTATTCCATGGCCTCCGTACCGCCGGGCCTCCCGCCGGCGCTTCGATCACTGTGAAGTCGGTCACCATCAGCATCCAGGCCCACATGAAGTACTTGGGCCTGGTGCTCGACGGGCATTTTTGGTTCCGGGAGCATCTCCATCGACTTGTTCCCCGGCTTGTCGGCGCGGCGTCCGCCCTTTCGCGGCTGATGCCGAATGTGGGCGGACCCAGCTCTACGTGCCGACAGCTGTACACGGGGGTGATCCGGTCGATGGCTCTGTACGGCGCACCGGTGTGGGCGGGGTCCCTGACCGTCCGGCTGAGGGCCCTCTTGAGGCGACCACAGAGGGTCATGGCGGTCAGGGCCATACGCGGTTACCGCACGGTGTCGACGGAGGCAGCGTGCCTCCTGGCCGGCACTCCCCCTTGGGACCTGGAGGCGGAGATGCTCGCCGAGATTTATCGGCGGGTGTCTGAGACGCGCACCCGCGGCGGCATGGTCTCCCTGCAGGAGATCACCGCCTGGCGGGTCGACGCCCGCCGAGGAGTCATTGCCCGTTGGGCAGTCCGGCTGGAGAGTCCTCGGTACGGTGTCAGGACCGTCGAGGCCTTCCGGCCGATGCTGATGGAGTGGTTGGAGCGGACGCACGGGGTGCTTTCCTTCCGACTGGTGCAGGTGCTTACAGGGCACGGGTGTTTTGGGAAGTACCTGCACAAGATTGTCAGGAGGGAGAGCACACCGTCCTGCCACCACTGCAGTTGCGACGAGGACACGGCGCAGCACACGCTCGAGGAGTGTGCTGCATGGGAGGGAGAGCGCCGTGAACTCGTCGCGATTATCGGTGCCGACCTGGCGCTGCCGACCATCGCCAGGGAGATGCTCGACAGCGTCAGGAACTGGGACGCGGTCGCCGCCTTCTGTGAGGCTGTAATCTCACGGAAGGAGGCGGCGGATCGTGTGCGAGTAGAGCTCCTATTCGGCGACACGTTCCGCCGCCGGCGACTCGGGCGGCGCAGGCGCGAGTATCTGCGCCTAATGCCGCCCTAGCCGAGGCCGCGGGTGATCGGACCGGGGAATTGTCCGTCACCCGCAGAGAGGCTGACCGCGCGATGGCGACCGACGTCCCAGTACGTCGAGAGGTGAGGTTACCCGAAAGGTATTCCGTCGGGCCGACCACTGATGACAAGTCACATCTGCTCCGGTGGTCGGCCCAACAACGAGGTGACGTGGGTACGGGTGGGTTATGGGCCTGCGCGCCGTCCTTTCATCGCCCCGGAGGGACAGGACCGCGCGTGCGCTTACCATAGCCCACCCATTAAAAAAAAAAAAAAAAAAAAAAAAAAAAAAAAAACAAAAAATACCAACCTGTCTGACCGGTATGGTACAGTAAGGTCAATTTCCCTCCTATAAGCCCAACAGTGGGACGTAAATGGGCTGAAATGATGATGATGATGATACCATACTAGTCAGACAGTTGGTATAGAGATTTATTTCAAGTTTTCCTTCACTTGCATAGATGTTATATGCGTATAATATCCCTTAATCGTCTTTTATGACATCCAGGGGCAAGATAGGGAGTGTTGAATTGTATTCTTACTCCATCACCACACGAAAAACCAATATATACTAGGACGTCGAAATATTTTTTACATGAATGTTTTATTCTTTTTTTATGTTAGGTCTGAACATACTTCACCAGCCACCTAATCCGTGTGTTTCGTCGGATGGGTGGCTCGCGGACCCATAACCGACCGTGCATCTTCCCCATCGCCTATAGACCGACTGCAGGTACCGATTTCTTTGGATTCGTGGCCCGTGGTTTACAAACCGACGACGAACCGAGTCGTTTTACCCTAGAAATTTGTGGTATATTATTTTTTATCTTAAATTAAGTAAATAATACTACCCGTGTGGTGATGGAGTAAGAATACAATTCACCACTCCCTTTCTTGCACGTGGATGTCGTAAAACACCACTAAGGAATTTAATATGCACGTAACTTCTGGGCAAGAGAAGAAAAACTCGAAATGAAACTCTATACCAGCTGCGGTCGGCACTCTCCTCGCACCTTCCGTCCGGGGCGACAGAGGGGCGTATAGCACGCAACACCCGCAACCCACCATGGCTGAACAGCATGGTATAGTAGGTCAAATTCCCTCCCATTGTGGTGGAGGCCTGAGCCCAACAGTGGGACATATATGAGATAAAATGATGATGATGTTGAACATGGGACATTTTAGACACAAATTACACCTACCTACACTCGGAACTACAGTTTGTGGATCGCATGAAGTGTTGCCTGTGTGGGAATCGAGTAGTCACACATAGTATAATAGTTTAGAACCACTAGGAAAAGTGTATAGATTCCTCCTTCTTAGAAATTATTCATCATCATCATTTCAACCTGTCGCCGTCCACTGCTGGACGTAGGCGTCCCTCATGTTACACCACAGAGTGCGATCCAGTGCCGCCTGCATTCAACGACGCCCAGCAACTTTCACCAGGTCATCTGTCTATCTAGTTGCGTCTTATACTGCGTCGTCCTATACGTGGTCGCCACTCGAGAACCTTCCTTCCTAGTGGTTATCGGTTCGTCGAGCGATGTGGTCTGCCTGTTGCCACTTCAGCGTACTAATTCTTCCTTCCTTCTTCTTCAGCTATGTAGGTTACACCCGTTCTTCTGCAGATTTTCGCACTTTAAATTCTATCACGCAGAGAAATTCTGAGAAAATAGAAATTTTCATCTCCTTAGATACCCCACAACTTGTCACACAAAACAAATCCATAATAATCATACAAAACTAAACATAACGCGTTACATTATTGTTAATTGTAATTTAAAACGTACTAAAAATGACTCCAAAGAAAACCAAATCGAAAAACAAATCCAGGTCCACCCGGGCCGGTCTTCAATTCCCAGTTGGAAGAATCCACAAGATGTTAAGAAAAGGGAATTACGCACCTCGAATCGGTAGCGGTGCTCCAATATACATGGCAGCGGCTTTGGAATACTTAGCTGCGGAAATTCTAGAATTGGCGGCTGAAGCAGCATCGCAGAATAAAAAGAGCAGAGTAATACCAAGGCATATTCTTTTTGCTATCAGAAATGATGAAGAATTGAGTCGTATGCTGTCAGGAGTTACGATATCCCAAGGAGGGGTATTACCAGCTATAAATCCAGTACTGCTGCCGAAGAAGACGATGAAGCATGATACGAGAGGAGATTGAAGAAGAGATATAAAATAATAACGGCCGTAAATCTATATTGACAAAGTCCTTTTCAGGACTGCATTTATCTTTTATTTCTAGTAGAAAGTCTTATCCAAATTTATTCATCATTATCTCGGCTCATATAGGTAGCCCACTGTTGGGCTCGAGCCTCCTCCACAACAGGAGGGAAATTCACCTTACCTTAGGCAGGCCACATCGCTCGACCAGACCAGATATTTTTATATAAGATTGTGCACAGTATTGTTGACTTTCCGTATCTTCTTGGCCAGATAGATTTCAGATGCCCAAGATTTATGGCTCGCTCTAATTCATTATTTTCAATACCTACATGTAAAACTAATTATTCATGTAACAGATTCTTGGCAAGAGCTTGTAGAACTTATAATGCCAGCTATAGCGAAATTGATATATTCCATAAGGAACTTCCTCAACGTGTTTCATCAATAAAAACGATAAGATGCTTAATTCATATTTATAATGTACTTTATAACATTAATAATATTTGTCTACTGTTTCTGTTCTTAATTCCTTCCTCTGTAATCTATAATTTAGTTTCTATAGTTTTGCCGTGATTATGATTTTTCTATTTGTCTTCACATTGTGTTATACATAAGTGGAAACTGTTTAACTATTGTTACGTGCATTTGTTTTTATTTTACCTATATTTTTAAAAGCTGTATGTTTTGCTTAATAAATAAATATAACATCTATGCAAGAGAAGGAAAACTCGTAAAAGCCCTATGACAACCTGTCCGACCAGCATGGTATAGTAAGATCAATTTCCCTCTTATTGTGGAGGAGGCTCGAAACCAACAGTGGGACGTTCATGAGCTGAAATAATGAATGATGATTGTTCGTTTTCATCAAGGATTCCTAACTTTTAGATGATACTTAAGACTTGTCTTGTCTTAAGACAATATGATGTGTAAAATCAATGTTACATGTCAAAAATCTCAGTTTTAGATGTTACCCAAAAGTTAAGTCCTATTTAACTCTCTTTAACATAAAAAAAAGTGTTGTGTCATCTATATTAGCTTATGTGCCATCTAAAATTTAGGAATCCTTTTAGAAAACGGAAATTACACAACTAAACTGAAATAGACTATTACGACCGAAATATTACCTTTTTTATTCTGGGGTGGGCTGCGGTCGGCGCTCTCCTCGCACCACTCCGTCCGGGGCGACAGAGGGGCGTAAGCACGCACACCCGCAACCCACCCGAACACCACGTCGCCTTCGTCGTTGGGCCGACCACCGGAGCAGGGTTACTTGTCAGTGGTCGGCCCCACGGAATACCCCCTACTTGGGGTACCCTCTCATCGACCGTCGTCCCCCCTCGGGGAGGACGTCGGTACCGAAATATTGCCTGGTATGTTAGTTAAAAGAGGTATTATTCGGTGTGATTAAAATACAATATTGCCCGTTTCTATCTTTTTTCGTGGCTGGTCGTAAAAGACGGCTAAGGAACCCACGCAAATAATTATGAGCAAAAGAAGATAAAACTAGAAATAAAATCGTTATTAGTCTAATTCATCATCATTTCAGCTCATATACGTTGCAATATTGGGCTCGAATCTCCTCTACAATAGGAAGGAAATTGACCTTACTATGCCATACTGGCAAGATAGGTTGGTATAGGGTTTTGTTTCGAGTTTTCCATCTCTTGCATAGAGGATACATGCGTTTAATATCCCTCAGTTGTCTTGTACGACATCCATGTGTAAGATAAGGTGAATTGTATTCTTACTCCGTCACCACACGGAAGATTCGTCTAATTGGAGTGGTTTAATACGTCAATACGTTTTCGGTGTGTAAGAATACAATTCACCACCAACTCTCTTACCCGTGGGTGTCATAAAAGACGACTAAAGGATATGCATATAACATCTATGCAAGAGAAGGAAAACTCGACATAAAACCGTACACCAATACGTCTGACCAACGCATTGCCGAGCCTAACAGTGGACTTATATAGGGCGAGATGAAATACGTCAATTACCCTTCTTATTACTCTCCCAACAGTGGGGAATAAGATCTGAGAAGATAATGATAACCGAAGTAAATAATTTAGACTTTTTTCTATTAGATAGAAATAAAGAATTGCAGCCCTGAAAAGGGCTTTGTCAAAACTTAACCTAGTTTTAAACTCGAAGATCCAACTTCTAAGCCCGTTCACCTCGAACTCTTCTCGCTAGCTGTATATCCTTGGGCATTATTGTAACCCTCTTCGCATGTATAGCACAGAGATTAGTATCTTCAAATAACCCCACCAGATACGCCTCACTTGCCTCTTGAAGTGCCATCACAGCAGAACTCTGGAATCTCAAATCGGTCTTGAAATCCTGCGCGATTTCTCTTACTAATCTTTGAAAAGGTAATTTTCTTATTAATAACTCTGTGCTTTTTTGATATCTTCGTATTTCTCTCAAGGCAACGGTTCCTGGTCGGTATCTATGTGGTTTCTTCACTCCACCGGTCGCTGGAGCGCTTTTTCTGGCTGCTTTAGTAGCCAGTTGCTTTCTAGGTGCTTTTCCTCCTGTTGATTTCCGAGCTGTTTGTTTCGTCCGCGCCATTTTTCAATCGACAACCTGTTTCTGCAAAGACAAACAACGAATAATTACGATTGATACATTTTTAAACGCTTTATATACGTACATTTTTGTAGTAGCGGGAGTGAATATTTGTAAAATGTGGGTAGTTTAAAAAAATATGTAATATTGTATCTGAGTGTGTTTTCCGTGTGATGGCGGACTAAGAATACAATTCACCACTCCATATCCTGCCTTTGGGTGTCGTAAAAGACGACTAAGAGATATGATATGCATGTAACATTTATACAAGAAAAGGAAGACTCGAAGTAAAACCCTATGCCAACATGTCTGACCAGCTTGATATTGTAGGTAAATTTCTTTCCCATTGTGAGAAGGCCCGAGCCCAACAGTGGGATTTATGTGGGCTGAGATGATCATATCTGATATGCGGATATTTTATCATCTATTCAATAACCTATTGGCATACATTTAAGGCAATAATCCTTGTATTGTAATCCGGTATGACTTTACAAAACGTAATTTAACGGACACAAATTACACACAGACATGGAAATCGAATCTGTGACACTTGGAATGGTAGGACGATACTTTAACCATTACACCATCTGTACAGTCAAACCATTCTGAACATAGGAATCTATTCAAGCCTATTGGGGTCCTAATAGAAAGAAAGAAAAAAAATGCATTTATTCGGCGGAAGACATGCTAAAGGTAAATTATCTTAACAAGAAATAAATTTACGCTTAATATTAAAAAAAAAAGGTATACAAAATTATAATTATAAAAAATATAAGAAAACTAGCTTTTGCCCGCGGCTTCGCCTGCGTAAAAATTTACTTGCATATTGAACTATTATCGCAAAGAATATTATCGGCATAAAGAGTATTACATTTCTTAATTTAAGAAATACTCTATCTACGTGTTAATTTTCATCCAAATCTGCTCAACAGTTTAAGCGTGATTGAGTAACAAACATCCAAATATCTTCACAAACTTTCACATTTGAATATTACTTCCAGCCTTATAGTTCAGATTGCCGTGCAAATACGATGATAAATATGCTTTTCTTTAGTCTCTGATAACGTACTTTTCCATTGGTGAAAAAAAAATTATATCAATCAAACACCCGCAGTTTCATTCACGTAGAAATTCCCGTACCAATACCGAGATAAAAAATGCCTATGTTACTTGCTGATATTATAAATTTACACACATACCAAAAAAAAAAAAAAAAAAAAATAATATAAATCCCAGAAATATCAGAGATATAAATTGCCTATGTTACTCGCTGACAACATAGGTAGCTTTCCATTGGTGAAAGAATTTTAAAAATTGCTCGACATCCCCCGGTATAGTTCTCATTCCTGGGCAAATACCGGAATGAAAATAGCCTTTCACTGATAATATAGCTTTTCATTAGTGAATTAATTTTTAAAACCATTAAATTCCCGTGATTTCATCGACATTGTACCCGATCCCGTAGGAATATCGGGATAAAAATAGCTTAAATATGTTACTCGCTTAAAAATAGCTTTCCATTAGTGTAATAATTTTAAAATCGACTTAATTCAGCCACACCGGGATAAAATATAACCTGGGATAAAATATAGTCTAAGTTATTCCTTATGTACGACTGGTAGACCTGATGGTAAAATATAATCAATATCGATCCAGCCATTTTGAAGATTACCTGTAACGAATAGACAGACAGACAAAAAAAATTTGGACCGTATTGTGTGAGCATAAATAAAACCTATTATATTGATAGACAAACAGACGCTTCAAATTTATTTATTTGTAGAGATAGAAAATTGAAATAATATCTTGATTGTAACTTACTGTCTGGTAGCTGCTAGAAATATTACCACGCTTTCATTGTTCGTGGGTATCGCAAAATACTACTAAGACAAAGTTTTACATCGACCTGGACCAGTGATGCCGTCTGGCCAACAATGTCGTGCGCCAGGTCATAAAATGTTGCTAGAACCTTTGCAATATATCTACGATGGCAGAAGAGTACCTACATATCGCGTCGATCCAAAGTAATTAGGATAAGAGCAAGATAATGATGATATATCATTGGCTGGGTGTCTTCGACTATATGTGTTTTATCCTTTTGGGGCAGCCCAAAATTGTTTCTTAGTAAGTGCTTACCCCAAATAACCGATCGGTATACAAAATTTCACATTCTTAGGCCCGGTATCTTTAGCTATACACTTTCACCCTCTTAGGGGTTGAATTTCCCGAGCGCTACGTGCCGACGGCTGTACACGGGGGTCATCCGGTCGATGGCCCTGTACGGCGCACCGGTGTGGGCGGGGTCCTTGACCGTCCGACTTAGGGCCCTTCTGTGGCGACCACAGAGGGTCATGGCGGTCAGGGCCATCCGCGGATACCGCACGGTTGCGACGGAGGCAGCGTGCCTATTGGCCGGGACTCCCCCGTGGGACCTGGAGGCGGAAATGCTCGCCGAGTTGTATCGGCGGGTGTCGGGGGTGCGCGGGGAGGGCGGTGTGATTTCGTTAAGGGATCTCACCGCCTGGCGCGTCGACGCCCGCCGAGACGTCATTGCCCGTTGGGCAGTCCGGCTGGAGAGGCCTCGGTTCGGGGTGCGAACCGTGGAGGCCTTCCGGCCGGTGCTGATGCAGTGGTTGGAGAGGCGGCACGGGGTGCTCTCCTTCCGACTAGTGCAGGTGTTGACGGGGCACGGGAGCTTCGCCAAATACCTGCACAGGGTCGTGAGGAGGGAGAGTACACCGTCCTGCCACCACTGCGATTGCGACGAGGACACGGCGCGCCACACGCTCGAGGCCTGCGCGGCTTGGGCAGTGCAGCGCCGTGAACTCGTCGCAATCATCGGTGCCGACCTGACGCTGCCGGCCATCGCTAGGGCGATGGTCGACAGCGTCAGGAACTGGGACGCGGTCGCAGCCTTCTGCGAGACTGTGATCTCGCAGAAGGAGGCGGCGGATCGTCTGCGCGTGGAGCGCAGCCTCGATGAGGAGATCCGCCGCCGGCGACTGGGGCGGCGCAGGCGCAACTATCTGCGCCTCATGCCGCCCTAGCCGAGGCCGCGGGTGACGTGACCGGGGATTAGTCCGTCACCCGCCGAGAGGCCAACCGCGTGAGGAAAGACCGACGTCCTCCTCGAGGGGGGGACGTCGGTCGATGGGAGGGTACCCCGCGTAGGGGGTATTCCGTCGGGCCGACCACTGACGACAAGTAAACCTGCTCCGGTGGTCGGCCCAATGACGAAGGCGAGGTGGTTTTCGGGTGGGTTGCGGGAGTTGCGTGCTTAAGCCCCTCTGTCGCCCCGGACGGAGTGGTGCGGAGGCGCGCTGACCGCGACCCACCCAAAAAAAAAAAAAAAAAAAAAAAAAAAAAAAAAAAAAAAAAAAAGGGGTTGAATTTCCAAAAATTCTTTGTTAGAGCTCGCTTATCCTTGCCAAAAATTGTTTCATAGTGGTAAGTGAGCACTAAGAAAATTTGAGGGTAATCCAAGAAAGCCGACCGTGTATTAAAATGATCCTTCCTAGGCTCAGTGATTTCGGTTAAACACTTTTCACACCCTTAGGGCTAAAATTGCAAAAATCTCTTTCCCCAAGAAAGGAAACTTTATACAAAATTCCATGTTTCTAGGCCTAATGATTTCGGCTATATATTTTGCACCCCTTTAGGAGTTGATTTTAATAAAATAATTTCTTAGAGCTCACTTACAACAAAAGAAAGAGAATTGCATAGAAAGTTTTACGTTTCTAGCTCCAAGAGTTTCGTCTATTCGCTTTTCACCCACTTAAGGGGGTGATTTTCCAAAAATCCTTTGCTAGTGCTCGTGTACCCCAAGAAATAAGACGACGTAAAAAGAAAATACTTTCGCCTATTTCAACCCCTTATACCTATTTTTTCGCGATAAAAAGTAGCCTTATATCCTTTTTCAAGCTTTAGTTCATCTCTGTACCAAATTTCATCAAAATCGGTTAAGTGGTTTCGACGTGAAAGGCTATATGCTTTTCAACCCCCCTTTTTTTTTGGGTTGGGCTGCGGTTGGCGCGCTCCTCGCACCACTCCGTCCGGGCACCCCAAGAAATACGATGGTGTAAAAAAAAATACGTTTCCAGGCCCAGTGGTTTCGGCTGTATGCTTTTTGGTATTTTAGGGGTTGAATTTCATCCCCATGTAAATGGAATTGCCAAAACGCTTGAGCGAATATTTATTTATTTATTATTAGGTGCCTCAATACAAAGATTCGTGGTTCGATCATCGAAAATGACGAATTTCCATACAAAATGTCATCCCCTATTTCAACCCCTTATACACATTTTTTTGCGATAAAAAGTAGCCTATATACTTTCTCAAGCTTTAGTCCATCTCTGTACCAAATTTCATCAAAATCGGTTTAGACGTGAAAGACTATATGTTTGTCACCCCCTTAAGGGGGTGAATTTCAAAAAATCCTTTGCTAGTGCTCGTGCACCCCAAGAAATACGATGGTGTAAAAAAAAATACGTTTCTAGGCCCAGTGGTTTCGGCTGTATGCTTTTTGGTATTTTAGGGGTTGAATTTTATCCCCATGTAAATGAAATTTCCAAAACGCTTGAACAAGTATTTATTTATTTATTATTAGGTGTCTTAATACAAAGATTCGTGATTCTATCATCGAAAATGACGAATTTCCATACATTTTTTCACGATAAAAAGTAGCCTATGTCCTTTCTCAAGCTTTAGTCCATCTCTGTACCAAATTTCATCAAAATCGGTCCAGTGGTTTAGACGTGAAAGCGTAGCAGACAGACAGACAGACAGAGTTACTTTCGCATTTATAATATTAGTAAGGATAGTGGTCAGTTCATCAGTAACACTAGTTTAGCATAAACGAAACAAAAAGTGTACGACTACAACAGTCTGAAGGATCAGTAGCAGATTAAAAGCGGACTAATACATGTCCTTTTTTTTTTTTTTGTGGGTGGGTCGCGGTCGGCGCGCCTCCGCACCACTCCGTCCGAGGCGACAGAGGGGCTTAAGCACGCAACTCCCGCGACCCACCCGAAAACCACGTCGCCTTCGTCGTTGGGCCGACCACTGGAGCAGCGTTAACTTGTCGTCAGTGGTCGGCCCGACGGAATACCCCCCCATCGACCGACGTCCCCCCCTCGGGGAGGACGTCGGTCTTTCCTCACGCGGTCGGCCTCTCGGCGGGTGACGGACTAATCCCCGGTCACGTCACCCGCGACTAATACATGTCCTGCCGAAAGTTCACCATTTCAGCATTAGCTTTGTGTAATACTGTAATTGCCACGCTTTGAAAGCTATTTAACGATCGCAATTGGTGTAATGAGTGTCTCAGAAATGTGCTTCTGACTATATTCCTAGGCGGGATTCGCGTCAACTGTAAGGGGCGTGTTACGGTACAATCCTCTTATTAGAAGGGAGCAGCATTCGTCCAGCAAGCTGAATAATAATAATGATAATTTCATTATCATCTCAGTTCATATGCGAGTACGTTCCACTGCTCGACCCTCCTCCACAATAGGAGGGATATTGATCTACTATACCACACCAGTCAGACGTGTTAGCATAAGGTTTTCCTGCGCTAATAAGGATATTAAATGCATATTATATCCTCGAGTCGTCATTTACACCCACTAGCAAGATAGTTTTAGTGAGTAGCATTCTTACTCCGTCCCGAGGCGGCAACGGATGAAATATAATTTGATATTATAACCATTAATTTCCTTATCAACTCAGGTATCTTAAGGTCTCACTGTTATGCCCTTTTCTATACTGCAAAATTTACAGCATCCACGGCATTCAGACGAGTTGGCAAAGGATTTTATTTAGAAACTCCGTGTGCTGTCGGAGTTAGAATTTAATTCACCACTTCCTGTCTTGCTCGTGGATGTCGTAAAAAACCACTAAGGGATATAATATGCATATAACATCTACATAATAGCTAGAAAACTGTAAAGAAAACCAATACGGCAATAAAAATCAATACGGCTGACCAGTACGGTTAAGTAGGTCGATGTCCTTCTCATTGTGGAGGAGGCTCGAACTCAAAAGTGGAACGTACACACGTTCCACTTTTGAGATGTGGTACAGATGATTTTCTTAGTGTTGTAATCAATCTAAATGCCTTAGTCTTGTTTTACGACACCCACGTAAAAAAATGTGTTGTTTTGTTTTTTCACTAATTACCTTTTATTACTATACGAGTTTTCTTAATTATTAATGACTAGGAGTGCCCTGCGGTTTCACCCGCAGTGCCTCTTCTCGTGGGAATATCGGGTTAAATTATAGCCTATGTGTTATTCTGATATATAAGCTATATTATTGTGAAGTTTCATCAAAATCCATTCAGTAGTTTTTGTGTGAAAGAGCAACAAACATCCTCACATACTTATATACTCACAAACTTTTGCGTTTAAAATATTAGTAGGAAGGATAGGATTTTTTTTTTAATTGGCGATGGTGGCAAACGAGCAAACAGCATACCTGATGGTAAGTGATGTCACACATGGATTTTTGCAATACCAGAGGTGCAGCTAGGCCGTTGCCTAGCCTGAAAAGAAAGCTCTTCTTAGACCTCGTTTAAGGACATGTCATAGCGCTCGGGAAACACAGTAACAGGTAATTCATTCCAGAGCCTGTACGTACGTGGGAGAAATGATCGCTGGATGTAAAGTTGAAGACCGTAAGGTTGCCACGTAAAATGGATGAACCCTATTACAGTGTCGAGTAGCAACTTTGCTACGTGATTACAAAAAAAGAAATACAGACACAAAATTAATAATTCTATCAAAGACCACAGACTTCCTCTAGAATAGAGAAAATTCGCATATTATACCAAGTTCGACAGACATGGAAAGTTTTTACTACGATATTCCAATCTCTGGTACTGATAATATCTATTTAAATCCTTCAATCGATTATTTTTCTTGTGGCGACGCAATAAGAATACAATACGCCTTGTGTGTGACTATGTAATAAGGTAAAAGCACCTATTACGGAGGTATTTCTCAACATTTGAAAGTAAGGAACAAAAATAAGCATTTGTAAGTATTTTTAAAGTTGCAAAAAAATGTTATCGTCAAAAGCAGAATTTACATTTTATATTACTGCTGAGTCTATGTTTCTTTTCATGATATTTTTTATTTTACAAAATATTTAAATAGTCAGGTCGATTTTCCCTAATACGGAGGTATGATTTTGATAAGAGCCTATTACTGCGGTAGACGGCTCCTAATACGGAGGGTCAGAAATTATATTCATTGAAGTTCCGTACAAATAATATTTATTAAATATTATAAATGTGTTAGTAAAGTAAATTGTAAGTTTTTCATTCATTGACCATTGATTTGATTACATTGATTTCCTTTTAATGAAATTTACAAATATAGCATAACCGAGCATTCACACACACGTTTTAAAAAGAGTTTTGGGTTATTAAAATAAGATTGATTTTTCTTTTTACATTCAGTAAAATAAAAAAAAAATGAGCCAAGCGAAATCGGTCTGTATAGGAAGATCTTTTCGTACAGACCGACTTCGTTTCGCTCATTTTTTTTAGTATTGTATTTTAACATGAGAATCCCGTAGCATTCTCTCATGTTAAAATACAATACTTTTTATTCCTGAATCCCAACGGATTCCGAAGGCATTTAAGAATAAATAAGTAGTTGTCTACAAATGAACATGGACAAGACGAAAGTTATGTCTAATGCCCATGTCATTTCTGTACCGGTCCTAGTTGGGAATGCGATTCTCGAAGTTGTGGATCAATATGTTTACCTAGGAAAAGCAGTCCAGTTAAGTAGATCCAATTTCGAGAAAGAGGTCAGCTGACGAATTCAACACGGCTGGGCAGTGTTCCGGAAACTCGTCTCGTCCAATATTCCGCAGTGTCCGAAAACAAACCAGCGATGCCTTACGGCACTGAAACGTGGTCTCTAAATGTCGGCCTCATAAAAAAGCTCAAAGTCGCTCAGCGTGCTATGGATAGAGCTATGCTCGGTATTTCTCTACGTGATAAAATCCCGAACACGGAAATCCGTAGAAGAACAGGTGTATTCGACATAGCCCGCAGAATTAGCACGTTGAAATGGCAATTGGCAGGCCACATCGCTCGCGGAACCGACAACTGTTGGGGAAGAAAGGTTCTTGAGTGGCGACCACGAATCGTACGGCGCAGCCTAGAACGACTCCCCACTAGGTAGACTGACAACACTCTCAAAGTTGCAGGGAACCGTTGGATGTAAGTGGCGCAGGACCGTTCCAGTGGCATTCTCGTGGGGAGGCCTATGTCCAGCAGCGGATGTCTGTAGGTTGATGGATGGATGGATGGAAGTAGTACTTAGTGTATTTTTACATGCGTGTGTTATAGCGTTCACTGATTTTATAGAATTAAAATACAAGTTTATTTAGGAATCAACTAATTATATTATTTAAAAAATAATGACGAATAACAACAATCATCTAAAAATTTTCAAAAATCAACAACACACATGAATATCGAGTAATCCACAAAAAAAGATACAAACCTTTTTATTTATTTACAGAACCCTAAAACATGTAATTTTATGTTCTATGAATAGGGCCGTAATAGGAGATCATAAAACCTAACACAGAGTTAACTCGAAATAACTACCACCGTGATAGGAAAACTACTCGTGTTTTTAATAATCCTAATTCTGACCCATCAAAATTTCGATAAACAAAAGAGTGTAAATGCTTAATCAAACGATAACAGTTTTTTGACTCAGATGTGTAACACTCAAGTCAACAGTTATACAGAATAAAAGATTTGTGATAAATTAAAATACACCTTCCTACTTTTACCCCTTCTAAGAAACCAACATTTTACACTCAACAGTTTTCATAATTAACTAGATTTCTAATTAAGAACAGATACCACAGAATATGGTTTCTAATTTATGAGATTAATAATTATTTCAACTAAACTTGGAACTAATTCAATAAGTTTAGAAATTGAAAGTTATAAACAATTAAACATGCCCAGTATTTTTCCTATTTCGGAGTTATACCACCGTATTAGGATTAATCTGTAAAATTCGTATCGTATTACGGCGGTATTTTATTTCTTATTTTTTGGATATAAAATGAGTTACAAATATGAAACAAGCTATTTAAATAGTGGGTGTAATAGTAGGAAAATGCTATACATAACACAGAAACAAACTTGAACGGCTTATTAATATGAAAAATTTAGTTTATAAATATTAGTATACTTACTTTTGTTGTTCCGCATTTGTATGGAAACCCCTCTGACATCGATGCCGTTACACAGATTGATTGATCTTGTTGTGTTGTTTATGTGCTATACTTGCAAACGTCAGTTAAGTCATGAAGTAATAGATTTAGAATAAATAGTTTACCTTTTGGTGTACTTAAACTGAATAAAACAGGAATAAAACTCGAAAATAGAAATGCCACCGTAATAGGAAACGATTTTGACTACCGCCGTATTAGGAGCTTTTACCTTATAATATGCATATAACATCTATGCAAGATAAGAAAACTACGAAAACTCTATATCAACACATCTGACCGACGTAGTACAGTAGGTTCATTTCCCTCCCATCATGGAGGTGGCTCGAGCCCAATAGTGGGATTTATGTGGGTTGACTAACTCGAATAAGAAAAAAGGAAAGAATGAAAATGCATTTATTCGGCGGCAGACATGCTAAAGGTTAATTATCATAACAAGAAATATATTTACGTTTAATATAAAAAGAAAAAAAGAAAAAAGGTATACAAAATAATAATTATAGAAAAATAAGAAAAATAGTGGTCAGTTCATTAGTAACAATAGTTTAGCATAAACGAAACAAAAAGTGTACGACTACAACAGTCTGAAGGATCAGCAGCAGACTAAAAGCGGACTAATTACATGTCCTGCCAAAAGGGTCACCATCTCAGCATTAGCTGGGTATCACCCAACACTGATCGTAAGTTACTTTACTGATCATGATTAATAAACAACCACGGATATTAATAAATACTTATCACATAATAATACAAATATAAATAATATCATCATCATCATCATCGCAGCCCACATACGTCCCACTATTGGGCTCGGGCCTCCTCCATGATGGGAGGGAATTTAACCTACTATACCGTGCTGGTAGGACATGTTGGCATAGGGTTTTATTTCGAGTTTTCCTTCTCTTGCACAGATATTATGTGCATATTATATCCCTTTTTTTTTTTTTTTGTGGGTCGGTCGCGGTCGGCGCGCCTCCGCACCACTCCGTCCGGGGCGACAGAGGGGCTTAAGCACGCAACTCCCGCGACCCACCCAAAAACCACGTCACCTTCGTCGTTGGGCCGATCACTGGAGCAGCGTTAACATGTCGTCAGTGGTCGGCCCGACGGAATACCCCTAATTGGGGTACCCTCCCATCGACCGACGTCCCCCCCTCGGGGAGGACGTCGGTCTTTCCTCACGCGGTCGGCCCCTCGGCGGGTGACGGACTAATCCCCGGTCACGTCATCCGCGGCCACGGCTAGGGCGGCATGAGGCGCAGATAGTTGCGCCTACGCCGCCCCAGTCGCCGGCAGCGGATCTCCTCATCGAGGCTGCGCTCCTCGCGCAGGCGATCCGCCGCCTCCTATATTATATCCCTTAGTCGTCTTTTACGACATCCACGAGCAAGATAGGGAGTGGTGAATTGTATTCTTAATCTGTCACCACACGGAATAAATAATATGTGTGTTAAAATTACAAATAAATAATTTAAAATAAAAAGGAAATGGAAATATTGAAATAATGACTGCCGGCTAAACAAATACTACTTTGCCGCGGCCTTTTACTACGTTCGCCATATTGTGTTCAGCAGATACTAATAATACTATTATCACAGATTGATAGATTGTACCACGGCGTACTAATACTGATCGTATGCCTGCTGCTGATAACTGTAATAAAGTATATCGTATACAAAATAGGATTCTAGAAAATCGCATATTTTACACGTAAGTGAACCTTTGTTGTAATTGTGAGTACAAAAAAGAAATACATTATTTAAAAAAGATTGTATTACAGAAATTTTATAACATTCAAATTTTATTTAATGACTGAGTACACACTGGTTTGCGGGGCAATTCTCGAGTGGATTAATTGGCAAAACAAGCCACTTCGACGGGCATCCCACTACCACGCTTACCTTACTTTACAGATTTGCTATACTTAGTCAAAAAGAAGTGTGCTCAAATGTGGAGAGAGTATTTTGACGAAAGATCTCGTACAGTAGGGATATGGTATAAAACCTTACAACTATATCCTTCAAGTTTTCTATGGTTTGCAGACTCCAGTCTTTCTAGACAGGATGTCGTAATGGCCCTTAGACTTCGTTCCGGACACATGCCCTTAAATAACTTTGTTTACCTAATGAAGAGGCGTTCTTCACCTGACTGTAGTGTTTGCGCAGTTAGGGAAAACGTCTATCACATCCTAGTGGAGTGTGTACGGAACGAAGCTGAAAGAAAAGAGTTTGAACTTGAAAAAGATATCTGTTTAAGAACGATTGGAGTCTGTAACAGCATTTTATCTTCGCCTTTATTTGAGGAAGCAAAATTATTATACTATATTCTAAACATAGGTTTAAAACATAGAAATATTTAGCTCATAATTATTTAGTTATACTTATTATTGCATGTTAATTTATTAGGGTGACATGATCACTTTGTGATCAAACCCTACCTTATGGTAAATCAAAAGATAAAAAAAAAATGACAGTAGAATTTTTTTTATATTAAAAGACAAACATTTCTTACCAGTATAGTGATCAACCTTCCCATTTTGGAGGTGAATCGAGTCCAGTAGGGCGTATATCAGCTTAATTGATGATGATCAATTGATTCTTATGATACCTACAGAAATCATCAACATCATCATTTGCCTGCCCTCATCCCACGCTAAGTGGGGTCGGACAACATGTACACCATGTTGTTTACAGTTACGACGATTTGTTTTATGACCGGCCGCCCGCCTGACGTCAACCCTCCTCAGAAATTCTCGTTAATGGGGAAGGGATGGGGATATGGCGGATATCTAAAGCGGAGACTGGGTTAGGGGACACTACTGCCATGGGATATAGGATATGACAGTAGCAGCTGGAGCAGTCCGGGATCGCGTGCCCGTAGCGACACTAATCAGTTAACGGTTAGTCAACTGGTAGTGGCACCCTCTGAACGATACCTACAGTAATGCAACTGTTTATCATCTTCGTATTTTTATTTCATCACCAGATGCAGAATATATTATTAAGGCTGATTTTAGAGTCACGCTGACCGTTCGCTGATCGTCGGCGCTGATAGCCAAAATGTATGTTCGCTGACCGTCGGCGCTGATAGCCAAAATGTATGAACGTCTAGGAAGCGTTTTAGAATAACCTGTCAGCGCGTGCGGTGGTCCGCGCTGACAGGTCAGCGGCAGTACGCGTCGCGCGTCGGCGCCGCGTAGCTATCGGTGCTGACCCCCGCACACACGCCTCTGCCTTCAGTAAGCGTTTATGCGCCTTCTTGTTTTTTTTAGATAATTCAAAGCAGCAATAATTAACGCACTTCGCATTTTTGTGCGTCTGTATTAAGCAGTGGTCAGCACGATAATGAAACGTCATGCGCTGAACTTTAACGCTGACAAGCGACGCGCTGAGCTGTCGGCGCCGACAGTCAGCGTGATTCTAAAACCAGCCTAATACTGTATTAAAATGTGTGGTGACGAAATAAGAACCACTCCATCACATTCACACCATCCATCTTGCCTGTGGGTATCTTAAAAGACGACTAAGAGATATAATATGCATATAATATTCGTGCAAGAGAAGGAAAACTCTAAATTAAACCCTATACCAACATGTCTGACCAGCACGATATAGTAGATCAAATTCCCTCCCATTGTAGAGGAGGCCCGAGCCCAACAGTTGGACGTATGTGGGCTGCAATGATGATGATAATGACTTTTCTATATTTACATAGAAATAAAAATAAAAATGCGGCCCCGAAAAGGACCTTGTCAAGACAGAAATAAATTAATTAAATATTTATTATCCAAAATTTAACCGCCAAAACCGTATAACGTTCTCCCTTGCCTCTTCAAAGCATAGACAACGTCCATGGCTGTCACCGTTTTTCTTTTCGCGTGTTCCGTATAAGTGACAGCGTCCTTTATGACATTTTCTAAGAACATCTTTAAAACGCCACGAGTTTCTTCGTAAATTAAACCGGATATTCTTTTAACTCCACCTCTTCTTGCCAATCTTCTAATGGCAGGTTTTGTGATACCTTGAATATTGTCTCTTAAAACTTTTCTGTGACGTTTCGCGCCTCCTTTTCCTAAACCTTTCCCGCCTTTACCACGACCTGTCATTTTAATTTTTTTAATGTAAGCGTTAGACAAACGTATGTGGAATACTGTCGAGCAAACGTTGAAGTTATTTATATATCATCGCTGAGCGAGCGACCGATAAAAAAATTATTTAAAAGAAGGTAGTTAAAGAATATAGATTGTCTAATCTTTCATTTATTACGTCAATTATTTTTTATAATTTTACCTCATATTTGTGCCACTGTTAGGCACGAGTGTCATCCAAAATAGGAGGACAATTGACCTACTACTATGCCACGCTAGTCAGACGTATTGGCTTAGGGTTTTATTTCGAGGTTTCCATCTCTTACATAGATGTTATATACATATCATATCCCTTAATTACCTACGACACCCACGGGCAAGATAAGATGAATTGTATTCTTACTCCATCATTACACGGAATGACGGGGCACGGTTGCTTCGTTAAGTACATGCACAAGATTGTCAGGAGGGAGAGCACACCGTCCTGCCACCACTGCAATTGTGACGAGGACACGGCGCAGCACACGCTCCAGGTGTTTGCCGCGTGGACGGGGAAGCGCCGTGAACTCGTCGTCGCGATTATCGGTGCCGACGTGACGCTGCCGACCATCGCCAGGGAGATGCTCGACAGCGTCAGGAACGCAGACGCGGTCGCCGCCTTCTGTGAGGTCGTAATCTTACGGAAGAAAGCGGCGGATCGTGCGCAAGAGGAGTTCCTCTTCAGCGACACGTACCGTCTCCGGCGACTCGGGCGTCGCAGGCGCGAGTACCTGCGCCTGATGCCGCCCTAGCCGAAGCCATGTGTGACTGGACCGGGGAATTTAGTCCGAAACCCGCAGAGAGGCTGACCGCGCGACGGCGACCAACGTCCCGGGACGGGGACGTCGAGAGGTGAGGGAACCCGAAAGGGTATTCCGTCGGGGCGACCACTGACAACAAATCACCCTGCTCCGGTGGTCGGCCCAACAACGTGACGTGGATACGGGTGGGTTATGGGCCCGCGCGCCGTCCTTTCATCGCCCCGGACGGAATGGACCGCGAATGCGACCATAAAAAAAATCATCACACGGAACGATTCATTTGTATTCAACACAGTACAGTATTTCAAATTTATAGTTTTAATTTTTAATTATATATTTTCCGTGTATGGAGTAAGAATACAATTTATTACTTCCTATTTTCTCGCCGTGTGACGAAGGGATTAGAATACAATTGTCGTTACCTCTTTGTAGCCTGTGGTAGTCGTAAAAAACGGCTAATGGTTTCATCAAGAGGGTAAGCAACACCTCTCTCCTAGCAAAATGTATAATATCTTACTGCGATCGCCAACCCACCTATCACAGGTTTTTTTTTTTTTTTCACGCTGTGGAAATGCATTTACGCACTATCCCCCGCCGGTTACAGACAGGGGAGTGTGTGTGGGACTCGCCGGCCACAGAAGTGACCGAAATACTCATTAAAACCACAGCGGCCCTTAACTGATGAAACGCAATTTAGCGTCACGAAGATGTACAGCGTTTTTGCCGAAGAAGAGGGAAAGAGCGATTGAGACCGATTGAGAGAAAATGAGAAAGGGCGAACATAGCACGAAGCACAGCCATGGGGCGGAAGTAGGGAGTGAGCGAGTGAGAAAGATCGAGAGACTTTTTTTTTTAATTTTTTTTTAATACTGGTATAAAACACTTGGAACCAAAGAAGTTTCGCTTATGACATGCGTACTTACTCACGCTATTTTTTAATTTGATTACATTTAATCTACGTGAAGGAAAAGGAAAACTTGTAATAAAACCCTATACCAATAAATATGACCAGGTATAGCAGGTCCTATTGTGGAGGAGGCTCGAGCCCAGCAGTGGGACGTATATGAGCTAAGATGATGATATATTTTGTTAATTTTATCTATACCAATAAATAAAATTGGAGTGGCTGTTTGTAATGTCAAAATAATAGGCTTTTTTCATGCTCACACGGTTATTTGCACGACACCTATGCCTAAAATAGCAATTAAAAAAATTTTGTCTGTCTGTCTGTCTATTTGTTCCGGGTAATCTTCAAAACGGCTGAACCGATTTCAAAAATTCGTTCACCAATGGAAAGCTATAATATCAGGGCGTAAACTAGGCTATATTTTATCCCGGTATTCCCACGGGAACGGGAACTACATATGTGGGCTAGATATGTCATCTGTTTTGACATATTGCAAAAAGTTTCGGCAATGACTTTTATGACCGGCCGCCTGCCTGACGTCAACCCTCCTTGGGAATGTAATCGTTGACCCAAATGGTACCAGATGGAGTTGGTCCGGGTCAATTTAGGGCTCTTAAGTCGTCTTTTACGACACCCACGAGCAAAGCAAGGGTTGGTAGTATTCGAAGCCGCTACCACAATATTAAATATTAAATTAATATTAATCAAAATATTAAAGTAAAGATAAAAAAAATATTTTTTAAAAAAGGAATTTAGTTTAAAGAATGTAAGTTATGTTTCTCGAATATGTAAAAAAAAAATGAAGTGTGTATAACTTTTTCAAATATGTATAACTGTATTATATACTCTCTTTGATTTCCACACAAACTTGTTTGTAAGTAAACTTTAGTAGCACGGGTTAAAACCTTAGTGGTTTTCAGTTGCTAATATTAACTAAATCTGTAATTTCTTTTTGTATAAACAATAAATAAATAAAAAAAATAAAAAAAAATGGTCCAGTAATGTAAGTTTTGACTTCCCATAAAGAGTGTTCTGGATTCGATTCCAACAGATGACAGTGGTTGACATCTTTTTAGGAGACAATTACAACTTAAGGGCGAAATTAAATAAATGACCTGTAGTTATCTCAGTTTAATTCCACTGTTAATCCGTCACCCGCAGAAAGGCTGACCGACGTCCCGGGACGGGGACGGCGAGAGGTGAGGGTACCCGAAAGGGTATTCCGAGCCTCCTCTACAACAGAAGGTAATTTCACTTTTATACCACTCTGGTCCGGCGGATTGGTATAGGGTTTTATGGTAAAGGGTTTTATTTCGTGTTTTCCACCTCTTGCACATATGTCATAAGCATATCATATCTCTTAGCTGTCTTTTGAGACACGCAAGTTTAATCGTCTTTTACGTCACACCAAAACATGGTGGACAAAAGGGGACGTCCATTAATCATGTGATCTTTTTTTCGAATTTTTTGAACCCCCCCTCCCCCTTGTGAGGTTTAAGACTGACCCCCCCTCCCCCACCAACATCACGTGCGTTTTAGTATCTACAAAGAAGTAGCCCACCCACAGCGCATTATATTCTCGTTTTTTGCTTTTTTATACTTCGCAAAAAGGTCTTTATACAGATCACCTACTTTAAACTTCGTTCGTTGCCTGGCAACGGCAAGTCAAAGTCACACTACACGCTGCTTTTCAGTTTAGAAATCGCTGTATTGACGAAAAAATAAATACACGTGATATCTTACTACAACCCAAGCCTTGTGATATTTCGTAATTTTTGTCAAGAAACTTTCAAATCTCACGTGATTAATGGACGGCCCCAAAGAGAGAGAGATAAAGGATGAAGGAGATGGTGAATTGAATATAAATATTTATACGACTTTATGTGTTTGTATTTGATTTTTAATTGCCAGATATTTTAAACACATTACAGCGTTCGAACCCCTAACTTAAGCCTTTCGACTTTTCTGCAACAAAACACTTGGATATCGCCCTCCCGTGGTCACCCTCCTGTGCTTTCAACTAGGGCTGCATCTTCATCTTTGTATATTTAAGGTTCTGCTTGCGGTAGCTATGTAGGGCGGGTCGCTCCCTTCCCTCTAATTTGGTTGAGGAGAGTGATGGCTGCTCTAGTAGTTAACACGTGATCGGGTGCTGCTTGTGGGATCTGGTCCGACCATATTTTCTTCCGTTCTTTATCCTGTAATTTTTTTTGTCTTGTATTAAATCTTGAAAATTTATACATATATACAATTTCGAAGGGCATCACACTGGAGTTAATACCATATATGTTGTACGAAGCATAATATTATGTATATTTAAAGGATTAAGAAAAAAAATTACTGCCCGCTGAGTTTCTTGCCGGATCTTCTCAGTTTGTGGCCGCGTTCCGATCCGGTGGTAGATTGTTGTATTGTATTCAAACGTGTAATTTAACAATATGTAAGTGCCCTTAAGGGGCCTATGCAGAATAAATGATTTGATTTGATTTGATAATTGGATTCCAGTAGAATGACAGAAAATATATTTGTAACAGGAAAGAGACAAACGCAAATTTGAAACATAAGTTTCTGTAGTTTAGTCTGAATCCGGAGATTTACATCTATACTAATATTATAAAGAGGAAAGGTTTGTATGTAAGTATGTTTGTAACGAATTGGCTCCGAAACTAGTGGATTGATTTCAAAAATTCTTTCACCAATGGAAAGCTATAATATCAGGGAGTAACATAGGCTATATTTTATCCCGGTATTCCTACGGGAACGGGCACTACGTGGGTAAGGCGACTGAAACCGAAGCGAAGCGAGGGGTTTCTTTTTTGTTTGACTTAGTTGTTAGCCTCAGATGGCTGTGACAACTACCCGAACTGGTGGGTGAGCGCTGAGGGCTCTCAACCCGTAGAAGCGAGGGCGAGTTGCTAGTGGTATATAAAGAAAGAAGAATAAAATCATACAACAGACTTTTCATACTCCCAGAACGACACACAACTTGCGAGACCTAAAAATCTTATATAATCCACCGCTATATAATATTATGCAAACGTAAAGCTTTATTGACGAAAATTGAAAATTAACAAAGTGATTTAGTGACACAAAAATGGCACCTATCAAAGGTCCAAAGAAAGCCTTGAAATCCATGGAAAAACCAATTGAAAGGCCAGTATTTAAATCGAAGACAAAGAAGAGGAATTACCAAGGATTTTCAATTTACATTTATAAGATATTAAGGACAGTTGCGAAGGAAAATTTGGGTATTTCAAAGAAATCAATGCTGATTATGAACAATTTTGTTACGGATATGTTTGAAAAGATTGCTATTGAAGCTGGACGATTAGTTGCACATGGAAAGAAGACCACTATGAGTAGTAGAGAAGTCCAGGCTGCTATCAAACTAATCGTTCCCGGGGAGTTAGCTGCGCACGCGAATATTGAAGCTATGAAAGCGATTAGTATGTTTCACAAGAGCGTAGAAAGAGATAGTGCTAATAAAATTTGATTTCTTTTTATTATCTATAATTATAAGGATAGAACTGATTATAACTAATTATATTGTAATTAATATATGTAAATAAATGATTTTTTAATTAATTTGTAGTATAATTGAAAACTGGAAAACTGGCAAAAATACAATTTATCATCCCCTGCCTCTTGCCTGCGGGTGTCGTAAAAGACGAAAAGGGATATAATATGCATATAACATCTATACAAGAGAAGGAAAACTCGAAACAAAACTCTATGCCAATACGTCTGATCAGTGCGGTATAGGTAAATTTTCCTCCCATAGTGGAGGAGGCTGGAGCCCAACAGTGGGACGTATATGGATGATGATGATCATTAAAAACAATCAAATGAAGAAAACTCGAAATCAAATTCTATACCAACACGTTTGACCATCGTGGTATATTAGGTCAAATAGTGCTCCGCTGTGGAGGAGGCTCGAGCCCAGCGGTGGGACGTATATGAGCTGAAATGATAATGATTACTATAAAAGAAATTATTGTCATTTCGACTCATATATACGTCCCACTGTTGGGCTCGAGCCTCCTCCACAATAGGAGGGAAATTGACCTTACTACTTATTATTATAGGGTTTTATTTCGGGTTTTCATAGATGTTATGTGCGTATTATATCCCTAAATCGTGTTTTAGTTTTCGTCGAGAGGACGACCGCGTGAGGAAAGACCGACGTCCTCCCCGAGGGGTGGGGGAGTTTCGGGTAATCCTCAAGGGGTATTCCGTCGGGCCGACCACTGACAACAAGTCACCCTGCTCCGGTGGTCGGTCCAACGACGAAGGCGACGTGCTGCGGATGGGTTGCGGGTGTGCGTGCTTACGGCCCTATGTTGCCTCGGACGGAGTGGTGCGAGGAGCGCGCCGACCGTAACCCACCCCCCAAAAAAAAAAAAAAATCTTTTACGACATCCACGTGCAAGATAGGGAGTGGTGAATTGTATTCTTACTCCGTCACTATACTGAGATTATTGAATGTTTACATATTTTTATAGCTGTTAGTGGAAACCAAGCAAACAGCATACCTGATGGTAAGTGATTTTAATCTATAATAGCTTATGACACCCACGGGCTCTTTCCTTTGGGTGTCGTAAGTGTATAAGGTGGCGAAAAGTTTCTTACTCCGTCCTAGTAGATCAAATTCCCTTTCATAAAGAAGGAGGCTGAAGACCAATTACAGGACATGTATAGGCTGAGATGATGTTGATAATCATTGAAATATATCATTCCGTGTGGTGACGGAGTAAGAATACAATTCATCACCCCCTCTCTTGCCAGTGGGTGTAGTAAAAGACGACTAAGGGATATAATATGTATTTACCCCACTAGGGGGTATGCCGTCGGGCCGAC
Source organism: Lymantria dispar (assembly GCA_032191425.1). Classification (NCBI taxonomy): domain Eukaryota; kingdom Metazoa; phylum Arthropoda; class Insecta; order Lepidoptera; family Erebidae; genus Lymantria; species Lymantria dispar. Next base: position 12,210,366 of record CM063469.1, on the reverse strand, counting down.
TACTGATAACAAGTAACCCTGCTCCGGTGGTCGGTCCAACGACGAAAGCATCGTGGTGTTTGGGTAGGTTGCGGGTGTACGCACACCCGTAACCCACCCAACGGGGCGACAGAGGGCCGTAAGCACGCGCTTACGGCCCACGGCTTAATATGCATATAACATCTGTGCAAGAGAAAGAAATACTTGAAATAAAACCCTATACCAACATGTCTGATCAGCGTGGTATAGTAGGTCAATTACCCTTCATTTATGGAAGCAACTTGGGCCCATTAATGAGACTTAGGAGTGTCGGAATAGAAAATAAATATCAATATATCGGTGTAGCTTGACCGCAGCTGAAAATCAGCGCTGCAAATCTATGTAGCATTTAGCTAAGCTGTTACCTTTTGGACACTAATACCTGGCATTTCGATTGTTAGATACTACTAGTATAGGAGCCCGCTATACAACGACCTTCATCGAGATGTTTATTTAATGAAACTTATTTTTTATTTAATTTAATATGTCAATAAATATATTGCATATGGGTTGCCTAACAAATTTTAATCCAGAGTATGATTAGATATAATATCAGGGAGTAAACTAGGCTATATTTTATACCGGTATTCCAACGGGTACAACAATAAGGCGACAGAAACCAAAGCGAAGCGAGAGCGGGTTGCTAGTTCTAACATAAACAGTTAATCTGGTTGACCGAGCTTCGCTCGGGATATTTTTATCGAATTTATTTAGATATATATTACTAAAAAATAAAAAATAAATAATTAAAAATATATAAAAAATACAAAAAGAGAATAGTAATAACACCGAGATTCGAACCGACGCTGTTTGAATGAAAAAAATACCAAAATTAAAACCTGTCACCTTCCCATCTGAGTTATCGTAACTCATGACGATGCTAACGAAATTTGAATTCATACCTATTCTTTTAAAATTTAATGTCATTGTTTATTTTGCTAAAAACACGGACAAAACAACATTTTCTATCAATAAAACCTAGCTAGATCGAATTTTTGGACCCGAATTCTAGTATGCCAAGTTTCAACAAAATCGTTGGAGCCGTTTCCGAGATCCTGTATATATATATATACAAGAATTGCTCGTTTAAAGATATAAGATTCAAACTACCCGTTCTGACAAAATAACATTCATACAAATAATATAGTGTTTTTTTTTTTTCTTGGGCTGCGGTCGGCGCGCCTCCGCACCACTCCGTCCGGGGCGACAGAGGGGCTTAAGCACGCAACTCCCGCAACCCACCCGAAAACCACGTCGCCTTCGTCGTTGGGCCGACCACCGGAGCAGGGTTACTTGACATCAGTGGTCGGCCCAACGGAATACCCCCTATTGGGGTGCCCTCCCATCGACCGACGTCCCCCCCTCGGGGAGGACGTCGGTCTTTCCTCACGCGGTCGGCCTCTCGGCGGGTGACGGACTAATCCACGGTCACGTCACCCGAAATAATATAGTGGTAACAGAAACAATGGTTACTTTCATTTTTTTTAATCCCCAATGCAAAAAGAGGGGTGTAATAAGTTTGACGTCGATGTCTGTCTGTCTGTGTGTATCTGTAAATGGCATCGTATCAAACGGATGGACCGATTATGATGCGGTTTTTTTTTTTCATTTGAAAACCAGTTTCCTTGCGGTGGTTCTTAGCTATGTTAGGTTAATATCGGTCCAGCGGTGTAAGTATATCAGCTCTTTTTAACTGACTTCAAAAAAGGAGGAGGTTCTCAATTCGTCGGAATATTTTTTTTTTATGTATGTTCACCGATTACTCAAAGACGACTGGATCGATTTGCAAAATTATATTTTTGTTTGGCAGGGTATACTTCTCAGGTGGTCCCATAGTCATCAGGTCTGATGATGGTATCTTTGAGAAATTGGTGGAATTCTTAAAATTTTATAGGCAATTTTAACGTTTTTAGTTTACTGTTTGAAGTCGGTTTTCTTTTTTGTTAAAAATTAGTTATCCAAAATTATGTAATGGCGTATGATTACTCGATTAAGTGCTTCACGTGTGTCAGTATAATCGTTAAATGACAATTAATTGATAATTCCTGTTGAAGGGAACGTAATACTTTTTTTATCATTATAGTTTGTGTCAGGGTTTATTCAAAATTTTCAATGTTACTTATCAGGCTATGGCGCGGACGCCCTCCGTTCGTCCCAGCCGGAGTGACTTTAACCCCAAAACTCGCCTTCGATGTGACTTGGAGGGAAAATAATCGATTTTATAAATAATCGATTTTTGATCTTTAAAATAAATCGATTATAAAATAATCGATTTTTGATTTTTAAAATAAATCGATTATAAAATAATCGATTTTTGATCTTTAAAATAAATCGATTATAAAATAATCGATTTTTTCTTCCAACAGAATTATGATGACCGTTTTTTTTAGGAAATGTGAGCTTTTATTTTCGAATATAGCATGAAACAATCGTGATGACCTTTTTTTTAAGGCAATCTGGCAGTGAATAATCGATTAATTGCGATCGAATTTCGAATAATAAAAAATCGATTAATAATCGATTTTTATTAATTTGATAATCGATTGTAAAAATCAATTATTAATCGATTATTTTTTTGTAATATACGATTTTTATAAAAATTGATTATTTTTTACATCCCTAGGCAAAACACTGGTAACGAATAATCGACTTCCGTGGCCAGTTGCGCTTTACTTGCCTGTGGGTGACTCTAGACGGCTAAAGAATGCAAGCCGATAACATCACTACAAAAGAAGGCAAACTCGAAATAAAATCACATACCAACCTATATAAATAGCATTGTGTAATAGATGCCGGGCTTACCACGAACGTCAATGATTCGATACCAGTGGTCGGCCGATTGGCGAAGGGGAGGGATTCATCATCATCATCATCGCAGCCCACGTATGTCCCACTGTTGAGCTCGGACCTCCTCCACAATAGGAGGGAATTTTACCTACTATACCATGCTGGTCAGACATGTTGGTATAGGGTTTCATTTCAAGTTTTCCTTCTCTTGCACAGATGTTATGTGCATATTATATCCCTTAGTCGTCTTTTACGACATCCATGGACACGATAGGGAGTGGTGAATTGTACTCTATTCTTACTCCATCGACACACGGAAACATAATTCAGAAAAATAATAACCATCTATTATTGAATACCGACAAACTATTTGATTTTCACAAAAAAAAATAGGGGATTACGACGGGTTATTAAGTCATGCGCTGCCCTCTCGCCTCCTTACGGGACGAACGGTGGGTGTCCACACAATAGACTAATAAATAAAAATGTTGTAGGTGAAAAAATATTAGGATGATTTTTTTTGGGGTGGGTTGCGGTCGGCGCGCTCCAAGCACCACTCCGTCCGGGGCGACAGAGGGGCGTAAGCACGCACACCGGCAACCCACCCGCGATGCACGTCGTCTTCGTCGTTGGGCCCACCACCAGAGCAGTGTGACTTGACGTCAGTGGTCATTAGGAAGATGACAATAATGAGGGCGTTGCATTGAAATAGAAAATAAAGGAAAACGAAAGAATGGATAGGCAAAAAAAAAAGAAAGTTAAATAAAACTCCATTTTAAAAAAAAATAAACTTTACATTATTATTCACTTAATTATAAAAAAACCATCGTAAAATAATAAAATTGCTGTTGTTTACAAGATTATACATAACCTAACTAATATTATAAATGCGAAAGTAAGTTTGTATGTTAAGCTAAACCACTTAAAACAGATTTACAAAATTCCTTCAAGAGTAGTTTTCCAAAAACTACAATATCGGCAAGTAATATACAGAAACTATACAGAATGTGGCCAGGTTATGGGGCAACTGTTCGAGTATGTTGTAGTTTAACGATCATGGATCATAATTAGAATGTACATTACACAAAAAACAATATAACATAAAAGTTATAGTGATTACAAAAATGTGTCTTAAGAGTCTATGCCTTAAATATTACGTATTACTAGCAACCCGCCCTCGCTTCGCTTCGGTTTCAGTCGTCTTTCCTGCGTAGTTCCCATTCTCGTGGGAATACCGGGGTAAAATAGAACCTAGGTTAGGTCCTGATATTGTAGCTTTCCATTGGTGAAGGAATTTTTGAAATCGGTCCAGCCGTTTTGAAGATTATTCGGAACAAACAGACAGACAGACAAAAAAATATAAAGTGTATTTTAGGCATATGTATAGTGCAAATAACCGTATGAGCATGAAAAAAGCCTATTATTTTGATATTACAAACAGACATCAATTTTATTTATTGGTATAGATGTAGGCATATACAGACAGCACCGGTGTGGGCGGGGTCCCTGACCGTCCGGCTGAGGGCCCTCTTGAGGCGACCACAGAGGGTCATGGCGGTCAGGGCCATACGCGGTTACCGCACGGTGTCGACGGAGGCAGCGTGCCTCCTGGCCGGAACTCCCCCGTGGGACCTGGAGGTGGAGATGCTCGCCGACATATATCAGCGGGTGTCGGAGACGCGCCCGCGGCGGCATGGTCTCCCTGCAGGAGATCACCGCCTGGCGGGTCGACGCCCGTCGAGGAGTCATTGCCCGTTGGGCAGTCTGGCTGGAGAGTCCTCGGTACGGTGTCAGGACCGTCGAGGCCTTCCGGCCCGTGCTGATGGAGTAGTTGGAGCGGACGCACGGGGTGCTTTCCTTCCGACTGGGGCAGGTGCTTACGGGGCACGGGTGTTTTGGGAAGTACCTGCACAAGATTGTCAGGAGCGAGAGAACACCATCCTGCCACCACTGCAGTTGCGACGAGGACACGGCGCAGCACACGCTCGAGGAGTGTGTTGCGTGGGAGGGGGAGCGCCGTGAACTCGTCGCGATTATCGGTGCCGACCTGGCGCTGCCGACCATCGCCAGGGAGATGCTCGTCAGCGTCAGGAACTGGGACGCGGTCGCCGCCTTCTGTGAGGCCGTAATCTCACGGAAGGAGGCGGCGGATCGTGTGCGAGTAGAGCTCCTATTCGGCGACACGTTCCGCCGCTGGCGACTTGGGCGGCGCAGGCGCGAGTATCTGCGCCTAATGCCGCCCTAGCCGAGGCCGCGGGTGATCGGACCGGGGAATTGTCCGTCACTCGCAGAGGCTGACCGCGCGATGGCGACCGACGTCCCAGTACGTCGAGAGGTGAGGTTACCCGAAAGGGTATTCCGTCGGGCCGACCACTGATGACAAGTCACATCTGCTCCCGTGGTCGGCCCAACAACGAGGTGACGTGGGTACGGGTGGGTTATGGGCGTGCGCGCGTTTTCATCGCCCCGGACGGACAGGACCGCGTGTGCGCTTACCATAGCCCACCCAAAAAAAAAATATATACAGACAGGATACATGTAAGCATGTAAAGCTTTGATAGTATAAATAGGCATGAATGCTTCAATGGTAACGTAGGTACAAAGGCGACTCGGCAACGGTCATCGGCCGATCAGCTGATTTAAAGCGAAGTTTGTCTTGCTTATGCAAACGTAATCATTGATCTTTTCAATTTCTAATGAACATTTAACAAAGTATGAATATGTTGCAGTTTAAGTATCATTGACTTTATACATTTCAAACAGATTTACATGAAAAAGCGATGACAAAATTGAAAACTTAACATGTCTCTAATTCATTAACGAATTGATATTTATCCTTCAAATTTTTTTCATGGGTTCCTACCCCTATACATTCTAATCATTAATTTACGCATAGTATAGTGGTCAATAGTGGTAGGACCACACTGTTGTCAGTTATGTGTCTACAGCCGCGGGCCGGTCCGTCCGGGGTACTACCACACTGAGCAGAAAATCGACGTCTGAGTAGTAGCATTTTGTTACTGCGCTTCGTTCGGTGAGCGAGAGAGCCGGAAGCCCAACATTCTGAGGGTGTTCGTGTGTGGAGGATTTTGGTGGTGACCTTGGTATCATCGAACCTCAATGCACGCATTCACACTGCCTTCACTTTCTTCGCGGTAGGCAGCGGCCTTGTAAAGGTCCATGAGCGGCAGCAACACTTACCATCAGATGTACTGTTTGCTCATTTGCCACTGCTTGCAATAAAAAAAAAGTAATATGTTCCTTAATGTTGTGCACGTCTATAATTGATGTAAACACTAGTTTTAAGCCACTGGAATGTTTTTAGTATATGTTTGTGTTAATGTCGTAGATGAGCCTTATACTGGGTGTGTCGTAAATAGTGGTCCACCGTTAAGGATTCGATAAACCAGATAATTTACTATAACAAATTCCATTTTTAACCATTTTTAGCCGAGGGTTCCGTAAATATTAATTTTTAGTTATTTATTTACCAAATTTCTACCTCTTGTAACAAATTTGGTTGTAGTTTTATCAAAAACCATTATATTTTCATTTTGATTACTGTTAATTACTGCTGAATACAAGAGCTATCGTTTATTAACATGTTATTTAATGTAGATTTAGATCTTCTGCAAAAAAAAAATGATTGTACTCGAATTTTAACGGATTTTTTTAACATATCATGCTAATTCAAAAGCGATTTATGTAAAAAAAATGTACTACACTGTCAGTGCCCATTAATTTAATAATATGCCTATTTAATACCAATTTCAAAATGGTATCATAATACCAGATCCCTATAAAAAACAGCAAGATATCTAATTTGAAGAAAGTAAGATTTTCATTATTATTATATATATATATTATATATATATATATATATATATATATATATATATATATATATTATTATTTATTTATATAAATAAATAAATAAATAATTACGACAACATACTCGAACAGTTGCCCCTTCACCTGATACACTCTGTATAGAACAGCCATGTCTACATCAGCTACATATTCTGATAAATAACGATAAATAGCTCAATATACTCCAATATTATTAAGCATATGCGTAAGTATGATCTGGTGGACATCACGGAACACAGTCCGCACATTATCCGTGTCCGTTGCTGTTGTAAAATGGAAGTAGCACTCCCTGTTCCGGCTTGCCTCTGTCACTATGAACCTCTCTGATGATGCGTGAACTTGTCTCCGTTCACGTTTCCTCGTTATTATATCCTGGTAAACATATATCGTTATATTAGTAATAATCCCTTTCGTGTGGTGAAGGAGTAAGAATATAATTTACCACCCTATCTCTTTACCGTGGGTGTCGTAAAAGACGACTACGGGATATGATATATCAATAAAATCTGACATAACTATAACAATTCTTTGGAATAGCCTATGTACAAAAGACGCCGTAGACGTCGATAGACTAACGGATAAATGAAAATATAATTACAATGAAGCCTCTATAACTCGAACCTCGTTATAACGAAATCCTCATCATATCTATGACTCAAATTTAAAAATAATTAAAGCCCCGTAAGTCGCAATCAGTAAATTATATCTATCTTGTCATTTCCTGAACTCATAGCATTAACATGTTTAATTATTATCATCATCTTTCAGCCATACGCTGTCCCCTGCTGGACGTGGACCTCCCTCATATTTCGCCACAAAGTGCGGTCCCGTGCCGCCTATATCCAATGACACCAACTTTCACCAAGTTATTGGTCCGCCTAGTACGTTTCTAATATCGACACTTTCAATTTATAGTTTGTATTTCATATTCGTATTCAATACATTAATTAAATTGCGTCTTAAGAATTATACTTTATGACAGTTAAATCCTCTGTATCTCGAACTTAATTTAAATGCGAATGCTCTTTGACAAGATTTTAGTATTTCCTTGAGATTCGAGTTATAGAGATACCACTGTACTATCACTAGGTCCAGCCAGATTAAAAAAATAAACTAGTTTCAACTTACAGTAAATAAACCTTTTATAAACATTTTTGTTCTTGTGTACTCGTCTCCAGCCGCTGAGAAATCTTGATACTGCGGGAAGTAGGGGGCAATGGAGCGACCCTGAGACACTTTGGCTTCTAAAAGATCTTGCTTGTTCAGGAATACTATCAAACCAGCTTCCAGAAGGAATCTGTACATACATATGCACACATGCCAAGTTAAAATTATAAGTGCGAATGTGACTTGTTTGTTACGTTTTTGCTCCTAAACTACTAAACCGATTATAACATTCTTTCACCAATGGAAAGCCGCACCTCTTGCCCGTGGATGTCGTGAAAGACGTCTAAGGCAGGATTTCTTAAACTTTTTGCAGTCATGGCCCACTTTCACAATTTAATCAACTCCACGGACCTTCGTCGAAAATGTTTTTATTTAAAAATAAATAGACCATATATATTAATAAAAATACTTTTATCGGTACGTTTATTAAACTTACTAATATATTAATGAGAAGGTCGCTGCTGTTTAGCGTCAATGAGAATGATATATTGTAGAATTGTCTTCGACAAGGCAAGCCGCATGTCATCGGCGACATGCAATCGATTGCAACTTTTTCTTTTTATTAACACTAGAACCAAGAACCCTGGCTCGCAAAGATACGTATTGGCAAATGTTATCAGAAAGAAAAAGAAAGAAAGAAGAAATATTTATTTTGGGCTTTACAGCATGATTTACTAAAACTATTACTATTTTAAAAACAAAGACTATTAAAAAGACTACGAATAATAGCAAATATTTAAAATGCTGTAGTAGACCAAAAAATGTTCTATCTCAGCATAAGCTGAAACACGGAGGTGCTACAGCGCTGGTTTTCAGATAAAACCATTACCTTGAGCACGGGCTGCCACGACACAATATAATCGCATTATAGCAATATAAACATATATATATATATATACAATAGTAAGCATTAAAAATATAATAAAAAGATCAGGACGAAATAGAAAATTAAAAAAATAGAAAATAAATTAAAAAAAAATTTAATTAAGAATAGTGTATACTTAGAATAATAACGTATAGAATTATTTATTAAAATCATCATCATCATCATCTCAGCCCACATACGTCCCACTGTTGGGCTCGGGCCTCCTCCATAATGGAAGGGTAATTGACCTACTATACCACGCTGGTTAGACGTGTTGGTATAGGGTTTTATTTCGAGTTTTCCTTCTCTCGCATAGATGTTATATGCGTTTTATATCCCTTAGTCGTCTCGTACGATCACCCACGGGCAAGATAGGGGGTGGTGAATTGTATTCTTACTCCGTCACCACACGGACTATTTATTAAAATAAATCGTCGAAATATTTTTAAAAGTAATGTTAAAAATCTTTTTAAGTTTTTCAAATGTGTTGTGGCACCATTTGAATGCACAAACCGTCATAATTACCTATTAATTTTTTACGAGTTGCGTACGTACGTGCAGTATAATAACTTGTAGATTACGGAACGGTTCCGGCGTAAGCTCCATTAGGCTCCAATTGAAATGCTTCACTTTTTGTGGGCGAACTTACCTTCTATACGTTATTATTCTAAGTATACACTATTCTAAATTAAAATTTTTTAAAATTTATTTTCTAATTTTAGTTGGATTTTCTTTAAAAGCGTATTTTTTAGTTTTTTCAACTATTATTTATTTTTAATTTTTAGTTGAATTTTCGCTAATCCTAATTATCCTAGTAAGGATAACGGGTCAAACTGTTTAAAATATTGAATAGTCATCGATCCTTAATAAGTATGCAAAATTTCGAGTTAATCCGACGTTTTGAAGGAGATCAAAATCATGTTCAAAGATTCCGTTACATACTAACATACATACGTCTGAATCTAATAAAAGCGTATTAAAAATTATAACTAGATACCTACTCAATTTCATATACATAGATTAACGAACAAACATTAACAATATTTGTTACTGCAATACCCTCATTTCATAGATAAACCGAGCCGGTTTGCCTATGAGTACCGTCCGCTATCGGGTTTTTCAATCCGATCGTTGTGCTCGACAGGAACGGCTCAGAACAGACAGCTCGCTTGAGAAGAAGAGAGTAAGTGTTCTCAGAGAATTCGCTACCCGACAACGATAATGCGTCTTGTCAAGTCTACAATACAATTTCCTAATATCTATGTTCACAGACTAACCTACACCGGACCCCTGATACACATGCTACGGACCCCTAAGTGGGGTCCATGGACCCCACTTTGAGAAACCCTGGTCTAAGGGATATAATATATAGATAAGCAAGATAGAGGATTTATGCAAGAGAACATAAACATTGGACCAATGTTTATGTTCTTAGCCCACATAAGTCCCACTGTTGGACCACAGCCTCGTCCACAATGGGAGGGAAATTGACCTAACATACCACGCTGGTCAGACGTTTGGCATAGCGTTTTATGTCGAGATTTCTTTCTCTTGCATAGATATTATCTATATATTACATCCATTAGTCGTCTTTTACGACACCCACGGGCAACATAGGGGGTGGGGAATTGTATTCCTACATCGTCACCACACGGCAATCATCTCAAACTCACAAAAAATCTAATCAATTTATGACCTGCTCTGCCAAACATCTTCGAATAAAACAAGCGCCTCTTTCAGTCTATTCTGAGTGTTGTCTTCCCTCAAGGTCTGATCGAAGTCACTGCAGGCTACCAGGAACCATATAGCGTGGATACCTTCAAAAACCTAGATGTAACAAACTAAAATTAGTAACTAATTCTGTAGCGGGTAGATTAAAATCTCTGTGTTATTACAGAGATTTTGAATGACTTGTTGGACGTGAGACATCTTAGTCGGTTCGTGACCATGAGCGATGAAAAGTGTTCGAAACGTCATGCAATCAAAATTCAAGCGATTCACAAATTTTTAACAAAAAAACCGACTTCAAACAGTAAACTAAAAAGCAAAAAACTTTACGAAGTATAAGAAAAACGTTAAAATTGCCTATAAAACTTTAAGAATTCCACCAATTTCTCAAGGATACCATCATCAGATCCCGACCTGATGACTATGGGACCACGTGGGAAGTATACCCTATCGAACAAAAAAAGAATTTTGCAAATCGGTCCAGGCGTCTTTGAGTAATCGGGGAACATACATAAAAAAAAAAATATTCCAACGCATTGAGAACCTCCTCCTTTTTTTGAAGTCGGTAAAAAATACAAACACGATAAAAGTTGTAAAAATGGTTTTATTTATATCATTTCGGCTTATATACGTCCCACTGTTGGGCTCGAGCCTCCTCCATAATAAGAAGGAAATTGACCTTACTATACCATGCTGGTCAGTCATGTTGGTATAGGGTTTCGTTTCGAGTTTTTCTTCTCTTGCACAGATTTCATGTGCATAAGGAATAAAACATATGTACAAGAGAAGGAAAATTCGAAATGAAACCTTATACCAACATGTCTGACCAGCATGGTATAGTAAGTCATATTCCTTCCCATTGTGGAGAAGGCCTGAGCCCAACACTGGGACGTATGTGGGCTGCGATGATGATGATGATGACTCGCTTAAACATCAGAAGTCATTATGAAAAGCCATAATTTTGCATCAAGTCGGAATAAGACAAATACAGTAGTAAGGTTTCCGTGTGGTGACGGAGTAAGAATACAAATCACCACTCCCTATCTTGCCCATGGGTGTCGTAAAAACCGACTAAAGGGTACCGAAAAAGGATAGGGACACGATATCGAAACGAAAGTATCGATACTGTACTTATGAAGAAGAAAAAGTATGTATCGAAGAAAAAGTATCCTACTCAATAAAGTATCGAAACAAAAGTATCGATTCTGCAAAGTATCGAGTACTGAGTACTCTTTCTAAAATCTAGGTCGTGATGAGCTTTTTTTTAGGAATTTGTCCGTCTCCGCATGGATTAAAATATGTCGATAATGAAGCTTCTAAAAAGTGTTTTAGAAGCTTCATTATACTTACATTAGATGTCGTTACCATAAGCATGAGCCGTAAGGTTAAGTTTAACATGAATACTTTCTAAAATTTATTCGATACGATACCTGCCTAAAATTACTCATTGAGTAAAAGTATCGAATAGAAAGTATCGAGTACAAAAGTATCGGTATCGAAAGAAAAGTACTCGATACTTAAAAGTATCGATACTTTTTTCGTGTCCCTAAAAAAGGGTGATGAACTGTTTTTTTTTTACTCCGATACCACAGGGAAAAGCTTACATATAATGAACATTAAAATATACATATTTACTTGTATCCATTTTTTTCTTTCACCTCTTTGACCACCAACGTCGAACATCCAGAAGTCTTGAATACCACCGTGCATTGATTTTGGTACCTAAACAAACAAACACAATTATATTGATGAATTAATATCTCTCACAATTTTGACTGCAAAAATAGCGTAAATTAAGATACACTTTTTTGAGGTGGTGCCTAGCGCCGTCCAGGGTGACAGAGGGGCGCGGCATGGCCCCGTGGCACGTCGCTTTCGTCGTTGAGCCGACCACAAATGCAGAGTTCCTTGTCTTCAGTGGTCGGCCCGACGAAATACCCCTGCGGAGTACCCTCTACTCTCGACATCCCCCCCTCGGGGACGTCGAAGTTAAGACCCTGCCAATTGGATTCGATTCTCATATCGGATAACATTTTTCGCAACCTACAAATTGTTATTTTTATCTGAGTGTAATTTAATTTCATTTCATTAATTTTGTGTTTTCGTGTGGTGACGGAGTAAGAATACAGTTCTCCACTCCCTATCTTACCCGTGGATGTCTTATAAGACGACTATAAGACTTTGTTATTGCGATTTGTAAAAATTGACTGAACAAGAGAATGGTGAGTATTATTCAAGGATAGTTATAATATCAACAATGTTAACTAGTTGGCCTAGCTTCCAATATCGTCCATTGAGGAGTTCCAAATAAAAAAACTTAATTGTACGTTTCCAGCGATCATATCTCACACGTACGTGCAGGCTCTGGAATGAACTACCTGCTGCTGTGTTTCCCGAGCGCTATGACATGTCTTACTTTAAACGAGGTTTAAGAAAGTATTTACTTCACAATAGGCAACGGCCCAGCTGTGCCCTTTAGTATAGCAAAGGTTCATGTGCGGCAGAATCACTTACCATCAGGTGTGCTGCTTGCTCGTTTGCCACCATAGGCAGTAAAAAGAAATATTACCTTCACTTTAAACTCTATTTTCTGTATGCCAGTAGTTTTCTGACGACACCGCAGTATATCAGGATCTGACGGCACGTAATCAGGTTTCTCAATAAGATCTATTCGATCCAAAAAACTGTAAACATTGAAAAAGTAACATAATTAATATAAATTTTAATTATAATGATATAACTATATTGAATAAAAATAGTAAATATTTTGTGCCGCCTGCAACTAACGACGCCCAGCAAAGTTCACCAGGTCGTCGGTCCACCTAGTCCGTCCTACACTGCGTCGTGCTACGTGGTCGCCACTCGAGAACCTTTCTTCCTAGCGGTTGTCGGTTCGGCGAGCGATGTAGCTTGCCCATTGCCACTTCATCATACTAATTCTTCGTGCTATTACACCCGTTCTTTTGCAGATTTCCATATTCCGGATTCTATCCCGCAGAAAAATCCTGAGCATAGCCCGTTCCATAGCATGCTGAGCGACTTTGAGTCTTGTTATGAGGTCTACATTTAGGGAGCACGTTTCCATGACGTAAGTCATCACTGGTAACACACACTGGTCTTAGGCCTGTGTTTTCAGACACTGAGGTATTTTGGTAGAGAAGATCCGCACTTTGTGGCGTAACATGAGAGAGGCCTACGTCCAGCAGTGGACGACGATAGGCTGAAATGATGATGATGAGTATATATTTTAATTATAATAAAATATTGTAAATAAAAATATTTTTACGAATTTTATCGCGTTTGTATTTGATTTTTGATTGATTTTTTTTTTATTGCATACGGTGGTAAACGAGCAAACAGTACACCTGATGGCAAGTGTTGCTACCGCTCGTGAACCTTTGCAAGGCCGCTGCCTACCGTGAAGAAACTGAAAGAACTGTGAAAGCGTGCAATGAGGTTCGGTGAAACTAAAGGCAACACGAAAACCCACCACACGTAAACACACTCAGAAAGTTGGGCTTCTGGCTCTCTCGCTCACCGAACGAAGTGAGAGTGTGGTACTACCCCAGACGGACCGGCCCGCGGCTGTAGACAGACAACCGTCAACAGTGTGATTCTACCACTGTTGATTGACGTTTCGGACACTTAACAACGTTCAGAAGTAGTCCACCCGTAACCATGAACGCTGTAAAGTGTCATGAACGCTGTGAAGTAGTTGTAAACGTCGGCAAATCAAATACAAACGTAATAAAATCCGTAAAATTAGTTTTATTTACAATGTATAGTACTCGCGTAAGCATCAGACAACAATAGGATAATTCAAAATGATTACTTACTATTCAGCGCTATCAATAAGTTGGTATTCATTGGATCTTTTAAAGCATTCTCTTACACCGCCATCACGCCAAAGTGCTCTAACATGATCGTAATAATCCTGAAATTAATTAACATATTACTAAATAACCTGCTTTTCCGTGTGCTGATTGAGTAAGTAATCATAAAAGACGGCTAATGGATATAACAACTATACAAAAGGAAAACTTGAAATAACACCTTGTAGCTAGGGAAACTAGGGAACTTAGGGGAACAAATTAACCCTTTTTTACGGTCAGCGCACTCCTCGCCCGGCTCCGTTCGGGGTGACAGAGGGGTGTAAGCACGCACACCCGTAACACACCCGCACTCATAACGCAGAAGTTGCCTGCGCAACAGTATTTAATAGAACATACTGTCGACAATTGTTTGTCTACTGCCGCGGGCTGCTCCATCCGGAATAGTACGTCACTCTCGCAGAAAATCGACATCTGAGTAGTAGCAATTTGTTACGGGACTTCGTTCAGTGAGTATTAGAACGGGAACCCCAATTTTCTGAGGATGTTGGCATTGGTGAGTTTTAGTGATGCCTTTAGTATAACCGAACCTAATTGCACACATTCACTCTAGCTTCACTTTCTTCAAAGTAGGCAGCGGCCTAGCAAAGATCTATGAGCGGCAGGGCAGTATCACATACCATTAGGTGAGTTTGCTCGTTCGCCACCAACAGCAATAAAAGATGGATGCCATTGTGATGTAGCCTACCCATTGACATGGTAATGGGGAGGTCACATCGCTCGACGAACCAACAACCGCTGAGGAAGAAAATTTCTCTATTGGCGACCACGTATCGGACGAGGCAGTGTAGGATGTTCCAAACTAGGTGGACTGACGCCTTGGTGAAAGTTGCTGGGCATATTTGGATGCAGGCGGCACAGGACCGCATTCTTTGGCGTATTATAAGGGAGACCTATGTCTACCAGAATGATAGGCTGATTGCAAGTAAACTGACCTCTGTATATTCCATTGGCCCACTTGGACCACATTTTAGTATGTATTGCTGCGATTGTATGTTCTTCGGGTTCTGTAAAGCGATACTAAGGTTCGACATATTGTGAACGATGTCGTAAATTGATTCATGAACGTTGTAACGTATGTGCGTAGTTTTCTCTGCCCGCTCTCTGAAAACATATATCAAATACATTCTTAATACGCGGCGACAAAGTAAGAATACAATTACTTTCTTTTTTGCCCATGAGTGTCATAAAATACGACTATGGCGTCGTCTTTTAAGACATCGACGGTCAAGATAGGGAGTGGTGAATTGTATTCCTAATCCGTCATCACACGGTCTTTCCATAGAGGACAATTTTATTATCTTTAGGCTTGAGTTATCAACCATAGTTTATGCCGATAAGAGATCCAGGAAACTACTCATAGGCCGAGTATAAAAACGCTCTTAGGCAAGTTAAAGTGTGGAAAAGATATGTCCTCTAATCCATCACTAAAGGGAGATAGATAAATGCGTAGAAAGAGGCTCGATGGCTTGTCGATAAAGTTATGGTTCAATAAGAAAAGCAGCAGTTTTTCTAAAGACGACTTTTTTTTTTTTTTTTTTTTTTTTGGGTGGGCTATGGTAAGCGCACGCGCGGTCCTGTCCGTCCGGGGCGATGAAAGGACGGCGCGCGGGCCCATAACCCACCCGTACCCACGTCACCTCGTTGTTGGGCCGACCACCGGAGCAGATGTCACTTGTCGTCAGTGGTCTTCTAAAGACGACTAAGGAATTTTATTGAGCAGATAAGACCTTTGCAAGAGAAGGAATACTCGCTATAAAACCCTATACCAACACGCCTGATTTGCGTGGTGTAGTAGGTCAATTTCACTCCAATTGTGGATGAGGCTCGATCCCAATAGTGGGACGTTTATAAGCTGTGATGATGATAATCTAAATCTGTATATATATACATATATATAAATCTTCTGTTCGCATGTTTGTAATTGCACTCCTTCTAAACGGCAAGACCGTTTCTTTTGCAATTTTTTTTAGGTGTTTAAGTGGGTTCGAGAATGGTTTAGATTAATATATGGACCCAGTAGGTAGCGCTGCTATCGATTTCAAAGAGAATTCCTTATTTTTTTAGTTTCAACAAAACAACGTCTGTCGGGTCAGCTAGTATGTATATTATAACTTACTTTGCAGTGAAACCTTGAACGTGTAAAATCTTCATTTGCTTTATAATTGTTGTTTTGCCGCTTTCACCTGTACCAAGCAACAGAAGTTTTATAGCCTGAAATATATAAAAAAAACGTAAATATTTGTTACCAAGGCCTCGGGTGAACGCACTGGGGAATATTCCCTCGCAGAGAGGCTGACCGCGTGAGGGCGATCAACGTCCCCTAAGGTACCCGTAAGAGTATCCCGCCAGGCTGACCAGGGACAATAAGGAACTCGATAGCGGTGGTCGGCTCAATGACGAAGGGGAGGGAATACAGCGAGTTATGGGGCCGTCCTCTGGCCTTTCATTACTCCAGACGGAATGGACTATAGCCCACCCAAAAAAAAGAACTTGACTTATTAGTTAGTATTTAGTTTAAAAACGTTAATATAGGGGGGTGATAAATTCACCACCCCCCTCTCTAACCCATAAGTGTCGTAAAAGACGACTAAGGGATATGATATGCAAATAACATTTATGTAAGAGAAGGAAAACTCGATATGCCCTATGCCAACACATCTGACCAGCGCGGTATAGTAGGTAAATTTCCCCCCTCCCATTGTGGAGGAAGCCCAAGTACAACAGTGGAACTTATATGGGCTGAGACGAATAATTAGATATAGTACAGTAAACCCCGTTTAAGACGATTTCGCAGGGACGCGGCCAAAAACGCGTCTTAGGCGGGAAAGCGTATTATGCGGGATAGGGAAAAAACGTGCCATTATCATTTATTTATATTCTATTGTTATTTTGAATACCTACGTATTAAATTTAACATTTAAAAATTACCTAAATAACATGTTGCTTATTTTCCTTATTTAATATACTTACTACTAGATACATTTTAAATATTAAAAATTAAAAATATTTAAATATATAAAAAAAAATATTGTTTATTATTATTACGTTACTTAAAGTAATCACTTATTTTAGTTTGACAAAAAGATTTTGAGGCATTAGCAATTACAAGATTTTCAACGTAATTTAATTTTTTCGCAGTGCGTCTTCGCTTTGATTTAAAGAAGTTACATAGCGTCTTAAATCATTAACTGCTGATAATCTCTAGGCGTGTGTCAAAATTGGACTTGACTCATCTTCTTCTTGGTCATTATTACTTGGGGTCGCTCGACAGTCGCTTGCCGCTGCCGCAAGGGGTAATATGTGTATTTGAATGGCACGTGTTGGCGTATTAAACGGGATGAGGGTCATATTAAGCATTAAGAAATGTATGAAAATATGTCTCAAGTTGCTGGGACTGTTGCAAAATGGCGTATTATGCGGGAAATCGTATTAAACGTGATCGTATTAAACGGGTTCTACTGTATTTAAATTATGTAGTGGTATTACGAGCACGATATAGTCACTCCATTGAACCAAGTTCTCTTAAAAAATTAGATTAAAAAAGTATGTATACTTACGTCGTTATAACATTTGATCCATTGTTTAATCTCTCTGTCAATTTGTTTCGAGTTGTCCTCGTCCTCGTCATAATGTTTTATACAAGGTATTAGACGCATTCTGTAAATCAATATTTAAAAAGTTATAATTATTTAGAAAGAAGAAATAAAACCGAAATTGTCAAGGACATTTTAGGCAAAACTTAATTACTAGAGCCCCCTACTAAGTAAGAGAAGTAGATAAAGATACGAGTTATAAGCCACATTTCATCTTCGAAAAATACAATTTTTTTTTTGTTTACGATCACAAACGAGAAAACAGTATACCCTGATGGTAAGTATTGCTGCGGCACGTGGCTCTTTGCTAAGCAACTGCCTACAATGAGGTTCGGTGAAACTAAAGGCATCACCAAAACCCTCCACACGCAAACACCCTCAGATAGTTGTGCTTCCGGCTCTCTCGTTCACCGAACGAAGTGCAGTAACAAATTGCTACTACTCAGACGTCGATTTCCTGCTCAGTATGATACTGCCAAAGACGAACCGGCCCGCGACTATAGACAGACAACTGTCAACAGTGACCTTCTACCACTTGTTAAATTATTTTTGTTATTATTCTCGAAGGATATAAAAGGCGTAAGTTTCAAAAAGAATCTATTTAGATTACCCTTTTATTAGGGTAACCACATCATCTCTAACCAAGACGTGCAACCAACCTTATAAACAGGGCCAGATTTAAACTTAATGCCCCTCCTGGGCCCCGGAAAAAACTGCCTGAATACTGGAATTTTACTTAAATATTTTTTTCTTTTTCGAATATTTTTTTATATAGATATTTT
Source organism: Lymantria dispar (assembly GCA_032191425.1). Taxonomy (NCBI): domain Eukaryota; kingdom Metazoa; phylum Arthropoda; class Insecta; order Lepidoptera; family Erebidae; genus Lymantria; species Lymantria dispar. The sequence goes on along the minus strand of CM063469.1, from coordinate 12,191,663 downwards.
ATTTTTTGAAATTAAAATCACTAATTTATTGCAGAAACTTTATTATATGTTATATATTCCAAAAACATAAATTTTGTATTTTTCTGACAATTATAAATTTGGCACTTTTTTTTTTGTGGGTGGGCTGCGGTCGGCGCGCCTCCGCACCACTCCGTCCGGGGCGACAGAGGGGCTTAAGCACGCAACTCTCGCAACCCACCCGAAAACCACGTCGCCTTCATCGTTGGGCTGACCACCGGAGCAGGGTTACTTGAAATCAGTGGTCGGCCCGACGGAATATCCCCTATTGGGGTACCCTCCCATCGACCAACGTCCCCCCCTCGGGGAGGACGTCGGTCTTTCCTCGCGCGGTCGGCCTCTCGGCGGGTGACGGACTAATCCCCGGTCACGTCACCCACGGCCTCGGCTAGGGTGGCATGAGGCGCAGGTAGTTGCGCCTACGCCGCCCCAGTCGCCGGCGGCGGATCTCATCGAATAAATTTGGCACTAAGGATGATTCATAATTTTGACTCATAATTGCCGCCCTGGGCACTTGCCCCGATTGCCCCTGGTGTAAATCCACCACTGCTTATAATCATCATCATCATTTCAGCCCACATAAATCCTTTCCGCAATACTGCGCTGGTCAGATATGTTGATAATGGGTTTTATGTTGAGTTTTCCTTCTTGTATGGATGTTATCTGCATATTATATCCCTTAGTCGTCTTTTACGATACCCACGTGAAGGATAGGGAGTGGTGAATTGTATTCTTACTGCGTCATTACACGGATGACTTTATAACGGTTGAAATGATTTGCAGACTTTTTGAAGTGAAACTTCTTTAGAATCGTTGTGATTTCAAACTCGATGAAACGAAAAAGTGAGTCCATAGAGACACAAACACATAAATGTATAGAATTCAGCTGGCGAGAGAATGAGATAAAGGATGAAGGATAAAGGAGTTTCTGATACTTTGCACACACTCTTTTTTTTTAATATCTATATTTTTTCAACATCATTACAGCTCACAAATGTCCCATTGCTGGGCTCGACCCTCCTCCACAATGGGAGGGAAATGGACCTACTAAACCATACTAGCCAGACGTGTTGGTGCTCCGTCGGGCCGACCACTAATGACAAGTAACCCTGCTCCGGTGGTCGGCCCAACGACGAAGGCGACGTAATGTTCGGGTGGGTTGCGGGTGTGCGTGCTTACGCCCCTCTGTCGCCCCGGACGGAGTGGTGCCAGGAGCGCGCCGACCGCAGCCCACCACAAAAAAAAAGGGTTGTTATCAATTTGTTATTTTTTTGTATTACGTGTTATCTGTATATTATATTTATTATTTACCCTTAATTATCTTTTACGACAGAAAGGAAGGCAGAACGAGAAGAAAGAGAATGGTGAATTGTATTCTTACTCAGTCACCACACGGAAAGAAAAGGATTTTTCTTTTTATATCGATAGAAATAGGTCTCCTCAAGCGTCCTATATCTCCATGTCATAATCGTTACGCTTAACAGGAAAATGATTAGAATGGACGTGTCTCGTGTGTTTTTTTTTTCTAGTAATACTCTACAGATGCGTATTGGTTAGGATACCGACTTACAGTTCAAGTGTCGCGGGTTCGAATGCCACGCAGAACAATACTGAGCGTTCCACAAATTGCAGTGTCTAAGTCTTGATGTAATCTAGGTATGTTAAATAATGTTTGTAGAGTCCTATCGCAGTACAAAGACTCTTTTTTTAAGAAAAAAATCCAGCTGATTTTTACGGGTGCCATAGAAAGTAGTGGTACCAAAATGATTTCTGATGTTTACGCGAGTACCTATTATACATCTATACCAATAAATAAAATTGGAGTGTCTGTTTGTAATGTCAAAATAATAGGCTTTTTTAATGCTCACACGGTTATTTGCACGACACCTATGCCTAAAATAGCAATTAAAAAATTTTTGTCTGTCTGTCTGTTTGTTCCGGGTAAGCTTCAAAACGGCTGGACCGATTTCAAAAATTCTTTCACCAATGAAAAGCTATAATATCAGGGCGTAAACTAGGCTATATTTTATCCCGGTATTCCCACGGGAACGGGAACTACGCGGGTAAAACGACTATAACCTATAACCGAAGCGAAGCGAGGGCGGGTTGCTAGTCTACACTAATATTATAAAGAGGAAAGATTTGTATTTTGGTATTTTTGTATGTAACGAATAAACTCAAAAAGTACTGGACCGATTTTAAAAATTCTTTCACTATTGGAAAGCTATAATATCAGGGAGTAACATAGGCTATATTTTATCCCGGTATTCTCACGGGAACGGGAACTACGCGCGTAAGGCGACTGAATCCGAAGCGAAGCGAGGGCGGATTGCTAGTTTTAAATAAAACTACTTTACGGATTTTATCGCGTTTGTATCTGATTTTTGATTGCCCGACAAAATATCTGTAATAACGATGATTACAAACAGAATGTCTGTAATAACGATGACTTGTTGGACGTGAAACATCATAGTCCGCCCGTGACTATGAACGCTGTTAAGTGTTCGAAACGTCGAGCAATCAAAAACCAAATACCAACGCCATAAAACCCGTAAAGTAGTTTTATTTAAAATAGTGGCACCATTTTATTCATTACCTGTCATCATACGGGTGGATTTAATCCTTTGCATACCTATTCTTAGTGCGGTAGCGGCTACGAATATTACCAACACTTACATTCATCGCTCATGGATGTAGTAAATGGCTTGTATTAATAGCTGATTGCCAAGACAAAAAAGAAGAAGAAGAAGAGCTAGAAGCCGAACTTTCTGGGCGTGTAGTGGGTTTTGGTGATGCCTTTAGTGACACCGAACCTTATTGCATGCATTCAGGCTCCATTCACTTTGTTCACAGTAGACAGCGGCCTAGCAATTGCCCATGAGTGTGTTTGCTCGTTTGCAAACAACAGAAATAAAAAAAGGGATAATTGCTAGCATTTTCTGTGTGGTGACGGATTAAGAATACAATTCACCACTCCCTATCTTGCACATGGATGTCGTAAAAGACGACTATGGGATATAATATGCACATATGATCTGTGCAAGAGAAGGAAAACTCGAAATGAAATGCTATATCAATATGTTTGACCAGCACGGTATAGTAGGTTATATTCCCTCCTGCTGTGGAGAAGACCCTAGCCATAGTGGGGCGTATGTGGGCTGTGATGATGATAATGAATTGGCACCAAAATACATTATCATCATACACGTCCCACTGCTGGGCTCGAGCCTCCACAATTGGAGAGAAAGTAAGCTATTATATCATACTGGTCAGATACGTTATATACGGTTTTATTTCGAGTTTTTCTTCTCTTGCATAAACGTTATATGCATATTATATGTCTTCGTCTTTTACGACACTCACGGACAAATGAATTGTAGTCTTACTCCGTCATCACACGGATAAATAATCGAAAGACCGTAAATACGATCAAGTTGAAATAAATTATAGCATATTAATTAAAAATACTAACCTTAAAAATTATAAAAACAACTTGAATGATAACGAAATCACGACTAAAGACATTTTTATCGTAAATGTTTTTTATCAATTATAATCAGATATGTAAGCGTATCATTTAATGAGTAATTTATTTGATGATAATTTAATATTAATCTATTGTGATGTTGCATTCTTGGAGACCAGTGTGCCTACTCTTGAATCTTGATTCCAATCTTAGATCCAATCGCAGCTTGAATTTGAGCAAATTTGATACTCTTGAAAGCGATACTAGCGCACGATTGGAATCAAATTTGGTGGATTTTTTTTTAACTAAATGAATTCGACTCTCGTCGATTAAGTCAAATATTTGTTACTCCCGACGTGATTTTGACGAAGTTTAAAATCGTTAATGTTGCACAATTTAGAGAAAGCGTCTTTGTGATGATAGAGTTCGATAACGTTATTAATTTAAAATAAGAAAATACGGCACATTTGGTGAAAATAATAACGGCAAACGCGAAGAATTCGTTCTCGATTTTGTTCAACAGTACCAAATATAAGTTTGGTGAGATTGACTAATGGATATGATATAGGCATAACATATATGGCTTCCAAGCCGACTATCCCGCAATACCGAGATCTCAGTATTGCGGGCTCCCGCGCTATTTGCCAATCCCGCATGATGCGGAATTACGGGCGCGGGATCCGCGGGATTTGCGGGACTGAATGAAATCGTGCATGCAAACCTTCTAATTTAATAAACTCTCAAACTCAAACAGTAATATATCTATACCAATAAATAAAATTGGAGTGTCTGTTTGTAATGTCAAAGTAATAGGCTTTTTTCATGCTCACACGGTTATTTGCACGACACCTATGCCTAAAATACAGATTAAAAAATTTTTGTCTATCTGTCTGCTTGTTCCGGGTAATCTTCAAAACGGCTGGACCGATTTCAAAAATTCTTTCACCAATGGAAAGTTATAATATCAGGGCGTAAACTAGGCTTTTTGTTTTATCCCGGTATTCCCACGGGAACGGGCACTACGCGGGTAAAACGACTAAAACCGAAGCGAGGGCGGGTTGCTCGTCATATATAAATTTACAGTTTAAAATGTGTTTTTTTTTCCTGTTGATATTTTAATTTTCTTTATGTATTTTTTGAAGAAGATTTGTTTTTTGTTTTTATTCAGTATTTGTTAGTTTTTTGTGAAGAAAAAAACGGTGTAATTTGATTGATCTCATACTAATAGTAAGCCATACTAATATTATAAATGCGAAAGTAAGGATGTTTGTTTGTTTGTAGCGCTTTCACGCTTAAACCACCGAACCGATTTCAAAAATTCTTTCACCAATGGAAAGCTATAATATCAGGGAGTAACATATGCTATATTTTATCCCGGTATTCCCACAGGAACGGGAACTACGCGGGTTTAAGCGACTGAAACCGAAGCGAAGCGAGGGCGGGTTGCTAGTACTTTAATAAATGTGTAGTTAGTTGATTAAATCACTCTTGTTGTGTGATTAATAAACGCAGTAATATCATTAATTTAGTAATACTTTAATAAATGTGTAGTTAGTTGATTAATTCATAATTTTTTTGTTAAAAATAAACGGTGTAATTTGATTAATCTCATATTAATAGTAATACGTACGTAAATAAATGTGGACTAATTCATTGTCTTATTTACCTTATATAAATGTGAATATTTTCAATATGCGGGATCCCGCAAATACCGGAATCCCGCGGGATTGAAAATTCGTAGTCCCGCAAATACCGAGATTGAATTCAGGCTGCGGGATTGGAATCCCTAATAACATCTAATGAAAAGGCAAACTAAATATAATACCTAATATTTCCGTGTGGTAATGGAGTTAGAATACAATTTTTAATTGATTACACAAATGGCGTAGTGGATATACCTACCTACAATACCAGTGTCGTGGGTTCGATTCCAATGCTTTGTGTGATCCACAAACTGTTGTTCCGAGTCTGGGTGTAATTTATGACCGTTAAATTATGTTTGTGGATCGGTGAACTAGTCCGTCACCCGCCGAGAGGCCGACCGCGCCAGGAAACGTCGGTCGATCGGACGGTACTCCTCAGGGGGTATTCCGTCGGGCCGACCACTCACGACAAGTAACCCTACTCCGGTGGTCGGTCCAACGACGAAGGCGACGTGGTGTTAAGGGTGGGTTGCAGGTGTGCGTGCCTACGCCCCTCTGTCGCCCTGGACGGAGTGGTGCGAGGAGTGCGCCGACCGCAACCCAACCCTCAAAAAAAAAAGAAAAAAACAACGATTATTTCTTTAGATGCAGTCTTACCTTTCAAAAGAAAAAAAATATTACTTCCAATCTTACCAAAAGACGACTAGGGGGTTATAATTCGCATATAAAATCTATATAAGACAAGGAAAAGTCGAAATGAAAGTACAATATATATTAACACTATTACTTTCGTAGTATTGTAGATTAATTGCCCGCTTTTTGTGCAGGAAGTACGAGCCCAAAAATAAGACATACACAAGAGAAATTATCACAATAATAGCTGTTTTCAAAACAAGGGGGTCGACGCGAGTCTAGCTTAGGTGTGAAGGAGTTTAGATTCTTTCATGGGGAGTACTCTGAAAATCTGTTTGACTTGGTACCGCCGTCACCGTTTCACAAACTTCCCCCTCGACACAGTAGCAAAGTTCATCCATTTCACCTGGAAATATTTTTTTTTTATTTTATTTATTTATTTAAGACAACACCCTGCACTAAGGAAATAATCCTTGTATTGCGGGGGACTTTACAAACATATAATTCACGGACATAAATTACATCCAGACTCAAAACAACAATTTCTGGATCGCACAAAGTGTTGTCCCGCGTGGGATTCGAACCTCTGACACTGGCGCTATAGGTCGCTATCTTAACCACTACGCCATCTGTGCACTTTTATTATGATCTTCAACCGCACGTTTCTAGTGACCATTTCTCCCACGTACGTGCAGGTTCTGGAATGAACTACCTGCTGCTATGTTTCTCGAACGCTATAACATGTCCCTCTTTAAACGAGGTTTAAGAACCGGTGAATTGTATTCTTACTTTGTCACCACACGGCAGGTAGATAGTTAGAAAAGCACTCTTAATAAAACAGAAATAAGTAACGAAACCCTTTATTATACTATTACTAGAATTAATAATTAAAATATTACACTTACAAAATAACTTATAACGTCTTTAAAATTAAGCATTAAACTTGAGAAAATTTGAATTTCAAAGTATAAATTAAAATTATAAATTATATCAAGTTTCCAACGTATCTGAATGGAATTATAATTCCAAAATCTGTATTAATTATGTAATGATAAATGTATTTTGGAATGGAATCTTTTATTTATTATCTATTAATTCTAATCTTTTATTTTTGGATTTCAATATGTAAATTGAATTAAGTTTCCAACGTAGCTGAATGGAATTATAATTCCAAAATCTGTATTAATTATGGAATTATAAATGTATTTTGGAATGGAATCTTTTATTTATTATCTATTAATTCTAATCTTTTATTTTTGGATTTCAATATGTAAATTGAATTAAGTTTCCAACGTAGCTGACTGGAATTATAATTCCAATATGTTTGTAATAATTATGGAATGGAAAATCGACAAAAGACAAATATCACACAGGTAGTGTACGAAAGAAACAACAGACACAGTCAAAATTATCCGATTGACTCTTTCTAACGATCGACGTGCAATATTTATGACTGGGTACTGTATTTTTAAATATTTATTTATGTACATTTTTAATTATTATAACAGTTGTGAATGTCAAAATAAGGTCGTTCAATATTAGACGTGGACATCGTCCAATTGAAGTTGTACCATCTGATTATCATTTGCCAAGACACCGTCTCTTAAAAACATTTGAAGATTCATCTCCGAGAGATCCTGAAAAAGCATTTTTGTTATCACTTTCAAACAAAACCTCATCAGTTCTTTCACAGCTCATATACGTCCCAATACTGGGCTCGAGTCTCCAGTAATGGAAGGGAAATTGACCTACTATACCACGCTGGTCAGACGTGTTAATATAAGGGTTTCATTTCGAATTTTTCTTCTCTTGCATATAGGGATATTTCCCTCGGATGTCTTTTACTAAACCCATGGACAGGATAACCGATGGTGAATTTTATTCTTACTCCGTCACCACACGGTAATTTTATCAATTCTTATCAATTCGTAGTGTTTCAATGTTGAACGATGCTCAGATGGTTTAATGTAGAGGTTTTATTTCGAGTTTACCTTCTCTCTAGGGATGTGACTTGGAGGGAAAATAACCGATTAATGAAATGATCGATATTTTGTTCTTTAAAAAAATCGATTAATTAAAAATAAAAAATCGATTATATTTTCGATTCGATTATAAAATAATCGAAAACGATTATAAAATAATCGAAATCGATTATAAAATAATCGATTTTTTTCTCCCAACAGGATTATGATGACCTTTTTTTAGAAAATGTGAGCTTTATTTTCTAATATACTATGACGCATGCAGTATCGTGATGACTATTTTTTTTTTAGGAAATCTGGCAGTTTAGTAATCGATTAATTATAATATAAAAATAATCGATTATTACAAAAAAATAATCGATTAAAAGTCGATTATTTTTCAGGAGAGATAATAATCACTGTATTCTTGTATCCTGCTCCATCATCACATAGAACGAATCAATCAAACCTATATTTTTATTTCATCATCATCATCGCTGCCCACATACGTCCCACTGTTGAACTCGATCCTCCTCCACAATGGGAGGGCATTTGACCTACTATACCGTGCTGATCAGACATGTTGGTATAGGGTTCCATTTCGAGATCCCTTCGCGTATTATATCCCTTAGTCATCTTTTACGACATTCACGGGCAGGATAGCGGATGGTGAATTGTATTCTTACTCCGTCACCACACGGAGAACATAATATAGTAAATTAAAACTATATACTATAGTTCAAGGATCCTTCCGATCGTTCAACTTCACGGGTGGATCCTCCCATCTTGACCATGAACGCTGACCTTACCTCGCCGTTAACGCTATGAGTGTAAACAGAAGAGTCTTCAGTATTAAAACCGCGTTGCAATATCTTTGGACGTCTGGGATTCTTCGCAATGCCTCTACCACGACGCGCTGGTTGAAATTCAGCAACTGGGCACAAGATTAAAGTCACTAAAGATGTTAAGGAAATAAAAGACAAAGAGACGCAGATAATATTACTGCAGAAGTCAAACTCGAAATTAAAATTCTGTATCAACACGTCTGACCGGTGTGGTATAGAAAGAGTTACTTTGTTTTATGGAGTTAGCTTTCATTATTCATCATCATCATTTCAGCTCAAATATGTCCCACTGTCGGGCTCGAGCCTCCTCCACAATAGGAGGGAAATTTATCTAACTATACCACGCTGGTCAGACCGGTTGCTATAGGGTTTTATTTTGCACGCATGCCGCTCTAGCCGAGGCCGCGGGTGACGTGACCGGGGAGTTAGTCTGTCACCCGCCGAGAGGCCGACCGCGTGAGGAAAGACCGACGTCGTCCCCGAGGGGGGCACGTCGGTCGATGAGAGGGTACCCCAAGTAGGGGGTATTCCGTCGGGCCGACCACTGATGACAAGTAACCCTGCTCGTGGTCGGCCCAACGACGAAGGCGACGTGGTGTTCGGGTGGGTTGTGGGTGTGCGTGCTTACGCCCCTCTGTCGCCCCGGACGGAGTGGTGCGAGGAGCGCGCCGACCGCAGCCCACCCTAAAAAAAAATAGGGTTTTATTCCGACTTGAGATTATTGATCTTATCGCGTTTGTATTTCATATTTACTTTCTCGAATTTTCGAATATTTTTAGCGGTGAGTCCTTCCCTGACCGTGAACGCTGAAAAATGTTCGAATCATCGTAAAAATAAAAAATCAAATACAGACGCGATAAAATCAGTAACTAATCATTTTATTTCATAATAAATGTTTAAATTAACGGCGGTTCTCGGAATTACAACAATAAATATATATACATAGATTAATTTTATTGTGCTAGAATAACCCATTACTAAGAAAATATTGGCGGCGATAAATATTGTTTTAATATAATTAAACGGCACTAAAACGCGGTCTCTAAATGTCGGCCTCATAAAAAAGCTGAAAATCGTTCATCGTTTAATGGAATCCGGAATACTGTAATCCGTAGAGAGCGGGTGTAATCGACATAGCCCGTAGGATTAGCACGTTGGAATGATTAGCATTTGGGCAAGTCACATCGCTCGTCAATCCAATGAACGTTGGGGAAGAAAGGTTCTCGAGTGGCGACCACGAATCAGATGACGCAGCGTAGGACGACCCCGTACCAGGTGGACTGACGACATCTTGAAAGTCATAGGGAACAAAAAGGTGGACCAGTACCGTTTCAAGTGACTTTCTCATGGGGAGGTCTATGTCCTAGCGTGGACGTCTACGAACTGTCGAATGGATAGAAACAAATGATGCGTTGTCTTTGTCGTGTGGTGACGGAAGTAAGAATACAACTCACCTGCCCGAGGGTGTCGTAATAAATGACGATAATGGGATTAATATCTTTTTAAAGTACACTAAGGATATTTATTATCTTTGTATTGCTGTCAGACTTTACAAACATACTCGTATAATGAACAGACAAAAATTACATACAGACTCAGAGCAACAATTTGTGGATCACACAGTGTTGTCCTGTTTTGGGAGTAGGTTTCGGTCGGCGAACTCCTCGCACTCAGTGTTGCCAACTTAGGGGTTTTCCCCCCAAATTTAGGGGGAAAATAAGTGGGATGGGGTTTTTTTAGGGGCGTTCTATTTTTAGGGGCATTCTTAGGGATTTTTTGAATAAAAAAATAAAAATAAAAGCATAGCGACTTCTAGTATCCATCAGCACGATATCAGCCTTATTCGCAAGAATAGTCCTGTCCGTGGTGATAGATCGGTCCCAGTAGAGCTTGGAGCTTACATAATTATTATTATTATTGTTTATTAAGTAACTATGTCTCATAAATGTCACATATATGAGGCATATTTCTTTTTTGACCGGATATATATTTATTTTCAGTACGGGTACTAATTTATTATTTATTCTTATTTTAATGAAATCATTTTTAGGGGGATTTTCATGTAATTGTATTAAGTTTAGGGGTTTTTAACTATGATTTAGGGATAAATATTTTAGGGAGTTGGTAACACTACTCGCACCACTCCGTCCGGGGCGACAGAGGGGCGTAAGCACGTACACCCGTAACCCACTCGTATAGCACGTCACCTTCGTCGTTGGACCGACCACCAGTGCAGAGTTCCTTGACTTCAGTGGTCGGCCCGACGGCATACCCCAAGGGAGTACCCTCTACCGTCGACGTCCCCTACTGGGACGCCAATCGCCGTCGCGAGGCTAACCTCTCCGCGGGTGCCCGGACTAAATCCCCGGTCCGATCACCCGCAGCCTCTGCTAGGGCGGCATCAGGTGCAGGTACTCTCGCCTGCGCCGTCCCAGTCGCAGGCGGAGGACCGTGTTCGCGTGGAGACTTTCCTCCCGCACATGGTCCTCCGCCTCCTTCCGCGAGATGACAGCCTCGCAAAAAGTGTTGTCCTGCGTGAGATTTGAACCCTTGACATTGGTACTGTAGGTCGGTATATTAACCACTACGCCATATGTGCATTTAATATGCGGATACAATCTATGCAAGAGAAGGAACAATCGAAATAAAACTATATCAAACGTCTAACCAACTGGTGTGGCAAGTAAATTTCCCTCATTTGCATCACACCGGAGCTATTAATAGACATGTCGTTTTATGTAATTTTATTTAAATGAAATTAGTAAATAAATAAAAAAGAACATGTGGCACTCGGGGACTGCCGCGGTAAAGCTATAAGCATAGCATTTTTTATCAACTTATGCAATTACAATTATTTATTTTTTATTTATGCAGTATTTTTTTCTTTGATATTAATTTAAGTTACACTTTTTGAGCGTGGTGACCGATAAGAAAACAAATGTACTATATGTATAACAATATAGGCGGTTTCGATTACCACTGTCGTCCGCTGAAGATCGTTGGGACCGTTAGAAAACGCGCGAAAACACTTTTGTGACGTAAGCTACGCAAAGCGGCGGCACGTGTGCGCACCGAGACGGACGAACGCAGAATGTGTCGACGACCGTACACTCGGCCATCTAGCTAGCTCGTACCATGTAGCTAGCTACATGGTAGGGGGGTGCGAGGTTTTATTTTCGTTACGGAATTTCTTGATTCGGTCCCCGCGCCAAGCCCGCCATAAAAGCTATGCAATAGCTTAAAAGACAAACCCGCTGAGTTTCTTGCCGGACCTTGTAAGTGCGGTCGCATTCCGACCCCAGGGGGTTTATGCATAATGATTTGAATAAACCATCTTGTTATGATAATACTTACATGTTGAGGAGGCTGTAGTATTTCTGCAGACAATCTGGCCGCGCGGTACATTCTCCAGAGCTGATAGTGCCCGGGCACTGTCTGGTACTATGTTTGACGTGCCCTGGAATATAATTTAAGAAAATAATTTCATTACATAGATCTGTAGAGCTCGAGCCTCCTGCACAACAGAAAGGAAATTAACTATACCATACTGGTCAGACAAGTTGGTATAGGGTTTTATTTCAAGTTTTCCTTCTCTTACATAGATGCTATACGTATATTATATCCCTTAGTCGTCTTTAACGACATCCACGGGCGAGATAGAGAGTGGATGAATTGTATTCTTACTCAGTCACCACACGGAAAAGGACTTGATAACTTGATAACTTTATTTATTTGTCTCAACATGTGTACAATAAGATGTTACATAATTTATAGAACCAACATGTTCTGTCCATTAGAAGACATGCAAACTTATAATAATGATGTATATGGTAACACAATTAAATATCTATTAATACTAATCATTAAATAACATATAATCATAAGAAATTCTACTCGTTGCCAAATAATTGTAATTAATTAAAATATTTAATTATAACTTTCCGTGTGGTGACAGGGTAAGAATACAATTCACCACTCCCTATCTTACCCGTGGATGTCGTACAAGACGACTATGGGATATACTGTGCACATAACATCTGTGCAAGAGAAAGAAAGCTCGAAATGAAACCCTATACCAACATGTCTGACCAGCATGGTATAGTAGGTCAGATTCCCTCCTGTTGTGGAGGAGGCCCGAGCCCAACAGTGGGACGTATGTGAGCTGCGATGATGATGATGAATTAAAATATGAATGTCAGTATTGAATGAATTGAAATAGATTAGTAGTCAAGTAATTATAATAGATTAAAATAAAAATGTCATTAATTAAATTATTACAGTAAGGAATGAATTTGTAATAATAATAAAAAATTAATAAGTTAGTATAATTACAATTTCTATAGCACCATAGACCATATCCTCACGCTTCGGCAGATTATACAAAAGACCGAGGAGTATAATCGGCCCCTGTGCTTAGCGTTTGTGGACTATGAGAAAGCCTTTGATTCAGTCGAAACTTGGGCGGTGCTGCAGTCCCTTCAGCGGTGCCAAATCGACCATCGCTATATCGAAGTGCTGAAGTGTTTGTATAGGAACGCCACAATGTCAGTCCGTATCCGGGATAAGAGTACGAAACCGATCCAGTTGCAGAAAGGCGTGAGACAGGGAGATGTCATCTCTCCGAAACTGTTCACCACTGCACTGGAAGATGTCTTCAAGCTCTTAGACTGGACTGGACTCGGCATCAACATTAACGGCGAATACATCACTCACCTTCGATTCGCAGACGATATCGTCGTTATGGCAGAATCCATGGAGGACCTTGGCACTATGCTCAATGATCTCAGCAGGGTATCCCAACTAGTGGGTCTACGAATGAACATGGACAAGACGAAAGTCATGTCAAATACCCATGTCATTCCTGTACCGGTCCTAGTTGGCAATGCGATTCTCGAAGTTGTCAATCACTATGTTTACCTAGGACAAACAGTCCAGTTAGGTAGATCCAATTTCGAGAAAGAGATCAGCCGACGAATCCAACTCGGTTGGGCAGCGTTCGGGAAACTTAAGAGGATCTTCTCGTCCAACATACCTCAGTGTCTGAAAACACAGGTCTACGACCAGTGTGTGTTACCAGTGATGACTTACGGCACGGAAACGTGGTCCCTAAATGTAGGCCTCATATCAAGGCTCAAAGTCGCTCAGCGTGCTATGGAACGGGCTATGCTCGGGATTTCTCTGCGAGATAGAATCCGGAATACAAAAATCCGCAGAAGAACGGGTGTAACCGACATAGCACGAAGAATTAGCACGCTGAAGTGGCAATGGGCAGGCCACATCGCTCGACGAACCGACAACCGCTGGGGAAGAAAGGTTCTCGAGTGGCGACCACGCATCGGACGACGCAGTGTAGGACGTCCCCCCACTAGGTGGACCGACGACCTAGTGAAAGTTGCTGGGCGTCGTTGGATGCAGGCGGCACAGGACCGCACATTGTGGCGCAATATGAGGGAGGCCTACGTCCAGCAGTGGACGGCAATAGGCTGAAATGATGATGATGATGATGATGAATTACAATTTACAATATAGCTACATCCTCAAGAAAATCTTTTATGTTATAGTAGCATTTATTTGTCAATATATTTTTTAGTCTCTTTTTAAATTCAGTAATGTTTAGGTCCTTTAAAGCATTCGGTATTTTATTATATATTATAGGAGCCATGCAAATAACGCTCTTTCCTAAGAGGGACGTTTTAGCCGCATGCAAACACAGACTGTGTTTGTCACGGCGACTGCGAATACTAACATCGGACATTTTGGGAAAGAGATGTAGATTTGATTTCACAAATACAGATGTCTGATAAATATATAATGAAGGGAAAGTTAAAATTTTATATTTTTCGAAATATGGTTTACAACTTTCTACCACTGGTAAGCCAAACATAGCACGGACGCATCGTTTTTGAAGCTTGAAAATATTTTCTTTTTCAACTGAGTTGCCCCAGAATATGACACCGTATCTATTTAAGTAGTGATTCAAAAAGACCATGGTATGCAGTGAGTAATGTAGTAATATTTACTTCAGATGCTAGTTTATAAAGCGCGTAGGAACTACTACTTAATTTTTGAGATAGCTGTGCAATATGCGCTTTCCAGTTGAGTTTAGCATCAATAATGAAACCTAGAAACTTGGCACTGTCAACTCTATTTATGTTATAGTTTCCATATTTAATACAAATTTCATTATCGCGTTCATTAGCTCGTTGGCTAAAATGTATTATGTTTGTCTTGTCAAAATTAATTAATAAATTATTAATATTCAAGATAGCATAGCATAGCATCCAAGATACAATGGACTCACCTTAGCGAAAGATATCTTTGTGATTTCAACGACTTTATTTCTGGACACGTTGTGTATAGCGAGGTGGTTCATTACATCTTCCAGCGATGGATTCAAACCTTCCATCTGTAAAGCATGGCACTGAATCAATAATATTATTTGATAAGCCATTTTTAACCAAGTTTGATGGTAGTATTTATTAATACTGAAGGTAGTTACTAAAAAAACTTTAGCTTTTGGATGTTATAAAAGGAGATTAGGAGTTTCAAATCGACCTGAACCAAGACTATGCCGTCAGGTTAAATAGGTTTTTTAAGCAGGATTGACGTCAGGTTGGCGGCCTATCATAAAACTATTGTGAAAACATTAACAATATGTACGGTAGTAGGAGAGTAGGTGAATATTGTGTCGATTGCAAATAAATGGAATAAGAGTAAGAAGATGATGACGCCATTTTGAACAGCTGCAATGACGAAAAATGTTGGCGAATTAGTTTCTTTATCATTACTATCTCATCCCATATACATTACGTCCCTAAGGGGCGACGTCGGGAGTAGAGGGTACTCCCTCGGGGTATTTCGTCGGGTCGACAACTGAAGAAAAGGAACTCGGCTCCGGTGTTCGGCCCAACGACGAAGGCGACGTGCTACGGGTGGGCTACAGGGCCGCGCGTCGCCCCCACTGTCGTCCCGGACGGAGCCGAGCAGCGGATTCGCTGATCGTCGACCCAGCCCAAAAAAAAAAAATCATATACGTACCACTGTTGGACTTGAGCCTCCTCCATTATGGGAGGGAATTTGACTTACTATAGCACGCTGGTCAGACGTATTGGGATGGAGTTTCATTTCGAGCTTGCCTCATCTTAGATCAATGTTTTATATTATCCCTTAGTATATCGTCTTTTACGACACCCAGGGGCAAGATAGGAGCTGTTCTTACTTCGTACACACGGCAGATGAAAGTTTAAATTGAATAAAATCAGTACAATAACACCGGGTTACAGTTAAATACGTAATAAATACTGTAATAACGGTGCCAAGTATTCATACGGTTCTTCTAGTCATTGCTTATTAACATTACCTCAAAGACGAGGAGTGTAGCTGGATGTTTAAGTCTTAGATGCGTGCGGAGATCGGATCGGATACGGAAGCGTTTAGGGCACCGTCCACACGCCCAAGCCCTAACTCCGCTATGTATCAGGCGATGATTACGCATAGCTGTCGACCTGCAAATATAAAATGATAGCTGTACCCAACGCGCGTTGCTACGCCACTAAAATAAATTTGAAGGAAAGACATTACACAAATATTCAATTTATTTCGAGTCATTTTTATTGATTTTGTATGTTTTCGTTTCAATTCAAATCAGCATTAACTGTCACGGCAATGTATAAAATTAATTGGAACGATAGTGGCGCCATCTGTCGAAGATTTGTAGTACCAACTGAGAAACCTTCGTGGGCTATTGCACAATATTTTTCTGAAGATCATCACATGATCAAATGCATAGTTTACAATTCTATAAAGGACATACAAACAAACAATCATTTTTTATATACAGGTTGAAACAGGTTATGGGGCAACTGTTCGAGTATGTTGTAGTTTAACGGACATAGATCATAATTAGAAAGTATATTACACAAAAAAACAATAAAACATAAAAGTTATAGTGATTACAAAAATGTGTGTCTAAGAGTCTATGCCTTAAATGTTACGTATTATGTAGGCATGTTACGCGTCGACAGTATAAATAGATGACTTGCGCGAACGCTTCAATGGCAGCGTAGGTACAAAGGCGAATTGTCAACGGTCAATCAGCTGATTTAAAGCGAAGTTTGTCTTGCTTATGCGAACGTAATCATTGATTTATTCAATTTCTAATGAACATTTAACAAAGTACGAATATGTGGCAAACTTTATACATTTCAATCAGATTTACACGAAAAGGCGATGACAAAATTGAAAAATTTACATGTCTCTAATTCATTAACGAATCGATATTTTCAATTCAAATTTTGTTCATGGGTTCCTACCACCATTGCCTAGCTCCCGTTTGACCAGTTGCCTCATAATCTGACACACTCTGTATATAAAATATAACTATACTTTTCATTTGGGTAACGTTTCCGTATGGTGACGGAGTAAGAATACACTACTCCTTATCTTGTCCATGGATGTCGTAAAAGACGACTAAGGGATATAATACGCATATAACATCTATGCAAGAGAAAGAAAACTCGAAATAAAATCTTATACTAACGTATCTGTGCTACATGGTATAGGAAGGTTAATTCCATCGGGCCGACCACTGATGAAAAGTAACCCTGCTCCGGTGGTTGGCCCAACGACGAAGGCGACGTGGTGTTCGGGTGGGTTGCGGGTGTGTGTGCTTACGCCCCTCTATCGCGCCGGACGGAGTGGTGCGAGGAGTGCGCAGACCGCAGCCCACCCAAAAAAAAAAAAAAATAGCTCATATACGTCCCACTGTTGGGCTCGGGCCTCCTCCATAATAGGAGATATTGACCTTACTATACCATACTTAACAGACAGGTTGGTATAAGGTTTTATTTCGAGTTTTCCTTCTCTTGCATATATCATCATCGCAGTCCGCATACGTTCCACTGTTGGGCTCGGGCCTCCTCCACAATGGGAGAGAATTTGACCTACTATACCATGCTGGACAGACAGGTTGGTAAGGGTTTCATTTCGAGTTTTCCTTCTCTTGCACAGATTTTATGTGCATATTATCCTTAGTCGTCTTATACGACATCCATGGGCAAGATAGGGAGTAGTGTATTCTTACTCTGTCACCACACAGAATTAATAAAAATTTTCCTAGTGGTAGGAGCACACTGTCGACAGTTATCTGTCTACAGCCGCGGGCCGGTCCGTCCGGGGCAGTACCACACTGAGCAGAAAATCGACGTCTGAGTAGTAGCAATTTGTTACTGCGCTTCGTTCGGTGAGCGAGAGAGCCGGAAGCCCAACTTTCTGAGGGTGTTTGCGTGTAGAGGATTTTGGAGGTGCCTTTGGTATCACTGAGCCTTAATGCACGCATTCACACTCCCTTCACTCTCTTCGCGGTAGGCAGCGGCCTTGTAAAGGTCCATGAGCGGCAGCAACACTTACCATCAGGTGTACTGTTTGCTCGTTTGCCACTGCTTGCAATAAAAAAACAAATTAAATATTGAACACTCATTAGCTTTACCTTCTAAATGCGACTCCACAAACATCACAGGGGAAGGGACGTTCCCCAGTATGGACACGAAGGTGTTCATTACGCATGGATAGGGTACGGAACGCGTGTCCGCATACCGGACAGGTGTGAGGTCGCCGTGTACATTCCGTACGCAAATGCGTACTGTACTCCGAGTGAGATGAGAACGATTTATTACATGATGAGCAGGTCACATCAGGATCTTGGTTATGCACCTGTCTGAAAATATAAATATACTAGCTGTGAGTCAGCTGATGACAGATGTTGTTCTGTTCAAATAAAATAAAAGAAATTCGCCTTGACATTGGTATAGTAGGTCGGATTCCCTCCCATAGTGGAGGAGGCCAGAGCAACAGTGGGACATATTTCATATTTTAAACAAAAATATTACGACGTTACGAACAATTTTCAGCGTTCATTGTCACATTAGGACCCTGGAGGAATTCTTCATTTACATCCTTTTTGTGATGTGGTCACAATTCCTCGTGTGATGACGGAGTAAGAATACAAGCCACCAATTCCTATCTTGCCCGTGGGTGTCGTAAAATACGACTGAGGGATTAAATATGCATATAGCATCTATGAAAAGAAAGAAAACTCGAAATAAAACCCCTATACCAACCAGTCAGATCAGCGCGGTGTAGCAGGTCAATTTTCCTCCTATCACGGAGAAGATTCGAGCCCAAAAGTGGGACGCATATTTTTCTTTGTCTTTTTTTTAAATTTTTATAAGTCTACACCCTGCACTAAGGAAATAATCCTTGTATTGCGGTGGCACTTTACAAACATAATTAACGGACACAAATTACATCCAGACTTAGAACAACAATTTGTGGGTCGCACAAAGTGTTGTCCCAGGCGGGATTCGAACCCGCGACACTGGCACTGTAGGTCGGTGTCTTAACCACTACGCCATCTGTGCAGTCAAGCAGTGTTGTTGCTGAGGTGACAATGAAATTTATTAAGGATTCAAATTAATAACAGAATTAGTATGACAAATATAACATACTTGAGATGGTTGCGTAGATCTTGTGCATGGGTGAAGGTTGCCGGACAATGTGTGCACGCGTTTGATGAACCTGTTTGATGGGGAGTAAGAGTGAATTAAAAACCTTTTATTTTTCTCACCCCATCACCTTGTGGTGGTTTTTAAAGTACTACTTCGGGATATTCCACTGATTAAGTGGGAATAAAGTGGTTATCTATTGTTTTGTCATAGATTTCGAATAATTTAAGACAAATTGTCTAATAATTCCCGTGCGGTGACGGAGTAAGAATACAATTCACCACCCCCTCTCTTGCCCGTAGGTGTCGTAAAAGACGACTAAGGGATATAATACGCATATAATATCTATACAAGAGAAGGGACACTCGAAACAAAACCCTATACCAACATGTCTGACCAGCGTGGTATAGTAGATCAATTTAAGTAGTTACAATTTTTAAGATAAACTAACACTTATTTGGACTCATTAATTCAAATATTCTTTTTACTTAAATTAGAGATAGATGCGAAACAAGCTGAACGCTTAAGTCGATCGTCGATCGTGCCTCAATATCTCGACTCTGAGCGGAACGCGACAATCAATGGCGTCAGTTTTCGTACGTACAACCGGCATTCATCAATTTATAAGACATTTTAAATAAACCTACTTTACGGATTTTATCGCGTTTGTATTTGATTTTTGATTGCCCGACGTTTCGAATACTTTGCAGCGTTCATGATCACGGGCGGACTAAGATGTCTCACATCCAACAAGTCATCGTTATTGCAGAAAATTTATAATTATCTACCCGATACAGAAAATAGTTATTAAATATTGACACACATTTTGATACAAATTCATTGCCAGTGTAGGAAGAAAATTATTCTATATGAAAAAATTAAATTGTTTATGGTTAGTAATTATTTAACATTAAAATTAATAGTAATTATATTTAAAAACCTAACAATCTAGTATACTACCACCGGTACGGAACACGGCCACACTGAGAAAGATCCGACAAGAAAACTCAGGTGACAATGCTAAATTAATATTAATTTTGAAGGCGGCTTACTTTATGTTACTAAACGGGTAAACATCAAGAAATCATAATTTATAAGACGTTATTGCGTCAATAATGATAATGCGTGTGTCCAATTTTAACGTAAAAAAATATACCGACATGGAGCAAGTTAATAAGTTGCCTGCGGGCAAACACACACGTTGTGTTTACTTTGACTTATGCAAGTTGGCGTATAAGTTGGACTATACCTGGCGTGTTTCAACCGCCTTCAAAAAAGGAGGAGGTTCAACTGTATTTTATTTTATTTTTGTTACCTTTATTCTTATTTTTATTTGAAAGCTGATGCTTCCCGTGTGGTCCCGTTTCAATTTGATCCAGTTCTGTTCATGGCGTTCATGAGGAAACGGTTGAAATCGTTTTTTTTTGTTTAGAATTATCATACAGAATTGTCATAAAGATGTGTAGCAAAAATTCTATTATACGCCCTTTACCTTGCGTACAATTATCTCTCCCTGAAGACAGATCACAGTCGCTATGTTGATCCTTTCTATGTTTATACAGAGCCGTTTTGTTCGGTAAGATTTCTTCACAATCATGACAAGCTATCCTATAACAGCGTATTAATATTATTAATAAACTAGCAACCCGCCCTCGCTTCGCTTCGGTTTCAGTAGTCTATCCTGCGTAGTTCCCGTTCCTGTGGGAATACCGGGATAAAATATAGCCCAGTTTACTCCCTGATATTATAGCTTTGCATCGGTGAAAGAATTTTTGAAATCGGTCCAGCGGTTTTAAATATTACCCGGAACAAACAGACAGTAAAAAAAATATAAAGTGTATTTTAGGCATATGTATAGTGCAAATAACCGTGTGAGCATGAAAAAAGCCCATTATTTTGACATTACAAACAGACACTCCAATTTTATTTATTGACTAGCAACCCACCCTCGCTTCGCTTCGATTTTAGTCGTTTTACCCGCGTAGTTACCGTTCCCGTGGGAATACCGGGATAAAATATAGCCTAGTTTACGCCCTGATGTTATAGCTTTCCATTGGTGAAAGAATTTTTGAAATCGGTCCAGCCGTTTTGAAGATTACCCGGAACAAACAGACAGACAGACAAAAATTTTTTAATCTGTATTTTAGGCATAGGTGTCGTGCAAATAACCGTGTGAGC
This sequence comes from Lymantria dispar, assembly GCA_032191425.1. Classification (NCBI taxonomy): domain Eukaryota; kingdom Metazoa; phylum Arthropoda; class Insecta; order Lepidoptera; family Erebidae; genus Lymantria; species Lymantria dispar. The sequence goes on along the minus strand of CM063469.1, from coordinate 12,170,417 downwards.
ACGAAAAAAGCCTATTATTTTGACATTACAAACAGACACTCCAATTTTATTTATTGGTATAGATATAGATCTATACCAATAAATAAAATTGGAGTGTCTGTTTGTAATGTCAAAATAATAGGCTTTATTCATGCTCACACGGTTATTTGCACGACACCTATGCCTAAAATAGCAATTAAAAAATGTTTGTCTGTCTGTCTGTTTGTTCCGGGTAATCTTCAAAACGGCTGGACCGATTTCAAAAATTCCTTCACCAATGGAAAGCTATAATATCAGGGCGTAAACTAGGCTATATTTTATCCCGGTATTCCCACGGGAACGGGAACTACGCGGGTAAAACTACTATAACCTATAACCGAAGCGAAGCGAGGGCGGATTGCTAGTTTTAAATAAAACTACTTTACGGATTTTAAGGCGTTTGTATTTGATTTTTGATTGTCCGACGTTTCGAATATTTTGCAGCGTTCATGGTCACGGGCGGACTAAGATGTCTCATGTCTTCGTCGCCCTCACGCAGTCTAGGGCGACATCAGGCACAGGTAACAAATATCGACCCTAACCAAAATAATTCAAAACTTTTATATCAGTTTCGTTATTTTCAATTCAGATATCCGATAGTTTCGGTAAATGGTACCTGCATTTAGATATACTAGTGGTCGGCGTGTGGTCGAAATTCGGCCATAATTCATTTTAATTAATTTTTCTGCTACACAATTTTCTTTAATTTTATTTATGTATAATTGTAAATTGAGCAAGCTGTATTTCATTAATAACTAATATATAAGCACAAATCTTTAGTAGACATTGTCATCATAATTATGATTGTTTGACATTCAGTTCGACCAGAGATTTTAACCGTAAACAAAAGTCTATAAGCGTTGCTACGCAACACACACAGACGTGTGTGTGTGTAGCGATTGCGTTGTAGTGTGCGTAATACTTTTTTTAATGAATTTAATGTATTTCTAATCCATTATTATATGAAATTTCAGTTTTATGCACTTCTCTTCATTATATACTTCAACTGTGCCAAATTTCATATTTGTCCATTCACGTAATTTTCGTAAAAAGGGGTGCAAAGTTTTTGCTTCACGTATTTATATATTAGATACTTAATATTTTTATGTGATAGGAGCAAACTGTTGATAGTTGTCTGTCTACAGCCGCGGGCCGGTCCGTCCGTGAGTAATACCACACTGAGCAGGTAAACTACGTCTGAGCTTTATCTTGGTTACTGCATTGCAAGAGAGCCGGTGGCCAAACATTCTGAGGGTGTTTGCATGTGAAGTAGGGATTTGAAAAATAATTGATTTTTATAAAAATCTTTAAAAAAATAATCGATTATTTTTTTGTAATAATCAAATATAACAAAATAATAAAAAATCGCTTAATAATCGATTTTTTATTATACGAAATTCGATCGAATTTAATCGATTATTTCACTGCCAGATGTCCTAAAAAAAGGTCATCACGATATTGTGTGCAGTGTTTCATACTATATTAGAAAATAAAGCTCACATTTCCTAAAAAAAAAACAATAATAATGGTCATCATAATTCTGTTGGAAGAAAAAATCGATTATTTTATAATCGATTATTTATTTTTAATTAATCGATTATTTTATAATCGATTTATTTTAAAGAACAAAAATCGATTATTTAAAAAAACGATTATTTTTCCCTCCAAGTCACATCCCTAATGTGAAGGGTTTTAATGACTAGTATCACCGAGCCTCATTGCACGTATTCACTGTCTAAAAGAAGAAAATGAAGGACTTTCTTCACGGTAGGCAGCGGCCTAACAAACATCCATGAGCGGCAGCAACACTTACCATCAGATGTACTGTTCGCTCGTTTGCAGCAGCAACAAAAAATATTATCGTTACCTGTAATCATCCCTTAAGTTCTTCTTATTAATACCAGGGTCATCAGGATTCGTTTTATCATGTGCCTTCTTTTTATGATACGACATACTCCAACTGCAGAAATAAATAATCATCATCATCATCGCAGCCCACATACGTCCCACTGCTGGGCCCGGGCCTCTCCTACAATGGGAGGGAATTTGACCTAATATACCATGCTGGTCAGGCATGTTGGTATAGGGTTTCATTTCGAGTTTTCCTTCTCTTGCACAGATGTTATGTGCATACTATATCTCTTATGGCCGGTTTCTAAGATCCTCAGTTAAACTGTCAATAGCTATTGGTTCAATAAAGTTAAGCGTAAGATAAACGCTCGATAACTTACGCTGCGTTTCTGAATACCCCACGTGCTGTCAAATAACTATGAAACCGATAACTGGTTTCTTAAATTGTCACTAGATGGGGCTCTTAATAAGACTTGAGTTTACAATTGATTTTTTCATTTTATTTCATCTTTATTACCAATATTATTAATATAAATAAGTTTAAGAAAGTAAATATGTGTATTAACAATGTTTTAATTAATAAATAAGTTCATTCATTACAACTCAACGGACGTATGAATGAGCGACAGCATTGTCAAATCGTTACATTACAATTAAAAAAAAACTTTTTGTTTTGTTTGTGCATGCTGTTTTGTTTATGTCGTTCCGAATAACAACCTTTTTGGAAAGGAACTGTAGCGTGGAAACGAAAGGGAATAACAATTTGGTTCAACACGGATAAAGTGAATTTACTATTAGCAATAGGAGCGGGTGTGATGGAATATTTCATAAAAATACACCACACTATCTTTGTGAAAGCGATACCTAGCTCACTTTAAATTCTTCATTTGTGACCATTCCGAATGTACCTATTTCTGCGACTTGTTAGGTTTAAAGATATGGACATAACAAAAATAACCTCCAGAATTGCCGCATCAAACTCCGATGAACTATTGGTATTCATAAATATGTATAGCTATTATTGACTAACATATTATTACAAAATGAAAATCCAAAAATAACCTAAACAAAAATCACAAAATGGTTTTAGGTTAGTTCTGTCAAAACTACAAACAATACTTATCGAATCGATAAACGTCCCTTTTTGGTCGGTTAAGTTAAACCAAGTTTAACTTTGGTTTGTCGTATGATGTTGTGTTCAGAAACGCAATTCGACAAGTTATTGAACCAATAGCGCTATCGAACGGTTAAACTCTGGTTAAAAGTACCTCAGAAACCGGCCATTAGTCGTCTTTTATGACATCCACAGGCAAGATAGGGAGTGGTGAATTGTATTCTTACTCCGTCACCACACGGAACGAATAATAAAATACTTTATATAGCTACGACGTTTCAGCTCGTACTCGTCCCACTGTTGAACTTGAGCTTTCCCTCCAATAGGAGGGCAATTGACCTACTATACCACGATGATCAGATGTGTTGGTAGAGGGTTTCATTACGACACCCAACGGCAATAGAGGGGGTGGTGAATTGTATTCTTACTCTGTCACCATACGAATAGTAGTTAAATCGACTGCACAGATGGCGTAGTGATTAAGATAGCAACCTACAGCACAAGTGTCAGAGGTTCAAATCCGACGCGAACCAACACTTTGTGCGATCCACAAATTGTTGTTCTGAGTCTGTATGTAATTTGTGTTTGTTAATTATATGTTTGTAAAGTCCCACCACAATACAAGGAGTATTTCCTTTGTGCAGGATTGTCTTATACAAAAAAATCCTTTTTTATTCAATACTAGCAAGAGGCCTTCTCTTGCTCTTGGCCCTCGCTTCGCTTCGGTTTAAGTCTTTCCTGCGTAGTTCCCGTTCCCGTGGGAATACCGGGATAAAATATAGCCTAGTTTACTCCCTGATATTATAGCTTTCCATTAGTGAAAGAATTTTTGAAATCGGTCCAGCCGTTTTGAATATTACCCGGAACAAACAGACAGACAAAAAAATATAAAGTGTATTTTAGGCATATGTGTAGTGCAAATAACCGTGTGAGCATGAAAAAAGCCTATTATTTTGACATTACAAACAGACACTCCAATTTTATTTATCGGTATTGGTATGTATTGATATTTGCCGTATGGTGACGGAATACAACAATATTTACTGTTTATTTCTCAGTTTCAACAATATTATCCGTAATATGACGGAGTACAATTCACCATACCACCAAACCACTGCGGGATTAACATTTATATAAGAGAAGGAAAACTCGAAATAAAACCCCATAACCAACCCGCTTGACGGTATAGCAAGTCAATTTCAAAAGTCTCGTCCATTGTGGAAGAGGCAAGAGATATTGGGCAAGTTTCTTTTACCATTAACAGAAATAAATAGTAAGGAATGATTACTGAATAATAACGAATAAATTCTAATTTGAATTAAACGTTACAATTTCATCACCTGTCAGTAAGACTTACCTGTTAGGAAAAGTAAGTTCACACTGATTGCATTTGTACAAGTAGTTCTGATTTGCATGTTTCATGCGTCGATGGACTTGCAAATATGTCCAATGTAGATACGAACGTCCACAGTCCTGGAAAATAACATTATAAACTCGTAAATAACCAGCCAACATCTACTAGGAAATTTGAATAAAATAATTCTAAAGAAAAAAACATGTGGCACTCGGGGACTGCCGCGGTAAAGCTATTGCATAGCATTTTTTATCAATTTATGCAATTATTTATTAATTTTTTATTTATGCAGTATTTTTTCTTTGATATTAATTCAAGTTACACTTTTTGAGCGTGGTGACCGATAAGAAAACAAATGTACTATAGTCCATAAAATATAGCTTGATCTCTGTGACAGATGTCAACGAAACCAACGAAGTAAGTTTGAACAAGCGACATGTTTACAATTTCATTTTGTATCAAATATATTTTCATTCTTTTCGTGCCCGTTTTATTGCAACTGAATTACAATATATTATAAATATAAAAATATTAATATTCATGCCTAAAATGTACCTCGTAAGTACTGAAATACCTAGTAAACATTTTATTCATAAATGATGCTTACACACGTACAAGGCCATACTGGACTGAAAATAAAAAAGAGATGGGACAGTCGATATACGTAAATCGATAACCAATCTTTATTAATTTATTCATAAAAGAAATAAACCCAACACAGTACCTATATAAAACTTTCAACATATTTTTTACAATTAAAACAGACAGTTACATTATAAAAAACCAAAAATTGAATTAATTAAACATTAAAAAACTACTTTTCGTCTCAGAGTAGATGATAATATTATGTACGCATTATTGCCAATAAACCAGACATATTTATTTATAAAACAGTCGTAATTGATTAATTGATCTAACGACTGTCCTTATTTGTTAAAAAATGATAAATGTTCTAGCAGGAACGCTCCAGTGATGACGATAATAGTGACCTAGACGATAATAGACCTATTGTACTTCTTTTGAATAATTAAATCAGTCAAAAACACGTTTAGTTTGAAATAAATTCAAAAATATTTTCATTGATTGTATTTTAATTATAATTAAAAATGACAATTATAAAAATAAACAGGTTTATCGATAAAAAAACTACGCACTTTATCGTAAGCGTGACAGCACTAGGGACAACTGTCACAGAGATCATCCTATATTTTATGGACTATATATGTATAACAATATAGGCGGTTTGGATTACCACTGTCGTCCGCTGAAGATCGTTGGGACCGTTAGAAAATGCGCGAAAACACTTTTTAACGTAAGCTACGCAAAGCGGTGGCACGTGTGCGCACCGAGACGGACGAACGCAGAATGTCGTCGACCGTCACACCGAACGATCGGCCGAGCCGCCGCCACCCGCCTACCATGTAGCTCGGCCCGAGCTACATGGTAGGGGGTGTTAGGTTTTATTTTCGTTACGGAATTTCTTGATTCGGCCGCTGCGCAAAGCCCTCGATAAAAGCTATGCAATAGCTTAAAAATTGAGCCGTCGCTCAGGACGCCTGGCAAATGTAAAACATCGAAATTATTTTTACAAGTATATATGCATAAAAGAACAGACTACAACAGGAACTTTTATGCCATAATGTATAAATAAAATATTACGATTTTTTTTTCTAAAAAATGATGATGTTTATTCAGTAAACATTTATTTTCATTAAATACAAAAATTAATAATTCAAAAATATTTTAAATTGTGACAACTCAATTCTTTTAATCAGTGATTTCTGTAATAATATAATACAATAAATATTATATTCGATGCCTCTGTCGATATGACGATTGATCGGCACTACACTTACTATCGTAGAGCGTGGCGTGACCTCGCCACAGCTTGTATTGCTTTACGCCACGCCAACGATCAGGTTTACCCGCGCCTTTAGACGTTTCAAATAAAAAAACCGACTTCAACGGATTTCTCATGGATACCATTGTCAGAACTGGACCAAATTGAAATAGAACCACACGGAAAGCATCCGCTTTCAAATAAAAAAGAATCATGAAAATCGGTTCACCCAATCGAAAGTACTGAGGTAACAAACATAAAAAAATGCATTCGAATTGAGAACCTTCTCCTTTTTTGAAGTCGTTTGAAAATATATAAATTTTAAAACATTTGCTTAATTATTTCTGATGTTTACGCGAGTATTACACATTGTAAATAAAACAATTTTTACAGATTTTATCGCGTTTATATTTGATTTTTGAATGCCAGATGTTTCAAACACTTTTCAACGTTCATGGTCACGGGTGGACTAAGATGTCTCTTGCAAGTTGGACGACTATCGTACAACTAAATTGCGTGCTCTTACAAATTAGTTGGCCAACTTTACTTAATTGGTTACACGCCGCAGACTTAACCGATTTAGTCGGTGCCAGTATTGCCAGCGCGGTGCATGTGCGTGAAAATGCGGGAAAAAAACTTTTAATTGCTCTATTAATAAAAAGAAGACGAAAACAAAAGGAAAAACTCTAAATAAAACCCTATATCAACCTGCCTGATCAACATGGTATAGTAAAGTCAATTGCCCTCCTATTGTGGAGGAGGCTCAAGCCCAACAGTGGGACGCATATAAGCCTAGAATCTGGGCTCTAGGTCCTAGATAATAGATACTCACCTCGCACAAGAAATGTTTGACGACAGGAAAATCCCCATAACCAAGTATACCAGTGGCTGAGAGACTTGTGACCTTCAATGTACCATCACCTTGTTTCTTCGCATCGGCGAGAGAACGCTTGTAAAAACCATGGGTCGTCTTGTGTGTTGTACATCTGAATAGATAAGAGAGAGAATTTCGATAAGATAGACTCAAGACAATATATAACTGGTTTGCGAGAATAGCGACGCAAATAAAAATTACTGATTTTAGAGAAAATTATTTTTAAATATCTACAAACTAGAGGTCCAAATTCGGCTATAATTCATTTAAATTAATTTTTCTACTACACAATTTTCTTTTAATATTATTAATGTATAATTGTATATTGAGCAAGCTGTATTTCACTAATAATTAATATAAGCACAAATCTCTATTAGACTGAATGTCAACCAAAGATTTTAACCGTAAACAAAAGTGTTGCTACGCATTGCGTAGCAACACACACGATGTCGTAAAAGACGACTATAGGATATAATATACATAACATCTATGCAAGAGAAGGAAAACTCGAAATAAAACCCTATATCAACATGTCCGACCAGCATGCTATAGTAGGTCAAATTCCCTCCCATTGTGAGGAAGGTCCGAGCCCAACAGTGGGACGTATGTGGGCTGCGATGATGATGATACAAATAAATAAAATTGAAGTATCTGTTTGTTATGTCAAAATACTGAGCTTTTTTTCATGCTCACACGGTTATTTGAACGACACCTATGTCTAGAACACAATTTAATTTTTTTTTGTCTGTTTGAGATAATCTTTAAAACGGCTGGACCTGTTTTGATAATATTTTACTAACAGGTAGCTGTTTATATAAGGAGTAACTCAAGCTTCATCCCGGCATGCCCACGGGAATGGTAACTACGCGGGTAAGGCGACTGAAACCGAAGCGAAGCAAAGGCGGGTTGCTAGTAATAAAACTCACCTAGAATATGTAGCGAAGCTTACTTTACAAATATGACAAGTAAATGGATTCTTCACACCTTTGTGGATAGAGCGATGACTGTTCAGACCATCCTCCAGATAGAAAACACTGCAAAGAAAATCATTAACTTATCATTCATTCATTTTAGCTCATGTACGTCCCACTGTTGGGCTCGAGCCTCCTTCACATTAGGACAATTAACCTTACAATACCATGCTGATCAGACAGGTTGGCATAGGGTTTCATTTCGAGTTTTCCTTCTCTTCCGCAGATGTTATGTGCATATTATATCCCATAGTCGTCTTCTACGGTATCCACGAGCAAGATAGTACGGAATCCAAATAAAACCTTACAACAATCCAAATTGATCACCGTGGTACAGTCCACTCCTCTAGGAGGAGACTCGAGCAGTGAATGTACCAGCGTACATGAGCTTTGATGATGTCCAGTAATATATCTTATTATTCTGCTAAATTGCGTGTGGTGACGGAGTAAGAATACAATCCACCACCCTCTCTTAAGAGCGTTATCGGTAATAAGCGGCCGTAAACCCAAAAATGTGGTTTTTTGAGGACTGGTTACCCATTCATCATAATAGCTTACTAAAAATTTATATAACCACTACATTAAACACATCTTTATATTGTGCTTGTACAGAATTATAACTCAATATTGTAACTATTTTATTAAAAGGCAAGGGTATTTTGAACTTAAGTTAATGAGATTTTACGAAAACGCTGAGTTTTGAAGTTCAGATACGAATAAACGATAAGTCGTGGCAGCTCGAAAAAAATTGTAGATGTTAGGAAAATTACTGTTCTTGGGTATGTATAAAATGAAATTCAAGATTTCTTCATTTTAAAACTAAAAAAAAAATATTTCCTTAAGATTAATTTGACGAAAATGGCTCCTGTAAAACATTTAATTTTGTGAATAATACTAACCTTGGAACATTTAAAAAAATATCCACTATTTGTTCGACTATTGTAGAAGCAGTAAAAAAAAACCAAATTGAAATACGAATAGTCACCCTCGTAATTAAATTTTAAATATTACTATAAATTGAACGGCATAATTGTTCATAAGCCAATAGTCCGCGTCAAGCTGTCAAGGCCATCTGCAGCCAACAGCTGTACACACACAAAAAAAAAAAAAAAAAAAAAAACCTTCATAAGCCAGTTGCGCCTTGGCGCTCAACGGAGCAGGGTCACGTCGCTCGAGCTCTCCGCTCACAGCGTAAAAGACTACAATACGAACTTGAGCGTATACTGCGACTGATCGGTTTTGATTCGTAAGTATTTATTACTACCTAATTCTTTTAATTACTTTCATGCGATCTCTATAAAGAATAATATAGAATCTTTTTACGTTTTTAGTCGTGACTTTTGCGCGGCGCGGTTTCGCACCTCGACGGCGAGGGCGGAACCGTGGATATTTATTTGTCATGAGCGAGTGTGATATTGTCGTCCTCTTCGTCGAGGACGTCGGATGGATGAGATTTTGGAGGGTCTATAGGAAGCCGCCTCAACCACTAGTTGGTTGGGGTGTGTCATGGCAGAGTCAAAGTAGCTCTGAGCGCACCGTTTCATAAACTGCTTGATGGTCGGCAGTTCGAGGTCGATGTGGAGATCGACGTTTCGTATGAACCACGGTGCTCCCGTAGCTCGGCGCATGAAACGATTTTGTAGTGTCTGTAGCCTGTGGATCCTGTGTGGCTTTACGTGCGCGAACACCACGCTGGCATAGGTCATGATAGGCCGTATGCAGGTGGTGTAAAGTCGGACTTTGAGAACACACGACAAAACTGTAAGGTACTTATAGTTTCAAAAGAGTAAACGAAAAGAGAAGTGAGCCGTCACTCAGGACGCCTGGCAGATGTGAAACATCAAAATTATTTTGAAGTTGTTACCGCAAAGCGTGGCGTTAACGCGGCTTTTAATGCCACGCGACGATCAGGTTCACCCCGCCTATAGATATTTCACATCAAAAATCCGAACGGAACATTTATGCAGCCTCATCTTCTGAAGATTATCAGCTAACTCAAATTTAATGTTTAATAATACTAACCATACACAATATAATTTTTTCATAGAGAATCATTTTCTTCTTGTACTAGCAATAAATATGTAGTAAAGTGTGGATCAAAATTTAATAACTAATTTCTGTAGTGGGTAGATTTAAATCTCTGACTGGACTTGTTAGACATCCATAGCCATGGGGACTAGGGCCATACTCGACTACTGCACGGCAGCCACGGAAGCAGCGTGCCTCTTGGCCGGAACTCTCCGGTGGGACCTGCAGGCGGAGGTACTCGCCGAGCTTTACCTGCGAGTATCAGAGACGCGAGCCACATATAGCCTCAATCAAGGTGATTGCCGCCTGGCGGGTCGACGCCCGCCGAGACACCATTGCTCGTTGGGCCATCGGACTGGAGAAGCCTCAATACGGTATCAGGACCGTCGAGTCCGAGAAGCCTCAATTCGGTATCAGGACCGTCGAGTCCTTTCAGCTGGTGCTGATGGGGTGGTTGGGTCGGCAGCACGGGGTACATTCCTTCCGACTGGTGCAGGTATTGATGGGTCACGATAGCCAAGTACCTGCGCAAGCTCGTTAGGAGGGAGAGCACACCATCCTGCCACCACTGCTATTGCGACGTGAGCACGGCGCAGCACAGGCTTGAGGTGTGTGCCTCGTGGGCAGAGAAGCGCCGTGAACTCGTTGCAATCACCGGTGCCGACCGGACCCTGCCAACCATCACTAGGGAGATGCTCAGCAGCGTCAGGAACTGGAACGCGGTCACCGCCTTCTGTGAGGCGGTCATCTCACGAAAGGAGAAGCCGGCTCGTGTGTGATCAATCTTTGGTCACACGTTCCGCCACCGGCGACTCGGGCGGCGCAGATACGAGTATCCGTGCCTCACGCCGCCCTAGGCGAGTCCGCGGGTGACCGGACCGGGGACTTTAGTGTGTCACCCGCAGAGAGACTGACCGTGTGACGGCGACCGACGTCCCGGGATAGGGACGTCGATTGGGGTTTTTTTATTTTCTTAAAATTATTACACATTAATGTGATAATTTAAAAAAAATAAGTTGTCGAGTCTCGAACCCGAGACCAGAGTTCCCACCGGCGAGCACGTTACCACGAGATTACCGCTTGTTGGCGATTCGACTTTGAATTTTTCTAGTACATAAATTACCCATCCAACTTTGACCCTTAAAATCTTTTTAACGAGGGCCCAGTTGACCCTAATATTTGGTAGTTGTGATACCCTCGTGCCCCCTCTACCACCCCACCAAAAATCATAGAAATCCCCGACCCACACGTCTGAGGGTCTCCTTGTAAGTTATACTCTGTGCCTATATTTTACTATTTCCTGTACTTTGCATATTAAAAATACAATTTTAACCGTTTTACTGTTATGATATTTGGTTTTTAATTAAAAATTTTAAAATTTACATCATGTTGATTTTTGAGAATCTACTTCTCCGAAGAATATATTAGAGATTGATTATTATAAGCGCCAAGGCTCAAGACTGGTCATTCTATGAACTCGCGTGTGTGTAGTGCATTAGTGTGCGTCGATATCGGACTGTAGCAAAAAACCAAAAATGCGAGAAGTGCCGATTACCGATAACGTTCTTAACCGTGGGTTCGTAAAAGGCGACTAAGGGATATCTTGAGCATATAACAACTACTGTCGACAGTTATCTGTCTACAGCCGCGGGCCGGTCCGTCCGGGGCAGTACCACACTGAGCAGAAAATAAATAACAGAGTATCAATTTGTTACTGAGCTTCGATCGGTGAGCTTTATTATCACCGAACTAGGGATGTGACTTATAGCAAAAATAATCGATTATACAATAATCGATTATAAAATAATCGATTTTCTCCCAACAGGATTATGATGACCTTTTTTTCTAATATAGTATGAAACACTGCACGCAGTATCGTGATGACCCTTTTAGGAACTCTGGCAGTGAATAATCGATTAATTTCGATCAAATTTCGAATAATAAAAAATCGATTAATAATCGATTGTAAAAATCGATTATTACAAAAAATCGATTAATAATCGATTTTTATTGATAATCGATTGTAAAAATCGATTATTACAAAAAAGGAATCAATTAATAATCGATTTTTATAAAAATCTATTATTTTTCACATCCCTACACCGAGCCTCATTGCACGCATTCACATTCCCTTCACTCTCTTCACAGTAGGCAGCGGCCTTGTAAAGGTCCATTCGCGGCAGCAACACTTACCATCAGGTGTACTGTTTGCTCGTTTGCCACCGTATGCAATTAAAAAAAAACCGGCTTAGTGTTAGTCGGAATCGCGCACGTAGGATTCCGTACCATTATAAAAACCGCGTTTGTTGTATGGGAGCCCACTTAAATATTTATTTTATTTTGTTTTTAGTATTTGTTGTTATAACGGCAACAGAAGTACATAATTTGTGAAAATTTCAACTAATTATCGCGGTTCTTGCGATACAGCCTGATGACAGACAGACGGACGGACAGACAGCGAAGTTTTAGTAATAGGGTCTCGTTTTGACCCTTTGGGAACGGAACCATAAAAAAGGAAACATCGAAATAAAACCCTATATCAACCCGACTGACCAGCGTCGAGCCCGACGACGAGACCACGGTAGCTCAGAAAACAGCATACACGGCCCGCGAAGCCGCAACAAAGAAAAGACCACAGTTTCGTCCTCGCCGTCGTACCCCACAGGGGGTGCCCTTGGGCCCCGTTGTTTAAATTTTTGGGTTGAGAGCCCTCAGCGCTCACCACTAGTCCGCATAAAGATGTAACAGCCATCTGAGGCTAACACTCGTAGTACGAACAAAACAAATAAAAGACTGACCAGCGTGGTATAGTAAGTCAATTGCCCTCCCAATATGGTGGAGACTCGAGCCCAACAGTGGGACATATATGATCTGTGATAATAATGATGAAAGGATATATCAAAAAGCACTCACTCCTCGCAGTATTCGCATCTGAACGCCTTTTCAATCTCCACCACACGAATAAGAGTCTTCGCCTCATCAGTCAACTGTGACAGTAAAGGTTCCCCCACTTCGATGGAGACTTCCCGTTTAACTGGCTTCGATAATTTTGGAGACTCTGAAATAAGCATTTTATCTACACTAATATTAATACAACACACATGTTTATTATTATTATTATTTTATTGTTGCTACTATAATTGTAAAGTGTAGCGTGTTTTGCCAAACGGTTTTTTTATTGAATCTGTTTTTTTGTGGCAAATGGTATTGGTCATGCTCACTGAAGGGTCTGCTAGCGGTAGCTATGAGGAGCGGGTCACTCCCTTCCCTCCATTATGGTTGAGGGGAGTGATGGCTGCTCTAGTAGTTAACTCGTGATCGGGTGCCGCTTGCGGGATCTGGTCCAACCATAATTTTTTCATTATATTTGTGATTATTATTATATTTGTGAACTATATTATATAATATTTCGAATGGCATTACACTGGAACTATTAATAAGCATGTTGTAAGATGTAATTTTATTTAAAAGAAATTAAAAAAATAGACAATCCCGCTGAGTTTCTTGCCGGATCTTCTCAGTGCGGTCGCGTTCCGATCCGGCGGTAATTATAACTTTAAGAAAATTGTAAAAAAATGACAATATGTAAATGCCCCCGCGGGGTTTATACATAATAAATGATTTGAATTTGAATAAAGATTTATTTGTATGGAATAAGCTCCAAAACTACTGGACCGATTTCAAAAATTCTTTCACCAATGGAAAGCTATAATATCAAGGAGTAACATAGGTTATATTTTATCCCATTATTATGGTATTCGGTATTCCCACCAGGATTGGGAACTACGAGGGTAAGGCGACTGAAAGCGAGCGAGCGGGTTGCTAGTTTGTAATTTTTTTTTTTCATGAATATCTACGACCCGCGTGGTGACGGAGTAAGATTACAATTCACCACTTACTATCTTGCCCGTGGGTGTCGTAAAAGACGACTAAGGGATATAATACACATATAATATCTACGCAAGAGAAGGAAGAGTCTTCAAAAAGTAAGGCCAATTTCTCTCCTATAGTGGAGGAGGCTCGAGCCCAGCAGTGGAACTTATATGGTGCCAAACGACCAAGTAGCACACCTGATGGTAAGTGATAATGCCGCACATGGATCTTTGCTATACCAGGGGCCCAGCCAGGCCGTTGTCTATCATGAAGAAAATGCTCTTCTTAAACCTCGTTTAAAGAAGGACCCGTCATAGCGCTCAAGGAAAACAGCATATCGTATCCCGTAGTCGTCTTTTACGACACCCAAATGAATCTACATATATCTTTACTAGCAACCCGTCCTCGCTTCGCTTCGCTTTCAGTCGCTTTACCCGCGGCGTAGTTCCCGTTCCCGTGGGAATACCGGGATAAAATATAGCCTATGTTACTCTCTGATATTAAAGCTTTCCATTGGTGACAGAATTTTTGAAATCGGTTCCGTGGTTTAAGCGTGAAAGCGTAACAAACAAACAAACATCCTTACTTTCGCATTTATAATATTAGTAAGGATATATAAATTTCTTGTGTACGCGTGTACCTGTCTCTGAACACCTCCTAAACGACTGCACGGATGTTGATGAAATTTTTTGTGCCCGTTCAAGGGGATCCGAGAATGGTTTAGATTCACAATTGGACCCGTTAGGTGGCGCTTATTTGAACAGAACAACGTCTGTTGGGTCAGCTAGTTTAATATATAAAGCTGAAGAGTTTGTTTGAACGCGCTAATCTCAGAAACTACTGGTTCGATTTGAAAAATTCTTTCAGTATTAGATAGCCCATTTATAAGGCTATAGGCTATATATCATCACGCTAAGGCCAACAGTAGCGGAGCACCAAAGAATAATGTTTCAAAATCGTTTAATTTTTACCTTTTGAGAGCTTCCGCTGCGTAAATAGCTAGATTTTGCAAATGAGTGACAGAATCGTATTATTAAAAAATATTTTCACCTTCTAAACATAGTCTTAGGTTAAAGATGGCATTCGCCTAAAGGATCTATACCACGCGGACGAAGTCGCGAGCAGAAGCTAGTGAATTAATATAATTCAAATAGACATACCAGTAATCTGAACAGTATGCTTAACAATGCCACTAGTTGGTGATAATTGTACTGACACCTCATCATCTTCAACCTTCAGTTCACTGGCATAAGCTTCTATACACTCATTGGATTTCGTTGCATGCTCCTGCCGACATAACAACAGCATTCATATTACAAGAGGATGCTAAAAGTTGTTTGAAATTTCGAGAAAATAAATATCAAATTTCCGTGTGGTGGCGGAATAAGAATACAATTCACCACCATGGGTGTCGTAAAAGACGACTATGGGTATATATGCACATAGCATTTATGGAAGAGAAGGAAAACTCGAAATGAAACCCTATGCCATTTATCTGCGCCTAATGCCGCCCTAGCCGAGGCCGCAGGTGATCGGACCGGGGAATTTAGTCCGTCACCCACAGAGAGGCTAACCGCGCGACGGCGACCGACGTCCCAGGACGTCGACAGGTGAGGGTACCCGAAAGGGTATTCCGTCGGGCCGAGCACTGACGACAAGTCATCCTGCTCCGGTGGTCGGCCCAACAACGAGGTGACGTGGGTACGGGTGGGTTATGGTCCTGCGCGCCGTCCTTTCATCGCCCCGGACGGAATGGACCACGCGTGCGCTTACCATAGCCCACCCATAAAAAAAATGCCAACACGTCTGACCAGCGTGGTTTAGTAGATCAATTTCCATCCCGTAGTGGAGGAGGCCCAAACCCAACAGTGGGACGTATATGGGCTGCTGTGATGATGATAACATATTTCCATCCATCCATCTTTCAGCCTATAGACGTCCACTATTAGACATAGGTCTCCCCACGAGAATGCCGCTTAGAACGGTCCTGTGCCACTTGCATTCAACGGTTCTCTGCGACTTTCAAGATATCGTCAGTCCACCTAGTAGGTGATTGTAGTGTGTTTTTTTTTTCTAGAAACGTCAGATAACACGAAAATTATTTTTTGCAGAAAAAGAAACCGCCTTCAATAATGAAGATTTTTCAAAATCCTGTTGTTCGATTTCGATAAAATTTTTATGGGACCATTTGGGAAGTCTACACTTTCCAACAAAAAAAGAATCATCAAAATCGGTTCATAAACGACGAAGTTATCCGCGAGCAAACAAAAAAAGCATATATACCGTCGAATTGAGAAACCTCCTCCTTTTTTGAAATCGATTAAAATTAGATTTTTTTTATAAAGATTTTTATCTTGTTACGCCGAAGAAATATGGTTTCTTATGTGCGTACATAAATACAGACACACACACACTATTTTTTGTCTACCACGTGAAACGCTATATTATATATAGAAATAGAAAAAGACAGTCACTATCTTAGAATAATAACGTATAGAAGGTAAGTTCACGCACAAAAAGTGAAGCATTTCAATTGGAGCCTAATGGAGCTTACGCCGGAATCGTTCCGTAATATACAAGTCATTGTACTGCACGTACGTATGCAACTCTTAAAAATAAATAGGTAATTATGACGGTTTGTGCATTCAAATGGTGCCCATAACACATTTGAAAAACTTAAAAAGGTTTTTTTAACATTACTTTTAAAAGTATTTCGACGATTTATGTTAATAAAAACAAAATTTGATTTCATAATTTGTATAGTGATGTGCGTGTGTACGTGTGTAATCGTCTGCACGCCATTAGTATTTTTAGATTCATGTTTCGAACGATCGAAGTACTGACACTATCTTTCTATACGTTATTATTCTAAGCCTGTATCATATTCCGTGTGGTAACGGAGTAAAAATGCAATTTCCCACCCGCTTCCGTGCTTGCTGACATAGTAAAAGACGACTAAGGGATATAGTATGAATATATCAACAATACAAGAGAAAAAAACCTCAAAATAAAACGCTAAACCAACCTGTCTGACCAGCGTAGTATAATAGGTCTATACTACACTATATTACCTGAGCTTGTTCCAGGTCCCGGAATGCACGTTTACATACAGCGCAGACCCTCACGAGACGTGGTGACAGTTCCTCTTCATGCGCCCGTACATGCATACGTAAGCGAGAACGACGGGTCAGCTGCTTCAAGCAGATGTGGCATTGGAATGGTTTTATCTGCAAAAAAATCATCTCTTTATCCTAATTTATATTTCGATTCAAGCCCGTCCTTCTAGCCATTCGTTAATAAATTAGAGTCATGTAAAGTTTCAATTTTGTCATCGCTTTTTCGTGTAAATCTGATTGAAATGTATAAAATCAGTGATACTTAATCTGCAACATATTCGTACTTTGTTAAATGTTCATTAGAAATTGAATAAATCAATGATTACGTTCGCATAAGCAAGACAAACTTCGCTTTAAATCAGCTGATCGGCCGATGACCGTTGACGTGTCGCATTTGTACCTACGTTACCATTGAAGCGTTTGCGCAATTCATACCTATTTATACTGTCGAAGCATTACATGCCTACATGTATCCTGTCTATACATGCCTACATAATACGTAACATTTAATGCGTAGACTCTTAGACACACACTTTTGTAATCACTATAACGTTTAATGTTAGATTATTTTTGTGTAATATACACTCTAATTATAACATACTCGAACTGTTGCCCCATAACCTGATACACCCTGTATAATTCACGACTTCCATTCTTGCCCGTGTGTACCGCAAAAGATGACTAAGGGATTAAACATGCATATACTAATATCAAGGAAAGGAAAACTCGAAATGAAACCCTATACCAATCCGTGTGATCAGCTTGGTTCTCTTACATCGATTTTATATGCATAATATATCCCTTAATCGTCTTTTACGACACCCACGGGCAAGATGGTGAATACATCCGTCACCACACGGAAAAGCCTGGTGTAGTAAGTCGAATTCTCTCTGTTGTGTAGGAGGCTTGAGCTCAGCAGTGGGACGTATATGAGCTGAAATGATTATAACCCTTAGTAGTCGTTTACGACACACGCGGATAAGATAGGAGACCGATGAATTGCAGAGAGAATGAATGAAAATTTTTTTTGTGTGACTATAGCTGTTAGCCTCTGATGGCCTTGACAGCTTAACCGGACTATGGGTGAGCGCTGACGGCTCTCTATCCGGTAGAATGAAAGGAGATGGACAAGGAGAATTTATAGGGCGAATGTGAACGGAAGTGTTGGAAGGGGAAGACTAAGGTGGACGTTTCAAGATAAAATTGGGAACGTTCTGAAGAATGGTCAGGTTAAAAGTACCCTAAACCAAAGAACATGCAGGAAGAGATTAATGAATGTGGAGGAGGTGAAAGTGATATGTCAAAACTGTAGGAAGTAGAGGAGGAAAGTGGTCTCTACCTACCTCTATGGGAAAGAGGCGTGAATGTATGTATATATGTGTAGGGACACGATATCGAACAGAAAGTATCGATACTGTACTCATGAGTAGTATCGAAGAAAAAGTATCATACTCAATAAAGTATCGAAACAAAAATATCAATACTCCAAAGTATCGAGTACTGAGTACTTTTCCTAGAATCTATCGTCATGAACTTTTTTTAGGAAATTTGATAGTCTGTGAACGGATTAAAATATTGCGAGTCACATTTTAGAAGGTTCATTACGTTTGAACTAGATGGCGGTACCGTAACTATAAGCTGTAAGGTCAAGTTTAACATGGATACTCACAACTATTTATTCGATACGATACTTGCCAAAAAGTACTCATTGAGTAAAATTATCGAGTACAAAAGTATCGGTATCGAAAGAAAAGCACTCGATACCTTAAAGTATCGATAATTTTCGTGTCCCTAGTATATGGTGAATTTTATCTATACCAATAAATAAAATTGGAGTGTCTGTTTGCAATGTCAAAATAATAAGCTTTTTTCATGCTCACACGGTTATTTGCACGACACCTATGCCTAAAATAGCAATTAAAAAATTTTTGTCTGTCTGTCTGTTTGTTCCGGGTAATCTTCAAAACGGCTGGACCGATTTCAGAAATTCCTTCACCAATGGAAAGCTATAATATCAGGGCGTAAACTAGGCTATATTTTATCCCGGTATTCCCACGGGGACGGGAACTACGCGGGTAAAACGACTATAACCTATAACCGAAGCGAAGCGAGGGCGGATTGCTAGTTCTTACTATAATAGAAAGTATGATACACTTTACCTGTAAATGTGTAACACTGTGTTCATCCAATGTCTGTTTATCCAAAAACCGTTTACCGCAAGTCACACAGACATAGCGACGTGTGTCTGTGTGCGTGCGACTGTGTTTAGTTAATGTTGCCCTGTAGAAAATTAATAAAATATTTAAATATGAGAATAAAATATTTAATAGTGGTAGGAGCACGCTGTTGACAGTTGCCTATCTACAGCCGCGGGACAAGCCGTTTGTAGTACGGCTGTAGCCGTCGGTAGTACCACACTGAGCAGAAAATCGACGTTCGAGAAGTAGTAATTTGTTACTGCGCTTCGTTCGGTGAGCGAGAGAGAACCGTAAGTACAACTTTCTGAGGGTGTTTGGGTTTTGGTGGTGCCTTTAGTATCACCGAATCTCAATGCACGCATTCACACTACCTTTACTTTCTTCACGGTAGGCAGCGGCCTTAGAATAATAACGTATAGAAGGTAAGTTCACGTACAAAAAGTGAGGCATTTCAATTGGAGCCTAATGGAGCTTACACCGGAACCGTTCCGTAATGTACAAGTCATTGTACTCCGCGAACGTACGCAACTCTTAAAAAATAAATAGGTAATTATGACGATTTGTGCATTCAAATAGTGTCACAACACATTTGAAAAATATAAAAAGATTATTAACATTACTTTTAAAGGTAATTCGACGATTTATGTTAATAAAAACAAAATTTGATTTCATGATTTGTATAGTGGTTTGCGTGTGTACGTGACTAATCGTCTGCGCGCCATTAGTATTTTGAAAGTTCGAAGTATTGACACTATTCTTCTATACGTTATTATTCTAAGGCAACGGCCTTGTAAAGGTCCATGAGCGGCCGCAACTCTTACTATCAGGTGTACTGTTTGCTTGTTTGCCACCATGTGTAATAAAAAAAAAATATTACTCCAATAGAAAATTATTATAGAAAAATACATATAAAATGAATTAAAAAATATGAATACGTTTTATTGAATATTTTATTTAATTATATTTAAAACAAAATATTTCGTTAATGTTACCTCATACAAAACAAAGTTGTTATATCCGATATTCACTCGGGTATTGTCTTCGGTTTTATCCGGGTTGTGACGGAGTAAGAATACAATTCACCACTCCCTATCTAGCCCGTGCATGTCATAGAAAGGCGACTAGGGGATATAATATGCATATATCATCTGTGCAAGAGAAGGAAAACTCGAAATGAAACACTACACCAACATGTCTCACCAGCATGCTATAGTAGGTCAAATTCCTTCCGATTGTGGAAGAAGCCCGAGCCCAATAGTGGGACATGTGTGGGTTTCGATGGTGATGATGTCTTCCGTGTGGTGACGGAGTAAGAATACAATTCACTACCCCTCTCTCTTAACCGGAAGTGTCGTAAAAGGCGACGAAAGAATATGCATTAAACATCTATGCTAGAGAATGAAAACTCGACGAAACATATAGAAATGTACATATATAATGAAATAAAATCAGCATATAATCGCAGCCCACATAAATCCCATTGGGCTAGGGACAATGAGAGGTAAATTCATCTACTATACCACGCTGGGCAGACGTGATCTGATTTTTAAGACACCCACAATATGGAAAACAATAATATCCTTACTAAAACATTAATACAATAATATCTAATACTAAAAATCAGAACGCCCTACCTCAAGAAAAAAGTCTTCCGACATCCTTCGACAGGACACTGCCACCTTTTCTGCTTGTCATGCTGAAAGTGGACGTGATCAAACAGCTCCGTCTCCGTTGGGAAAGTGGTTTCAGTACATTCAGAGCAGGAGTATAGTCCCTCTGGCGTCATCAAGTTCTGCGTCTCATGGAACTGCCTGAAAATTAAAATCATCATCAAAGCCGTGGTAATCATCGATGCTAACTGATAATGATAAGGTGATGCTCGACACAGTCAGTAATTATGTCGAGTTCGCCGCCTTCTGTAAGGCAGTAATCTCGCGAAAGAAACCGGCGGACAGATTATAGTGTAGACGCCCTACACTGACATGCTCTGCCGTCGGCGTAGGCGGAAATACTTGCTCCTGACACCGTCCTAGCCGATTGGGTGGATAACCAAGCCGAGGATTATTCCGTCGCCAGGAGGAGCTGACCAGGAGCGCTGTTGATTGTTTCAGGGGTATTGGTGGGGAAGCTACCCGAAAGGATAACCCAACGACCAGCCAAGGACGACAAGATTCGGTACTAGTGGAACGTCCTCCTAGGTATGATTGGATAACCACTATCTAACCTGCCTAGTTTAGGTAACTAACTTTAAGTAGAACTTATGTCCCATAATGGACATCAAGGCTGACTAATTTGTGGCGGTACATACTTGATAAAAGTCGCTCAGCGTGCTATGGAGCGGGCTATGCTCGAGATTTCTCTGCGAGATAGAATCCGTAATACGGAAATACGCAGAACGGGTGTAACCGACATAGCACGAAGAATTGACACAAAAGATTGCACAGATGGCGTAGTGGTTAAGATAGCGACCTACAGTGCCAGTGTCGGGGGTTCGAATCCCACGCGGGACAACACTTTGTGCGATCCACAAAATGTTGTTCTGAGTCTGGATGTAATTTGTGTCCGTTAATTATGTTTGTAAAGTCCCCCGTAATACAAGAATTATTTCCTTAGTGCAGGGCGATGTCTAAAAAAAAATAATTAGCACGCTGAAGTGGAAATGGGCAGGACACATCGCTCGAACGATTCGACAGCCGCTGGGGAATAAAGGTACTCGAGTGGCGACCACGTATCGGATGACGCAGTGTAGGATGCCCCCAAAGGTGGACCTTCAACCTGGTGTGTTGCTGGATGCAGGCGGCACAGGATCGCATTTGTGGCAAAACATGAGGAAAGCCTACATCCAGCAGTGAATAGCGATGATGATATACTAGTTTATTTGTCTTTAAACACTCACATATGAAATTTAAGTCGTACTTTCGATGTAAATGACTCATTACAATTATGGCACGTAACAATTTGTTCATTCCACGTTGATTTGTTGCGACGTTTTCTGGTACGCTGCAACAAATACACAGGTTCCTATCTTGCTCGTGGATATCGTAAAAGACGACTAAGGAATTTAATATGCATGTAACATCTTTGTAAGAGAAGTAAAAGTCGAAATAAAACCTTATATCAACACGTCTGAACAGCGTGGTATATTAGTTCAATTTCCCTCCTATGGTGGAGGAGGCTCGAGCCCAACAGTGGGACGCATATCAGTGGAATCTGAATCATTGATATGCTTAAATAATCGCAAAGTAAGGACATCAACCCTCCATTGGTATGTAATTGTTGAGCAGATGGAGTTGATCCAAGTCCACGTTAAACTCTTTTACGAATTATGTATGAGTTGATTGTATTTCGTAATCTTTGTAGTTTTTGCAATATCTACTATTGTAATCAATCCTAAAGCTCACATATAAGTCCCTTCATCAGCGCAGCCCACATACGTCCAACTGTTGGGCACGGGCCTCCTCTACAATGGGAGGGAAATTGACCTACTATACCATGCTGGTCAAACATGTTGATATAGGATTTCATTTCGAGTTTTCCTTCTCTTGTACAGATGTTATGTGCATATTATATCCCATAGTCATCTTTTACGACATCCACGGGCAAGATAGGGAGTGGTGAATTGTATTCTTACTCCGTCACCACAAATAAGTCCCATAAGCTATGTTAAAGCCGTCGTGCTATACAGCTGCGCTTCACGTACATCCCCTTATTTACTGGCTTATTAACTTACTTTGCTTCATGTCTCCTCGCTTTATATAGGAGGGAAGTGAAATCTTTCCAACTTCTGTTTTTCTTTTCTAATTAAATATATTGCGGGTTCCAAGATATTTAGAAGCGTTTACCGGGGCTTCTTGAGGGTCAAACCTCTGTGTCTTTTACGGAGACCATTGTGGATTCTGGCTTACAGGAGTTACAATGGTGGGAATATGCGAGGAGGATTATTCCAGAAAAAAGTATAGTTTACCATAAAAATAGCTACTAGACTAACGAAGCATTAGTATAGTGATCAGTACCAGATCATTGCCTCCCGCAAGGTCACTCCGGGGACGTCCTTGAGCTCTCTGCAACAAATTAAACCACATAATGATTAACCGTCCACCCGTTATGGGACGACAGCTGGTTGGATCAGGGACTAGTCCGACAATCGCAGTGAGTAAAGGGCGCGGGAGCAATGTACGCACGAAAAAATATCACGTTCACAACAAGTGACTGAGAGGCACGATCGGACTAAACAAAAAAAAAAAAAAAAACAGTGAATTAATAATTGCAAATTAATGTTAATTCATCGAAAAAAAAATATAATTTCCAATTAAATTTATCTTTGTTCTATATAAAATAATGATAATTAAGTGATCATAATTCAATTCATAAAATATGTAATTTTTCATCATTGTTTTTTTACGGCGTTATCACATAAAATAATCATCTCTTTTATTTATCCATCTTTTGGGGTGTGTTACGGTCAGCATACCGAAGCCCTCTGTCGCCCCGTACGGTGGTACGGAGCGACAGAGGGGCGGCGCGCGGCCCCGTAACTCACCCGTGGCACGTCGCCTTTGTCGTTGGGCCGACCACCGAAAGTTATCATCCCTAAACCGACTTTACAGACAACCAATATTTTTTTTTTTATTATATCGCCATCCGATCACTAGTTAGATATTAGAGCATCCATCACTCTCCAAGTTTAACCCGTTACGGCTCGCTTCCACAAAGCCTAGGGTATTACTTACCTTCAAAAAATCTGCCTCAGTTGGTACACAAATTACGTTATCTTCTTTCACCTTACGCTTCCTGCCTCTACGTTTGCATCCATGGGAGGAAAGGCTACCAGCGGTGGGGAATATTCCACTGTCGATTTGAAAAAAAAAAAATGTAATCCTATTAATTTTTTGTACAGTGACAGAATAAGAATACAATTCACCACCCCCTATCTAGTACGTGGGTGTCGTAAAAGACGACACAGAGATATTATACGCATATAACAGCAAAGCTAAACAAGGAAAATTCGAAATAAAACGCTATACCAAAACATCTAACCAGCTTGGTATAGTAGGTCATTTTCGGGTGACTGGACCGAGTATTTAGTCCGTCTCCCGCCGAGAGGCCGACCGCGCGACGGCGACCAAGGTCCCCGAGGGGGGGACGTCGAGAGGAGACGGTACTCCGCAGGGATATTCCGTCGAATCAAGCACTGAAGACAAGTCACTCTGCAACGGTGGTCGGCCCAACGACGAAGGCGATGTGCCATAGGTAGGTTACGGGGCCGCACGCCGCTCTGTTGCTGGACGCAGCCGGGCGACGGGTGCACTGACCGTAGACCAACTTAAAAAAAAAAGTAGGTCATTTTTCCTATTCTGGAGGATGTTCGAACCCCGTAATCTATACAAATAAATAAAATTGAAGTGTCTGTTTGTAATGTCAAAACATTGCGCTTATTTCATTCTCACACGGTTATTTGAACGACACCTATGTCTAAAATACAGTTTAATTTTTTTTTGTCTGCCTGTCTGTTTGAGTTAATCTTTAAAACGGCTGGACCGATTTTAATAATATTTTACTAACAGATAGCTATCTATATAAGGAGTAACTTAGGGTATATTTTATCCCGGTATTCCAACAGGACCTATGCGGGTAAGGCGTCATGATATAGTAAGGTCAATTTCCCTCCTATTGTGGAGGAGGTTCGAGCCCAACAGTGGGACGTATATGAGCTGAAATGATGATGATGAAAGTCCTACAGAAATACAAGGTTAGTGTTGTGTTTAAAAAAAAATTAACGTGTGTACAAAGTACGCATAGCAGAAGTGAAACTTCTTTATCCTTTGTCCCTTTGTTCTTTTGTCCCTTTTTCCCGTTGTTCCTTTGTCTCTTTGTCCCTTATCCGTTTATCCCTTTATCACTTTATCCCCTTATCCCTTTATCCCCTTATCCCTTTATGCCTTTATCCCTTTATCCCTTTATGTCCGCTTAAACGATATGCTATCCCTACTCCACTGGAGAAAGTACTCTTTATTGGAATCGACCGTGGTGGGGACGAGAAAAAGGTGGCGCGTAACGAAAAAATATGACGCGTAACCGAAAAATGTGACGGTAATTTTTTTTCCAACGCCGATAAAGAAGTTTCACTTCAAAAATAATAAACATTTTCTCACCTGCAATTTATGCATTTAAATAATTTATCTGATTTCGTATTTACAGTCTCTTCTGTACTCTGAAATTAAGATAAAATCATCATTACCTTTCTCCTATCACAATTACTTGTGTGTCGACTCAATATGTATACTTCTTTCATACATACATATTGTAAAGGCTATTGGCAATAGGTATATGACCGGCCTGTCCGACGTCGGAAATAGACTAATTAGTCCAGATCAATGGAAAGCTCTTAGTGTTCTTTTACGACACCCACGAGAAAATAATAAGTCAAATCAAATCATTTATTCTGCATTGGCCCCTTGAGGGCACTTACATATTATCAAATTTATACATCGTTTGAATATAATACAATATTTACCACTGGATCGGAACGCCGCCACAAGCCACAAGCTGAGAAGATCCGGCAAGAAACGCAGCGGGCTGTCATTTTTTTACCATCTTTTGAATACAATTATGGATATAACATATAGTCTTAGCTCGAGGGGGGGACGTTGGTCGGTGGAAGGGTACCCCAAGTAGGGGGTATTCCGTCGGGCCGACCACTGATGACAAGTAACCCTGCTCCGGTGGTCGACCCAACGACGAAGGCGACGTGGTGTTCGGGTGGGTTGCGGGTGTGCGTGCTTACGCTCCTCCGTCGCCCCGGACGGAGTGGTGCGAGGAGCGCGCCGACCGCAGCCCACCCCAAAAAAAAAAAATGTGATGCCCTTCGAGATAATATATAACTGTTTTTTTTAATTAGTTCAAATAAAAAAGGAAGGGAGACCATGGTTGGACCAGATCCAGCACCCGATCACGAGTTAACTACTAGAGCAGCCATCACTCCCCTCAACCACATTGGATAGGCTTGGTAATATTCTTAGCCACTACCACAGAGCTAATTTTAAAATAAAAACTAAATTCAAATTAAAATATCCCTTCTGTGGTTATAGGTTAAGAATATTATACGAGTATGTCACTACTTATTCGCCCGTAGCTGCCGTAATGCCTACTTAGAGTAAGGATGTTCATTAAACATTGATATATAGAATTTATTCGATATTTGCCATACGATATATGGGATTGATAGGATGATTTCACAAAACGTTCATTTCTATTTGATGTATCGATATTTTTATTTATTGAAACTTCGAGTATTTTTTTACTGGAATCTATTAAAAAATATTAATAATAATGGGCCTAAAATTTTGTGGAACGTATTCGATATTGAAAAAAACATCGATGTTTTCATATGATATATCGATAAAATATCGATGCTGGGATAGGATTTTTCTAATCAAATAAAAATATCGAGGTATTTTTTAAGTGGACACCTAGGGGTGTTAATAATTAATAATTTAGAGTAATGGTGGGAAAAGGTTTAATAATAATAATAGTGATGATATTTAATCCGTATGATGACGAAATAAAAATATAATTCACCAACCACCTTTTTTACCCGTGGGTATCGTGAACTAAGGGATATAATATATATTTTAGCTCATATATGTCCCACTGCTGGGCTCGAGTCTCCTACATAATAAGAGAGAAATTAACAATCAGAGGGCAATCGGATATTTTGAGTTTTACTTCTCTTACATAGGTATTTGTATTACATCCCTTAGTCGTCTTTTACTACCCCACGGGCAAGATTGGGGGGTGAATCGTATTGTTATTCCGTCGTCACACAGAAAACACGTCTAAGGGATATAATAAACAGATAACATCTATACAAGATGGAAAACTACAAAATAAAACCCTATACCAACATATCTGACCAGCGTGGTATAGTAGGTCAATTGTCCTTCTATTTCGGAAGAAGCTTGAGCCCAACAGTTGGAGCATCATCATCATTTCAGTTCATATAGGTCCAACTGTTGGGCTCGAGCCCGGGATATGAAAAAATAATCGATTTTTATAAAAATCGATTATTAATCGATTATGAAAGTGAGAAAAATCGATTGTTAATCGATTTTTTACTATTCAAAATTAAGCGATTATTCAGGGCTAGAATTCCTAAAAAAGGTCATCAGGATTGTTTTCATACTATATTACAAAATAAAGCTCACATTTCCTAAAAAAATTGTCATTAGAAGATTTTTTTTTTAAATAATCGATTATTTTATAATCGGTTTATTTTAACGAACAAAAAATCGATTTTTAAATTTTTTTTTTTTTTTATATATTCACGCCTTTTTCCCATAGGGGTAGGCAGAGTCCACTGCCCTCCACCTGCTACGATCTTTGACATATTCAGCGTAGCAAAGCGGTTCTCTGTGGGCCACTTTTCGCCCCCGACGGAAACGAGACGTGACGTGTCGCGAGCCACATCGCCGCCATTCGTACAGTTTTTTTAATTTTTGAAACTCATTGCGTTTCCGCGAGAAATACATACACATATAATTAACGGACACAAATTACATCCAGACTCAGAACAACAATTTGTGGATCGCACAAAGTGTTGTCCTGCGTGGGATTCGAACCCCCGACACTGGCGCTGTAGGTCACTAGCATTAACCACTACGCCATCTGTGCAGTCGATTTTTAAAAATCGATTATTTTCTCTCCAGGTCACATCCCTAGCTCGAGCCTCCTCCACAATGGGAGAGAAATTGACCTACTATACATTTTGTTTCGAGATTTCCTTCTCCGGCGTTATATGCATATTATATCCCTTATTCGTCTTTTACGACATCCACGGGCAAGACAGTGGTGAATTTTATTCTTACTCCACCACCACAAGGAAATGTTGGAGCATACATGAGCCAAAATGAATGAATAATATCCACCTTGGCAGCGCCGAGCAGTTTCTTCAATTCTTGAGAGTCTTCCACGTCACCTGTCTGCACGATCCAGATCTCATCCTCGCTACTGTCCACGGCTTCTTGTTTTACTTCAGTTTTTATGATTGGCTTTTGGGTCTCCTAAAAATATATTATAAAAGCGAAAGTTTATCAATGTGTATTTTTTTTAAAGACTACACACTGCACTAAGGAAATAATTCTTCTATTAACTTTAACGCCACCTAAAATTCAAAAGGCGGCAAGATATATAATAGAAAACTCGTAAATTCAAATCATTTATTATGCATAGACCCCGAGAGGGCACTTGCATATTGTCAATTTTACAAAATAAAATTAAATTATCCAAAAATAAACTACCACCGGATCGGAACGCGACCGCTACTGAGAAGATCCTGCAAGAAACTCAGCGGGCTTGTCTATTATTTTTAATTATTTTTTTTTTTACTAGATATTAGTGGTGGTCGTTGAATAAACGAACAGTTTTTTTCGACTGTTTCTTTGCCGTGAACTAATAAACCAGTTTATAGTTGACTGACAAACATGTTTATGTATGAACGGCTTCGCAAATCGGTCGCCGGATCAACGAATGAAACGAACGCGTCGACGACGACTTGCGAGTATTCGAAAGCGCCCGAATCGGCCCGAACTTGGACGACGCGATGCGCGCGCGCTCTCATGGCTCGCTACGCTCTTTACCCGCCCCGCAAACCTCACCGTATAGGCGCGAGTCGAGCCGAAATCATAACGCATAGATAGATTGATTGCAATTCATTGAACTCTGCTATCATGTGATGGGACTATCATTAGATATTGAAGCGTCAATGTATACTGTACAATTAAACTGTTGTCTAATAAAATTCGTTGAAGTTTCGTTGTCCTTTACCAATGGACGATCAACGTACGTCATAATATAAACTAAACGTCTCGTCTTGTCTAAGCGTCGACGACGTAAACTAGTCGAAAATTAGACTTTTTTCAACTAGTTTATCATCGACGATAAACGGTCTCGTTGCGTCGACTGTAAAATCGTCGACGACTCACTACTACTAGACATACAATTGTGTACATGTTTTATAAGAACTAGCTCCAGTGTGATGCCCTTCGAACTGTAAGATACTTAATATAATTCAAACGATTATGGCTGGACCAGATCCCACAAGCAGCACCCGATCACGAGTTAACTACTAGAGCAGCCATCACTCCCCTCAACCACTATGGAGGGAAGGGAGAGACCCGCTCCGCGCAGCTACCGCAAGTAGATCCTTCAGTGAGCATGACCAAGACCATACATTACAAACGATGAAAATACAAAATTTCGTTAGGCAAAATGTAATTCGTATCTATTTTCAAATAAAAAGTTCTACTTAGTACTACTTAGTTTTAATTTAAAAAAGTACTATAGAAGCCTTGGCCACAACTAGGTATTGATGGACTTAGGTATGTCAGCCTCGGCCCACATTTACGCGTTCGTCTATCAATACCTCTTTTGTTGGCCGCTACAATAGTGTATTATATCGTAGCATATTATAACTAATAGCATAAAATACTTGTCTATAGCTATTAAAAATTATATCTACTTAGATAAAATAACATTTAACTAACCATAGACACATTCGAATCATTCTTTTTATCTTCATTTTCATTATCTAAAATAATTATTAAGACACGATAATAAATTATGTTTAAACAAATTCCCGTATGGTGACGGAGAAAGAAAACAATTCACCACCCGTTTTCTTGCCCGTGGATGTTGTAAAAGACGACTAAGGGATATGATATGCATACAAATCTATGCAAGAGAAGGAAAACTTGAAACAAAACCCTATTTTTTTTTATGGGTGGGCTATGGTAAGCGCGCACGCGGTCCATTCTGTTCGGAGCGACGAAAGGACGGCGCGCGGGCCCATAGCCCACCCGTACCCACGTCAACTTCGTCGTTGGGCCGACCACCGGAACAGGGTGACTTGTCGTCAGTGGTCGGCCCGTCGGCCCGACGGAACACAATTTCGCGCGCCCTCACCTCAAACAAAACCCTATGCCAACATGTCTGACCAGCATGGTGTAGTAGTTCAATTTCCGTCCCATGGTGGAAGAGGTCCGAGCCGAACAATGGGAGGTATAGGTCTGATATAATGATAAAACAAATTAATGTTTTTGCGTCAAACATTTTTTAAATGGAGATTATGATAGAAAATCAAACTATCCCAGTGGTTATCCGAATAGGAATACAATTTACGACACCCGCTGATAAGAGAGGGGGTCTCTCACCCGTGGGTGTCGTAAAAGACGACTAAGGGATTAAATATGCAAATAACATCAAGAGAAGGAACACTCATAATAAAACTCTATACCAATACTTCTGACCAGCGTGGTGTAGTAGGTTCATTTCCCTCATATTGTAAAGTAGGCTCGAGCCCAACAATGGGATGATTATAGGCTGATGATGAATTTATAAGCAATATTATTTATACACTCAATTTTTCATTCACTTTTTCGTGTGGTGACGAAGTAAGAATACAATTCACCACCCCCTATCTTACCCGTGGGTGATCGTACGAGACGACTAAGGGATATAAAATGCATATAACATCCATGCGAGAGAAGGAAAACTCGAAATAAAACTCTATACCAACACGTCTGACCAACGTGGTATAGTAGGTCAATTACCCTTCCATTATACAGGAGGCCCGAGCCCAACAATGGGACGATTATAGGCTGATGATGAATTTATCAGCAATATTATACACTTAAAATGGAATTCGTATGGTTCATGTGAGGAATATCCAATGATCAACAAATCCTTCCTTTCCCGTGGCTGATTGTAAAAAAACATTCACGGGCCGCAAGTAGATATAACTGCTGGAAGGAAACCTCTTTGTGTGGTTTAGTGGATGAATTTCGCCTTCACTCTAGAAAAGACTTAAGCCTAGGAGAGGTGGGGCGGCGCAGGCGCGACTACCTGCGTGCCATGCCGCCCTAGTCGAGGCCGCGGGTGACGTGACCAGGGATTAGTCCGTCACCCGCCGAGAGGCCGACCGCGTAAGGAAAGACCGACGTCCTCCCCGCGGGGGGGATGTCGGTCGATGGGAGGGTACCCCAAGTAGGGAGTATTCCGTCGGGCCGACCACTGATGACAAGTAACCTTGCTCCCGCGGTCGCCCAACGACGAAGGCGACGTGGTGTTCGGGTGGGTTGCGGGTGTTGCGTGCTTATGCCCCTCTGTCGCCGCAGACGGAGTGGTGCGAAGAGCGCGCCGACCGCAGCCCACCCCAAAAAAAAAGACTAGCAGAGGGACGTATAAAAGATGAGATTATGAAGTATAATGATATCTGATGTTTACGCGAGTATTAAACATTGTAAATAAAACTACTTTACAGATCACGATTGTATTTAATTATATTGTTTATGATTAGTAATTATTAAACGTATAATAATTACTAACCATAAACAATAATATTTTTTTCACATAGAATCATTTTCTTCTTATACTAGCAATGTACCAAAATGTGGGTCAAAATTTAATAACTAATTTCTGTAGCGGGTAGATAAATATAAATTTACTGTAATAACGATGTCTTGTTGGACGTGTGACATCTTAGTCCGCCCGTGACCATGAACGCTAAAAAATATTCGAAATGTCGAGCAATCAAAAATCAAATACAAACGCGATAAAATCCGTAAAGTAGTAGTATTTGCAATGGTGAAGTAGGTATATTAAATTAGTCATAAAAAATTTCTTCCATATAGTGACGGAATAGGAATACGAATCGCCAGTTCTTTTCTTACCCGTGGATGTCGTAAAAGACGACTAAGGGATATTATAAAGCGATAACATCTATGCAGAGAAGAAATACTAGACATTAAACCCTATGCTAACACGTCTGACCAGTGCGGTATAGTAGGTCAATTTCCCTCCCATTATGGAGGAGGCCCGTGGACAGCGGGACTCCTATGGTCTGATGATGTTAAAAGACTTACCTTTCTTTTCTTCATCTATCTTTTTATTGGAACTTCGCGTCCTAGCAGCTATAGGTGGCGAATTACTTGGAGACTTCTTCGAGATTTCTGAAAAGAACCATATTTTATATACCAGACGTTTTAACTCCTAAGTATTAGGCAGAAGTATTATTAGAAAAACGGGTGTAATTAACATAGCACGAAGCATTAGCACGCTGAAGTAGCAATGGGCAGGCCATATCGCTCGACGAAACGACAACCGCTGGGGAAGAAAGGTTCTCGAGTGGCAACTACGTATCGGACGACGCAATGTAAGACGCCCACCACTAGGTGGACCGATGGCCTGGTGAAAGTTGCTGGGCGTCGTTAGATGCAAGCTGCACAGGACAGCGATGGGCTGAAATGACGATGATAGGGCAGAGATATACCATGCATTTCACCACGTAATAGGGATATTAATTGTCATTAAGGGAATATTATGGTAAATTTGGTGTGGTGATGGAGTAAGAAAACAATTCACCACCCCCTCTCTTGCCTATGGGTGTCGTAAAAGACGGCTAAAGGATATAATATGCATATAACATCTATACAAGAGAAGGAAGACTCGAAATAATACCCTGCACCAACACGTCTGACCAGCTTAATAAGTCAATTTCCCTACTATTATGAAGGAGGCTCAGGCCCAGCAGTGGGACGTATATGAGCTATGATAATGATAATGATAGCAAATTGTAACATGATTTTTTTGGAAGACAACACGTCCTGTACTAAGGAAATAAACCTTGTATTTCGTGGGACTTTATTATAGAACTACCGACCACAAACTATACCCAGACTCAGGGGTTTATAAAAAAAGTATCAGACGGTCTAAAGTCTAGTGCTGGACATGTCTCCCCAAGGGGTAATAAGACCGACGTCCTGGGACAGGGACCTCGAGAGGAGAGGGTACTCCCTCGGGGTATTCCGTTAGGTCGCTCACTGAAGACAAGGAACTCGGCTCCAATGGTCGGCCCAACGACGAAGGCAACATGCTACGGGTGGGTTACGGAGCCGCGCGCCGCCCCTCTGTCGCCCCGGACGAAGCCGGGCAGCAGGTGCACTAACAGTGGCCCAACTGCAAAAAAAAAATAAAAAAGGGGTAAAAAAGAGCGTGTGCACATAGTACGCATGTCAGAAGTGAAACTTCGTTATCCTTCATCCTTAATCCATTATCCTTCATCCATCATCCATGAGATAAAGATCTCATTCTCTCGCCGGCTGAATCCTATACATTTACATGTTTGTGTCTCTCCATCATCCTTGGTCTATACGCTCGCCGTACGTAACGTCCGAGATGACGTAAGGGTAGCGCGCGACCCATAACCCACTGTATCCCCTCTCCATCGCCATTGGGCCGACCACTGGTACATAGTTCCTTGACGTCCGGGGTCCTTTCGGGTACGGTACCTGCCGTCGCCCCTCCCCAGGCGTCGGCCTCACGCCTCAGCGGGTTATACGCCGCTCCCATCATCCACAGCCTCGGCTTTTTTGCTATTCCCACGGGAAAATAAATGGCTAACCGAACCTCACGATATTTTTAACTGGTCATCAAAAACGAAGAAGTATCCCACCAGATTTGATTTCCTCTTTCAATTGTTCACTGTCATCGGTTTTGGTTTTGATGGTTTCGTGAGCTGCCTTTAAATGACCCTTCAGCCATTTTAAATTTGCGTATCCTGTAAAATTTATTTTATTATTATCATGTATCTCTTTTTGGTTCACGTATATTTTCCAAGGGAAGATACCCGGTCCTTTGAAAGGCGTACATGGGGATATGGTTGTAACACGTAGAGCCCTTTGGAGAAATTTTATTTAAAAATGGGATGGGACGTCTACCGATGACACTCCACGCCTGCACATAACACACGTGGACTGCCAACGCTAGGTGTAAAACTATTGTTTGATGATGGTATCTATTATATGATTATGAGGTTGAAGGTTAGATGGACTAAAACTGAAAACTATTGATTTTTAAACTGTCGTCTCCCTTCAATGACTTTTTTTTTATTGCAAACGGTGGCAAACGAGCAAACTGTACACCTGATGGTAAGTGTTGCTGCCGCTCATGGACCTTTACAAGGCCGCTGCCTACCGCGAAGAAAGTGAAGGGAGTGTGAATACGTGCATTGAGTCTCGGTGAAACCATGGGCACCACCAAAACCCTCCACACGCAAACATCCTCAGAAAGTTGGGCTTCCGGCTCTCTCGCTCAGCGAACGAAGCGTAGTAACAAATCGCTACTACTCAGACGTAGATTTTCTGCTCAGTGTGGTACTACCCTGGACGGACCGGCCCGCGGCTGTAGACAGATAACTGTCGACAGTGTGGTCCTACCACTCTCAAAATATATATTATTATTCCGTGTGATGACGGAGTAAGAATACAATTCATCACTCCCTATCCTGCCCGTGGATGTCATAAAAGACGACTAAGAGATATAATACGCATATAACATCAATGCAAGAAGAGGAAAACTTGAAACGAAACCCTATACCAACCTGTCTGACCAGCATGATATAGTAAGCTCAGTTTTCCTTCTACTGTGTAGCAGGCTCGAGCCCAGCAGTGGGACGTATATGAGCCGAAATGATAAATGATGATCCTGTAATTAAATTTGTTCATTGTAACATTATCATCATCTCAGCGCATTTACACCCCACTACTTGTCCCTACTGGCCAGTTAGGCGTAAATAAGCTGACGTAATTCAGCTTTTTTTAATTGTTGTTGGTAACAAACGAGCAAACAGTACACCTGATGATAAATGATACCGTGAAGAAAGTGAAGGGAGTGTGAATGCGTGCATTGAGGTTCCATGGTACTAAAAGCATCATCAAAACCCATCACACGCAAACACCCTCAGAAGGTTATGCTTTCGTCTCTCTCGCTCACCGAACAAGTGTAGTAGCAAATTGTTACTACTCAGATGTCAATTTTCTGCTCAGTGTTCCATCCGACGTCCTCGTCACGTCCTCGACGAAGAGGACGACAATATCACACTCGCTCAACATAGAGCCTACACGGCCCGCGAGGCCTTAACACATAAATATCCGCGGTTCCGCCCTCGCCGTCGAGGTGCGAAACCGTGCCGCGCAAAAGTCACGAATCAAAACGTGGGCACGCCCACTTTGCCTCCAGCGACGCCCCAAGCCGAGGTCCGTTCCCCACAGAGAGAGCCCTTGGGCGATGTAGCTTAGCATACTTTTCGCCGGGTTGAGAGCCCTCAGCGCTCACCCATAGTCCGTTTCAAGCTGTCAAGGCCATCTGCGGCCAACAGCTGTACACATACAAAAAACAAAATCTGCTCAGTGTGGTACTACCCGGGACGGACCGGCCCGCGGCTGTAGACAGACGACTGTCGATAGCGTATTCCTACTACACTTCACAATAGAAGCGACATTTTATTTTATTACATAGATGTTATATGGTATACTAGCAACTCACCCTCGCTTCGCTTCGGTTTTAGTCGTTTTACCCGCGTTATTCCCGTTCCCGTGAGCATACCGGGATAAAATATAGCCTAGGTTACTCTCTGATATTATAGCTTTCCATTGGTGAAAGAATTTTTGAAATCGGTCCAGCCGTTTTGAAGATTATCTGGAACAAACAGACAGACAAAAATTTTTTAATTTGTATTTTAGGCATAGGTGTCGTGCAAATAAGCGTGTGAGCATGAAAAAAGCCTATTATTTTGACATTACACACAGACACTCCAATTTTATTTATTGGTATAGATTGTTATCCCTTAGTCGTTTTTTACGACATCGTAATTTCAGATCATATACTTGACAATTAAAATATATATACAGCGTGTCGTGGCGGCCCGTACTCAATAAATGGTTTTACCTGAAAACCAGCGCTGTAACACTTCTGTGCTACAGCTTATGCTGAGGTGGAACCTTTTTGGTGTACTACGGTATTGTTGTTATTCTTTTTCTATAATATTATTGTCTTTCTTAATTTCTATACCAATAAATAAAATTGGAGTGTCTGTTTGTAATGTCAAAATAATAGACTTTTTTCATGCTCACACGGTTATTTGCACGACACCTATGCCTAAAATACAGATTAAAAAAATTTTTGTCTGTCTGTCTGTTTGTTCCGGGTAATCTTCAAAACGGCTGGACCGATTTCAAAAATTCTTTCACCAATGGAAAGCTATAATATCAGGGCGTAAACTAGGCTATATTTTATCTCGGTATTCCCACGGGAACGAGAACTACGCGAGTAAAATGACTAAAACCGAAGCGAAGCGAGGGCGGGTTGCTAGTCTATACCAATAAATAAAATTGGAGTGTCTGTTTGTAATGTCAAAATAATAGACTTTTTTCATGCTCACACGGTTATTTGCACGACACCTTTTTTTTTATTTTTTTTTATTTTTATGGGTGGGCTATAGTAAGCGCACGCGCGGTCCTGTCCTTCCGGGGCGATGAAAGGATGGCGCGCGGGCCCATAACCCACCCGTACCCACGTCACCTCGTTGTTGGGCCGACCACCGGAGCAGATGTGACTTGTCATCAGTGGTCGGCCCGACGGAATACCCTTTCGGGTAACCTCTCACCTCTCGACGTACTGGGACGTCGGTCGCCATCGCGCGGTCAGCCTCTCTGCGGGTGACGGACAATTCCCCGGTCCGATCACCCGCGGCCTCGGCTAGGGCGGCATTAGGCGCAGATATTCGCGCCTGCGCCGCTCGAGTCGCCGGCGGCGAAACGTGTCGCCGAATAGGAGCTCTACTCGCACACGATCCGCCACCTCCTTCCGTGAGATAACGGCCTCACAGAAGGCGGCGACCGCGTCCCAGTTCCTGACGCTGACGAGCATCTCCCTGGCGATGGTCGGCAGCGCCAGGTCGGCACCGATAATTGCGACGAGTTCACGGCGATCCCCCTCCCATGCAGCACACTCCTCGAGCGTGTGCTGCGCCGTGTCCTCGTCGCAACGGCAGTGGTGGCAGGACGGTGTGCTCTCCCTCCTGACAATCTTGTGCAGGTACTTCCCAAAGCAACCGTGCCCCGTCAGCACCTGCACCAGTCGGAAGGAAAGCACCCCGTGCGTCCGCTCCAACCACTCCATCAGCACCGGCCGGAGAGCCTCGACGGTCCTGACACCGTACCGAGGACTCTCCAGCCGGACTGCCCAACGGGCAATGACTTCTCGGCGGGCGTCGACCCGCCAGGCGGTGATCTCTTTGATGGAGACCATGCCGCCGCGGGCGCGCGTCTCCGACACCCGCCGATAAATGTCGGCGAGCATCTCCGCCTCCAGATCCCACGGGGGAGTTCCGGCCAGGAGGCACGCTGCCTCTGTCGCCACCGTGCGGTAACCGCGTATGGCCCTGATCGCCATGACCCTCTGTGGTCGCCACAGGAGGGCCCTAAGACGGACGGTCAGGGACCCCGCCCACACCGGTGCTCCATACAGGGCCATCGACCGGATCACCCCCACGTACAGCTGTCGGCACGTAGCACTGGGTCCGCCCACATTCGGCATCAGCCGCGAAAGGGCGGACGCCGCACCGACAAGCCGGGGAACAAGTCGATGGAGATGCTCCCGGAACCAAAAATGCCCGTCGAGCACCAGGCCCAAGTACTTCATGTGGGCCTGGATGCTGATGGTGACCGACTTCACGGTGATCGAAGCGCCGGCGGGAGGCCCAGCGGTACGGAGGCCATGGAACAAAAGGGCCTCCGTCTTTTGCAGGGCTACTCTCAGCCCCTGCGCTTCGATCCGCCTGACAATCTCCTCGGTGCCGAGAGTTGCCAGGCGTGCCGCCTCCTCTAGCGTCCCACCCCGGGCTGTGACGAGTGTATCGTCGGCGTAGTAAATTACGCCCATCCCGGGTGGGAGGCTTCCTCTCAACGCCCAGTCGTAGCCGATGTTCCACAGGGTCGGACCCAGAACCGACCCCTGTGGGACACCGCACGTCATGGGCGTTCGCACAACGTCCCCTACTCGGTCAACGTAGAGGACGCTGCGCCCCTCCAAGTAGTCTGCCACCAGCCGCCTGAGGTACACGGGCACCCCGTGATATCTCAGCCCCTCCCTGATGCAGCTGAATGGCAGACTGTTGAAGGCATTGGCGATGTCCAGGGACACCGCCAACAGGACTCCTCCGCCGGTGACGGCCTCCGCTACCACGGCCTTAAGGCGCAGCAGGGCCGCGATCGTCGAACGCCCTCTCCGAAAACCAAACTGGGCGTCCGACAGATCGGGCCCGACCCCGACGAGGTGCCGCTCGATGCGGGCAGCCAACACCCTCTCCAGCAGCTTGCCCGCATCATCGAGCAGCACGATGGGCCTGTAGGCCGAGGCCGACAGCCTCCCCTCTTTCCAGCATCCAGGGAACTGCCCGGACGTCAAACAGGCGTCGAACAGTCCCCTGAGGCGTGGTCCCAGGTGCTCGAGGACCAGGGCCAACACACGGTTCGGAATACCATCGGGCCCGGGGGCGGTGGATTTCACTCGCATACGCGCCACCGCCGCCCCCATTTCCGGCTCCGTGATGGGCGGAGCACTTTCATCTTCGGCCTCCCGGTCGCTATCCGGCGAAGCCATGACCGGAGGCGTGTGCTCCGCCCGCCGTGGAAAGAGGTCCTCGACAACTCTGGTGAGGAGGCTGGGCTGGAGAGTCTCGGTGAGGGGGGGGCCCCGCCCGCGGAGCTTGTTCAGCGCTGCGAGGTAGGGGCGACCCCAGGGGTCACGCTCGAGACTGTCCAGCATCTCCCGCCGACTAACGTCCTTGGCGGTACGGACGGCCAGCCTGAAGGCAGACCGCGCACTGCGGTAAGCCTCGTACAGCTGGCCCTCCCGCTCAGCGTCGCTGGTGGCGCGCTCGGCTGCAGGTATAGGCCCTCCGGGCACGTATGCACGCGGCCCGAAGGTCCGCCAATTCTCGGGACCACCAGGGGACCGCATTCTTCGGGGGCAGACGCCGCACACGGGGCATGGCCGCATCGCAGATTTGCGTTAACGCACAGCGGATGCGGCCAGCCTCGGCATCCACCCCGTCCGCCTGGGGCGGTGAGGACAGCCACGACTGAACGATGGCTGCCTCCGCCAACAGGTCCCGATCCAATCGACCCACAGCCCACCGTGGAAACGCGGGAGCTCCGTCCGCCGTGTGACCCCTGCTGGGCTGCAGGAGGGTCCGGGAGACCTCTATCCGGATGTATCGGTGGTCGGATAGGGTTTCAATCTCCTCCTGCACGCACCAGCTCCTCACACGTGCTGCGACATTAGGGCTAGCGAACGACAAGTCCACTATCGACCCGCCCTGCTGCCGCACGCACGTTTGCACCGAGCCCCTGTTCAGCAAACAGAGGCCCAGTGCCGCCGCCCACTCTTCGACCGCTCGCCCGCGGTCATTTGTCCTGGGGGACCCCCACGCCATGGACTTGGCGTTGTAGTCCCCTATGACGAAGACCTGGCGCGGTGCCAGTCGCCGTATCGAGGCCCCCAGGATGGTGAGGAAGGCCCCGAAATCCGTCGCGCTCCTGTTAGGGGAGAAGTAAACACCAAATAGCGTAACCTCTCCCCATTCCGCCGCGACATACCCATCGCCCCTGTCCTTGAGCAGCAAGGGCGGGGAATGCCACGACGTGGAGGCGACGATTGCCACAGAGCCGTCACTGCTGCCCAGCCAATTGGGCCGGTCAGGTACCACGTACGGCACCGCGGCTACGGCTGCACCGATCAACCACTCCGCCATGGCTTGCAGGAAAACGTCCTGTGCCTCGGCGGCGTGGTTGAGGTTGGCCTGCAGGAGGTGGTAAGATTCGGCCGCCATTAGTGGGCCGTATCCATTACCTCCTCCACGCTGGCGGGCGATCGGGTCGCGCTAGGGGCGGGAGCGGCCGGGGTCGTCGGGCCGCTCCGCCCCTTTGGGGCCGAAGCCGGGGGTCTGCACTCCCTGCCCCCCATGCGGTGCTTGGCGGGCCTATTGCCTGCCGCACACGCGGGGCAGTGGGGAGTGGCGGCGCACGATGCCGCCTTATGCCCGGGTTGACCGCAGCGGAAACAAAGGTCGCTGCAGTCAAAGCAGTTAGTGCATGTCGGCCGAGTGTGTCCGACCGCCATGCACTTGTAGCACCTCGCAGACCGGGACTCCAGCACGGTCACCCGCGCCGAGCTCCAGCCCACGAGGAGCCTGCCTGAGCCGGCCAATTGCTTGGCCGACTCCACCGGGCACTGCACCCAGGCAGCACCGACGCCGCCCGGACCAGGGCGGATAGCACCAATTCGGACGGTGTCCACGGGACATCCGGTTTTCGAGACGATGGCCTCCCGGATGTCATCCACCGTCACGGAGTCGTCCAGACCCGTGACCCGCAGTTCCGCACACTTGACGGGTCTGGCGATCTTGACGCCATCCTCCGCAGCAAACAAACCCCTCAGCTTCGCGGCCATGCTATCGGCCGTCTTGGCACCTTCGGCCCCAGGGAACTCTAAAATCCGAGCCTCTGTCCGGGCCATGCGGGTCCTGGCTTCGACGCCTCCTAAATCGGAGACGTCAAGCTCCCGCCGGGCGCGACGTAAGACGGCCTCATAGCTGAGGCCGTTCTCGGCCGCCTCAGGCAGGACGGTGATCACCACCGCTGCTGACTTCGGCGGCCGGAGCCTCCTGCGCGACCTCTTACTTGCGGCTCCTGTTTTGGGAGCGGAGACTTTGGCGGCGCTTTTGGCCTCCGCTCTCCTTTTCTGACCACGACTTTTCCTGCTGCGCTCAGCCGTCTGCCAGCCCTCTTTGGGCGCAGCAGGGTCGCTCGGCGCAGCAGTCGCGGTCACGGCTGTGCTAGCCGCCACCGACGGTGCAATTGCCAGCGGC
The DNA here is from genome assembly GCA_032191425.1 of Lymantria dispar. NCBI lineage: Eukaryota > Metazoa > Arthropoda > Insecta > Lepidoptera > Erebidae > Lymantria > Lymantria dispar. Next base: position 12,129,417 of record CM063469.1, on the reverse strand, counting down.
GGCTTAGGTCCAGTCTTGGCAGGAGCCGATGCCGCCTTCTTCTTGGCGGCGGGCCCCTTCGGCTTCAGTCCAGTGACGGCCCCAGCGTAACTCCCTACGCGCCCGCCCTGGCAGGGTAACGCGGCAGGGGCTGACGCCACGACCTTCGGCCTGTCCGCAGCAAGCGGCGGCCGGAGACGGGGCTCCGGAGGCAGGGACAGTCTCTCCTCCAAAGCCGCCATGCGCGCGTCGAGCATTTTGCCCACAACCTCTACTATGGCGCGCATGGTCAGGTCCGGCACGCCGTCCAAAGCGGGCAGCGGGACCGCTTCGACGGGCTGGGTCCTCTTGAGGCTCACCGCAGCGCGAGTTTGCGCAACGGGGACGGCGAGGGCGGCGGCAGGGCTGGCGCTTGTCGACGGTGCAGTTTGCATCAGCTGCGCAACCTGGCGACGCAAGTCGGCCATTTGTTTGGCCAGCTGGCGATTTGTCTTTTGCACCGTCGACAACTCCTTCTCCAAGGTCCTGTTTGTTTCCTGCAGGCCTGAAACTTCGCCACTAAGGCGGGCATTTTCGGCCTGCAGGGTGGCCACATTAGGGGCGTCGCCTGCCACAGTGGGCTCGGCAGCCGTGGCGCCAGTGGGAGGGACGTCCTTCAACACCCTCATCATTCTCGCGGCTGCCGCCTCGTTGGCCCGCTTGCGAGCCTCAGCCTCTCGCTCCTGTATTACTGGAGAAGGAGTCGCAGTTCTTGCCGCCACCGTAGCCCCACGCCCTACGCGCCCTCTGCGTGAGGTCGCCACCTTAGGAGGAGGCATGATGTCTCCGCTCCCCTCCGAGTCAGATGAGGAGCTGCCACTCTTGTGCAGAGGGCGCTTCCGCACCTGTGGGGGGAGGGCCTCCTCCATCGCCGCCGCCAGGATTGATGCCGTAGGCCTTCCGACGGCCCGAGCAGCCGGGCTCTCCTTCGTGTTGGACGGTCCTGCGGCACTGCCGCCCTCGTCCACCGACTGCTCCGCGGTCGCATCTGTCTCCATGGCCGCGGAGCTGTCTGCCTCAGAGGCGCCAACGTCACTGGATGGAACGTCGGCAGCCTCCAGCAACTTCTGCGCCGCCTGTCGCAGCTTTGCAGCGCGCCGTCTGACGCGTGCCGTTGCAGGGGCGATCTTCCTGTTGCTTTTCTTTTTGCGGGCCCCTGTTTTCGCCGGGCCTTCGGCTGATTTTGGAGCCTCCAGTACCAGACTAGCAGCCGAGCTGCAGTCGGACGAGGCCCCTCCTTCTTCTGTGCCAGTTTTACCGTAGCTTGGCAAGGCTTTTGGGTGAGAACAATGTGGGTCATCGTTCCCCGTGTTTTTGGGCTTCTCACCCCTCCTATCTACGTCAGGTGTGCGTGAACAATTATCCATATAGTTCCCACGAGTATGGGAGAAGTAAACGGTCGACCCGGGCAGAGATCCCGATACCCGGGCAAGCGTAAATTTGTATCCCAACACAGGGGGTCCGCAGGTACCCTGGCTGGGGGCGCGCTAACGACTGAACAACCCATCAGCCATGCATCCTCTCGCCGCGCGCCAGAACTTAGGATTTTGGGTGATTGTTTTATAGAGGTTTTCTTCCTCGCGGTCCAGGCGGTTAAGCCAAGACCCTCGCTCCTGAATCTAGGCCTCAAGACAAATGTCCCGAAGCAGGAATCAGGTCTACGATTTGTCGCGGTTGGCAAATGCCTGCCCAGTCCTCAAACGAATGAGTGACTGGGCCCGTCGAATTTTCGCGTCCAATACCCTCTACAATTAGAGGGCATGGAGCGAATTTGGGGCATCCCACAAACTGGGCCCCCCCTCGGGCCAGATATTTGCCACGAGCGACAATTCCAGAGAGCAGTCCAAGGAATTGTCGCTCGTGCCCAGGGTACACCACGCGGAGGTTTCTGGCGTAGCACCCCTTTGCACGACACCTATGCCTAAAATACAGATTAAAAAAAAAATTGTGTCTGTCTGTTTGTTCCGGGTAATCTTCAAAACGGCTGGACCGATTTCAAAAATTCTTTCACCAATGGAAAGCTATAATATCGTTGTCGTCGAAAGCTATAGTATCGGGCGTAAACTAAGCTATATTTTATCCCGGTATTCCCACGGGAACGGGAACTACGCGGGTAAAACGACTATAACCTATAACCGAAGCGAGGGCGGGTTGCTAGTTGTATAATATAATAGCTGTTAATTGATTTTTTACTCTTAGAAAATAATGCTGTAGCACCCAAATATATAATTTTCTTTCTATACGTCCCACTGTTGGGCTCGAGCCTCCTCCACAATAGGAGGGAAATTGATCATGCTAGTCAGACAGGTTTTATTTCTAGTTATCCTTCACTTGCATAAATGTTATATGCATATTATATCCCTTAGTCGTCTTTAACGACACCCACGGGTAAGAGAGGGTATGGTACGACATGCCCTAGGTCAATTATCCTATAGTGGAGGATGTTCAAGCCCAGCAGTGGGACGTATATGACAAGATGATGATGGAATGATCACTCACCGTAATTACATAGTGGACAAGGGAATACATGCTCATCATCCAAGTCATGCTTATGTGACTCACAATGTTCCAACACATCGGTAACATTCATGAATATTTTCTCACAAAATCTGAAATAATAAAAAGAACATCAATGATTCTTCTAATGTTCGCGCAAGTATTACGCATATATCTATACAAATAAATAAAATTAAAGTTTCTGTCTGTAATTTCGAAATAAAGCTTTTCTTTCATGCACAAACGGTTATCTCCACAATACCTATGCCTAAAAATCAGTTCAAAATTGTTGTCTGTTTCGCGTAATCTTCAAAACGGTTAAACCAAGTTTGTTAATATTTTATTACAAGGTAGCTGTCTACATAAGGACTAACTTAGGCTATATTTCATCCCTATACTGGTAAGACTTTTTAGTACGAGATGTTATTTCGACTTTTACTCCTCTTGTTTATCAGTAATCTGCATATTATATAACTTAGTCGTCTTTTACAACACCCACAGGCGATAAAGGTGATGGTATTTCTACTCTGTCACCACGCGGAAACAGTTATAATAATAATTACCTGCATTTCAGTTCAGTAACTTCTTTATTATCACATGAATACTTTCCTAAGAACTCTTTCACTTCCTCGTCTGCTTCCTCTAAATTGTCTATAATCTGATCTATCTCCGGTTCAGGCTCGATAATCTCAACATCACTAGAACAACTATCCTTTTTATCATCTTTAACAATGATCACATCATCCGATCCTGTATCATTGTCAATCGGTTTGGTTATAATTTCACCATCAGAACCAATTTCCACATTAACAAGTTCTTCTCTTACTTCTTTAGGTTCTTTTACTTTATCGAAAAGAGTAAAACTGAAATTCTTAATTTTCTGAAATATATACTGTTGATTATTTCTTATCACCAAATACTCATCAGGATTTAGAAATTGATTAGCACTTTTCAATCGACAAGGTCTGAAATGATCGTTCAGACAACATTCGCATATAATTTTAAGTTTTGTTGAAGATTTCTTTTGTGGTGAACATCTGTGAAGCCTTTGATCTTCATTATCAAACAGATAAAGTTTATCCACATTATTATCAACATTTTTGCCGCATATAAAACAAATCTGGCTCTCATTGCCGCCGATTAACATACCATCTATATTAACATAAGTTGTTGATTTAGTCCAGTTTTTATGGACAAGTCTTGAAGGATCTGTTTTTCTAATATGTCTTCTTTCGCTGTAACCTTGATCATAAGGCAGTGATGTCATAGGAGAATCCTTAAACATATTCAGTATATCTTCTCTAGTGTACGACAAATTATCATTCCGTTGATACCCGTCATAATTCTTAAAGTTATCTTTAATTAAAGTCTTTGGAGATTTATTTCGATTAGTAACAGTATTCAATGTAGCATAAATTTTACTTGTATTAGATGCCAAATATTTAGTAAATTGGGCTTCAAAGGCTGAAGTATTATTGGAGACTAGTTTAAATGGTAATGAATTAACGAAGCTACATTTTGGACTGGCACTCTTACTAGGCCATTTTGAAACAGGACTATCAACTATGTTAATATTTTTAGTTTCCTCTACAGTAATACTGTCTATATCTATATCATCAGAGCCATCAGCGTACTTAATGAAAGGTATTTTCTCTGCTGTTAAATCAATTAAAGGATCATCATTATCGAATTGTATTTGAGATGCTCGGATTTGAGTGCCATCGTCTAAAATATAGACCAAATCACTGGCCGCATCATTGCTCTCTAACATTGGATCAAACGTTTGAGATAAATCATCATTATGGATATTTTGTTCTGCGTTTATAAGGAACTGGTAGACGTTTTCAGTCAGAGATACCGGTTGATTTCTTGTTATGGAGTTTATATCTATGTCGAAACCTAATAATGACCTGCAATAAGGAAAATAATATTTCTAATATATGAATATTACACACACAGTACAGATAGTAAGAATATAGTGTTTTGCTGCATTGTTCTTTATCGTAAGTATTTTACGCTATGACTAAAAGACGTGGGAAGAAACCACAAAGCCAGGAGAAGAAATCTCACGGATGGATTGGAGTCACTGGAGCGGCGGAGAGGCTTTGGGTCACTCTGTGTACTCTACAGACTCTTTCATGGGGAGTGCTCCGAGGAACTGTTTGACTTGGTACCACCGTCACCGTTTTACCAACGTACCATTCGACACCGCAGCAAGGTTCATCCATTTCACCTGGAAACGATATGGTCTTCAACTGTACGTTTCCAGCGATCATTTCTCCCACGTACGTACAGGCTCTGGAATGAACTACCTGCTGCTGTGTTTCCCGAGCGCTATAACATGTCCTTTTTTAAACGAGGTTTAAGAAGAGCATTTACTTCACGGTAGGCAACGGCCTGGCTGTACCCTGGTATTGCCAAGATTCACGTGCAGCAGCATCACTTACCATCAGGTGTGCTGCCGGAAAAAAAAAACTCTTAGCAAAACCATATAATGATCCTTTCCATGTGGTGATGGAGGAAGAATACATTTCGCTACCATATCTTGCCATATCTAGGTATCATTAAAGGGCCATCATCATCATCATTTTAACTCATTCCACTGTTGAATTCTATCCTCCTCCACAATAGGAGGGAGATTGACTTACTCCATGCTGGTCGGACGTTTTAACGCAGTTTTAAGTCCAAAAGAAAATCACATCCAATGAGTCACTTTTATTACAGAGGTGGTCATTAACACCGAAAAGTGTTAGAAACTAAAATAAAATTAATAAAAACGAGATAAAATCTATAAAAATAGTTTTTTTTTTGTTTTGCGTAACAATGCTGGATTTACAGGTATGCAGTTGCTGGCGCCAGTCTCAATGGCAAGTCAGCGTTGGTAGGGTACTGGCATCGTGTAAATATTTATTCGTACCATTATTGCTTTTTTCCTTCTTTTTTTTGGCGCGGCATCAGACGCAGGTACTTCCGCCTGCGCCGCCCAACGCGCCGCCCAACGCACCGAAGGCGGAGCGTGTTATGATAGAGGAATTCCTCCCGGACCCGCTCCGCCGCCTCCTTCTGCGAGATAACTGCCTCGCAGCAGGCGGCGACACTGTCGAGCATAGCTCTAGCGATGGTCCGCAGCGTCGGGTCGGCACCGATGATTGCGACAAGTTCACGGCGCTGCTCTGCCCAGCCCACGCAGACCTCGAGCGTATGCTGCACCGTGTCCGACCTTATGCAGATACTTGCCAAAACAACCATTCGTACCAATCCTGCGCTATCATCCAACGCTGAAACGGAAATATTTATACGCTCCAGTCGCTGATGAAATGGAGACTTACTTGGCTTTATTAAGAAACATTTCAAAATTGTCATTGGGCTCTATCTTGAGTAGGACATCTTCACCGATGATATTCTCCATACACATAACTAATGGTGGCTGTGAATCTGTCATCATGAGGCGCTGAAAGCAATTAGAAATCTTTAATCCAATGATCAGATATCCATGTGATGACGGAGTAAGAATGCAATTCATAAAAGATGACTAAGTGATAAAGAAAGAAAGAAAGAAAATCTATTTATTATGGTGAACAAATTTACAGTTGATTTAAATACAAAAATACTGTGCTGTGTGGTAGCGGCTTCGAATACTACCAACCCTTGCTTTGCTCGTAGGTGTCGTAAAAGACGACTAAGAGCCCTAGATTGACCCGGACCAACTCCATCTGGTACCATTTGGGTCAACGATTACATTCCCAAGGAGGGTTGACGTCAGGCAGGCGGCCGGTCATAAAAGTCATTGCCGAAACTTTTTGCAATAGGTATGTCAAAACAGATGACATATTGCGTCGACCCCAAGTAATTGGGATAAGAGCAAGATGATGATGATGATCTATGCTAGAGAAGGAAAACTGTAAAGAAAACTTATGCCAATAATTACGATAATGTTTAATAATTACTAATCATAAACAATATAATTTTTTCACATAGAATAATTTTCTTCTTGTACCGGCAATAAATTTGTACTTAAAATGTGGGTGAAAATTTAATAACCAATTTCTGTAGCGGGTAGATAATTATAAATATCTGTAATAACAATAACTTGTTTGATTAATAAAATCCATAAAAGTAGTTATATTTACAATGGGTTAGTATAGGGTTTATATTGAGTTTTCCTTCTCTGGCACAGATGTTACATGCATATTTTATCGTCGTCTTTTATGACATTCACAGAGAAGAAGGGGGGTGATGAATTGTATTCTTACTCAGTAACCGCACGGCAAAATAAAAAAATTCAATAATATTATTTATTCATTCATTTATTAATTACTAGCAACCTGCCCTTGCTTCTTTTCGGTATCAGTCACCTTCCCCGCGTAATTCCCGTGGGAATACCGGAATAGAATATAGCCTATGTTACTCCCTGATATTATAGCTTTCCATTGGTGAAAGAATTTTTGAAATCAGTTTGGTGGTTTAATCATGAAAGCGTAACAAACAAACCAACTTACTTTCGTATTTATAATATTAGTAAGGATTCGTTCACTTATTCATTATCTTCTATTTGGTGATGGGAATAAGAATACAGTTGACTACCCCATTTCTCACCCATGGGTTTCTAATAGATATAACATGTAAGCAAAAGAAGCAAAACTTAAAACTTATATTAATCTATTTGACCTAGTACAGTAGGTCACTTGCCCTTACATTGTGGAGGAGGCGTGAGCCAAGCAGTAGGTAGTATATGAGCTGAGGTGATGATCATTCATTTAATCAATGAACTCTCTTTCTAATTGCTAACAGTGTAGCCATATGCAATGAAGATGATGGTTTAACAAAAAACCTTGTGCGTTTAAAAAAAGCATATAATTATAAAATCATAAAATAGATATTAATAAAACATATATAAATAGGAAATTAAACTGCTGCCAATAGTTACTGCCTCCACAAAAGGCTAAGCTATAGTTATATTTTTTTTAAATAATAGAGATTCTTTTTTCCATGGCAAGTTGGTATTTTGTGTAATGCTATTCTCATAAGACCAAGTAAATAAATAAAACTAAGTTTATTTTATACATCAGTTTTGAAACTAACTTTTTTAACTGTCCAAATATAGAGACGTATGGGGTAATTTTGCTATTGCCTGATAGTTTAATAATGAAAATTGCCTGAATATACAGTTGTAAAAAAAGTTAACAACTCCTGTAGCTGTTACAAAATATAAAGTAGGAGGAGCTAATGATTTCATAACAATAATATAAATAGGTGAAATTGAATGCTAACTAGGATTAAAATGTTAATAAAGTAACTATAGAAAACATTTTGAGATGTTAAAAAAAACATTGTATTAAATTAATGCGACATTAAAGTACCTAGCCTCAGATAGTTGCAGTTTATTTGGCTTAAATTATTCTGTATACTTTCCAGCCTACATAAAAACCATAGGCGAAAAGTGGAAAGCTGACACTGGCCAGTGAGTAAAATAAATAAAAACTGCCAGTGTCAATATACAACCGGCGAATTATTGTCGATCATTTTGGTCTCAAAACTAGAAACGATTAATGAATAAAAATTCAATGAATACCTTACCTAAATTATTTTTCTACAGAAAAAAAACATCACTCCCTTTAAGCAACTGGCACATCTTAAAGAATAATAACAATTTAACAAATGAAACAATGTTTTTTCGTCAATCAAATTTCAAAACAAAACAAAATTTTCGAATTTCCTGACTTCCTGTACATGTTATTGCTTCATTCGTAATTATTTAAAAATTTAGTTAGAATGGGTCGAGTCAACAATTTTTATGAATTTTGGATATAATGGATTATTTGATTTAAATTAAGTGAAAATGATGTAACAATTTAGGTAATAATCAAAAGAACATGCACAGGAGGATAGGCCGTTTTCAGTCATTCCCTAAGGGCCGAGGCACACGGTGCGGTGCGGCGCCGGCACCACCCTTGAGCGGTGCCGCAATGGTTTCCTACATATAAAAATGTGTGATATTCCACACACTTTTATATGACACTGCTTATGTGGCCGCCAGTGCGGTGCCGAGTAATGTGGTACGGTACGGCATCGCGCCGTGTGGCTCGGCCCTTAGGGATATAAAAGCTACCACAAGCTTTTTTTTTGTGTGTGTATAGCTGTTAGCCTCAGATGGCTTTCACAGCTTAGCCCGGACTATAGGTGAGCGCTGATGGCTCTCAACCCGATAAGAAAGTTAAGCAAACATCGCCCGAGGGCTCCTCCTGTGGGGAGGTACCACAAGCATTCATCATATCTATGTCGAATGCATATAAAATGTACACCTACAGTTGCAATAATTCAGAGACCAACATTATTTTGGAGTGACTGAAGCCAAATTACCATACTTGCACCGCGCGTCGCTTTTGTACTTGGGTTCATTAATATTTTCACGTTCATTTTAAGCTGGAAAGCGCGGTATTGGATTGTACTGATATGATCGTGAGCGTGACTACGTGATTATGTTCTGAACGATATAAGGTGCATATTCCTATTAAGAAAAGCTTGCCTGACAAACAAATTCAACAAATATGCACGGTTTTGACAAAGCAAATATATGGTAATATAATAGACATAAAGGAATAGAAAAATATACAGCAGCAAAAAATAAAACATTAGTACTTTGTAAATATTTAGTTAGCGGCCGGTCATAAAAGTCATTGCCGAAACTTTTTGCAATATGTCAAAACAGATGACATATTGCGTCGACCCCAAGTAATTGGGATAAGAGCAAGATGATGATGAGTACTTTGTGAATATTTAAAGCTTTCTAAGAATAGATTTGAATTAGCATATTATTTGTAATACCGCTGTTACTTCCAGTGTCTCAAGGGATATTAGTTAAACAATATTGGTACTTTGTAACACATTTTGAAATCTAATTTCACTGAAAACCTTACATTTCTTCTTTTTTATTACCTAAAAAATTGGTAGATCCTAATTTAATTAGCTACGAACAAAACGTTGTATTATTTGTAATGTTGATTGACAAATGAACTGTCATTATTCGCAATATGGCCGACAGTTTATCTAAATACGGAACGCGTTATTTGTGCGCGAATTTATAGTTTACTGTTTAAATGTTTAATTGTTTTGATTAATGATTTAGTTAGTGAAGTGTCGCGGCATGTTTCCTCTAACCCCGCCTGTGGTGAAACGGCTGCTAGGGTGGAAAAAAGGACCTGAAGGATCGTCCGCTGCCGAAGATAAATGGTCTGAGAAGGCAGTGAAAAGTTTAGTAAAGAAGTTAAAGAAAAGCGGGGCACTCGAAGAGTTAGAAAAAGCAATTTCAAGCCAGAATAGCCACACTAAATGTGTTACGATTCCCAGGTGAGTTCATTATTGATTAATTTTTTCGTGATAACAATCATTTTAGAATATGACGTTTCCGGTCGTATACACATCTTTGATCTTTGCGTTGTTGATATGCTTTATTTGTATGTAATATAAAGTCGTATTTGGGAGGACACAGTTGACTTGTTGTAAAACATTCTGCTAATCAAAAAAGTCGTTCATAAATTGAGTACAAAAGTGTAACCAAATAATATATTATTGCGTGAATAAGATTCTAATTAGATTTTCGTGAAATTTAATCACTGTTATCTTGTTACTGGGTTTAATTTTGATATTTCTATTGTGTAAAATAGCAGTGGTTTATGAACGTAAGTTTTCCGTGGTCGGATTATTTCGTTGAGTGCTATAACCCTACAAAGTTGGATTGTATCATATTCTGAAGAGGCGCACTAAAGTTTAATGACCTTCGCACTTTACCAGCGCAATAGCATACAGGACGCAAAATCGGAAAGGTCAAGATACCGTCAAAACAAATCGAAGCCTCTTGTCAATATGGCGGACGTGTTTTGAACCTTGTTAGTTTTTTTATATCATTTAATTCCGTAGCGACTGTATAGAAACTTCAAGTTATATTGCTAACTTCGGGACGTCTTGCCGTTGTCCCAATCGTCGTCGTATCTCAACGTCCTCGAAGGTAATTATTTGTTACGCTAATTTTGGGTTTTGTATAATGAGCTAGGACATTATAATTTATGCGACAATTACGGTTTTGGACATAATAACGTGTTCCTTGTTATTATAACGCGAGTAAATCAATATTTAACATCATCAGCATTTAAAATCTATTATATTTTAAATATTTAAAAAAGGAATAAGATTCTTATTGGATCTAGTGCTTTCTATAACTAAGTTTCTGTAGTTGAATAGACAAAGCCTAATGACGGTAATTTAGAAACCATTTGCCGCCAAATAATGCGGCGTCTGAAAATTTTATTGTTCTTTAAAAATTCTCAAAGTTATTTCATCATCATCATCATCTCAGCCCATATACGTCCCACTGTTGGGCTCGGGCCTCCTCCATAATGGAAGGGTAATTGACCACTATACCACGCTGGTTAGACGTGTTGGTATAGGGTTTTATTTCGAGTTTTCCTTCTCTCGCATAGATGTTATATGCGTTTTATATCCCTTAGTCGTCTCGTACGATCACCCACGGGTAAGATAGGGGGTGGTGAATTGTATTCTTACTCCGTCACCACACGGACTAAAGTTATTTATTGTTCATTAAATAAAACTTTATCAAGATTTGAATTATCCTGGACTGCAATATTAAAATGAACGTAATGGAAAGGATAGTCATCTAGGTGGAACTGATGGTGATAGCTGCAAATTCATGGCCCCAGGGGTCTTTAAATAAATAGTTGTCGGTCCCAGGGGTCTTTAAATAAATAGTTGTCGGTCCCAGGGGTCTTTAAATAAATAGTTGTTGCAATTAGCCATTTTGTTTTTGGACATTTGTCCACATCAAGAAATAAATAAATTTTAAATATTATGTGTTTATTTTACAACTTTAATGATTATCGAAATCTCTTTCAACATATTTTACTGTGTGGTGATGGAGTAAGAATACAATTTAGTTACCTCTTACCTCGCTTGTGGGTCTTGTAAAAGACGACTAAGACTTGGGTTCACTCCACATTGTCCTGCGTGATTATTTGCAGTATATGTCTTAATGAATTAATAGTGGCACATACATTGTAGATGTCACCATTCACATGTCGTTTGTACTGCAAAATATCGTACACAGCTTATGTGTTTAAACAAATACTCAACGGACTTTTCATGCAAATTGAATTAACTTTAACGTTTTTGGCTTGCAGTGGCGTTAGTATAGCTCTGTCTCGTTCACATGGCACGATGTTTATACCTTTTTATTCAACTGTGTGAAGACTGCGCCGATATGTTTTTACACAAATGAAAATCTACCATATGAACACCCAGGTGATTCTATGTTAAAATAACAAATACAAAGAAAATGTGCAGGACAATACCCTGTGAACTCAACCTAAGGGTGTGCAGATAACATCTATACAAGGGAAATAAAACCCTATGCCAATACACATGACTAGTATACTGCAGTAAGTCAATTTACCTCTTACTTAGAAGGGGTTTGAGTCTGGCAGTGAGATATACATGGGGCTGAGATGATAATCATGACAAATAATTACCTTATGTGCAGTTAAATATTAATTACGAGTGATTGCATAGATGACGGCAGTTAAGATACTTTCTGATAGTGCCAAATGTTGAAGTGTTTAATTCCCCCACAGCACAATACTTATGCGATTCACAAATTATTGTTCTGAGCCAATGTGTAATATGCGTTTTTTAATTATATGTTTGTAAAGCCCCTGCAATACAAGGATTATTTCCTTAGTTTCATTGAGTGTTGTCGATAAAAAAATTGTGAAAGAAATCATAAATTTTTTTCCTTATCTAATTTCATTTCACATACATGCTGATGGGCTAGGATTTTCGGCAATAGAAGTATTAAACAGGGTGTATCAGGTTATGGGGCAACTGGTGAAATGGGAGTTAGGTAATGGTGGTAGGAACCCATGAAACAAATTTGAAGGGAAAATATCAATTCGTTAATGAGTTGGAGAATGTAGTTTTCAATTTTATTGCTTTTTCTTGTAAATCTGATTGAAATGTATATAGTCAGTGATACTTAATCTGCAACATATTCGTACTTTGTTAAATGTTTATTAGAAATTGAATAAATCAATGATTACGTTCGCGTAAGCAAAGACAAACTTCGCTTTAAATCAACTGATTGGCCAATGACCATTTACGAGCCATATTTTTACCTATGTTACCATTGGAGGGTTGACGTCTGGCAGGCGGCTGGTCATAAAAGTCATTGCTGAAACTTTTTGCAATATGTCAAAACAGATGACATATTGCGTCGACCCCAAGTAATTGGGATAAGAGCAAGATGATGTTACTATTGAAGCGTTTGCGCAATTCATACCTATTAATACTGTTGAAGCTTTACATGCGTACATGTATACTGTCTGTACATGCGTACATGGTATGTAACATTTAAGGCATAGACTTTTAGACACATATTTTTGTAATCACTATAACTTATAACTTTTATGCTTTATTGTTTTTTGTGTAATATACATTCTAATTATAATCTATGACTGTTAAAGTACAACATACTCGAACAGTTGCCCCCCTAACCTGATACATCCTGTAGAATATCAGTTAAAAGAGTTGACATAGAGATGTATTTTTAGTTTTCTTCTCTGGATCTAAAACTCATCTTTTCGGTGGATATTGCCAAAGATGATTAAGCTTTTTCTTACTAATCTCCCCCTGACACTTTTCTGTCATTGTAACTTCTGTAAGTGAGGATTCTCCATGGTCTTCATACATGGCAATGAGGTTTGACCATCAGACAGTCCTGGAAAATGTTTCATCTTGGTACTTGCCGCAAATTTAATGAAAAATGTTGGCAAAGATTTATTTCACTTTTCTCTTTTGTAATACGGTAATGCTTAAGGTGGTATCTCATGGTAGTATCACCTACCATCAAGTGCGCTGCTTGCTCATTTGCTATAAACAATTAAAGAGATATGTGGACAACGGGAGGCTTTTTCTGATTGCTTATCCAATAAATAAGCATATTTGAGAGAGCTTAACATAGCTTACTATATTATTACTACATACAACTACTGCTACCTACTACTACCTACTACTATTACTACCTCCTAGTACTACTACCTATTATGGTAAGCACATTTGAGAGAGCTAGATGGTGATTATAGTAGTAGATAAAGCAGATTGACTCTGATTTTTGGTGGATAAGATCCTTGTAAGGACAGTATAAATTGAAAATTATACTAACCTGTCTAACTACTGTGGGGTAGACACCAGCCAGACAGTTATTTTTTTTCTCTATTGAAAAGAATAAGTAAAACTTTATCAATATAAATGTTTAGATTTGAAAGGTCAAGAAAGTATATTGACCTTGCAATGGTTCAGTGACCTAGATTCAATTAATTACTATTAGTGTTTTGACTGCATTGATATTGCAATTGTGGGTTTGTTGATCTTGAAATTACTCATTTGTTTTGAAATTATCATAATTAGCAATTTTGAAACCATATTTTGTCATTTTAGTGGGCTGTCCATTAGTGACTTAAGTTCTGGGTGTAACAGAGTTTAAATGCAGTGTAATTTCATTACATGTGTAGTTATTTATTATTCGTTTTTAACCAACTTCAAAAAAGATTCTCAATTAGTAAAACTTGTTTTCTGTGTTTATTGAACTAAAAAGCATTTTTCAAATAGGTCCAAGTGTCTTCAAGTAATGGTACCATGCTTATCAGAAGTCCTGGTATAGGTTTTCATTTCAAGTTTTCTTTCTCTTACAAAAATGTTATATGCCTTCATCCTTTAGTAGTCTTTTATGACATGCATGGGCTAGATAGGGGGTGGTGAATGGTATTCTTACTCTGTCCCTACACGGAAGTCTATGATTATATAACAAAAGTCCCAAAGGTCATTAGTCTATTTTTACT